>CM033346.1:13311777-14580058 GCA_019395295.1 Osmanthus fragrans | reverse complement strand
TTCACTCCAACTAGCAGTTCAATCGAATTAAAATTCAATTGAATTCGTTGATTCCAATCTAATATGGTATCGAGCTTATTAAGCTTCAACAAACAGTTCGATTCGATTAAAACTCAATTTAGCACACGAATTTCAATATTTGTTACGATTCATAATTGTGAGCTCACAAATTTCACAAAAATGAAAAATAGAATATATAAATATTTGTTCACCTTCCTAACCTTCGAATAGCGATTATCCAATTTTTAGCCGACACGAGGCCCACACATGCCAGCAACGACAAAACAATAGCAACAATCTTCATTTTTACATTCAATAGTGTTTGATGCTTTATTTTTCATTATCTTATTGATTCTTATTCACAATAGGACGAGTAGTTTACCTTAAGTAACCTATAAGTCAAGTCATTGAGTTTTTTGAAATGTATTTATCAAGATTGCTTAAATTTTAGTTTAGCATTAGGATGCTCAATGGATCAACAAATTTTCATATAAGAATCAGCGAGAAGAGTTAGCCCTGTTTGTTGGAAATTAAAAATTCTCAGATTTTAATTTAAGTTTAATTCAACTTTTAATTTCAACCACATATTTCGTG
Source organism: Osmanthus fragrans (assembly GCA_019395295.1). NCBI lineage: Eukaryota > Viridiplantae > Streptophyta > Magnoliopsida > Lamiales > Oleaceae > Osmanthus > Osmanthus fragrans. The sequence continues at coordinate 14,579,464 of CM033346.1, read as the reverse complement.
GGACCCCAACTTTTCGATCACACATTTCATCATCTTTAATCAAAACCTGCTAAAAATCTAATTTTAATTTCCACTGAACAGGGGCTTAATAAAAGTTTACGGTTGTGCTACATTTACATACACATAATCTTGTGAGATATAATTGGCTCGAAATTTTTTCAATAAAATAATGTTATATTTTTTACACATCACCTGTATGTAATTCTTTTTATGTACAAAGAACATTATTCAAAAACTTATTGAACTTGAGTGGGGGCACTGCAAGCTCTCCACCTAACAAAGCATCTCGATATACATTTATTATATCCTTACATTAATGAAAATGATATTTGGGATGTGACACATACTACCACATGCATAATTTGTCATATTTTTAAAATCAACCCGAGAGGGATAAATGCAATTTAAAAAGAGGGTGGAAGGGCAGGGGCAGAAATGGAAGGGCAGCAAAGTGTAAACAAAAAAAAAAGTTACTAGTCAAATTAACGAATATGAATATAAACATAATGATCGAAATGTAACAAATTATGATGTTCGATGACCCACTTGTAACAATAATTTAACATCAACGACCAACTTGAAATAAAAATAAAGTTTAATCATCAACAAGAAGTTTCGTTAAATTACAATATTATCAAGTGTTTGAATTGGATAGATTAGATGGAATTAGCAAGACTTACGAGATAAACATTACATAATTCTTCAAAGTCCAACTCAATCTAGGGGTACTAAATGGGGAGAGCCACTCGAAGGCTCGCGCCCAAGGCAAGCTATGGACATAAGTCGAGGCTGCAAAACATTCGTCGAGCCACTCTTCGGCTCACGTGAATTGGCATGCGATGAGACGAACCGAGCCATATAAGCAAATCAGCTCACACTCGACTCACATGGTGGACAAGTCGAACCGTCCATTTAACACTCCTAACTCAATTCAACTTATTACTTTACAAAGTGGAACTAACATCCAAAAAAAAAGTGAGAGTAATAAATAGGGTAAGAAAAGTGAGAGTAATAAATAGGGGAAGAAAAGTTGAATGTTTGATTGCAATAGTACATAGTTCTGTCCGTAGAAAAACGGTTTGGTATACAGTTATTAAACGTTCCATTAATGCATACTTGCAATAATAGAGGACCACAATAAATGCCACATGGGACCTCCATTGAATTGCACAAGCAAGAGCATCAATTATTATGTTAATGTCATCTTTCACAATTTGACGTACAATATTATAAATAATAACATATAAGATTTTTATCTTTCACAATCTAGTCAATTGTTGAGTGACAACTTAGAGTATGGTAAACGAGATAAGGTTATCTTTACAGTTATGTCGACTCGCATATTTTGTGTTCAGTATTATACGCTAAAATATACAAGATTTTTATCTTTCACAATCTTGTTTAGAGAGTAGTAAAATTGCGATTGAATTTTCATCCTTCACAATCTTGTCCAGTTAATGTCTTGTCCCGTATAACAAGTCAACCATGTCATTTTTGCTTTGTTTGCGGCTGGATTTCATGGATTCTCAATGACATTGCTTTTGGTGACCAACTCTTGAAAATAGTGTTATTTAATCAACTGCTTTTGCAAGTAGTAAAATATTTGTTTCTTTTTGTTTTCTTTTGACGGTGGATTGTGCAATTTGATTATTTTGTATAGTGTGATGTAAAATTTAAAATTTAAACAGAGTGCCTTATCAAGAAGTGTCAAAATTTGTTAGGCCGTCCACATCTGATTATGTGAACGGCACGGGCCATGCCGTGCCTTCATTGCAAAGGGAAAAGCAGAAGCATCTTAATAGAAGTACTGTGACATGAAGTCAAAGCCGATTTTTATTTTTTTTATTTTTTGTCTAAGATTTTGTTATAGATAACAACAAATAGGCACCAGCTTTATTGTCTGGGAAAGAACTATTTTCATCACAAAATAGGAATCACTCAAACTTAATACTGTAATTCATGAAAATACATTTGATATGAAGTTGAAGTGTTAAATGTTAATGTTAGCATGATTCTTAATTTCAAAGAATCTGAATTGAAGAAACAGAAGATGTAATTTCCATTGTTCTTGGGTCATTGTTCTCTAAGCACACGCCATGAGGATCTTCTCTGACTAGCAGGGCGAGAACGTTGAGTGAACTCCATGTTTTGATCACATTGTTGCTTGAAGCCCCGAGGGTGACGGCAAAGACTGCATCAAATCCACCTGCACCAGGCACACCAGCCAACAGAACTCCTTCCATGCTCATTGTGGTGTCCAGAAGCTGGGTTTGTGATTCTGGCTCTATCTGCAAATGGCAGTCACGGTACAGAAAAATGGTTAAGGGAGGTAGCACAGGACACTGATAAACAGAACTTTTTAGTGCATGTTTGGTACGCAATGTGGAAAGAACTATGTAGTATAATGAGCAAGATTTTTTCCCTTTCTTAATATTGTCCAGTGCTATCTAATTCTCTCTACTAAACATGCCCTTGAGATTATCGTTGTAAAGTATCATATGATTAGAAATATGTGGCTGTGATTTACAGTTAGCAATTGTCTCTTTTTTTAAGGGAAGGCCTTATGGGATTGGAGCCGGGGGATAATTTAACCTTGCACAATGCACATACATGCCCTTTCTCTTACAATGAGTGGGGATAGGAACAGGAAGGATGTTGAGTAAGAAAATGCATGCGAACTCGTAGAATAGGGATTAGGATTTAATGGATATAAGCTTTAACATCTTGCCCCCATGAAACCAGGAAACAACATCACGACTCCCTTGAGGCGTTACATTGAAATACCAGTTTCTTCTTTCACAGAAAACAGCTACTAAGTAGAATTAATTAGTTGTCATAAATTATCAACAGATGGACAGGTTCACCTCAGAACATCAGATTTTAATTTTTTTTTTTTAACAAAAATGTTCAACACATATAAATTGATGCGGAAGTTTCAAATGTAGAAAATCTATGCACCAATACAAAAAGACAGTTAACTTAAACCAGAGAATAATAGAGATATGGGCACACACAAAAAAAGTTCCACTTGAATAAAAGAGAACTCACAGGAATTCCGGCAGCTTCTCCCATCTTGCGCATGCTATACCGGATTGCAAGCATCGCATCTCTAGCTCCTAACAATGCTCTAACAACTTCTACTTGCCCTGGCTCACTGGCCGTCTCATTCCACTGTTAATCACCAAAAGTACCACTTAAAAATTAAAATATACATGAGGATATCTGTGCCAAAATCAGAATGAAAAGGTCAAAAGAGGTCAAAAGTGTTGAAATGTGTGTGCGCGTGCTTGAGTGCGTGCACGTGCGTACATGAGAGAGAGAGAGAGAGAGAGATTTCATGTGATAAGCCCATCATCATAAATTGATTAGCTTATTCACAAGGGATGTAGCTCTATAGTTCATTGTACGAGATACGTTTATGAGATCCATATTCACACCCTACAAAAGTTTCTAGTTTGAGACATCCAAAAATGTGCAAGTGGTGCAGGATAATATCTAAGCAGCACTGAGATGGGCTGTCTTAAGCCCGGATGCATAATCTCTGTTACTGGGAAATTAGCATTGCTTTAACCTTCAGATAACATTTTCAGATGCGTCTAGTTAGAAAAGTGCTTATAGAGAGTTAGAACCATTCATTGGCAAGGGGTATGCCCCTATTGGATGCATTCTATACAAAGGGATATGCCCACATTATATTCTACGGTATTTCTTAGTTTCTGTTAAGAAAATCTGAATGCTTAGTTAAATACTTGCCCAACCAAAGAAAAGAAAGGAATAAATAAAACGAAGGAAAGATAATCCTATCAAAATTTTCAGTTTACTAGAATTAGTTGCCTCACAGAATTGTTCAATTCTACATGACTAGCAATCTTCTATTTAAACAAATTCCCTGTACTCAATCCTGACTCTTACTGTATCCTTCAAATGGACAGAGATTCTCTAACATTATCCTTCAAATAAATAAATAAAAACCAAATAAATTGAGCTTTCCTGTATGATGTATCTAACAAGGATCATATCAGATACTACTAGCGGATTTCAAGCACCGTAAGTTTAATTAGCAAGATATTTGTATATTTAGATAGCTGAAGAATCAAGAAGAAAGTTCTGTTACAACGTCTTCATTAATCATAGATGTTTCTATAGCAAGTGTTCCTTGAGGGTTCTGTTTACATAGCAGAAAATGTACATCACATAAACACATACCTCGGTAGCAAGTTTTCCCATTATAGCTAACCGATAGGGAAGTGTCTACTAAAAAAGCCAGTAATTACTATAGCATCTTCTGCCTCATAGCTTTAATAAATGAAATTATGATACCTTCTCGGGAGTAAGATTGCTGCAACTATTGATGACACCTGTATAGACATCACTAATTTTTTCTGCCAATTTGCTTAAGGTGTTGAGGTGCATTTCAAGTGCAGAATTTGCTTCTGACAACTTCTTCCATGTTTCTAGAGAGTTTTCAGGATCAGATTTTTGCCACTTCTTTACAGCACCAACCATTGATGGCGTCGATGACCCTCCAGTTCCCGGTTCTCCAAGTAACTGCATGCATATCATGATTAATGGAAGGCACCTTTATAAGGGAAAATGAACAAGGATTCAAATAATGCTTACTCCAGTTCCTTGTAATACAAGAAATGTTTGTGTTGTCCACCCATTAAAATATGATGCAAGATGTGCTGAGAGAGAGAGAGAGAGAGAGAGAGAGAGAGAGAGAGAGAGAGAATGGTGAGTGAAAATTTTGGAGGGGCACTTCGTCCCCTTCAGGGTAATTGGGGGCACAAGCTCAATCAAATTTGGAAGTTAAAAACTTTAGTTTATACTATTTGGTGCACAAGTTCCACCTCTAAGTTGATCACTTCTGGATAACTTGCAGTCCTGGCTTATCCCAGCTGAGGCAGAAGGGATGTTCCTGCAGAAGGCTCATAATCCTAGCTAAATCTAAAAATGGATATGGAGTCGGCCAATGACATTCACCGCTTAACTGATGCAAAGACAAGAAGCATAACTTGTCAGTAAATTGCGGGATGTTTATTTCATAGTGTCCGTGTCTAGTGTCATTTTCCTATATAGCTTAGGCTTTTGGAGATGTACGGAGGACATTGTTATTTCTAGATCCACAACCCACCCAAGTTATTTCTTATTCCGATTCAATAATTATTTCGACTGCATTCCTGTTCTTCTCTTTACCTCCATTTGACCTCTTGTATGCAAGTATATTCACTTTCCTCGTATGGAATCGTAGTGACTAATTCTATGGACTTTCTCCTATCTTAATTCTAGTACACTGGACTTTCATTTTTCCCTGCTTCCGTCCATTAGAGTGCAGGATGTCCAATTCGTTTAATGTGATGTCCAACGTCATTTTTCTTTATAGCTTAGTCTTTTCTTTTGCGGAAAACTAAGAAGCACATTGTTGTGGCTAGATCCACTGATGGATAATAGTCCAGAGCTATGGATCACAACGCATGACTACATTTTTTTAAAGAACATTTTACAGGAAATCAGGTTTGAGCTCAGGGAACAGAGGGTCAGAGATTACGTGGAAAGCTGGCAGTATCCCACGTATCCTTTAACCCTGTGTTCGATGAAGCACATTGAATTGATTATTACTTGAACAAGGAAACATTTTACATAGATAACTTACTGATACCATTTTAAGTAGGAAGATGAACAAACTTATATATTTATCTACGCTTTGGGTGGTTCAAGAGGTTCATTACAATGTTTAACGAGTTGAGAGCATATAATATACATGCTTCAAGTTTGAGGAAGAATAATATAGTAAATACCTGCTTCATATTTATTTACTATACTAGGTCAAAGGTGGTATTTTAAAACAGACGTGTTCTTCCAAATCGATTATTGTCTAGTTATATCGGTTGAAGATGATATTTTAATAATATAAACGTGGCCCTATCTTTCAGTTTGAACTTTCAATGGTTCAACATGGTATCAAAGCACGCAAAAATCATGGGTTCAAGTCTTGCTGCCACCCATTTAAATTAAATTATCCATGTGTTAGGTCTCGATGGGAAAAAAATCACACACGTGAGGGGGCATTTTGAAGAAAACATATAAATGATATAAATGAACCATGTCTAATAGCTAAAAATTTTAGATCAAGTGGTTCATATTTAATGCTATCAACTATACATATCTAACTAAAAGGAGGAAGTGCAGATAGTACATTGCAACGGCTGACCTTTAACTAAGCATGACACAACATTTCATCACAAGGTTCATCACAGTTACAAGTTATAAAGCCATATACTGTCTACAAAAGAATATCCCAACCAGCAAATAGAAAGATATGATCAGAGATCAAATCTTGAAGTCAATGTTCAAGTAGTTTATATAAGTGGCAGCAACGAAGGTCATGGTTGATGACAGGAGTTCATATTTGTGCTTCATGTGCATGCCAAATAATGAAACTGATAGACATAGAAATGGTATTATACTACAAATTTAAGAGTAATTTGTAAACCAAAAATAATTGTGGGCATCTCAAAACAGACATTTTAAAATAGCAACATGGCATGTTTGCGGACTTACAAGAGTCATCATGGGAGGCAGTGAAAATTTAGTTCTCTCATGATTCCAGTTGGCCTTTAGGACATTGTTGATGGCCTCTTCTATTATCATCCCTCCCTGAAACAATGATAAAAACAAGAGCTAAAGACAGTTCATGAATTTATTTTTTTGGATTTCATTTTACAGTAGAGTATGTTATTATGTCATGACTAAATGGACTCCTGATTTATCCCAGTGAGAAATCTGAACATGAATAGGCACCCCTTTATCTATCAACAACCTTTAGCCCCTGAATGCATGATACCATCACTATTTAATCCCTACGGGGTGGAATGATAAAAAAGTTGACAATGACCCTTTTGGAAATAAGCTTGAATTGATCTCAGCAAAGAAAGGACATAACGTGTTTGCAAAATGAAATCCAATTGGCATTTTTAAGTGCCCTTTGTCAAGACTCAAAAAAATGATCTTCTTGGTCATGGGCTGTATAGAATCCATTCCAAAAATATATTAAAACTGTTTTACAAGTCAGGACGCTAATGAAGAACCTGTTAATCAATTGCTAGCATTATTTCTCAAATGCGATAATTTTATGCGAAATTAACCTTCTTTATGGATGCCAATAGTGGCTCTTCGCTGGACCCCAGAGATGATGCATCTTAGTACAACAATGGGCACAGACCAGTTTTGTATTCTTCCCCTTGAGTTATTGGTCACTTGACTTCTCTTTTTCAATCGTAGTAGTCAAATTCAAAGATTTTCCCCCCTCACATTGGTTAACTACAATCCATCACACCCTAGCAATTTGTAATGTGCTATTCGACTCAATGGTCTGTTGATTCTTACTCTATCGCTTCTTTTTAATTGCTCAGAAAATGTCAGCATTACAACATAGGACAGCATAGGTAAAGAAACAAAGCACTTAGTGCAGTTGCGAAAATGTTGAAACGTTCTTCAGTTGAATCAACCACCAAAATACAGAAAAACCTGTGAACCCTTAGTCTTTCCATGTGATTGAGTACTTTCATTTTTTTAACCACATCAAACGCTACTAACTTGTTAGGCTCTCGTCAGGTATAACCTTATAATCTTTGCACAGGCACCTTCCGGGCAATGATGGTTATCTATTCAACTGACTTTTGTGTACCCTAAATATTATTAAGTGAGAAACTCTCATTTTTTAATTAACATCAAACCATAAGTCATCCCAAAATTGAAAATAAAGTTACTTCTTCATTCCAATGTCCAGATCCAAAACTTCCAAATATATTTTCAATTCAGAATAGAGGATGTATTTATTGTTTTATTCTAGCAAGTGCATAATCATTGAGATATACAGGAAGCTATAGTAGGATACCTGAGCAGATGAAATCACTTCCGGAGAAAACCGAACGTACCGTTGACTGCCGTAAACAGCAGAACTAACATCAAAACCACTGCCAACTTTACCCTGTGCAATACAGTGAGCAGTTTGAGCAATCACATGCACAATATCCAGTTCCCTAGCATCTTTATTTTCCTCAAGTTGACCTTTAGCCGAGGAAAGGTTGACAACTCCAAGGTAATGAAGTAAAGCAGCAACAACTGCAGTTGTCATGGCTGCTGATGATCCCAAGCCAGTTTTTGCAACTTCAGGCTTGCTGTTTTGTCCATTGGATTCTTCTGCATTGAAGGTAATTGAAGCAAAGAGTGGAAGGGAAGCCAACGATTCTGGTGTCAATGGAAGCCCACGTGCTTCAATCTGTAAAACAGAGAAGTTATATTCTCATGATTCATCATCTAGAAATAATGAGAATCCACTTAAGTACAGGTCCAAGTGTCTGTGTGCCTATCAAATATGGATTTTATTTGGAGCATGTTTGGGAGTGATTTTTAAGCTTATAAGTTGGTCGAACATATTTTTATCCACACATCCAGTAAGACCCACTGCGTATAATCTAAAAAAGCTTTAACAACCATACACTAGCATGGAGACAGATGCTGAAACCTGAACAGTATAACTCGACAAGTAACTGAAAATCTCAATATACATGTATATGTACATATAAAATGTTTCGATCATATTTAGCATGCATACAAGCTTATGACTATGACAAAGAATTTTGTTCTTCTCTCATAGCAACCAACTTGAATATTATGAAACTTCTGCCGACATTTACTTTTTCTTTTTTGTGCAATTCTCCCAAGACAAGAATACTTCCCCATCATTACAATGTTACATTGTCCTTAGTAAAAGAATAATTGCAACAGTTCAAAGTCCAATTTCCTGTTTGGAAATTACCCAGAATACATCACAATCTTAGAAAATAACATTCTGAAGTAGATAAAAACACACCTGTAACTTAAATAAATTATTAAATTGTGTAGTTACATGTCCACATAAAGTGGAGAGGAACTCAATGCAACAAAATTAACCCTCCCACACCCCATACTAAGGGAAAAAGAAAAATGAGAACTGAAAGGTGGCATATCCAATATAATGCTGAATTTGGTTATGCAAGGTGACGATTCCTGTGAAATGAGGAAAATGTCATTTTGCTAAAGAGTAACGTTCTGGACAATAACTTCAGCATCAATAGAGTCAGGTGTCATAAGTTGGTGCCATATATGGCATACACATAGGTAACACAAGAAATCAGCATAACTGAATATATAGGAATCACAGCAGTAACTTATATGGCCTTGATCCTTTAAAAGTTGAACAAAGAAACTTTTGATTTAAACTCTACAAAGGAAAAAGAAGAAAGAGTGAAACTTCGTCGTTATATTCAAAATTAAATATACTGCTGTTTGCACCATTTTTCCTATTGTAGTTTCCAATTTTTGTGTGCTGCAAAGCTAAGGTTGTGCAAAATATGTTTTTACAAATGATGATTTCTCAGTGTCTTAGGACATATCACGTAGCCATCTTGCCCAAATAGTTTGTAGCTTTTACCAGAAAAAGAGAAAGGCATGACTATCACATGCTACAAGAAGTTTGTGCTAGAAAAAGAAATAGAGGAAACAGACATCTGCAGATATATGATAACTGTCTCTGCACCAAGGTGAGATTTTTTTGGACTAAATTTTTCCCTAATTCGAATACGATTTGTATGCAATTTTTGCCCTAGTTCGAATAGGATTAAAAGCCACTCTTGCACCCTTGCACCAGCAGTCTCTCATATCCATTGAAAAATAAGAAGCAAGCAAACTTCACTTCATATCAAACTGCTTAGAATTAGAAATATGGAAAGATTACAAATCACATGAAAAACTAGAAAGGTCAAACAGCAAAACTGCCTATTATTACAGTTAAAGTTTCAAACTTAAGCTCACAAGGACATAAAAAATGAACCACGATTCAGAGAGTTGTAAGGGAGAATGGTGATTGATGATAAAATGACTGTGGATCTTTTCAAAATAAAGGGCTGCAATATATTTGGGCCAACTATAGCTCTTGTCCCGTAAAATATACGAGATCTTGTACAAGGAGAAGTAAAATCTAGATTTGCCTAACTTTCGGAATATTCAAAGCAACATGTAACTAAACATAAACTATGGAGGCTGTCAAAATTGAAAGAGCAGATAAAATTTTCCACTGCACATCTACAGGATAAAATAAATTTTCTAGAAGAATACAGCAAGAGGTGTAATACCTGATTCCGATATGAATAAAATTCATTGCAGCCTAATATTGTAATGTCAAGACCTGCATGACTAATCCAGTTGAGACATTAGAATTTTTTAAATTTGTTTATTTACAGAGAGAATTATAACCATGTGAAATATCAGACATTACCTTGCATAAAAAGTTTTTGCAATGTGTCCTGTTTATTTTTGTCAAATGTAGAATATGCTGCTGCTATTGTGTACTGCACTGCATATTCTACAAATGGATTCCTCGATGCACTGAAATCAGAGATCAGCATCAGAACTTCACAGTAAAAACAAATTGCAAAATGTATTTTTTATATTCATTTGATTAAAAGAATGTAAAGCTGTTAGCATAATTAGACTATGTTCGATGCCCAATTACAAGCATGATCAGAGAAGTGAAGCTGACAAGAAAGGAAGATAATGTATGTACAACTTTGTGCTCACCTTGAAGAAACACACTCAAGTGTTAAATGCTTAAGTGACATTTTGTACATAGTTTCTCTTTTCATTTGAGGAGAAGTTAGTTTCACATCTGCCCGTGCCTGAAATGTGATGAAGAAATCTGTCACATAATACACTAGAAAGGACATAATTATCTTGTATGGATTCATCAAGAGAATATCAAGCACCGAAGTATGTCGAATGTTTAATCAAATCAAAAGAAAGTGATCTCTGATCATATTCGCTTAAACTTCTTCAAAAACATATTTAAGAATCAAACAAATAATTTGTCCTACTAAACCTTGCAGTATCTTGCACTTACGTTAGAACTTCTTTCACTCCTTAAAAATATAATGGTGAGGCTTCTGATTTGTTCATGAGACCCCCAAAAAATAACAAAGATGATAAAGGAATATATACTCAAATTAGTAGATCAAAGTTATTTTTCTAGATTCCACAGGAAGCCATAAGTTCAAACATATCTAGTAATACTAAAATTTGTTCGAAAGCAACGAGCTGACATGCATTTTTAAAATAAGATACATGTGCACACAAGAGGGAGGGCATCATAAATTAAACTTCAGTAACCCAAATACACGAGTAAACCTTAAGACACATTACTCCTTAAGCAATTAAAAAAAACAAAACTGCATCAGTAAATAAATCCAGCCATCATATACCCCATAATCATGACAATACCCAAAAATTCATTCAGCTCAATACAAAAATGATTATTTGACGAATTTCCAGCCTAAGCACAGCCCTGTATAACAATGTATGAGGAAAAATATCCTCCCATCGCAACATGACCAGAATCCCACACTGGTCCTATTTTTGCAAGCAAAGCTGGTTGATTTTATGACTTTCCACTTGATGTCAAATCAGAATGAGAACACTCCCAAAAAAATATTAACTAAATAGAGATATAAATTTGGAAAAGAAAAAAATTCAAACGAATCCAAATTTTATTCATAAAAGGAAATATAAATGAGTTAGTAATAAGCCATACGCACAGATGCCAAACTTTCAGGTTTGATTTCCTTGTAAAGTGGCTTCACAATTGCATAAAATCGAGCATTTGTACTAAGTACAATTCCAGCATTAGGCCTCTCCAAAACAAGATAACCCCCAGTCATCAAAACCTTTCCAGGAGCAGAAGTAACTCTAACAACCATCAAAAGTAATTATTTAGCATAAATTTCCCATTGTCCGGCAATGTCATAGGTTTAAAAAAAAAATAGAAACAAAATTAAAAATTAACTTACACAGCCATTTGCCTATGATTTTGAATCAGATGATACCGCAAAACTGGGTTCAAGTTCAACTGAGTAGAGCTGAAATTACATGTCAATAGACATCACTGTGATTAAAAACTCGTGTTGATTTATAAATTTAACTGAACTGGAAGTACTGTACCAATTGTAAACCGATCAGAATGATATATGATAATAAAATCTGGTAGATAATGAATGGAACTGAATTTGCAGAATACAAACAATTTTACGCATAAACAGTGTGTGTGTGTATATATGTATGTATGTGTGTATAGATTAGAGAGAGAATAGATTTTACCAGGCTGATGATGCTGATGATACAGATGATTCGCAGAGTTGAATCCAATCCAAGTGAAGGCGACGACAACAATGCACAAAGACAAACTGGGTTGGTGAGTTGGTCAGTCTTTATTTCTTTCTTTTTGTGCGTAAAATTTGACGTTCAGACTTCAAACTTGTACCACTACGACCGGTCTCATTTCACGTGGTATTTTTAACTAGAGTAATACAGTTCAGCTCCATTGGGGTTGTAATTTCAGTATAAGTGACATTAACATGACATTAAATAATAAATACCTTTCATTTAATCTATCATTGTCTGAGATTGCAACCCCAAATTACAAATCATTACTCTTTTAATAATGGTTTGAACAAACAGTCACTTTTCACATCCCTTAAAAATATTTATCGTTCATCAGGATAACTTTTTGTTAATTAAAAGATAAGAACATCCTTAAATATTTTATACAATTACAAAAATATGAGTTTGTTTAAAAGACAATAATAATCATTTAAGTTACAAAGTAAAAATCAAACATTCTCACTTAAAATTTCAAAATAAAGTCATTTTCTTTATTTGTTTACTCCAATATAGATAAAAACTCTTTCATTTTTCATTTACTTCAACATTTAAATCTCATAAACTTATCGAACGCTCAACAAAAATATTTCGTTTATATTCAACACTTCGAATCAGTAAGCATATTTACATATATTTAAATTTGTTTTCGTTAAAATAATATATTTTTTAAATCGTTAAATTTTGTTTCAACAAATGCTATAGCATATGTAGATAATTTTATTTTAAAAAGGAAAAAAATAATGTTGGGGCAAAACGACCCTACCATACGTTAACGGACAGCCCGACCCCCCTTTTTTCTCATCATCATTTTATGCTTATTGATTAATTTCTTATGTTTAATCTAATAATTTTAATTCGTAATGCAAATATGACATTAGCACGACTTCTGATTTGTTACTTTGTTAAATTTCTAAGAAATGAAAATGGTCGATAAGAATAGAAATGGACAAGTAAAAAAGATGGAGTTATTGAATTTGTGATAACATCAAGCACATCGTTTACGGATATGTACCATGATATACAAAACCTGCTCAACGTCAGTCTCTCTCAATATGATATGAAATTGAGATTTTATTTAACAAGCATTCAACCATTCTGATTTCACCTATGAAAGTTACTTCTAAAGTACAAATGAAGTTGTTAATTGAATCGAGTAGACTTTTGTTTGCATAACTTTATTGAGAAAGAATGTTCCCGAATGAAAACACGAAGATTCTGATGGAGGAGATCGTAATGTAAATGATTTTTGGAATACAGTAGAGATAGCTCATGAGGATGTTATGGTTATTTTCGAGACAGTTTCTGCTCACCATGGTTTCACTGTTCCGCATAGAATTTACGAAGAAGTTCAAAACAACGAGGATGAAAGGTGATTTACAAATCAGGATTTAATTGCTTTTATCCAAACAAAGACATGAGTAGGGTGAGAGTTCATAGACTGGACCGAGTACACGATTTCTAATTATTAGCGTGTGATTCCTGATAATAAAGATTTGCATATCGATCAACTATTTGACACGAAGAGAGATTTGCAGAAAGCTATGCATCGAATTGTAATGAAACATAACTTTGAGTTTAAAGTAAAGAAATCAAATAAGTTTACATACACAATTATTTGTGTGGACAACAATTGTAGTTGACGTTTACGAGTGATGAAGATGGATACAGATGAGTTCTTTGTAATTCACAAGTATGCACTAGAACATACTTGTAAAGTGGGTATTTTGTCAAAATAATTACATGCAAGCTCGATCATTGTTTATTGGTCGACAGATAATGCACAAGTTTCAAGACCCGCAAACAATTTACAGACTTGCATACATCACTACGACATCCCTCAGGCGTATGAGATGGTCATGAGCTATCAGAAGGCCTGGAAGGCTAATGAATTTGTATTGGAGGATTTAATGAGTTCAAGTATTTCTTTATGGCTTTTGAACAATGCATTTGAGGATTTCGAAATATGATGAGAACCTTAATTCTAGTCGATGGTACAACCTTGAAAGCTATATATGAAGGGAAGTTGATTATTACTAAATATCAAGATGTCAATATCCAAATTTATCCTACTGCATTTGGTATAGTCGATGACGAGAATGACCTAATGATGCGTTGGTTCTTTACAAAGTTGAGGAAGACATCAAGAACCTTGCATTTGTGACTGACCGGGGTAGTCACTAATAAATGGTATCGCAGAAATTTTTCTCGAGGCACATTATGGTTATTGCATGTACCATATACAAGGAAACCCGAAGACTAAGTATCAGGGCAGTGTCATTGTTGAATTGTTTAGGAGAGCTACAACAACTTACAGTTCAAAGAATTTGATAAGTTCATGGTCGAAATAAAAAATAAATCACACAATGCATGAGATTATCTAACCAAGATGGAGATCAAACGTTGGGCACATACATATTTTTTCAGGACATCGATAAAAACATGATGACGTCAAGCAATGTAGAGTCGTTCAATACATTATTCAAGTAGGATCGAGAGTTACCAATACTCAGACTGATTGAGCACATTCGACGTAAGGAATCAAAAAATTGCACAAGTGTGCTAACCTCGACTCAATGAGATAAACTCTCCAAAAACTCTAGATGTGGCGATAAAAGCTAAGTGTGGAGCCATTAGATCAATTTCGTTTCTCCGTAAGATGTAGACGAATATCATAAATATCGTAGACTTGAATGATAATACATGTACGTGTAGACAATTTCAGTCGTAAAGTTTTTCATGTGCATACACAGTCACAGTGGCTATGTATAGAAGATTTCCACCATACAACTTATGCACAAATTATTACATGGTTGATTATTGGAAAGTAGCGTATATCGAAACTATATTTCATCTACCAAATGAAATTGACTGAAAAATTTCCAATCACATTCTCCCACTTAATAATTTCTTGTCACCCAAAGTTTGATCGGGTACTCCTATATGTAGACATACGTCTGGAATACCATTTATTGGAGAGTTTTCTAAATTGCGTAGGTGCGACGCAAAATGGCATACTCCCCAATTTTGTACAAGTCAAATTCCATTACATAATAATCCAACGGATGTGTAATATCTGTTTAAATTATGTGTAATCTCTATTTATTGATTTTCACCATCTTTCGATTATCGTTTTTACTTATTTCATCAAATATTAAAGAGTTGTAATTAGGTCTCCCATACTTCGATATTCGTTTTCTTTCGGATTAAATATACAATTACATTAAAAATAGTCACAATTAAATATATTTTTAAGCCACTTTCAACCAATCAAATAATTATATTGACGATTATATAAACAATGCTTACATTTTCAAAAAAAAAAAAATTAATACAAAATACTATAGATCACAATTATATGGACACAAGTCGGATGCTAGCTTCATCCTCAAATTATAAATGTGTTTTTGTTTTATCAAGCTACACCACATCCGAAGCTCAAAAATTCAATGTACTCGATCACTATCACCCTTGTACGTAAATAATAATATGTCAGTCCAATTTACAATACATTCAACATAATTTAACTAAAAAAAGAAGCAAATGATTTTGTTTGTCTTGTAGTCATCATCTTCCTCGTGACGACTAGTCTATCATGTACTACAATGCCTACTGATCTAACCACCATAGGAACGATGGTCGCTTCTTCTCTAGCATACGCTCGAGTTGGCCTTCTGTGGTACAACTCTGATCGGAGTTATACATGTACATCGTTGACTCAACGAATACAGTCTCAATTGTAAACCAATGAGAATTCGTGATCACTGAGACGTACAAATGTGTACAACTCATCCACTAATTTTTTCGATCTCAGATCAAGCCCTCTTACATACTCTTTTATGTAATATGAAAATGTGTACCAGTCCGATCCGTCAAAGATCATGTTATGCTAAATGTGGATGACACTAACAAACATGTAGCTTATGATAACTCGGCCAATAAAATCAAATGAATTTGGGTGTCTTTAAGCCCGATCACGCAATAGTTTCATAGCTATATCAATATGCTACAATAGGAAAAATAAAGAAAGATATAAGTAACAATTATGTGAACAACACGATTAACAATGGAAGAGCCACTTTTGTTGTTGGTGAGCCACGCTCCACTCTTCAATACATCATCGAAAAATTTAATTACGTCCAATATCGGAGTCTCCCCTATCATGTAGGCCCTTCTAAAAGAATGAAAAGAAAAGTGTTAGAAAAACCATATATGAGCAAGTTTACTTTAGCAAAACTTCATAAAATACTTACTCAGGTCCAATCTTGTTGAACCAACCGTCGAACATTTTTTTCTATGTTGGGACAACATCACAAAATAGGTTGGACAAAATACCATCCACAAGCGTTCTCTTCTTTACCTCAATCGTGTACGGAGAAACAATGTATTGTAACGGCAATCTCGTTCCCTTGCTGACCATCCACTCTAGCACGTTAATAACACACTTCTTATTCTTCGTCTCCATTGCCTCTAGTACAATTGTCACATCATCCTCACTCATGACATCATCTATCAAGTCACCAACACTGGGACCTCTCTCTCATCCGTCCCCTCCAACACTTGAACATCATCATCATTCTCATCCACAATCCCCTTTGGTACTGTGACCTCCACATCCTTGCTACCATCAGGGGCACCTCCTCCATCTCGGGGACCTCCACCACCTCCGCACCATCGAGGCCACCTACTTCATACCAAGGGACATCCACTTCATCGTCACTAGGACCTCTACCTCCTCTATCACCAACGACACGAATCTAAAAAATGCATTGAAGGCAATATCCGATGTCCATGAAGGATCGTCATACCTTGTGTGATGGGTAGGATCATACCCTCCATCTCGAAGACCACCAGTCCCTCTGTCAATAGTACCACAAGTTCCTCTGGCACTTCCTTCGTCATACCCACGGTCATAACCTCGAGAGCCTGCTACATTGCTTCAAAGCGCTGCGACATCAGTATGAAGTGTTGACCTATGATCAATATAGCTCCACTTGTTTTGATTATAACAACCAATACACTTATATTTCTAACAAATCTTGTTTCTTGAGTTTTTCATGAATAAATCTTCTTAAGCATTCAAAGGCTCAAATCGTCATCCGTTGAAAAACAAACAATTAAAAGAGACTTGAAGAGAACAAGAACTTTGAAGATTAGAATTTAGAAGTTGTGTATCGAAACTTCAATCTATATGTAAAGGTATTAACTCATTCATTTTTAGCAACAATATAAAGGTCAAACTATTTTTCATTATTCATCACTTGTATAAAAATATTTTTGATTCATAATATAAAATAGATTTTGGAAAAATGAATATTTTGATGTAAAAATTAATTTTCAAAAATCTCATACTTCGGTTGATCGAAATTGATCGAAATTTCTTAATACCGAATTTCATGCTTACCGGTTTAGTACTTACTGGATTTCAAAAGATATCGGTGGACCGAAACTAACCCGATTAACCAAATTTGGGCTTAATACCGGATATCATGCTTACTGGTTTAATACTTGCCAAATTTCAAAAGCTACCGGTCGACCGAAATGACAAAATAGCTCAGCTGAAATTTCAACGTTTTGAATTTGTACAACGACTATATTAACCTTTCAATTGACCAAAATTGATCAACCGAAAGTGACTGTTTTTCAATTTCTTGATCTATAAATAGCCCTCTCTTTTGCATTCAATGACACCAACCTACAAGAGATATTAAGAGAGCATATTTATTGAAAATAATTGAGCTTACTTGATTTGATATTCCATTTGATTTATTACAAATAATTTCTTGTTTGATCCAAACTTATTTTCATCTATTTCATCAAGAAATTCATTTTACAAGAAAACTTCAATCTCATCTATTTACCATTCTTGAAGAAGGTTTTTCATTGTCAACACTTATATTGAAGTGTAAATCTCTCTTCATACTTAACTTGTATTATTTGTCAAGAGAGATCGATTGGTTGAAAAAAAATTGATACAAAGATCCAAACTATTTCATCATTCATTATTCATCAAAGTTTTGCAACATAAACACTTGAGCTTTATTGTTGACTATCTATTGAAGTGTTAATCCTAACTCTCTAAATACTTGACTTGATTATATCATTTGTTAAGAGAGTTCTTTCAATTGTAAAATTATCATTTATATTGTGGTGGTTTCGAGAGCCTTGTGTTGTTAAGTATAGGTGCTCCTTGTTGTAAATCACCTAAAAATAAGTGCTCCTTGTTGTAAGTCACTTAAGGATTAATACTCATTGTTTGTAAGTTACCATTATAGTGCATTTGGTCTTGCTCGTAACGAAGAGTTTGGTAACGAGGACATAGAACACATTGTATATCGAACCCCATTAAATTTGCTTGTCACTTTTACATTATCCCACTTTACTTTGAATTGCTATTTATATTGTGTTATTGTGACAATACTTGAATTAAATTATCGAATTTGCATATTCACTTCGATTTCTACATCTTGCATTTATATATCTTGTGCATTAATTGTTTTGAGACTAATTGTCGAAAAAGTTTCAAAAGTCAATTCACCCTCCTCTTGGTTAGTTAATTTTGGGTTAGCATGAAGGTCTCCTATATCCCATCGCATCACTCCTTTCTCCTCTTGTAGCACTCCTAACTTTGCTGCAAAATCATGTCACAACTCTCGTCACGTTTTTCTCATCTCCTCTCGTAGCACTATTAACTCTGTTGTGGAATCATTATCAACTCCCATCGCATTGTTCCTAGCTCCTCTCTGATAAGACAGTCAGACGTACAAAAAAATCATCAAAATAATATGTCTGATTGAGTGCAGGCGATCCATGTAGGAGGTGGTTGGATACGGGAGAATGAGATCTTCCCGGGGAAGATGATCTAATGGGTCGAGGTGAAGGAGATATTCAGAGTGGAGATGATCGTCGTTCTACTTGATGGCGCTCCTATATAAATAAGAAGATTAACAATTAATAATCCACGCACATATATTATAAGTCATATCGACCAACGATATTAAGCCCCTATTTGATGCACATTGAAATGGAAAGAATGCATTTTTTATGATGTGATGGTGAATATGTGGTTGAAAAAGAAGGAAAAATTATTGATGTGATAAAAAATATTATTTTATTGAAAAATGTGTGGTTGAAAATTAGTAAAAGAATAAAAATGAAAATTATAATGTTTATCAAACAGGGGCTAAATAAACATATCTTATCTCCATCCGGAACGGACTCGAACAATGGATTGTCTTCAATAGGTAGAATAGATAATCCATACACGCACATTGGATCCTCCTCATCCATCAAAGCGGTTAACTTAGCGTGGACTTCAAACTGACATATCGACATTTCAAGTGTTAATGGTTATGTATTGAGCCAGTAAATATACATACAATATAAATCACAAACATATAATACTCACCTGAGGATCGTCGATGATAGATGTCAAATCTCAGGCTAGTGGCTTCTCATGTGCTCATTGGTAAAGCATTCGTGGATAACTTGTCTCCTTTATGATAATACACTTACTACCCAAAGCGATGATAGTCTCATATAGTGATGGCAATCGAGCCGAGTAGCTCGTGGGCTCGTGAGCTCGGCTCGTCTAAAACGAGCTACGAGCCGCTCGGGCTCGTAAAAAACGAGCCCGAGCCACGAGCCGAACTTTGAAAATTTCAGACGAGCCGAGCCGGGCTCGGCTCGTCAAGTAGACGAGCTGCTCGACGAGCAGCTCGTGGGCTCGATTTGACGAGCCACGAGCCGGCTCGGCTCGTGGCTCGTCAAATTTTTTTTAAAAAAAAAAAAAAATTTAAAAAATGTGCCTTATATATTATTTAAAAAAAAAAAAAAAAATTTGACGAGCTCGTGGGCCGAGCTCACGAGCCGAGCTGGAGCTCGGCTCGTCAAGACCCACGAGCTACGAGCTCGTGGGCCGAGCCGAACTCGACTTTTTTTTTCACGAGCCGAGATCGGCTCGGCTCGTTGCCCACGAGCTCGTTGGACAACGAGCTCGAGCACGAGCCGAGCTCGTAGGATAACGAGCCGAGCCGACTCGGCTCGGCCCATTGCCATCACTAGTCTCATACGCCCATAACTGCAACAATTACAATTATTATGTTTATACATTTAGTAAAAAAGTTTAACATTCATTAGGTTAAATATTTACTTGCAAAACTAAATGAAAGCCATATGCATCATACTTGCACTCGGCCTTCTCTGACTTGGGTGTCGAATGCACCCTCCTGAAGATGTGTAGTGTATTGGTATAATAGATCCCATGAAAAGCTATTGAAGGCGTCAATATCATCAACAAAGTCTAATGAAAAAAGGTCGATCGACGTCTTACGAAGTCGATACCTCAGTACACACTCCAATATGAACACCAATCTCAACTTCAATTTGTCCAATATGTGATCTCATTTCTTGAATGCGTCCTCTAATTGTGAAGGTGTAACAGACCCTTTACCTCCAAAATATAAATTTAGCAACCTTTTATTCGTCATGGTACGAGCCCTCGCTCTTCTTCACTATTACACTTCAAGCCCATAATGAGGACAAATTCAAGGATCTAGAATCTCGACACCTTCCTATCCCCCATGGTAAAATGCGACTTAACATCATTGACTGACTTAAGCAGTCGAAGTAGTAAAGAATTAATGATTTGACCGAAAAATTGTATGCCCTTTGATGAATAGAAAGATCATAGGAATGATCGGTGGAATATCACTACGTACTCCTTATCGAACCCCTTTAATACTGTCGCATACCTAGAAAAGTTACAATACGACGTAACTTTCCCCAAATGAGCTTTCATACTGGTGTTCAAATGATACTCCGTCCTACAAAAGTAATAAACGTTAAAACCATATAAACTGATTATGGAATAAAACATAATATCTTAAAAATTAATCAATCATATTATATGTTACTTTACGTAAGAAAATTCATTTCATCACACATTAAAAAAAAAAAAAAAAAATAAATTAAAGTTTAAAATAAATTGAAAGTGGAAAAAAATAATTTCAAGTAAAGTAAAAGCAAAAAATGAAAAAGAAAAATAATTGATGAATAAGAAATAAAATTAAGGAAAAAAATTTAAAAGATTGAAATTAAAAAAAAAAAAAAAAAAACACACATACAAAAAGAGAAAATAAAATTAAGTAAAAGCAAAAAATAATGAAAAATGAAAAATAATTGATGGAAAATAAATTAACAAATTATAAGGCTTAAATTTAAAAAAAAAAACATACACACAAAAAAAGAATTTTTTTTTAAAAAAAGCAGAAAGCGAAAATAAAAAATAATTGATGAAAAAGAAATTGAATTAAAAAAAAAAAAAAAAAAAAAAAGACAAATACAAAAGGAAAAAAATGAAAATGAAAAAAATAATTGATGAAAAGAAAATAAATTAAGAAAAATAAAGAAATTGAAAAAAATATAAGATTTAAAATTGAAAAAAAAAAAAGGAAACATAAAAATAAATATAAAATTGAAAATAAAAATGAAAAATGAAATTGGACCGGACGATTGTGCAAGCGAGCAAGATCAAATTGTGTTTTGTCAGCCGGCGCACTGGATTTTCGACGAGCTCCATCCCCCAAAAAAATACTCATTTTCACCTATTTCAATCTGAAATTCGAAATTTTCTTTCATTTTAACTATAAATAAACCCATTATAGTTATAAATTAACGCATTCAATGAAAAAAAAAATCAAATCTCAAAATTCACCACAATGAATACTAAAACTTTTAAACAAATACTAACATTTTCAAGTTTAGAAGATGAATAAGGCCGTCTATTTCGTCTGTAAGCTTGAAGTCCGAATATGCTTTCTTTTATTTTTCGTGTTTTTCCTCTTTTTTTAAAATGATATAATGGGTAACTAAAGCTTTTGTTATGTTTTTATTTTTTGTCCTTTTCAATTAAAGTTGGTCAAATGCCATTTTAAAAATTGGGCCGAGTAAACCAGTCATTGACCATTATTTCCTCCTCATTTCACTTGCAAAATTGCAATTGATGGTAATGCAGGAATACTTAGTCATTGTTTGGTTTAACTTAAAAGTTGATAAAAATTTACAATCATACATTTCCATGAGTTCACAAATGTTATAAATCTTTTAATCATATATTTCATTAACTTTTATTAAAATCTACTAAAACGTGGATTGTTGTTTGTTTGATATAACTTAAAAAGTTGCTAAGAGTTGATGTTAAAGTCAAACAAAATTTTATTAAATAATTAATATTATTTATATATGGATTTTGCTACTTGTACATCAAAATGTACACAATGGATTACATAATATGATGTCGAGGGAAAATATGCGATGAAAAAGTTGATTGTATTTTAAACTGATAAATAGTAGAGTATTTTGTAATATTATGTAATCCATTATGTAAATATTGATGTACATGTAACAAGATCATTTATATATTTCATAAAATCAACAACTTTTATCAACTGTTCAATAATATATTTCATCATTTTTTTTATCAAAATCATTTTTTTAAATTGATAGTCAAACTTCCATTTATAAACTTGTTTGGTCCTGATTTAAAGTACCTTCTAATGAATTTTTTTTAGGTGCCATGTGAACGCACTTTAAGCATAACGTGCCGTTTAAAAATTATTTAGGTGTTATTTAGCCCTGTTTTGTGCAATTATTTTAGAGGTTTTTATCAATATTTTGCTATATTTGGTGTCTGTCATTTGAAATTAAAAATCCATTTGATAGCAATAGTGGAATTTGGGTGGAAATAAATTAAATTGGAGGGAATTGAATTGTTTGGAATTGTTTTACCAGGAATTGTAATTAAAGGTGTTTGATTGGTATAATTTTTCACATTTCTATTATAATACGTTTGACTTTGTTTTTTTTTATGCAAATTGTTAATTAAATGGATAATTTTTTTTTACTATTTGGGACAAAATATGTTTAGATTGCCAAAAAAAAAAAATTATTTTTACGTTTGACTTTGTTTTGTATGGAATTTGTCAATTAAATGGATAAATTTTTTTTACACTTTATCTTAGATTTTGTTTCTATTGCTAAAAAAAAAAAAAAAAAGGGGTGAAATTTCAATTCCCACCATATAGCAAGTCATTGGAATTCTACGAAATCACCCTTCAAGTGATTGTACCTACCAATTCCATGAAAAAAAAACGCTATCAAATAGTAAAAAAGTGGAAGTTAAAAAAAAATAACGGCGTATCAAACGGACTCTAAGGTCTACAAAAAAACTGTTTGAGTAAGTTGAGCATGGTGACTTTCATTTCATCCGAGTTTCCAATTTTACCCACTACAAACATGTTCAAAGTACCGAAATGTCCCTTCCAAATAAATGCACCATACCAACCCCTTTTAATTTACATTAAGCCCTTGTTTGATATTCTATTTTTCAAAATTTTTTTATTTTACGTACTTATTTTTAACTATATATTTACACAATAAAATATTTTAGACGTAAATCCAAATTTTTTTCCGTACTTTTAACTATATACTCTTTAAAAATTTATTATTCAAAATATTGTTTTCTTAAATAATGGCTATGAAAGAGGGGCTAAAAGGCAAAATGAACATTAATGTGGGCCAAATGGGACTAATATAAAAAGCAATAAATTTGATTCAGAGAGGCTACTGTTACAGTATGATGTACAGCATTGTACACAGCACATTCACATACAAAAAGTGGGGTCCACGATTAAAATAATCGCGGATCCCAACCCTTAAGTGAGAACTGTGTATAGTTCTGTACACTAAATGCTGTACAAACAACATTTTTGAATTTGATTTGAAGGTTGCTTTCTCTTTCAAAGAAAGCTTGCAACATTGAATTAAAAAGCAAAGATGGACCCACATTCTCACAGCAAAAAAATCGATTTTTTTTTTGGAAAACTAGTGGTACCGGATAAGGGCTTAGTCATTGCTTGGTATAAATTAAATTTTAATTTTAATCTAAATTAAAATCAACAATTAATTTTAATCACATATTTTATGGGTTCTACAACTTTTCAACTATATATTTAATCAATTTTTATCAAAATTTACTAAAAATCTGACTTTAATATCCACCAAACAAAGGTTTAATGCATGAACAAATATGTTAATTATGTTATTGTAATCATTTTATGTATTGTAACGTTCTTAATAATGAAACGAAACCTTGTTACTGAAAAGTGTATGTGTAAATTGATTGTCTTTTGAGTTTATTGAGAAATTTTTTAAGTTAATATAAATAAGTGTATTTTTTAATAAGTCAAGGATATTATATAATTCGCTAACTCATAATAGTTAATTTTATAGAGAGAATGTTGGGGAAATATATGAAAATAGCCTAATATAAAGTCATATTTCCACTTTGACCTTTGACTATTCTAAATAATAGAAACTACCAAAAATACCCTAAAGCATAAAAATTACAGCCTAAGTTACCAAAATATAAAAAGAAATACAATATAAGTCCTGAATATTATTTTAACCCTATAATATGTTAACTTTAGATCCCATGACCGATAAAAATTATAAAACAAAAAAAAACCCAAATCTAAAAGATGATCATATAAGGTTAAAAGAATTGTGAAGGATAAAAAAGAAATTGAATTTGAAAATGAAATTGATAAAATAGGATATCAAGAACAATTGTATGCATCTCAAGAAATATTAAAATGTTTTAAAGAAAACCTGATAGAAAATTTTGCTAAAGGAATTATAAGATCTATAATTATAAAAGATATTATAGATAAATCAGAAAAAAGGAAAAAGAAGATATCAAGAACAATTGTATGCATCTCAAGAAATATTAAAATGTTTTAAAGAAAACCTGATAGAAAATTTTGCTAAAGGAATTATAAGATCTATAATTATAAAAGATATTATAGATAAATCAGAAAAAAGGAAAAAGAATATCTTAAAATATGAAATACCTTTTGAATCAAATATAGATATAATAACGGATCTTGATATTATAAACTCTCAAACATTATTAGATTTTGAAGGGTTACTTAAAACCCTATAAATAATGAGAAAGCCTAGAATGAATAGATTACCACAAGAATATAAGAAATTAAAACTTAAATTAACACTAAAATTTGATATAGCCTTAATAAAAAATAAATTGGATAAAGCATGGATAATTTTTTTTTTTTTTTTTAGAATATTAGATTTAGATTTTTATTTGATTTTTGTTCGTTCATAGTAGCACCTCCAAGCAATATTGGTATCAAAGCCATAGAGATCATGAAAGTTACAATTAAAAGGATAAATAACTACACTCACACTCTTTTTCATTGCTTTTTGAAAAAGAATGTCAGTTAATAGAAGAAAATGATGAATTTGAATTAGGATTAAAAAATTATTATGAGCCAATTAAAGAAGAAGATGATTTAAGATCAGAATTTGTGGAAATAGAAAGAATATATGATTTGTAGTTGCATAAAATCTTTACAAATCATTATACTACCATTATCTTTTAATAAGAAACTTAATCCTAAAATTAAGTCTGTGTTTAAAGATAAATCTCTTACCCATACTGAGTCTTTTGGTAAACTATATTCTGTACTTTTCCCACAATTAGTTTCAAAACTAATCTTTGCGGGTCTTAATATATTTTGGTAACTATAAAAATTACCATCCATCTGTTGTGCTTCTATTGAGTCTTTTGCTTTTATTATATATTTATCTGGTATTACTCTTTTATTTAAAAAGAGTGTGAGTGTAGTAAAGAAAAAGAATGTCATTTAATAGAAGAAAATGATGAATTTGAATTAGGATTAGAAAATTATTATGAGCCAATTAAAGAAGAAGATGATTTAAGATCGGAATTTGTGGAAATAGAAAGAATATATGATTTGTTAGTTACAGAACAAGACATAGAAAATATGATTAGTAAATTAGAAAAATTAGAAATTTTAGGTGAAAATGTTTTAAAATTTTGGGATAAAGATAAGATATATTGTGAGTTAAAAGTTAAGAATCCAGAATATATAATAAAGACTAAAAATATAGAAGCTACTAATCAGGATATTGAAGACTTTAAAATGCATATTACAGACTTATTAAAATTAGGAGTAATAAGAAAATCAGATAGTCCTCATAGATCAGCAGCTTTTATAGTAAGAAAACACTCAGAAATAGTTAGAGGTAAAAGTAGAATGGTAATAAATTATAAAAGACTAAATGATAATACTATAGATGATGCTTATAATATTCCAGATAAGACAGTATTAATTAATAGAATTCAAGGATGTAATATATTTAGTAAGTTCGATTTAAAGTCAGGATTTTGGCAGGTAAAAATGCACCCAGATTCAATAATTTGGACAGCTTTTACATGTCCAGAAGGTCATTATGAATGGCTAGTTATGCCATTTGGTATTAAGAATGCACCTAGTATTTTTCAGAGAAAGATGGATAGTATTTTTAGTAAACATAGTAATAATTTTATAGATGATATTTTAGTTTTTAGTAAAAATAGAAGAGAGCATAGAGGTCATTTACAAATATTATTTTCAGAATTTATTAGACATGGTCTAATTATAAATAAAAAGAAAATGTTTTTATTTAAAGAATATATAGAATTTTTAGGAGTAAATATAGGAAGAGGTCAAATAGAATTACAACCTCATATAGCTCAGAAAGCTTTAGAATTTTCAGATAAATTAGAAGATTTAAAACAGTTACAAAAATTTTTAGGTTTAGTAAATTATGCAAGACCATTTATAAGAAATTTGGGAAAAATTGCAGGACCTTTATATGGAAAGACATCTCCTAAAGGTCAGAAATATTTTAATATAGAAGATATTAAATTAGTTCAAAAAATAAAAGAAAAATTAAGAGAATTACCTAAGTTATCTATGCCATTAGACACAGATTATTTAATTATAGAAACAGATGGAAGTATTACAGGATGGGGAGCAATTCTAATTGCAAAACCCAATAAATATTCAGATAAGGATACTGAAAAAATAGTTAGATATAATAGTGGCAATTATAAAGAGAAAATAAATTCTAGTAGCATAGATTTAGAATTATTAGCAATAATTTATGCAATAGATTCTTTTGAATTATTTATTATTTCTAAAAAAGAAATTACTATAAGAACTGACTGTGAAGCTATAGTTAGTTTTGTTAGTAAATTAAAATTAGAAAATAAGAGAAGTAATCGAAGAAGATGGTTAAATTTTATAGATAGAATTACAAATACAGGAATAACTTTTAATTTTGAACATATCAAAGGTAGTGATAATAAAATAGCAGATATTCTTAGTAGAATTATTAAGAATAAAGAATATGACTAATATTTTATTGCAGATGCAGAGACCAAGAGGCCCAAGGCCAGGAATGCTGCAAAGCACTCCCAGTTCTTCTTCTCAGACTCAGACTAATGTAGCACAGACCTTTGATAAATTAAGATTTGGTAATATAGAACCAGTATGTTTTCCTAACAGTAATATTAGTTTTTAAATTATTGCCTCATATTTCAGCAACTAGATCAGAAAAATGCATTTTAGACAATTTATGGATTGCTTATAATAAGAATCCCAAAGATCAGAAATATTTCTTAGCTTGTCTAAATGCATTATCAGAACATTTTAACCAAGACCATAGGAAGTTTAAATGTTATGTAGTTTTACAAGGCAGATTACCAGGAATTTACCATACCTGGTTAGAAGTAGCAGACTGTATTAAAAATTTTCCAAATCCTCTTTACAAAGGATTTTTATTCAATTTCAGAAGCATTAGATGAGTGTAGGAAGTATTTAGGTATTAATTATTTTATAGCACCATCTTTAAAGAATGTTTCAGACGATCAGTTAGACTTTTTCTTCAAAATTTTGTTCAAATTGTGAAAATATGAATAAAAATTTTTAAGATTTTAAATGAGTCTAATCAGAAACTTCAGCAAGAAAAACTCATTTTACAACAGAAGATTTCTGATTTAGAACGAGAAATCATTAGATTAAAAATTTTAAATCCAGATTTTAGCCAAGGTACTATAGAGCCACAGAAGTCTATAGCTAGTCCAGTTCAAACGGAAACTGGTAAAGACTTAACAAATCCGTTGATGGCTATGAACTTGCCAAAAGTTCAACAGACTCAGGAGACTGTTGATTCTCCTACTAGACAGACTCAACATGCTGTTAATCCTGTTACAGATCTTCAAGACCAGACACAGCAGACTGGTACTTCTGCTACTAGATTAATAAGTCCTTTAGATTTAAAGCAGAAGAAACCAATAATTTTAGAATCAGATTATCAAGATGCCCAAGATCCGAACCAGATTTCTCAATCAGATGTTAGAAAATTAAAAGAAATGTTTAATAAGATTGAAGAATTTCAGCAGCAATTTAAGCAGAAAAATACGAGAAAAAAGAAGAAGTTACTGGTAAAAAATAAGGATAGAAGAAGACGATACATTTTACAAAGATCTGCTAACAATTCAGAAGATGAAGACAACTCAGATTGCAACAAAGACTTGGATAATTGTGCAGAAAGTGGAGATTCTCTAGATACAATTGGGAGACAGAATTATGAAACAAGATAAGAATCCCATAAAGAGAAGATTATGGCAGACAGATGACAGCCAGATTTTTAAAGAAAAAGAGACACGTGGAAGAAGATTAGAATAGATGTTGACAAAAGAATTCTTCTTTTAGAAAAGTTGATTGTATTATATAGAGTTAGTCAAAAAGAAAAAGATATCTTTACTAAAGTAAAGATAAGTTTTTGTATTATTTTAGACTTTTGTAAAAGTTAGGATAGATTTTACTATTTTCTTTTTGACGAATTGTAAAGCAAAAGATTCTTTTGCTATTCTTTACGCGGTTTTTCTCTGCCTATTTAAGAGAAGCCAATTCATTTGTAATAGATATAGAGTTTTGATACAGAAATACAATATCAAGTTCTCTCCAAAAATAATGTTTTAATTTCTTTCCCTTCCCGAAAGGGAAATCCTTATCTTTCCTTTATCTTTTAGTAATGTAATATCCTATAAAGAGATTTTCTTTTAAGTTTATATTTTTTGAATGTTCTAAGGAATGGTTTTAATAATCAATATTATTTCCAGATCCTATAAGAACAGATGTTAATAGTTTATTTTTCAAAAGTTGAAGAAATTTTGAACAGTGTTATATTCAATGCCGAATGCAACCCCTGGCTAGAATATAATATCAAGATTTTGGAAACTGTTTTTGTAAATGTTTTGTAAAAAGATTTTATGCTTCATACTGGGTATATGATAAAAGCATGTCTTAATTTTGAGTTTTCAAAAAGCTGTTTTAAAATCAGTCCTGAGTGACCTCCCAGAAAGCGTAAAGGCCCAGTGGAGAGGCTAAGAAGCGCTATAGAGGAGAGAAAGGGATACTGTTTTAAAATTATTTTGTAAGGAATTGTCTGAAAAGTCCTGTCCTTATAAAATAGAAATTAGGCCAAAGTTCATATATCCCAGATGGCATAATTTTATCATTTCAAAGAAAATGATTTTGAAAAATAGTTTTAAAAGTGTTATAAAGAATACTGAATGCAACCCAGAGTATTCTTATAATATCAAAACTTTTCTTTTGATATCTTTGAATGTGATTTGTTTAAAAAAAAAAAAGGATATTATATTATGAAAAAGATGAGGATTTATAGTTAAGGAGAGTACTGAGTAGGATTTTTATTAACAGTTGTTTAAACCGCATTTCAATTCTGTCAAACAATTTATTTGTTTTTCAGGAACCCCCTTTCTATTGGTATCAGAGCGTGTGTTCCGATTTTGGTGATTTCACAGAACAGATCTTCAAATAATTAGACAACAGATTACGCTACAAAGGTATAATCTTAGAATTTTATGTTTTTCAAAATTCATAGAATAGAAGTAGATAAAATAGTTTATAGTTTTTCATTTCATAATAATACATTTAGAGACTTTGAATATAGTTTAGAGTTTATAGACTCTGTAGAAAGAGAAAAACCAATAGATTATTTATTTGCTTTATTACAAGTAGTTAAAGATTTACCTATAGAAGTAAAAGAAATTATTTTAGCAAGATCTTTAATATCAGAATTTAGAGAACAATATTTTATAGATTATTTTGATTTTATATTTTCTTTAGAATTAGAAACAGATTTAGTAAAAGAAGATTTTAATTGTGAGTGTTTTTTGGAAAATAATAATTGTAATCATTATTTTAGAATAAATTATAGTTATTCATCAGGTAGACATTCTTTAGATTCTTTTTATTATTTGTCAGACTAATAGATACTGGATTTATTAAATAAAGAAGTATCTAATTTAAATAAAAAGATCTTAAAATTAGAAGGAGATATAATTATAATAAGAGAAAATTTAGATTTTGTAAAAGAACAAAATAAAAGTATTTTAGATAAAATTGTTAAGATTGAAAATTTTAGTAAATTTCCAGATCTAAGAATTACAGAAGCTATAGAAAATATTAATAAAAAATTAAATAACATAGAAAATCAACCTACAGAAGGTTTAGATAATGTTATAAAAAAATTAGATAATTTAAGTTTAAAAACAACAGGAAAAGAAACTATAACTAGAAAAATTTCAACAAATTTTTATAAATATGAATAATAATAGTTTTCTTGGAAGAAGTAGAACTATTAGAGAAACAGAACCTGTAGAATCTTCAAATAGAAGACTTAGTACTTCCAGTATAAGTAATAATATTATATAAAGAATATTAAATAGACAACCTCAATATAATCAGAATATAAAAGAATTAATTGATCCAGAACAAGATTATGATAGATTTCAAACCCATGGTTTACAGTTATTAAGTCCAGAGAATTTATATAATAGAGGTTTATTAGAATCAAGAACTCAATTTTTCAGACATACTAGAGAAGTTTCAATACAGTGCTTAGATGGTCAAGTTAGAAAATTACCATTAATCTCAGAACAATCTAAAAAAGATTTAAAAAAGAAAAATTTTAAATTTATGCATTTAGGTTTAATAGTAATAGGAGTGAAAGGTTTAATGAGAAAAAACTTAGGGACTAAAGTTTTATTAACAATTTATGATGAAAGATTCCAAAATATAGAAAAAGGTATGATAGCTAGTACAGAAGTAGATATGAATAATAATATAGGAATAATATATTGTACTCCAGATATGTTTTGTACAATAAAAGATTTCTCAGAAGAAATTAAGATAGGAATACAGACTCATGGATATGAAGAAGTAAAGTCAGGAGAAAATTTATTAATAAGCATAGGATTTCTAGGAAGATGTAGTAATAGTTCTCAAACTAAATATAAAGTTTATATAGATAAGGTGATAAACTTAATGAGTAGTAAAGGTATAAAAATGATTAAGCCTAAGACTTATGATTCAGAAATATTAGCAGGATTAGAATGGAATCTAGATAAATTTTTAGAAACTCAAGATCCTACGATAACTCCTCAAGAAGCCATAACATATAGAGATGTTTATGGAAAAACTAGTTTAAGATTTGGAAATTATAATACTATTAATAATGATTTTGAAACAGAATCTAGTAATAATAATGAAGAACAACAAGAACAAGAAGAACAACCAAGACAAGAACCATTTATGAATGCTGTAGAAACAGAAATAGAATATAGGATTATTTATCCTAAAGAATTAGAAATGGATTTATCTCCAACAGAATTATTAAAATTAGAAGATCATTTATTTTTAAATAAACAAATAAATGAAAATGAATACTTATATTATGATAGTCAAAAGAATATAAGAGTAGGTGAAAATATAGATGAAATAGATAGTAGGACAGAAATTTCAGAAGCCAGTAATTATAAGGAATTAGCAGATGAAGAAATGAAACCAGAACCAGAAACATATAGTTATAATTTAGGATATCCACCTAGAAAAGCTTTTAGTCAGTATGAAGATAAAGGACAAAATTATGTTTCTAGAGGAAAACTTAGGCCTTTAGAACTAGTTATAGAATTCCAGACTCCTCATAAGCCACAGATTTTAAATATTACAGCACATGATCCACAGACGTGGAATAATGTAATAGAAGTATGGAAAAATACAGTAATAGGTAATTACATAAGATTAGCTCATAGTGTTCATATGGATACAGTAGAGATGTATAGATATTTAGAAACATTTTTAGGAGAAAGTGCCAAGTCAACTTGGGAAGCATTTAAAAAAGATAAACAAGAAGACTTTGAAGCTTTAGTAGCTTTAGGTAATAATCCATATAATTTTGTTTTTAAAATTCATGAATTATTAACAGGAGCAGACCCAAACATAGGACATACTGTAATACAACAGAAAGCTATTAGGGATTTAGAACAACTTAGTTTAAACAGATGGACAAAAGGTAGAGAAGTAAAACAATTTTTAAATGAATACCATTATTTAGTTTCTATTTCAGGTAATACTTTTAATCAAGAATTAGGAAATAAATTATTTCATAAGTTACCAGGACCATTAGGATTAGAAATAACTAAAAAATGGGGTGAGATTTTAACTAAGAATAGACCAGATTATTTATGGAGCATAGGACATAGAACACAGTTTATAATGAAATGTTTAGAAGAAAAATGTGTAGAGTTACAAATTCAGAATCAGCTTAAAAAGACTGATTATAAATTTTGTAAAGATATTTTTACTCCTCAGACTTATGGTAATAAGTTTAAAGAGAAAGATAAAAAAATATAAGAAGAACTATAAATATAAAAGACCTACTAAGAAAAGGTATTATCTTAGGAAATCTAATAGAAGGAAGCCTTATTTAGATGAAAATAGACATGTTAGGAAATTTAAGCCAGAAAGAAATTACCCTAATAAGTTAAATTGTTATGTATGTGGAGGAGCAAATCATTTAGCAAAGACTTGTCCTAAAAAACTAAATAATAATGATAAGAGAAGTACTTTAATAGAATGTACTAATGAAGATTTATTAGAAATAGATGAATATATTTCTGATAAAGAATCAATTTATAGCATAATATCTATAGAAGATTTAGATAATCAGATTAATTTAGAAGAACAATCAGATTATGAAAATTTTATTCAAGAATTTTCTAATATTCAAAATTCTTCAGATTCAGATGAAAATACAGAATTTATGAATATAGAATTAGAATTAGAATGTAAACATAATTGGATAAAAGACATAGGATCAGATAGTATAGCATGTTATATATGTAAATGGTATCCTAGTAAGAATGTAAGACTTAAATGTAATAATTGTTATAAAGAAGCATGCAAAAAATGCTTAATTCAAAAAGAATTAATAGAACCTGAAGAAAATAAACAGACAGAAATAATTCAAATAGAATTATCAGAAATTAAGATTCTTAGAAAAAGAATTGAGAATTTAGAAGATATGCAAAGATATATATTACAAAAAATAGAATTATTAGAACCTAATAATAAAGGAAAAAATCATGAGATAATTCCTGAACCAGAATTAGTTCAGGTTTTCTGTAATTCAGAAAAAATTAAAAAGTATTAAAGTAAAATGCTATGTTAGAATAGAAAACTATGAAATAGTTTGTTTAGGATTAATAGACTCAGGATGTAGTCATTGTATAATAAATAAAAGAGTAATACCAGATAAATATATAATAAAAGCAAAAGACCCAATAGAAGCACAACAGATGGATGGTAATTTTTATAGTTACCAAAATATATTAAGACCAGCAAAGATTAGTTTTGAAACTAATTGTGGTAAAAGTACAGAATATAGTTTACCAAAAGAATCAGTATGGGTAAGAGATTTATCTTTAAACACAGACTTAATTTTAGGATTAAGTTTCTTATTAAAAGATAATGGTAGTATAATGATTAGTAAAGATTTTATGCAACTACAAAAATTTACAATTTGTGCTCCTAACTATAGTAAGAACATTTCATCAGAGTTCACTGAGAAGCGTGGTGGAACTATTATAAAAAGCAATGAAAAAGAGTGTGAGTGTAGTAAAGAAAAAGAATGTCAGTTAATAGAAGAAAATGATGAATTTGAATTAGGATTAGAAAATTATTATGAGCCAATTAAAGAAGAAGATGATTTAAGATCGGAATTTGTGGAAATAGAAAGAATATATGATTTGTTAGTTACAGAACAAGACATAGAAAATATGATTAGTAAATTAGAAAAATTAGAAATTTTAGGTGAAAATGTTTTAAAATTTTGGGATAAAGATAAGATATATTGTGAGTTAAAAGTTAAGAGTCCAGAATATATAATAAAGACTAAAAATATAGAAGCTACTAATCAGGATATTGAAGACTTTAAAATGCATATTACAGACTTATTAAAATTAGGAGTAATAAGAAAATCAGATAGTCCTCATAGATCAGCAGCTTTTATAGTAAGAAAACACTCAGAAATAGTTAGAGGTAAAAGTAGAATGGTAATAAATTATAAAAGACTAAATGATAATACTATAGATGATGCTTATAATATTCCAGATAAGACAGTATTAATTAATAGAATTCAAGGATGTAATATATTTAGTAAGTTCGATTTAAAGTCAGGATTTTGGCAGGTAAAAATGCACCCAGATTCAATAATTTGGACAGCTTTTACATGTCCAGAAGGTCATTATGAATGGCTAGTTATGCCATTTGGTATTAAGAATGCACCTAGTATTTTTCAGAGAAAGATGGATAGTATTTTTAGTAAACATAGTAATTTTATAGATGATATTTTAGTTTTTAGTAAAAATAGAAGAGAGCATAGAGGTCATTTACAAATATTATTTTCAGAATTTATTAGACATGGTCTAATTATAAATAAAAAGAAAATGTTTTTATTTAAAGAATATATAGAATTTTTAGGAGTAAATATAGGAAGAGGTCAAATAGAATTACAACCTCATATAGCTCAGAAAGCTTTAGAATTTTCAGATAAATTAGAAGATTTAAAACAGTTACAAAAATTTTTAGGTTTAGTAAATTATGCAAGACCATTTATAAGAAATTTGGGAAAAATTGCAGGACCTTTATATGGAAAGACATCTCCTAAAGGTCAGAAATATTTTAATATAGAAGATATTAAATTAGTTCAAAAAATAAAAGAAAAATTAAGAGAATTACCTAAGTTATCTATGCCATTAGACACAGATTATTTAATTATAGAAACAGATGGAAGTATTACAGGATGGGGAGCAATTCTAATTGCAAAACCCAATAAATATTCAGATAAGGATACTGAAAAAATAGTTAGATATAATAGTGGCAATTATAAAGAGAAAATAAATTCTAGTAGCATAGATTTAGAATTATTAGCAATAATTTATGCAATAGATTCTTTTGAATTATTTATTATTTCTAAAAAAGAAATTACTATAAGAACTGACTGTGAAGCTATAGTTAGTTTTGTTAGTAAATTAAAATTAGAAAATAAGAGAAGTAATCGAAGAAGATGGTTAAATTTTATAGATAGAATTACAAATACAGGAATAACTTTTAATTTTGAACATATCAAAGGTAGTGATAATAAAATAGCAGATATTCTTAGTAGAATTATTAAGAATAAAGAATATGACTAATATTTTATTGCAGATGCAGAGACCAAGAGGCCCAAGGCCAGGAATGCTGCAAAGCACTCCCAGTTCTTCTTCTCAGACTCAGACTAATGTAGCACAGACCTTTGATAAATTAAGATTTGGTAATATAGAACCAGTATGTTTTCCTAACAGTAATATTAGTTTTAAATTATTGCCTCATATTTCAGCAACTAGATCAGAAAAATGCATTTTAGACAATTTATGGATTGCTTATAATAAGAATCCCAAAGATCAGAAATATTTCTTAGCTTGTCTAAATGCATTATCAGAACATTTTAACCAAGACCATAGGAAGTTTAAATGTTATGTAGTTTTACAAGGCAGATTACCAGGAATTTACCATACCTGGTTAGAAGTAGCAGACTGTATTAAAAATTTTCCAAATCCTCTTTACAAAGGATTTTATTCAATTTCAGAAGCATTAGATGAGTGTAGGAAGTATTTAGGTATTAATTATTTTATAGCACCATCTTTAAAGAATGTTTCAGACGATCAGTTAGACTTTTCTTCAAAATTTTGTTCAAATTGTGAAAATATGAATAAAAATTTTAAGATTTTAAATGAGTCTAATCAGAAACTTCAGCAAGAAAAACTCATTTTACAACAGAAGATTTCTGATTTAGAACGAGAAATCATTAGATTAAAAATTTTAAATCCAGATTTTAGCCAAGGTACTATAGAGCCACAGAAGTCTATAGCTAGTCCAGTTCAAACGGAAACTGGTAAAGACTTAACAAATCCGTTGATGGCTATGAACTTGCCAAAAGTTCAACAGACTCAGGAGACTGTTGATTCTCCTACTAGACAGACTCAACAGGCTGTTAATCCTGTTACAGATCTTCAAGACCAGACACAGCAGACTGGTACTTCTGCTACTACTAGATTAATAAGTCCTTTAGATTTAAAGCAGAAGAAACCAATAATTTTAGAATCAGATTATCAAGATGCCCAAGATCCGAACCAGATTTCTCAATCAGATGTTAGAAAATTAAAAGAAATGTTTAATAAGATTGAAGAATTTCAGCAGCAATTTAAGCAGAAAAAATACGAGAAAAAAGAAGAAGTTACTGGTAAAAAATAAGGATAGAAGAAGACGATACATTTTACAAAGATCTGCTAACAATTCAGAAGATGAAGACAACTCAGATTGCAACAAAGACTTGGATAATTGTGCAGAAAGTGGAGATTCTCTAGATACAATTGGGAGACAGAATTATGAAACAAGATAAGAATCCCATAAAGAGAAGATTATGGCAGACAGATGACAGCCAGATTTTTAAAGAAAAAGAGACACGTGGAAGAAGATTAGAATAGATGTTGACAAAAGAATTCTTCTTTTAGAAAAGTTGATTGTATTATATAGAGTTAGTCAAAAAGAAAAAGATATCTTTACTAAAGTAAAGATAAGTTTTTGTATTATTTTAGACTTTTGTAAAAGTTAGGATAGATTTTACTATTTTCTTTTTGACGAATTGTAAAGCAAAAGATTCTTTTGCTATTCTTTACGCGGTTTCTCTGCCTATTTAAGAGAAGCCAATTCATTTGTAATAGATATAGAGTTTTGATACAGAAATACAATATCAAGTTCTCTCCAAAAATAATGTTTTAATTTCTTTCCCTTCCCGAAAGGGAAATCCTTATCTTTCCTTTATCTTTTAGTAATGTAATATCCTATAAAGAGATTTTCTTTTAAGTTTATATTTTTTGAATGTTCTAAGGAATGGTTTTAATAATCAATATTATTTCCAGATCCTATAAGAACAGATGTTAATAGTTTATTTTTCAAAAGTTGAAGAAATTTTGAACAGTGTTATATTCAATGCCGAATGCAACCCCTGGCTAGAATATAATATCAAGATTTTGGAAACTGTTTTTGTAAATGTTTTGTAAAAAGATTTTATGCTTCATACTGGGTATATGATAAAAGCATGTCTTAATTTTGAGTTTTCAAAAAGCTGTTTTAAAATCAGTCCTGAGTGACCTCCCAGAAAGCGTAAAAGCCCAGTGGAGAGGCTAAGAAGCGCTATAGAGGAGAGAAAGGGATACTGTTTTAAAATTATTTTGTAAGGAATTGTCTGAAAAGTCCTGTCCTTATAAAATAGAAATTAGGCCAAAGTTCATATATCCCAGATGGCATAATTTTATCATTTCAAAGAAAATGATTTTGAAAAATAGTTTTAAAAGTGTTATAAAGAATACTGAATGCAACCCAGAGTATTCTTATAATATCAAAACTTTTCTTTTGATATCTTTGAATGTGATTTGTTTAAAAAAAAAAGGATATTATATTATGAAAAAGATGAGGATTTATAGTTAAGGAGAGTACTGAGTAGGATTTTTATTAACAGTTGTTTAAACCGCCTTTCAATTCTGTCAAACAATTTATTTGTTTTTCAGGAACCCCCTTTCTATTCTAACATAGGATAAAATAGGATATTGAATTTGAAAATGAAATTGATAAAATAGGATATCAAGAACAATTGTATGCATCTCAAGAAATATTAAAATGTTTTAAAGAAAACCTGATAGAAAATTTTGCTAAAGGAATTATAAGATCTATAATTATAAAAGATATTATAGATAAATCAGAAAAAAGGAAAAAGAAGATATCAAGAACAATTGTATGCATCTCAAGAAATATTAAAATGTTTTAAAGAAAACCTGATAGAAAATTTTGCTAAAGGAATTATAAGATCTATAATTATAAAAGATATTATAGATAAATCAGAAAAAAGGAAAAAGAATATCTTAAAATATGAAATACCTTTTGAATCAAATATAGATATAATAACAGATCTTGATATTATAAACTCTCAAACATTATTAGATTTTGAAGGGTTACTTAAAACCCTATAAATAATGAGAAAGCCTAGAATGAATAGATTACCACAAGAATATAAGAAATTAAAACTTAAATTAACACTAAAATTTGATATAGCCTTAATAAAAAATAAATTGGATAAAGCATGGATAATTTTTTTTTTTTTTTTAGAATATTAGATTTAGATTTTTATTTGATTTTTGGTCGTTCATAGTAGCACCTCCGAGCAATATTGGTATCAAAGCCATAGAGATCATGAAAGTTACAATTAAAAGGATAAATAACTACTATAAAAAAAAATTAAAAGAAGAAAAAAGATGTCATATGTTTTTAGAACCTATTCCTAAAAAATTAAAAATAATAACATTAAGTATAATTAAAAAATTGTCTAGAGAAATAAAAGAACAAATATTACCTAGAATAATTGTAGAATCCATAATATATATATATATATATATATGTATGTATATGAAAAGATTATGAAAGAATGAAAGAATTTGAAAGTATTCTATATGATAGAGAAATATATGAATCATCATTGAACAATATTATATAGGTATTAAACAAGGATAATGAATTTACTAGAAAAATTAGATCTATAAAATATATGGAAGAAATTAAAATAAAAGATATTTTAAACAAAAAAAACCTAAAAAGAGTAAAGTTAATAAATCAACAAATATTAAATGAACTAATAGTTCCAAGAGATATAACAAAATCTCAAGAAAAACAAATATTTGTTATAAAATAGAGAAGAAGAAGAAGAAGAAAGAATTAGAGTCAATACTTTGTGTGTATTTTATTAATAACCAAAGCCCTATATTTATAGGTAAGAATTAGGGATACAATGATAATAATTTTTAGGGCTACAGGGGTATAATTGTCATTCATTACAAACCCTAATAAACTTTTCTTTTACAACACTCCCCCTTGAATGACACATTACAAAATATATGTCTCGTTAAAACCTTGTTTGATAAAAATCTAATATGACAAAAAAATCAAACGAAGGAAAAAGAGTACAGTTATTTTGGAGTAATAAAAATAAATGCTGCCTCATTAAAACCTTGCTAGGAAAACCTATGCGAAGGAAAAAGAATACAACTACTCCCCCCGATGTTGATCACTAAAAATCTTTGAGTCGACGCATTCCAATCCCATGAACTAACTTCTTGAATGTAGATGTTGGCAGTGCTTTTGTTAATAAATCGGCAAAATTGTCACTTGAGCGAATTTGTTGAACATCGATGTCGTCATTCTTCTGAAATTCGCGTGTTCAAGAATTTTGGAGAAATATGTTTCGTCCTGTCGCTTTTGATATAGCCTCCTTTGAGTTGTCCAATACAAGCTGCATTGTCTTCATACAAAATTGTTGGACTATCTTTTGTTGAAGTTAACCCGGATGATGCTTGGATATGATAGGTCATGTTCCTCAACCATACACATTCTCGCCCTACTTCATGGATTGCAATAAATTCAGAATGATTTGAGGATGTTGCTGTCAAGGATTTCTTCACAGATCTCCATGATATAGTTGTTCCTCCACGTGTAAACACATATCCTATTTGTGATTTAGCTTTATGTGGGTCAGATAGATAACCTGCATCTGCATATCCCACTAAAGTAGATCCCGACTTTTTGGAGTAAAGTAATCTCAAATCAATCGTACCTTTTAGGTAACGAAAAATGTGTTTAACACCATTCCAATGTCTTTGACTTGGTGTAGAGCTATATCTTGCAAGGAGATTTACAGAAAAAGTTATGTCGGGTCGAGTGCAATTTGCAAGATATGTTAATGCTCCAATTGCACTAAGATATGGTACTTCAGGACCAAAAATATTTTCTCCATCTTCAAGTGGACGAAATGGGTCCTTTTTCACATCAAGTGATCGAACAATCATAGGTGATGCCAATGGATGTGCATTATCCATATAAAATCGTTTTAAAACTTTTTCTGTATATGTAGATTGATGAACAAATAATCCTTCTGGGAAGTGTTCGATTTGCAACCCGAGACAAAATTTGGTTTTTCCTAAATCCTTCATCTCAAATTCATTTTTCAAATAATTAGCAGTTTTGTTGAGCTCTTCAGGAGTTCCAATTAAGTTTAGATCATCAACATAAACTGCGACAATTGCAAATCCAATATTTGTTTTTTTTTATGAAAATACATGGGCAGACATCTTCATTTTTGTAACCCTCCTTCAACAAATATTCGCTAATACGATTATACCACATGCTTCCGGATTGTTTTAGTCCATATAATTATCTTTGCAATTTAATTGAGAACATGGTTCTCGGGCATGTATCATTTGCTCCTAGCACTTTAAGTCCTTCGGAGACTTTCATATATATGTCACTATCAAGTGAACCATGTAAGTATGCAGTTACTACATCCATAAGGCGCATATCAAGTTTTTGTGACACGGTCAAACTAATCAAAAATCTAAAAGTGATGGTGTCCATTACGGGAGAATATGTTTCATCATAATCAATACCTAGTCTTTGTGAGAAACCTTGAACTACTAGTCGGGCTTTGTATCTTGTAATTTCATTATTCTCATTTCTCTTTCGTACAAAAACTCATTTGTATCATACAGGGATTACATTTTCAGGTGTTCGAATTACAGGTCCAAACACTTTTCGTTTCTCTAAGGAATTCAATTCCGCCTGTATGACTTCTTTCCATTTTGGCCAATCATATCTATTTTGACAGTCTTTAACTGACTGTGGTTCAGGATCCTCATTTTGCATAATATCAAGAGTCACATTAAAGACGAAAATATTGTCTATAATAAAATTATTATGTTCCCATAATTTATGAGATAACATATAATTTATTGAAATCTCATTATTTTCAGACACTTGTGATTCTTCAGGAACCATATTTTCAATATTTGATTGATCAATCTTTTCTAACGTTATTTCTTCCGAAGTTTTTGGTTGGTTTTTCTCTTAGGGTCTGTTTGATTGCAAGGGTGGAAAACGGGTGGAAAGAAAATGAATGGCAGGGAATTGAATTGCCTAGAAAACGTTTTACAGGGAATTGTAATTAATGGTGTTTGATTGGTATAATTTTCCACCTGGCAAATTTTTCATTTGATTTTGTTTTTTACACATATTGTCAATTAAATGGATAAATTTTTTTATCATTGACTTTGGAATGTGTTTCAATTGCTAAAAAAAAATTAAAAAAAAAAAAAAAAATTGTCAAAAAGTTGGAAAACGTTTTCCCACCACTATGGTGAAAAAACGTTTTCTAGCTTTTGTGCATCAATCGCTTGTACCTTGGAAAACGTTGGAAAACGTTTTCCCTGGAAAATTAGTGCAATCAAACAGGTGAATAGTAAAAAGTAGGAAAACGTTTTCCACCTTCCACGGAAAACTTGGCCAATCAAACAGGGCCTTATACTTTTCTTTTTCGAGGTACAGAGTCTTTTGAACCAACTGGTCGACCACGCTTCTGGCGTATGTTAGATTCGTTTGTTACAGTAGATTGTCCTGCATCGACATCAATTTTTGATGGTATATTTTCTGCTGTATATATGACTTTGTCACTTTTTTCGTGTCAACAAATACATCGGGTAATTGATTTGCAACTCTTTGCAAATGAATGATTTTTTCAATCTCTTGCTCACATTGATTACTGCGGGGATCAAAGTGAGATAGAGTTATTTCATTCCAAAAAAATTTACCTTATTTTTCAGGATGTAGTTTTTCCCCTCTCAAAGTCAGGAAAGTCCTTTTATCAAAATGACAATCTGCAAAACGTGCAGTAAATAAATCGCCGGTTAAAGGTTCAAGGTACCTAATAATGGATGGTGAATCAAAACCCACGTAAATCCCAAGTCTTCTTTGGGAAGCCATTTTAGTACGTTGTGGGGGTGAAATAGGGACTTGGATAGCACAACCAAAAACTCGCAGGTGAGAAATATTAGGTTCATGATCAAATACAAGTTGCAGAGGTAAATATTGATAATAGGCAGTTGGTCTAATACGAACCAATGATGCAGCATGTAATATGGCATGTCCCCAAACAGAAGCTGGTAGCTTTGTTTTCATAAGTAATGGTCTAGCAATAAATTGTAAGCGTTTAATAAATGACTCTGCTAAACCATTTTGTGTATGGACATGCGCAACCGAATGTTCAATAGTAATCTCAATTGACATACAATAATTATCGAATGCTTGTGATCTGAACTCACCAGCATTGTCAAGACTAATAGTCTTGATTGAGTAATCGGGGAATTGTGCTCGTAATTTTATGATTTGAGCAAGTAGTATAGCAAATGTTACATTCTTAGTGGAAAAGTAGGCAAACATGTGACCATCTAGTAGAAGAATTAATTAATAC
Organism: Osmanthus fragrans; assembly: GCA_019395295.1. NCBI lineage: Eukaryota > Viridiplantae > Streptophyta > Magnoliopsida > Lamiales > Oleaceae > Osmanthus > Osmanthus fragrans. Next base: position 14,536,531 of record CM033346.1, on the reverse strand, counting down.
CATAAAATAATGAAATAGTCCACATGGTGGGTGTATTGGCCCACACATATCTCAATGAATTCTTTCCAAGAAAGTTGGAGATTCACATTGACCTTTGTAGTCGAAGGTCTAATGACTAACTTGCCTTGCGAACAAGTTACACATGGATAATCATTAGGTAAAAGAATCTTCTGGTTCTTTAAAGGATATCCATGTAAGTTGTTTATTATTCGACGCATCATTATAGCTCCTGGAAGTCCAAATCGATCATGCCAAAGTATGAAACTTTTTAGGTCAACGAGCTTCTGGTTCGTGACATTATTTGATTCAACAATTTTTATAAATGTATAGTACATGCCAGATGGGAGTGCATGTAGTTTTTCTTTCATCTGCTTCTTGCCAGATACAAAGAAAGTTATGTAAAGATATTCAACACTATTTTCTTGCATCGTCTCAATGTGATATCCATTGCAGCGGATATCTTTAAAACTAAGCAAATTTGTTCTGGATTTGCTAGAGTAAAGTGCATCGTCAATATATAATTTGGTATTATTTGGTAAAATAATACAAGCTCTTTCGGAGTTTTCAACGATATTCGATACACCAGATATTGTATTAACATTAATTTTTGCTAATGTTAAGTGTAAAAAATATTTTTTGTCTTAAAGAATTGTATGTGTAGTTGCACCATCTATCAAACGAGTATCTTGACAATCTATCATCAATCTATAAATGCAACAAAATACATATGTTTTAATTAAAGCTTGAATTTATGAATTTAAAGAATTAAACATGATTCAATAATATGAAATTGATGATACATATTAAAGTTTCCTTTTTTTAAAATTAAAGTAAAAACGTATTTTTAACTAAAATTTTAAAATGAAGGGAAATACTCGAAGCATAGAAAATAAACTAATCTACATCTTCCATCACACCACCCCCAATCAAATGGTCAATATTTTTATTTGGATCGGCAAAGAAATCGGAGACATCCAAATGAGTCACATCAATCGGACCATCATAATTAGCGAAATTTGTCTAAACTTTTCATTTTTCCTTGATTGATTTTTGATAAAGATACACAAGGTGTTTTGTCGTACGACAGGTACGTGTCCAATGCCCTTCATTCCATATCTAAAATAATTTTCTTCATGCACCTTTTTGGATGTGCTACTTTCGTTTGCTTTGTGCCTTTTGAAATTGTTGTCTTGCTGATGATAACTTTGTTGATTATTTCGTCCATGATTTATTCCACGTGCACATCCGCGTCCACGTCCACGTCCAAATTCGTGTCCACGTCTACGTCCTTGTCTTGATATTGCATTTGCTTCAGGAAATGCAGTACCATTTGCTTCAGGCAATGGTACAGAACCAGTTGGATGTAACCCATGATTTTTCATTAGAAGTTCCTTATTTTGTTCAACAATAAGCAAGCAAATATAAGTTCTAAGTACTTTTTGAAACCACGCTCACGATATTGCTGCTATAGGAGCACATTTGAAGCGTGAAAGGTAGAAAAAAATTTCTCCAACATATCTTCATTAGTGATTTTTTCTCCACACAAGATCAATTTTGAAGATATTCTGAAGAGTTCAGAATGGTACTCACTTACATTTTTGAAGTCTTGCAAACGAAGGTGCATCCACTCATAGCGGATTTTGGGGAGAACTATAGTCTTCTGATGATCAAATCTTTCAGTCAATTTTTTCCAAAGAGCATGTGGATCTTTTTCAGTGAGATATTCAATTTTCAATCCATTGTGAAGATGGTGACGAAGAAAGATGAGTGCTTTTGCACGATCCTGCATGGATTCTTTGTTTCATTCTTTTATTGTCTCTCCGAAACCTTTTGATAGATAGTTTTTGCCAGATATGTCAAGTGCAGCAAAATCAAGTTTTGTGATATTTGTCATTTGATTAACTACACAATAAAATAAGTGAAAATACAATTAGTTTCGAAGAATATGATTAATCATTACATAATAGTTAATTAAATAATATCAACATAGGTTACGTGTTTTCTTCAGGGAATATACACTAATTTAAGATAATATATTCATCAAAATATGTGCTACTTCAGGAGCACGTTGTATTTTATTATTGTTCTTCAAGAGCAATATATCAATATTCTTCTGGAATATTGAAAATTATAATTTATGTTCTTCAGGAGCAAATAATATTCTTCTAGAATATTAATTATAAAATTGTGCTACTTCAGGAGCAACAACATGATAGAATATCAAAAAAATTTAATTGAACATCAACAAATATTTAATCATGTTAAAGAATATTAATTACCATACAAACAAGATATGAATTTATATATAAAAATTAATTACCAAACATGTATTAGGAAAAATAATCTTAATATACGAACACAATCTTTATATACATACATGTATTAAAAAAAATGTAAAAAAATAATCATTATGGATAATAATATGAGTATAAAAATTAGCATTTAACATTAGTAGAGAATTAGAAACCAAAGACAATTATCATATACAAATTGGCAAAAACCAAAGAACCCATACAACGGACTATAGACAGCATTTATTTGTTTATTAAAAAAAAATTATTGCGGCAATATTGAATTGAATTGGCAAAGTGATACACAAAAATAAAAATGAACTTAAACTATGATTCTACGTGTGTTTTCGTATAGGAGGCGGAGGAAATAAATTTTGAAACTCACCAACCTATGTTGAATTCAATAAAAAAAAAACGTGATGGCATAAAGACTAATATTTGATTAATGGTTAATATGCTACTGTAGATGACAAAAATAGTGATGGCAATTTATGCATGCAAACTCTATAAATCTTGAATAGACGAAAGAAAAAAAATTCACATGTCACCAAATTAATTTTGGTACACGTAAAAGATGATTATGCTTAAAAAAAATTATTGCCTTCATTAAGCTATGAAAAATTGGTTAGAGTTTCGTGCTGATAATGTGTTATAAAATAGAGAAGAAGAAGAAGAAGAAAGAGAGAATTAGAGTTAATACCTTGTGTGTATTTTATTAATGACCAAAGTCCTATATTTATAGGTAAGAATCAGGGATACAATGTTAATAATTTCTAGGACTACAGGGGTATAATTGTCATTCACTACAAACCCTAATAAACTTTCCTTTTACAACAATATTAAAATTAAAACAAGAAAAATATAAAGAAAGAACAAAATATTTTCAAAAATTAAAAGAATTGACAACTAATGAATTTGCAAAACAGAAATATGATAGAATAATAAAAGATTGCAAGGATATTGAATGTAGAACATATTATTTTTGCCAATAAAAGAAAAGATGACAAATTATTTAAAAATATAAAACCCAAAATACTATAATAAAAAGTAAAAAATGTCATTAAGTGACATATGGAAGAATTGAAACATTTAATAAAATCATTAATAAATGATGTTCAAAATGTGGAAAAAGAATTGAAAGAAGTAAGAAGTGATATAAATATATTAAAACTTGAAGTAAGAGAGTTAAAAGAAAATAAAGATAAGAAAGTAGACAAAAAAAACTTATAGAAAAAGAGATGTCTAGAATAGGAAAAAAGCATATTGAACAAAAAAAATATAGTTATAGAAACAGAAGTATGGATGATGAGTTTAGAAAAAATATTTTACCAAAAATATTGGAAGAAGAGGAATTGAATAAAAAAGCTTTAGGAAAATTAAAAATTGAAGAAAAACAAGACAATAAAGATGAATTGAGAATTAGATCTACTTACAGAAAATTTTGATCAATTAAGGTTAAAAAATTTAGAGGAATACCAAATTTTAATGAATACTGGAGGAGGACCTAATCTAGCAGGAACTTCTAAACAATAATTACCAAAATTAGAAGGAGGATATGCACAAATGCATAATAAACCATATCTGCGGTTTTATGATAGAATAAGAGATAGACAATCACCTAAATGAAATAAATATAAAAATAGATTTGAGTTAAATGAAAATCATGATAAACCTATTAACCATAGATGAACAAAATTAGATTTAGATTGTTAAATAAATACTAAAAAAGTCTTACTAACTTGGGCAGATTCATTGATATTATTCTTTTTATATAATAAAGATGATACATGGGAAAATACTAAAAGAATAATGGATTTCTTAATAGTATATTTTGAAGGAAATATTTGAAATTAGTGGGAAGGAATAAGTAATGATACAAAAACATTAATGAAAAGAAATGTAGAAATAGAAATAATAAAATCAGATAAACAAGGTATAGAAAAATTAGTAGAATATATTGCAAATGAATTTTTAGGAGAAAAATGGATAAGAAATTATGAAAGGAGAAGCAATAAGAGAAAAAGATAATGCTAAAGTCAAATTGATAAATTTAACATGTGATATGTGTAAAATTAAAGAATATACTTGTGAATTTAAAAATTATTATTACATTCAATTTTATAGTAATGAAAATAAGAAGTATACCAAGATATGTATTATAATAAATTACCAGGTACATGGGAAATATATTTTAAAATAGAATTTGAAAAATATGTTAGAGATAATATTGGAATACCTAGAACACTAGAATCAAGAATAAAATTCTATTTGAGAGACTTGCATATATATGTCAACAAAGACAACTATTGAAAAAATTAGGAAAATTAACTAGAGTATGTTGTGAAGTTAGGAAAAACCTACACAGTGGGGATGTAATCCTGAAAAAAAGTAGTAAAAGAAAAAATAAAAATAGAAAGTTTAAAAATTTAAGAAATTTTAAGAAAAAATATATAAAACCCAAAAGAAAGATATTATAAAAGAGAATATAATCCAAATAAAAAAATTAAACCTTATAAAAAAAGATAAAAGTCAATGTAAATGTTGGAATTGTGGAGAAATAAGTTATATAAGCCCTCATTGTAATAAGAAAAAGGTTAAAATATTACAAAAAAAATATTTAGAAATAGAAGATGAATTAAGTGAAATATGAGACATTGAACAATATTACAACAAATAAGTATATATATGTGAAACCAATTCAGAAGATAATGAATCAAAATCTGAATAGGGAAATTGAAGAAATAGAAAATGATAAAATAGTTATACAAGAGTATGAAGGAATAGAGGGTTATGGATTGAAAGTAACCTTTGATAATAATAAATTTAAGAAAATACAAAAATTATCCTTAGATTTAAAAATAGAAAAATGAGAAATTTTACATAGAATTTGGAAAAGGGAAAAATAGCAATAAATGAATATCATAAAATTGAAAAACCCATAAATGTTAGGACAACCCATGAAACACATAAATTAAATATTTTAACAAAAAACACAGTTATAGAATTATTATCAAAAATCAATAAAAAAACAAAGTGAAAAAATTCAATATGTCTATTTAGCAGGAATACAAATAATGTTTAAATCCTTATTTGAAAAAGGAATAGATTCACCTTTAACTCTAGGTTTAATTGATGGAAGAATAATAAATTTAAGAGATAGTCATTTACGAACTATAGAAAGAAATTTAGCATAACTAAAATTAATATTTACTAGTTATCCAAATATTGTGTATCATTAAAAGATAAAAGCTTTAATGAAGTACTAGGTTTACATTTCAAACTACATAGAAATGATATAATGCAACCAGGAGATCAGATTACGACTATAGAATATAGAACATTATACACATTTACTAATTCTAATTATTGAAATATTTATTCTAATAAATCATACATAGAAGTCCATAAGAAATGTAAAGATATTAGTAAAATAGTGGAACCAAATAAACAAATAAATTTAATCCCAGAAGAATACAAATTGAGAATAACAAGAAATAAATTTGAAATAATAGAATTAAGAGAGGAAGAATATCCTAATAATAAAATAATATTTAAAGATGGAAGATTAATAAAAAAATCAAAAAGCCTTAGACTACCTGATAAAAAAGAATACTTGGGAGAAACTGGTAGTACAAGAGAAATACACTTCCATAGAAATGCTAAAAATATGAAGATACAAGAAGAATATTTTAATGGTAGAAGATATGTAAAATGATCAAATATACTAATTGATACAGGAGATAGTGAATGTCATATGACTTCAAATAAGAATGAAGGATTACTAACTCATAAAATTGAACCCTATGAATATATAAATTTTGATGGACAATTACATATTATAGAATTAGAAGTCAAAGAGCCAATAAAAATAGGAGGGATTAATTTTTTAGTACCATGTTATATAGATGAAAGTATGAATATAGAACCTCATATATTATTAGGAATGAGTTTCTTAAATGGATTGGAAAATTATAGTATAAAAAGAGAAGGGTTATATATAACTCATAACGGACAAATTACATTATGTAAAAATGAAATGAATGAATAATCAGATAAGTTTTCCATTAGTAGTGTGTATACAAGTTACTATAGTAGAAACAAATATAACAATTTGTGCCTTGATAGATACAAGAAGTGATATAACAATATTCAAAAGTTTCTTAATAAAATCATGGAATGAAAATAATAAGATAAAAATAACAGGAGAAAGTACTCAAATAATTAATAGTGCTGATAAAGTCAATATAATACTTGGAAGCAAACAAATCATAATAAATAAAATATATAGTTATGATAAATTAGAATGTGATATATTATTTGAAAATGACTTTATACAACAATTTCAATATTATAAACAAAATAATTATATGATAATGTTACATATACATTGTGCACATTTATTAAAAATATCAAGAGAATTTAGACCTTATAGAGTTCAGTCAACCCAACATGGTGATAGATGGGGGAAAAAAAAATCAATTATGCAAAATGAAATAAAAAAAAAAAGAATATTATATAAAAAGTTCTTAAGACAGGAATAGAAATAAATATAGAAAAAATCATAGAGCAATTAGAAAAAGTTTATGGAGAAAATTCATTATTATTTTGGAAACCATATCATCCTAGAGCCAAAATAGAAGTAACAGAAAATGTAATTATAAGAATATGACTGATGATGTATACCATACAAGATGCACAATAATTTAAAATTCAAATAAAAGAATTACTAGAACAAAAACTAATTAGGCCAAGTAATAGACCTCATGTTAGTCCAGCCTTTATGGTTATAAAACATTCTGAACAGGTTAGAAGAAAAGCTAGAATGATAATAAATTATAAAAAATTAAAAAAATAAACCAAATTTGATGGATACTTTTTACCAAATAAAGAAGTTATAATAAATCTTGCAAAAGGAAAATGGAAAAAGATAGTATACAATATACAACATTTAGTACACCTCAAGGGAAATATGAATGGATAGTAATGCCCATTGGTTTAAAAAATGCATCACAAATATATCAAAGAAAGATGGATAATATATTTAGAAAAGTTAAATGAATTTTTGATTGTATATATTGATGATATATTAATATGTTCTAATAGTAAAGAAAAACATAGGAATCTTAATACAATTCATAATGAATGTAAAAAAGAATGAATTGTTCTTTCCAAAAAGAAATCTATAATAGAAAAACAAGAGATTGATTTTCTTGAATTATCAATAGATAGAAAAGGAATAAAATTACAGTATCATATATCTAAGAAGATAGAAAATTTTGCAGATAAACTAGAATCTCAAGAACAAATACAAAATTTTTTAGGATGTTTAAATTATATAAAATGATTTATTGAATTTTTTTTTTTTCAAAAAAGAGATATAAAATACAAATTCTACTCAGAAAAATTAATAATAAAGGATAGAATGAAGAACATATATAAATAATTAGATCACTCAAAGAAAAATGTAAAAATCTACCAAAATTAAGATTACCAAATGAAAAAGATAACCTGGTTGTTAATACTGATGCCTCAAATAAATATTAAGCAGCAATATTAAAAACAGATTTAAATGGAATAAGTAGATATTCAAGTGAAATTTTTAATCAAACAGAAATAACTTATACTACTCATAAAAAAAATTATTAGCAATCATAAGAGGAATAAAAAAGTTTTCATTATTCTTATTATCCAAAAAATTTATTGTTGAAACTGACAATTCCCAAGTTGCAGAACTTGTTAGGAATAAGTTACCAATGGAGCCCCAGTATAAAAGTTTGCATAGATGGCAAGTATATTTGTCATTTTATAATTTTGATATTATTCATATAAATGGTAAAAATAATTATCTTGCAGATTTTCGTAGCAGGAATATTGAATTTGGAAATAGATGATATAAAAAATGCATTGATGGACGCCAAAAGGTGAATGAAATTGTGGAGGAATAAAAAGATATAAAAATAGGAATCGGGCAATTAGCAGAAATTCTCCAACAAAATGTCAGAATATTGGTTGAAATCTCTAATTCTCATTCAGAATACACCAAAGAATTGAATGACAGGATTGATGATATTACTTCACAATTCGAGTCATTGAATACCAAACAGGAAATGTCAATTGATACCAAATAGGGAATAATAAAAATACAAACATGTAAATAGCATGGAAGCAGCAGTGGACCTAGCAATATCAAAAAAGATATGCCAAGTTTCAGAAAAGCTACTATAAAAACTAGTGATGAACATACAAGGGTTATCAAAATTAGAACTGATGAAGAAGACGCCGTTTATCAACAAAAGAAGAAGAATATAGATCATTTGCCAAAATTGTTTATGAATTGGAAGAAAGTGACTCCTATTTTATATCCTCAGGAAATCATGTTTATCCAAAATTAATAATTACCAAAGATGCAGACCCTTTAATGATTAAAATGACAGCAGACTATGGATTTTTGGATCTTATATACCTTGGAAAAGATCTAAAAGAAATTGAAAATTTTGATGATATATTCAAATCCGAAGTATCCAAGTTTGCCCAAGAAAGATTCATATACATAAAATTTTATTCATTAAGCCCAGAAATTGATGGAAGGATATTTAATTCTGCTGAACATATTATTACAATTGGATATGTTGGTCGAGATTTTCATATTGAAGTTGGCTAAAATAAAAAGACAATGCCAAAAATTACCAAGTCATGAATAAAATTCCGAAGAGTTTTGGGGATGAAAGTTCTTTATAACATTGCAAAGAACTTATATGATAGAAAATTCAAATGCTTATGTCAATATAATAGATGGACACTCCTCACTAATAATGGAAATGATAAATCAACAATCTTAGAAGGGTACATTGAAAATTTTGATACTCATAAGATCAATAGATATCCTACAACAATCCAGGAGACATGCAAATTGAGGGAATGCCCTATATGCCGACAAAATTGAAAAAGAGTCTTCAAGATAAAAAGTTGATGGAAGCAAAAGAAGGATGTCCCACAACTACCAAAGATTTATGCTAGCTACATATCAAGACAAGGATAGAAGGACAATAATAGAAGGGTAGTGCCCTTGATAAAAGAAGATGTGACACAAAGCAATTGCAGATAATGGAAGGGTCGGCATGCTCTTGATAAAAAGTACAAATTATTGATGTAATAAACGTAAGCAATGATGTAAGAAGCTTAATTATTGTGCTTCAAGTAGTTGTATAAATAGAGACCTTTGGGATAATGGAGAGACAGAAGTTTACAGAGTTAGAAAAATTGAGCACTCATCTTGTGAGAAAGCCAATTGTTTCGTGTCTTTAATACCAAGTTTATATCAACTTTGAATAGATCAATAAAATTTCGATTCTTTTGAAAAATATGAATCACTAAACATTTTATCTCATAGATTATTGAAAGATTGAATAAGAAATTTTTTCTTATTTTAACAAAAAGAGAGTTTTCTTTATTTAAGATCTATAGTTTTAATTCTAAGAAATGATACAGTGAGGGCAAGAAACTGGAATAGCAAAAATTTCGTGAAGGCAACAGGCCGTTGAAGGGAGCAGTCTGCAAATCCAGAGCTTGAAAGTCACTCGATTCTAAGAATAAATATCTAGATCAAAGTTAAGGTAAAACTATTATTTTTGTTAAATTTAGAAAGAGTTCTTCTAAAATCTTAAAGAATCATAGAGATTATTTATCTAAGTGTTTGTGTTATTATCACATGTTTATTAGTTTGAACTGCTAGAATATACTATTGAAGGATTAGATATTTTATTAGACAAAATGTTAAGGAAATTAAATGGAAGATATTACTTCTCAAGTAGAAAACATGGATATATTATCTAAAGAATATGATAAACTATGTAAGAAATGCGACGAACATATTACAAATTATTCTAATTTATTAGATCAAAGAATTGATCTATATATTAAAATTAGAAATAGAAGAAATAGGAGGCAAAACTAGTTTCTAAAACCATCCTAAATTAAAGGACACGTTCTGCAATGTAGAAATTCATTTCATTAAGGGTAATAGAGACATTTTCATAAAAAACCTAAAAAGTATATTCAACAAGGCTAATTATAAAAATTTCCCGAGAATGTTGTTAGTCTAGCAATAATTCTCGTTGGCGTCTACAATTTAATTACCTAATAATTACATTTAATTAGATCATGACTTCTAAGTTAATAACTTCTCACAATTAGGTTACATAAAAACTTAGGGCACTTTGAAAATAGTCATACACTCATTAATAAGAATACAAATTTTCATGGCAATGGATAAGGAATGTTTGGCATATTGGAATAATCACAAAAAAAGAAAAAAAAAGAAAAAAGGAGAGATATATATTTAGTACAATCCAATATCTTATGTCCTCTTTATTATATTTTGAGTGGACTATATTAACCTTGTTGACCCCGTTTTTCTGCAGTGGCAACGTGAACAATAGATATCGGACACAGTCGTGTCCATGCGAGCAAACTCCGGCACGTTTAGATCGGAAACTCGGTCGGAGGGTTCAGACGACAATGGAGGTGAGAGACGCACTATAATAAGAGAAGAAAATGTTCGGTACCGACAATACGATCAATGATGATTGTTAAACAAAGATCGATCATATGTAGGGGTGTAAGCAGTTCAAGTTTATCGATTTTTGATAGATTTTCAAACCAAACCGGTTTGAGAAAAATTCAAACATAAACAAAACCATTTTGAATGGTTAAAAAAAACTCAAATATAAACCTAATGGTTTGGTCCGATTTTAAGTCGTCGATTTCGTCGTATATATTTTTAACTATTTACTTTTATGCCATTAATTTATTGAATTCAATATATGTTTATATCTTATTAGCAATAAATCTAAAATAAACTAAATATATTTACAGTAAATTTAAATACCAACTAAATAAAAGTGAAATCACAATAAATTAAAACATAGTTTTTTGTTTGTCTTTTTAAGGCTAATGACGTTACGATAACATTACGATAAAGTTATAATACAAGTCTACTAAACTAAATATAAGACTCAAAAAATATAATGATGTCCAACTAGACCTCGTGATCATCATATCTGAAAAAGGGTTAATGATTAGACAGAGAGAATAATTAACCACAATAATAAAATAATTGTTTATAATATATAAACATAACAATTACATACAAATTTACCGTTGAATGTTGTTAGTGATAATCCAAGATTAATTAATCAAGAGGGGGGTGAATTGATTTTTGAAACTTTTTCGACAATTAGTCCAAAACAATTAAATAACTCAAAGTAAATATGCAAATTCGATAATCTTAATTTAAGTATTGTCACTTAAGAAACTATAGCACAATATAATTCGTAATTCAAAGTAAAGTGCGATAATGTAAAAGTGACAAGCAAATTTAATGGAATTCGATACACAATGTGTTCTACGTCTCCGTTACCAAACTTTCCGTCACGAGTAAGAGCAAATGCACTATAATGGTAACTTACAAACAAGGAGTACCAATCCTTAAGTGGACTTACAATAAGGAACACTTATCATTAAGTGACTTACAACAAGGAGTATCTATCCTTAACAACAATCGAGTTTTGACAAGGCTCTCGAAACCACCACAATATAATTGATAAGTTTACAATTGAAAGAACTCTCTCAACAAATGATATAATCAAGTCAAGTATTTAGAGAGTTAGGATAACACTTCAATAGATAGCCAATAATAAAGTTCAAGTGTTTATGTTGCAAAAACTTTGATGAATAATGAATGATGAAATATGTTGGGACTTTGTATCAAAGTTTTCAACCAATTGATCTCTCTTAACAAATAATACAAGTTAAGTATGAAGAGAGATTTACACTTCAATATAAGTGTTGGCAAAGAAAACCTTCTTTAAGAATAGTAAATAGATGAGATTGAAGTTTTCTTGTAAAAAGAAATTCTTGATGAAATAGATGAAAACTAAGTTTGGATCAACCAAGAAATTCTTTGAAATAAATCAAATGAAAAATCAAATCAAGTATGCTCAATAATTTTCAATAAATATGCTCTATTAATATCTTTTGTAGGTTAGTGTAATTGAATGCAAAAGAGAGGGCTATTTATAGATCAAGATTTCGAAAATCGGTCACTCTCGGTTGATCACTTTCGGTTGACCGGAAGGCATTATAGCTGTTGTACAAATTTAAAAACTTGAAATTTGGTCAAATATATTTCAGTTGACCGGATAAGTTTGAAATACAATAAATATCAAACCGGTAACTAGAAATCCGGTATTTCCCTTTTCGGTCGACCGGATGAGATTCGGTTGACCGGTATTCTTTGAAATCCAGTAAGTCATACAAACCGGTAACTTGAAATCCGGTAAGTATTAAACCGGTAAGCTAAAATCCGGTATTAAGCTAAATTTTGGCTTTTTCATTTTTATATCATAATGTTCATTTTTTCACAATCAATTTCATATCAAAACAATTTTATGCAAGTGATGAGTTACGAAAAATAGTTTGAGCTTTATATTCTTGCTAAAAATTGATGAGTTATACATTTACATAATTGAAGTTTCGATAAACAACTTCTAACACTCTAATCTTCAAAGTTCTTGATTTCTTCGAGTTTCTCTTGATTTCTTGTTCTTCAATGGATGACGATTTTAGCCTTTGAATGCTCAAGAAGATTTTATGAAATCTCACGAAACAAAAACTTGTTAGAAATATAAGTGTATTGTTTGTTATAATCAAAACAAGTGGAGTTATATTGAATCATAGGTCAACAGTTACGAATTCAGTTTCTCACATATACTCAAACATCAATTGTTGTCACACATGATTCATCGTCTGCATAGTCAAACAAATGCATTCATCACATCATCATAGTATTAGATACTAGATAGATAAGAAAATCTTCAAAAATATGGTAATAGAAAATATAAATCACCTGCCACAACTTTCATTCATTCATTCAATGTCTCAACTTCATCTAAATATTGGCGTAGTACTATAGGTTTCTTTTTAGTTAGCAACCAATTATTTCCTCATATACAAGTCTCAATCATCCTTGTACCTAATGAACTCCTAAAGGAATCAAGTATCCAACCTCCAATTGAGAATGTAGACTCAGAAGTAACTGTAGAAATTTGAATCGATAATACATCTTTGAAAATTTAGGAGACAAATCTTATACTTAACCGCATTTATGTTTCACCACAATAAAATGTCAAATAACTCTTCAGTCAAATCTTCACATCGATCGGACAAGTAATCTACCAAATCATTTTCTCCAACCTAGTATCCCGATTAAGTCTCGCTTTAAAGAGATGTGAAAAATATAAAGAAGAAGTGTGTGCCCGTGTGGTACCGGTAGCTCAAGGCTGTGTCAGGTGGAGGTCATCTGAATTCTAAAGAAGAAAATGACTTTTGATAGATTAGGTTAGTCTTGAATTATTAGATATAAATTAGGATTATTGGGTCATAATAATACATACATAGTAGAAAATTAGAAATTGACAAAAATACCAACAAATGACAAAACTATTGAATTTTACAAATTTGGATAAATTTTAAAAAAAAAAATCATTTTTTATTTTTTTCTATTTATATATTTTTTCACCAATCCGGTCCGGTTTGGTTTTAAACTGTAACTAAAATTTCTAAACCTAAATCAAATCGTTTTTAATTGGTTTGGTTTGGTTCAAAACCATTTCGTTGACGAGTCCACGTGGCACCAAACCGCTGATTTTTAAAATGCGATTTCAGTTCAATTTTTCGATTTGATAATTTTTGCTTGCAGCCATAATCGTGGGTAATACCAAAGTAGAATGAATCCAAACTTTACCCAAGGAACGAGCAAGAGAGTTCATTACTCAAGGGTATTAAGTTTAGCATATAATTTTTTTCAATCATTTACAATATTAAAAAAGCTACTATTTATAGATTCAGGACGCATGATCATTGTTGGATCAAATTCACGTGACTTCATCTAATTAATCGAAATCTCACAATACTCTATCATACATTAATTACATTGACAAGATGTCAGTCACCCTACACTCTTAGGCTGACATGTTTGATGCTCATTAAAAAACATTACATTAATCGATCCTAAAGATACTCTTTAGATTCGTTTCTAAGGCAACGAGTGCTTCGACTTGAAGATGGGACTTCGAATGCACCGAGGTTCGGACGAAGGAGAATGTGCTTTGACAAAAGAACCCTAGATGGAGATAGTGCTTCGGCTGTAGAGCAACTCTTGCATTTTCTTTATTTTGACTTGGTTGACTTATGACTGTCACATATTTGCATGTAATGCCTCTATGTGGCTTTCACTAAGAACTTTATATATGAAGAGTAACAAACCTAACTTGTAAGGGGACGTGGATCAAGGAGGGATAAGAGATAAATATGCAACAATGCCTCTCACTGTACTTCATTGGTGTGTTCAACTAGTAAGCATTAACTCTTTTCTCTTGAAGTTTTTTCGTTCTCACTGTAAGACATTTTCCTTTTCTAGTTAAGTTAACAACATATGGGAAACAATTCTTATAACATTGATAATAGATTTTTATTGTAGTCTCTTACAAAAAAAAAAAAAAAAAAAAAAATTATGATTATATCTTCGTATTTATATTTTTCTCCTTGTTCTATATTTGTTTGTGCTGAAATTTTTTAATTGAGCCCCTGTTTGGCCCTCATTTTTTTTTTTCATTTTTTCTCTCTTATTTTCAACCATACAATCTTTCATGAAATAGTATTACATGTAAATTGAAATTTTTTCCTTTTTTTTCAACCATACATTTAAAAAAAAAAAAAAAAAAAAAATCTATTCCAATCATTAAAATCTGAAAAAAAAAAAAGGTACGTAGGTGGGTGGGTGGGGGGGTGAGGGTCAAACGAGGACTGCATTGTTTGAGATTTTACCATGGAGCTTGTGGCTCAAGTTATTTTATATGTATCATTATGTTAAGAACCTCCACACCAAAAAAAAATGAGATGATTTCTCCATCTTGAATTGTAAGTGCTAGATTGAAGATCACAAACTAACATTTTATCATATATTACCTTATGTTACATTTTGCACACTATTTTTCACTATTATTATTATTTTTTTTACGTTCTTCAAAGGATGGTTTTCCTTCTGTGATTTATTAATATAATATTATCTTTTCCTGAATTCTAACATCAGATCAATAAGAATTTATTTTAACAAATTCACAAAATGATGAAAAAATAATTAAAATATATCATTTGACTCTTTCAACATTGTAAAAATAAATAAAATTCTTAGTAATGTTGTTCAACACTATCAATGTTTAACACTAGTTTAGATGATAGTAATGGTGACATTAAATTAAAAATTCAATTAAATGAATCACATAATTTTCGGTACTTTAATTGAACTTATCATTTAATACCATAAAAATTGGTGTTCGATTGCATTATTCAATTCTTGTTCAATGAATAAAGATTAAAACAATCAAATAAAATAAATTTTGATATTAATTATTATTTTGTTGATACAAATTAATTTTTTTTTTTTTGTTAACTTCAGTTAATTCTTAAAATTTTGTTAAGAACATATTTATTGGAATCTATTGGGGCAAGATTATTTTTTTGTTTGTCATTACGATTATGAGTATTTTACTCTAATTAACTATTTTTAATAGAAAAAATTGTCAGCAAATAATCTTTGTAGGTAATAGTATAAAATATAGTAAATAAAGTGGAAATTTGAAAAATATAGAGATTGTATTTTGTAAATTGAATTTTGCTACTAGTGCATCACACTCTATCTAACGTGTCACAGATGCCCATCTGGCATTTTTTTATCAATCATGCTACAAGTATATTAAATTTAACATCAAATTTGACATTGTGTCACGTGGGACCATCACATTGGACAGTTTAAAAATAAAACATAGTTTTCCATCCATTTATTTTTAAATTTCCAAACAAAGTCAAACAATGTCAAACTCCATGTACAACATGGAGTGTATACAACGCATTATTCTTTTTTTATTCAAAACTTGTGAGCAATTAAAAAATAAAATCACTGAAATGCCTCTGACTTAACCATACCGGCAAAACCCTTGAATTCACCCATAACGCAAAACAATTCTAAGGCTCAGAGACCACCAAAGCCTCAGCCTGACGCGTTAATCGGTCATATCTAAGGCTCAGAGACCACCAACCCGGCTGAAATTCTATATGTGTGAGTGAATAGAGCTGTAATTACTCTGTGGCAACCGTAAATGGACGATTCCATTCCGAGTCTTGCTACACAAACATCCCCGTTGATCGCATGGATGACCGCATATAAGTATAGGAAAAATATTACTTTATTCACGCGGGACCCACACCACTCACATGCGGCCATCTATGTGGTCAACCGGGGTGTTCGTTTAGATTTTTCCATTCCGAAGTTGAACCCATTTTAGATTAGTTGTTTGTTCAGAAAAAGCACAAATTTCTTATCTTTATATTGATGAAATTAAAAAAAAAAAAAAAAAAAAATTATGGTAGATTTATTTATTTATTTATTTTCTAATATGCATTTGACAATTCTCTAATCTGCATTTTGTTGAGATTGCGTCAATGATCCCGTCTAGTTTGCAATTCAAAATTTTAGTATTAGTATGATAAAGGGTGTATGAATTTAAGGTTTGTATTAGTACGCATCAAAGGTGTTTGAATTTCCTGAATTATAACTGTAATTGAATTTTAACTTGACGTTATCATCGCTGCAATTGAATTTCTAAATGACTAGAAAGAACATGGGTATCTGTCGTAGCCGTAGAAATCCTGAGCACCGCTGCCGAAATGTCCAAATAACGAGGATGCCCAAACTGTGGTCAGGGAATTGTGAAACTGATGGACGTGGAGAAGAAGCTAGAAAACATAGGCCGATTATTCATGTGTCGTACATTAGATTGTTTGTATTTCGATTGAAATGATGTTAAGTCCAAGAAGAAGAAACCACTACAATTTAGTGGCGTTTGTGATGAAAGTCAAACAAAATGCATATGTTCGAGTCAAAATAAGGCTACAACACCAATTGAAGACTTATCTCGTATATGTTCGTAAGTCTTGCTCAGCTAAAGAATGAAGTGGAGGATGTGGAGATATCATTCAATGTAACTATCGAAAGGAAAAGAAAATCGGAAGATAACGGGAAAGGAAAGTGTAGTGATAATCTTGTGTTCAATGATTTTAAACGACATGTAATCAATTAAATGAATGATATTATGTTTGTGTGTCAAAATGAAGTCAACTTTACACTGAATGTTCCATTTTGCGTTTTGATTATTCGCCATATTTTACAAGCATCGGGCTTTGCGCCTTGTTTCAATCGTTGGTGGAGGCTTCAAACAATTATTTTTATTACTCTTTCGTCGACCTTCTTAATTACAAATAAAACTCACATATCGTACAACCACATCACCATCCTTCTTAGAGATTTTTTTTCCTAACAGAAAAACCATATTTGATAAGCATAGAGATGGCAATGTGCTCGTTACCCTACGAGCTCAGCTCGTGCTCGAGCTCGTTGCTCAACGAGCTCGTGGGCAACGAGCCGAACCGAGCTCAGCTCGTCAAAAAAAAAGTGAGTTCGGCTCGGCCCACGAGCTCGTGGCTCGTGGGCTTTGACGAGCCGAGCTCACGAGCTCGGCTCGTGAGCTCGCCTAAATTTTTTTTTTTTTTTTTTTTTTTTTTTTTAATACACGTTTTTTTCCTAAATTTTGTTTAAAAAAAAAATAGATTTTCAGTAAAATTTTATTTTATAAGTATTTTTATTTTGTAAACAATTTATTTAGATTTTAATAAAGTATATTTTTATAATATATTTTTTTGTGAATTTATCTTATAAATAATACTTATAAGTTTTTTGTAATTACAATTTAATTTTTTTACTTATAAATAATTTTTAATTAATATATTTTCATTTTCAAGTTTGTTTTGAAGAAAATATATTAATTGAAAATAATTATTTTATAAATGATAAAATAAAAAAAAAAATATGAGAAATTGTCAAATGATTTTTCAAAATATTTTTCATTTTAAAAATAATAAAATATAAACCCTCCTCCTTTATCCGGGTTTGGGACCGGCTACTTCAATAGTTCAATTTCGAGTAGGTGGAGTTAAAAATTGTACACGAACAACTTGTTACGTATACAATTTTTTTAAAAAAATTATAAAGGTATTAAAATAAAAATTCATCATAAATATGATTAAACTAAATATCACTTACTTGACTACATGCAATTTCGGCATATTTATCTTGCAGTCGAAAATGAGCGTCTTGCCAGTCCTTCACGCACATTAATGCTTCTAAAATATCTTCTTTTAGTCGATTCCTAACTTCATAGAGAACCCTAGACCCTGCACTAAAAGCAGATTCCGAAGCTACAGTGCTAACCGGAGGTGTTAGTAGATCTTTTGCCATTGCAGAAACTATTGGCCATCGACGTTCATACTTTCGCCAGAAGTCAACTACTTCTTCTGAATTTTTCCTTAGTACATTGTTACTAGGCCAATTATGATTAAAGTAATCAAGTAATTCAGCAGGCATTGCATTGGGACTGTTACTCGATGTTTGAGTACATGCAGTGGAAGACAAACTACTATGACTGGATGAACCATATGCATATCCAGTTTGACCATATCTATATGAGTTCATGCCTTCAAATAAATTTAAAATTTCAGCGTCGTCATCTCCTAAATTAGTGGGAGGAGTACTTGTAGAGCCGAAGGATACACGAGTAACATGTGTACCCATTCGTGAAGCATATGTTACATACATTTCAGATAAAGTTACTTCCAAATTCCTATAAGTAATAGGTACGTTAAAAGTTAAAGATTTTGACATTCGTTCAATTATAAATTTAGTACCCGATAAATTATATTGAGGGTCCATGACGCATGCTAATGGAAATAACATGGGCAAGTCTTCCCAATATTTTCTAAACTTTAATTCCATGGCAATTATAA
Organism: Osmanthus fragrans; assembly: GCA_019395295.1. Taxonomy (NCBI): domain Eukaryota; kingdom Viridiplantae; phylum Streptophyta; class Magnoliopsida; order Lamiales; family Oleaceae; genus Osmanthus; species Osmanthus fragrans. The sequence goes on along the minus strand of CM033346.1, from coordinate 14,517,284 downwards.
CTGAATTAAAATCGGGGTCATCTTTATATCTGTCAAAAGCCCTAGAAATTAGATAAAGACGTTGAAGGACCATACAACTAGTAGGATAATAAACACCAGATAAAATATTTGTAGAATCATAAAAACATTTCAAAAAAGCTTTAATTTTAATAACTAAAGCCCAATCGGATTCATTCCAAATATTTTCGTCGTCGTCCCTCATATGCCTATTGTTATAAAATTCAGTAATTAAATGTTCGAAACCTTCACATGATTTTAATAATAAATATGTGGAGTTCCATCTATGCGCTACGTCATTAGTAAAAGTTTTTGAATGCGACACCCCATTTTCGGCACAAAAATCCTCAAACGCTTATTTTCTACTAGGTGTAATAGTGATATAAGTTAGTGCATTCTTAATTTGTTGAATTTCATCCTTAACATATTTTAAACCATCTTGTACTATTAAATTTAAAATATGGCATACACATCAAATATGAAATAAATAACCACCGAATTCGGGTTGAAATACTCTTTTCAATTTCTCGATAACAACCTTATTTACACTAGCGTTGTCGAACGTAAAAGAACGAATTTTACTCTCGCATTTATATTCTCTGATAATGTTCATAATAGCACTAAATATATTGGGAGCATTGTGCGGGTACTCAATAATTTTAAAAGCAATTATTCTTTTATGCATGATCCAAAGTGGTTCTATATAATGTGCAGTTGCAGCAATATAACCTCTTTTATTAATTCCTTTCCATAAATCCGAAGTTAAAGATATCACACCCCCATATTTTTCTAAATCGGCAATCAATGTTTTCTTTGCAGTTTCAAAATATTCTATTGTATCAGAACGAACAGTATTTCGACTTACCCCAACGTACCTCGGTTGAAGACATTCTTGCACAAAGGTAACGAAATGTTGGTTGTCCGTTTGTGCTAGTGGCAACTCAGATCCGACAAGGTATTTCACCATTCCTGTTCGAGTTCTTTCCGCCGAATACATCCACGTACTAAGTGGCGTAGTAGTAGCACCGCTGCCTGGACTACCAAATTATAGTTGCGTTTGACCAGCAGGAAGAAGACCATGTTTGGCCGCACATGATTTGTAGTGACGGTTGAGGTGGGTGGTTCCAATGCCTTTTTGATGGGCCAATCGTTGTTGACAGTATTTACATACTGCTTTGGTTTCTTGAATTCCATCGATCACACGACCAGTTTGAATCAATTTAAAATGATCCCAACATTTTGCCTGCTTCTTCCCCTTTCTCTTCCCTCTTGTATCGGGAATTTCAAGAACAGGTTCATCATCCTGTTCCAAATCAATTGGTGCATCGAGATCAACGTCATCCAAATCAATTGGATGACTACTTTCATGAACATTGTAATCTTCAATATTTTCTGGAATGGGTACTTCATCTAGACCGACGAACTCATTCCCAAATTGATTTTGGGGCACATGTGCTACATTCTCGACTCCGACATCGAACAAGTTTTCAATAAATGAGCGTGGATCCATTTGTGAATAATTGAAGTTGAATATTGAAGAAGAAGTGAAGTAGAATTGAGAAGTGAATGAATGAATATAATGTAGTAGTGTAGAAAATATATTGTAAAATCAAGATTATAATTTAATGATATGAATATAAAATGTAGAAGAGTATAGAAATAAGAATGAATAAATAATATTGATTATAATTTATTTGTAGAGAGTATAGTAGAGAATAAGAGATTGATAGTAAATTTGGTGAGGAAAAAATGTTGTAATTAATAGGTATTTATAGGAAAAAAATGAAATTTGAAAAAAAAAAAAAAAAAAATTTTGTCAAAAAAAAGTGACCAAACGGTCACTCTGCAAAATTTTTTTTTTTTTTTTTTCCCGGTTTTGACGAGCCCACGAGCCCAAGCTCGTGAGCTCGTCCACGAGCGGCTCGTGAGCTCGTCTATTTGACGAGTCGAGCCGAGCTCGGCTCGTTCAAATTTTTTTTGTTCGGCTCGTTGCTCGGGCTCATTTTTTACAAGCCCGAGCAGCTCGTGGCTCGTTTTAGACGGGCCGAACCCACGAGCTCACGAACGACTCGACTCAATTGCCATCACTAAATAAGCATAATAATGGTCCATTTGACCCTAGTTATGCTTATCAAAATCCTTTTAAATTTCCCCTTTTGACAATATATTGATTTGGATATCTTAAAAGCAATCCATTAATAACATGTTTGATATTCCCTCCGTCCCATTTATATAGATTTACTTTCTTTATTTTCTTGTCCTAATTATATAGTCTTATTTCTTAATTAAGAATTTTTTTTATTTGATCATTTACTAATATACCCTTATTTAGCCCCTTTTTGTTGCCCATTATTTGCAAAATTAAAGAGTTTTGAATTGTATTTTTTGGAAAAATGTGTGATTAAAAAGTAAAGAAACTTTATTGATTTTTGTGTAGAATATTTTATTATGTGAATGTGTGATGGAGAATGATACTGTAACAAATAATTTAAAATTTTAAAGAATTCCAAACAAAGGTTTAATTCAATGATGGATCCAACATCTGGCGAGGAGGCGTGGTTGCACATGTTGGAGTTATCAGAGTGAATTTTACAAATGAGGTTTTGCACCGTTTAGACGAAACAGTTGCTGCCATGAATGAACTCGGAAGCCGGAAGGAAGAACAGTGTAAATTGTGTTGGACCATTTTTTTTAATAAATTAGTGGGCTTTTTATGTTGGACAGTTTGTTTTTTTAGAAAAAAAAAATGGCTGAAGCCTAAATAGAAACTATACAAAACAAATTTACATTTAAAACAATTGCAATTGATTCATTCATTATCTACTCCGCCACTGCAGCTCTTCCCACTCCAAGCTCTAGCTGCAGCCTGCCTCCAAACGCCGAACGTGGCCTCCGTTTTTCTCCCTCTAGCCGCCTTTCGCTGCCATGTCGGGCTTGCTCCGGTCAGTCTCTTCTTCAGTTCTTTGTAATTTTTTTTTTAAAATGTTGTTTTAGGTATTTTATGATTTATGGATTATCATTTATAAATTATGAGTTATTTGAAAAAATTGAGAATATGTGATGTTAAAATTTAATAGGAGTGTACCGTGATTTTTGAAAATGAAAAATGAAAAATTGAGGAATTTATGATTTGTGATAAATTGTTGTATCATGATTTTTATATTTTTATTTCGAATTTTATTGAATTTTATTTTCATATAAATATATAATTTTTAAGTTTTATTGCATTTTTATTTAGAAATAATTTTTTTAATATTATTCAATTTAATATTAATAAACGACATTGCTATTACAGTCGTTGATGGCCAACGATCGACGATCGTCCTAACTGAGCTAGAGTCCTGGATTTGCCTTCGGTTTAATTTGCTTAGTTATAATTAAATTTTTCTATTTAATCTTGAATTTGTATAAATATAAATAAGGGTTGATTAAGAAAGTTTGGACAAAAATTATTTTTTCAATAACATAAAATAAATTTTTTTAACCCATGTAAAAAAAATAAAATCAACTTAGAATGCGTTTGATTGCAAAGGTGGAATTTGGGTGGAAAGAAAATGAATTACAGAAAATTGAATTGTCTAGAATTTGTTTTAGATGAAATTGTAATTAATGGTGCTTGATTGGTATAATCCGTTTGATTTTATTTTTCATGCAAATTGTTAATTTTTGGGATAATTTTTTTTTACAATCTGTATTAAAATTTGTTTAGATTGCCAAAAAGTAAAAAAAAAAATTAAAATTAAAATAATTTTCGATATTTTTTTGTCTTCGTTTGACTTCGTTTTTCATGCAAATTGTCAATTAAATGGATAATTTTTTTTTTTACCATTGATGATAGAATTTGTTTTCATTGCCAAAAAAAAAAAAAAAAAATGGTGGAAAAAACTTTCCCACCAAAAACAAGAAATAGGTGCACGTGTGGGGGGAATTTGTTTTCCTGACAAAATTTTCTCAATCAAATACTGAGTTTTGTCAAAAGTTGGATTTTTTTTTCATGCTAATTTCTAGGCAATCAAACGGTGTCTTATATAAATTGGACGGAGGAAATAACTTTGAAAGGTAATTTCATTGGTAAGATTACCAAACATACTATAATCTCTCCCATATTTCAAACACTTATCTTTGCACGCATTCAAGAATTTCCTCTTGTAAAACGTTAGTTCTTTAAAATAGAAAGAAATCTTTCAAAAAATTTGCAATCACCTTTTTCAAGACTTAAAACTATTATTAGATAACATATAGACCAACGATCTACTTCTATCTTCTGGAGAAAATAAAATTAACAGCATAACACGATCAAGGGAGATTTCTTCATATTTTACTATCACATAAGTAGGGACGGATCCAGGAAAAAAAAAATTAGCATTGACTAATACGAGAAAAGAATTTAGCACGGACTAATATGAAAAATAAATAAATTTACACATAGATAACAAATTTTTAATTTTTTTTTTATTAGTATTTGGATTGGAGCCCGACCCTAAATCAGCCACTGCAAATAGGCAACATAAATATCATTCAATGGTTATAGGGTGTTGAGTGAAAAATAAAGTGAAATTGAAAATTCGCCAATAATGAACATACCATTATCTATGTATCTCTTCTCATTTTGATTCAATTATTATTGGGAGTTTCAGACATTTTCCGTTGGCTTTTTTGCATGCACACGAAATGAGATTTTATCAATGATATACCCATCACGAGGCTTCTCTTTTCGACCCTAGTAACGGTCCATTTGATATGTCTTTTGAGAAGTTAAATTGAACTTTTAAAATTTAAAAATTGTTTTTGGTCTCGTTTGACTAATTTTATGAACATGCTTTTTCTAATTAGAAGAGATGTTGTGAGAGCTAGTCCAATGTGATTTTGTTTCCTAAGGACACATTTGATTGCAAGTATGGATCATGAAAGTTATTAATTAAATGTGTTTGATTTGTTGAATTTTCAAGCTAAAAATATTATAATTTTCCATCTTTAATTGATGGATAGATTTGAGAGATGAGGGTAGATGAGAGAGAGATGAGGGATATAATGAATTATTTGAAAAATAAAAACATAATCCTCTCTAAATAAAATATTTTTCTTGTTTTTGAGGTTTATATGGTCACTTGGCCAACCATTGAAAAATACTGTTCATGAAAAAAAAAATATCAATCAAACACCTCAAAATAAGAATTTGGGTGGAAAAAAATATTTTTCATAAAATATAAAGTCAAAGTAACACACTCAAAGCACTTCTAAAGCTGGAAATTATTTTAAAAATTAGTATATTAACAAAAATTAAGATAGCTTCTTTTGAAAGTTCTTCTATAAGAAGTAAAAGGAAAATTGAATATCTAGCCCGACGAATTCTAAGCCACGGACAATTAGATTAATTATTGGCAAACTGAATAGTCATAAAGCATTGATCTCCTTGACCAGTTATTAAAAATAACCATCCTTCATTTTCGAAATAGCATGATAGTACATATCAATATGAGTCATCGTATCTTAGCCCAAGTGATTTTCAAATGATTTTTTTGATCATTCAGAATATTAAGCTTCTATTTGATGGTGATTATAATCAGATTTTTAGTTGATTTTAATAAAATTTGATAACATTGAAAATTTTCCATAAATTTGTGATTAAAATTAAATGTTGACTTTGATATATTAAAATATAAATTTTAATCTCTATCAAATATGAACTTATATTTAAGGACTTTGCTATCGTAACAGGGAGAATTTGACATCCTGCCTGACCGACACTCACAATAGAGGACGGGTCCCACTTTATTTATTTATTCACGAGGGTCTCACTCATGTGAGTGAATGTCATCCAAGTGAATAATGTTTTCTGGCAAAAGAGTTTAATCCTATATTTAAATGCAATCGATTTCTAGGCTTCAGAGTAAAAAAATTGTCTCACAGCAAATTTTGGATTTGAATTCCTTCTGGTTAGGTAGCAAATTTTGGATTTGAATTCCTTTTGCTATTTGGGTTGGGTTAAGGATGCCAGTAGAAAAAACGAATAGGGACTGAAATCGCACGAGGGACCATAAGTGAGGGACTATTGTGCAAAATCCTTTTCTTTATACCATAACGGCACACCCGATCATGAAATGCGACAAACAACTCCCCATCTCAGCCGTTGATCCGGTTCACTGCTCCATCAAATCCCCCAATCATCAACCTGCTCGATATATCCTCGGCCAACAACTCTGCTACTTTCTCTCTCTCTGTAAATCCTAGGGACAACGACAAACGATGTCGACGATCTAGCAAACAAAGCCCTAAAATATTCTCTCTCTAAATATTCTTTCAATTTTCCCAACTGAGATTTAACGTAAATAACTCGCATAATTTTGCCCTTAAATTGAGTTTTACCTATATATACCCTCTTTCTTTATAGATAAATCTTTTTGGGTGTTCGTTGATCTGGGTTTTCTTTATAGCTTAAGAAAAAGGGCGTTTTGAGCTGAATTGACTCACCGAGTTCAGATTCAACGAGTCAAGCTGGTTGTTTTCCGGTAATTTATATTTTAAATTCATCAAGTTCAGCGCTTTTTTCGTTTTAAGCTCCATTTTGGTACTTTATGTGAATATTTACGAATATCTTAGGCTTTAAGTAGCTAAAATTTATTTCTTTTTTTTCCCCTTTTCAAGGTAAGAGAATGGATGACTTTTTCTGTGTATGTGCACTCATGCGATTATAGACATAATTTTTGTATTTTGGTTTATGTTTTGTGGAAACCTATTGAGTAATGATGGATTGTTGAAAGTGAGTTGATAACTATAAATTTGCTTAAGAGTTTGTGTAATTGGATTATCAGATATTCTGAACAGTCTTCATGTTAATCTTATCAAACGAAGAATTATCACTAGAATGTCCTTAAGCCCCCAGTAGAATATATGTGATATAGAGCACGCACGTGTATAATATTACATATTAACATTTTCGAGGGTTGAAAAAGATTTTATTTTTTTGTATTTAAATCGAATATTTGATGGACCCATTTTCAAGTTGAACTTTTTAAATAAGGTCGTCTTTTCCCCAAGTTAATATACCTGTAAATCTCTATATATTTATTTGAACTTTAAATTGGTGATTGTATTTAAATTTTTGAAAATAAGGCTGTAATGTGTCTGTAACAGCATGGTTTTGATATTTGAGGAGGTCACATAGTTGAAACCATGGGCAGTAGTGAGATGGACAAATCCTCCAAGGAGGGGAAGGAAGCGAAGGAGCCCAAAACTCCTACTTCACAGGTAATATGACACACTTTTTTTTTTCATGCATGTGAGTTGTAGGCTTGTAGCAATAGCAGAAAATGGAAATTTTCAATTACTTATTTTTGTTACTTTTTGATGGGAACTTCTAGGAGCAGCCTTCAATTACGGGCACAGGCACAGTTACTGGCGAATGGTCTGGCTTTCAGGTTAAAGTTTCTAAAAGATAGCCACTTGGACTTTATGCCTCCTTTCTCAACATTATTATAGGGTGTTGGTTATGGTTGTGCAGGCATATTCTCCTATGCCTCCACATGGATTCTTGGCGTCCAGTCCTCAGGCACATCCCTATATGTGGGGAATTCAGGTATATTTTTCCATTTGTGTTTGGTATTGGCTTATTAGATGTTACATGCCAACTACCACATACAATCATCAATAAACTACCAGGAGTTTCTGCTCAACAAAGGAAATATAAATATTAACTAGAAAGCTGAAAAAGGAAAAATAAAAATAAAAACAAAGTAAGTTCAATTTGGCGCCTATCAATTTGACTACTTTCTTCTACCGAGCTTTCTCAGTTGTCTACATGGATCGTATGTTTTGCTTGGTTGATTGTAAATTATGGCTTATACATTTCTAGAAAGTATGTCACTGCACATTGCTCAACAGTTTCCTAACCATTAGTGTTGTTTTGTTGACCTCTTGTGGGAAATCTTTGCCATCTATTTGGGGTTTGTTTTGACTGAGTTTCCAAATCACATAATTGTTCATATTGGAAAACCCGAGAGGTAGGAGAATCCAAATCACATAATTTTCTTCTTTAAATGCCTGTGAGTTAGTACTACTTTCTAAAGTTGAGATTGTGGTGGGTTTTACATCAACTTGATCTTGATGGTACTTTATCGGAAATAGTGCTTGATATGGAAAGTGACGTGAGATGCTTATAACTTGTTAATGAACAATTTGAGAAAATGGTGTAAAGAAGAGAAGAACTGAGGACAAGAGAAAAATCAACGTTTATTCATATATTCTGGTTGTCTATTACATTGAATGAGCCCCTCTATTTATAGAGCAAATAAACTAAGAAGTTAAAATGGAAACAAACTTCTAATTAGTATCAAAATATCAAACAAATCTTGTCAAATCTAATTGAAATTAAACTCAATTTAAACTTCTATTTAAATTATAACTCTGTATATTTATTCCTATCTTGATCTCCATCAGAAAGTAGTTAGCGATTTTTTTTTAGGAGGAGTTATTTTAACTTTACTCTTTAGACTTGTGTTCCTAGTTGTTATTCGTTAATTTTTATTTGAAATTCTTATCTTACAGCAATTTATGCCACCCTACGGTACTCCACCACATCCATATGTTGCTATGTATCCTCATGGGGGCATATATGCACATCCAACTATGCCTCCGGTATTTTCTTGTTGATCTTGTTGTTTTATTTTTATTTGAAATCACATTCCTTTACTTGAAGGGCACTAACAATTTGTTATTCTGCTTTAAACTTAATTAGGGGTCTTATCCTTTCAGTCCTTTTGCCATGTCTCCAACTGGTATTGCTGAAGCTTCTGTGAGTTGTCTTCACACTTTTATTTCCCCCTTCCTTCCTTCCTTCTATATATATATATATATTTTTTTTTTTTTCCTTTTTGTCGAATGTGCACGATTTCTAATGCTACTACTGATTGAGACTTTTGCATAAATTAATTGGACAATATCTTATATTTAATAATAGGGTAGTGCACTTGGAAACATGGAGGTGGAGGGCAAGTCATCTGAGGGGAAGGAAAAACTTCCTATCAAAAGATCCAAGGGAAGTTTGGGCTCTTTGAACATGATAACTGGTAAGAACAGTGAACCTGGTAAAACGTCAGGACCGTCTGCAAATGGTGTCTATTCAAAAAGGTATAGTAAATCTGTGAACAAAGGGAATGGTCATAAATAAGTTCCACTATTCAGTGTTAAAATGATCCTGCAAATTGTTGTAGTGTTTACTTATTTGAATGTGTAATTGTTGTTTCTTTTTACTTATATATGTTTGACTGTAAGTGTGCATCTTCTTCTTCCTTTTTTTTTTTTCTAGAACTTATAGAAATATTTAAGTGCATCTTCTTTTTTTCTTTGGTGGATGGATGGGTGGGGGAGGTATTTGACTACTCTCTGTCTGTTATGCCTTCTCTCTCTTTCTCTTTTCTTCTCCCCCTTTCTCGGGTTTGTTATTTTACTATTTCAAATTACTATGATCTCTTTAATGCTAATGCCTAACATGGGTGGGAATTTGATGATGTGAATGATTTCAGTTCGTTACTAACTAAATTTCTCTATATGCAATTTGCAGTGCAGAGAGTGCAAGTGAAGGTTCAAGTGAAGGAAGTGATGCAAATTCTCAAAATGTAATAATTACAAACTTGCTGGGTTATCTCGAATTTTTTTCAGTCTAATGTCGTGTGATGGTCATCTGCTTACATGTACGTCTTTAAAGTTGAGGCGAAGTTTCATAATAAGCCATTGATCTTGATGCATTAGTTGCATCTGCTGTAGATGTCCCTGCCTTTCTTATATATTCGTTGAACAGAATGCCGTTTGTTTGGCATCACAGCCTAAGAAAGGAATCGGAGTTTATTCCTTCCCACTTTTAGGGAAGGTTGGATTGGTAGATGCACTGATAACACTGATGCCAACTATTCTTTTATCTGCTTAACATGTAGCATATTAGTCCTTTACAACTTTTAATCAAAGATGACTGTGGTTTTTCCTTGTAAAGCATTTAAAACTTATCCAAGTATAATTAGCCAGCAAGTAAAAGAGCATGCTCATAGAAATCTCATGTAAATTTTGTACTCTTTTAGCTAACAATACTATATGTTAACAGAGGAAAAAGGGAAATTTAAAGCTAACCATCAAAGTTTCCTTGTTAATCTTCCTAAAATCGGCATGTCTGGTTCAGGAAAAGTGTTCTGAATGACGTTGGCAATTCTTTTACTCGTATGAGGAAGTAGTTTAGTATTTATCCAAGTTAGCACAAAATAAAATTAAGTGATCTAATTTCTTCTGATATTTGTTCTGTTCTGCTCTACAGGAGTCACAAATGAAGTCAGGAGACCAGCAAGATTCTGGTGCAGTTTAAGCCCCTGTTTGCCATCCTTTAACAAATTAAATTGTTTACTACAGTAACATTCGCCACCCCACGTTCATACAATAAAATATTCTCCCCACAAATCAATAAAGTTTCTTTAAATTTTAACCACACAATCTCCAAAAAATACTATTCAAAACTCTTTAATTTCTCCCATAATGGGAGACAAACATGCTCTAAAGAATGTTTACTTCCAATGCAATCATTAGTCTTGGCTACGTGTTTTACTTATAAATCGTGTTAATTATATCTTTGCTACAGGCGAAGGATCTCAGAATGGCAGCGGTACACATGGATCTCATAATGGAGGGGCAAATACACCTCATTCAACGGTGAATCAACCTATACATATCATGTCAGTGTCTGGCGGTGCAGGTGGTGTTCCTAGCCCCACCACTAACCTTAATATTGGTATGGACTACTGGGCTGCAGCTCCACCATCCGTTATTCCTGCAATGCATGGTAAGGTGTCTTCTGCTCCAGTGACCGGAGGAATGGTCACTGCTGGATCACGGGACAATGTCCAATCACAGATTTGGATACAGGTTTTCTTCTCTTCCCTTTATTTAAGAATAAAGCTATGTGTACATCTCATGGTGTACACAATGACTTACACCCATCTCACATGGAGAGGGGCCACGAATATTTTATGTGTGGGCCCTTTCCCATTTGGTGATGCATTATGTACATGTAGCATGGTTGTTATTTAAATGATAATTTTTATTCTCCTTTCCCTAGTGGGGTTTTCATGAATTTGTCGTGGTTAACGGAAAAAAGAATTGGGGTCTTGGGATTTTAAGTTTCTGGTGGGTTATTTGTCCATACAAGGTTAATTACTTGTCAATTCACTCAAGAAAAGTAACAATTAATTACAATGATAACCACCTTGTAATGACATTACAATTAAATTTGTTTTAATTTTACTATCAAACTTAATAAAATGCACAGACACACATCCCTAAAGCATGCAGTTTTTAAAATATTTAGCATATGTTTCTAAAATTGTCACATTTGTAACTTGTAAGACGAAACCAGGTACCCGTGTCCAAAATTTAGATCCTCCTTTGCCGTATTCCAGTATCCTAGAATATAAAAAATAAAAAAGGGAACCAACTCCAAGATATGAACCTGTATCCGACACCTGCTCCTGAGCTTAAGCAACATAGCTTATCTGATTGTTAATGTTAATTTTAACTGAATGCATCACTATATTTTTTCCTTTGCTGTCAACACATTTTGTGATTGAATTGATATGCTTTTGAAAGCAGGTTTTGGAAGTTGGATATAGAATGTTGCAAATAATATACCTACTCGTCTAGCTTTTTGTTATTTCCACTTTATCCTCCACTTTTAGGGGCTGTCTGATTACTACAAACTTAAAAAATCTACATGTCTTTGCATTGAAATGTCATTTTATAGCAGGAAGATGTGATTAGCCATGTATTTTGATGTCTCATGAGATGAGGCATATGCTGATTTGGCCAAGTATTCTGAAGTCTCACTAGGACGAGGCATATGCTGACTAAGGCCTGCTATTGTTATTATATACTTCAATCCAAGTTAGACAACGTTTACAAGAATACATAAAACATAAAAAAGGCCCTTGGCATCTGACTATTTTCCAATTTTTGAAATAGAAAACATTAACTAGATCCCTTTTAATTTCTTGTTCTGCCTCTCTCGATTATTTTAATATCTGAAAATTACCCCAGAACAGTTACAAGAAACTCTAATACGGAAACGGTACATTTGACTTACATTTTCATGCACAAGCTAATTTTTCTCATGTTAGGATTTTTAATTTTTTTTTATGAGCTAACGGTCTAGAAGAAGTAACCTTCCGAGATAGCAGCAGCTAGTAACTGCCGTGGCTTTACTTTGAAACTATCTATCTATTATTTTTCCTTTTATCTGGGCTTGTACTTGACTCTTTGAAAGGAGACCTGGTAAACTGGTAGTATCAAGTCAGTATGGGGAAGATTAAAATGCAGGACCCATTATTGTGCTCTATACAAACTTGGTTATTTCTATAAGACTGAAAGGAATTCTCTGAACGGTGGGTATAAGTTGCTTCAGTAGTGAGCCAGTGGCGTGTCTATAACCATTTCAGCCTAGTGAAAATAGAGCGAAAAAGTAATTTCTTAAGCTTACATTTTCAGTCGTCTTCTGGGCCCTGTTTGAGGCCTGAGGCATACCTTATGGAACATTTTATATTACAAGTGATAAGGTTAAGAGATTTCTATCTTTATGACTCTGGCGAATAAATTCTTCCTAGATTTGGGAATTCCAGGATGAATAAGACGTTGCATGAGGTGCATCTGTTTTTCAGGTTGCTGTAAATTTTTCTTTGTTGAGAACCAGATTAAGCAATGGAGTTCAGGATTTTTATTTTCTCCAGCTGTTTAATACTACTAATTTTATCAAATATGTCTTGTTTAGGGTGTCGGATTTGAAGACTGGAAGTGATAAATGGACTTGACATCTCGGTTCCTTATACAGTGTGGATTTTTTATTCATTTTTGTTTATAATCATTCAGACACTGTACTGGTAAATGTTGGGAAGAATCTAATGAACATATAGAAAAAATGCGAAGCAAGCAAAACCAGCAATAATCGAATCCAACGGGAGCAAGACCAGTGCCAATTATAAATATTGCAGGGGTCGGGGTCCCTGCAAAATAATCAATGCTAGTAGACTGTTTTGCAATTGCTTATTGTTAACACTGATGTGTGATTGGATATAATTTATCTGGCGTCCTAATCCGTCTCCTTCACTGATTATAACCCCAAACACCTTCACCTTTCCTTGAGTTCAGGATGAAAGAGAGCTCAAAAGACAGAGAAGAAAGCAGTCAAACAGAGAATCAGCTCGTCGATCCAGATTGCGAAAACAGGTCAGACAGTTATTTCCCACTTTAAAGTTGCTTTGCCTGTGACGATTTCATCCCTGATACTTTTTATTTTCGTATGTGGGACTCAGGCAGAATGTGATGAACTGGCCCAGCGTGCTGAAGCCATGAAAGAAGAAAATGCGTCTCTTAGAGCAGAGGTGACTCGTATTAGGAGCGAGTATGAGCAGCTTCTTGCTCAGAATGCAGCTCTCAAGGTATTATCTGATGCTTAGATTATAGTCTTGCTGGATACATAATCACTGATTGCTAAGCAAGATTTCATAAAGCAACACTATTGATTTTATTTTTTTGTACTGAATTATATGGTTCTGCAGGAGAGACTTGGTGAATATCCGGAACAAGAAGATCCAAGGTCCAGTCGGGATGACCAAAGACGAGGCGACGAGTCTCAGTATGCTGGGCAAGCAGAGCATATTCAGAGTAGTCAATGAAGTCTTGTAAAATGAAGTAGAAGGTTTAACCTAACCGGTAGTTTACAGGAAACTATAAAAATTACATAGCTTGTAGTTTAAAATTCGTTGAAAACTGACATTTTTAGTGTCAAAACCTGCTCTAATATTGCCCATCATTTCTCATTCGACCGATCTTTTATGGTCGAGGAATGTGGATGGTATGTACCGAATATTGTTTGTGGAAATGCTACTGGAAGAGAGTATCGATAAACTTCTAAGAAATGGCAATGGATCTATGTTTTTTTTGTTTGCATCACGTTATTAAGGTCTGAATTATTACTAGAATAATTATAATTTTAAATACAAAATGAAAAAAAGTAAAAAATAAAATAAAATTATACTCTAGAGTAATCACGAGTCCATTTAAAAAAAAAAAAAAAAACTTGAAATGGAGTCCCGCTGCTTGGAAACATAACACGAGGGACTTTGTCTCAGTCTCAGGTGACAGCTTTAATACTTCGGTCAAGAATTTTGGAATTATTGGGATCCTAATAATATAAATCTTGATCTTTAGATTGATTTAAATTAATTGTTAGAAGTTTTCGTCAAAAGTCAAAACGTTTCGTCCTAATCATTATAGGCATGTGAGCTTTCATACATTATTCTAGAAAAAAAAAGAGTAGATTTGACTCTCAATCATTCTGTGACGTCACATCAATTACATTACAATGATCAAAGTGTTAGATTACAGTCGTCCCAAGCCACCAAGCTTCGGACCTTAATCGTCTCGGATATTAGATGCATGCATGACGTAATTAGGGTTTAGGTTCCAGTTGATTAACTTGGACACGAGAAGTGAAAGGTATGTAAGGAGTTATGTCGTCTCGGAAGTTTACGTCGACAAGACAATGGGGATAACCCAATACCTAGAAAAAGATGGGTGTCTGAGGCGTCTATAGATGTTTCCATCACCTCTATTGTAAAGATTCAAGTTGTTCTTATGAAAAAATCGTTAGACATTTTAAGGAATTTAAGTGTACGCGACTAGTTAACATTTGAATTTAGCATAATTGGATGGCAATGTTGTATTTCGCAACGTTTTTTTCTGATTTAGAGAGTATTGTGCCAAAATAATAAAAAGTTAAAATTGTTTTGTGTAAAATATGTAAATGTTAGGATTGTTTTGCACCAATTGCCTCTATTCTCAGGGAATAGTATATAATTTCTCAATATATCTAATTTTCTACGATAAGAGAACTTTGGTTATCATAAATGGCAGAATGCGCATATGACGAGGATTATATTTTTATCAATGACATTAGTTGTGTTTTATTTAAATCTTGATGCACATTAGCTTCTGTTTGTTTGATGGGGATACAAATTAAAATTTTAATAAATTTAAATAAAAAAATTAATGAAATGTGTGGTTAAAAAGTTATGGGAGCGATGAAATATGTTATAAAAATTAATTGTTGACTTTGACTTAATTTTAATCACTGCTAAATTTATTTTTTAATTAAGAAACATGATATTTTATACCATGTAATTTTTCTAACAAAATATCAACAAGTACGACTATTTGATTAAAATCATGATTTTATTAAGTTCTAAAAGATTCGGCACGTACTTTTCGAAAATCGGCCATGCAATCGCAAGAGCGACCAAATGTGAGTGTGCAGAAAACTATTATTTTATTCACATAAAATTCGCACACTCATGTACAATGATTCATGTGATCATCCATGCGGTAAAGTAACAATTTTTTTTTTGGAAAATAGTAGCAAATATCATTTGTTTGAAAATAGAAGAGCCGAGAATTGCCACGTAATCATCCCTTACAAAAGATGAATCGATTCTCCTTCAACACTCACAGAAAGGAAACGCATAAAATAGAGGAGTCAAATACAATACTGAGAAAGAGAGGGACCGATTATGCAACTCTCCGGCTTTTTTCCCGACTCATCAATCGTTCTTTCGTCGGTCGGCGCCTATAGGTCACGGGAATTCAAGCATTTTCATTCACTCTCCGACCTCAAGTGCCTTAATAGGATCCCCAGAGTAAGCATTTTTTCATCTATATATATATATATATATATATATATATATATATATATATATATTTGTATTTGTATTCTGGAAAGTACAGATTTTTTTTTTTTTTTTTTTTTTTGAGTCAACTGTTTTAAGTTGTGTGTAATAGACTAATAGTGGAAATTAGGTAGAACAGTTTCTGGTGTTCGACTTATATAATATTGAGTAAATGACAGAGGCATAACGAAGTTGTTTCCATCATGTATGGAATTCGAATAGTTTAATTGAACTGATTAAAAAGAGATTATTTAAAGTTAAATTTGATTTTTCCTTGTCATAATTAAAAATCCGAAAGAGATTTTTGTTTATGCAAATAATGCATTTGATGGGCAAAATGCTTCCCATTTTTATTCTGATATTCTATTTTTATTTTTTGTTTGGGGGTGAGGTGTCTAGCTATCCCGTTAAATTTTTTCGTCTGTCAAAACTGTTCAAGAATGGATTGTGGCCAGATAAATTTAATTTTAAAGTATCAAAGGCGAACACCATTGTTTATGAGTAGGGAGGCCCCAGAGAATTTTGTGAAGCTGATAGAAAAAATGGTACCAAATATGCAGTTGAAAATGTAGAAACAATGAGGTCCAACTCTGACATTACCAGTGATGAAACGAACAAGAGCATAAATAAAAGTGAATGACTGCAAAACAAATGGATAGGAATAACGGTGTTCTCCAAATCCTCATTAGATTCAATTTTGATACCACCTCTTGGGGAGTAAGGGGGAAGACTATTGAATAATAAGCACCTCTCCATTGTTATTAGCTGATTAGATACCTCAATATTTCATTTCATTACCCCTTGAGTAGAGATTGTAGTTTTGCAGAAGCCTATGAACTCTCACCAAGTCCTATGCGTATAATGCAACTATTTAGCTATCCACTGTAGCACAGATGTTTTTGCTACCAACCTATAAAAGCATACAACTCTCACAAACACCATATTAGTTGAAACTCGAACATAAAACTGACTTATTTTCATTTTTGTTTTCTTAGCCACCTGTTATAGTACTTTCAATGTTTGGCTGTTAGATGAATTATTAATATATATAACCATTAATTCCCGTGATATTGGAGTAGGTGGAAGGTCTTGAGTTCAGTCACTTCATTTCTGTTCCATTCAAAAAGTAATTAACTTTTATAACGGTGAACATGTGGAAGATGCCAGTAGCTAAAATATGTCCTTTGGAAACAACTAGAACTTTTAGACAATTATTAAGAAAAACTTTTCTGGACAGATCACATGGATTGTCATGCCCTGCTACTGAATGTAGAAATGATTTGAGCCGCAGATACGCGCTTGAGATTTGCAACCTTTCTTTAACATTTTCAATGACATGCCATTATTTTTGCTATTTTATTTCATTGAACTGTTCTTCATTTTCTGCTTTGAAGTTAGACAGGGGTTGTATGATTTTTTACACAAGCTTTTCTTCTGCGCTAAATTTCTCAAACAGATAAAAGCATAACAAAATCAAAATGTGACAGATAATATCAGACCCAATTGATAAGGTGCGTTTTCTTTGCTGTTTTCGAGTCGTTTTCTGTTTTTGATTTTTCAAAACATTGAAAACGCGTTCCCTTTTCCATTTTCGAAAACGAGTTTTTGAAAACTGCTGAAAATTTTGTGAAGAAAACAGAAAACAATTTTTTTACGTTTTGGCTATTTTTTTCACAAATCTGTCAAAACTCAAAAAACACAGGTTGTGAAATATTTTTTCAAAACGACAAAAAGAACGAGGTTTCAACAATCTCAAAATGGACACCCAAAACAGAAAATACAAAACGAATTCAAAACTCAAAACGCAAAAATGAAACACGAAGAGAACGTCCCCTAAATCTTCGACATAAATTTTTATATCACTTATTGTTTTATTCTTCTTCATAAATATTTGAGTTTTTAATAATACCCAGTTTTATCCAGTTACACTGAACTTTATTTCATAGGCCACACATGGAGAAGATAAATATAAAAAAAAATTACATGTTTTTGAATGTTGGGGAATGGGTTGATAGGAGCACGCCCTGTTTTAATCCTCACTCAACTATTATTCAGTATAAATGCCAAAAGACTGTTAGTTTACTCTCCAGTTGATCTATCGATGTTATCCATATAGTCATTAAAGATTATGGGCATGGCCCACCTTGTGAATTGTAGTGCCATATTCAAAATGCTGGTGTTATGTGTATCTCTGGCCTAAAACCTCTACGGATTTCTTTCCTAACAGTTTATCTTACTTTCTAGGGCTGTCAATTTTGTGCTCCCAAGCTAGGTGTTGGGTTGGATAAGTTAAGGAGGAGAAGCTTTACTGTAAGAGCATCTGGTAATTCTGGGGGTGATTTAGTTCCAATAGCTCCTCTTCAGTTGGAATCCCCAGTTGGGCAGCTTTTGGCCCAAATATTGCAAACTCATCCACATCTGCTCCCAACAACTATTGACCAGCAGCTTGAGACCCTCCAGAGTGAGAGAGATGCCCAAAGAGAGAAAACACCACCTGGATCTCAAGATCTTCTCCTCTATAAGTAAGTAGTAATTCTATATGCTGTTATTTGTTAGATGTGTCAGTCGGGTTCATATATTTGAATGGTTTGGACATGTGACATGTCTACGTAGTTGATTTTTAAAAGCCTTTTTGTATGATCAAACTGGCTTCAAATTTGAATTCAAAGCTAAACTCTGGTGAGTTTAGCTATTCTAGATCCACATAAAAGGTTGAGACATTTTTATAATTAATTTTGGTCTTGGTGGAACATTATTGATTGCTACAATGGTTTAATTGAATTTAATCTAATTTTGTACAATGAGTTGGGGTTGGGGTTGAATTTGGTCACAATCAATTTATCCAACTTAATACCCTCTTTGTTCAGACACAATAAAAGAGGAAAAAAGTTTCATCATTTTTATTTTTTAAGAATCTCATTCAGTTTAGAATGGTAAATAGTTATTTACTTGGTGAAAGCATAGAACAACTTGAACATAATTAAGATATTTCAACTAAAACTAATTCGATAGGTGGAGGTAGCACACAATATTTCAGTTATGCAGTAACAATAGTAAGAAACAGAACGTGAGAAAACTCGAGAGGGCCTGTCTTACAGTGATATGTTATAACCAATGAACCTGCTTCCACTGCCCAAGATGTTGTTCTTTGATATTGCATATCCACTACTTGGCCTTCTTGCAGTGAAGACAAAACCACCCTACTTTATTTATTTATTTATTGTAATTAGAATAATATTGTAATGAATGACATTACAAATCAAAGGTCCATGATGCGTAAATTATTAGAATAAAAAAGTTTTCCCAGTGAGCTAAGGAGCATGGAGACCTCCCACAAGTTGGTCTCGTTAAAGATAAGATTTAAATGATAAACATGTATGATATCCATGCGATCCTCTCTAACATCTTAAACTTTTAGATCAATTGACTAGGTTCAAGTCTTATCACCCCAAATTTATTAAAAACTTATACACGTGTAAGGCTTTGATGGGAAAAATGAATTATGCCTACACTTGGGGCGCGTTGAAGATAAGATTTAAATGATACATGTGGCCTCCCTTAACAGCTTAAGTTTTTGGATCCATTGGTTCAACAGTTCTTGCTAGCTTCGGAAGAAGGATTTTTTGAGAGGAAAAATAAAATAAAATTAGACACATAGAGCCTTACAACAGTATTAGACTATAAATGTTGGCGGAATGGACATTACAGTCCGTAAAGACTCTATAGATGAACTGACAAGGTTCGTTTAGTTTGTTGTTCATTGTTGCATTACCCACTGTTGTGCTACTCCCACTCAGTCTATAATTGCTGGCGGAATAGACTTTAGGGTCCTCAAAAAACTCCGCAGATGGGCACACACAAGACATTATATCCGAAAGTAAAGCAATGAGAGGATATGTAGATTTAGTTTTCTTTTTTCAGTTTTTGCGTCTTTAATGTTGAATTATCATAAACAATTTGAATATGTACCAACATTTCTTATTTGGCATAACTATTTATGTTTAATATGCTTTGGTAATCCAATTTTATTTTCCATGTATCTGAGTACAAAAATTCAACAAAATGATACATGAAACTTTTAGGTATAAACAACATAACAAGGTAGTTTTCTGCATTGTCAATATATGTAAATTAAGGTTCAAATTGTATTCTTTGTACTTCTCATTTGTTTCAGATATATATAAGTTTGAGCATTACCATTTAAAACATTTTTTATTTTAATTACAGTCTTGATTTGGTGTGTGCAATTGATTGTTATGGTACTAGTTAGTTTTCAAGACCATCTATCTTCTTTCTTCGTTAACATTTTAAAACTGGTGAATATCCTATAGTTGAATTTGACATATTATGCAATAGGAATCTGATTCTAGATTTCATTTTTGCTCTTAAAATTACAGCCCAGAATACATCCCTTGCCATTACCCGCTTAGGCCCTATGTCTTAGGCGTTGAACTTTCTTTTAATAGGCTTAGTCTTCAGATCTGGATTTTCTTATCTTCAGGTTAGAAGATATGTACTAATGTTTTTCATTGGTTGTGTGATTTTTCTCGTTCATTTACTTGTCGAGAGTTGAGACTGTTGCGAACAGTAGTGACAGATGCATCTGGTTGCACTTTTTGGGATTTCATTTTCATCATCCTTTGAAGCCAATGTTAAACCGAACGCATATTAAAATTTAGCATCTTCTATTCCGATTGTACTTTAGTAAGGGAAATAATCTGAACAAAAGATGGACCTCAAAAAATGTACATTTGAGCTGTCAACAGATTCCCAAAGCCTTTCACGCCTAGATAAATCTTTCTTTCTGCACACTAGGACAAACCATTAGCTGTCCGTGGCCTTCTCTGGTGGGGGTGAAGCTGGCCGTGTGCACTCTAATGGTCAAGTCAATGGGAGTGGAAAAAGTATTGAGTGTGGGAGAGCTAAAACGTGAGCCTCCAAGATATAAATAAGGGGGTTGGCTTTGAGAAAAGTAAATAGAACAATATAATATAGAGAGAATAATAAAGTTGTGTTTAGAGTTCAAATTTGCATTATCCTTGAATGATGCCAAGTGTGAGCTTTTATAGTAAAAGAGGGTGAATAAGAACCCTTGGATGAAGAGACACGCGGCCTCATCCTAGCGGCGGGGACTTTTGTCATAGGCATCAATCCATTTAATGTTATGACCATTTGCAGCCCTAGGTCTGACATGTAAGATTTTTCCTAAAATGCCTCCTCTACCAACCTTTCCTCATCCACGATGGCTCGGCTCTCCATGGGGGTTTGGTTAATAAGGGTTCGTCCAATTGGGGCTCGGCCCATGAAGGTTCGGCCATGAGGGGTCGGCCAAAACTGAACTATCATGGGTTCGAAATGATATGAGTTCGATAATTGGTGCACGCTTCTGCCACGTGCCACACGGTGAGAGCTCCCATTTATGGGGGGCATAACAGAGTGAATTGGACCTGCATGGCCAATATATTTGTCAACTTCTTGAGATGATATGCTAACAAAATGTCTGATTTTGAGTTAATCTCTGAGGTTGAGAAACTAGAAATTACGCTTGTGTTAAGAGACGGAGACTCAATAGTGTTGGAATGCAGAGGTGCAAAACTTTTAGGTGCTAATGTAATAAATTTAATGGGATCATAGTATTGGATTCTTGAGATGAATTTTCTTTTCAGAGTTTGTCTCCTCTCAAGAGAGCGAATTTTGCTGATTTCCTTGTTGCGACAAAAGATTTAATGGAATAAAATGAAATGCAAAGAATTAGCCATATTCCATGAGCATGTAGGAGCCTCTAGACAAGTAACACCTGTTGAAAGAACCTGCCAATACTTGATTTTCCTTTTTCTTTTCAGGAGGATAGCTGAAGTGAAAGAAAAAGAAAGGCGAAAGATATTGGAGGAGATCGTATATTGCTTGATTGTACAAAGATTTGTAGACAATGGCATTTCAATGATCCCAAAGATATCTTCAACGTCTGATCCTGCTGGAAGGGTGGATTTTTGGCCAAATCAAGAACATAAGCTGGAGTCCGTGCACTCTCCCGAGGCATTTGAGATGATTCTTAGCCACCTGTCTCTTGTCCTCGGCGAGCGTATGGTGGGACCCCTCGATACTATTGTTCAGATCAGCAAAATCAAACTCGGAAAGCTATATGCTGCTTCTATTATGTATGGATATTTCCTCAGAAGAGTCGATGAAAGGTATCAACTTGAGAGATCAATGAATACCCTTCCAGAAGGTTTCAATGAAGACTTGGCACGATTTGAAGAACCCGTACCAGAAAAGCGGCAATGGGATCCAGATTCTTTGATACGGATCTATCCCAACGATGGTGATGGAGGAGGTCTAACAGATTCCACCACCGAGGGTAAATCATACAGGTTGAGATCCTATGTAATGTATTTGGATGCAGAAACACTTCAAAGATACGCGACCATAAGATCTAAAGAAGCGATATCTTTGATTGAAAAGCAGACGCAGGCATTGTTTGGCAGGCCTGATATTAGGGTCACGGGAGATGGCTCCCTCGATACGTCAAATGTTGAAGTAGTTTCTGTTACGTTCGCTGGACTGACTATGCTGGTACTGGAAGCAGCTGCATTTGGTTCATTTTTGTGGGATGCTGAAAGCTATGTTGAGTCCAAGTACCATTTTATTAACAGCTAGAGGCATTTTTCCTTTTTTTGTCCCGTCTGGATAAGTAAATATCATTTCATCTTTGTAAATTACAGTGCATATTATTTCAAGTTTCAACAGTTTGTCTAGCACAAAGTACATTTAATTTTTTTCAACGTGTGAGCGAAAAGGGGCTTATAATAATAATAATAATAATAAAGTTTCACATTGTATAATTACACACTACGAATTAAGAATGGCAAAATTCTTTAATCACTAGCCAATAGGCTTTTCTCTCGTACATTTCTTACTTCATGGTTCTATATTCTGGTGTCATAGGGATGGAGGAATTATACCAATATACGAACTTGGTGGTAAGTC
This sequence comes from Osmanthus fragrans, assembly GCA_019395295.1. Classification (NCBI taxonomy): domain Eukaryota; kingdom Viridiplantae; phylum Streptophyta; class Magnoliopsida; order Lamiales; family Oleaceae; genus Osmanthus; species Osmanthus fragrans. Next base: position 14,494,551 of record CM033346.1, on the reverse strand, counting down.
CATCCCAATATAATTGCTCTCCTATGCCGACTTTCCGAGAGCTTTCGTTTAAAAATGGCAAAATTCTTCTACCCCACCTCAACACCTGTATTTTAAATATAAATCATATATTTAAAGAAAAAATAAGTGAATTGAGAACATGGAAGAATTGAAGATAATTTAATCAGCATGAATCAACTACCTACATAACAAAATAATATAATTTTTTTTATTTTTTATTTAAGAATAGAATATCTTGTTCTGTAATTAGACCAACTATTGCATTTCTTTAAAATCTTATATGCCATCTTTCAACTAAGACTTGGGTTTCTTTAAATTTCTCTAACAAAACACTGGAAATCATAGCGCTTGAAATATACTGAAAATAAAGAAAGAACAATTAACTATTTCTACTCTCCAAGTTTCTGAATTACAATGAATGTATCTTTCCCTATGAAGATTTAAGGGAGACAAACAGAAAACAATAGGAAAATCAAGTCTCTACTCAAGTTACAAGGTAGCCAAGTAAACAAGAAAGCGTACCAGTTGAGCCATGTCATGGAAACTGGAAGGATCCTCCAATTTCATTATTGCCGGCCGGGGGGTTGATCGCAACCCAAAGAAGGGAAATAGTAATGGCAATAAGTCCCGACCAAACAAATACAATTGTCGGTGTCCTTCCTCGTCTTCCCATAAGTCCTTTTGCAAAGGGATATAGATGGGCCAACACCCAGAAGCTAAAGAATACCCCTCCGAGCAAACGGCTCCACTGAGGAATGGCACTATATATTGTCCGGCTAAAACCAACTGCTATCGCGATCAAGTTAGTCATCATGATAGTAATTGGCGGTATCATCAAGGATGACCATTTTATGATGTAGAGATCGGCATATGCATCATCATTATCATCACCGGCAGATTTTGATGTCAAGGTAAATGAGATCTCTATCCCGGCAATCACCTTCAGTAGCCCTTGGAGTACAGCAGCAAGATGAGCACTCGTGCCTCCAATCAACCAGAATTGTTCGTTTCGCCACCACTCTTCCAATTCAATGCCCGACCATTTGATCTCGAGCACGGCCAACATGCAAAGGGTCAAAGTGATGACCAGGAGGTAGGTGAGGAACGTAACGTTCAGAGTCTGTACAATAAATTGACCGGAAAAGAGCGACAGCGCAGGGAGGAAACAGTAAACAATGAGAAAAACGGAAGTGAAAGGATAAATACCCACATTAAGGTAGGCAATTCTCTGCAGAAGTTTCATCTTGGGACTAGCCAGTAACGCATTATTACGTGAGAAGAAGATTTCGACAGAACCAGTGGCCCATCGAAGGACCTGGTGAAGCCTGTCAGTTAGATTAATTGGTGCAGTGCCACGAAAAGCATCCCTTTTAGTGACACAATATATAGATCGCCAACCACGATTGTGCATTCTATAACCAGTTACCACATCTTCCGTCACAGATCCGTAAATCCACCCAACTCGATTGCCCCACTCAGTTTTATCTTCGTACCAACATGAGATGACGCTAATTGCTTCAGCAACAATAGATGCGTCAAGGAGTTCCCTAGGTATGGTTAGAGCACCGGGAGGTCGTCCATTCTTCACCGCAGGGTGATCTGCTAGTGGTCTGCCTTGGAATTCTGCCACTGGAATAGAATCAATAAGGAAATTCGAGTTCCCGAACCTTTTAGAATAGATAGAAGAATTCATTTCCTCGTCATCAGAATCACCCATTCTAAGTGCTCGATGCTCATCAGGTGCAGAAGAAATGGAAACACCTTTCTTAGGACGAGGAAAGCAACAGCTGCAGCAACCCGAGTGGTAATCTTTAGACCGTGGTGGATCAAAACCATAAAGGGCCGTCCGGCGAAAGAGGCACCCGGTGCCCACATAAACTGGACCCTGAAGCCCATCTAGAGCCCGCATATTGACATCAAAGAAAACGGTATTGTGATTCGCATAGCGGTCAGATGGATCTATTCCCTCGAATCTCTGAGGAAACTGGACATAACAAATGCGGTCCCCACCTCGGTCCATCATAAAACACATGCCTTCTCTTATTGCCTCTGAGTTGTAAATGTAGTGATCACAATCGAGGTTAAGTATGAAAGGGCCATTGGACATGATGGCTGAGGCTCGAACCAGTGCATTCATTGCCCCAGCCTTCTTATTATGATCATACCCAGGGCGTTTTTCACGAGAAACATAGACAAGCATAGGAAGCCGAATATCAACTTCGGTAAAATCAAGAGGACTACTGTCAACAGTTGTTCCAAGTAGAGGTTCATCACTTGGAGGTTTTAACATTACCTGCAGAGCAAGATTTCTAGTCAGCTAATTGAACACTCAACAGCATATTATATGTTTGCACTTCTAAAGATACAACAAAAGAGATAATGTGCTTTCAAACTGACCCATGACAATCTAAGGGGCCAACGTAGCACCATAAAGCATCATTTATACATATTTATATGATTAACATATAACGAGCCTTTCCACGAAATTATTTTAGATGGACTTGGTTAAAACTTGGAAAGATGCCGAACTGCAGATAATGGCACTAAAGGTTGTCCTAATCAAAGTGTTCTACAACGACTCTATTCATAGAATATTTGATTCTAATTGTCTAATAAGCAAGCACAAGAATTGGCACAACATATATTATACTAAAACATACAAATTGAAGCTGAAACCAAATGATAGGCACTGCACATGCCAGAGATATATGGTGCATCGTTATATACTGTTACGAATTTACAACCAGAGACATTGATCAAATAGAGGAAAGTCCAAGGACTTGAACACTGAGTAAATGATAGGAGAAAGCAACCAGAAAGCATGAATCAATGGCAGTCAAAGGCTGAACTCCTCTAAATACTAACTGAAGCAATAAGCATAACTTAGTAAGAGAAGAGGTTTACATTTTCTATCACAAGGGCAAAAAAGATCCAGATTAAGTTCTTAAATTCAGAGCTAATGAATAGTTATTGATTAGAAACCAGTGGACAACTGACTGTGACAAAAGCAATTGAAAACCCACATCAGTTCTTTGTATTAAGAACATACCTGAATGATTCCTGCATGGTCACCCCTAGAGTGCTCAAGAGCAGAAACAACCCAAGTGCCAGGCCAGTGGGTTCCATCTGCCATCCACGTGGCTTTACGGACTTTCACCAATTCCATTGGTTCATCCCCAGCAGTCTCTCTCTGAAGCTTCACGGCCTTTATTTCTTCACGTGCATTATAGGCATCAGAACGACGACGAATTGAGTCAGGAAGCCCATTGATTCGAACCTTGAACTCATCATATTCACGTTTAACCCTTCTACGATCCTTGACAAAATCTGGGCGCACCTTATTCTTAAAGGGATCCTTTTTCAGGCCAAAGTAAGATTCAGGGTTTCTTGGTTCAATCTCATGTTTTCGACAGAATGGTACCCACAAGTTTGAAAAACTTGCAGCTTCTGCCATGGCCTCAAATGTCAGAAGAGCACCTCCATCATCAGAAACATAACAAGAAAGCTTATCAACTGGGTAATCAGCAGCAAGAATAGAAAGAATAGTGTTTGCAGTAACAAGTGGTGGTTCTTTTTCAGGATCAGCTGTAGAAACAAATATATCTATTCCTGGAAGATCAGATTTTCCGGTTGGATTTGAGGGACCGGGTGTTTCAAATTTTTCTTTCAACACATTAAGATCAGTTGCACGATTAACAGGGCACAACTTCGGAAGCTGGTCAAGCAGCCAAGAGAATGCAAACCAAATCTCACAGATAACTGACATCAACCATAGCCATCTTGCATCCTCATTGGGGTGGCTAATCCTCCATGCAAGAAATAGTCCGAGAACAATCATACGGACTAAGATTAGGAGTCTGAAAGATACATATTTACGAGACATAAAATGTAATTTAAAACTTATTCAAGAGTTAGTTCAATTGTAGCTTAAAAGATGAGGAAAATTTAGTATTGAATGACTGAAAAATGTAACATTTGCTGAGAAAAATAAATGGATGCCAGGAGCTTACATCAACCATAAATAACAGCCACTACTGTTATTTTACCCTTAGTGCATCTAGTTACAAACGCATAGGGGTTAATTACTTTATTCAACCAATACTAGGACATGTAAACAAAATGCTAGTTTCATATAAACAAAAGACAGCTTCTGTATGTCCGATTTAAGCCTCATCATTATGCACACAAAATGATCAGCAACAGATTACACACAGCATGGCATCGGTATACATTTTCATGTCATACACATCAAAAGGGGGGGCAAACATCAGTTCTTTAATAATGCTACCAGGGGCAGCCCTCAGAGTAGGCAGCATATGAGGGTGCCTAGGCCCCCAAAAAATAAGGCACAATTTTTATATTTCTTTTGATTTTATAAATAGGCCCATATATTTTTGTAATGTAATTTTGGATGATAGGAAATAGCCAAAGTAATTACTCAAGGCCCATAAAATAAGTCCCAAAATCTTCTTTCAATCAAAACACTAACTGCAGCTCTGCCTTCGAAAATCACAAATCGCGCATGCCGTCAACTATTAAGAATGTAACTTTAACTGTTTTTATTTATTAATTTGTTTTTTATAATTTTAAATCATTGCAAGTATTTTTTTCAACTATTTATAGAAGGTCCGTAATAAAGTGTGGCATAAGGCCTGGCCAAGAATACTACACGCGCCATACCATAGGAAGCTTTATGAAATTCAAAAATCAAGGGGTTGTTTGACAAAGCTTTTATAAATGTTTTAGCATATTCTAGAGAAAGTTGAAGAGTTTTGTGGTTGAAAAGTTATGGATCCAATGAAATGTGAGGTTAAAATTGAAATTTGAACGATTGAAAATTTAATAAGGTTTTATCAAACAAGCCGTAGGTTCCAAAGATTAAGATGGTCGGTAGATTTTCTAGACAACAGCAAAAAAGACATCACTTACCTTCCTAATTCTACACCTTTTTTTTTTTTTTAAATCAATATTTTCCTTAACCTAATTACTGCTCAAGGGCATTTACTCTAATACACATGCTACATCCACGCAACCCAGAAAGCTTCTATAAAAGCTAGAACGGGAAACCATCAGAAAACCTAATGCTTAGAGCATGCATCTCCAAGAGAATACAAGTTGTCGCTATCCTTCCCTTTCAAGCCTCCAAAGGTCAAATTCGAGACGAGCTACTTTCATCCCAACTTCGATATGCACGGGAATATATGCTTGGACATATTACAGGATAAATGGTCGTCTGCCTACGATGTGAGGACAATACTGCTATCCATTCAGAGCTTGCTTGGAGAGCCAAACACGAGTTCACCTCTCAACACTCAAGCAGCATCACTATGGGGAAATCAAGAAGAGTACAGGAAAATGGTGGAGAAATTATACAAGCCCAATGGATAGAGATTTCTCAAAATGCAAATTCTCATTTCATTCTTTTCATTTTTACTGCTGAGAAGGAAAATCAATGGCACAATTCTTTCCATTTTACTGCAGAATAGGAAATCGTATATTTTTATTTGCATGTTTAATTTTAAAGGACTTCGAATTTGAAGCGATATACTAGATGAATGTGCGCAATGTAATGTGTTTCTTAGTGAATTTAATTACCTCTCTCTCTCTCTCTCTCAAAAAATAAAAATAAAAAAATAACTAAATTATTTCAATATAATATTGACAAATTGAAATAGAGAAGAATTGAAACTTGCATTAAATGCAATTTTGATAAAATACAAATAGAGAGTGAGTTTGACTCCATTATTTAAAAAATAAATAAATAAAAAGTCTCTTAGAGCATAGTTTCAACGTTTGGCTCTTTAGAATAATGAGCATCTCACTTTAAAGAGTCCCTTGAAGATGTCATTACTGGCAAAACTAGATAAAAGAATGTTCACGGAAAAGTGTGACCAATATAACTTTTGGGATTCCAAACAAAGTAGAAACATAAAAGAAAGAATCATAGGAAGTAATGGGAACAGTAATAAATATGAATTTACCTATATGGACTGAGTATCGCAGCTGATATCTTCAATTTGCGAGTGAGTGGCCTCCATGGTTTGTTGAGAAGTTCAGGAGGCTCACTAGATTCATCATTTTTATCATTTGCTAACCCTCCGTCATTTGGCCATATAGCATTGCCATACCCGTACGTCCCCTTGGTCTCAAACAACCATCTGTTATGATCAAAATCCACCCCTGTTTGGCTCCTCTTCAGCCCCGACTGACTCCTTATTAGTGCTGACCGGTTGGCTGATTTCATCAATGACAACCTCCTCTCCATCTTTGACATCCCAACATTTGATGGAAGAGGCAAAGGCCGACCATGCTCCACATCATATGCGGCCAAATCCGTATTCTTAAAAGGCTCTTTACAACCTGGGCAGATCCCATCACCAGTTTTCACAGCATCAACATAACAATCCCTACATATCTTAAAATCACATTCACAAGGGAGAATATCTTCACCCCTCTCATCACTCAAGACTTTTCCATCACAACCAGGGACTGCACATATAGACCCTTTCGCACCAGCCATCTGGGGATGGCTGGTTTCAGACTCGATCACCTTGTCCATCAAGTGGGCACGGGTGACACTGTTATACCCACCAAACAAAGAACTCGATACATACTGCTCTTCTACTCTCTGGGACATTGAAGGATCCATGGGCTGATTATCCGGTGTTGGTGGTATTTGCACCATGTAGTCTGAGAATTCGATACCATTCATCTCAATATCAAGGCTATCCCTCGACAAATTGACATAACGACCCGATGATGTTCTCCTTGCGAATGTCACACCTGGAGGAATTGAACCCCTCCCAGGTTGTGATTCTGAAGCTCTGTATGATTTTGAAGCCATTGTACCAATATTTGCACCAGCAAGTTATATACTTGTCACCAGAACCTGAAACTTCATGGAGAGTATAAGAAAATTGAAGAAAGAAGTATATTACCTAAAAATTTACAAGGTAGAAATATGTTTAAAATAAACATTGAAAATTTAGATCTTGGGATCTCTTTCTCCAATGTATTTCTCCCTACACTCTAAATTTTCCTAATTTTTTTTCTTTAGCTGCAAAGAAACATCTCTCTTAATAAAAAACTCATTACCCAAAAAAGATGAATTTAAAAAAAGAAAGGAGAAGAAAAAAAGGCATATTCTGATAGATCAAAACCATTTTTTTTCCAGTAAAGACGCTAATTTTCTCTGCTTTCAGAAAAAGCAAATAAAGAGCTGCTTTTGAGGTTGAGGTCAAAATTCAATCCTTTTCCCACCAAAACACGCAAATGTGTAGTTTTTAAAAATCAAAACACAAAAAAATACCTACAATCTGGAGAACAGGAACGAAGGTTAATATTGTACTCTAACATTTCCTGAAAGAACCCAAACTTCAAAGAAACTAAAGGAAACCCAGGAGGGTTAAGTTCAGAATTTTTTCGTAAAATTCCCTAGAAATCCAACACCCAAAAGGAGAAGTTCAGACCAGATAGACAACAAGAGACTTCTTCAAACACAAAACTTACATCATAGACGTCAGAAGAATCGAATATATGCATAAATGGATAAATAGATATATCACCTCATTTGACTACACTTCTTATAACATTAAAAGTAGAATTAACAAAGGGAAAACAAATAGACAATCTCCGGTCCTCCATAGCCAAGTCGTGTAAGAAACATTCACAAAAATACGAATATTTTCAAACACGTGAAATTTTTCACTCAGATCAATTTGTACCAAGCAATGATACATACAAAAATGACGCTACAAATATCTAACTTAAAAATCTTTCATGGTCCACATACAATGCCAATCATGACTCAGTCCTCCATTTTTTTTTTTTTCAAACTTGAAACTTAATACGAATTCTACTAACCCTCTCCCTCGCTATTTTCAAATTTTCAAAAGTTGCTGTCATTCAACAAATTGAAAAAAAAGAGCAGAAAATTAATACCGTAGATAGACCAACTCCACTCAACAAACCAAGAAAAAGAGAAAAAGTACGTGCACTACTTTTCACACATCCCAATGCAGTCAAGACGGCTTTTCCTATTATCTACACAATTTATAAAACTCGTATACAAATCTTTACATAAAATTCTTAACAATTAACTGGGTAAAAATGAAAGATCTAACAGAACTGTGTCAAATCTTGGTATGATATATTTTGCTTACTGTATGTTGAAGTAAATGTATGTTTGTGAAGATTTGAAGAAAACCAAGAAGAGCTGTTTAACAATGGGAATCATACTGCTGCTGAAGTTGCTGCAATTTGATTTGAATTTTGTTGGGGGGGAATATAAGGCATCAGGGTTGGGGACGAGAGAAAAGGATAGGAAAAGACAACGAAATTGAAATAGCAAAACTTTTCGAGGATTCAGCGGGTCGTCATGTGCACGGTCGGAAGCGTTTTTATTTAAACAGTAAAAAAAATTAATTTTCTTTGAAAGATTATTATCACCACTATTTTTGTTACTTGAAGGTTCTTAGCTCCAGTTTGAGGTTTATTATGCAAAAATATATTTTCAACGAATTCATTTTCAATTACATATTTTTTAAATAAAGTAATTTTTTCAATTTTTTAATTACACATTTTTCAAAAAATTTACAGTTAGAAAATTTTAGCCTTCTTTGATGGAACTTTTGTAGAAAGAATGAGTTTTTGAATAGTAAATTTTTGGAGAAAGTGTGATTAAAAAGTGAATTTTTTTTTTTAGATTTAAGTAGAATATTTTATTGTGAGAATATGTGATTAAGAATGAGCATGAGTGGATTTAAAAAAAAAAAAAAAAAAAAAAAAAGAATAGTTACCAAATAGAAACTTATTTCCTAAAAAAAATGAGAATCAAACATGGCCTTAATCTTTATTAATATTTACTCTTATATTTTCCATTTTTTTGGGTCATATTTTTATTTTCAATATTCTATTAATCAGTACATATTGTCTCTCATGACAATATCGGTACAAATAATCTAGTAGATGGCGTAAACAAACTTTTTTCTCTTGTATTTTTAGATAAATAAAATAATCTATGAATTAGAAAAAAAAAATTGTCAAAAATGCTTTTTCATCATTTCAAAGAACATTAAAAAATAATTAAATAGAAATTTTCATTAGAGACAAAATGTGTTGATTAATTAAAGTTTAAGAATAATAATTTACTGAAAAAAACTTGGGATATAAGTGTAAAAATGAACAAAAATTAAGGACTTTTATTACAATTAAAATATAGTGAAAATGACAAAAATTTATGGTGTGAATATAATTATCTTATACAAACCTATCAAAAAAAAAAAAATTTATCTTATACAGATACCAAAAATGTAATATAATTTTTAGTATTTTCAACGAATAAAATTTGTCACTACATTTTTAGCTTTTTTAAGCCGTAGAAATAACTTGATATACATATCTAAAAGACTTTTGGGGTTCACGGGAAATTATTTCTATATGTAAATTGAAAGACCATATAGACTACTAGTTAGAGTTGATAATTCAAAGAGATGGGTCACTCTAGTACGTTGTCAATTCAGATTATGAGGGATTTTAACCCATTGAATTGATGTTTAGGTACTCTTCTCTTGTCTGAAAATTATGCATGTTAGGTAGTTTGTTGAACATGTAAGTCAATTTACTCACATATTCCTTCCAATTCTATGAATGAAACTCTTATTCGGGAATTTCGTCCTACAATCATAAAAATGAACAAAATCGATAATAACCAAGTTTAAAATACTTAAATTATTAATACAAAAAATTATTTAGATGTCAAAAATGTGCAGAATTACTTTTTAATTCCCCCATTCATATGTGGATTATATTCTATTATTTCATCTATAATTGAAGACGACATTGATTAATAATAGGGTAATTAGCACATAACGTCACCGTCTTTCATTTTTTTGGAATTTTCATCCTTAATTACACATTTGATTGTGCAAAACATCATTTCAATCAATTTTCATCAAATTTATCAATAAAAAAATTGTAAAATGATGAATATATCCTCCTATTTAAATAAAATCAAAAGAAAAGAAAAATAAAGAACTAATTGCAATCATAGTATCAATTTTTTTAAAAAAAATTCAAACGAATCGCAAATAAAATATTAAAAAATATATATATTTTTCTCCTTCATCCTCCGCCTCCGCCTGCACCACCACTACCACTACCACCAAAAATACGAAGTCCTATTCCTCTTAAACTAATTCTTACTCAAATCCATTCAATTTTCGCACAAAAAAAAAAAAAAAAAGACACACATCAACTGTCTGATTCGCCGCCCAAAAAAATGATCTTGTTGATTCTTATTTTATCGTTCTTCAATAACCAACATTTTTACAGGAGCTAAGAGTCGTACAAGGCCATGCCTAATGGAACAAAGATTAGATACTAGTGATACTACTTCAATGAGAAATGCAAGCCAGTTGAAGACACACTAAAAACATAGTGGTCAAGGTTGCTCATCATGAAAAACTCACTAGATATGAAGGTTTTTTTTTTTATATATATGAGATGCAATACAAAATTAAATTATTATACATGAACAAGATTTCACCGTGTTAGAAACCATAGAGAAATATATCGGCAGCTCCAAAAGATGACTCCTCATTTTGGAGCCGTGATGGGGCCTGAGCCTCGGCTACATTTGGGCTCTGATCCCATGGCCTTCGGGTCTCAGTTGACATATCCAAATTGCTCCTATTATGAGCAGCCTCTGCCAATGATTTTTCGTGTTGAAACTTTATGAAATTTTAAACTTTATAAAACTATAAACTTTAGAACTTGAAAAATTAAATTCTTTTATTGCCAATATCATCCATGTCAAATCACTAAGAAAATTAATAACGTGGAACATACCTTAAATAATTGGGAATGTTTCTTTAATATTTGATCTTGATTTCGGATCTTGAATCTTGGAAATCAACTTGGAATCCTCTCTTGATGGGTTTCTTGCTTTCAATCTTGATTGCCTTGTTTGATTATTTAATTATTTTTCTTGATTTTCTTCTTGATTCGTAATCTTTATTTTTGAATTCCTTGTCTTGATTCTTTATTGTGAGTGTTGGATCTTTCTCTTTAATATGCTTCCTCTTGTATTCTTGTGTTGATGAGATGACACAAAAAATGAGTAGTTGCATATGAATTGGAGACCATAACTCTATATAGTTTTCATTTGTATTTCGTCTATCATGAAATACAATTCTAAAGAATTCAGGTCTCTACACATAATTTAGCTCATACTTTATTTATATGCCAAAACCTAATAATTTAAATTCTTTATTAGATCACTTTAAATTTAAACTTAACTTTAAAAAAAAATTTATACACAATTAATTACATACGTCAACCCACATGACAGATTAAATCATTTCACAACAATCTCTCACTTGGGCCACATATGTTGCCTTATAAATGTGTATAACCTTATGAGCAATACTTTTGTTTTCATCACCAAAAGGCATCTCCGAACAATCTCGTCTATTAATTATGTCAATATAGGATCAAAGCGGTCTTCATTACAAGTATCATAACTAAACTCATCAATGATCACGTATATCAACACAAACAAATGACATAAATCAAGTGTAGATGTGTAGCATGAAAATTGCATGCAATGTGATCTAAACAAGTATATTTCCAACTGATCCTACTTTATTCTTTAATGAGATCAAACAAAAAACTTTAATCAGAGTGAAATTGAGCTGAATATAGAATTATGTGTCTAAAACAGATAACATTCGAATACAACTCTCACTAAACTGACATATCATCGAAATATGCAACATCCTTGTGAGCAGTATGCCCATGAAAGATCTTAGGTGATAGCCCCTTAGTAAATGAATCCGCAATTATAGAATTTGTCCTAATATATTCAATAGAAACTTGAACACTCTGAATTATTTCCTTAATAACTAGAAATTTGATGTCTATAAACTTTAGCATTGTCAAATTCGTGTTGGAATACAAGATTGCTATTGTCACAAAACAACTAAAGTGGTTTTTCAAATTCAACAAAATGTACAGTCTAGTGACAAAATTTCACAATCATATTCCACGATCAAAAACGGAATATTCAGTGATCTCCAATTGGTCTTATTTTATTGAATGTGATCGTGTAATTCTTAGTTCCCTATAAATACTCAATATCCTAATTGTCCGCTTTCCAAATATCAATCCCAGAGTATTTAAACATTTGCTTAACATTTAAACAATGAATGTCATATCCAGACGTATACAATCATTAGCATACATTAAACTTCCAACTGCTGAAGCACGTGCAATTTTTCGTATTTTCCTTTCTTTAAGTTTATCTTTGGTGCATTAATTGTCTCCCTTAGTAATAGGGGTATCACGTAATTTACATACTTGAATCTCAAATCCTTTAAGAACTTTATCGATGTAACTCTTTTGTGATAATTCAAATATATCTCGAGAACAATCTAAGCGTATTTGTATCCTTGACACAAAAGAGGTATCACCAAAATCTTTCATTTTAAAATTCCATGACGGAAATATCTTGGTTTTGTCCAATAATCCTATATTATTGCAGGCAAATAATATGTCATTGACATACAATACCTAAAAAAATATACTTACTTCCACTAAATTGTGATATACACAATCATCATCTAAATTCATCTCAACTCCCATTAATAGGAAACCTGCTTAAGTCCATAGGTGAATTTCTTTAATCTGTAAATCATCAGATGTAGCTTAAGATCAAAATGAGTCACAAATGTCATGATAGTTCTAAACAAGTTTTTTTTTTTTTAATAGAAAACGAGAGAGAGAGAGAGAGAGAGAGAGAGAGAGAGAGAGAGAGAGAGAGAGTCTCTTTAATTTCAATGTCTTCATTTTGAGTAAAATCATTTGCAACAAGACGAGTTTTATATATCTTCTCATCACCTTACGAATCCTTCTTGGTTTTAAATATCCATTTACAACCAATGAGTTTCGTACCTTCAAGCAATGTGATGAGAACATAAATGTCATTGTTACTCATGAACTTTATCTCTTTATTCATGGCCTCTATCCACTCTTAAGAATTATTCATTTGCATTGTATGATGAAAGTTTATTGATCTGATGTTCTCCCACCAATACAATACCATCCTTATTTTCTCAGAGAAAGACTATAAAATTATCCGAATTGTCTTTTCTCTTTTTGTTTAGTGAATTTCCTTAATGTCATTTGTTCTTGATGTTGTTGAATTTGCTCTTTTGAAACAATTTTTCGATTGTGTATGGGAGATTATATAATATTGTCTTGATACGAAATTGCTTCTTGAACAAGATCTAGAGCAAGAATTTGTCCATGATCCTGATAATTTCCAATTGCAACAGAAGTGATAAATACGTATCATTCTTCAAAGACAAAATCATTATCCTTAAAACTTTATCTCCCCCGCATACTCTACATCCTCAAAAAATCGGGCATTTCCCATTTTGAAAACTGACCCAATAGTGGAATCTTTAAAATTTATAACCCCTTAACTGTTGATTTACTTGAAACTTTATTGAGAATATAAGCTACTAATGCTTCTTCCTAAAGAGATTATGTCAAGGTAAAATGATTAATTATATTCCTTACCAAATCCTTGAATATTCTATTTCATCTCTCAATAACATCATTTATGCCAGAAGACCCTTACGTGGTGTACTATGGGACGATTCCACATTTCTCTAGGAATTTTAGCAAAATGCCCTGGACATTGTTCTTCTGATCCGCCATATTTGTCATAGTATTCACCACCACGGCTATTTATGACGTGTTTTTATTCTTTTGCTGAGTTGACTTTCAACTCCTACCTTATAAGATTTGAACATGTCCAGTAATTAGGATTTCTCATGAATGAAATACGGGTAACCATAATGAAAAAAATTGTCTATGAACGTAATAAATGACCATTGACCATTTCAAGAAGTCGAAGGGACCGACCCACAAATATCCATATGAATTAGTTCTAAGACGTCCGAACATCTATTGATTCCTAATCTTCTTATAATTATTTGTTTCCCCTTAGTATAATTAACAAAACACTTAAGTATGAAAAATTAAAGGGATCAAGAATTCCTTCCGACACAAGATTTCTTCTATCTTTTGAGAGATATGACATAATTGCTTATGTCATAACGAAGCGAAATTCTTATTAGTTAATTTACATTTAATACTACGTAAATTCACATGTAAGGTTTCTTTATAAGAGACAGTCGTATTAAGCAGATATACATTATCATAACTAGATAAAGAACTGGTACACACTATATTTAAATTAAGAAAAAGACTAAACTGATTATTTTCAATTGAAAAAAAGTAACTGATAAGTGCGGGTTTTCGCACTTATTTGGGCCGTTAAATTTAGATATTTGTGAGTTTTCATTAAGATTTTGCTACCTAATATAGTTTATTCTATTTTGTAGGTATTTCAATGCTAAATCCCAATTTGGAGAAGAAATGAAGAAAAGTTCAAAAGTACAAAAAAGAGGAATTGGGTTTCGATTCTTTAAAAAAAAAAAAAAAATTATTTTACTATAGCAAGCTTCAGGCATTGGCGCCGCGGCGCCACATACGCGGCGCCCAGTAGCGAGAAATCCGATTTTGACCCGATTTTGGCTTATTTTTTACCCAACTTATCTCATTTCCTTCCTACATATAAATACAACATTTTGGGGTCATTTCTAGGGTAAGAAAGGAGAGGGGGAGCCAACCAAATGAAGAGAATAGATATGGGAGCTCTCCTTCAACATTGATGATTATGGGGAGGAAGAAGAAGAAGGACTCCATTGATAGAGAAGCTTCCATCCATTCATCCTTTCATCAATAAGCCTTTCTTTTTCCTTTAATTTTGTTTTCATCTATGTGTTGTAGTATTTTGTTAGTTATTTTTGAATCATCCATGTGTAACTAAAACTATTGTGATTTGGGGGTATTTTCTAATCCTAGAATGATTTTAAATCAATTTGTGCTTTATAGTTCTTGAGATTGATGTGTTTAATTCATTGTGCTCATTGTTTTTATTGTTCTTCTCGGTTATTTAGCGGGCCAACTAGATGATTGAGTTGTTTACAATATATGCTATTTTGGAAATTTTAGTACGTAATCGCTAATTTAACCAAAACCTAGTAGCAACTACACTTTTATGGATTATGAGGAATTTTCTATTAAATGTAGGTGGATTATCACTTAAGTTAACAAACCGAGCTTGTGTGTTTGTGCTTAATTCAATTCGACTCTCTCGTGTGAATGCTTTTGTTAAATTAAATCTAGAGAGTTTATCCTAGGTTGTTTAATGAATAGGGTTGGATAAAGAGCTTGTTTTATTCAACTAAAATATAAGGAGAGTTTGAGGTAATCGAGCTTGTGATTATTCTCGAATTGTTGTTGATCTTTTGAACGAAAATCTTTTGCGAATATCGATTAGAAATTCATTCTAGCGGTGAAGGAGTACCTCTCGATCATATATTCCTTCCTTTGTTTTCTTTTTATTATTGTCTTTTCTATTTTTAGTTTATCGCTTCATTAGTTAAGCAACCAAACCTCCCCCCATTTACTTATTTGCACATTTTTACTTTCTTATTGCAATTGGCGTAATTGAAAACAATCCTCTGCGGGAATGACACTTACTTACTACAATACCACTTGAACGACAAATTTCATAAAGTAAGGAATATTATTTTGACCCCCTTTTGGGCGTGTCAATTTTGGCGCCGTGTCGCCGGGGATTGTTCTTCCAATTTGTCAATTGTATTATTTTTATTTTTATTTATATTTACATTGTTTTTGTTATCTTCTTTGTGACTTAGGTTGTGATTGGGCAAAACGAACACATTACACCATAACCTAGGAGCAAGTGAAGAGGTTGGTTGAAAAAAAAAATTGTGAGATGGAGGCAACTTCTCAACTTAATCGTCGATTGGCCGACCTTGCATCTCTTGTACAACAAGTGGCTCATGGGAATAGCCAACAAATCGCCTTTGAACGAGCGGATGTCATTGGGGGCTATCAAATGCAACCGAGACAAGGGTATGATCCATATGCCTACATGTATAATTATGGATTTAGTGATCACCCTAGTCTCGGTTATGAAGAAAATTATTTCACATCTCCACAAGCACAATATGATCCACCTGATTTTTATCAACAAGATCAACCCCAAGCTTGTAGTATGTCTCTTGAGGATATGGTTAAATCTTTGGCATCAAACACGGTGCAATTGCAACAACACACGATGCAAATCCAACAAGAGACTATGCAATTTCAACAAGACCAAGGGCAATACTTCCAACCTAGTCAACAAACTCAAACTTCAAGTGCTAGTATGTCTTTAGAGGAAATGGTTGAGTCCTTGGCTTCGAGCAATCAACAAGCTCCAACTCAAAGCTCGGATATGTCCCTTGAAGAAATGGTAAAGTCTTTGGCCTCAAACAATATGCAATTCCAACAAGAGACTATGCAATTTCAACAAGAGATATTTCAACAAGAGACAATGACTTCAATCAAGAATTTGGAGGCACAAGTGAGTGAATTGGCTAGCATGGCGGAGAAAATGGAGGCTCGAAGATCTAAACAACTTCTTTCTCAAACACTCAACCCGGAGGAAAATGTTAGTGTCGAGGCACTAAGAAGTGAGGAGATTTTAGATGAGGTACCAATGGAGATGGAAGATCATATTGAGGAACCAACACAAGAAAATGATTTAGCTTGTGAGGATTTTGTTGAAACCATGGCACCACTTGATTCATTGCCAAGCAATTCACCAAGGTATAATCTCTCATATTTTACAACTCCAATTTCTAATGAGAAATTTTTACCTTTGGTGATGCAGGCTCCTATGTTTCAATTCATACTCTTTCCCGAGCACTTGAAGTATGCAGATTTGCAAGAAAGAAAACTACTATCGGAGATCGTTGCAAGAAATCTCACCACATTTCACAACCAACTTAGGGGAGTACTTGAATCCCTTGCCCTTAATCTTTCATGCTTTATTTTTAAGGGCTATGTACAAAATAAGTTTGGTGTGAAGGTGTATGCTTGTTGTGATGGTTTGATAGCCTTGCCGGCTTTGCTTTTAGTTGTTACATTGCTTTAGTTTATGGAATGTGGACATGAATGCTATATGTTGTTTATTTTCATCCACTTATTCCATGTTTGACACTTTATGGAGCACTTGCGTCATGAAATTCATCACACGCACTTGTTGGTGGCAATTTAGGTTGTTGTGAACTTAGATGACCATATTGTTAACATTTCTCGAATCACTGCCTATAAGAGAATAAGTTTGGGGGTGATTGAGCTAGTGAAGGAAATTGTTTAGAAGTGTATTAATTCATTGCTCAAATGATTTATTTTAAGGAGTGCTCTTGAACTTCAAATGAAAGTTAGATGTTGTTTCTATCACAATCAAAAGAAAAAAATTCTGTAGGAAAAAGTTGCCCACCTTAAGGAGTGTGAGTCAGCGTTGAGTAATCTGGCCCTATGCATCTTCAATGTGTAGGAGACGATCTACCAATGAAGAAGGCTACCCTTAGGGACCGGAGCGTGAACTACCTATATTGGAAAAAGAAAAGAAAAAATTGAAGTAAAAGAAAATGGATGCTATATCCTTGTTGATGTTGTTGAATGATTGGTGATTTGTGCGTTATTTGCCTAATGAAAGTTTGTAGTCTTAACACTCGAAATTTTTGGTGAATTAATACATGACTTGATGATCTAATTTGCCGGTTCAATCCAACCGAATTTCTGAGAGGGAAAGATTGAGTGATTTGAGAGCAAACCTATGTTTTTGAACACCTTTGGGCTAGAGAGAAAATATCAAGTTTGGAGGAGTGCGCAACCCTCGAGCGAGAAAGGAAAATTTGACCATTTTGAGAGTCGGAAACACCATCAATTTGTGTAATGCGATGAATTGAAATGACTACACACACGAGAGTCAAGCATGGTGTAAGTTCAAAAGCGTTTGTTGAAGCATTTTTGTGTACATTTCATAAGTTAATAGCATGTGAGAATTGAAGCAAAACGGCAAACTATCAAACATTGAAGTTTATGTTATTATATAGTATTGTCTTTTGATTTTTATTTGTGTTTTTGCATATTTATTTTTATAGCTTTGTTCAAGGACTAACAAAGATTTAAGTTTGGGGGTGTGATAAGTGCGGGTTTTCGCACTTATTTGGGCCGTTAAATTTAAATATTTGTGAGTTTTCATTAAGATTTTGCTACCTAATATAGTTTATTCTATTTTGTAGGTATTTCAATGCTAAATCCCAATTTGGAGAAGAAAACGGAAGAAGAAATGAAGAAAAGTTCAAAAGTACAAAAAAGAGGAATTGAGTTTCGATTCTTTATAAAAAAAAAAAAAAAAAAAAAAAAAAAAATTATTTTACTGTAGCGCCACGGCGCTACTGTAGCGGCGCCCAAGCTTCAGGCATTGGCGCCGCGGCGCCACATACGCGGCGCCGCGGCGCCCAGTAGCGAGAAATCCGATTTTGACCCGATTTTAGCTTATTTTTGACCCAACTTATCTCATTTCCTTCCTACATATAAATACAACATTTTGGGGCCATTTCTAGGGTAAGAAAGGAGAGGGGGAGCCAACCAAATGAAGAGAAAAGATATGGGAGCTCTCCTTCAACATTGATGATTATGGGGAAGAAGAAGAAGAAGGACTCCATTGATAGAGAAGCTTCCATCCATTCATCCTTTCATCAATAAGTCTTTCTTTTTCCTTTAATTTTGTTTTCATCTATGTGTTGTAGTATTTTGTTAGTTATTTTTGAATCATCCATGTGTAACTAAAACTATTGTGATTTGGGGGTATTTTCTAACCCTAGAATGATTTTAAATCAATTTGTGCTTTATAGTTCTTGAGATTGATGTGTTTAATTCATTGTGCTCATTGTTTTTATTGTTCTTCTCGGTTATTTAGCGGGCCAACTAGATGATTGAGTTGTTTACAATATATGCTATTTTGGGAATTTTAGTACGTAATCGCTAATTTAACCAAAACCTAGTAGAAACTACACTTTTATGGATTATGAGGAATTTTCTATTAAATGTAGGTGGATTATCACTTAAGTTAACAAACCGAGCTTGTGTGTTTGTGCTTAATTCAATTCGACTCTCTCGTGTGAATGCTTTTTTTAAATTAAATCTAGGGAGCTTATCCTAGGTTGTTTAATGAATAGGGTTGGATAAAGAGCTTGTTTTATTCAACTAAAATGTAAGGAGAGTTTGAGGTAATCGAGCTTGTGATTATTCTCGAATTGTTGTTGATCTTTTGAACGAAAATCCTTTGCGAATATCGATTAGGAATTCATTCTAGCGGTGAAGGAGTACCCCTCGATCACATATTCCTTCCTTTGTTTTCTTTTTATTATTGTCTTTTCTATTTTTAGTTTATCGCTTCATTAGTTAAGCAACCAAACCTCCCCCCATTTACTTATTTGCACATTTTTACTTTCTTATTGCAATTGGCGTAATTGAAAACAATCCTCTGCGAGAATGACCATTACTTACTACAATACTACTTGAACGACAAATTTCATAAAAGTAAGGAATATTATTTTGACCCCCTTTTGGGCGTGTCAGTAACCAAACTTGTTCAGTGTAGAAATAGAAATCAAAATTCGTCTAAAATGGCAGTACCGCAAATGTTTCTTTCAAATCCAAATAATAATCAATCTTTAATAATAACATAAAGTCCTTATAACCTCAACTTTAACTCATTTGTCATTGTCCCACATAGATGAATTTTTCAGCATCAATTGGCTTTAAACAACCCCACATACGCATAGACACAATTATTTGAATTGTGATACCGAAATTTATCCACAAAGTGTGTTTAGGTACTGAAACTAAATTAACCTCAGAACATACCAAAATGATAAATGTATTTGACTTCACACGCCAAGCATGGTATTTTGTATAATCTCTCTTCATTTGTCCCAGATTTTCACAAAAGTAACTGCCAGATTATTTATCTTTTTCAAGCGTTTGCTGTTTCTTTTGAACCAAACCAGATGCAACTTTCTTATTCTTTAACTTGTCCTTAGAGGTACTTGTCAAGTAAGTACTTCCAGTTCTCTCTTACTTTAGACTTTCTTCTTCTTGCACACAATATGAAATTAGCTCAATAAGAGTCTATTTCCCCTTTTGACAGTTGTGACTGAACTCAAATTAACCGAATTGTGCAGGAAGAGAAATCAAAATCATATGCAGGAGCAAGTCATCAGATAGTTCAAACTTTAATGCCATTGATCTTGAAGCAAGATGAGACATATCCATGATGTACTCCCATATATTTTCTTTAGCCTTCTACTCTAGTGAAACCTAGTTTGCCGGAAGCGTACTAGTTTGGACTTTATCACTTTTTTGCAAAGCGTTTTGAAATATTTCTTTAAAAAATTCATAGGCAGTTATCTTATTGGACACAACGCCCTGAATGTTGTTGGAATTTTACGTAGCATGATTATAAGACTAATGTAGTTTGAATGATCACACTTATTCGAGTTCAGTTTTATTAGCGGAACTCTTATCTATAATAGTAGTAGATTATTTAGTCCTGAATGAAAGATCTAGATCCATGAAATCAATAACGATACAATGTTCTCTTTCCAGCCCTAAAACTTTGGTTCAAGTACAGTAATTGAATTGATGTTGACAGATATTGCAAAAGTAGATGGATTAATCGAATAGATAACCTAAATCTAAATAGCATGTTCTAATGGTAATCCGTATTGGATAATCAATAATTTCAAATAATGGCAAGCCCCATCACAAGAAATCGAGTACAACATTGATATTTAGTCTTTGAATAGAAATATCAAATTGTAAGTGGTACTTTTGGTGTAGTAATCAAATATTGATAATAAATCCGATCAAACATCAAGTCTATTTTTAGACCGATTCAATGTTTACATAATGAAAAATTTTACAATTATCACATATTTATTACCATATGTGTGCAAATAATTAGGTCAAACATTGACATTCCTTTGGACCTATGAATATCTGCATGAAGTACGTACACACAACCTTCCAAATAAATTAATTTAGGCAAGAGATATTACTTTAGTAACATGTTGTTTCAACTAATCTATTTTAGAAAATTAATAATCTGAAATAAATATTAAGTGTCAAGATTTGAAATTGATTGCCCTTTTATTTATTTTATTTTTTTTCATTTTTGTGGCCAAAAAAAAAAAACACTTGAACGGGAAACCATCGCCACCAGCGTCGGTCGTGCTGCCTTATGGTAACTGTCGGGTGTTGTAACAGTCGAACGCGGTGCTGCGGCTGTAATTTTGAACTGAAAATTTTGAAAATCACAAAATATTTGAATTTTAAGGTTAAAATTCATAACCTAAATTGGAAAATCCAAATTATAACTTTTAACCTTAAAATATTATCTTGAAAAATTCTCAATATATGAATTTCAACCACAAAATTCTTCATTTACTCCCAATGGTTTAACATGGAGTTGACTTTGATATTACTTGTTGAAACTTTATGAAATTTTAAACTTTATAAAACTAGAAACTTTAGAACTTGTAAAACTAAATTCTTTTATTGTCAAGATCATCTATGTCAAATCACCAAAAAAATTAATAATGCAGAACATACCTTAATTTATCGAGAATATTCCTTTAATACTAGATCTTGATTCTGAATCTTGAATCTTGAAAGTCAACTTGGAATCCCCTCTTGATTAGTTTCTTGCTTTCAATCTTGATTATTTTGTTTGATTCTTTAATTCTCGTTCTTGGTTTTCTTCTTGATTTATAATCTTTATTCTTGAACTCCTTGCCTTGATTGTGGATATTTGATTTTTTTCTTCAATATATTTTCTCTTGTATTTTTGTGTTGGTGGTATGATACAAAGAATGAGAAGTTAAATATGAATTGGAGACTATAACCTATATATAGTTTTCATATGTATTCCTTTCATCATGAAATACAATTCTAAAGGAATCAGACATCTACAGATATAATCTAACTCACATTTTAGTTAGATGCCCAAAGTCCAATAACTTAATTTTTTTATTATATCACTTTAATTTTTGGACTTAACTTTAAAATAATCTTTATACACAATTAATTGCATATGTCGACCCATATGACAAATTAAATAATTTTCCAACATCTCCTTCCCGCAAGAACCCCCATTGCTACTGCCATCAACACCACGACCGCATGGCTTTGACAAGTTACTGACCTAAAGGAACCCCCATTTTCTTTCCTATTAAAACTAAAGAAACTCTCTTGCAGCAATGGCTCCGGTCGCATCTTTATCTTGTTGAACCCGAGCAACGATGCAACTATTGGTGACACAAACATTGAGTTGGACCCTAGTTCCGATCCCGTAGTCTCGTTCGATTTTTTCAACTTGGAAGGAGCAAATGAAGATGAGATTTTCGAATTGGGCTTACACAAAACCCGTGCATCTTTTCCTTTTAGGCACCGTTCGATTGCCTAGAAATGGCATGGAAAAGAAAATAAATTCCTACGTTATGTCAAAACCATTGTTTGATAGGCAAAAAGTTAACTGGAAAATATTTTCCCCCTCTCCCCACGCGCGCCTATTCCATCAAATTGGTGAAAATGATTTCCCACCATATAGGTGGGAAAGTCATTTCTAGCCCTTTTTTTTTATTTGGCAATAAAAATAAATTCTATCTCCAATGGTAAAAAAAATTATCCATTTAATTGACAATTTGTATGAAAAACGAAGTCAAACGAAAACAACAAATTTTCAAAAAAAAATTAATTTTTTTTTTTTACTTTTTGACAATCCAAACAAATTTTAATACAGATTGTAAAAAAAAGTTATCCCAAAAAATAACAATTTCCATAAAAAAACAAAGTCAAACGGATTAGGTGGAAAATTATACCAATCAAATACCATTAATTACAATTCCATCTAAAACAAATTTTAGGCAATTTAATTCCATGTAATTCGTTTTCTTTCCACCCAAATTCCACCATTGCAATCAAACGGGCCTTTAGAGTCTTTTTTGTTAGTTGAAGTTGGGGTGCTCTGGGATTTTTCTTTGGAAATGGATGGTGAAGAAGATTTGGACTTTTTTCTTATTGGATCGGTTCGGATCTGATCTGGGAATTGGATTTAGACGCGAAAAGGTCGAGGACTGTTCGAAGATCCATCTAGGCCAAAAGCATCTGACTTTTTGGAAGAAAAAAAGGGAACAATACAAAACTAAGGTTTTTAGTATGTCCAATTCAATAATAAGGTAATAAGTTTCAAAGTTCAAAAATAAGATTTTTATTAAATTTTATTTAGGATTTAATTAATTAATTAATTAAATATATAAAAATCACAAATTTGTACAAATTGGTCACAAATACATTTAATAGTCACATATTATCAAATTAATTAATTACAAATTATTACGAGATCACAAATTATTTTCGAAGTTACGGATTGAAATTTTAATAGGTCACAATTTATTTTCGAGATCACAGATCAAAATTTTAATAAGCCACAGATTAATTTCTTAGGTCACAATTAATTTCGAGGTCACAAATATAAATTTTAATAGGTCACAATTTCTCACCGAGGTCACAAATCAGAATTTAATAGGTCATTGACTAATTTATTAGTCACAATTTATTGAATTTTATGGTCACAAACCGATCCCGATCAAGATCCACCATCAATACTTGGTCACATATCCGTGACAACAGACCAGCAACCGGCGCCTCGCCACTACAACCATCGACTAACATCACCACCGGCACCTGCATCAACACATTGCAAATCTCCATCTCCATAGCATTAGCACAGTAAAGGAACCACCTCAACTCCAGATCCACCGCCGCTGCCCCACCACACAACCTACCATCGCCACCCACAACCACCTGCACGACTATCATCCAACCACCACTGAAAACCACCATCTCACCACAACCAGCACCACCACCGCCTGTACTCAAAATCAAAACTACCATCCCCACTACACCACACTACCACCAACTAAAAAAATCCCCAAACCTACCATCATCGCCGGAGCTACCACGACCACCACCACATTGCCGATGATTCATCCGTCCGCGACTCCAAATCCACCACACAAAGCCGCCGCTGCCAGCACACAAAGCCGCCACCAAATCTTTGGTGCACCGTCGCACAGCAAGGGAGAACTGCTGGGTTCGTGCCGTGGATTTGCTTCGCCCTCTCATCGCCACCGAGCTGCATCAGTCGGGCAAAATCGTCCCTAAAGGAGAAGATAGACTGAGAAGAGAGAAAGGAGAGGACCGGCGACGACGACCAACAAGGCAGTGAGGGGAGTTCACCGCCCCGACGCCGGTATAGATAGAGAACTGGAGAGAGAGAGAGAGAGAGAGAGAGAGAGAGAGAGGGGCAAGTGAACTCGATTAATTAGGGTTGTAAATTATAATTGATTTATTATTGGTTTAAATATTTTATAATATTATTATTAAAACCTGATTTTTGTATAAATAAACTATATATCCTAATTTTAAATTTGGATCTTTAAATACCTCCTTAGGTGTAATTTCCTCAAAAAAAATCTCCCCTTAAACACCATTTTTATTGATATTTATCCTTTCCCATCCTTTTATTCGACGACGAACCAGACGGATGAGATGGGTCTCCTTTTCTATGCGGAAATTGAATGTATTCGAGTAAAATTAGTTTGAGAGGAATTGGACTTTACATTTTTAGTGGTGGTGGCGGAGGAAGAGGAAGGAGAAAGAAAGAGAATATATTTTTTATTATTTTAATAATTTATTTTAAACTCATTTGTATTTTTTTAAAATTAGAATTATCATTGCAATTAAATCTTTATTTTTCCTTTATTTTTATTTGAATATGATGATAAATTCATCATTTCACAACTTTTTATTGAAAATTGGATGACAATAGATGGAAATGATGTTTTGAGCAATCAAAAGCGTACTTAAGGATGAAAATGCTAAAAAATAGAAGGTAATGACGTTTTTTTATAATAATAGTAAAATGTATGAATATTATTTGTTAATTACCCATTAATAATATTCGTCAAAATCAAATACTGGTTTATAAAAAAAATTAAAAAAAGGCTTTTTTCAAAAGATGACCAATAGATTTGTTTAAGTTACAAGTGGACGATGTTTCTGTTTTGAAGGAGATCGCGAGTTGGATAGATATTGGTGGTTTTCAGACCAATAATACTAATATTCAGACCCAAAGTCCTCGCCTTTCTCACATGCAGACTCGCTCAAGACCCTAATTCTGTCCACCAAACGCAAACCAACTTTTTACTTATTAGCCATATTTTCTTCACTATTTCCCTTCATCCATAACACCTAAACTTAATACATATGCTACCTTCACCGGCAAATCAACATTTCTTTTTCCGGCAATGTCGACAGGCCTCGTCGATCCCGTGCCATCGGGAGCAAAATATTCATATCAACCTATTACCATTATTCTCATAGTCATTCTCCTTATTTTCTTCTTTCTTGGTTTTTTCTCCTTATATTTCTCTAGGTTTTTCATACAAGATTTACTATACACATGGCACCTCCGGCATAGTACCACCGGAACTCCGGTCACCGGGCCGACCGCCTCTGTAACCGCCACTAATGGCCTCGATATATTGATAATACAATCTTTTCCTACTTTTACATATTCAACCGTTAAAGATTATAGAAAGGAAAAATATGGCTTAGAATGTGCAATTTGCTTGACAGAGTTCAAAGATGAGGATTTACTTCGCCTTTTGACATCATGTTGCCATGTATTTCATCAAGAGTGCATTGACCTCTGGTTTGAATCACACAAAACTTGTCCCGTCTGCCGGCGCAACCTCAACTTGCCGGACGATTCTCCGGTGAAGTACTCTCCGGTGTCCATCCACGGCAACGCCATCGATGAAACCACTCAAAATGAGGCTTTACGAGATCGCTTCACCATCACAATAAAGGATGACAATGAAGATGCAAAAAGAGTGAGTTTTAAAGTTGAAAATGTTGAAGAAGAGAATAAGGCAGAAATATTTTGCAGATCACATTCAACTGGGCATTCAATAGTTAGGATCAGTAAAGAAAAAGAAGAAGATAAGTTTAGTTTGAGATTACCAGAAAATGTGAAAACAGAAATTATGAGAGGACATAATTGGAGCAGAAGCTGTACAACTTTTGGAGATTACAGAAGTAAATCAGCCACCGGCGATATTAGAAGTCTCGGCGAGGCTTCCGGAGGAGACCACACCAAAGCATAGGTATTTTTTTTCCTCCTTTTTTACTTCGATTTTTTTTCTCATTCTTTCTTTCTTGATTAATTTTTTGTTTTGCAGAAATTTTAAAGCATGAGATGCTTTGTGATTCAATATTATGTATTTAATACACTCAAGTTATGTCACAATATTTGGGGACTCGAGATATTTTGTTCGAATTTGCTATCATGATAACTCAGCACCTCATGTTTTCTTTGTAAATGGAAAGCTGTCACGGTGTAATGTGTCAATGCGTAAAAAATTTGT
This sequence comes from Osmanthus fragrans, assembly GCA_019395295.1. Lineage (NCBI taxonomy): Eukaryota > Viridiplantae > Streptophyta > Magnoliopsida > Lamiales > Oleaceae > Osmanthus > Osmanthus fragrans. The sequence continues at coordinate 14,468,059 of CM033346.1, read as the reverse complement.
TGGCATATTTTCATATGCTGAGATGAGAAAATATGATTTATTGTTGAAACAATTAAAAAGATAGCAAGAATCTGTTTAATTGTAAATGTGAAATTTGGGTGGAAAGAAAATGAATTATTGGGAATTGAATTGCCTAAAATTTATTTTACCGAGAATTGTGGATTAATTGTGTTTGATTGATATAATTTTTCACCCAATTTTTTTTTTTTTTTAATTTTAAATCTTTTGGTATTCGTTTGACTTTTTTTTTATTTTTTTATTTTATAGAAATTGTCCAATAAAGTGATAATTTTTTCACTATTGGGTCTAGAATTTGTTCCAATTGTCAAAAAAATTAACATACTTATATCATTCGTTTGACTTTGTTTTTCATGCAAATTATCAAGTAAAGAGATTTTTTTTTTACCATTGGATCTAAAATTTGTTCCAATTGACAAAAAAAAATAACATAGAGAATATCATTCGTTTGACTTTATTTTTTCATACAAATTGTGAATTAAATGAATGAATTTTTTTACCATTGATTCTAGAATTATTTTTTTTATTGTAAAAAAAAAATTCTGAAAATCCATTTTCCACCAAAGTTGTGGGAAAATGGATTCATCAAATCCAAGGAAAACAGGCGCTTGGAGTGTTTGGGGGGGGGGGGGGGTGGGGGGAATCTTTTCTAGGAATAAAATGATATTAAACAATGATAATTGAGTGAAAATTTTCCCTAGAAAATGTAGGCCTAAGTTTTGGATGATAGATATGAACCTCCAAAAGAGAATGATGACTTTATTATCAAAATGTCACCAAATGCATATTTTTTCAAATTATCGGAGTGACGAAAATTCACTTCTGGAGACACTCAATTTTTAAGTACTTCATGGAAGAGAAGGGTACTATGGCATATCAAAAATATAGTAGTACTTTTTTTCTTTTTTCCATTTATTAAATAAAATCAAAATTCATGTAGTTGAATTTCTTATGTTATATGTGTTGGAAATTTACTTATATATGTACAATGGAATTTAAAATAATTTCTATTCCCATCCAGGAAATTATTATAATTATACATTTAATAAATTCTGCTAACTTCTTAGGCAATCTTAGAATACGAACAATCACGATTTTGTACGCCACAATTGTTTAATTGTCCAGTTTTCAATGATAATTCACACAAATGAACAAGAATGAGAAATTAGAGTATCTTTTTTCTCGTTCTGGCAAGATTATGAATGTATGTTAGGGTCACGACTCACTAATAGTAGTTCCACCCATTAAACATGCCGGCCCAATATTTAATTAACTTACTTAGTTAAACTTTATCCATGAATTAATTAATTTAAGGTTCATTAACAAACAACTCAATTAATTATTTCAACAAATTTCTAACATTTGTTGATTAATTAATTAGTAATATCATTGGGTAATTTTTTAAATGGTTGGTTTACTATTGCTATTTTCCACAATGGTCTTAATTATTAAAAATATTATTTTACCCTTAATGAAATGTGTTTTTATATTACAGGATATATCCTTATCTTTAGAATAATTTTTCAATTTTGTCATGTATTATTTCTATCTCGGATTCTAGCATATAAATTCATTCTTTGATCTAATAGATTGACATAATCTTCCATATATCTATCAAAATTTTCTCCAAGTATATAATATTCTTCAGACGATGATTGATCTATTCTTTCCATTTGAGAGATGATATTATTTATTTTTTCTAATAAAATTTCTAATAAGTTATCTAATCCTTCAATTGTGTATCCTGACATGTTATATAAATCTAAACAATACTAATAAAATAAATATTAAATACAAACATTTAGATAATTTAGCCATGCAAATATTTAGATAAGTAATCCCAATGATTCTTTAAGATTTCAGAAAATATCTTTCTAATTTTAACAAAAATAATAGTTTTACCTTAGTTTTGATCTCAAATCTTTATTCTTAGAATCGAGTAACCTTCAGGCTCTGGATCTGCAAATGATTCCCTTCAATGGCCTCCTACCTCTACGGGATAATTGTTATTCCAGCTTTCCACCTTCACTGTGTCAGTCCTTTGAATTCGGATTATAGATATTAACTAAAGAAAACTCTCTTTTTGTTAAAGTAAGAAAGAAATTTTTCTTCAATCTTTCAAAAATCTATGGGATGAGGTGTTTAGAAACTCATGATATCTTTTAAAGACAATTTAGATTCTGAAATAATTTGGAATTTTATTGATATCCAAAGGCTGAAATATGATTACAATGGAAGACATGAATTTGTTTGGCTAACTCACAGTTTGAGTGCTCAACCAACTCTGCCTTTTTCATTAGCCCAAAAGCTTCTATTTATACACAAATCTGAAGATAAATTACATCATTGCTTACATCATACTAATAATATTTTATTGTCTCATGCTTTTCATCAAAAGCCTCATGGCCCCTCCATCCTTTTTGTTTTGTTACATTTTCTTTGATAAAGGACACAGTCCTTCTATAATTGTCCTTCAGATCTTGTTTTTACATACAGTTGGTAGGATTCTCCTGTAGCATTTTGGACACCTTTCCTCCATGTGTTTATCATTTTCATCTTTTTTACCTTTGATTCTGTCGGCAAGTGGGGCATTCTCTTATTCTGCATGCCTCTTGTATGGTTGTGATAGGTCCATTGATTCGATGAGTGTCAAATTTCTCAATGTATTCTTTCAGAATTGTTGATTTCTCTCCTCCATTATTCTCTTTTCTAGGAATAAAATGATATTAAACAATGATAATTGAGTGAAAATTTTCCCTAGAAAATGTAGGCCTAAGTTTTGGATGATAGATATGAACCTCCGAAAGAGAATGATGACTTTATTATCAAAATGTCACCAAATGCATATTTTTTCAAATTATCGGAGTGACGAAAATTCACTTCTAGAGACACTCAATTTTTAAGTACTTCATGGAAGAGAAGGGTACTGTGGCATATCAAAAATATAGTAGTACTTTTTTTCTTTTTTCCATTTATTAAATAAAATCAAAATTCATGTAGTTGAATTTCTTATGTTATATGTGTTGGAAATTTACTTATATATGTACAATGGAATTTAAAATAATTTCTATTCCCATCCAGGAAATTATTATAATTATACATTTAATAAATTCTGCTAACTTCTTAGGCAATCTTAGAATACGAACAATCACGATTTTGTACGCCACAATTGTTTAATTGTCCAGTTTTCAATGATAATTCACACAAATGAACAAGAATGAGAAATTAGAGTATCTTTTTTCTCGTTCTGGCAAGATTATGAATGTATGTTAGGGTCACGACTCACTAATAGTAGTTCCACCCATTAAACATGCCGGCCCAATATTTAATTAACTTACTTAGTTAAACTTTATCCATAAATTAATTAATTTAAGGTTCATTAACAAACAACTCAATTAATTATTTCAACAAATTTCTAACATTTGTTGATTAATTAATTAGTAATATCATTGGGTAATTTTTTAAATGGTTGGTTTACTATTGCTATTTTTCACAATGGTCTTAATTATTAAAAATACTATTTTACCCTTAATGAAATGTATTTTTATATTACAGGATATATCCTTATCTTTAGAATAATTTTTCAATTTTGTCATGTATTATTTCTATCTCGGATTCTAGCATATAAATTCATTCTTTGATCTAATAGATTGACATAATCTTCCATATATCTATCAAAATTTTCTCCAAGTATATAATATTCTTCAGACGATGATTGATCTATTCTTTCCATTTGAGAGATGATATTATTTATTTTTTCTAATAAAATTTCTAATAAGTTATCTAATCCTTCAATTGTGTATCCTGGCATGTTATATAAATCTAAACAATACTAATAAAATAAATATTAAATACAAACATTTAGATAATTTAGCCATGCAAATATTCAGATAAGTAATCCCAATGATTCTTTAAGATTTCAGAAAATATCTTTCTAATTTTAACAAAAATAATAGTTTTACCTTAGTTTTGATCTCAAATCTTTATTCTTAGAATCGAGTAACCTTCAGGTTCTGGATCTGCAAATGATTCCCTTCAATGGCCTCCTACCTCTACGGGATAATTGTTATTCCAGCTTTCCACCTTCACTGTGTCAGTCCTTTGAATTCGGATTATAGATATTAACTAAAGAAAACTCTCTTTTTGTTAAAGTAAGAAAGGAATTTTTCTTCAATCTTTCAAAAATCTATGGGATGAGGTGTTTAGAAACTCATGATATCTTTTAAAGACAATTTAGATTCTGAAATAATTTGGAATTTTATTGATATCTAAAGGCTGAAATATGATTACAATGGAAGACAGGAATTTGTTTGGCTAACTCATAGTTTGAGTGCTCAACCAACTCTGCCTTTTTCATTAGCCCAAAAGCTTCTATTTATACACAAATCTGAAGATAAATTATATCATTGCTTACATCATACTAATAATATTTTATTGTCTCATGCTTTTCATCAAAAGCCTCATGGCCCCTCCATCCTTTTTGTTTTGTTACATTTTCTTTGATAAAGGACACAGTCCTTCTATAATTGTCCTTCAGATCTTGTTTTTACATACAGCTGGTAGGATTCTCCTGTAGCATTTTGGACACCTTTCCTCCATGTGTTTATCATTTTCATCTTTTTTACCTTTGATTCTGTCGGCAAGTGGGGCATTCTCTTATTCTGCATGCCTCTTGTATGGTTGTGATAGGTCCATTGATTCGATGAGTGTCAAATTTCTCAATGTATTCTTTCAGAATTGTTGATTTCTCTCCTCCATTATTGGTGAGAAGAGTCCATCCTTCATATTGACACAAACATTTGAATTTTTTGACATACAAGCTCTTTGCCATTTTATATAAGACTTTCATCCCTAAAACTTTTCGGGATTTTATCCATGATCTGGTGATTTTTGGTAATGGCTTTTTATTGTGATCGACATCGAATTGGTCGAGTACATGAACTCGGCCAGCTTCGCCCTTCAGTTAAGTTTTGTCCTAACCAACTATACCTGCTACTTTCGTTTCTTTTTTACGAGTTCAACAAATGCATGTTTTTAGCTTTTCTTCTTGTGAGCTCCAAACATTTTGATACTCTAGCCCGAATTCTGAGTGTATCAATACTCAACACCAAGCAAATGGTCGCTTTTGCAGGATGATGGTATCTTGTTGATCATTTTATATGTGAAAAAAACCTTTATATGTAGGATGCATGTTTTCAAACCACATACTAATATGCAAAATTAGCAAACTTCACCACTGCATTAACTGAGGATAAAGATAAACTGCAAATAATTCTGATTACTAAAATGACACAAGTTTCTTACTCTGATTCAGGAAGAACACCAATGGATGTGATAGATGAAGAAAGTTCAAGCAATCAGAGAAAATCAGGCGGATCAAGTGATGATGATGATGAATGATGATGTCAGGCAGATCAATTGATGATGAAGATGTCATCGAAATGAAACCGGTACATTTAAATTATCAAAGGCAAAATCAAAATACAATCAAGACCACAATACTAGCACCTTTCGAGAAACTATTCATTTGCTTGCTTAGTCTCGAATAATATAACTTAGTATGTCTCTTTGCATGTATAATAAGGAATGTTCAGTCCATTGTAGCCTCAGCAAACATTGAGTTGATATAATTCATGAGAATTCAACACACTTCACACACTAATATTAACGCACGGGGCAAAGACTATTATGTTAGAAGAAACAATATTTCCAATCAACGGTAATAATTTATTCGAAAAAAAATAAAATTTTAAAAACCGCACATGTTGCCTATTGGTTAAAGGCTTAAAGCCTAAAGCCGTTCGCCAACTAGGGTTTGTGACTGTGGATAAGTGGTCACCGGCTCCGGTATGGCCAAGGGCAAGATTTTAAATTTCAATGAAATTTGGGAGTTTTGATTCAATTTATCACGGATTGCCACTGCAATACGATCAAGAGACAGAAAAGAGGAATGAATAATGATGAATGGTGATAAATTTACGGATAACTTTATAAAAATACCTCTAAAATTAAGAATCTTTCATGAAAAGTATTTTGAAAATAAAATATATTGTGTAAAATTAATTATCATTTTTTAGTATAAAAAGTGACATTGACACTTTTTAAAGTTTATATAAAAAAAAATAAAAAAAAAGGTCACACAATTGCACTTTAAAAAAAAAAAAATCATATTTGTCAATAGAAGTTTCAAGAGAGTGACAAACACTAAAAAAAGGGCAAAAATTTAAAAAAAGTGAAACTAAAAAGCAACAAACATAAGAAAGTGATAAAAATTCAAAAAGTGACTAAACACCAATTAAAAAAGGGGCAATTTATAAAAATACCCTTAAAATTAGGGATCTTACGAAAAATCATATGAAAAATATTTTGGAAGTAAAAAATATTGTATAAAATTAATTATCTCTTTTTTATTATTATTAAAAAGTGAAACAATATCACTTTTTATACAAAATATCATTTTTTTTAAAGTTAAGTGTCAGTTTTTATTAAAAAATGACATACAATATCACTTTTAAAATTATGTTTGTCATTCAAATAAGTGATAAAAATTTCAAGAAAGTGACAGAAAAAAGAGACAAACACTAAAAAATCAACAAAAATTTTAAAAAATGATAAACACTGAAAAAAGTGACAGCAATTCAAAAAAGTGACAAACATAAAAAAGTGATAAAAACGCAAAAAGTGACTAAACACTAATTAAAAAATGGACAACTTATAAAAATACCACTAAAATTAGAGATCTTACGAAAATTTATATGAAAAGTATTTTGGAAGTGAAAAATACTGTGTAAAATTAATTATTTTTTTATTAAAAAGTGACACAATATCACTTTTTTATACACAATATCATTTTTAAAGTTAAGTGTCACTTTTTTATTACAAAATAACATACAATGTCACTTTTATTAAATATATATATATATATGTTTGTTACTCAAAAAGGTCAAGAAAAAAGTGACAAATATTTAAAAAAGTGACTAACACTTAACAGTAAAAAATGACAAAACAGCAATTAAAATATTGGAATCAATTCAATAAAGTAATAGGGGGGAAAAAAAAAGTGATGCAACCATCGTCATTCCTCTTTCTACGTTTACTATCACACATTTTTAAATCAATTCACCAACAAAACAAAAATAAAAATAAGTCAAGCATCTTTAAGTCAACTCAACACCACAGTCATTTACCAACCCCGCCAACTCATTAATCATATAAAAAGTTTTTTGGAATTAAAAATATTGTATAAAATTAAGTATCACTTTACAATAAAAGTGACATTATATGTCACTTTTTAATAAAAGTGACAGAAAATTAAAAATTTAAAAAAAAAAAGTGAGAAGCATTTTATTCCAAAAAGTGACAAAATTTAAAAAAGAAAGGACAAACACTTGATCAAAACATTAAAATACATCATTTTATGTAAATTCAACCACTTCATTAACATCACCACTCCACCTCCACCAAAGCCAACTCTGCAAACAAAATGTCGCTCAAAACATTACATCAAACACCAACATTTGGTTGCAACTGAAATTTCATAAAAGGATATACAAGTATCAAAACATGATTTTGTCCTTATCGCATAGTTAACAAATTCCTGTCTTTTGCCCCCAATTACCTAAATCAAGATTGTTTCAGAAATGATAAAACTAAGCAATCAAGGGAAAAAAATGAATTAATTTGCAAAATTGTATTTATATCTTCCAGAGTAACAAGGCAATTCATAGACAAACATATAGCATACCCAATAATCACCGGTATAAAACATAACAACAAACATGGAATTAATAATCAAATTGGGAATTCTGATTCTCATTCTCTCATACCAAATTCCTAACCCATAATTTCAATAGTTTGACTCATGTTCAATGCCTTTGAAATTGAATCTTTCATCGGAATCAATTATATTTCCATCCATCGGCGGCACAACACGATGAATCCCATTAATAATCCAATATGAAACCCTAATGGAATCACTAATTATCGAATTCGTTAACTCACAGTCTTAGAGGTTATTCGGAGTGTGAGCATAGTAGTATTTCAGCGAGAGTATTACTTATTTCGGTCCCAACACCTTTCAATAGCACTTTGCTTCCCCTCGCCATTTGTATTCCTCAATTTTCCACCTCCCTGTGCCTACGGTTGGAGATTTTGGAGGTTTTGATCGTACTGTTTACAGGGTTAATAACTTCAATTAGTTTTTAATTTCCCCTAAATTTATTTTGAGATTGGGCTGATGATGGGTTATTTGTCTCTTTCGATATGGGCTTGGCTTGTACAGTGTTGCCTCCATATTCTTCCCGGCAAGTACATTTAAAAGTCAAACAAGAACCGTAAAAGGAAAAGTTCCTAACTCGAGGGTATTCTTTATCTCAATTTAAAAGTTAGATAAATAATTTAAAAATTCAAAAATCAGATATGTATTTAATTAATTAAAAATATTTATTAAATAAAGATAATAAAGTCACAGATTCATAATTATAGGTTACAAATTTATTTACTTACTGCTCACATATTGTCAAATTAATTAGTTACAGATTATTTTTTGATCACAAATCAAAAATTTTGTAGGTCTCATTATTTTCGACGTCACATATCATTCAATTTATAGGTCACATTTTATCTATGAGTCACGTAAGTCGCAATTTGTTGGTCACGGATTAATTCTAGTCACATACATCTAATATTTAGTCACAGATCGATCAAATAGTTAATCACAGACGTCTAAATAGTTGGTCACAGACATCTAATTGTTAGTTACAGACACCGCTGCATCCACCACCGTCATACCACCGCCACCACTACAACACCACCAACAACAAAGCTACCACCACTAGATCCAATACACTCCCAATAAAAATCATCACAAACACTTGTCATCGCGGCCACCACCACCATCACCACCATTTTTGTAACATCTAATATTTAATTATTAATTTCATACCCGAGTTTTGATTAAAAAAAATTTGCACCTGATTTTTACACTAGGATCTTCTAAAGCCTGGAATTATGTAATTTCCTCAACTGTAAAATCGATTATTTTTAGTTAGAAAATATATTAATAGGAATAAAGTTAAGTTAAAGACATTCAATATAGCTAATAAGGCTATTGATAAGGGTAAAGGCAGACTTATAGTTAGAGAAGACATTAATAGAATAAGTCCCTATTTGATATAGATTAAAATCATATTTTTAGTAAAAATTGAAGAAATGTATGGTCAAAAAATTGTAAATCACATGAAATGTTTGATTAAAATTAATTGTTGACTTTAATTCGGGATTAAAATCGAATTTTAATCAGAGTCAAACAGGGGCTAAGATTAGTAGGAATTCTTGTGATGTGATTCTCATTTACGAAGTAAAGGGTATTAATATTTTTTTAATTAGGTAAAATCTCGATAATAAACACTGAGGGGTGCATCAAATTAATAGAGAGATTCACCCTTCCATACAATTGTCAAAATTGTTAAGAATATAATGTAGTACAAAACACTGGTTGCAGTGCTGAATACTAACTAGTATACTAAAATAATTTATCATGGAATATTTTTTCAAAAAGAAAAAACAAAATCATAGCTTATCTTGAAAACATCTACTTGTATAAACACATCATTTAAATTTCAAGTGGCACTATTCGAGTATGTTAGATTATACGTATTTCATCAAGTAATATGCACCAAGACATAAAGCCCCTGAGCCACATTATTTAAAAATTTAATTTTCTCTAAACTCATTTTTAATCACAAATTCTTTCGATAAAATAATTTTACACGTAAACCTAATTTTTTTCCCCATTTTTTATCACTCATTCTCAAAATAATAATAATAATAATAATTGTTGACGTCAAAAAATGTAAATATTGATTTGAGTCAACTTTAAGAAAAATGGGTGAAATTTGCCTTGATAATTACATTTTTTGGTACAACTATGAGGTCGATTTATGCGTTTTTTTCATCTCCCTTAAGTACAAAAGTTTCGATCCTTTTATAGGAGATCTTAAGCTAGAAAATGATAAAAAGAAAAAAAAAAAAAAAACATGCGTCTAATCAATCATTTCGAGCAGTGCCGAACTTAGATTTGTGTGCCGCCACTATTCACCCTGATTGGTGGACGAGGTTTGTTCCTATCAAATCCTAATTGTACTGTCTTTTATCATGTAATCATGACCTGTATAGAATTAGTGTTGGAGGAAGCTCATTGGACGATGAGGGCGGTGCTATCATTCTTTCCTTCCAAGTGTATCTGGCTGATTGAACGGGGCATTAATGATCTATAATCATGATGTTCCCTGGAACGACATCGAAAAAAGACCGTACTTCCAACTGATGATCGAACTGAGGTAATATGATCGATTTGCCAAGTGAGTGGGACCACTGCTAAGTACAGATTAAATTGAGATCGGAGGTCGTGATCAACAACAACAACAACAACAACAACAACAATAATAATATATCCATTTTAGTTTCCAAAAAAAATCTCCATTTCATTTTCCTACAAAACCAAACGCAATTATTTAAAATTTCGAACTTTTGGATGTTTCCTTTATCTCTGATTGTGTACAGACCTGAACAAAGATGAAATGATTAAACTAAATGTACAAAATGAATTACTGCTTACATTGCATGACGGGCCCCGCATGAATAAAATAATCCGACAATGTGGTCTCCATCTCCTATTGTGAGTGGTAAGTAAAAGAGTTAGTAAGAGAGTGTAAGTAAGTGCAACATAATACTGTAAGAAAATTTGTGTCTTTTTCTTGGCTATTCAAATACATTTTTCTCCTCCGCTTTCCACATACACTGATCATCACAAAATAAATTAACAAATAGATTACAAGGCCCACTACCTCCTCTTCACTTCCGGCACTCACCCGCAATATGATCGCTATGAATCAATCCCGGGAAACATCAATCACTGTGAATATTATTTTTAAAAAAAACATTGACCAATTTCATGAGTGAACTTAATATAAAACAGATTAGGGAAAAAAAAAATTGGAAATAAAGCAAGCACATTTTTTTTTGTCAATTATATCACATAGTCGGAATTAAATGGAGCCTTGGAACAAAAGGATACAAATTTACAACGTAAAAATAAATTTCTTAAAAAATCATATGGTGGATTAAAAAAAAATAGCGACCTCATAGAGAGAAGAATGACTGCGATGATAGAAAATGATAGATCGAGAAAATACTAAAATGGAAATGAAAGAATGACTAGATCAAATAAATAAAAATGTTTTCGTTGTGAATATCACCCCACTAAGACCTGAATCCAGCTCTCATCCATCAGGGTTTTGTTTTTTTTTTACATACAGGGTTAACATTCCGGATGACAACCCCTTCACTAGAGGGGAGTCTGTGCGTAATAAAATAATTGCAAATCCCTTTTTTGTGAGGGGGTTGTCATCCAAAGTGTCAATCACATAGCAAAACTCCAGCCTTTATAAGGTTTTTTTTTAAAGACATTATTCGAGTTAATTGTTCCAATAATTATTAGATTTAAGTTGGTGTCTTCGATCGCTCATTACAATTTTAGATGTAGAGTTTTAGTTACTAAATTTTTCAAAATATTGAATGTTACTTAGCTTTTATTTGGCCCCCTATCATATCATATATATTTTTTTCTCTCCCACTTTTAATCACACAATCTTTCATAATATAATACTACACGTAAATCGAAATTTTTTCCTTCTTTGTCAACCACACATTCTCCCATAAAACACTATTCCAAATACTATATCTTGAAAAAAAAAAAATAAAATAAAAATAAAAAAGGGGGGGGGGGGGGGGGGGGGGGGGGGAGAGGGGGGGCCAAACAAAAGCTTAATAGGAAAACTTTCGTTCCACAACTCAAACGGAATAGCTGACGTGGCCAACAAATTGCTCAGCTAGCATTTCATCACATTTAGATGTTCAATCACGAAAGAGCAATTGGCCACTTAAGAAAGACATATTTGATTACTCAATATACTTTAAGGTGATTGAGTTTTGACCACTAAACATCTTAAATTAACACCAAAATTATATAGAAATTTAGGAATTATCTTCAAAAACACGCCTGCTTTATGAATTTATGATTAGAATGACTTGAATTTTTTTGCATGCTCTTTTTGCAAGAGAATGAATGGTTTGTAGTATTTGGTATGCAAAATCAAGTGAATAGAATTTTACAAGGAAGAAAAGAATATTAAAATCAAGAACAACCAAAGGAGAAATATTACATTAAAAAGGCTAAGTAAAAAAATGGAGCTGGAGTTAATAATTACATTCAAAAAATATCTACAAAAAAACCTGTCGCACATGAAGGTAAGTTGAATTGAAGTCACTTGCTCCACTCTAGTGGATGCATTTCCATCAACCATGTGCTTCAGACACATCTGATTTGTTGCATCCACATTAGGTAATCCACAACACTAGTTGTCTTTGCGGCTCTCCACAAGTAGTCCTCCAAAATTCTCTCTTTAAAACCCGGTTTATGAAAACTCTGACAGACGTGCCTTATACAAAATCCATGTTCAGCAGCCGAAGACAAACTGTCAAGCACGTTCTGAAGGCCCTTCTGACGATGTGTCATGAAAGTCCACTCGTTGTCATCAATACCAAGGTCAATTGCCAAGTGCTGCACAAACCAACCAATTAAAGCCAATGAATAATTTATAAACTAAAAATCAAATGAAAAATCTACAAAAATTACATATCAAATTTGGATAAAAAAAAATTGTGTCTCCTTATATATTACCTGCATCTGATCCTCCATTGTGTGACATTTGAAAATTTTAATCCTCGGTGGTCCAGGGTTCGCCAAATATCGTGGGGCTCGATTTATTGAAATTTTCCTCTCTCTCTTTCTTCTTATTCGATGGACTGGGCAGATGCCTTTTAGCCTTCTTTTCCATAGTAAATGGGTAGGGATTGAGGGGAAGAATATGGGAATTTTTAGGGATAGGACTCCGATATGGGAATAACGTCAATTTGAGAAGTTTAGTGACCAAAATTCGACCACTTTAAAGTATAGTGAGCAATCAAAGATGTCTTTGGTATAGTGAGCAATGAAACACTTCTAGAAAAGTATAGTGAGCTTGGTGATGACCAAATTTTAGGGAACTAACCCCTATAAATTTTGCTTGTCTTTTATAAAAAATAAAAAATATTGCACTTATTCAATTTACGCCTCACGCGCCGCACTTTTTTTACTCCAGTTAGTAAGTCCGTAGGGGTATCTTGAAACTTGGTACCTTTTAGTATTCAAAAATCAAGGAGTTACCGACTCAAAACTTGTTAAAGGGGTCAAGAAAGAAAAAAATGGTGAGGTCGGAATTGAGCTAAAAAATCAAAGAGAAAAAACTACATACAATTGGACCAGTAAGAGCAGATTGTTAGAGGACTCAGATAACTAGTGAGTTTGAATCACTTGGTATAAACTTGATTGTTAAAATAGAGAATCATTTCGTGAATAAATTAACTAAACTTTATAATAACACCTTTGGGAGAGAATGAAATAAACAAGTTTGGCACCGTAAACTCTTATGAGGGGAGAAATGAAATAATTGACTATTAAGGGTTGGGAATCGAACCAACTCGTGAATGTACGGCGTTATACTTGATTCTTCACACACACACACTCGTTTTACATTGGATAAGTGGAAGTTTGGCTCTTGCATTGTGATTTTGAAGTTGTTTCATGAATAATGATCTCAATACTAAGTCAAAAGGCAAGCTATTTAACTAAGTTTTTGTTTGTAAGTCCTTAGTTATTTTCTTTTTCTTTGTGTTTGCTCGAAGACTAGCTGACAAGTGTGTTTTGCTCATGAGTTTTATACTATTTTTATTTGGTTATAGGTTAGATCTTATGAGTATTAAACGTTTTTAATGTATTTATTAGTGTTGTTTTATAGATTTGGCGAGGTAGTGCAAATCATGACAAAAGTTGAGAAAACAAGGCTATTAGCATAAACCGAGAAGAAAAATGAATAAAAGGGCAAAATAATCAATTTTCAAAATCAAAAAAGAAAATCCAAAGAGGCAAATGAAATGACCAAGAAGTGGCGCCCTGACACCACCAGAAAAGAGGGAGAATGAATGGGCGAATCTTTAAATTGCCTCAATTTTGTTTCCAAAACCAATTCCTTTCATTTGGGCCTAGATCACATTTCATCAAGGGGTAATTAGCAAAAATAGTCCCTATCGTTTGGGTTCATGGCGAAAATGGTCCATATCGTTTCAATTTTGACATTTACATCCTCATTTCATACCTTTCTTGCGATAATGGTCCTTTCCGTCAACGCACGTTAATTCCAACGTTAGACAGAAGGGTAAATCAGTAAAAAAAAAAAAAAAAAAAATTAGCAGACAAAATTTCCAAATAGAAGCAACAGTCATCACTAATATTAATGTGTTACAATATTGAGAAGCAGTCGTCCTTCCAAAAGAAGCAGCAGTCCTCAATATTAATGTGTTACAATAGATACAAAAATACCATAATAATAATAAAAATTAACCAGCTACACAATATTTCTGATATACTAAACTGCCTGCTATGTATATTGCATTGAGCTATTAGACAAAAAATGATGAGATCTACAAAAAACAATTGCTGCAATCAAAAGTCAAAAAATATTATGAGTATCCTCGCATCCTCAGGTGGCATTTGGTTGTGGCAAAGTGTTGCAGGTTCTCTTGTTGTGACCTGTTTGTCCACATTTCTTGCACTTCATTTTCAACCCCACCCTACTTGCATTTCCTGTTGATACCCTAGCATGCTTGAAGATGCATTAGCATTACTTGATGAACGCATACATTCACGTTCATTAGCTTCCTTTCGTCTAGCCTTCTTTGGTCTCCCTGCCTTTTTGGTGTAGAAAGGTGGATTCAAGGTAGGGATGGCAACGAGCCGGGCCGGCCCGGCTCGTGGGCCAAAATCTTAGGCCCGGGCTCGGCTCGGGCTCGGAGGACCTGGGCTTTTTCCGGGTCTGAGCCGAGCCGAGCCCAAGCTCGGTGAAATTTTTGGGGCGCGGCCCGGGCTTCGGCTGGGGCTTTTCCCAAGCCGAGCCCGGGCCGGCCCGTATTTTTCTATTTTTTTAATTTTTTTTTAAAAAATTCAGTATTATTCATTTTTTTTTACATTTTTTTGATCGCGAGTCCAAAAAAATCCGTGATACGAGCCGGCCCGGCTCGGGCCGAGCCTAAAAAATGAGGCTCGGCCCGAGCCTTGGCTCGGTATCCCGGGCCGCGAGCCGGGCCTGGCCCGGGCTTTTCACGGGCCGAGCCCGGGCGGCCCGAGCCACCGAGCCATTTTGCCACCCCTAATTCAAGGGGTCAAGACCTGGATTAGGCCATAAATCTGGACTCGTCATGGGTGAGATAGAGGGTGTATATGTTCTAACGTACGCCACCTTCCTGTAGATGTCATCTATGTAGTCAATAATTTTCATTCCCCTTGAGATTAAGGATGCAATCACATGGCAACAAGGGATCCCAGTCAACTGCCAAGCTCTACAAGAACAGGTTTTTGCTCTGATATCTACTGCATTTAGGGTTCCAATGTTATGCCTGACTTGGAACTTTTCATTGCCAGAGTAATGTGCATACTCTCTCCTTGCAAGTTCACCATTCTTGTTTAATATCTTTTGAATTCTAGGCCCAATTTCTCCATTCCATTTTTCACAAGCTTCCCTTCGAATTACAATCCTTTTCATCAAATACACCCTAATTTCTTCTAGCATTGTCAATATTGGTTGCTCTCTTGCATTAAGTAATGTACTATTGAAAGATTCACATAGATTGTTCAATAGCATGTCACATCTAGTCCCTTCTTGAAAGTGTGATTTAGACCATTGAGAAGCTGGTTTTAACTCAAGCCACCCATATGCTGCTGGATCCAAATCCAGCATCCTTTGCATGTGTTCTAACCATTTTGGAATTGTTGTTGCTCTTGCTGCATCCCGCAGACAATTTTTTAAAGCTGGGCCCTTATGAGCAGCACTAAAATTATTATACAAGTGACGAACGCATGTTCTATGCTCTGCATGTTCAAAGAGTGATCCGATTGCATTCACCAGCCCTTTCTGTTTGTCTGAAATGAATGTCCATCCATGGGAGTTATGAATCCTCAAGTCATCTCTCAACAATGTCAAAAACCAACTCCAATTTTCTCCATTCTCAGTCTCCACCATTGCATAGGCAACTGGATACATTCCGTTATTGCCATCAACCCCAACTGCAGTTAACAACTGCCCCCATGTTCTGTTTTGAGAAAACAACCATCCATCCCAATGACTCTCCTGCATCCATTAATAAAACCTTCCTTTAATCCTCCTAAACATATGTAAAGCCTCTTGAATTCTCCTGCATGCCCTTCCAATTGAACTGTACTCCCAACATTTGTCAACCTTAACTGCTGACAATAGTCGACCAATACCTTATAATGCTCTACAACACTCCCTCTCTTATCTTCTCCATTGCCTTTTCCCTTGTCCTATAGAACTGCCATACAGATATGTCCCCTAAATTGGCTTTCTTAACTTTATCCATAAATCCACCAAATGTCATGTTAGGTTCAGCCCTAAAATCAGAAGCATACTTGCCTGCCAAGTAGGATGGAGTAACTTTCCTATTTTTGTACACCATACTGCAGCTATGAACATCATTGAAAGTCTTAATTTGAAAGCTTAACTTATCCTTTTGTTTTGTTGCATACAAAATCCATGAGCAAATTTGTTTACAAGTAGCTCTCAACCTCTTAGCATCATTCTTCAAATATTTGATCTCTCTATTATACCTCACTGAATGCTCAGTAATAGCATCTTTCAAAACCTTCTTTGATTCAAATATTTGCCCTGCCAATCCAAAAAAGTAGTGTAAAATGTTAGGTAGAAAACTGAAGCCAATAATTATAGTTGTCATTACTTACCAACTTTGAATATTAGATCCTCCATATCTGTCCTAGGATTGAATACTTCACTCCTCATCTTTTTCGGGAAGTGCCTTCTCCTTCTTCTTCATCGTCACTATCCAAACTCCTTAGTTCATCTGAGTCACTATAATCTGTGTCTGAATCCCTTATCTCCTGCTCATTTATAAAACCAAATCCAAAATCCATATTCATTTTTGGAGGATCAATTCCAGCATTGTTAGCAAGGTCTTCATCTGTTTCATAGTCAGAATCAACAAGTACATTATCCAGTTCTACTCCTTGCTGCTCTTCATTTACACCATCACGCGATTCAGTTGTAGTACTAACATCAGGGATAGGTACAAAATTACATGTCAAGGTTTCCTCCACTTGTGACCACATTGTATCTTGATTTGCATAGGAAAAACTATCATCCCAATCATATTCTTGGTTTAGCTCATCTCTGCATTCTGTATCAGGCACATAACATCCTTCATTGATTGGATCAGACCTCCCACAACCTTCAATGTCAGCATGCTCATTTGGAGGTTGATCTGAAGCATCACACTTGAAAATTCCAGCACAAACAACAAAGACAATATTAGTATACTAGATTTAACTAATGAGCCTGAGCCTAACATTCTTTATATAAAAACCATATTGATTAAAATATAAAAAGAAGAGATAAATTTTCATTTCAAATGAGTGGGTTTCCGTCGTCGACATTTCAAAATCGTATGAAACCCACACTATACATTTCAAATATTGAAAATAAAACTTACCGGCGTCGACATTGTAGCTGCTGTTGTTGGGATGGTGGTGGGAAGGTAGTGGAATGGTTCGAAGGACTGCTTCTTCTTTTGGAAGGTTTTGGGAAAGTTAGGTTTGGTGTGGAATTTGGGGATTTTGGGATGGCAGTGGGAAGGTCTTCAAAGGAGTATAGCTTGTTTGGGAAAGTGACGCCTGTTGCTTCTATTTGGAGATTTTGTCTACCAATTTTTTTTTTTTTACTGATTTACCCTTCTGTCTAACGGTGGAATTAACGTGCGTTGACGGAAAGGATCATTCTCGCAAGGAAGGTATGAAATGAGGATGTAAATGTCAAAATTGAAACGATAGGGACCATTTTCGCCATGAACCCAAACGATAGGGACCATTTCTGCTAATTACCCTTTCATCAAGTGGAAATTACTCCAAACCATAGTTTTAAACTATCAAATTCAAAACTAAGATTTAAGAGTTTTTTTTTTTTTTTTTAATTTCAAAAATCAGGCTATAATTTAAATTTTAAATAATGATAATATTATTAAAAAAATTAAATTATTCTACATATTCACCCCACCATCATCTACCCTACGCAATTTCACTCTCGAACCCTAAATATTCCCCCACCACCTCTCTTCTTTCTTTCTCTATGACACAATTTTCTCTTATCCTATATTCTCTCTTTCACGTTCTCTATATAGGAACTGGAGGCCTGGAGCTTCTATATGAAGCGACGCCTACTGCGGCGACGCAATGTCGATTGAGAGAGAAGGTGCGGTGCTGATTCGGAGAGATGGTGTGAGGTGTCGACGTGAGATTTCGATCTGCAAGGTATATAGATTTCGATGGCGGTGTTAATCTGAGAATTGCGTCGCTTGACGCCTTTGCGTAGCGATAATGGAGTTTTTTGCAAGATTCCGAGAGGTGGAGTGACGCTAAGAGATCTCGATGCTATGCGAGGTGGAGCGACGAGCAATATGCAGATTTCGATACCATTGGTGGTGTTTGTGATGACAGCTGGAGTCCACTAGTTCGTTGTAGTTGCTAGTGTGGTGGTGTTTTGCAATGGTGTGGTTGTGCATTGATTTTAGGTGGTAGTGGACTAGTGGCGCTATTAGTTGTGGTTATCTGGCTACGACGGTAGTTCTCATGGTGGTGTGGTGTGGTGTGGTTGTGGTTATGAGCTAGCCTAGTTTTTGTTTTTTTGTGGTGCCATGGTGCTTTTTCCTTTGATTGATCACGGTTGTGCTCACGGTGGTTTTTGGGGATAGGTGTTTGTTTGAGATGGTGGACATGGTGGTGGTTGTCGTGCGGCAATGGTGTTGGCTCCGGTGGTGGTGGTCACATATTATTTGGTTGATTGTGACTAATAAATTGGTTAATATGTGATCAATGAAATAGATAAATTGTGACCAATAAATAACGTGTGACCTAAAAATTTGTTAATTTGTGATCAATAATTTAATAATTTGTGACTGTATAATAAGTTATGACTTATAAACTTTATGATTTGTAATCGATAAATAAATTGTAACCTATAAATATTTTGATTTGTATCGATGAACAAATTGTTATGTGTGACCATGAAATAATTTGTAGCTTATAAAATTTTTGATTTGTGACTAAAAATAATTTATGACCAACTAATTTCATAATTGTGACCTAAATATATTTAATTTATAAAATATATTTTAATTAATTATTTCATAAATAAAATATAATTAAATCTGATTTTGGAAATTTTAAACCTTATTTCTTAATTTTGAAATGAGTAATACTTAATTTTTTAGATATGAAATTTTTCCATACATCTATTTCATTAGACCCAAATTTAATCTTTGAACAATAATTATAATAGTATGTTCTCCACTTGGAATTATCTCAAAATTATGAATACACAGTTCACAACATTTTTTTAAAGTATGAGCAGAAATTTAAAATAACAAATAAAAATACTACAGTTTTCAAAAACTGATTTCATGTGAATAAAACTGTCTGTGAACAATGGTTTCGGAATATAATTCTTCAAAATGAGTATTAGGACTGTTGACCTCAAAAAATGGATTTTTGAGCTGTCAACAGATAAGTTTTCTAGTCCACTTCTTCTTGCGCACGGTAACAAGTCGTTAGTCACTCGTGACCCTTTTCCCAGTGGGAGTGGAGGTGGCCGCGAGTACTCCGACGGTCAAGTCAGTTTTCAGTTGAACGTAGAAGTCACCAATGGTTAAGTGATCATCGTGGACGTGAATGGAAAATAGGAAAGTTGTGTGGAAGGGGGGGGGGGAGAATAACTTATGTTCTCTTAAAATGACAAGATTGCGAATCCTTCTTCCAGTGCAAGGATGTTGTATTTATACTAAGGGTGGGAGGAGGAGAGGCGTTGGATGAGGAGACACGTGGCCTCAGATCCTCCCGTCCTGTTCCATCCTAAACATTAATCTGTCCATCAATAGGTTGTCTGATCTTTATTGTTCTGACTTATGCGGCTGAACTGACCGTTTGAACCCTGTCACACGTCCCATCAATAAATCTAAGATTTAATTCTGGAAAGACTTTCGTACAAAAAAGGACATTGGCTGGGAAGAGGTGGGGCAGGTCCGTGAAGCGCCTTGATTGTGGAGTGCGGGCCTTTGCATCCGCTGAGAGGGGCGGATGAGTTCAGTTCTGCTTTAATTATCGCTTCAGTTCGGATGATGAGTTCGGTTGCCCGTGCCAAATCAGTTTGTCTACACGTTAAACTTCTCTCGCTTGGCACGTGTTGGGTCTTTTTGGACCCGTAATAAGAACTATCATAAAAAAAATTTAGTTCTGTTACTTTTGATTTATATTCATATTTCATTTTTTTTACTTCAGATTTGAATGTTTGAAGTGACGGAATCAATGAATGGAAAGAAAACAAACACACCTATGTTTTTGTTTTATTATTTATTTGTTTTTCATTTGAATACATCTGGGAATGAATTTATTAAATAACTTTTTATTAGGGGTTTTCAAAATTGGACTACAATTTTTATTTTATAAGAAATGCTTAATAGCACAAAATGTACATACGTTTGGTCTGTAGTGTGCAAAACGTTCATACGTTTCAAATTTTGCACTTCCATCCTCATTTCTACGTTTCATTGCGGAAAACGTAATTTTCATCAATTTAAATGTAAAATGACAAATATACCCTCCTATTTAAATAAATCAAAAAATAAAGAAAAATAAATAATAAGTTGCAATCTTACTCCTAAACTTTTTAAAAAGTGCGAATGAGTCCAAATAAGTTATTAAAAGGCTTAATAGCACAAAAGTGTCCCTATATTTGGTCTGTAGTGTGCAAAATGTCCATACGTTTCAAATTGGTGAAAATGACACTTTCCATAATGGAACTTGAAAATAAGGATGAAAATACAAAAATTTGAAACATGGAGACATTTTGCACACTATAAGGAAAACATATGGATGTTTTCTTCTATTAAACCTTATTTAAAACATTAAAAACTGCAAAACAAACTATTTACCTCATCTTCTCTAAATAGGACTGCCACCTTAGAAGCCAAAAAACTTCGGCCAACCACCGCTAAAATCGTCGGACCTTCATACCACCAAAAAGTCCTCACTCCCCTCTACACATACCATCCAACATTCCACCTTCATGCCAACATTGCTAGCCAAAATACCCAACTCGTGAATGTAAATACTGGCGGTATCATATGTTCCGGAGAGACCCATGTCATTTCCAACACATCAATCGACTATACTCACCAAAGCATCTCTCTTCACGGTCTTAAAACATCTACAGATGTACAAAATCAAAATCTACACCAATAACTTTCAATTTTTTATTGGACAATAACTAGCTAGAAATTTTGCGGCATATTAGAATGAAATTGATGTAAGCTTATTATTGTAGAAGATGCAGCGTGATATGGTGAAGCCGGAATGTGTGGCTTGTGATGATGGGAATTACTGTCGGTGGAGACCAAATCTGTAGGCATGAAAGTTGGATGTTAGGACCAGTGTAGAGGGGAGAGAGGGATTTCCGGTGGTATAGAGAGGAGAGAGGAGAGAAAGAATTTTTTTTAAAAATATTTTTAATAAGGTTTAATAGCACAAAACGTCTCTATATTTTCCATGTGGTGTCTAAAATATTCTTACGTTTCAAACTTTTGTATTTTCATCCATATTTTCACGTTTTATTGTGAAAAACGTCATTTTCACCAATTTGAAACGTAGGGACGTTTTGCACACCACATGCAAAAAGTATGGACGTTTTGTGCTATTAAGCATTTTCATAATTTATTTGAACTGATTTGCACTTTTTAAAAATATTAGGAGAAAGATTGCAATTTGTTGTTTATTTCTTTTATTTTTGTTTTATTTAAATAGGAGGGTATAATGGTCATTTTACATTAAAAACTGGTGAAAATGACGTTTTCCTAAATGAATGTAGAAATAGGGATAAAAATACAAAAAATTGAAATATATGAACGTTTTGCACACTACAGACTAAATGTATGGACGTTTTGTATTATTAAACCTTATAAGAATTGGAACCTGTCTTTTGTTACATTAATATTGTGCTGCACATTAAAATTTTAATTATGGTACCAAATTGCACGGAATCGAACAAACCCAATTGGTTGGATTTCAGTTCGACTCCATAATTAAATTTGAACCCAACAATTTCATTTATAAGATAGTAAATAATTTTTTATTCGGCTTGTTTCTCTATGGAAGTGGATTGAACTTTGTCCAGATGCTATGAATATTTTTATCGATAGTGTGCGATATCGTGAATAAGTAATATAATTGATTTAAGAGTTTAAATTATCGTTTTCATGTAAACTATTATTTAATCATTGATTTACTATTTCTAACTCCTATTCTGAATGAAAGCAATTAAACGTGACTCAACTAAGTTCCTAAATTATTTAATTATACTAAAGCGATTTCAAAGTGCACAATTAACT
The DNA here is from genome assembly GCA_019395295.1 of Osmanthus fragrans. Classification (NCBI taxonomy): domain Eukaryota; kingdom Viridiplantae; phylum Streptophyta; class Magnoliopsida; order Lamiales; family Oleaceae; genus Osmanthus; species Osmanthus fragrans. The sequence goes on along the minus strand of CM033346.1, from coordinate 14,445,424 downwards.
CAAATTAGGGTTTTTATGTATGAATGGAGTATGTTAGGATTAACGATTTCATTGCAATTATCACATGTAAACGCGCCTCTCAAAATTCATTCGTAATGTTGTATCATTCGAATTATTCTTATTTAATCAATTTACATTTCTCAAATTTCAATCATATCTAGCTCTTGTATATGGGAATAAGCCTCAACTAGATGTGTTCAATTTCCTATTAATCCAATTAATGATTGTGACAACCAAAAAAATTGTATCTACGTTTTTTCCAAATTGTTGAATTTAACTACGTGATCAAAATTTCTAACTTACTTTTCGGTTCATAATGGCCAATTATTTCAAGAATTAAGAACCTATGAGTAAAATCAACACATCAAAAACCTAAATGCAAGAATCTTGAATATTGAAATTAGAATAATGTTATCTAGTCCAGTGGTGCTAGAGAACGACTTTAAGTGGTCTCACTTAATAGATTTAAATAAATGAATTATATGACATTACATTTAAGTGAATAAATCATTTAATGCCCTACAATTATCACATAAACTGATGCTTAATTTCGGTGTGTTGATTAGCATTACTCTTGAAATTAAAGGGTCACACTAGATTACATTATTTGCCCCAACTATGAAACATGATATTGAAAAAAAAAAAAATAAAAAAAATTGAGAGCATTATCGGATTTTAAAATAAAGACGTAGAAAAGTCAAAGATTTTGCACCAATAATCACCTTTTCTCAAGCACTAATCTTGAAACCCTAACTTCTTGAATTTTCTCCTTGATTTCATCTATCTAAATCTTGAATTATGTGTGTCTCTCTCTTAATTGTGCCCCAATTGAAAAGAATGTATAAAAATTATTTATATTCATTCTATTACGTCTAAAATGGAGCCCCAAATCATATTCAATGTAGAAGTTTAGTTGAAGTTGAAATCCGACCTCCCGATAAAAACATTGCGATCGCATGGAAGATCAAATTTGGGTACTAGATTTTCCGCAATGATCTTCGCAATCGCGTCATACTAAACTTTGCAATCACAAGGGTAAATTATACTCTTCTTTTGCAATTCAATCCCCAATTTTGTTTTCTTGTTCAGTCCAAGTCCAATAGAATTACCTAAAACATTTCAACTTCCAAACTTGACACTTTGATCCCTGAATTCCAAAATTCATCCAATTTTAATCCTTTTCGTAAAATATAATAATTTTTCTTCATTTATCTTTCAATATCGAATTTTCACCTAAAAAAAATCATAAAAACATGCAAAAATAAGTATCTTCAACATAAAAAATTCCAAAATCCCACATTTGATGCCCGAATAAGTATAAAATCACAGTTATCATCAAGTCATATGGAAATGATAAAAATGAGGATGAAAAAAAATTATATACTCTCGACTTGTCACCCAACCTCATGTGCAGGGATGGAGAACATACTCACCGTTTCGAAATCCCCAAACCGCAGGGTCTTTTAATTTATATTATTCTATCGTTTTTCAATATAAATTGTATTAAGAAAATAAAAAATTAATATTAAAAATATATATATTAATTAACCGAAACATATAGGAAGATAATTTCATTTTATCTAACACATTTCATTTTATCTAACACGTCTCTTGAAAATCTCCAATATGACGAGGTGGTGACGGCTACTTTGATTCGATCCTACTATGTTGTATCTCTATCTTAAAATGTTTTGATATTTGTACCACACCCCTAATAAGGGGTGGGGTCCGCGATTAAAATAATCACAATCTCCACTCCTATTGTGTGGGAATTGTGCACGATACGGTACTCGTAATGCAACTCATCTTAAAAACCAATAGAAGGCTTATGAAGTGGTTTTACTTGAGGTTTGAGAAACTTAAAAGTCATTTACCATGTTTATTTTTTTACTTAAAATTAGCTTACTTTCTTTTAGGGTTAGCCAAACATGGCGGGCCTACTGCGTCCACTCCACCAACATGCTTCAGTCCCCACGTCCCCCTACGCTCCACCCTCACCACAAATGAAAGGCCAAAACAACCCAAAATATACAAATATATTCTCAACCCACCACCAATTATTCCTTTATAATATTTACACTGCCACAATATTCAGCCCTTCATATTCCCCACCTCACCTGTGTGCTCTCTTTCTTTATGATGGAGAAAGTTGAACCTCAAACTTTAACAATGGAAGAACAACAGCAAGATGAAGAAGAATCAGCAGTAGAATCCTCATCAGATGAAATCCTCTCGGCCCACCATCTTACGCTCCCACCCGGGTTGACTCACGATGAGTTCGAAGATCTCAAACAAGCAATCGCCGAGTTCCACGTCTACCGAGTCAACTCGGGCCAATGCTCTTCCCTTCTCGCCCAACACGTCCACGCGCCTCTCCAAACTGTCTGGTCTGTTGTCCGGTGCTTCGACAAGCCCAACACATACAAACACTTCATCAAAAGTTGCAGCGTGAGAGAAAACTTTAGCATGACCATCGGTGACCTTAGAGATGTCACGGTCATCTCCGGTTTACCGGCTACAACCAGCACGGAGAGGCTCGATTTATTGGACGATGACAGGTATTAACTGAAGCATATTACTGAGCATTATATTCGTATTTAGACGACGTGAGATTCTTACTGTTAATTAATAACAGGCATGTCACGGGGTTTAGCATAATTGGTGGGGAGCATAGATTGAGGAATTACCGGTCGGTGACGTCTGTTCACGAGGTGGAACGTGAGGGGACGATCTGGACCGCTGTTTTGGAATCGTACGTTGTGGATGTGCCGGAAGGGAATACTGAAGAGGACACGCGCCTTTTTGCTGATACTGTTGTGAAGTTGAATCTACAGAAGTTGGCTTCTGTGTGCGAAACCATGGTACGCGAAAATTGCAAGTGATTTGTTTCCCGAAAAAAAAAATGTGAAAATAGAAATAAAAATAAAAATAAAAAAATTGGATTTTTTTTTTATAAGTTTTTGTGGGTCTTTTTCTTTTTTATTTTCGTATCAATTGAACAATTTTTATTTCAAGAATATGGTTCGTGGAATATGCAAGCAATATGTGGACTTTTGGTCAACTTGTGAATTTGAAGACGAAGGTGTATATTTCTATTCTAATTTTGGATTATTTCTGTGTTCAATTTGTTTTCTTTTGTGTTTGAATAGTTTAATGTTGTTGATGCTGAATTTGATTGTCATCTCCTTGTACTATGAATCTTGAGTGTAGTCATTTCATGGTATGGACATAGTTATCCATGAAAACCAATCCAGACGATGACCTGGAAAGGATAAAGGGTTAAAGCAAGAGTCGAATAGGTGATAAAAGAATATTTTTGAAAAAATGTTTTGAGGTGAATTTGTTGTTCTCAGCTTATTTTAAAGAAAAAAACTTATTGTACATCACTTGTACACATCTTCCTCACATGAGAGAGGGTTCATGATGATTAAAATATTCGCGACCCCTCTCATGTGAGAAAGATGTGTACAAAATTATGTACAAGTGATGTACACAACCCCTCGCTTATTTTAAACGGTTTCGATTTCGGGTTTTGTTTTTCTACGTGTAATTAGACATGTTACCAATTCTTTCAGACGAACTGATGGGTACGATCTGATCATCGAAACACTGGTGGATAGTGGGACCATTTGCAGCTTGGAATGACTTTCTATGAACAGCAAATTATGAAGTGGGCATGCGTTTCTCTTGCCTATAGTTCAATAAGTTCCTCTTGGCCTACTTGTGGGCTGTAGCTTTCAATGTTTGTCCACTTCCTTCCCAACAATTATTTGCCTTTCTTGTTGCAAGTTACACTTCTTTAGCTGGCGTCGTAGATGATAAGCTTTCTTTGAATTACTTGTAGATGAGGCAAATTCTTTCTAGTTGATCAAACATAAGTTCGACGCGTCCAGTGTGATATCTCTTCTACTCTCCCTCCGTGTCTCATTTATATAAGCTTGTTTTGTTTTTCACACGGATTAAATTTTTTTTTATCATAATATTATTGAAAAAAGTAATTTTTGTCAAGAAATTTTCTAGTTTACTTCTATTTAATTTTCAAACAACCAGGAGTAAATTATTGTTGGAATTAGTAAAGTATTTGAAAATTGATTTCAAGAAGTAGACAAATTATTGAAAATGTGCATGTATTTGGATGATTTCAAGAAGTAGGTAAGTTAAGTGGGAAAAATTGATTGTAACTAATAAAATTAAATAAGGGTATATTAGTAAATGAACAAAACAAAATATTTTAAATTAAGAAATATGACTATATATTTGGGACAAGAGAAAAAAGAAACTAAGTTTATATCAATCGGCTGGAGTGAATATTACATTTAGACGATCAAGTTAGCCAATGAGTTTGGAATAATAAGATAAATGGTTATCGCGGATCTCTTATGTTCATGAGTTTGTGAGTTTAGGTGACTCTACAAAGATTACGGAAAGTGGGGGTCCCTTGATGATGGAGTATGCTCTTCGTTGTGAATTTAGATGGCATGTAGTCGTGTTCTCAGAAAGCCCGTTAGGAGAATGTGTAATTAAAGAGTAAGAAAAAGTTTTGAGTTTACTTGCAGATATTTTATTGTATGAATATTTGGTTGAAAATGATCCTATTGCAAAAAGTGTTTTAAAACAATGGACATCAAACAATTTAGGTGAACCTTGCTAGTGAGTGAACCTACAAGAAAAAACTCACAAATCAAACACATGCATCGATTGCCAAGGTGACTCAAAAGACAATCCGAGTTTGTCCAGTAAAAGTTCAAGACTACCTATGATATTCTTCTCAAATTTATCGCAGACTTTGGGTTGCATTACGATGCTTCGAAGGTTGAAAGTTGAAAAGGAGTGTTTTTTGCACAAGTATGGTCTTCTGTGGCGTATTTGAGTGAGGTTATTGGCTTTAAATCTCATAATGTCTATTTGATCAGTCAAGTTTCGTCGTATTGTTTAGTCACCAATGTAGACTTGTTGTCACGACATTAGCTCGTACATTTCAATCCAAAAATAAAAAAATTATAAGCACCTCCTCTTATCCCAATAATTTGTACACAAAGTGCGTAGTACACATCTTAAGAAGGCCAATTTAAGCTTTGTGAAGGTTCTTGAATATGATTGATGCCAAAACTAGGTTATACCTTAAAGGATAGTGAAACCACAAATGATAACAAAAATGGTAGAGTTAATACCAGTAAAGGAGTTAAATTTTGTTGTCCAAAATTGATTGTTCAACTTGTTGTTTATTCAATAATTAATTGATGTATCACTTTAAATTAACATGTTCAACTTTTATCTCACTGTCAATTGTACTTAAAAATAGGTGTAAAATGATCTGTTCACGAATCATTAGTGGATGACAAGTTAAACGGTTAATTTTAGACAACAAATCTCAACTCCCAAAAAAGATGTATGGCTATTTGATTGTTCTTTGGACTCTTCTGTAACGGTTAAGATTCCCATGTCCTAGTCTTTGTCCTTGCCAATTTTGAGAGAGACAACTATTTTTAAGTTTGCCCTGGAACTCAAGGAAACTTGCTCTATACTATGTATCAAATATATTTGTATAATAGATCTGATCTTAGATGGATATGTTCACATTTAAATTTTCCAAAATAATTTCTCTCTGGATATTGACATATTGAATCAATATCGAGGGACTCTATCTTTATTCTCATCTGATTGATCAGTTCTTTGAAAGATCTATCACACTTTTAGATAACTTGTATAATAAATATTACTAGTCAATGTTCGAATGATTTAAATGTAGTAATGGGTGGAAGGGAGCCCTTTCCATCTCAACCATTGCCCATTGCCCGACGTCGGAGGGTGCTGTTGCAATTATTGAGTACAGTCAACAGTGTTATGTACAGGGAAAGCCATGGGGACCACCAACCCTATAGAGTCGAGGAGGGCCACGTTCATTGCACGTGACAATTAATACAAATTTTCAACAAAGATCCTAAAAGAATATAAAATTGGGGGTTGTATTTTTCTGGAAATGAAAGGTAAAAATTATCGAGGATGATTGTAATTTTCTGTTATGAACATTTGATAAGTATGGAGAAGTCGATGATTGGAATGGGCTCCATTTTAATGAGATTTTAAGGAAATTTGTATTCTGAAATGGTGATTTTTTATTTTTTTTAAAAATGTATGGTTAAAAAAGAAAAAAAATAGGTTTATGTTAATATTATTTTATTAAAAAATATATATATATATATATATATTAAAATTTTAATAGAATCCAAACACGATGTGATATTATACAAAAGAAAAATATATCAAAGGTCTTTCAATTAATTCCAGACATACATGTAAATAAAAATTGAAATTACTTTACTAACAATTGTTGAAGCAAATTGTTAGCCAGTTTTGTAATTTGCCTCGTTTGATTCTCATTCTTTGTAGAATAAGAATGAAAAATATAGTCCTTATGAGTTCCATACAAGAGATGAAAAATAAAAAAATGATGGCTATATGCGATTGATAATAATCATATTTTTTATTTTTATGGAGGAAAAATGTGTATTAAACGGGGGTCTTAGAATATAATTTATTAGCACAAATGGACGCAAACCAGATTTGAATTGTTGAGGAAAATGAGATTGGTATTTTTAATTGTAGTGGAAATGTGTAATGGTGGAGATGTTTGACTTCGAAAATGTTTGGAGTTTTTCCACGTACTTGTCACAATCACTAAAGTGTAATTCATTAACAACATTGGAGTATGCTAATTGGCTCAAAAAGTTGATATGAGCTGCTGTTGCATCTAGACGGTTCCAGACTTTAATATACCCTCAATTATTGCCCCGGATTGAGCTAGAATCTTTAATTTTTTTACATGGGGGCAATAATATTGTTGCATTATGTTTTTATATAAATTTAGTATAAAAAAATATTTGGGGACAATCACCACTCTCCATGTGGCTCTGCCACTAGCTTACACGTCTATTCATTCTTTATCATCTCTATAGATTCTCCCTATCTTATCTCTTCTAGTCTTTCACTCATCGTATAGTGAACCACTAGAAAGTAATATAAATCACAAACACATCCAATAGTGATCAAATGATGGAATTCAAGGAACGAAGACAAATTCGGACAATAATTTATTGATCGTTGAAGAAGAGCAGATAGCTAGGTCGCAAGCAAAAAGGGTCAAAGAAGTAATGTGATTACTTATTCAAACTACAATGGACGAAATATCGATTTTGGCAAGTTTATGAGTAAGTTTCATAATGAGCTAGAAAGATGAATCGTGATGGATTAATTTAGTACAAACAACGATAAAAGACCATAGAAATTTCTACTATGCGATCGCATAGTAGAAAGAGACATGTGATCGCATACCTCTGTCCCAAGAGCAGCATTGGATTTTTCACTTGATCTATCCGACCGCAAGTGGAAACACTATGCGGTCACATAGTTCAAGTTTTGGGTGATTTTTTTTCAATTTTTGCGAAATCTTTTAATTATGTTAAAACTCTACTTTTTGGTAACTTTGGTAACTTTTAGAATTTAAATTCGTTTAGACTAGGGATTTATAAATTTCCCATAAATAGGTCTCATTATTTTACATTATAAACAACTATTCATTCATATGAATAGATAGATTATTTTGTATTCAAATTTTGCTTTCAATTCTTTGTTATTCATTGAACTAATTTTATGAACTTATCAAGAGTTATTTCTTGTAGCATTCAAAGAATTCGGGTGAGATTTTTGAATATTGTGATCACGGGGTTAACATATTGACGACAATTGTTTTAGTTATTTGGTTCAATATTTTTTATTCAAACTCAAAATTTTGATTTCTTGACTTTCTTGGGTTCGATTCAATTTCTAGTGGGTTTCATAGCAACAATTGCTATATGAGTTCACATAAGTTGATATCAAAGTTTGGGCTCTAAAAATCAAAGTTATATCTTTTTTATTTTTGTTTAAGTCTTTTGTTTCATTTTCCTTTCATTCTTCCTGTTCTTCGTCATTTTGAGTCTTTAATCCATATAAGTTTAAAAAAAAAATCAAAGTTGTTTTGTGCTAATTTAACACTCCAAATCAGTTTTCGTTTCTTTTGCTAGTATCGTAGTCGAGTTTTTAAGCAAAAAAATATCCGAAAAAAATATTATTGTTATTTCTTTCAAAAATTACAGCAGTATAATTTTATCTTTTGAAAAATAACATATATATATATATATATATATATCAATTGTGTCCAACCCAAAATTCAAGAGTCACTTTCTTGAATTAATAGAGTTTTCATTCAAATGTATCAAATTCTCTTTGCTTCTTTCTTTTGTTTTCTTCTTGAATCTTCTAAATGACAAGTTCTCACTCACATCCTAATTTGAATTCTTCGAAAATAAGACTTGGTTGAATCCGAATTAGTTCTTTGAAACAATTGGGTTAAAGCATTGAGTGGAAAAATGCAAGAATAGTAAGACTATTAGAGAGAAAAAAATCAAATTTGAGTGATACATGAACGTAAACATGTGAGACAATATTACTTTAAATTTAGGATATCTGACCGAAACAATTCTATCTCAAGCGGGAATCTAACACACTTCTCCCTAATTTAACTACTTCTTTGTTGCGAATATTCGAAGACGTCAAAGGCAAGTAGAGAAATTGATAAGCAAGGAGTATGTGAGGAAGAGTATGAGTCTATGTGTTGTGTTAGTGCTACTCGTGCCAAAAAAAGATGGAACATGGAGGATGTGTATGGATTACAGGGTCATCAACAATATAACGATAAAGTATCGTCACCCAATTTCTATGTTAGATGAACTACATGGCTCATGCATATTTAGCAAAATTGATCTTAAAAGTGGTTATCATCAAATTAGGATGAGGGAATAAGATGAATAGAAAACTGCATTTAAAACTAAATATGTTTTATATGAGTGTGTGGTTATGTCATTTGAGTTTACTAATATACCTAGTACATTATACGATTAATGAATCATGTTTTGTGTGCATTCATAGGTAAATTCGTAATCGTTTACTTCGATGACATCTTGATTTATAGTAAGGACTTAAATGAGCATGTATAACATTTAAGATGAGTGCTTGTGATTTTAAGATAAGAACAACTTTATGCTGACTTTAAAAAACATATATTTTGCATGGAAAAAGTTCTTTTTCTAAGATATATGGTTAGTGCAAAATGAATAGAAGCAGATAAGGAGAAAATCAAGGCTATCAAAGAATGACCAACACCTAAAAGTATAATTGAGGTAAGAAGGTTTCACATATTAGCTAGTTTTTATAGGCGTTTTGTTAAATATTTTAGCACAATTGTACCACTCACAGAAGTTCTCAAGAAAAGTATATGATTTAAATAGAGCGTTAAACAAGAACATGAATTTAATACTATTAAAAACAGGTTGTGTAATGCACAAATTTTAGCATTTCCTAATTTTGACAAAACTTTTGAGATTGAATGTGATGCCTCATGGATATGTATTGGAGTTGTTTTGATGCAGGATAAAAAAATTGATTGCGTACTTCAGTGAAAAGCTAAATGGAGCAGCTCTTAATTATCCTACATATAACAAGAAGTTGTATGCACTTGTTTGGGTTTTGGAAATATGGCAGCACTACATATGGCCAAAGGAGTTCGTAATTCACACCAACCATGAGTCCTTGAAGCATCTGAGAGGTCAATGTAAGCTAAACAAGAGTCATGCAAGATGGATGGAGTTCATTAAGACATTATTATATGGCATCCCGTATAAACAAGATAAAGAAAATATAGTTGCGGATGCATTATCGAGAGGTATGTGTTTTTAACTTCTTTAGGTGCTAAACTGCTTGGATTTGAAAATGTTAAGGACATGTATGCTAATGATCCAGATTTTTCCAATATATACGAATCATGTGATAAATGTGTTGTGGATAGATTCTTTAGGTATGATGGATATTTATTTCGGGAAAATAAACTATGTGTTCCTAAATGTTTAATGAAAAAGTTGTTGGTAAGAGAAGCACGTAGTGAGGTTTAATGGGTCATTTTTTCGGGTTAAGAAGACTTTAGAGATGTTAGGAGAACATTTTTTGGCTTAAGATGAAAAATGATATTGAACGGGTTTGTAGTATATGCATCGCTTGTAAAAATGTCAAGTCTAAGATTTTATCACAAGACTTGTATACACATCTACCTATTCCTAGTAAAGCTTGGGTTGATATTTCCATGGACTTTGTTTTGGGTTTACTTAGAATTAAGAAATGAAGGGATTCCATATTTTTTGTGGTAGATAGATTTAGTAAAATGATACATTTCATTCCATGTCATAAAACTGATGATGTTACTAATATTGCGGATCTATTCTTTAAAGAAGTGGTGCGTTTACATGGGATTCCTAAAAGCATTGTATCGGATATGGATGTTAAATTTCTTAGTCACTTTTGGAGGGTTTTGTTGAATAATTTAGGCACAAAATTATTGTTTTCCACAAGTTATCACCCCGAAACTGATCAACAAACTAAGCTGGTTAATAGAACCATAATACAATTATTATGCACTACATGTAATAAGAATTTGAAGAGTTGGGAAGAGTGGTTGTCATTCATTGAGTTTGCATATAATAGAGTCACACATTCTACTACTTCTTGTTCTCCTTTTGAAATTGTATATGATTTTAATCCACTAACGCCGTTGGATTTAATTTATTTACATGTTAATGAACTAGGTAGTTTAGATGGGAAGAAGAAGACCGAATTGGTGAAATCATTCCATGAAAAAGGTAAGAATGCAAATCGAAAAGAAAAACAAGCACTATGCATCGCAAACAAATAAAGGCTGGAAGAGCGTTACATTTGAACCTGATGATTGAGTTTGTGTACACTTGAACGTTTTTCAAGCACTATGAACGTTTTTCAGAACAAAAGAAATCAAAGTTGCAACCACGAGGAGATAGTCAATTTCAAGTCTTTGAAATGATTAATGACAATGCCTAGAAATTGGATCTTCCTGGTGAGTAAAATGTTTCAACTACTTTTAATGTGTTTGATTTTTCTCTATTTGATGCAGGTACAGATTCGAGGTCAAATTTTTTCAAAGAGGGAGGGGATGATGTGATCCAAGAAACGAAGGCAAGTTCGGGCAATGACTTGTTGATCGTTGATGAAGGGCCTATGACTAGGTTGCGAGCGAAGATGGTCAAAGAAGCATGAGATTACTTGCTTAAGTTACAACAGACAAAACATCGATCTTGAGAAGTCAAGGAGTGAGTTTCTTGATGGGCTTGGAAGAAGAATCACGATAAATCAACTTGGTGCAAGCAACGGTCGAAGACCATAAAAATTTCTACTATGCGACCGCAAAGTAGAAAGAGACATGTTGTCGCATAACTCTATCCAAAGAGAAACATTGGATTTTTCACTAGGTCTATATGGTCGCATAGTGGTTATGTGACCGCATAGTAATGGTGTCAAAATGGACGGTCCGGGCTGGCCCGACCCACGCACTAAAAAGCTCGTGTACAGCCCGCTATAAAAAAGCCCACGTCATACGGGCTTACGGGCCGGTCCGGCCCGAACCGAGAAAAAAACTAAATGACCCGGCCCGGATAGCAAGCCCTTTTTTTTTTTTTTTTATTTTTTCAAAAATTGTTACTTAAAAAATAAATGATAAATTTTTTATTTTTTTTTTAAAAAAAGAGGCCCGCGGTTATCCAAAACTCGGCCCGAACAGGTAAAAATATATTGGGGCCTGTGATTCAGCCCACGAATCGAGCGGGCCGGTTCACCTTCTGGCGGCCTGGATTGGCCGGTTCGACCCGCCCATCTTGACACACCTCTACTGCATTGTTCAAATTTTGGGCAGATTTTATTTTATTTTTTTTTTTTATTTTTATTTTTTTTATATTTTCAAATTTCGCGAAATCTTCTAATTATGTTAAAACTCTACTTTTTGGTAACTTTTGTAATTTTTTTGATTTCAAATTCATTTAGTGGGTTTCCTATAAATATGACTCATAATTTTACATTGTAAACAACTATTCATCCATATCAATAGATAGATTATTTCGTGAGCAATTTTTACTTTCAATTCATCATTCTTCATTGAAATAATTTTACGAACTTATCAAGAGTTATTTCTTGTGACGTTCAAATAATTCGGGTGAGATTCTCGAATCTTATGATCACTGGTCAACATATTGACGACGATTGTGTTGATTTTTTTATTCAATATTTTTGGGTCAAACCTTAAACTTGATTTCTTGACATTCTTGAATTCGATTCAATCTCTTGTGAATTTCGTAACTACTACTACTACTACTATGTGGGTTCGCATAATCAAACATCAAAATGTAATAAGAGAATAATAAATAATCAATCCAAAAAATAAGCAATTAAATAATCAAAGAGTTAACAAATCCAAACCTGGATCCGTTCTTGTAACCCTTAGTGTTGAATCTCCACATTATTGTAGATGTTCCATTCTTCCTCATCAAAATTGATCAAAGTCTCGATGAATTTCTTGTAATTTTGCTCCACCCTCTTGTTTAACCTCAATATGCACTTTACATAGCCCTCATTCCTCAATGCCCCATGCCCATGCAAAGCATTTAAAAGCCCATATAAGTTAGATGGCATGCTCGTTTAAATGGATACAACCCCCTCAAATGGCATTCCAGACTTCATATATGGATATTAAATGGCTGTTCAATTGGCCAGCACAAGAAATCATTTTCCAAATGTTTGCCTCATTCTTTCAATTTTAATTTGATTTTGGGTCCCGTCAAATAATTTGTAATGTTCACAGTTCACATTAATCATTTCATTTTTTCAATTTTTAAATTCAACTTCGAACCACTTCATCATTAGCATAATAATGCTAGTCACACTTTCGGTGAGTGTATTTATTTATTATATGCGGTTCGATTCGGTTTGATCTCAATTGAACCTTTTGACGCTTAATCCTTTATCTTTATACTGTTGATGTTTGGATCGATTTTCAAAATATTGATTAAAATATCCGGAGCAGCTATAAACCGGTGGCGACCCTGACATGCTTAGCAGTGAATGGCTTCCGGCAAACACGCAAGTAATTCCACCCATTGTGCTCCAGCTGCAGTCCAATTAATCAATTTCTCTTATTTGGGCCCCAATTGGAGGCCCAAGCTTCCAAAATCTTCTTCATGGCCGAAAGGTGTCTTTATTTAGGGTTGAACGACGAAATCGTCAAACCACAAAATCAAATCGAAATCACTTTTTAAAAAAACTATTGGTTTGAGTCTACGTAGATCCATCAGCGTTTTAATTTTAAACCAAACCAAACTGCATCAAAGTGATTTGATTTATGTTTCAATATTTCTAAACTGTTTTAAACTGTCAAACCGTTTACAAAAAAAAAAAAAAAAAAAATTAAATACATCCTAGTTAAAAAATTACATCAATATTAGACATAAAACAATTAAACTCAATATAAAAATAGACAATTAACCATCTCAATTTGTTAATTAAATAATATTCAAATATTCACCAATCATCACAATTATAAATCCAAAACCCTCAAATTGGATGAAGTGTTAAACAATTGTTACTAGACCATATCCATTAACCGTCCATTACTATTGAATATGCAAATAAATCTAGATTTTAGTTCAAACTCGCCTACTATTTTTTTTCCTTATAATTTTTTTGAATTTCGAAAATTTTCAAGTCAGTTGATCCAACTTTTTTTTTATTGTTTGGTAATTGTTTGTTATGTTTCAATGGTAGTTGTGTTGTTTTAAATTGTTAGTGAACAGATTTCTAGTTAGGTCACTCAATTAATTATTAACATTTTAATTTAGTTTCTAGATTTTATTGTGCTAGAATGATTTGGTTGATTACTTAGATGGTCGGTTTGAAGATTTGACTAATGAATCTTTCGACTTATTATTTTGGTGAAAATTGAATGCAAATAAGTAAAAGGTTGTCTCCTAAATTGTTCAAAATATATTAACTATTTAAGTATCCACAATTATTTGAGTTTGCATTCCCCATTGGTGGTTGGATTTTTTATTCATTTACGAGTTCATTGAGTGTAAATATAATTGATGAGGTGATTTGTCATAAAAATTGGTTGAATAGTAACAAGAAACTTATATCGATTCTTCAATATTTGAATTAGGCAAAAAGTATTGGACGATTACAAAAAGTTATAGAAGGTATTATCGTATTTAATTGTTTTATTCATTTATATTTTATTCTTAATTCTATATCATTTAATTATATTCAATGAATTCATGTATTACATTCTTATCTTATGGAGAGAGTGAACCATGTGTTACAATTGCACATGTTACCCTAATTAGTATTGACTAAGAGATTAATATATTTCTATCATATTCTTGCATTATAATGATTTGAATTACAGAACTTTAGTTTGTAATATTTTTAATTATACTAGTTTTAACATGAAACTTTTGATTAATATTTATGATTTAACTTATTCGGTATATGTTAATTTTTTTCTTTGTTAAATATTGGTTTTAAACTGAACAAAACAAAAAATAAAAGTGATTTGAATTGGTTTGGTTTAGAAATTAAAATTGTTTGGTTTGATTTGAAAAAAATTCAAATTGCTTTAAGTGGTTTGGTTTGAAAATTTGTAACAAATCGTCAAAATCAAACCATGTTGCCCCCACCATTATTATTTTCGTGTTTGGTTAACTAAAAAATTATAACCCTATTTGATTTACATTTTTTTCAAACTCTTTCTTCTACAAGATCATTTTCAACCACACAATCATACAATAAAATATTTTACATATAAATTAAAAAAAAATCCTACTTTTTAACTACACGTTCTCCTAAAACGCTATTCAAAACTCCTTTTTTTTTTTTTTTTTTTAAGAATGACCACCAAATAGGGGTTATATTAATATTCAATTCGGGGGGAAATACATAAATATCTATATTTAAAGATACAATTTCAACTTTGACAAACTTGACATTTTTTTTTTTCAAAAAATAGATCATAAATAGGTTTTTATTAAATTATGTAAATATACAATATATGTTTATTAGATGAGAGAAGATGTTTAAAAAGATTCTCAAGGAATTAGTTACATATTCATTCCAAAATCATGTAGTATTAATTAAATAAATTATGGTCACAATATCATACAATTTATTATTAAAGTTACGTACTAGTCACATTCATAGAATGTCATAGTCATAAATCACAAAATTTAAAGTTCACAATTTATCAAATTAATTGGTCACAACTTCTTTCATGGTCACAAGTCACAAATTTTATAAGACACAATTTATTTTACAGTCATAAATTATCAAATTAAATTTCACGATCATAAATCACAAATTTTGTATGTCATGACTTATTTCATGGTAAAAAATTATCAAATTAATTAATCACAAGTTATTTCTCTATCACAATTTAATAAATTAATTGAGCGTGACTTATTTTTCAATCACAAATTTTATAGGTCACAATTTATTTTATAATCACAAATTATGAAATCAATTTATCACAAATTATGTCTCGATCATAAATTAATTGTTATTTCTTGGTCACAAATATCAAACTTTATTTATCACAACTTATTTCTCGATCATAATAGTCAATCACAAACCACAAATTTTACAGGTCACGACTTTGTGGTTAAATGGTTAAGAAATTTTCTTATGGATGTTCATTTGTGGTTTAAACCACTTCAAGCTATTTTTGTCCATTGGTCAAACAATTATTTCAAGCGCTCAAAATTCATCTTACAATAGAAAGTCTGGACATATTTGTAGGAGGTAAAATATTTTGCGTTAGATGCTAAAGGATGGGTTTATAGTTATTGATTATTTGAAGTCAAGTGATAATATTGTTGGTCCATTAACAAAAAGATTAGCTAGAGAGCTAATTCAAAAAACATCGGGGAGATGGGCTACAACGTATTATAAACTAGATTACCTCTAATGGAAACCCAATCTTGCGATTGGAGATCCCATGGACAAGGTTCAATGGGACAAAAAGTTATTGGAGTGGTCTGTGGGGGTACTATATTAGATTTACTCCAAACTTTTCACTATGATGCGTAGTACCGATTGTATTGATTAAATGAAGAACTGATGTTCTTAATGCTTACTATAGCTAATATTCGATAGAGTGTTTAGATACAGTGCACCCTTAATAGTGTTGACTTATGGTTGATTATAAGTTTAAAGTTTTGATTATAACAAAAAAGTTAATCTTGTTTACTAACAAGTTGAATTTAAGTGATTATAATTTTTCAAAGTATAGTATGAAAAACTGATCAATAATTGTCAAAAGATGTCAAAATCAAAGTCACATATTCAAGAACTTAAGAGCCAAACTTCAGAACAGGATCAAAGACTTGATTTCTTAAACAATGTATAAAGGTACTAACACCTTGATATTTGACAATGAATGCTTAAACTCAAAATTCTTCTACACATTAAAAATAATTTTTGTGTATTAAAAGTTACTCTAATGCAACGTTTTGATCAAATATAAAAATGACTTTTAAAATGATATTTGAACTTGAAAAATATCTTTTATTTTGAAAAGTTGATTAAAAATATTTTTCAAAAGTCCATGCCTTCTAAAACCTTCAAATCGGATCAAACGAGACCAAAACGTGAAAAGATCAAAACTGTCGGACGGTCGATCGGCCGGATGAGGACCGAAAATTTCCAACGATCCAAATTTGACTGTTTTGACATCTGATTTTCATTATACAAACGACTATATTGGTCATCCGGACAAGAGGTGGTTGACCAGAGATGTCATCTGAACTTATATATTTTTTTGACGTTTTGAACTCTATAAATATCCTCACTCTTTCCATTATTCACTAGACTTTCAAGACTTTGAGTGAGATATAATTTGAGAGACTTTTGTTAGCTTACATTTGCATTAATTTCATTTATTTCTTCATATAAAATATTTTGATCGATTCAAACTATTTTCATCATTTTCATCAAAGTTTTTCACCTCTCTTTTTGTAATCAACTTATTTCTATCATTCATAGAAGAGTGATATATTTTGAAGAAATATTTGAACATACATTGTACCATTCAAACTTGTAAAATTATAATATTCATCAAAGTTCCTCATCTATCTTTTGATACTTAATTTATTACTATTATTCATTAGAAGAGAGATATATTTTGAGTAGTTTTTTGAACTTACATTACATTTATTTCTTCTCCATCTTCTTATTGAAAAACTTTGACCGATTGAATTTAACTTTGAAATCATCATATTCATTAAAATTTTCTCAGCTAATACTTAAGCTATCATTTATTGGTATTCATTGAAGTGTTAGTCTCTCGTATTGAGGTCATGTAAAAGCTCAATAATATAAGAATCAGTGCTCTTTGTTGTAAGTCACTATGTGGGTTATATTGAAATCTCGTAAAGCTCAATAGTGTGGGTCATATTGAGGTTTCGTAAATCTTAATATTGTATAAGGATCGGCGCTCCATGTTTGTAAGTCGCCGAAAGCATTGTAAATGGTTGGATTGCACCTCAAGTCAATCAATATAGTGAAAAGACATTGCTTGTGTCGGAGAGTTTGGTAACGAAGGACGTATATCATTACTTTGGATCGAATCTCCACAATTATATCGTTTGCATCACATCTACCCATTTACTTATCATTATCTTATTTATGTTTGTTATTTGATTGATCTACTTGCTTTTATTTGCTTATGATTATTAATTGATCAACATCTCATTTGCTTATGATTATTAATTGACCAACTTTAAAAATCAATTCATCCACTCTTGATTAGTTATTCTTGGGATATCAGATAGAAGCACATATTTGAGTGTGAAAGTGGGATCACTTCCTATGAGAATTGATGCTAATTCTGTAGAGCACTCAAAGAAATTGGACAAGTTCACGATTGAAATGAATACAACTATGAGAACTCGATAGTTGTTTTAGAAGTCATGTGTGTGTTCTATTGTCTCAGTTTGCAACCATATTTGTACAGTTCAAAACGTAGTTCACTCTACAATTAACTCGATAGAATATACAAAGTCAAAGGTCAAATCGATAAACACCTAAGCCTACGTGTTTTCTATTGTACTCCAAAATAGTATTTATATTTATCTTATTTCTTTCATGTGGGGGATTGTTAGATATTTTCTACAATAAATCTATTATGTGAAAGAAATAACCAATTCAGATAAAGTGTCCAATTGGTGAAAAGTATAAAATTTGTGTGGGCGTTCGGGGAGGGGGGGTTTAGGTCACATCCCATGCAATAATTAAAAAGTCTTTATTAGGACATCATGCTGTCACGAGACTCGATTAGTCGAAATTTTTTATTTTCTGGATTTTACTATTCTGCAAGTTATTGCAACTAGATATATTTCAACAACAAACAACCTATCTCTTTCAAAAGATTGAGCTCAAAATGATGTATTAAGCATTTTGAAAATCAGCAAGTGATTTTTTATTTAATTCTCCATGAAAGCAATAGTCACTCACTTTACTTCATTTATTTATTTACCCTTGCGATGGAAGAGAAGTTATGGAAAACTCACTGAAATTACTTCGCAATCAATGATTAAGGTCAACTAGGATAGGACTTTTTTTTTTGTTAGAACCATAGGCCTCCAAGTTTTCAAAACCACATCCCCTTTAATTATCGTTAGCTAAAATTGACGATTCTTGACCACCTTCGAGGCTGTCATTGCACAGAGTCGGACCTGAGGAGAGGCTCAATAGACCTCTGCCTCAGGCCCAGCATACTGGGGGCCCAATAAAATGGTGCATCTTTTTTTCTATATTATACTTGTGTTTCTATTAATTAATTAATTGCAAATTTATGTATGAAAATGCGTGTTGTGGTCCTTTTATTCTTCTCAACTGTTCTTTTTGTTTGAAATTTCATAATCCAGTAGGTTGAAAATTTTGGTGAGGATAAGCTACATATCTAATTCATGAAGATGAATAGTTATAGTTTTTTGGTGCTTAGTAATAGATACGGAGCATGTTTGCTCTACTCTTATTAAATATTTCATTTTCTTTGTTTTATTTTTTTAAGTTAATAAATTCAGTTCATTAAAAATCTTATAAACGAAAAAAAAAATTTAATTGTTTGCTATGATTTATGGGTCCAAAATCTAAAGTTTGTCTTAAGCCCCGCAAAACATAGGTCCGGCCTTGCATAGGCGCTTAAGAGAGGTAAACATGAAGATTGAACCACATACAGATCTAAACTAAATGTGGAGTCTATCCAAGTCCTTTTTTTTTATTATCTGGAGTCCTAGAATGATTTTTACTGCTATGATTTTTTCCATAGAAAACTCAGACTAGAATTGTGTCTAAACACCGCATACACCACCTTATCACCATTGTGTCGATTGCACCACCGCAACGAGGTCAAATATCGACCAAGAACGAGGAGCCTTCGCTGTCCGATCTACCACTGAGTGTGAGAAGGGGAAGGCGATGGGTGGCTTCCGATCCGGTGACGGGTCTAAAGAGAGAGAGAGAGATATAGAATTTGGAGAGAGAGAGAGAGAGAGGGTCGAGAGATTAGAGAAACAATAGATATATTGATTTAATAATAATAATATTATTATTATTATTAAAATTAAAATTAAATTATGATCAATTTTTGAATAAGAGCCTGTTTGTTTTGGATTAAAATTTGATTTTAATTTAAGTCAAAGTCAAACAATCAATATTAACGACATCTTTCATGGGTCCACAACTTTTCAACCACACATTTCAAAAACTTTTATCATAATCTACTAAAAAAATTCAATTTTAATCCCCACCAAACACCATCTAAATAAGTTTTAAACTTGATTTTTGAAATTGAAAATTGAAAACCGTATTAGGATGTAATTTTCACTTTAATTCGAAATCAATAAATAATTTTAACAATGCATTGTATAAGATCCATAACTTTTGAAACACACAATCCATCAACTTCTATTAATTCCTACTGAAAATCTGATTTTTATCTAAATTCAATACATATTAAAATTATTTACTTTTTCATCTTTTTAAATCGAATGTGATAATCTTCGAGAATCGTTTATGGCAAAGGACAATGCCCACGCTTTAGGTCGACCAGAAAGACAATAAGGTGGAGTTATACTCTATACATAGACATTATACTTAGTTTATAAAATTAAACTAATATTATCATGATATTAAATATGCAAAAAAGTTGGCATCAAATGTTTATGTAACATCCCAAAATTTTTTAGTAAATATTTTTAGAATTTTAGGAAGTTTTTAATTTGGACTTAATTGAATGATAGAATAAATGTTATTACGAGTTGTAATTATAATAGTATTATGGACTTGAAAGTGCAATTCCATAATTGCATATTTGTCCAGGGGTTAAAGGTGTAATTTCACAAACAAATAAAATATTTGCATATTTACCCTAGGGGAAAAGTGCAATTTAATAAATTGCACAATTAACCCCCTGGCATCCACTATAAATAGGGGATGATGTGAAGTGGGAAATGTCTTCCATCCCTTTCATTTCCCATCCCTTTCATTCCTTAAGGTATGTTTTTTTTTAAGTTAATTATTTGTTTAGATAATTATTTAATTCATTATTTGTTTTAAGTACTTAATTGATTTATGAATAAGAAATTATTATTATTATTTTTTTTTTTTGCTTTAGGGTTCTTCAAGAATGGAGGAAAGATAAAGTTAGAGTTAAATTTAATTAATAAAATTATAAATGATTAATTATAAATTTTCTATTTTGAAATCTTAACTCTATTAGTTTTAAAATTTATAAAATATTTCAAGAAATATTGAGTTTAGTTTACCTAGCTTGCATTATTAAAGATTGTAATTGAAGTAAGTAAAGAAGTAAGATAGGAAATCATTTGGTATAATAGTTGCTAATTATATTGGTTATGGTTAGTGTGCCACTAATGTATGTATACATGTGGACATGGTAAATTCAATTGAAGAGGAAATATTTATCACTTGAGGATTAAACTTAAATTATTTTGATTTGATGAGAAGTAAAGTGTTATGATGCATAGTGTCAAAAGTGAGGTATGTTGAAAATTTAGTAAAGAAGAATATGGGATGCATAAGAAATTGATACTTGTGTGTTAAATGAAATGAAAAATGGATCAAACATGAAATGAAAAATTATATAGTAATTTTTACATGTATTAATTTTATTTTAGAAATTATGGAATTGATTTAATAACGATAACGAGAATTTTATTATTACTATTTATTGGTAGTAAAGTAGTATCATTATTAGTATTCTTATTAGGGGTGTTTTATTAAGTAACCTTTATTATCTTATAGGTTTAGTTTAGATTTGATAATTGAGAAGTAATATGGCAAGACATGATTAATGTAGAGATTATTGTATTAATGCAGATATTGATCAAGGAGGTCGTGAAAAAAGGTAAATATTGATTTTTTTCGACTACAGTACAAGATACATTAATATGTGTAATTATGTGCTTATATGTGTTTGTTTGTTTGTTTTACTATGTGACATGGTAGCGTGACACGTGTGCATTGAGTTTATTTGGAAAACGTATGGATAATTACGTATTCAAGATCATGCATACTTTTGTTTTCATTTTGATTGAGTTGTGGTTGAACATTTTGAGTGTGAATCCCATTATAGATGTATCGTACTATTGTGTTTGAATAAAGATACCATTTGAGGTTTTGACGGTCATTAATGGTAGCTAATGATAATGTATTCGGAGTTCGGCAGCAGTATATAGGTAGTGTCAGGAAGTTCCTTGGTGGCCTTGGGACTGTGGATAGGCACTTGGAGCATTGTATATATGTAGGCTAGGCCTGTAATTTGTATATATGATATACTGATGAAGCATCCTGAGTCTCGGTGATCAACGACGGATGCAATGATATTGGTTTGCGCGCAAGAAATGACCATGTTATTGTGAGCTCATACAGTACACTATAATAAGGATTTGGGCCCATGTATGTTTGGCATGCATCATCATATTTACTGAACTTTATGGTTCACGTTTTCTATTTTGTAATGTAGATGGCCCCGCAAGAAACTGAGGTTATTCGAACTACCAGACATGTCGAAATTACTGAGGACCTCACAGCTACACATGTTATATATAGACGCACCCACTACACACGTTTTTATACAGTTGTCGATGAGGATGAAAATATCGAAACTTTTGAAGACGGTGAGGATTTTGTAAGAGTTATAATCGATGTCTATGATCTGGTTACTTGTCGTTATGTAAATATCATAATGTACGTAGAATAGACATGGATGTGATATTATGCAAAAAAAGGAAAATGGTGCTTAGAAAAAGAATGTGTAAAAAAATAAAAGGACTTCACTGACTTTGATGTACCGCCACATCCGCTTGCTGTAGAATAGATATAGGGAAAATATTTTGAAAATTTGTAGACATTTCTTTTGACCAAAATTTTTGGATAATCATATGACTAACTTGTGATGGGATATATTTTGTAAAACACATTGTCGTTTTGGTATAATATAAAACTTGACGGTTCTTTTAACTCTTTATGTTTAATTTTCGTGATATGTATTGATTTTACTGTGAGATGCTTATTTGAGTTAAATCTCAGCCCATTATAAAACTATTTATAAAATAACACGAAAAAATATTAAGGATAGAGATTGGAGGCTGACATAAGTGGTATCAGAGCCAAGGTTTTGATAACATCCTGAAAAATTAACATGTATAGCTAGGGAATAAGTAAACGACGACATGCTGGTATGCATGTTATTGTTGTTTTCATTGAATTTGTTTAATAAAATTATGTTTTGAGTTGCTAGTGTCCTAAGTATAAGTGTGATCCTACTAAGGAAATCGTCCTATATAAATTAGAGGATATGTAGTTTGTCTTAATATTTATGAAAATGAAAATAATAAGTGAGTTTACTTTTTATTCTACTAGTATTTAAGGGTACATATATTAGTTGCAGGCTTAAAAGTCTATTTTAGTTAGATGGCTGATGCAAGTGAATCTACGACCAACGGAAATAATCGAGACACAGTAGTAGAGCTTTTGGCAGCGTCAGTAGAGATCCAGTCACAACAACTTATTCAGCATATGCAAGCTGCACCAGCTCCAAGAATCGATGCGAATGCTAGAGAGAGATTTAGGAAACTAAACCCTCCCATTTTTTATGGGACTGTCGACCAGATGAAAGCAAAAAAGTGGCTACGTACGACGGAGAATATGTTTAAATATAGTAGAATTCCAGATATTGAAAAGGTAAATTGTGCTACTTTTATGCTATGAGGCAGTGCTGGATTTTGGTGGGATACGGTGCAAAGCATTGATCTCGTAGATTCTATGACATGAACTTGATTTAAGGAACTCCTTCTAAATAAATATTTTACCGCAGCTGCTAGACAACAAAAGTTAAATGAGTTTATTCAGTTGAGACAAAGGACCATGTTTGTTGGAGAATATATTAGAAAATTTGAGGAACTTTCTCGTTTTGCTTTTCATATAGTCAGCACTAATGAGCATAAGGTGGAACAATTTCTTGAAGGGCTCCAACCTGACTTATATTGAGATGTGAAGATAGTAGGCACCCATGGAGTAACTTTTTCAACTATTGCAGAACGAGCATTGGAAGCGGAGCAAGCAAAGATTTGTATTACTGGAGCACGAGAGCAACATTGTTCTAATTTCCTTAAACGGTCTCATTGGCAGAGAGGCAATGATTCAAATAATGTAAAGAGAGGACCTTCTTTTAGACAAGGACCTAGCAATAATGTCCGACCTCCAAATAATAATCATGGGAAGAAGCCACGTCGCAACAGTCAACCAATATGTAGTACGATATGTCCTAAGTGCAACAAGGTTCACATTGGCTCGTGTATTACTTGCTATAGTTGTGGTAAACAAGGACATATTTCATGGGTATGCACGGAGAAACTCAAGGAAAATGGGAATCGTACAATTGCTAGGGTTTATGCACTGAATGAAAGCACTATAGGTGATGCTTCAACAATTGTTGCTGGTAAGCTTCCTATTGCTGGAACTTTTGCTTATAATTTATTCGATTCTGGATCTTCACATTAATTTATATCTTTTAGTATGGTTAGAAGGACTCATTTGCTAACTGATAGTTTGAAGTCTGAGTTAGAGGTACTTATTCCATCTGGACAAACGTTATGAACTAAGAAAATAATAAATAATTGTGAGGTGATGATTAACATTTATTCTCTTCCTGCAAACCTTATTCTTTTGGATATGAGAGATTCTGATACCATTTTAGGTATGGATTGGTTGTCAAACTTTCGAGCCAATTTAGAATGTTCTAGAAAAATTGTTACTTTTCGTTTATCTAATGATGAATTAGTAGCCTTCCAAGGAATGATCAACCATTTATCTACTTTATTAGTATCAGTTATTAGAGCGCGGAAGATGACACGAAAAGGTGGTGAATTTTATTTGGTCCATATTTATAATACTGAAATCAAACCAGAAATCTCTTTAGATAAAATTTCAGTAGTTCGAGAATTCCCTGATGTTTTCCCTGAAAAGTTGTGTGGACTAACTCCTGATCGAGAAATTGACTTTGTCATTGATCTAATTCCTCGTGCTTGTCCAATATCAAAAACCCCATATCACATGGAACCCGCAGAGCTCAAAGAGGTGAAATTACAATTACAGGAATTACTAGATCAGGGATTCATTCGCCCAAGTTTTCTCCTTGGGGTGCCCCAGTCTTCTTTATTAAGAAAAATGATGGACCAATGAGGATGTGTATTGACTAAATAAAGTGATACTAAAAAACAAATACCATTTTTCTCATATAGATGATTTGTTTGACCAACTTCAAGGTGCTACAATATCCTCCAAAATCGATCTTCGTTCGGGATATCATCAAGTAAAGATTAAAGAAGAAGATATACCGAAAACTACTTTCAGTACCAGATATGGGCATTATGAATTTTTGGTCATGCCCTTTGGTTTAACTAATACCCCTGCTGCTTTTATGGGCCTAATGAATTGAGTGTTCAAGAGATATTTAGATAAATTCATTATTGTTCTTATTGATGATATCCTTATTTACTCTATGAGTGAAGCCGAACACGATCAACATTTATGTCAGGCTCTATCTATTTTACGAGCCAATAAGCTTTTTGCAAAATTCACGAAATGTGAAATTTGGCTTAAGTAAGTGATATTTCTTGGTCATGTGGTTTCTGCAAACGGGATTTCCGTTGATTTAAGTAAGATCGAAGCTGTAACACATTGGCCACGACCGACTAATGTCATGAAAGTTCGAAGTTTCTTGGGACTTCCAGGATATTATCATCATTTCGTTGAGGGATTTTCGAGAATTGCAGTTCCATTAACTAAATTAACTCAGAGGAGTACCTTTTAATTGGTCGAAGGCATGTGGGCGAAGTTTTCAGGAACTTAAGAAGAGGCTAACTACAGTACCGATACTAGCTATTTCGTCTACCTCTGAAAAATTTGTGGTGTATAGTGACACCTCTAAAGATGGACTTAGATGTGTTTTAATGCAAAATGGTAGGGTTATTGCTTATGCATCATGCCAATTGAAAGAATATGAAAAGAATTACCTTACACAGGATTTAGAATTACCAACTGTAGTGTTTGCATTGAAAATTTGGAGGCATTAACGTTGTGAGATTTATACAGATCATAAGAGTTTGAAGTACTTTTTCACTCAAAAAAAGTTGAATATGTGACAAAGAAGATGACTCGAGTTAGTCAAGGATTATGATTGTAATACAATTATCATCCCGAAAAAGTTAATATTGTAGTTGATGCCCTT
The DNA here is from genome assembly GCA_019395295.1 of Osmanthus fragrans. NCBI lineage: Eukaryota > Viridiplantae > Streptophyta > Magnoliopsida > Lamiales > Oleaceae > Osmanthus > Osmanthus fragrans. The sequence goes on along the minus strand of CM033346.1, from coordinate 14,419,671 downwards.
AGTAGAAAGACTTTGCATGGAAAAAAGTTATCGGTGCAATTGAAACGAGAGGTTCAACTGAATCTAGAAATTTGTGGAAATATGAATCTCACGGCTCAACCTACATTATGGGAACGTATCAAGGAGCAACAATTACTTAATCAAACCTTAAAACGAATTCATCAGCAGATTTTGGATGACAAAAACTCAGTGTACCAGATAGCAAATGATGGAGATATTTATTCCGTAATAGAATTTATGTACCCAATGAGACAACTCTTCGAATTGAGATTTGCGCAGAAGCACATAACACCCCATATTCTATTCATCCAGGAGTTACAAAAATGTATCGTGATATTAAACTCCATTTTTGGTGGCCGAGAATGAAACCTCACATCTCAAAATATGTGAGTAACTGTCTGGCCTGTCAACAGGTTAAAACTGAACATCAACGTCCAACGGGATTTCTTAAACCCTTGCAAATATCTGAATGGAAATTGGAGAAGATTGCAATGGATTTTGTGGTGCGATTACCACGAACCAAAAAGAATTAAGATGCTATTTGGGTTATAGTAGATCAACTAACTAAGTTGACACACTTTTTGCCTATTCAAACCACTTTTACTTCGAAACAATATGCCTAATTATATGTACAAGAAATTGTGCATTTACATGGTATACTAACATCGATAGTATCTGATCAGGATCCTCGATTCTTATCGGTGTTCTGGAAAGGGTTACATCAAGCTTTAGGTACTCAACTCTCCTTTGGCACAACATTCCATCCTCAAACAGACGGACAATCGGAACGAACCATCCAAATATTGAAGATATGTTACACGCTTGTACTCTAGATTTTCAGGGAAAATGAAGCAAATATCTACCCTTGATAGAATTCTCATATAACAATAGTTACGAGTCTTCAATTGGAATGACTCCTTTTGAGATTTTATATGGCCGCAAATGTAGATCGCTTATACATTGGCATGAAATTGGAGAGAAACAAGTTTTAGAGCTAGAACTAGTACGAAATATGGTTGATGCTGTAAAAAATATTCGCCAACGCCTTGCTATCGCTCAAGATCGTCAAAAGAAATATGCTCATAGACGAAGGAAACCATTAGAATTCGCTGTCAGAGACAAAGTAATTCCGAAAGTTGCACCAATGAAAAGGGTATTTAGATTTGGGAAAAAGGGAAAACTTAGCCTAAGATATATTGATCCTTTTTAAATCTTGGAATGGATTGGTACAATAGCTTTTAAGTTAAACTTACCAGCTTCCATGGATCGAATCCACAATGTATTTCATGTCTCTACTCTTTGAAAGTATGTTTCAGATGCCTCACATATATTGCCGGATAATCCAATGGATCTAGAAATTAATTTGACCTATGAAGACAAGAAGCAACATGAGAACGAGAAGAAGATATGAAGATTAAGTATCTAGAATTATTTGGTAAGCTTTAAATTTCGAGGATGAAATTTCTTTGAGTGTGGGATAATGTAACATCCCGAAATTTTCTAGTAATTATTTTTAGTATTTTAGGAAGTTTTTAATTTTAGGGACTTAATTGAAAGACAAAATAAATGTTATTAGGAGTTGTAATTATAATAGTATTATGGACTTGAAAGTGCAATTCCATAATTGCATATTTGCCAAAGGGTTAAATGTACAATTTCACAAACAAATAAAATATTTGCATATTTACCCTAGGGGTTAAAAGTGAAATTTAATAAATTGCACAATTAACCCCTAGCATCCGCTATAGCCTATAAATAGGGGATGATTGTGAAGTGGGAAATATCTTTCATCCCTTTCATTTCCCATCCCTTTAATTCCTTAAAGTATTTTTTTAAGTTAATTATTTTGTTAAATATTTATTTATTTTAAGTACTTAATTGAATTATGAATAAGAATTTTTTATTTTTTTTCTTTAGGTTCTTCAATAATGGAGGAAAGATAAAGATAGAGTTAAGTTTAATTAATAAAATTAAGAATGATTAATTATAATTTTTCTATTTCGAAATCTTAACTCTAGAAGTTTTAAAATTTATAAAATATTTCAAGAAATATTGAGTTTAGTTTACTTAGCTTGCATTATTAAAAATTGTGATTGAAGTAAGTAAAGAAGTAAGATAAGAAATCATTTGGTATAATAGTTGCTCATTATATTGGTTATGGTTAGTGGGCCACTAATGTATGTACATATGTGGACATGGTAAATTCAATTGGAGAGAAAATATTTAGTACTTGAGGCTTAAACTTAAATTATTTTGATATGATGAGAAGTAAAGTGTTATGATGCATAGTGTCAAAAGTGAGGTATGTTAAAAATTTAGTAAAGAAGAATATGAGATGCATAAGAAATTGATTAATAAGTGTGTGTGTCTATATATATATATATATATATATATATCTTTATTAGTATTCTTATTAGGGGTGTTTTATTAAGTAATCTATATTATCTTATAGGTTTAGTTTAGATTTGATAATTGAGAAGTAATATGACAAGACATGATTAATGTAGAGATTATTATATTAATAGAGATATTGATCAAGGAAATCGTGAAAAAGGTAAATATTGATGTTTTTCAACTATAGTACAAGATACGTTAATATGTGTAATTATGTGTTTATATGTGTTTGTTTGTTTTACTATGTGACATGGTAGCATAGCACATGTGCATTGAGTTTATTTGAAAAACGTATGAATAATTACGTTTTCAAGATCATGCATACTTTTGTTGTCATTTTGATTGAGTTGCGGTTGAACATTTTGAGTGTGAATCTCATTGTAGATGTACAGTACTATTGTGTTCAAATAAAGATACTGTTTGAGGCTCCTGACGGTCATTAAGGGGTTCCAAGGATAGGATATTCGGAGTTCGGCACCTGTTGACAGGCAGTGTCAGGAGGTCCCTTGGTGGCCTTCGGACTGTGGATAGGCACTTGGAGCACTGTATATATGTAGGTCAGACTTTGAATTTGTATATATGATATATTGATGAAGCATTCTGAGTCTCGATGGGCAACAACGGATGCATTGATATTGGTTTGCGCGTAAAAAATGACCATGTTATTGTGAGCTCATACGGTACACTATAATAAGGAGTTGGGCCCATGTAGGCTTGGCATGCATCGTTGCATCATCATATTTACTGAACTTTATGGTTCACGTTTTGTATTTTGTACTATAGATGGCCTCGCAAGAAACTGAGATTATCCAAACTACCAGACATTCCAAAATTACTGAGGGCCTCACAACTATATATGTTATATATAGCCGCACCCACTACACACATTTTTATACAGTTGTTGACGAGGATGAAGGTATCGAAACTTTTGAAGATTGTGAGGATTTTGTGGTGGTTTATGTTAATACCATAATGTACATGGAATAAACATAGATGTGATATTATGTAAAAAAAAAAAAAAAAAAAAAAAAAAGGGAAAATGGTGCTTAGGAAAAGAATGTGTAGAAAATAAAAAGACTTGGCTGATTTTGATGTACCGCCACATCCACCTGCTGTGGAATAGATATAGGGAAAAATATTTTTAAAATTTACAAGCATTTCTTTTTACCAAAAATTTTGGATAGTCATATGACTAACTTGTGATAGGATGTATTTTGTAAAACAAATTCCTTTTTTGGTATAATATAAAACTTGACGGTTAAACTCTTTATATTTGATTTTCGTGATATGTATTGGTTTTACTGTGAGATGCTTACTTGAGTTAAATCTTAACCCGTTATAAAATTATTCATAAAATAATATGATACAAAAAAAAAATATTAAGGATAGAGGTTGGAGGCTGACAGTTTAAATCTTAATTTTAGTTCATCTTTTTATTAAATATATTAGATCAATTTTAGTTTGTCCATTAAATGACAACTCAATATTCTCAAAGAGATGAATCAGATCAAATAACTTTACATAAAAAAAGAGATAAAAAGAAATGAATTTATTATAAATAAAACAAATTAACTATGTTTAAATTAAAATTAGGAAAAATAAAATAGTTTAAATGCATTTATAAATTAAGAAAAGAAGAAGATGACGTCATTAAATGAGATTTAAAGTGTAGCAAATAAATGATTTTATGTCATTTCAACGGATTGTTTGGACGAAAATCAAAGACGAGCTAGGTATGAAAGGTTGAAGATAAAATTGTGACAGGAAAGTTGGAAAAAAAAATTGAAGATCTTAAGTATAGTGGAAGAATTTTGCTATTTGTATATCCGGGATGACATCTCGAATGACATTCCCCCTCACAAGAAGGGAGAGGGTCCACACTCCAATAAAATAAATTTTATTAAAAGAAAGGAATGAATGTTTATGAAGGGTCTATTTCATGAACATTTATCGAGAATAAATTTTGTGAATTTTTTAAAAAATAAAAATAAAAGTGTGATTAAAAAGTGAAATTTTTTTATGAATTTATGTGCAAAATTATTTTATAAAAAGAATAAAAAATTAAATATAAATTTTTAAAATATAATGAATTGTTGTACCAACAAAAGCCAAATTTGCTCATTCTTAAAACTATGCAATTAATATTGGCTAATTGATATAAAACGTCCCTATCTTTGGAAAGTATTGTGGGTACTGTCCATACCTTTTATATTTTGACATTTATATCCATATCTTTAACATTTTGTGCAGTGAACGTCCTTCCGTCCACATTCCATTAGTTTCTCCGTCAATTAATTACAAAAATACTATTTTCTTTCAATAAACAAGGATAAAATTGTTTAACTCATTGAAATCCTTCATCTCATCTCTACGTGCGACGGTTACACATAGGGTTTCTTCAAAAAAAACTTCCAAACTTTCTTCCATTTCTTCAACTCTCTCCTAATAAAATCTTCTCTTAAAGCATATTTTTAAAGACCTTTTGCATCCAGTTAGTGTTTCTCTCAATCTTAATTCTGGGTCTTCACAGTTCAATCAACAAATGTCAACTTGTTCATAACAGTTATTGAAGTTCATACATGTAAGTAGCCTTTTCTTCCTTTATTTTGTTTCCTGAATTTTAGGAAAGATTTTAATCTATATTGAAAAGTTTGTCCAAATCGAGTTTAGTGTTGCTAAGTTTGTATTTTGTTACAATAAAGTTTGAATCTTGGGAGGGTCTGAGAATCATATGGGGAAATCTGGGGGTAAAAAGAAGAAGAGCGGTGCTAACCAGAACCAAAAGGTTTATGGGAGAGATAATAATTCTACCCCTATCGTTAATGGAGGTGATAATTTGGACTCCTCAAATTTCTTGAAAAGAGCCCATGAGCTAAAAGAAGAGGGAAACAAAATGTTTCAGGCTTAAGGATTATTTGGGTGCTCTTCAGCAATACGAGAATGCTCTTAAACTTACTCTAAAAATGCACCCACACCGAGCTGTGTTCCATAGTAACATGGCCGCTTGCTTGATGAATAGTTGAAGAAATGGCAGAAAGTTTGGAAGTTTTCTTGAACAAACCCTCTGTTGAACCGTCGCACGTAGAGAGGAAATGGAGGGTTTCAATGAGGATAATTTTACCCTTGTTTATTGAAAGAAAATAGCATTTTTGTAATTAATTGATGGATAAACTGACGGAATGTGGACGGAAGGACGTTCGGCACACGAAATGTTAAAGATAGGGACATAAATGTAAAAAAATAAAAAGTAGGGACGATACCCATAATATTATCCAAAAGTATGAATGTTTTGTGCCAATTAATCATTAATATTCCAACATGAACTTTTAACTTCATTCAAGCCAAGTTGACCAATCAATTATCTAACCCTACAAAATCCTAGCTCAAGCATTATCGTTACGTGGCACGTGATCATTGGTTACTCGGATATTCTTTAGATGGATCAATGCTTTGTCCCGGACCCCATTCCACCATCAACCCCTACTCATCCCCTTCACTTTCTCCCTCTTCCATCACTCATCCGAGACCACGTTGTATTTTTCGGGCCCACAAGACTACAAATTTGAGAAACCAACGGATCATGTTAATTCATCACCCCTCGCAATCTTAATAAAATAAGAACCGACCTATAGGTATCCGAACTTTTATACACTCTGAGTTATTTGTCTCTCACGTGAAAATGGGCATCGCACATTAATTGAACGTGGGGCCTGTTCTCATTTGTGAGGAGGAGGTGGGATCGAATACAAGCCACGCCTGTGTAGAAATGACTTTTCCCATAAAATAAACAGTACATCATGAATGGTGCCTAAGAATATCATATTGTGTGTGGCCTCTCTATACGAGGGGATGTTATTTTGTACAAATTGCAAGGTTCTAAAATAAATATCCTACATTTTGGCAAATTGCACTATGCTGCAGACAACCTCAACGACACCGAAGAAGGGGGAAGAAGAGAGCGCTCACTTTTAAGTTTTACTCGATTTTGCCTTTTTTTCTTGGTCGGGTCCGAACTCGGTAAATGGAGTTCCCGTTGGTGTCGCGGGCTCCTAATCCCCCAGTAACTTGGTTTTGTAATTATGAGTTGCCGGTGAGAATAATATATATGAAAAAGAAGGGAGTATTGGCAAATAGTGGGGTGGTGAGGGCGGAGAGGAGTGGTGGTGCTGATGGAAAAGCGGTGGAGAGAGAAGAAAGAGAGAGTCGGGTATATAGGACGGGCTCGGGTATGGAGGTTACCACATTTAATGAGAGCTTTAAAGATACTGAATTTTCAGTCTGGGAAAAGATTGGAACTGTTGTTAGACTAAGTTATGGAATTGGTAAGTCTTTCTACCCTTTTTTTTTTTTCGAGGAATATTATTTTTATGTTCACTTGCTGCTATATGAGTAAATAAGGAAATTGAAATGGGATTTAATTTCTCCAATAATTAATTATGAAGAAGTTTAAAGTGAACATAGAAGTGAAGTTACAGTATTAGCAAGATAGGATTCTTGTTTCTCCATTGTCAATTGGCTGATGTTAAAAGTTACTTTTTTTAAAAGTAACTTTTTGAATATTAATGAAAGTGTGCAAAAAATAAATAAATTCTTTGAACGTAATCTATGCGTGCTTTTGTTTTGCGGAAAGCAAAACCTGTACTTTAAATGGGAAAAGATACTTTGATTGAGAAGTGGATTCTCATTACTTGGCTGAAAAACTATACGACACCACTCCCAGTGGCCTTTTTACCCACCTTATGATTGATTCATGTGCATGATTCAATGGCCTACCGAAGATTTTTCTCTTCATTTATCACTAGAAAAAAGTGTCATGTTGATTTTTTCAGAAAAAAAGAGTTCATGGGAATTCTTTATATTAAGGAGAATGACACTTTCTAATTTAATTTTTGTCTACTTTTGTGACTTTAGGAATATATGGTGCCATGGCTTTGGTAGGAAGGTTTATATGCTCAATCACTGGAATTGATACTTCGGGAGGTTTTGATCTGTCACTAGATGCCGTTGTGGAGGGATTGGGATATGCAGCTCCTCCTATTATGGCCCTTCTATTTATACTAGATGTAAGTTAGAGCTCAAACTCGATTATATATTCTTTACACGGTCTCTTGTGCGCGGTTTTGCCTAAAGCATTTATACCATGTTTGGTTATACTTAAAACTTAATTCTCTAAAATGTTAGTTTCGACTTATGTTCTAGAAAAGTAAGTTTTGTGAGTGAAAAAAGTAACTTTGAAAATCATGTTTGGCAGAACAAGTAATTTAAAAGTAAGTTTGACTTGGCACAACTAATTGATAAGCAATAAAAAGGCAAGTATTCAAGATATTCAGAGACAAAAGTTTAAGTAAAAATGACTTTTGTTTTCTCTTTAGTGTTGTTTGGTATTGCTTAAGTGCTTATAAATTGTGGGTCATGTGGATAGTAAGTTGTGGGTCCTAATGTGTGGATAAAAAATATGTTTGATCCACTTAAATTAAAATTTAAACTTTGCCAAACATGCTTTTAATTCTTCGATTGTAGAAGTCCCTACGGCTTGAGTTATAATATTTATTGAAGAATGCATACACAAACACTAAAGCTCTTCTCCCTCATATATTGAATCTCTGAAGCAAACTATCACACTTGCAGGATGAAGTTGTAAAATTATCACCTCATGCTCGTGCGATCAGAGATGTAGAGGATGAGGAGTTACGTAGCTTCTTTTACGGAATGTCACCATGGCAGGTAAAGCATTTGACACATTGTGATATTGACTGATTTTTTTGGGTCCTTGATTATGTTATAGTGTTATATTGATACATTTCAATGTGATGTTGCAGTTTATACTCATCGTTGCTGCAAGTTCTATTGGAGAGGAGCTTTTCTACCGTGCTGCTGTTCAGGTCAGTTCTGCTGGTGACTTGATCTTTTCTTGACAGTTGACTCTAGTATAATATTTAGGCTCAAATGACTTCAACTAATAGCAAATTGTTACGATTAAACTTGATCAGCATCGTAGTTTTTGGGTTGCAGGTAGCTTTTTAAGTTGATTTTAGCGACCTCCTAATCCTGCTCAATGAATTAAGCACAACATGGATGTCATGACAAAGTCAATCTTTTAATAGAAATGTGATTTTTACTCCACATTAACAAGGCGTGACATGATTGCTAATGATTCAATTGAATTGGATCTTGTTGTGAACACACTAATAATTGCAATGGATCTTGTTATACATATACTGATGAATGGAACAAAATGGTGAAAGCATTGCAATGGATCTTGTTATACATATACTGATGAATGGAACAAAATGGTGAAAGCAGTACCATATGTCACGAAAGAGTTGATCTTTTAGTAGTGGCATTTTTTCCTCAAAATTAACATGGCATACGTGATTGCTAAGGTTTTGATTACATAAGACCTCCTATACACTAATGAAGGAAATGATGAAAACAGATTCTTGTAGCCGATCCCTGTTTATCGACAAGAATACTTAGTTTCTATTTGTCTATCTTTGCAGGGAGCCTTGGCTGATGTATTTTTGAGGAGCGGTGATTTGGTTGGAGATGCTCGAGGAATGACATCTCTGGTAAAATTGCTGACCTTGTTCCTTGAAGTCAGAAATGTGACCTAGGATCAAATTTCTTAGTTTAAACTTTAAATTAAAATCTTTATTGTATTTTGGCTATTTGATCCTACTTCTAAATGTAGAAAGTCGGTTCTGGTTTGCTTACTGGTTTCTTTCAATGCAGGCTGGTGTGCTTCCTCCATTTGTACCATTTGCACAGGCATTTGCCGCTGTCATCACTGCTGCTCTTACAGGTTCACTTTACTATATGGCAGCCTCTCCGAAAGGTTGGTTTAATCATTTCTCGAAGTTTTTCACGTCCTTGTATATATATATATATATCAATATGATCTGTACCTGAAAATTTCTCATTTTTGTATTCAGACCCCACCTACGTAGTTGCGCCAATACTGAAGTCCCATACCGGCCGCAAAGAACTGAAAAAACTATTTGCAGGTTCAATAATTTTTCCCATATTTATGATCTTTTAGTTTTCATTTTTAGAATAATCATGTTTCAGTTGGCATCTAAGAGGTACATTTATACTTGCAGCCTGGCACGAGAGGCGGCAAATGAAGAAGATATACTCTCCCTTACTTGAAGCACTTTTGGCTCTTTATCTTGGATTCGAATGGATCCAGGTAATCGAAGTTGATGAGTTTGTTGTAATTGTTACGTCTTGATTGAGATCTTATTCAAGAAAATACGGCTTACATCTATTTTTCGTGCTTGTCAGACGAATAATATTCTGGCACCTATTATAACACATGGTATGTACTCGGCCGTCATCTTGGGCCACGGCCTTTGGAAAATTCACGATCACCGACGAAAACTACGCCAGAGAATTCAACAGCTTAAGCTAGAAGGTAAAGATTCAAGGAGAATATGAGACTGGTGTATAACAGGGAGTTAAATTGCTAGTTTCAAAAGGACATTTTCTCATTTTACCCAGCAAAGGCTGGTTGTTTGTATCTGTATATATTGCACTATAGATGTTTATTGTAGAATCAGGAAGACAGTAAATATAAATATAGTTGCAGGGGCAGAGTTTGTACATTAAGAACAATAAACATAGTAGAGACAACTGGAACTCTCTTTTGGTTTGTGTGCTTCATTAATTCAGTTACATCAATATTCTTACTTGTGTATGATTATTGGAACCTAGTCTTACAAGAGTCCAGATTTGTTGTCCCCTTAAGGTTGTCCCAAATCTGAATCTCGTATGGGTAGGGATGTTAACGAGTCGAATCGAAGCTCAAGATTCAGGTTCGGCTCGAGCAAAACAAACCGAGTTTTTTTGGGGCTCGAGCCGAGCAAAAGCTTGTCCAAAAAATTCAGGTTCCAGCCTCGAGTCGAGCAAGCTCTTTATTTTTCCTCCCTCTTGAAAGGCAGCAGTTTGTTGCCTTTTAAACCATCCTGCGAATAGCGGGCCCCTTGTGGGAGGCTCGCAACCTTATACGAGCCGACCCATGAGCCTCACGGGCTCGGCTTGGAACCCAAAAATGGGGCTCGATTCTACCGTGCCTCGAACCAGGGTCGATTTGAGCTTTTTTTCGAGCCGAGCCACGAACACTCTTTTTCTGCCAAGATATTTAAAGTTGGAGTTGACATAGATCCTAACATAAATTCTATTATGTGGAAGATTATTTGCCGATTGAGTATACTCTCAACGATAAGCACGAAATATTATACATCTTTTATTTAAAAAAAATGTATGACTTGGAGTCACTTGATTTTATTATTAAAAAAACTTCAAATATAGCCTATTCGATTCAGTTCTATTCGAGTATTTAGAAAATTGGTCTTCGATTAAATAAAATCCTCGATTATAGGATTCTTGTTAAAAGTAATATTCATCTGTTTCTACTATTTTATTCTCATTTTGTCATAGTGGACGAGTTAAGTACTGGCCATTGGTCGAGTAACCATGTTTATATTGCAATCATTTTATTTTGACATTTAATAGACTCTAGTACTAGTAGATATAATTTCCAATTGATTTCATAAATGCTCTAATAGTTGAGTCCGAGAACAAATTAATACTGCAACAAATTCGAACTTATTATTATTATTTTTATATTAAAAAGAACAAGTATATGAAAATTATCCAATGAAGGAAGAGTAATTAGAAGTTCACCTGTAGAATACTTTCTCTATTGAGAAATTCCTCCGTTTGTAAACCTCCTCAGAGAAAATCCCAACCTTTTATCATGATATGATTTTTTTAAGAATTAATCTACTTGTACAGAACTATTCATTATCACTTGGTTGACATCCACTCACATGTAGTGGAACCCGCGTAAATAAACAATGAAAAAAAAAAAGGTGGGACCCCCCCCCCTCCAAATGTGAGAGTCTGTTTACCACTTCCCTGTACGAACAACAAGATTATTTTTTTAATTCAAAAGGTTTTGAATTTTCAACTTATTTAAATTTTGATCTTTTCGAGCGATTTAAATCGTCAATGTAAATGTTAAAATTATACGTAACTTTCATTTGAGTTGAAGAGAATCTTAAGTGATTTGACGAGTTTACTTTTAATTTAAGTTAAGTGAAAGCGCGTGGATTTTCAAAACCTATATTAACGTTTTTGGTCGTATAGAGATCGAAAATTGCAGATTTAAATAGATTGAGGACCATAATCACATAATGTGAAAAGTTGGAGAGCCCAACCGTATTTTTTCTTTCTTTAGTCTACCTTCTTTCGGTTCCGCCCAGTATTTTATTTCACTTTGTACTCTTCACACCGGAATTTATAAAAGAATTCTAATTCTACAATTTCACATCATATTCATATACTAGAATCTCGGCTCCCCGCCTCTTATGGATTCCCAGGATTTCTCGGCACCGCTTATGCACCCTCAGCCACAGCACCATCACGCGCCGCCGTCACATCCTACCATGCTTGTCGGCGGTCAGCCGCAAACCCAGCTCACTCAACCACATCACAACAATTCCTACCCCAACAATACTGTCACTCCCACAAACACCAACGTCAACAACACTAGTGGTATGATTCACCACCAGCAAAATCCGAATGCAAATCCAAACCCTAGATTCCCGTTTAACTCGGTTGGTGCGCTGAAATCGCTGGATCATTACTCTGATGTGTCGCCTTCAGCTGGTGCTGGAGGGTTTAGCATCGAGCCCTCACGGAAAAAAAGGGGCCGACCCAGAAAGTACTCCCCTGATAACAGCATTGGGCTCGGACTTTCACCTACTCCTGCTGCCCAAAACTCATCTATGGTTGTTCATGGGAATTCCAGCGGCGGTGGTGTTGGGATCCCATCTCCGGAAACTCCTGCGAAGCGTAACCGAGGCAGACCTCCGGGTTCTGTAAAGAAACAGATGGACGCATTAGGTTGTTAACTTGTTCATTTATCATGTGCTATGATTATATACTGTGTATGTATAATGTATATTCAATGGATATAAATATGGTGTTTTGCTGATTTATGTAATTTTTGGTGGGCAGGAGTGCCGGGAATTGGCTTTACACCACATGTTATTACTGTTAACGCCGGCGAGGTAAATTAATGTGTTCTATTTATGTCAATTTCTATCAGAACCATAATATCCTTTTGACAAATACAGTCCTATAAATAGTTTTGCCTATAACAGGAAGCAAGATCAACAGTTTTTGCTTAATAGTCCATGGGAATCTTTGCGTTTTTCTCTTTCATTGCTGCATCTGTAGGAGTTACTACTTGTAAACATGACCTGGCATTTAGATACACCATAGCTATAATTAGGTCAGTTTGGCCAAGTGATATTTGAAATAGTTCTATTAACACAAGTTGCTGGAAATCAAATATGGTGTTATTCTATTTTATTAAGTTAGGACATAATTCACTTTATATCCAATGTTAATTTTGAGGTGATTTCTGAAGTTCATAACATAATAATCTGCAAGTATCCACTAGACCTGTTTATATGAGATAAGTAAAAGAAATGTCTACGATCTAGGGTATAGGAGATTGCCAGCTGATGTACTAAAATTTGGACTTCAAACATTCATGTTTGAAGAAATGCTGTAAATTCCTTGTGGAAATCTCTTGAGATCATTTCACAGGAATCCAGGAGCATATATAACTAATAATTTCTCATTTTTACTTTTATTTTGGGAATTAATTAATGTGTTGCGAAGCTTCTATGCAACAAGGGGTGTGAGCTTGACTGATCTTATCTTTCTATACGATGATCAATAAATACAGATGAAGCCAAAGGTTTAAACTAGAACCGGATAATTAGGTTACACTGTCAGGTGCATGCTACAGCATGCCCCACGCAGTGCATGAAAATTAGGTTCCTTGGACTATTTCGTTTTTTACTAGAACCGGATAAGCCAGGAAACTGTGACACATTCTTCCGGTCCGTGGTTAACTGGTTGATTGAGTGCTGTTTTTTACCAGATTTTATTTATCTAGTTATTAAGAGTGTGTTTGATAGGCATTATTTAGGAAAAATGAATTTTGAAATAGTGATATGATGGGAAATGTGTGGTTGAAAAAGAAGGAAAAGTTATTGATGTGATGGAAAATATTATTTTATTGAAGAATGTGTGGTTGAAAATAAGTAGAAGAATGAGAATGAAAATGAAAATGGGAATCAAACAAGGCCTAAGCTATATCCAGACTGGTATTTGGTCTGGTTCTCGGTTGAACTTGCAGGTCAGGTCCAGTTCTAATAACATTGATTTCAACCTTTAATCACTAAAGAACACTAGTTTAGTAATAGCCAAATTGATCTAGCTCATAAATCCATGATATAGTTATATTGAAGTTTAGCTGTGTAACATCTATAAAGAGAATCTGTCATGAATCATGGCTTCTGCAACTCTTTGTAAATAATTAATCAGTAAATTATTTTTCTTTCGTGGGAATCTAAGTTCAACCTAATAGTTTCGCAATGAGCATTAGTCCTGCTAAATTGGGGACCAATTAACGGAGTCCACAATTTTGTCATCCTAGATTGTGGCTTGTCACTTAAAAACGAATGTAGCTGTCCATGTTATGTTCTTAAACTAGCTATGATGATCTAATACATTTAGGCATTGAAGATATATGACTTAAAATTTAATATTTTTTAGTACTATAAGTTAGTCCATTACTATATTTTTTTTTTTAAACCATAAGTGTCTCCGATGTGTTTCTAACCTGTCATTGTTGTTCCCTCACCATGGACAGCAATAAAAAATAAAAATGTTTGGACATGGGCACTACATTTTGATGTGATGTTGGATACCAAAATCTTTAGTTTGCTAGTCCCTCCTAGTTTACAGAGAAAGGGATCTTGCCATCCTGGTTGGAAAATTTTGAGCATGTTTGGGGTGGCTTATCTTATATATAAGCAACAAATATGTAGTTTATTTTTAATGTGGATCCTCCTACATTCAAAATAAGCTAATATAAGCTATACATTTGGAGCTTATTTTTATTATAAGCCACCCCAATCATGCACTATATTTGAATTGACAAGATGTACAGTTTATCCTATTATTATGCTTGAACTCATAAAACCTGTTAGAAGGGCAGTTGGTAATTTAATTACATCGTTGTGATGGAAGCATAAACTGTACAATCTATTTATCAATGAATTGTTTTTACTGAAAAAAAAAAAAAAAAAAAAAAAAAAAAACTTATTGTCATATGCCAACTTAATTACTAAATGCATAATAATTTATGTCTCCAGAGTTGCCTCAGATGATTTACTTTAGGGTCCAGGTAATGTCAAGAATGTCATGAGATCTTTTTGGCTCTATTTGAATTTAATTAGCCCAAACTTGGAGCTTTAGGACTTTGAAATGCTAACCTGTTGGGCACTTGTTCGTAATATTATTGTATTTGACATTTTTTTCAAATGCTAACCTGCTGAAGTATGATGTTGAGTTCCAAAAACATTGAGGAAATAACTGCCTAGGATTAGGCGTAATATGAATTTTCAAAGCATAGAGTCATGTAACATACTAACATAGGCAAAAAGTCATGGAAGCACATTGAGCTAGAATTTGAAGTATGTACAATCCTAGTAAATTTGTTGTCTTTCCTTCCTTCTACATGAGAAGGAAACAAGCATAGTTGAACGAGGCTGGTTCCTGTATTGCAAACTCCAGGACTTATTTTGTCTACTTCTTTATCCTATTGAACTGAACGAGTCTTTGTCTGGGAAAAAAAAAAATTGTGATTTTGTAGCTTCATTAGTTTTTGGGTTAATTGCAGCTAGGGTCCCTAATTTTTGAATTTTTTGACGATGGGGTCATGAACCTTTAATTTTAGCACTCAAAGTTCCTAACATATGAAATGTTTGCACTCAAAATTCTTTTGGGTTTTCGTTGGAGTGTTAAAAGGTGAAAATTTGGATAAAATTACCATTGTACCCTTAGTTTAATAACATAAAGAGGAAAGCAAAAAATAAAATGAGAGAAACAAATAAAGAAAAGAAAAAGAAAAAATTGAAACAAATTTTTTTCTTCCTCAATTATACAAAAACCCACCCCCACCAAGACCCCCATATCCCCACATCCCGTCCATAACATTGCCACCGTCACTGCCCACCAAGCTAACCCACTGCCTTCCTAGCCCATCTGGCGCCGTCGATCCCCACCAAGCTCTGAAGAAATGCCCACCTTCCCAAACAATTTTCCCAAGAGTTCTACTAAACGCCAGCCAAGAATTGCAACCCAAAATCGCAGCCCAAACTTGCCCAAAACTCCCAAAGTCAATTTCCATAAAGGATGTTGATTATAATTACAAGTACAATCCTAGACCTCTCATAATGATGAACTCCGCAATGGGAATTATGGTGAATTAAGCCATGTGAAATCATTTTTGAATTTCGGAATATTGGTCACTCTCATAGGACCACCATTTGTCGCGTCCAAGAAATTAATTGAACCCCATCGTTTGCCAATTACATGCCAAAATTGGACTGTGATATGCCAAAAGTAGTTTTTGGCATAAAAGAAGTTACCCCAGAAAGTGAAAATTTTAAAAATGGTGACTTGTGACATGCGATCAATCAAAGTCAATATAACAAAATAATTTTATTAATCACAACATAAAATACATGCATCAAGAGAACACATCCTCTTAATTCTTAAAAAAAGGGTTTAAAAATAGAATAAATAACACATCACATTTTCCAAGTCCCAACTAAGAGCAATTAAATATAAAGGGAAGTTAATAAATTCCATTGATGTAGAAGCCTGTAAAGAATTCGAAAGCTTTGCTATCTCCAACTAATTGCCAAGCTGTTGTTTCTCCTTCATATGTAGTTCCATTTATTTCCAAACTACCAAAGAAATAGGCAACACTACAGCTTTACATCTAACATTACCAACGAAAGTCAAAATATGATATCCCTTAAATCTCGATGAAAGTGATATTTCAAGCAGTGAAATTGTTATCAGAAGTTGAACAAAGTTGATGGAAACATTTTTTAGGGACAAGACATTACAATCTAGGAAGGGACTAAAGCCAAATAACAATGGTCCCTTCAGTCATCTTCACATAATTTTATTTTGTCCACGTCCCATTTTGTGAACTGAATAAAAAAAAAAATAGACCTTGAGATATAAACTTGCAAGGGTTCCCAAGAGACTCATAGTCACGTTAGTATTTCATCCATTTGGGTTCATTCCTTTAAGGGAATTGCACTAAAGGAAATTTTCAATGCCATTTTTGTGTCAATTCTCAAATTTTCAACTTGAGATTACCCATTTCCAACCCTCCTCTGCTCTTGCTATGCGTGAGAAAAACTAAATATGATTGCATTAAAAGCAACTCAGGATCACTATTAGCTAAAACATGCGATGTGAGTACACGTTTATTTTCAAGAATAAGATGCGAAAGAAATAATCGATCAAAGTGAGATAGTTACATATAATAGGATTGAAGTGCCATTGTTATTGGGTTCAATACATTTGAGAGTGTTTTTTTGCTATAGAATATGTTCATGTGATGGCCGAGATCGGCTAGGTAAATGCTCGAAGGAGATTGCTTGGTTGGAAGGTTATTTTGTTTGTGAAACATGCTATGGTTTAGATTCATATTATGCCTACCCTACATCCCCAACCAATGCTGATAAGTGGCAACTATGTTGGCTTTCTTAACCAAAGTCGGTACCGATTTTGAGGGTTCTCGAGTGATCAATATTTGTTTTGACTTGTCTAAAATGCTTTTGAAGGTCTGGTGTTACCCGTTCAAATTTTCCTAATTTCAGTTATGCATTGAGAAAACTTTCATAACTTTATCTTTTTGTTTGGTGACCTACTTACCTTCTTTTGCAGGATGTAGCTTCTAAGATAATGTCTTTCTCACAGCAAGGACCACGCACTGTTTGTGTTCTATCTGCTAATGGTGCCATCTGCAATGTCACCCTCCGTCAACCAGCAATGTCCGGTGGCACAGTAACGTATGAGGTCTGCAGAATATTCAATTTAGACCTGTCTATGTTTAAATATTTAGTTTGGATGCTTAAAATTTTGTTAGAATTGCTATATATGGTTAAGTGAGATCTCAAAGGCACTATATGGGCTCTCTACGATACCCTTTTTCCTGGTGGAGGTTGGATGGGGTTGTTACTGTAGTCATCTTGTGATGTGTCATATATAACTTTTACATGTCTTGTTGTCCTGCATGTGTGTCTATGCTAAGCCTGCCAATAGCTAACAGGCTGCGGTGACAGTACCGGTTCTTGAGGCTTCTTATCGTATTTAAGTGAAGTTGCACATTCCATTTCAGTCTATCAGCTCTATTTTCATCCAATTTTTCATTAGATGTATTTGTATACATGTCTAACAATTCATTCTGGATAAATTTGCCTAGGAATGGATGTTTAACACTGAGATTAAACTATGTACTTCGATTAAAGGTCGGCATTATCTGCTTTAATTGAATGTCAACAAGTTTGCGAACTCAGAAATCCTCATATGTACATGGACTGATCAAATGAATTCTAACCCTTTTTATTTTTTATTATGTTAAGATTCAAATTGAAGAGAGAGATCTTCAAATCCTAGCTTGTGCCTAGGACATTGTCAATTTGAGAATGTTTTGCTTGTTACTTCCATTATACTTGCATGTTTTCAATTGTTTGAGCTTGTGCATAATGGTGCATTCTCAATTTGCAGGGCCGATTTGAAATCATCTCTTTGACAGGTTCCTTCCTGCTGTCAGAGAATAATGGTAACCGCAGTCGAACAGGTGGTCTGAGCGTGTCATTGGCTGGGTCAGATGGTAGAGTCTTAGGCGGTGGAGTTGCTGGAATGCTTAGGGCAGCATCACCTGTACAGGTACTATTTTGATGTGCTCTCTCTCTCATGAGTCCGATATCAACTAAACCATATTTTTCTCGACCAGATTGTGGTGGGAAGCTTTATTGCTGACGGGAAACCCCCAAAGTCTGCGGCGCCTTCTGCACCACCTCCAAATATGTTGAATTTTGGTGCTCCAATAACCGGTGGTAGTCCTTCCCCAGATGCCTCCAGTGACTCGTCCGAGGAGAATGGTGGCAGTCCTCTCAACTCTGTCTCAGAACCTTATGGTAATGTTGGCCAGCCAATTCCGAATATTTCAATGTATTCAAACATGGGTTGGCCAAACTCCACCATCAAAATGCATCCCAATTAACAAACACTAAGCTGCTCGAAATATTTACATGTGGTTTCAGCAACAAGTCTAGAGGTCGATTTTTAATGCTAACTGGCGGTTCATAGGTGCTCTTCCTTCCCATCTTAGAGTGAAGGTTTACTTCTGCATAATCATTTTATTCTCTTCCATAAGCTATTTTATCCGTTGGTAGGTTCATATGTCCATTTTCATATTCATATATGGATGATTGAGTGCAAACCTTTCCTTGGCAGGCTTTGTTTGCCATCTTAGTTTTTTCTTTTTCTTTTTTTTCATTTTTAGTGGAACTTCTCTTCTTATGCCTGAAGTTTGTCTTGAAAGTAATTCATTTTCATATTGACTGCCCTGACTCAACTGAAAGATTCCTTGATGTTCTAGCGTTTCAATGGAATGGGAATCATTACAAGAAAGCTCGTAATGTAAAGAGAAAACTGAAAAGTAAAATGAGAAAATAAGAAATGCTGGTTGATTCGAGAAAATATGGACCTCAAGACATACTTTTCTAGCAAGCTACCAGGCCAGTGTAGAGTCCCCAAGTGGGGATGGAATGGGAACATGAACAAAACTGTCAACCGAAGACTTGCCTTTGTCCACCCCCAAGTGGCGAAGGAGAGGAGTACAGACAGAAATAAGAGGGACTTCCATGGCCAGAAGCTAGGCACTAACAGTTACATAACTGGCCAATTTTATACATATTGTTCTTTGGAGCACTACTGTCAATCAAGGACCAGTTAACCTGTTTCTCCAGGGGACCATGCTTCTTTCCCATGGGGGTTGACCACCCCCATGACAGAAGCCCCCCTATTGTGGGGCTTCTGTCATGGGGGTAGTCAACCCCCATGGCAAAGTGGCTTTATCCTTCTCCAGGTGTATATAATGGAACAAAAACTGCAAAATGCATAATATGAACTGTATATATGAGCATGAATAGGGTACAAGAGCTTGCAAAGAAGTAATGCAACCTTTAATTAGAAAACACTCAGATATGCATTTTTTATATTAGTCTCTGCCTAAGGGTTTGCTGGGGAGTTTTGGAGTGTCGGTTATGAGCATTTTTTAAAGTGTCAATTTTGAACATTTGAGCGGAACGATTTTTTAGAGTGGTTTTAGTAGCGTTTTTAAAACAATTCAATCCATGTTTAAGAGTTTATTATCCACTGATTCTATAAGTTTTTTTAAATAATAAAATTATATATATGTACCTTGGTGAAATTTTTAGTTTATAGCTTCTTGTATGAAATTTGTTTACTCATAAATTATATTTTACTTATAGGTAATTTTTTTACATATAAGTTTGTATTGAACTTAAAAAGTTAAATATTTACTTAAAATTTCAAGCTAGTATTTTTTACTTGTAGGTAAACTTGACAATTATAAGGTAATTTTGTACTTTTAAATATTTTTAACACATGAGAGTGAATTTTTAACTTATAAATAACTTTTATATTTTATAAGTGATTTTTTGTATTATTAGTAGTATTTTTACTTTATAAACAAATTTTACACAAGTGCTTTGCTATTTTATAAATAATATTTTACTTATAAGTAATTTTTAATTATAATTTAATTTTTGTGCTTTTAAATAATTTTTTAGTTAATATATTTTTATTTACTAGTTTTGAACAAAATACTTAGTAGTAAATAATTATTTCATAAATGGTAAAATTAGAAGAAAATATAAGAAATGGTCAAAACCCACAAATTTGATGGGTTTAGAGAACTGGTCAAAATTATAAAACACCAATTTTGAGTGGTTTTTAAACCATTCAAAATCAATGCTCGAAAAAATAGCAAGCACCAATTTTTTCAACCCTCATAAACGGAGTCATCCAAAAATCAGTCAAAATCGGTTAAAATAAAAAAAAAAACTCCATGCAAGCCCTAAAACTCTAGACAAGTAGTACAACACTCGTAATAGAGGTACTGCTGACTTCTCTGACATGATGATGGATTGTGGTCTATATTATGTTGGGTTGTCTAGTGTCACTGTACTTGGACCAACCGTCGGTGTGGAAGAGATTGGATAAAGTGTTAATTAACTTGGTGGTTGCATTTTTTTGTCTACGGCTTTCTGTGAGGCATCCAAATCAGGCTTCATTTGATCATTCGCCTCACTTCTACAGTGGTTTGCTGATGATGACTCAGGGCCTAGGCTTTTTGATTCCTCAACGGTTGGACCAAGTACCATGCCTTCTCAGATTTCGTCTCTAAAAAATGGTCACTTTCTACTCATCTTATCAAAATGGCTGCTCTCTAGAAAAACTTCTTTGGCAAATTCTGTTGTCTGTACAGAATTTTTACAGATACTGTGGCCCATGTGAGTATTTTATTGTCCAAAAAATACCCACCCCCTATCGTGTCTAATCTGTATAAGTTTTATAAAAAAAAATTCTGTACACCAAGTGTGTCTTTAAACAAAGAATTGCGTTGGTGGAATCAACATGTATTTGGTGATGTTTTCTAGAGGGTTAGAGATGTCAAGTGTATGGTTATAAGGTAGAGAGGAAGTATGATTTGGAGCCTAAACTAGAGTACCCTGATTCACTACATTAGGCACAACAGCACTGAATCGGACCTTATTCATTTAGGAGGGTTTTTGGAAGTAGAAGGTCGGTTCACGTTGGGTATGTGAATGAGATTGTAACAACCAGTACTTTTACTCATTCGTTCAAGGATGTTGCATTCGATCTAGTATCCGGTCCATTAAGATAAAGTCACAAAAAGTTATATCTATTCTTGATGTGATTCAGAGTTCGATTATCTTCTTTTATTAGGATCTTCAATCCGCTCATTCACAAATTGTGAACCTTATACGTCCCGACATTATTCACAGGCCTGTGACTGAAGTGGTTAGCTGGCACTTAATCGCTCTCCTTTGATTCATGAGGTACGAGAGGCAATATTTAGTATTGAGCTGACAATGACGCTTGTCCTGATTGCGTCTCATCCTTACTTTACCTGCATTGTTTGGATATCATACATGATGATGTGTTTCGAGCTGTGTTGGACCTCTTTGTTGGTGGTAACCTACCTAGGGATTTTGCTGCTACTTCTATTGTTTTGCTCCCGAAGAGGAATGGAGCTTGTAGATGGATGGAATTCAAAACAATTAGCTTATGTACAATGTTTAACAAGTTTATCACTAAGCTATTAAATACTTGATTGAGTACTATGTTGTCGAGTATTATACTTCTTCAAAAGTGGATTTATTCTTGGTCACATGATTGGGGATAATGTTTTGTTGGCTCAGGAGCTTCTTCACACTTTGGATACTAGACTGAAAGGAGGGAATGCAGTGCTCATGTTTGATATAGTTAAAGCATATGATCACATGGATTGATGTTTCTTTTATTCTATTCTAGATGGTTTTGGATATGATTATCTCTGGCCTCTGGATTGACCTGACGGTTGATCAAGTTTAGGATCGATTTTAGATGAAGTGGGTCTTAGTACCTAATCGAATCGATTTTTCAACTTATTCCCGATTTTTTCGGTTGAACCAACTAGTCCAATTCATTTTTTTATAACATTACCGTTTCTCACACTTATCACGAGGAGAATCGGGTTGTCGGTTCACTTGCATTCAATGACTGGGATCAGCACAATCAGAAGTATGTACTTCTTGACCTACCACGATGACTTCGAGTACTTGTATAAATTGACAGATATGGACTTCCTACTATTAGAGCAAGTTGCTTGATTCTCACTCACATTTTCGTATTAGAAGTAATACTACCCCTCTTATTCGTTTCCTTTCATACGTTGCATGTCTTCAATTTTGAAAGGTCAGGTTCATATTCCCTTCCTCTTGTTAGTGAGCAGGGTCATCCCTAAGCCAAAGCCAACTAGCTAGACAATGGCCTGGGGCCTCAAAAAAAAAAAAAAAAACTTTACGGGCCAATTAAATTACAAATTAGTAATAATGCAACAAATGGATTCGTTTCTTTTTCGTTTTCTTTTTTCTTTTTTTTTTGATTGGCAACAAATGGATTCATTTCTTAAAAGATCATTTAATTATAATTTTCTTTGATCGATTCTAACTTGGTTTGGCTTATTTAAAATAACTTTTTCTCGAACTTAATATACATGATTAATTATGAAATATCAAACAAGTTCAATATTGCTATGGTATTATGGTTTAATTTGAAAATTAATATTATTCATCAAATAGTTTTCTTTAATGTGTTATAACTTGAACTTGGTTTATCCAAAATTTCATTTAATATAATTTTTGAAATGAGCCCAATATTAATATGGTGATTCTCGATCATCCAATAAATACACATTTAGTCTAAATATATTACTAACCTGGAAATTTATTTTTACTTTAATCCCTCGAGATCTCAAAGTTACTAAAAAGTTCTCAAATCAAAACCAGTAGAATCTGATGATCTTTCTCATCACTAAATAATCTAAACTCGTCATCTTATCGTTTAAAAATATATCTTTCTCACTATTAATAATTTAATCCCTAAATTTAACGCTTTTAGCATTTAGGGCTTCTGGTGTTTAAGTTTTGCAAATCACCCTTCTCCTCACAAGTCATCTTTTTGGTTATTGAAACTTTCTCGTTATTTTTACTTTAATTTTTAAACTTTCTAGAATTTGCTAAATTGCACCTTACTCGTTTTTTCCTGTTTAATAATTCCTCGAGATTATTATTTACATTGATAATATTTTACGGCAAACAAAATAATTTAGTTAAATATTATGCTACCCTAATTTTTCAAGTTCTCAAAAATAATTCATTTTGCTTCTCTATCTTTTTTACTGTACAAAATTTTCATTTAAAATATAAATGTTATTTATTGATATATGTATGCTTGTAAAAAAATCGTGTTAAGGCCCTCATATTAGTTAATAGCTTAGAGCCTCAATATCTCAGGATCAGCCCTGTTTTGTGAGTTTAATATTCAAACCCCTATCAACCTGATAATCCACTGAGATTGTGTTGATATTTTGCTTTGAAAATTTAATAATAATAACAAGGACGAGCAGTACATAATTCTAACCAATCCGGCCATTGCAATGTATTCAAAAGCAAACATGGGTTTCACTATCTGTAATGCAAGTACCACATTTGTTTACCTAAATAATTATAACCAATACGGACTAGTGCTTGAACTACCACCATCGTCCAATTTAATAATAATGAAGAGTATAAATACATCTCAGGAAGTGATGAAAGGGTTGGAGAGTAGCCTGGTATACTGTGCAAAAACTACTCCAATGTAATGATGCCACACTCTATTAAGCTTAAGCGACCGGCTTTTTCCAGAATACCCACTCTTCCAACAAAGCCATGCCACGGATATGCTCTGTTGACTTTCAGAAGATAATTGGGGTTATCTTTAGCACTTGATGAGCTGCCAGTGTTTGCCTCAAGTCACGTCCTCCATCCAATCAAATCATCTCACCCGATCAGATCATTCAGAATCATCTTTAAAACTTGTGTCCTCCACCGATTTAATTTATTGCCAACTCTTACAGTATCTTTCGGCAAACAATAGTCGCACATGACAGCACAAACCAAGTTTCTCGATTCAAAGACTAACCCATCAAACATTGCAATCTGTGTTCCTCAACCATTGTAGTGGAGATTCCAATTTTGGGAGCCTTGACCCTGCTGAGATTGCTGCATGCTTACTGGCTGTGTATTGTAGTGGTTGAAAGGCTGGGAGTAAAGGGGATTGAGCGAACTCTGTAAACAAGCAAAAATATCACTAACAAATTCCAAAATATACATAATATCAAAAAAAGGAAGAAATTTTCCAGCTTCAGACAAAGTAAAGTTCCACAAATCCCCTTAAGATATAATAAATTGGCAAAGGTCCCTCTTGAAGGATGTGGTGAACGTAAGTTGATGCATACTCAATATTTTGAGCCAATTTGATTATTTCCCATTTTAATATAATTATTTAAAAGAGAAACCTGAGATTGAAGTGCATTGGCATTGGCATTGGCCACACCAAAGTGGTTCTGAGAAGCATCATCCTGAGACGGATCATTGTATGCGCCCTGTGTAAATAGCCCTTGCGAACCATGGGCCATATACTCCTGTGACATCAGAAAACTGAAATCACACTCCGAAAGACAAAAAGAAACAGGGAAGAACAAGAGTTAATCCACAATTTAACAGAATTGAAGGAGGAACATAATCAGACATCAAGACAGGAAAATTTCAAAAGTAATCACATAAAAAATCTTCTGCATTTGACAACTCTATCATCGGTGTACGGACCCAAAATACACAATGATTTCTCCAAACAAAAAGCATTAATAGAAAAATAAAGCAGTAATTTTTTTCCCTTGTTTCTTGTAGAGGATTCGTGCCGAAATCCTTTCCTTCTCAAGGCTCACATTCATAGGACCTGAGGATGTCAAGTCCCAGATTGGCCCACAATCAAAGTGCGCAGCTAAACGGTAGGAAAAAGACAAACGAAAATATACATTACCAACCTGAGACATGAAATCATTTCCTGTGGCAAAATGAGAGTATCCAGATTGAGAATTCTGGTTCAAGAAGCTTCCAGGGAATCCACCTTGTGTTCCCTGAGCAACATAATCAACAGTATATCCACTTTGAGAAGCATACATTGCAACAAAGATCAATAGGGAAATGAACGTCAGCTGATCACAACTCAGTATAATGACAGCTATGATGATGGTGACGAGAGTGATCATATTTCAAATTCTGGCACTGAACATAAATGAGATCTTGATGAAGACACACAAGGCATAAATGGAAAGAAGTGTACCTGGGTGGAGTAGTTGACAACATTATACGGAACATGTCCCTGACCATCAAAATCATCGCCCAAGAAATCCTGCACGATTATCCAATGGTAAATATGGGGTGGGGGGAATAGGCATTATAAAATAAATCAATTAAAAAAGTGATCTTCAATAAACCCAATACCTGGGACATGCTACCCATTGAGAACCCATCCCTATATGTTTGGCTTGGTCCTAGACCTGTTATCTATATCAGGTGAAAAAAGAAAAACTCAGAATTTGAACAAAGTCAATATCAAAGCAGAATATAAATTAAGGGAAAAAAAGATGCATATACTAGAATTTCCACTAACATTGGAAACATATCCTGGTTGAGACAATGGTCCACCCACAGATGGCTGGCTCTTTGGATTTTCCAAAGCTGAAAAATTGAAGTTAGACCCAAAATTTCCAATGGATTGCTGAGGACCTTGTTGGTGCGGAAGATGGCTGCCCACAGCGGCACCAGCATTCCCACGCCCAGCACCAAAACCTTGGCTTCCTGGTTGTGGAATTTGAGGAGCAGCTCCAATATGTCCTTGTACAGAACCACGAGTAGGAATGGCATATGGCTGAACCGGAGGGGTACCGTGGTAAGGGATGGGCACTCGAGGCATTGAATAACCCGCAGGATGAACACCTGGTTTGTGGGTACCATTGGATGGGCCAGGTGGCACGTAGAAACCTGCTCTAAGAACAAACCTTTTAGCTGCTGCAGATAATAGAGAACTATATTTTCCGCTTTAAGCATCAAAAATAATTATTCAAGCGTGCCATTTTTCTTATCTTAACATCTTTTTCACAGATTTCATCTTGACATTAGTCTGACAACTTGAACTATTTAGATTACAACTGAAATCTAAGTTACCCCTGGAGCGACTGCTACTCCTATCGGCATTAATGCTTGACGAAGCACTGGATCCAAAACTATCATTATGAGTAATTCCTGCCCCACCACCAAGGAAAAGTCTGCGATCATTGTAGATCTGTGCCACATGAACCCCACAACATATTTCAATATATCATTAATAATCTCTACCAAAATTTAACACGTGCCTTTCATCGAATGCCTCACCTTTTTTGGCTTTTGAAACTGAACCATACTCTGCTTTAAATTATTTAGAGGTCCTTCAACCAAGCACTCATGTTCCTGATGAATTAGAATTTCAGAAAGGATATGATGTAGAACTATATTACTTCCAACATTAAATGATAATTCCAAAATG
Source organism: Osmanthus fragrans (assembly GCA_019395295.1). NCBI lineage: Eukaryota > Viridiplantae > Streptophyta > Magnoliopsida > Lamiales > Oleaceae > Osmanthus > Osmanthus fragrans. The sequence continues at coordinate 14,393,100 of CM033346.1, read as the reverse complement.
ATTCATTATATCCCAGCCCAAAAGAATATTTGTGCAAAAATATTGCCAACTTACTACATCAATATACACCAATCATGACAGACTAGCAACATAAAGCAGAAAGCAAAGAAAATACCTTATAGTGCGTCAATAATCCATTCCATAGAGGCTGTCTGCTAAGCACTTTTGGATTTCCCAAGATAACAATACCATAACGAGCACGTGTGAGGGCAACATTAAGCCGGCGTGGATCATTAAGGAAACCAATGCCCTGAATATAGACAAAATGAGATTAGATCACATACTAATCAAATTTTTAACATAGCCATGAAAATGGCATGTGCAGAAGACACACCACCACCCCTCTCAAATCATAAAATTGACCAAAAACCAATTTGAAGCACAAGTGTGGGTATATCAAAGTGAAAAGACTCCACTAGCTTAATTCAATAGATCATCCAGCATGCACCAGTAATCGCTTGAGACGAGATATTGGAAAAATATAACTCGATGTTATCAACAATAAAACACGGTCGCCGCAGATCACAGGCAAGTAGGTACCACCAAAAATGCAAGATATATCAAAAAGGATTGCAGTTATTGTGCCAATGTCTCAAATTATATGTAAAACACAAAGTTGGAGATTTTCAGATTGCATTCCAAAGAAAATTCCCAAAAACAAAACTTGTAAACTCACTTGATGTTCGTTACTCCTCACGCAAGACAAAATTATATAATCTTTTTCCCTTCCTTGAAATGAATCCACACTTGCTACCTGAGAGAAGAAAAAATCGTGTTTCCTTCACAAAGTTCTACAAAGAGAGTTGATTCAGGTTGCGATTAGTATGTGTTGCAAATCTCACCTCAATTTCTTTGTATAGCTGCTGCCTTAAAGCACCATTTCTTGACATATGATTTACAATGTACGCTCGTTGACCTTCATACGGTGTTATAACCCCAATCTACAGAGTTTTAAACATAACTATCAGCGTAAAACATAAAATCTGCCATCGAGTAGAGCTTAAAAACTAGAGAAGATCCAAAGGCACCTGACTAGGAACTACACCACTCTTCAAAAATGTAGTCACAATTTTTTCAACATTTGCGGCCTCCGTCCTATTTAAATAGGAAGTTCCACTAGCACTTATTTCCTCCTGTCCCATCTACAGTAGACAACTATGCACATTTAGCATACCTTTGAAGAACTAAAAAACAGAAAGGGAGAAAAAATAGAAGAGAGTCGACAAGTGTGCGTGACATCTAGAAATGCAAGGAAATCTCAGGCATCTAATTTCCATTTAAAGAGAGAGGAAAAAAAAAGAACAGTAAAAAGTCATGTAGGTAGAGAAAACATGTAGTAGAAGCTTTTAGTGATAAAAGAAAAACTGGCCCATGTCTTTGCATCTAGCTCTAGCATATGTTTGGCTAGTGTTTATAAACAATAATTTTTACAAACAGAGAGAAATGGCGGGGTGGGTAATACTTGTGGGTCCAACAAAATATATGGATAAGAATTGGTTTGCCAAACATACTCTTAATAAAACATTGCGCCCCTGCAAAAATCTTTCACAACCAACTCTATTTGCACAAAATCCATATCAACCTCTCCACAAAGGCACTAGGGTAAAATTATTATGTTTCAAGTGAAACAAAACTACAAAAAGCAATATACCTGAACATAGAAGAACATGGGACGGTTAGGCACTGGCCAGGGAAAATCAATTCCAGGTGATTGCCTTTCAGTAATGGTCACTCCATTTTGAAGAGTACCTTCATAAAAGCTGTTGGATGGGAACTCTGAAAGTGCAGGATGCATCCTATATTGAACCTATGATGAGAAATTCAAAGACAAGGGGTAATGTTCAAACTCTTTACTATATAAGGGGGCAGAACTTAAGTAACAAAACATGCGGGTAAACAACCATAAAAATAAGACAAGGTAAAATAAATGGCAACTTAACATAGGCACACACTAAAATAATGCTGACAAATGTAGCTAAGGTCAAGTAGTTGTCTGATACAACCATCTCACACATCAGCAGCTCAAATTTGTGTATATAATATGATCTCTCTATTGACGCAAGATTCAAGTCATGGTTTCTAATACATTAATTCGACAACAATAAAGCGGAGTATAATAGCAGAGGCAAACAGGCAAAAATAAAATACAGCATTTAATCAAGAGGCAAGGGTACAGCAGTATGCATTTGTTTAAAAAAGCTATTTGAGGGTTTTACCTAGAATACCGCCTATGCAAAGCTTTCATAAAAACGCCTCAAAGCTTACTCCTTATGTGCCATTTTTGAGGCTTATGATTCAAAACTAGACGCAAAGGCACTAAGATGTTTGCCCGTCAGTCTTGCGTTTTCTGAGAGTTTTACCAGCCTTAGCCTTTTACACTGATTTTTTTTTCTAATCTATAATATTTTACATTTTTTTTATTTTTTTATTTTTAATTTTCTTTGCACCTTTTACACTCTGGAAAGGGGAAGAAGAAAACACCATTAGTATTTACTAGTGGAGGATGATTGCAAAGATTGAGAAGATACTATTATTGATGAGAAGCATGATGTTTAGAAAAGTTCTTAAGGTTTCATTAATCAACTCTAGATACATAAATAAAGGCAAATAATTAGCACAAACCTTTCCCTGACAAGTACATTAATAAATGCAAGCATCATTTACCTGCAATCTAATTGGTTTCACACCAAGTAGCACAAGACGTTCGAACAGTGATTGGGCTAAACCAGCACGTGCTGCTTTCTTGCACATAATGACTGGACCAAGCTGGCAGTGGTCACCAACAAGAACAACCTAACATAGAACTTCTAGTTAGAGTCAAATAGATTTAAGGATGAAGTTAAAATTTTTTAATACCTGTTTTGCCCCAAGAACCAAAGGAATAATACACTCGGGCTCTGTTGCTTGAGTAGACTCGTCAATAAGCACCTATTAACACATTTAAAAAAATAATAATTAATACAAAAAAACTAGGAACAAGAATATTAACTATAGTGATCATTGTAAGGTGGCCTCCTCTGCCCAATTTTCTTCATTTTACCTGGCGGAATCTGAAATTTGATAGACGGGGATCTCCAGCACCAACACATGTGCAACAAATGACATCAGCACTCTGTGATATCTCCCTCTCTGTTGCTCGCTTCAGAGCTTTATATTTCTTCTCATCACTACTGGATAACTCTCCTGTAAAATTTTGAGGATCAGGATCAACTAGTAGAGATGATAATTTGAAAAGTGACTAAAACCTGTAGGTTCAGTGGTATATCAGAATACCATGTACTAGTTCATAAAAAAAAGAAACTCAATCAGGATACCATCACTCTAATAGTCAATTGACATTACAAATTCTAGGAAATCTCCAATATTTAGAATTTGTTGACAAAAGGTCAGATGACAAGCTCAAAAGAGAAGCATTCCCAATTCCGTGGATGTTTGGTTTTCATTATTTAAAAATATGGTCCATAGGTTTTGGTCAGGCATGAAAAAGATGAAATTGCATAGAAAAAAAAAGTAACATGTTCACAAACTAAAGCTGCACTGGCCATTGTTTATTTCTTTTACACCTCAAACTGCGTCTTAAGCCTCCAGTCTGATCTCCATAATAAATTACTACTCGATCAAGCAGTGAAAGAGACATGATTCCACATTTCACGCTCATGGCCAACCCCACATTTGTTCTTTAAACTTCAAATGGAAAATAAAGCCTCAAATTTGAGTTTATGGCATATAACAAGGGAAAATTATGCAGAAGTGGGAAAAAATTTCAACTCTTGGCTACAGAATTGCACCCAGTCAAACAAGGATCTTCAATAAGACAAGACCAAACAATTACAACATACTTTAAAGTTTCATAGTTAGGCCTACCATGTATGAAAAAACGTGGGTGAGAGGCGCGCCTCACCCTGAGGCGCCCAGCCTGTGCCCTGAGGCGGGTCTGCTGAGGCTAAAATTGTGGGGCGTGCGCCTCACCAAACCCGCCTCCAAGGCACATGAGGCGCCGTCTCACTTAAACAAAAGGGCCTCTCAAAAACAAAAAAAAGGGTCCCATTTTGGGCCAAAAAAATAAATAAAAGACCTAGAATACTAAATGCCATGTCTGTTTTGTCCTCTAAACTACACGGCAGAAATTCAGAAGTCAGATTTTGGAAAATTCATCGTCTTCTTCAGTTCTTCTCGAGTTCATCTTCATCAAGTATGTTTCTCCTTTTTTCTTTCTTCTTCTTCTTCTTCTACATAATTCCTATTTGTACTTTTCACAAAATTGCTGTCCTCCTTCTCATTATGTTTTGGTCAGTTTTTTTTTTTGGTGGGTGGTCGAAGTTTGAAGCAAAAGTGATGCATGTATGTATCACAGTATCAGTAATCCATTTGATGATAGTAGAGATTCCCCAGTAATCAGTATGCATTCATATCGAATTATATGCTGCCTGCCTGACTCTACTTGGGTTCTGGAAGCTATCTAATTGATATAGAAAAATAGATATGAGATGAGGATCATGAGGTTACAGTGAATGATTCTCTGCCCTGTTACTTTCTTCTCGTATATATTCAACTAAGATGGTGGCATGAAAATAGAGGAATCAATACTTGGACACCAGGACATGTGATGTATTTTGGAATAGATAAAAAATTGAAGCCCATGAAAATAGAGGAATCACCTGAATGACTGTGTACTGCATTTCTTTTATAATTTTTTTCTCGTTAATATTATACAAGCAACAATTTCTTTTATAATTTTTTTAATAACTTGTAGGATGGGAAAGGGCAATAGAAAAGATCCGGCTTGGAAATATGGAAAGGAAGTTGTAAGTTCGGGAGATGAGAAGAAAACCTATCTTTATATTGAATGTCAGTTTTGCAAGAAAACAATTATAGGAGGGATCAAGCGTATGAAAGAACATTTAGCATACACACATAAAAATGTAGCTCCATGTCCCAATGTTCCTGAAAAAGTCAAAAAAGATATCGAAGATTATATGAAGACAGGAACCATGAAAAAACACCTTTCACAACAACAATTTGATGACATGGTACTCCTTGGTAATTACTATGATGGAGATTCTACAAGAGGCATTAGAGGACCAATGGATAGATATATTACAAATATTGGTGATGAGGAAGAAACAGACAATCAAACTTCAAAGATGACTCCGAAAGAGCTACGCAGTAAAATCAGCTTGGATGTTGGCAGATTCTTTTTCAAAAATGCAATACCCTTCAGCACTGTAGAATCTCCTTCATTTGTTAACATGTGTCGGGCTATTGGTTCATATGGCAGAGGTTTTAAGCCCCCTACTGTATATGATCTACGCTCTTGGATTTTAAAAAAGGAATTCGGAACTACCAAAAATATAGTTGAAGATATAAAGAAGACGTGGAGCAAAACTAGAGTTTCTATTTTATCTGGTGGTTGGTCTGACATGAGGAATAGAAGTTTGATTAATTTTCTAGTCAATAATCCACATGGAATTGTTTTTCTAAAATCTATTGATCCTTCAGATGCAATTAAGGATGCTAATTTGATGTTTAAGTTACTGGATGACGTTGCTTAAGAAGTTGGAGAAGAAAATGTTGTTTAGGTTATAACTGATAATGCTAGTGCCTATAAAGCAGCAGGACAGAAATTGATGGATAAGAGAAAAAATTTATATTGGACTCCTTGTGCCGCACATTGTCTTGATTTAATACTCGAAAAACTTGGAGAGTTGCCACAACACAAGAATGCTTTGATGAAGGCAAAGAAGATAAGTAATTACATTTATAATCATCAATGGGTATTGGCATTAATGAGGAAAATTGCAAAGAAGGAGCTACTTCGACCTGGTGCTACTAGATTTGCTACCGCTTGACTCTGCAGAGAATTTATGAATTGAAAAAATCACTACAAACTATGTTTACTTCAGAGGAATGGTGAATTCAAGATAGACAAACAAAGCACAGGGCAAAGAAATAAAGAAGATCATATTAAGAGATAGTAATTTTTGGCCAAGCATTGCATATGCAATAAAGACCACAAATCCTTTAGTTACTGTACTAAGACTCGTTGATTCTGAAAAGATGCCTGCCATGGGATTTATTTATGGAGCTATGGATACTGCCAAAGAGGAGATAGCAAAAAATTTGGGCAACAAGGAAGCGAGTTATAAGGAGATTTGGGATATAATAGATGAAAAGTGGGAATATCAGCTACACAGAGACTTGCATGCTGCTGCATATTATATGAATCCTCGTTTTCAATATGCAGATAATTTTTCTAAGCATCCTGAAGTCAAAGCGGGATTTAATTGCATGATGAGAGACTTATCCCTGATCAAAAAGATAGGGAGAAAGCAGATCTCCAATTGGATGACTTCCTAAGCAGACATAATTTCTTTGGTCTCGAAAATGCAAAATCAACTTGCACAAAACGTTCTCCTAGTATGTGTTCACGTATTAGGAGATATTAAATTTTATTTACCTCACGTTTTTATTATTTTCAATTTGAATTCACCTTTTTTTTTTTTTTTTTACACGTGACGTGAGTGACATTGTTTATTCTTTCATTATTATTTTGTTCTAGTTGCTTGGTGGACTCAATTTGGTGATGGAACTCCAAAATTGACTAGATTTGCAATACGAGTTTTAAGTCTAACTTGTTCATCTTCTGAGTGTGAACGTAATTGGAGTACATTCAATCAAGTACATACCAAAAGAAGAAATCGCTTGACCACAACGAGGTTGAACACTTTAGTCTATATCTTGTATAATAAAAAGCTCAAGGCTCGACATACACGACTAAAGATATTGCAAGAGGATGATGATCCTTTAACTGCTGAGGAATTGCCATATGTTGATGAATGGATTGTCGGTCAAGATCCCGAAGTTCAATCAAGCATACTTGATCTAACTAATGATGATTCCAATGTAATTCTTTTTGATGTTGAAGAGGTTGACGAGGAAGATATGATAAATATTGACAATGACGATGAAAATGATACCAGAGTTGGAGATGACAATGACCTAGAGGATCGTATGGATAGTGATGATAACGGAGACCTTTAGGATTTATATCTTAGTACTATATTTCATTTTGAAGACTTTTAGGCTCTTTTTAATTTAAACACTATATTGAATTTTTATTGTTGGATATAACTATTGATTATTTTCAACTTTATTAATATATTTTAGATTTTGCTTTTTTTTTTTTTTTTGGTTAAAAAATATTCATGATTGTTTACTGCTCATTGGAACCATTAGTTATATATTTTTATGTTGTTTTCTGATTTTTCAACTTCAGTTTTTTTGTTAAGCCTCGCCTCGTGATAAAAAAAGCCTGAGTATCCGTTTACGTTTTTTCAAACCATGAGGCCTACAACATTTTTATGTATATTCAAATATACTACGTAGGACTCTCATAGTTTCTTCAATAATAATAACAACATACGGACTTGAGTCTTTCCTGAATTCAATATAAAATTCACCATAAAATATATAGTCAAGACATACTTTGCAGTTTATATCTGATCAGCTTTTTCCTCTTCCGTTCTTTTCTCACTTCTTTGACTTTCACACTTTCTTTATCAAATGTTATCTATATAACAAGGACTTCGTACAAACTGACATCTTATATATTGTGTACATATCATGACATCTGAATAAGAAAGAACTACATGAAACGGTTAAAGGACCAGCAAATTACCCAAACAACAATGTTTAAAGCTTTGTAAATACAATATAATAGATTAATTCCAAACGATACCCATGCCAGCAGAACAACATAGGGCTGATCAATAGAAATACTCCACCTTTGTCATATCACACCACCACCACAAAAAAAAGGGGGTGGGGGAGAGAAAGGAAAAGAAAGAAGCAAAACAAGAAAAGAAAAGAAAAAAATCCCACCTTGTTCATCTTTCAATTGCTGTAATTTGTGAAGTTCACTTTTTTCAGATGTATCAAGATGTCGAACCTGTGAACAAAAAAAGAATGCATGAGATCATAAAGACAAGACCCAAATGTGCATAACGATTAACTTATGAGTTATAACTAATAAAAAACCTGATAATGCAGGGTTAAATGCTCCACAGGAGAACTAACAGCTTCCCTTGACTTTGCACAGAGTCTGACAACCTGAGCATCAACAAATTAGTGCATAAAAAGAATACAAATACTTGTATATATCCAAAAAAAATTGTTAGTTTTCGACAACTTTGTGTTGTACTATTTATTTCGTGTCATTGAAAAAAACAGTGTATACAGTTTTTATGCAACAAATTTGCCTTTAAGTCATTAAGCCTTTCTCACATTATTTTGACTTTCATAATGTTTTAATGATAAAATATCTCATAATGTTATATTCCAAAAGTTCAGAATGGGGTTTGGTGTTTAAAACACATGCCTGCATATATCAGGAAAGTGTCCCTTGAGTGTAGCGAAAATGAAAAAATATACAGCAAAACTGAGATGTCAGACACGTCCTAGAGTTTTTGAGGAGCATTTGTGTCCACTGTCAGACACTGAAACGCCACCCTAGGAGTGTCCATGCTTGAAAAGTGAAAACTGAACACTGAGTCTCAAAATATAAGAGCTAATCAACCAGATAAAAATCATTTACCAACCTCTAAAATATATAAATAAAAAGAACCACGAATAAACAGAAAAATGTGCATCAATAGTGGATGATTTCATCATCATAAATAGCCACTACATGTCGCAAAGAATCACTAGCATCTTAAAAACATCACCCCTTTCTAATAGTCATTCATAAGGCACATGCTATGAGGCAAATATTCAAAACTACAAATCACAACGAGTTACAAAACTAGCTCCACAGGCTAAAGCTACCAAATTTCGATGAGAAATAATCACTTAATGAAAACAAAGTATTCTAGGCAAGATTTCATAAAAGAAGCAATTTAGTACCTTCAAACCAGTGGCACTTATCTTTTCAGCTAGCTGGTCTACAGCCACATTACTTGGAGCACAGACCAAAACCTGAGTGGAACATTTAATACCAATAAATAGAAACAAAAATACATTGTGAAAAAACCAGAAGTGCTTTCAAAGTGAAAGAAGAAAGTAAACATTTCACATTTTGCAAGGCAAGGAACAGCCGCGAGCATGGGCAATATACCTTTCATGTCTTAATACTCATATTTTAAATCAAATAAAGGTGTCTGGAAGTAATAAAAGTCTTAAACTTTTTGCTGATATAATTCACAATAGCATAGTTTAGCATCAGAAAAGAAAAAATGAGAACCTAGTAGCACATATAATATAATATAAAAGTCCATTGTTGCTAGTCTTAAGGTGGGCCATAAGATATAAGTTAATATTATGAGACAAAAATATATCTTTCCCAAAAGATCTTAAATTTACTCACTTCCTTTCTCAGTTTAGGTGATATCTTAAGACACACACCTTAAGGACAGTATGTTAATAAATGTTTGAGGTGCACCTCTGGGCGAGCCTCATCACTTTGAGGCAAATTCCAAAAGAGTAAAATACATTCCCTTCATTAAATCGGACCCTCTTAGCAATTAGCACTGGCTACCCCTAGACGAGTCTCAGAAATACCCTTTTGAAACATTAAAACTAGTAACTAATTTACCTGTCCCTGCCCTTGCTTGGCCATATGATACACAATTGCAGCAGAAGTGACAGTTTTCCCTGTTCCAGGTGGGCCTTGGATCAGACTTATAGGCTTTTGCAGGACACTTTTTACAGCAAAAACCTGCAGAAGTGTACAAGTCAAGACACAGGAAAAACACTAACAAGGGGAGGGGGACTTCAAATGAATAATACCATTATAAGGAACATTCTGCATACGCATTTCCAAAAATAACTATCTGTAATACGATTAAAAGATCAACATTGATGTCTACAAAAACAAAATTAAATGCTCTTCCTCATATAAATGAGATAGATGGATAGGCTCTTACACCAATTACTGTTTCATCATGTGTTATCAAACATCAACTTCAAAAATTTTACTTGTTCAAAAATACAATAAATACTTTCCCTGGGCGCTCATCTTCACTCTTACCAAAGCTATTTACTCCCTCACCTAACATCCTCATTCTCATGCACCAGTTCCTAGTTTTTAGAGGAACTAAACACGTAGAGAGGTCTTTACTATCAAACCAGCCAGAACAAATTATTTGAAGCATAACCGAATCACCAGACTTTATAAAGAATAAGATTCAAGTGAAAATTATGGATAACAAGACCATACTTGAGATGCATTGAGTTCTGGAAGACCCGGAGCACCAAAACGCCGAGGCAGAGCATTACGAACCATCTGAATCTCAACTTCATGGCCTAGCAAGTGATGGTATATGTATCTGCATTGTGCGAAATTTTTAAGATAAACTCATCCCAAATATACACGTGCAAATGAAAGTGTTAAGTATGTGGATTATTGATATCACCAGCAGACTAGGTCGGTCTAAACAAAGACTCTCAAAGCTAAAGTAATCAAATTTCCTCCACCACCCCCATCCCAAAGCCCAAACAAGACAAAAATAATAACAGAAAAAATTTCAGAATAAGATGTGATCTCTTGTCAACCAATGACTTTCAAGGCAGATTTTCAAGGAAAGGTTAATCAAGTGTTGTAGCTCACCATGAGTATTTCATGACCTACACATCACACCTCAGAAACAATTTTTACTACAAATATGGAAAGGATGCATCATGCATATGCTTTTTTACGTGGGAGATTGTAGGCAGTTAGATAAGATGACAATGTTTTTCATTCATGCTCTATATCATCTAAGGCAAAAAAAATTACCAAAACATAATTACATAAAAAGAAGGAAACAGTCTTGGGTGAAGAAACTCAATGCAACGTGATCACACGGCTGAAGAGTAAACAGGTTAAATAAAATAAATACTTGCAAAATAACTTGCTATGCACTATAGCATCGTGCCTTCTCAAGCCTTCTGGACATCACGTGCCACAAAGCTATAAGAACAACAGATTTCTCCTTTCCAAGGGAAGGGAGTTACAGCAGGTGGGTCCCCTTCCCTGGAATGGATAGAGTTCACTCTCAGGAATTCCATGTTCACAACCCAACCCACCCCGCACCCCCGCACAAGATCTTAGCCTCTGTCCATACACAAGCATAAACAGAACAACTTATCCAAATTCTCTGTCTTAATACTTTATTAGACGTTAAATAAAGATAACAAGAAACAAAAATTCACATGTTCATCAACAAAAAAGAGCAAGATGAAGTGTTTAGAAAATGTGGCACTCACCCACTGACACTTGTCTCATCCACAGCAAAAGTCTTCATTGCTCCCTGCATCCGATCAAAACTTGTGCTCTTCCAAACAAAATCAACACTAAAACCATGGGTAACATCGACAGGTACACCCTGCAAGCAACATGAACAGAGTGATCAACACAGTTTCTAATGTGGATAAAGCATTGAAGACAAAGAAATATATAAAGCAGTGAGCAATACTTGACTAGCACGAAGCTCAAGAGCAACTTCCTCTTGTGCAGTCAATTTTATCTGAGGAAAAAAAATTGATAAGCGGTGGAGGATATATAACATGAGAAACTGCATCTAAAAAGACCAGCAGACACAAGCGATCTAGATCCAATTATCTTTTGGCAATAAATCGGAACCTGCTCTCTCCAACAAGATGGCAGATTATGTCACCAAAAATATATTCAGCAGTTAAATTGATTCACAATTATATAGGCAGTCATGATGAGTAACAAAACCCGGCAGGAAATTAAGCGGGTGCTTGGTGAGGATTAAAATTAGATTTTTTTAGTAGATTGTAATTGAAGTTTTTGAAATGTGTGGTTGAAAAGTCATGAGACCTATGAAAAATGTGGTTAATATTGATTATTTGACTTTAACTTAGATTAAAATTAAATTTTAATATAAACCAAACAGGCACTAAATATGGACAAAGAGGTAGCATACCACGTGTCCAGCAGACTGAAAAAATGGATGAGTTGCATCCCCTGAATAACGCAGCCGCAACTCATCCCCAGGGACAAGGCGCAACTCATTATCTTCCTACAAAAGACATGCATTTTTCATTTAAAACAATGAAGGCTACAAGTCAAAGAAGCTAAAAGAAACACAATAATTACCTTTGGGAAAACAAAATATGCAATACGCTTTTTGTTGAGACCAATGTCCCATCGAATCGTTATATTATCTTTGCTTTGAGACTCCTTCATCATCTGTCAAACAAAAAAAAACTGAAATACTCATCGAAACATAGAGAAATAAATTTACTGATGCAAAGAGGAATAGAGCTTCAAATCACAGGATTGAAATGGATAATGTATCATAAAGAGTTCTTGCATTAGGACGGAGAGATGGGTTCATTCAAATAATTAGTTTTTTCTGTTTTCCCATTTCTTTGGATTTTCTTCTGCAAGAGGTAGATTAAAAAAAAGCACTGAAGATGTAGTTATACCTTATCATATTCCGCTTCAAGCTTGATTAACGGTGCAAAAACATTTTGATACTACAAAGGATTGAAGAGTATTAATATTAGTAAAACGAATAATCATAAACACAAGTGCCACTTTTATGGATATCGCGCAGAACAATTCATATGATCAAATAGACTGTACAACTCAAATTCATTAAAAGCACCTGATATGCATCCTCATACTTCAAAGCTACAGGCTGAGGTTCATCGTCGACACCAGGCTTCTCAAGATCTTCTAAGGTTGCATCGGGGTTTGTCTTCCAAAGCTCTTCTATTTTGTTTATTTGTTGTGCACTAATTTGGCGAGCTCTCAACTGCTCTTGTTCAGATGGGACCTAAAGTTTTGCAATCAATCAGAAGAATAGGATAAGAAACACCGTGTAATAATCGGGGAAATGAAATTAACAATTAACAAACCTTCACAAGCCACTGCAAGAAACATCTATCATCAATAAGCGGGCACCACTGACTCAGGTCCCAATTCATGTCTTTCAATGCATTGTTACTAAGACAAGGTTCCCTACAAAGCAGGACAACCACACTTTCTGTCTTTGCAGATATGAATCCCAGAAGGAAAACATTTCGGCAGCCACAGTTGTAGCATTCGAGAATTGTTTCTCCCAGGGGACTATCTTTATGAAGACAAACTTCCTTGTGTTTTGCTCTCACCTAGAAATGGGAAAACAAAGCAAATCAAGTAACCGAACCCAGAATGAACCTTACAAAATTTGTTGAAAACATCAATAATCGCAGTAATCCTTGCATTAAAATTTTCAAGCAACAAAATTAATAGAACCACCAGATATAAATATATAGCTCCTCAAACAAACATGGCTGAGTCACTGCTTCACTTATTTTACAACAAAATAGTTCATCTAAAATTCTAAAAGATCCCCTTTTCTTTTGAAATTAACCCGATAAACACCAAATATATAGAAGTGGCAAACAAGATTTAGTAAGTGCTGTTTTCTGACTGGAGAAAATTTATGAACTAACATAACCAATCCCAAAAATTCACTCCATATACATTTATGTGTGTATAATTGTCTATATAAAGAGGGGGGGGGGGGGGGGGGGGGGGGGGGGGGGGGGGGGGGGGGGGGACATAGAGTGCTACATTTCTAAGTACTTTTACTACGACTCATGATGCTTGCAAGTGGTTTCATCCAGGGCATCGACTTGCTATAATTATTACAATTCGCGATAGATTTTACAATCTCAAATGCTGATAATTGTTGCAGATTCTATTGTCTTTTTTCCAGGAAAAATTGGTAAAAAAATAATAGTACACGTTAAGAACCTTTCACATGCCAAGGGCAGTTGTGCAAATAATAACTTCTTTCTTTCAAATTTCAATGCAATAATAAAGTGGTAAAAATAAGCTACGTATAGCCACTTCTGGTTTCTAATTATACTCCTAAGGCTCATCTAGTACGTAATCTTTCCAGAGTTCACCTCAGGCCAAGTGGTTTTCGTTAAAGAACAAAGTATAAGTCCCCCACTAAACTCGGAAAAATCCTAGTCCCAACAGCAGACATCATGAGATAATCCAAGATAGGATCCAATAGATCAATTTGCATCCCATGCTTTGGTCATATGCAACAAACAAAATCGCCCTTGAAAACATGGGGAAAACCATCATCAGTTCCACAAACTGGAAAAGAAAATCCAATAAACTGAATACCATCATGTCATGTGCTTCAATGGTGTCAGGAACTACTTTAGATCATAACCCTTAAATCAAAAGATTTTAGTCATTTGACTGTTTTCAAGAAGACTTAGCTTCAAAGAGTCAATGATACCTATGGCCTGGATATTGATAACTAATCCCTAACTATTGATACTCAAACCCATTCAGCTCCTTGTGTACGACTTTTGATGCCCAATAATTAGTAAATGAAATATTACTGCCTTGAACAAGATTTAGAATTGATTATTAGCCTCGTAAATAATATGGGAGACCGTTGAGATCGTTTCACACGCTCTCACCCGTAGAAGAAAATCAATCAAATCTAAGCAAAGAAGAAATTTAAAAGAATAAGCGATCACTCATCCCCCAACAGGTCCCATATACACTAATCAAACAAAACAGAGGAAGAGCAATATACATATAAACACATATGCACTGCAAAATAAAACTTCTATATACATTTTTGTCCTCTTCACTCACCAAATGATTGACTATATGCGAACCAGAAGTATTCCCGCGCGAATTACAAAACCATTTCCGGCATGAAGGGACATTGCAGCGAACCACACAGGCCGGGTTTGTAACACCACAGTACCTACAAGCATACTCTGTAAAATCCCCATTTCCGTACTCAAACCCTTCGTCATCCCCAGTCTCTTCAAAAGTCAATCCGCTCATCCCTCCTGCCAACGCTTCCACCACACCTTCCTTACTACTATCAGTACCACGGGGTTTAGTCGAGGGGGAAGCATCCAACGACGGGGCTCGGTCCGCAGTAGCGGTCTCCGATGCGGCAATTGAGTCGGAATGTGTGGGCCACGCGGAGGAGGATCGGATAGGCTGTGAGAGCTCTGGGAATTCGGGGTAATCAAACTCCTCTCCTTGCGTGTTAAATTCCAAGAATGTGTAGGCGTCATTCCCTGTATCCGGCTGCGACGCCGTTTCATACAGATTGTTCGTCTGTGAATCCATAATCTACGGGAAAATCAGAGTAGATGGGATATAAAAAAGTGTATTTATACCATGCGTATAGAAGAATGACGGTTTAGGAATTTAGGGAAAAGAAAATTGAAATTGAGAAAGAAGAATCGGTGTTAGCGTTTGATGATGATGTGGAAGGGGATAGATTCTTCGGGGAATACAACACTCGGTGTACGATGAATCCGACGGTGTCACGTCAATTCAAACCATTTTTAGGATACAATTGAACGGAATAAAATCTGATTTTAAGACAAGTAAAATCAAACCATCAATATTAATCACATTGTCTCATAATTTTTTAATCACATATTTCAAAAATTTTTATCACAATCTATTAAAAAATTTAATTTTAATTCCCACCAAACACTCTTTTAGACGTGTCAATAGAACTTTTGATAAAATGTATTATGGAATAATTTTTTTAGAAGAATGTGTGGTTAAAAAAGAATAAATTTATTTATTTATTTATAATATTATTTTATTAAATAATGTATGGTTAAAAAGAAGAGAGAAAAATGTATTAAATTTAAAAGAGTGTCAAACAAAGACCAATAGAGTAATGATATTTTAATCTGAGATTATAACCCTAGTTTAGATAACGCTAATGTAGCATTAATTGATAAGTAGAATTTAATTACTCATTTAATTTCGCTTTTTAGTTAACCTATCATTTCATGTCACCTAAATTGGGGTTATATAGCATTAATCTTTTTTAAATCGAGTAAATTCCATAAAGGGTCCTTGAAGTTGCGCAAAATTTTAAGTTGGTGCTTAAAGTATTTTTCATATTCTCAAAAAAAAAGAAAAAAAAAATTCATTATTCAAAACATCATTTTTCTCAATAATGGCCATAAAAAAAAAGGCCTTAAGTGATCATGTGAAAATTGATATTCTAAGGATAGAAGAGTTGAATCTGATATTATAGCTTTGTTTGAAAAAATAGGATCTAGTTCTTGCCGTTTTACATCTAAAAATAGGAATAATATGGTCTTTTTTCTTGCTTTTGATGCTACTTCTGCTCTAATAGCTTTAAGAAGTTGAAGCGAAATTCGAAGTTGGTCTTTGACCTTTTTTTTTTTTTTTTTATCAATATGATCATTTAAGTTTGGTAGACAATCTAGTTAATGAGATTGGCTCCCCGTAAAGTATGAAAGCCATTAAAATGATAATGTGGACATCAATTCGTTAATTTAAATTGTCGAATTGCAAATCGGTTCACTGAAATGTGATTGTTGGTCGAACAAGTCTTTTCTATTATCATTTTCCTAACTTCATTACTTCACCATTCACAAGCAAAGTAAAAAACACTACAGATGGGAAAAAGTAGCCCAACTAGAAAAGTAATTGGCCATCTTGCATTACTAAAAATTTAATAAATTGACTAACAAGGTTAAAAAAATAGTTCAACAGGGACGTATTTATCACTTGTGATGTCCAAATAAGTCGAATGTCACATGTAGAGGGACCATCTCACATTACTAAATTCAATAATCTATCTAATAAAGTAAAAAAGTAGTCCAATTGGAATGTACTCGTCGCTAGTGTTATCCAAAAAAGTTGAATAAAGATGGCAATTTAATCCGTCTGATCCGGCCCGACCCGACCCGACCCAACCCGACCTGACGGGGCCCCGACCCTAATGGGACTCAAAAAATTCGTCCCAACAAATTGGCGAGACGAGGTGTAAATGGTCGCCCCGTGACGGGTCGCAGGGCAAGGTGAAAATACCCTGCCCCGAATCCGCCTCGTGAAAAAAAAAATAGAATTTTAATAAATGGTTAGTTTTAAAAATATTGTTGAATGTATTTACAATTTTATAACATGTTTCTAATACAACAATTATATTATTCAATTGTCAATTTAAAATTTTACATAACTAACAATTGTTTATATTATTTATAAATTCGATCATTCAATCTTTTTATTATAATTAAATTATATAATTTAAAGTTACGAATCATGATAGTTAAATAAATATTTTTTGTTTATGAAATATTTATACCAATTAATCAAAGTATGTTAATATCTTGATCGAAAAAATTAGAAAAAAAATTTAAAATATATGGAATAATCTTTAGATTTTGGGTTAATTGTTAAATTTTAAAATTTAAATAATAACATAACTCAAATTTTTGAAAATAAAAAAAAATAAAAAAAATTAAACGGGGTAAATCCTTGCCCCGTCCCTGCCCCATCTAAGGCGGGGCAGGACACAGAGCGACGGCGAAGTTGGAGGGAGGTGCCCCGTCCCGAACCTGCTTCATTGTTATCCCTAAGGTTGAATGTAGAGGTGTCAAGACGGGCGGGCCGGCCAGACCCGTGAAAACTGACCCGCATCTACCCTAGATCGCGGGCCGACCCGTGACCCGAGCGAGCCGTTCACGGGTCAAGGAGGTGTGACCCGCTGATTTCGCGGATTGCACCTTCATGGGCCTCGATTAACCCGCTGGCCCTTGAAAAAAAAATTAAAATATAAATAAATATATAATTTTTGAACAACTAAATTATAGTTAAGTAGGTGTCAACCTAGTTGAGATGTAGTTATGCTATAAATATTTGATAATAATAATTAGAAATGCATTTAATTATTTGTTTAAGTTAAATTTAACTTTGCAAAGTTATAAATAATTCAGGTAACATTAAATTTGAATTCTATGTAAACATTTTTTGATATAAATATGAATTTATCATTTTGTTCAATTCTTAGTTTATATTTAAAAAAAAAAATATTTTTTGCTATAAATATCTATATTTTTATAATTTTATTTATACAATCATGCGGGCCAAATCGGAACAAACCGTTACCCGTGATCCGCATGGGCTCTACCCGGATGGGTCAATAGACGGATTGGGTTGTAGTCCAAAATTTGTGGACTGACCCGGAACCGGCCCGGAACTCGTAGCGGGCGGGCTTTTTTTCACGCGGATCGTTACCGGGCTCATATGTTGGAGGCCGAACGGGCCCAGACCACCCAGATTGACACCTCTAGTTGAATGGCACATGTAAGAGGACCATGTCATACTACAAAATTCAATTAATTGATTAACAAGGTGAAAATTTCTTTGAATTCCATCCCAAGCTACTGAGTAAAAAATCTAATGCTCAAAGCAAGTTTCAAGTATAGCAAAAGCTATATGTTACAAAAATTATTGCATTTTATAAATAGGAAAAAGTTCTCAAAAATCATAACATTACTACAAATCCCAAATTATTATTCCACTTGGGAATTTCAATACTGATCCACTAGATCATGTCAATTTTGTAATGAGGTTCAAAATGTCAAATCAAAGAACTCTCCTACAAAATAGCCATCAAACTGAACTTGATAGGGGGAATTCTCCCCAGTTTATAAGCAATATATGTATGGTTTAAGCTGCACCTTTTGTCACACCAGCAATTCTATCAAGCTCTTCCAAAGCGGCCCAAAGCTTTGGATCTTCATAATCTTTAATTAGAAAAGCAGGCTTTGCTTCCATCAGCAAGTGTGAAGGATTTCCTGTCGTCAAGCCAATAACAGGCATCCCTGCTGCAACCCCAGCTTTTATTCCCGAAACAGAATCCTAAACAACCAAAAGATATATAATTTTTGTGAAGCAATAGCAACTGACATTGAAAGAGTGTGGATGAGGTCAAACCTCAAATACAAATGTGTGATCCTTGGAGATATTGAGAATTTCAAGCGCCTTCAAATAGGGGTCCGGGAATGGTTTAGCATGTTCACAATCACATCCAAGAACTACAGTATGAAAGAAATCTGACAGTCCAAGAGTCGAGATCATCTGTTCAGCATTTTGTCTTGGAGCATTAGTAACAGCAGCTCGTTTCAGACCTCGGTCTTCTATCCATTTTTTCAATTTGTACAACCCATTTACAGGTTTCAATTGCTCCTTAGCCAACCTTTAGTTTTCACACAAAATAATATTTGTAAAGGCGAGTTAAGGAAAAACAGTTGCATTATATAAAGGAGAATAATAAAATTCACCTTCTGTACATAGCTTCCTTGTCCTCACAAAATTTTACACCCCTTTCATAATCATCAGGGAAAAGAATAGAAGCAATATCATCATTGTGCCTCCCAGCAATATTCTTGATAAAGAATTCCTCATCAATTGGGACGCCGCCATTGAAGCCAATCTGTTAAATAGCTCAGCATTTTAAAAACCCCGTAGAGCAGTGATGAGATTCGTTGAAATTAGTTATGTGTTTTTACCGTCGTTTCCTAATCTACAAGCGCTTTACTTTTTCTATGCATAACGATATCTGATTGGCAATATAATTATAAAAGTAAATGACAAAGAATAGTCACACCTCCTGGAGCAATTCACGGAAAGCATAATAGTGGAGGGGATCTGAATCGCACAAAGTTCCATCAACATCAAATAGCACAGCCTCAACAGGAGCAAGTTGAGACAGAGAACAAGTGCTGTTTAAGAGAAAAGGCATCAACAAGTTCTCCTTTAACTCTTTTCAAACAATAACATAAATAGATTATTCTCTTGATAAAAAAAAAAAAAAAAAAAAGTATCTAATTCGAAGTTCAAGAACTCTCCTTCCAAAATTTTGTAACCACTGCAAAACAGCTGTAGAGAACCCCAAACTTCTTTATACAATAAGAACTCACAAAATTGACATCATTGATTTCGAAAGCATTCTTCTGATCACTTCCTTGGTAACTACCACACAGGTTATTGGTGCTTAAAAAAAAAAAATCATTTTCCCAAAATCTCAAGTATTTATGAAAAAATTAATATAATTGACATAAGCAAACATAGTTAAAGAAATAGTATATTCCCGAAATCGAAAAAGTATATGCAGACATAGAAATCGAAAAAAAAAAAGCACGTGATGGGCCTGAAATGAAGCCGGCAGAACTAATTAAACAAACGGGCACCAGAAACATCAGAGAAACGTAATTATAAAACAAATTCGATTTATATTCTATCACAGAAGGAAAAAAAAACATATATAAATGTATAACAGACAAGTCAACAGCAGCCCAACAACAAACAAATTTGATTAATAGAAGCATGCATAATGCATTGAATCAAAGCACGAAAATAGAGAATATTTGCATGACCTCACCTGTTTTCACCCGAAGAAATTGTCATCTTTTGATGCGTGCCACAAATTTCACGAACTGTGATGCAAATACTGATAACCTCCCCGAGAAATGGGAATTTATAGATCTAAAAAGTGCGGGTCCGGGTCGAGGACAGGGCTATTCACGGGTGGAGAAGGTGGAGGGAATCTTCCCCGAATCAAGCGTGAAGGACCTTCTCACTGGTTGACACTTTTTTCTTACTCACGTGCCCAAAACAGTTAGTCACGTTTGACAGTTTGAGCCCCATTTTTACCTTAACAGTGATTTTTTTTTTTTTTTTTTTTTTAAAGGAGAACTCTTTGCTATTTTTGGGCCATTTTTTGTTTTCGATTTTCCAAAATATTAAAAATGCGTTCTCTTTTCTATTTTCGAAAACGAGTTTTTGAAAATGGTTGAAAATTTTGTGAAAAAAAATAGAAAACAACTTTTTTTACGTTTTGACTATTTTCTTCACAAATCTGCCAAAATTCAAAAAACACGGGTTGAAAAATATTTTTTCAAAATGATAAAAAGAACGAGTTTTCAACAATATCAAAATGGACACCCAAAACACAAAACACAAAACTAATTCAAAATACAAAACTGAAACACGAAGATAACGCCTCCTAACATTTTTGTTTTTTGAATTTACGTATAAAATTATTTTAAGAGAAAATGTATGATTAAAAATAAGTTTTAAAAAATGATTTTTTTTTTTTTTTTAAATGGGGTCCAAACAGAAACTTAATTAGGCCACATTACACTCACTCGCATATTCCTTGTTTGGTCGGGACTCAACTATTTAGCCTTTCTCGTAGAAAAATTATAGTCTGGTTCCAAATATTTGAAACTTGTGAGATTAGATCATGAACCTTAAATTTGTGGCACTATGGGTCTCTAACCTATGAAACCATGGTGACTGCCATTCATTTATGATGGAAAAACATTAATTTAACCTAAATGGTATTTTTGTGTAAAACAACATAGTATAGTTTTCTGAATTAAAATATGAAAAGAAGAGAAAAGAAAAAAGAAAAGTAGATGGTACAAGGATGTAACAATATAAGACGAAAACTATCGAACTTAGATTTGACGAGCAGAACTTTGGTAAATGTGGGAACATCCTAAGTTCGTATTCAAATTACGTAAAAAAAAAAAAAAAAAAAAATTTGAGTGGATTTGGTTTTTTATTCACTTGAAAGGGCCAAAATGAGGGACAATCTTAATAGCCAATTTTTATAGAAAAACTCATTTGAAAAATATATCGGCCACTTTTGGATGTCAAACGAAAAAATAGATTGCTTTTATGGGTTTGTCTCGTTGAAAACATAGCATGTAGAAAATTCATTATGTATGCTCGTAACATCTCGTTGGCAACAATGACAACGCCACTTGTGCTGCAATTGTAGCAATTGTTTGGGGTGGGAAGGTGGAAGATAAATTTTTTTTTTATTATTTCACTTAAATATTTAATTGTTTAATGGCTCGTTTTACAAGATTTTTGAAAAGTCAAAAACTAACTTTGATGCTAAGAAATTACTTTTGAAAATGTTTAGATAATTTTTTAAACTGCTTTGTCTGATTATAAGAGTTTTTATAAAATAAAATAAAAAAATTCTAAGGTGTTGTTCTCATGAAACTCTTTTACAAAAAACAAAAGTCCAATCAAACAGGTCTTTAAGTCACTTGCAAAATTATTATATTCCAATTATAAAATTTTCTTTAACAAATAAAAATTAGAAATAATCAATAAAAATAATTTTTAGTATTAGTGTTTATTTTTGTAGCTAGAAATCAATTTTTTATTCATTTAATATTGGGTCATTTTACAACTTAATAAATTGTCAAGAATATGTGTATTTTTATTGTATCCATTGTAAGGAGGCGTCATAGAAAAGAATAATATGTAACACAATTAATAAAAGAAAATATTTGTGTAAAAGTAAAATTAGTTACGCAAAATACACAATGAAAAGATCGATTGAATGTTAAATTTATAGAGGAATAGATGAATAAGAAAGAAAAAAAAAATTGGGACGTTGAATCTTGCTATGGGTATAACATGAGTTACAACTTACAACACACTCACATGCAAGGGGTAGGGTCCACAATTAAAATAATCATGGACCCCACCCTTTGAGCGAGAGGGTTGTGACCCATGTTGTACTGCAAGTGTTGTACATTCAGCAAAATTCTTGGGACGTTAGCCATTGTTTGATACATGATTATGATTGATTCATAATTAATCAAATCATTTTTTATTCACGTATTTCGTTAAATATAATTAATACTCACTTTATTTATCGTTTATTTTCATCTATTTATAACAACTCTCAAAATTGAGTGATTATAAATGGCGAGCTCTATGAAACGTGTGAAAAACTATTAAGTAATAACTGTTGTGGCATATCAAATGTGTAAATAAAAAATACATTTTATTAGAGATAATTAAATTATAAATTATTCCCAAACACGCAATTTGGAGTCGTGTAGTAATCTCCTTCCTTGAGTTTACTGTAAATTTCTAAAAAGGGACAACTTTGAAAAGAGAGAGTGAAAAATGATTGAGAATTCCTTTTTTGAATGACTTTCATATATTAAACAATTTAATATAAAATGAATGTTGATTTTTTTTTTTTTTTTTTTTTTTTTTCATTTAAGGAAAATTTATCATAGATGACAATGATATAAACGTCAAGATGATTAAATGTCTTACGTGACATTTTTATTTTAACATGATAAACAGGAACGGATCCAGGATAAAATTCAGGACGGACTAATACATAAAAAAAAAAAAAAAACTTTTAATTAACATTTGGATTGGAGGAACGGACTGTAGCATAGCTCGGATCGTCCCTAGATCCGTCCCTGATGATAAACATCTTTATCAAAACTTGAAAACGCCAGAAACTTGACTAGAACCAACTCAAACAAAAGACAAATTGCTATAAGTTCGACTAATTTGAGTAAATCCCTCTTTACGAGTAAAAGTAACAAGACGGCCGTATTATTTGACGTGTATAGATGGCCTTGCCAAAAAAAAAGTAAAAAAAATTAGATGAGGATCACTTTTATATCCTTTAAAAGTGAAATATTTTGAAAATTTACTAGGAGGTCATCAATATGACAATTTCAATCATATCTTTTATGAGTTCCACAACTTTTCAACCATACATTTCAAAAAACTTCCATCACAATCTACTAAAAAATCTAATTTTAATCCCACCAAACAATCGAAGGAATAATAATTTTTTTTAAAAATGTGTAATTAAAAAGAAATGAAAAATTTTAGGTTTACGTATAATATTATTTTATTAGAGAATGTGTGATTAATAAAAAGATAAAAAAAAAGTAAATTTTAATTTAATGGGACCAAACAGATGTTATATCGAGAAAAAAGTAATGACTCTTGCAAAATATGTAATTAAAAAATAAGTAGTAATTATGAATATATGATTCAAATAATATTTAACGTTTACTTTAAATTATAATGAGATTATAATGAAATCCAAACAAGTTGGTAGAACATGTTTGGTAAATATTTTTTAAGCTTATTAAACATTATTCTTAATCTTACATTCTTTTAGACCTACAACTATTATCGACTTTTTAACTACACATTCTTTAAAATACAATGCTAGTAAACATTAGCCAAAAAATTCAAATTTTACTAGTAAATACTTCGAGACGTAGCATATAACTAGTATAAAGGTGAATGTAGTTCGATTTGATCAGTTTTTAAATTATTATCAAATCACACAATTTTAAACGATTTGAAAAAATTTCAAACCAAATCAAACAAATTTTTGCGGTCCGATTTGGTTTCAAAAGTATGATTTTAACTAAAAAATAATAATACTTTTAAACAAATGAAAAGTCAGTTATATTTATAAAAAATAAAAATATCAATACAACACGTAAAACATTCAAACCATAAACATTACAATAATAATATATTGATCTTAATACAATCTCAAACTAATAAATAAATACAATCCTCAATCATAAAATTTAAGCTTTCGAATTCACTATCTTTGAAACATATAACAAGGATATATTGTGATAACGACTTCAACAAGGATTATTCTATATGTAACCTAAATCGAACAATTTTCAAACGATTTGCTTCAATTGTTTAAATATTGAAAACTAAATCGAACAATTTTCAAACCAACAATTTCAAAATAACGGATTCAATCAATCAAAGATTAGTATGGCTATGTAATTAATCTTTATCTAATTTCAAGTGGGTTAATTTCATTTTTTATCTCTCGAAGTCTAGTGAAATCTCAATTAGGATATCAAATTTTAATTTGTCGCAATCAAATTACTGAACTTCAAATCACTTTCAACGTTTGCCACTTTATTCATGGAGGATTATGACATTCAAACCTCGTATGGTGTAGTTTGAAATCATATGTTTAATATATTTTGATAAAAGTATGATTGAAAAGTGGAGATTTAATAAAGCGTGTTACTAAAATTAATTGTTGACTTTTAATATTAAAATTTAACAACTTTAACTCTATGCCAAACAAGGGATAGCAATGGGGCCAACACAATCACTGATATTAAAAAATAAAAAATTGAAGTTCGATTATCCGATTGGAATAAAATTAAAATTATATGACTTAATTGACATTTCAATGAAAGTTCAATAGCAAAAAAATATTATTAACCACTTAAATTACAAAACTTATGCTTTATATTTTTTCTATAGAAAAAAGTTAGGCTTTGATTCGGGATCATTTGACTTCTCGGACTTTAAAAGTGAGCCCAACCTATTTGAATTTGGACATTTAAGTAACAAAAATGGTGGTTATATTGTCATAATAATTTTTATTTGATACATCATATTTAATTGTAGTTATACTTTTCAATTTTTACTTATTGTAGCAATGATTTCCTTAACTTTTTTTGTTGAATTCATATCTTTAACTTTCTATTAATTAATGCGTCTCGGCTATCAAAATATTTTATTTTCATACTTTAAAATGAGGGAATAATATATTTTCACACTTTTTATTTATTTACTTTATAAAAATACGATGGAAAAAAGTCGTGTTACGTCATTTCAACGAATTTTTAGACAAAATTATAATTCAACACAAAATGTGTTAACTAATAGAAAGTTTGAGAATAATAATGACATGAAAAATCGTTAGAAATATAAGTCCTATAATGAGCAAAAATTAAGAATATTATGTGCAATTAAAATATGATGCAATAACTAAAAATTGTAATTTGAATATAATTTGTTAGAATAATTATATAGCCTTCATGTTGAAATCATTGAGAATAATAAAAGCGAAAGCGCACCTGGATCCATGTGTTTGAATGTTTGAATGAGTTATGATCTTCCAATTGATATATGGTCTTCTCTTGAATTTTCTCACTGGTGATGGGGATGCAGAGATATGAAAAATCACACTCAATCAGGGATCATGACCCCTTAATATATAATAAATGAATGTGCAGTTATTATCTTTCGATTTTTATAAATTGGTCCCTCATCAATTTAAATAACTGTTTCGATCTCTACACTTTGATCTCATAACACTTAATACCTATTAGTCCAAAATCAACTTTAATAAATCACTTTATTGACTAAACTTTAAAGTTAGTATCACACATTTGAATATATACACGTGTGGCCCCATACATTGTAATTTTTTCAACAATCTCCCACTGGGCCATACATGTAATATTACAAATATGCACAACCTTATGAGCTCAAAATTTTGCTATCATTATTAAGGGTATTTCCAAACAATCTCGTACATCAGTTATATTGATATAGGATCAAAGCGATTTTCGTCACATTTAGCGTAACTAAATCCATAAATGGTCATGTATACCCATACAACCAAATGACATAAATAAATCATAGGAGTGTAGCATGAAAATTACATGTTATGTGATCCAAACATGTCTATTTCCAACTGGTCCAACCTTTTTCCTTAAGTGAGATCAATACTGAACTTAACAACAGAGTGAAATGAACTGAATATTTTATTTCTGTACAGAAAAATATCCAAATACACAATGTGTCCAATACATAAAACAAAGAAAATACAAACTCCCACTAAAATATGATATTTTCATGATATACAACACCCATACGAGCAGTGTGCTCATGAAAGACCTTGGGTGTTAATCCCTTAGTAAGCGGATCCGCAATCATGGGTTTGTCTCAATATGCTCTATAGAAATCTGTCCACTCTGTACTATTTTTTTCACAACCAGAAACTTAATGTCAATGTGTTTTGACTTAGATGAGCTCCTGTTGTTATTGGAATATAGAACTGCTGAGTTATTGTCACAATATAACTTTAGTGGTCTTTCTACGCCATTTAGAATGTGCAGCCTGGTGACAAAATTTCGCAGTCATATTTCATGGTTAAATGTCTCATAGCATGTTACAAACTCTACTGTCATGATAGACAGATCTACTACCATATTGGCATCCAACAAAATCAAAATCGGAGTACCCTATGATCTCTAACTGATCCGATCTAATATATGTGAGCATGTAATCCTTTGTTCTCTTTAAATATCCCATAACCCTTTTGGCTGCATTCCAATGATTCAACTCAGGGTTACTCAAATATTTGCCCAGCATTCCAACAATGAATGTTATGTCTGGACATATATAAACTTGAGCATGCATAAGACTTTGAACAACTGATGCATATGGAATCTTCTGCACTTCCTTAACTTCAAGATCATTTTGCGGGCATTGTGTGAGACTAAATTTGTCTCCCTTAGCGACAGGGGTGTCACATAATATACAGTCTTGCGTGTCAAACCCCCTAAATACTTTATCGATATAACTCTTTTATGACAATCCAAAAATACCTCGAGAGCGATCCCGGTGTATTTGAATTCCTAATACAAAAGAGGCGTCACCAAAATCTTTCATCTCAAAATTCTTAGATAAAAATTTCTTGGTTTCGTGCAACAAGCCTATATCATTAGTGGCAAGCAGTATGTCATCAACATACAAAATCAGGAAAATATGTTTACTCCCACTGAACTTGTGATACGCACAATCATCAACAACTTTCATCTCAAAACCAAATGAGATAATTACTTGATGAAACTTGTAGTACCATTTGCGGGAAGCTTGCTTGAGCCCATAGATGGATTTCTTTAATTTGCAAACCAGATTCTTCGAGTCTTTTGACACAAAATTTTCTGGTTGCACCATATAGATCGTCTCATCAATATTGCCATTGAGAAACGTCTTCTTAACATCCATTTGATGTAGCTTAGGTCAAAGTGCGCAACAAGTGTCATAATTGTCCTGAAAGAGTCTTTCATTGAAACTGAAGAGAAATTCTCTTTAAAGTCGATACCTTCCTTTTGGGTAAAACCTTTAACTACAAGATGAACCTTATATCTTTCCACATTACCTTTCGAATCCCTCTTGATTTTAAAAATTCATTTGCAACCAATGGGTTTCACACCTTCTGGTAATGGGACAAAATCCCAAATTTTATTGTCTTGCATAGACTTATACTCCTCATTCATGGAATCAAACCTCTTTTGAGAGTTAGAACCATGCATGGCCTGATGGAAGTTGATTGGATCATCTTCCATCACTCCATTATTTTCCTCATGTTCTTGGAGAAATACTATAAAATCATCCAAAATAGAATTTTTCCTTTCTCTCGTGGATCTCCTTAAAGGTATTGGTTCTTGAGCTTGTTGAGTTTGTACATCTGGAATAATTACTTCATTTTGGATGAGAGGTTCTTCAACATTGTCTTGTTGAGGTACTGGAATTGCTTCTTGATCAATGACAGATATAGGAATCGATACATTGTCAAAAGCAATAGTAGGAATCGAAACCAATCATTCCTCAACTTCTTTCTCAAAGACAATGTCTCTAACCTTATTTCTTCCCCAAAACTCAACATCCTAAAAAATGTTGCAATTCCTGTTTCAAAAATTGACTTGAGTGTGGGATCATAAAATTTATAGCCCCTTGATCTCTTAGAGTAACCAATAAAGTAGTTGTCCATTGTATTGGAGTCCAATTTCTTTTCATGTGGCCTGTAAGGTCTAGCCTTAACTGGACATCCTCAAATGTGAAACAGCCTACTTATGTGAGTAGTAGCAACAGAATCTAACCACCAAGTGTTTCTAGGTACTGAAACTAAATTAACCTCAAAACAAACCAAAGTAAGATTTATACCTTTCTTTGCACGCCAGACGTGATATTTGGTACAATCTTTCTTTACATGTCCAGTTTTGTTGCAAAAGAAACAAGCCCCTTTGTCCTCTTGCTTTTTTTTGTGTTGGACCCTTAGGAGCAACTTCATATTCCTTCTTTCTTTTATTGCCCTTATCTTTAGAAGTGTTTGCTAAGTGAGCGCTATCGATTTTTTCTTGCTTCAACCTTCTCCTTTTGGCAGTTATAACTGACCTTAAATTGACAGAATTGTGCACGAAGCGAAATCAATACCAAATGCACGAGTAAGTCATCAGATAGCTCGAGCTTTAGTCTCTTAAGTTTAGAAGCAATGTGAGACATCTCTATTATGTACACACTTATTGTTTTTCGCAAAACGTTTCTCAATTTAGACAAGGAAATCATTGGCATTAGTAACTTCTTCAGACACTGCGCCTCTAAAAGGCTTCTGGAATGCCGCTTTTAATAACCATTAGACTCATACGATTTGAGCGATCTCACTTCTCAAAGTTCCTCTTTTCATCAGAAGAACTTGCTTCCGTAAGAGGAGTGGGTTACTCAATCCGGAGTGCAATATCTAGATCCATGCAGCCAAAAACAATTAATACGTTCTATTTCCAATCCTTGAAGTTTGTCGCATTGAGCATGAGAATAGAATTGATATTTGCAGATACTGTAGTAGCAGATAAACTAAATATATAGATGAAAGGAAAAAATTATGCTCATGTTAATATTAACATTAAATAATCAATGAATTCTGATGAGTGATAATTCACTCATTCGATCAATGTCGTTTAAGCTTGTATTTAGTTAATTCTTATGAGTTTTAGATGCCTTAATATGTGTTTTTAATTTTATTTGTAGGATGAATGAAGTGGTGAAAAGAATGGATAGAAGGCAACCAAGTGAAGGAGTTGAAAAAGCAAAGAGAAAACGAAGAAGAAAATCAGCAGCAAGTCGAGCGCCAAGGAGCCAACACTGAGGGCCAAGGTGCCCAGTCAAAACAGCATAAAGAAACAGGAGTGCTGGCGCCATGGCACCAGTAATTGAACGTTTATGGGCCTCAATTTTTGGTCATCTCGTGGGCCTAATTAGTCATCTATTTCTTCCCAATTACTATGCATGATTAAATGGGAGAAAAAGACCTAATAAATGAGGTGGGTGGTGGACAAAAACGCAGAAGACTTATGGGATTGGCTGGGGGATTGCATACGACAGAAATATACATAAATGGCAGCCTGTTTGTGGAGAAAGAAAGGAAACACGGCTGGAAGAATAGTCAAGGAAGCCAACCAAGTTTTTCTTACTTTTCTCAATTATGTTTTCCTTTATAAAATTGTGTTGATTTATGAATTCCACTATGAACTAAAAAATTTATCTATCGCTGATGTAGCCGAACTTGAATTTATGGATTGATGATTTTATAATTATTTCGATTGATCTTTTTGCATATATTTAATTGTGTTTTCATTATAATGCTTTGAATTAATTGGCCACTAATTGAATGATTAGATGCTAGTCAATTTCGACACTCGAGAGAAAAATTTAGGCGCGATCATAGGATTGACTCGACGTAGATTTTATGGGTTTCGAGAGAAAGTGTAGAATCTATGAGACTTACTTCATAAAAGAATTGAAACTTTTGTAAAATCTAGATTTTAATTCGGAATAGAGATATTGGAATTGAAAGTTATAATTAAATTTTAGCCGACACTCGAGAGAGTGGAGAGAATTAGATTAGGACTCTTGGCTTTAAATATGAAAAAATTAATCAGAAATAATTGAAATATAATTGAGAGTAAGGTGAAATAATTCCCTAGGCTATCTCATCTTGATACTTGCCTTCATCACATTTGTCACAACCAATCTCATTAATTTAATTTATTTTAAAACAATCATTCACTCATCTAAATAAAATAAAAGTTACATAATTATAGTAATTAGTAGAAATTAGATTACAATCTCTGTGGGTTCGACACTCTTAACTCTATTACTATATTACAAAACTTGACACCGTACACTTGCAGTATAAATCACGTTGTAGAAGACGCGTGACAAATTCAAATAATGGTAAGCCTCATCTCAAGATACCTAGCACATCATTAATATCAAGTTTTTGGACAGTAATATCAATTGTAAGTGGTACTTTTGATGTAATGATCAAATATTGACAATAACTCCTGTCAAATAATAAACTCATCTTTGGATTGATTTATTATTCACATGGAAACCTTATAATTGTCACACGTTTACCACTATATGTGTGCAAGCAATTCGGCCAAATATTAACATCCCTTTGGGCCAGCTAATATCCACATGAACAAGCATACACACAAATTCCTTCTAATATTCTAAGTTAATTAATTTCCACAAGAGATGTTGCTTCAATCAATTGACTTCGAAATATTACATATCCAAATGAGTCCTTTATACCAAAATTTGAAAAGCAGAATACTTAATTTTATTTATCTTGAAACTTTAGGGACCTTAGGGTTAATAATTTAGAACTTTAGGAATCGAAAATTAATTATTAGAAACTTTAAGGATCCAAAAATTAATTATTAGAAATTTTAGGGGCCAATATAAACCAATTATGAACTTTTAAGGGCTTAATTACAAAATTCAGAATTTAAATGGCCCAAATTAATTAATTTTCAAACTTTAGGGACTGAATTATTAAACCTGAAACTTTAAAAGGCTCAATTGGATGAATTTTAACTTTAGGGGGCAGAATAACCAAAGTTTAAAACTCTAGGGACTGAATCAGTAAATAAGAAAACCTAACCCTAATTTTTAAATTGCATGTAGGCCACTGAAAAAATCTAATTTGCAGAAGAGGCCCCCGCCCCCAAAAAGTTCAGCCCAAAAATCGTAAAGTCACCATCAATGGGACGCCGCAACAGCGCGCTTGCACGCTGCTGCGTGTACAGCTAGGACTGGGTAAAAAATTCAAATCGAACCGGACCCGAATCGAACCAAACGGCTTTTCGTAAGTGAAATACCCGAACGGATATCTGAATCG
Source organism: Osmanthus fragrans (assembly GCA_019395295.1). Classification (NCBI taxonomy): domain Eukaryota; kingdom Viridiplantae; phylum Streptophyta; class Magnoliopsida; order Lamiales; family Oleaceae; genus Osmanthus; species Osmanthus fragrans. The sequence continues at coordinate 14,361,682 of CM033346.1, read as the reverse complement.
AGAACCGACGGATTCGGTTCGATTCTCGGTTCTAGATCCAGAACAGAAAAATCGACTAAGAACCGAATTTTTTGAAATTTTTTTATTTTTTATACATGGGATAAACCAAATTATTTTAATTTTTTAAAAATAAATTAGCAAAGATAGAGTTTGCATTGAATAGATTGAGTTCTATGAGGGCATTGAGACAAGTAATAAAATATATATTATATTTTTTCTTATTAAATATTATTAGTTGAACAATTTTTAGTTTATTTATGTTTGTTAATTGTGATTTTTCAAAATTTCTTGTAGTGTTTCTTAGTATCTAGTATGACAAGTTAAGCAATTGATGGTTAAATCAAATAGTTGGTAAGTATTGCTGTATTAGCAATACTTTAAAATATTTTATCTCTATGAGTTTATGATTTCTAATTTATATGGATCATCGATGTTTTAGTATTACTAATTTACTATCTACTTTTTATTATTTGTATACATTGGTAAATTAATTTTATTGGACAACTTGTTATTTATATGTTATTAAATTGAAATATGTTAATTTGTAAAAGCTAATATTGAACATATCAGAATATAGTGTTGTTATAAATGTTAAAAAATTTAATTATAGTATCGAACCGAATAGATCCGAACCGAACCGAACCCGAACCGTTCCAAAATTATATTTGGACCTGACGATTCCGTTTACTAACTACCCGAAAATTTTCGGTTCGGTTTGATTCTCTTCAGAACCGTGCCAATGCCTATGTGCAGCAGCATCGGTGCCAAACCCAGATTTTTTTTTTAAAACTGAAATCTAAATCCATAGATCCGAAATACCTTAAATTTAAACCCGAATTTTGGAAGAAAAAAAACATGAATATACACCAAAATTCCATATAATAAAATACAAAAATATCATAATCCCAAAATTCAGAATTTTAAAACCTCAATTTCTCAAGGATTCAACAATGGAGTTGCTCTGATACTACTTGTTAGAATAATTATAGAGCTTCCATGATGAAATCATTGAGAATAATAAAAGTAGAAGCGTATCTTGATCCATGTGTTTGAATGCTTGAATGAGTTATGATCTTCCAATTGATATGTGGTCTCCTCTTGAATTTTCTCTCTGGTGATGGGGATGCAGAGATATGAAAAACCACACTCAATCAGGGACCATGACCCCTTAATATATAATAACTGAATGTGCAGTTATTATCTTTCGATTTTTATACATTGGCACCTCATCAATTTAAATAACCGTTCTGATCTCTACACTTTAATGACATAACACTTAATACCCATTACTCGAAAATCGACTTTAGTAGATCACTTTATTGACTAAATTATAAAGATAGCTTTACACATTTGAATATATACATGTATGACCCCATACATTGAAATTTTTCCAACATAATTAACCTAACAAAACCTATTAATATCAGCATTAAAAGTTTACGACTTTCACGTGGCTTGAATTGGAGGGTAAAATCGTCCAATATCGACATTAAAAGTGTTAAAATTTGTAGAGCTAACATGATTTTCTCGTGAGATTTCAACGTCTAAACTGATCTTTTCATGTTTGATATATGCCCTTGTTTGATCCAATTTTTTCAAAAAAAAAAAAATCATCTTCTTTTCAATCACACATTTTTTAATAAAATAATATTACAAGCAAACCCAAAACTTCTTCTTACCTATCAATCTACTTTTCTAAATTGCATTCTACACCAAAAATGAAGTTCAAACATATTTTCTGAAAAATAATTTTTAAAGTAAGATTTGTTTTTGAAATTATGTAAAAAAATTATTTTATTTGAAAAATCTGAAAATAATTTTTTTTTAAAAAAATGAATTTTAGTCAATCTTTGCGAAATATAGGATGTAAATTTTTCTTAATAATGGTAAAGTAGAAAATAATTTTAAACGTAACTAATCCCTTATAACTAATAAGTGAATTTAAATATCAATTCTACAACGTGTACAACATTGTTGACAACGTGTGCAGTGGACAATATATTTACCATTAATTTTAACAACATTTAAAACAAATAATATCACAAATTTTTATACTTCAACAAAAGTGTACATTTTTAATGTACAAATAGTATAATTCCTTATCTGGGGGCATTACGAGAAAGCTAGCAGTGCAACTAGTTAGACCCTTAGACTTGATAAGAGTAAGCAGACAATGTCGATAAAAGATGAGTTGGAGCATAAAAAGAGAAAAGAAAAAAAATGAGTAAACTCGGTAATCTACAACTATCATCGCTTTTGTTCAACTATAAATAAATAAGTTAAACATAGTCATATTCTCCTTTCTGTCTCCTCTCAGAGAGTATCGAGTTTTGACAATGGAGTTCCTCAATGAATAAGTCATGTTGTGCCTAAAAATTGAGGCTTAAGAAGAAGCCCATGCCTCAAACCGAGGCTCCTAAGAATACAATTTGAGGTTGGTGAATAAAGACAGGGGTATGCTTATTAGCTCAGGTTTAGCTAAAGGCTTTTGGACGAGGCAATTAGTACTGCTGTATACTTGATTAACAAATCTACATCAAGTTTTATGGACTTCAAAACTCCACAAGAACTGTGGACAGGGAGACCTCCAAATGTGACACACATAAGAGTGTTTGGATATGCTGCTTACGTGCCAGTCAGAGGGAAAATTAGATTCCAGAACCACTAAATGTGTGATGTTAGGTTATCCTGAAGGGATAAAAGGCTAAATGTTATGGGTTTGGGTAAGCAAGCATAAAAATTATTAACAACAGAGATTTGTTCTTCAATGAATATGAAATGCCATGCCTAAAACAAATAACTGATAAGATAGTTGAATCTAGAAATGAGAAAGGAGTTCAAAGTGGGGTAAAGTTAACTAGATTTAACCCATCTCAACCTGAAGATGATGAAACTGAAACTCCCTTAGTAGAACAACAAGAACATGTACTGAACCTAAAACAATTGAGGTGAATGAACCTTGAGGTGATATTGAGACTGAAGAACTTAATCTTCCAACTAATAATACCTCTATTTGGGATTACCAATTTACAAAAGATAGAGAAAGAATGGAAATAATACCTAACCCGAGATGTGAATCTCAAAACCTGACTGATTTTGCCTTGGTTTCTGGTGAAACCATTGAACATTATGAATCTACTTCTTTTGAAGAAGTTGTGAATGGGCCAAAATATGTAAATTGGAAGAAAGCCATGGAAGAATAAATGAAATCCTTAATTGAAAATAAAACATGGAAGTTGGTTAACAAGCCTACAAATCCTAGGATAGTACAATGGATTTATAAACTTAAAGAAGGGAATAATGCAAAATTAGAAAGATCACTATATGGACTTAAACAAAGTCCTAGGCAATGTTACAAAAGATATGATTCATATGTACTTGGGATAGGTTTTAAGAGGAGTGAATTTGATGTCTGCTTGTACTATAATAACTTTAAGAGGGGATGTAAGGTTTACTTGTTGTATGTAGATGACATGCTTCTGGCAAGTTCAAGCAAATCTGAGATTACAAAAAATGAAAAATCTTTTAAAATCTGAGTTTGGTATGACGGATTTTGGGAATGGTTATAAGGAGGGATAGACCTGAAAACGGATTAATTCTTTCCTAGGAGGCCTACCTAAATAAGGTGATAACTAAGTTTGGTATGAGTGGCTCAAAATTTGTTAATGTTCCCTTAGCTGCTCTCATGAATCTTTATAGTGCACACTCTTTCAAAACAGAGGAGAAATTAAGAGAGATGTGGACACACCTTATGCTAATGCTATAGGTTCGGTTATGTTCTCCATAATTACAACTAGACCTGATTTAGCTCAGGTAATTAGTTTTTAAGCAGATTTATGTCTAACCCTGGTAAGCCCTTTGGGCAAGTTTGAAATGGTTGTTAAGATACTTTGTTGGCACTTTAAATCTGGGCCTTGTGTATGAAAAAAAGACTGATAAACCAACCTTAAAAGGGTATGTGGATGTTGATTTTGTTGGTGACAAAAATAACAAAAAATCTACCACTGCTTACTTTTTCACACTTGGTGAAAATTGCATAACATGGAAATCACAACTACAATCAATGGTAACATTATCCAGCACTGAAGCTGAATATGTTGACATTGTTGAGGTTGTAAAAGAATGTCTTTGGTTAAAGAGAATTTTAAATGAATTGAACTTCTTGTATGATACTCTCACTATCTTCACTGATAGCCAAAGTGTACTCTTACTTAGCAAAAATCCTGTCTATCATGAAATATCAAAACATATCAATGTGAAGTATCATTTTATTAAATGAGTGCTATTTCTGAAATTTTCCCTATTTAATCATTTGGATTGTGGATGGCTTATGTGGCAACCCTCAAATGGTTTAATTAAGATGACAAGGATTGTGCTTATTCAAAAAACACCTTGACTATTGGATTGAATGTACGGTGGAGATGGCTTCTTGGCTCAGTAACCTCATATGACTCTTGGATTTGTGAGAGGCGATTCATTCATTTCGGCTTATAGATTTTTCTCTTTTCTCGCTTGCTTGCGATTCTTCTTCATCTTCTTCTCTATTTTTGGTTAAAAAACCTCAGATTAATCTTTGATTTTTTAGATTAACCCTTGTAAACGGTCTTGCTACAGTAACTTGAGGCTTGCTTTTTAGTCTCTATGTTTTCCGGTTGTGAATCAGAGTGGTTAGGTTAAGTGGTTGAAGGATTGGTTATGGTTTTTGGGAATCCATGTGATCGATGATCAAAACCTGTGTTTGATGTACATTGTATTCTCTTGGAAGGCGATTTTGCACTAGTGGAACGGGTTTAGTTCCTGAGCCCCCCAGATTAGACCATTTTTTAGCTAAATTAGGTCAACAATCTTGTGTTCTTTATGTTTTACAGTTTGTTTTTGAGTTCTTCAACATTTTTGTGTTTGTTAATAAGTATTTCATCAAAAGTAAAAACCCAACAAATTCATTTGCTGATTTTATATTATTTACCACATCGTTCGAGAAATTGTTGCATTAACATGTTTTGTCTGGGGAGATTTTCCTTAGGGGAAATTACAAAAACATAGGTGTTTCAACTTTTAAATTCAAAATCCAGGTGTGAAAGTTATTTAATAAAAAATCAGGTATCAAATTAATTAATAAATAAATCATATATTTATTCCAAACCCTAATTGAATTCAAAATCAATTGAGTGTCTCTCTCTATCTCGCTCTTTCTCCCTCTACCACCGCTCTCTCCGACGTTGCCACCCCACCCTCTGTACACTGGCGACGTCGATAGGCAGCGATGCATATTCATTAGACGATAGGTAGAAGGCGGCAGCGAACGCTGGACTTTTGGGCGGGTTTTATTGTTTTTTATTCGATCCATGGGTCATGTCGGTTGTGGTGTGATACGGTAGTGTGATGGTGGTTTTGGCGATGAGAGGGTAGCGGTATAGAGATCGGCGCTATTGTTGCCAGATCTGCAACGCAGGCTCGAATTTTTTTGAGAGTTTTTTTTTTTGTTTTTTGATTCAATCCATATGCGGTGGTTGGCAGTGGTTTGTAGTGTGGTGGTTGTGGGCAACGCGACGACAGTGATAGTGGGGCAACGACGTTGGACCTATGGCGGTTTTTTGTGTTGGTGGTGTCGGTTACTGTAGTGGCAGCACGCGGATTGGTGGTGGTTTTGTTTCTTTTTTTAGTGAATGGTTGTTTAACTGTGGCTCTAGCTGTGGGTAGTGTTTGATGGTAAGGTGCGATGATGGATCTGTTGATGATGTGCGGGTTTGGGTGGTTCGGTGGAGATGTTTGTTGATGGTTGTGGTGGTGTGGTGTAGGCGGCGGTTGCGGGCGATGATTTGTGATCAAGTATTGGTGGTAGTTTGGGATCGGATTGGGTGTCTGTGACCAACTATTTAGGCATTTGTGACCGACTATTGGGCTACTTTGTGACTAAGAGGGTGTTTGTGAGTGATTTTTGGGGAAATAATTGATTTTTGAATAGTGATATGATGGGAAATGTGTGGTTGAAAAAGAAGGAGAAGTTATTGATGTGATGAAAAATGTGTGGTTGAAAATGAGAATTGATTTTGAGAATTTGTATCGAACAAACCCTAAATGTTAGGTGTTTGTGACTAAAAAATAATTTATGACCAATAAACTGTGACTTACATGACCAATAAATAAATAGCTTGTTTGGTAGCCATTTTGTTAGAGAAAATGAATTTTTTGGGTTGATGTGATGGTGAATATGTGGTTGAAAAAGAAGGAAAAGTTATTGATGTGATGGAAAATATTATTTTATTGAAGAATGTGTGGTTGAAAATGAAAATGAGAATGAGAATGGGTACCAAACAGGGCAAAAATATGACCTGTAATTTAAATGATATGTGACCTACAAATTTTTTAATTTGTGACTATGAAATAATCTGTGACCAATTAATTTGAGGATACGTTACCAATAAATAAATCTGCGACCTATAATTATGAATCTATGATCATTAATCACATAATCGTGATTTTATTTAATAAATATTTTTAATTAATTAAATACATACCTGATTTTTGAATTTTCAAATTATTTGCCTGATTTTTGAATTGGAGTAAACATAACACTTGAAATATGATTTTTTTTTCCCTTTCCCTTTCCCTTAAATCAACGGGAAAAATTCATAATTAAGGTGTATAGTTTACACCAATTCAAAAATCAGGTATATAGTTTAAAAATTCAAAAATCGGGTTTATATATAATTAATTAAATATAATAAAATCACAATTTTACAATTAATGGTAACAGATTTACAATTAAGGTCACAAATTATTTATTGGTTACATATTATCAAATTATCAAGTCACGGATTATTTCGAGAAAATTTTTACAGGTCACAGGTTATTTCGAGGTCACAAATGTAGGTCACAAATTATTTGTTGATCACAGTTTTTCAATTAATTGGTCACAAAAAAAATTTCGATCACACATTATCAAATTTTTAGGTCACAAATGAGTATTTGGTCACAATTTTTAAGTCACAGTTGAATGTTTGATCACAGATTAATAAATAATTGGTCACATACACCAGAAACCCCGAATCCCGACCCCAATAATTGGTCACAGAACGACCAATAAGAGAAACAAAAAAAAAATCACCATCGATCCACCGTCATTCCGAGCAGCACTCCACCGTCACCCAGCAACACTCCACCGTCACACAAACCAGAAAGCACACTTCCACCTCCCCCGCAAGCCTACCAACACCGCCCCGAATTCACCCAGCAGCACTCCACCGCCACACCCAGCAGCACTGCACCGCCACCCATTAGACCTTCACCTCCCCCGCACGCCTGCCAACACCGCCCCGAAGTCACCCAGCAGCACTCTACCGCCACACTCACAAGACAGCACACATTCACCTCCCCCGCATGCCTGCCAACATCGCCTTGAACAACCACCAACCACCAACCACCACTTGTACAACCATCGCACTGCATCGAACACCCATATCCCCCACTGCCTGCACTAGCAGCCACCACCATCCCCTGCAAAATCTCCCCACCAAATCCACACCAACAAAATCCCTAAACTCACCATGCCAACAAAATCCCTAAACTCTATGCGTGAGGCACTGCACGGTGAGCACATCGAGCAACAGCCGCTGCAGCATTGTCGCGAATAGCGACACTGTCATCGTCAAATGTCGCGCCGTTGCTGCTGTGGATTTCGTGGTGGCGACGGCGCGGGTTTTTTAGAGATGACGCAGCTGTCGAGGGAAGAAGACGAGATGCGATGAAGAGAGCGGCGGTGTTGCTAGAGAGAAGGAGAGAAGGAAAGTAGAGAGAGAGATAGAGAGAGAATGAAGGGAAATGACGGTAGGGAAAATGAACTAGGATTTATTATTTAATGAATATTAGTAATTAATTAAATACTTGATGTTTGCATAAATAACTTCATTACATGATTTTTGCACTTGGATCTTCAAACACCTGGTGTGGTGTAATTTCCACTAAATCAACCCGTGTGAAAATTTTTTGTAGAGGAGGTCATGAAATGGCTTGGAGGATAGCTGCGCAGTCCACTGGGATTGAAGGCCCGTCAAATTTGTCCATTCAATAGCTTGCTAAACTGGGCCCAAACCTAGTTTAATGAATCAAAAGATTGCAAACCTAGATGACCAATTTTTTTTTTTTTATAACTTTAAATATAAAAAATAACTTTACTTTTTGAAAGTAAATTTTCTTATTTCTGAGTAAAAGAAGGTTGACATTATAATTATTAAATTTATATTCAACTTTCAAAATATACTTATTTACTCATAATTCAACTTTTTAAACTAGATAAAACATAAATATATTCAAATCCATTACCAAACTGATTAAGCCCCCGTTTGGTTTGATTTAAAATTTCAAGTCAAATTTTGACAATTAATTTTAATTACACATTTAATGGGATTCACAATTTTTCAATCACACATTTTATCAGTTTTTATCAAAATTTACTAAAAATGTAATTTTAATATACACCAAACAAAAATAAGTGATAAGCTAATTCTCCAAGCTCAAAATCTAGTGATTGATTCTGCGAACAAAATTTGACGGACAAATACCGTGAAGCAATACATAATGGTGGGTTTTTGAGTGTACAAAATTTTCTTAGTTTACCAAAACAAGGGATGTGCTATATGTCCCGGGCGCCCACAGGCCTCCCTCCAATAGGGGGGCACTACTGTTTAGTCTCGGATTAAATCCCCGGACAAGGAGTGTTTCCCCCAAAACAATGGGCAGACTTTTACCATTCTTGTGCAACAACCAACAAAATGTACATTTTTGTACTGTAATTTGACTTTAAACATGCACCATCCATATACGTAATTTAGCCATTGTTTGGTTCAATTAAAATGTTGGACTAAAATTTAAGTCAAAATTAATAATTAATTTTAATCATAAATTTTATTGAAACCACAAATTTTCAATAACGTATTCCATCAACTTTTATAAAAATTCAAATCAAATAGGGACCTAGTAAATAAGTAATTATTTATATTAGTAAAAGTTATTTTTTGTCTAGTAACTTATACAATTCATAATTAATTTATTTATTGTTTTTAACTTATTCAAGTACGTTCAAACTTAAAATATATTTCAACTTAAAAAGTTGCTTAAAAGTAACGATAAGATCGATTAATTAAGTTGATTGTGACATCACTTTCAACTGCCTGCTATTTGCCACGTGACAAAAAGATCGTGACAAATCAGTGAATCGCCCAAGTTTTTTAGTCCACTACTACTTTATAGAAGGGAATAAAATCAAACCCTAAGGGCTATAAATTAAATTATATTTTTTCTCATCCTATTTTTAACTACATAATCTTTCATAAAATAATATTACACGTAGACTAAATTTTTTTTTTCTTTTTCAACCACTTATTTTTCAAAAAAATACTATTTCATCCATTAAAATTTGAAATAATGAAAGTCAAACGGAGGCTATATTGACTAGTTACTAAACCACTGATTAGTGTAGATAAAAATTTAAATTTTAGTATATTTTAATTAAATTTGATGAAATGTGTAATTGAAATTAATTATTATCTTTAATTTGAATTTTAATTAACTATTTAAGTTGCACCAAACAGAGGTTATATAAGAATATAGTTTTATGATGAGTGGGTTTTGTAGAGAATTATTTTTAGTAATTCCAATGCTTCAATAACCATTCGAGTTTATCTTCAAGTGTCCATATAACATGGAAAAAAGTCATGAATAAAATAAAATGTATAATTAAAGTTTGACATTATTTAGTAAATAAAAGTAGGAGTTGATCTATGGACGTGTTGGGCTGTGCTACACCAATTCTTTCCAGCCCAAATGCTAATTAAAAAAATTAGGTAAATTTCGTTCTAAATTTTTTTTGGATCTGCCCCTAAATAAAAACATTACTAAACGAGCCCTAACTCATCGAAACCTTAAGAAGGTGGATCCCGCTGTACTATTAAGCACTTTTTAAATTGCTTACAATTGTAAAAGCTTGATTGGTAGTCATATAGAATTGAGTATAGAACCCAAATCATTTGAGTATGTAGAATGTTCTACGTTCATTGTGCACCACATATTCACTTCAAGTTTGATGAGGTAGATTGAACAATGTATGTATAATATATTGCATATCGCGGGTGATGATTTCAATCTATGTTTGTATTTCGTTTCAACATTTTTGTTATTATGTTTATCGATAGGGTTGTTTTCGTCTTCGTCGCTAGTAAAGTTTTTGGTATTTCTTTTATTTTTATTTTTGAAGCTATACGCGGAAGTTGTATACTACTAACCTTACTAACACCTACTTAATATATTTGTAAGAACGTCTCTACATTCTTGATCTTCAATCATTAATTTCAGGGTTGAAATGTTTTAAATCAACATGTTTGTAATTCTCGAATATTCATGTGCTTCAAGCACAAACCAAGCTATGAAATTGACGTTGTTATTGCATCAAAGTCACGGAAACAAAATACAACCAGTGTTCAACTAGGACTCATACCTCTGTTTCTGCATTTGACTGTGGTAAAAAAGTTACTTTTCTAGAAAACGAATTAAAACACGTCAAAAGAAAAACTGTTAGGAGTAAAATGCAATTTTGATAATTATAATTGGCAAAAAAATAAATAAGTGAAAAGTAAACCTAACTTAGTTTTGAAGTATATCCAAAATATGCTTGGACCAGATAAATGTTGTGTTTGTGTTGGCTTACGTTCTATCTTATTCAAAGACAAGAAAATTAGACACCTATTGTCTTCCTGTTTCGTGATCAACAGTTATTCCCAAATTTATCTTCTGAACAGAAAGATACAAAAATGCTCACCTAAAGTGTTGTCGATGTGTGGTCAGTGGTCTGAGTCACAAAAACAAAATAATAATAATAATAATAATAGTTCCGCACTTCATTCTAGCTAGAAAGCGATTGCACCAAGTATGATGGATGAACGAGATTAGTTTATATAAAAGAACATAGGATATTTATATTCACACTCGAGTTTTTATTTGTTGCACCATACACTAATTGACCATCAAGCTCCTCAGTTTTAGAATATTTCGTCGCATTTTCATGTGTATTTTTTTTTAAAAATAAAATACAATTGATGACTAAATAAATCGTTTTACGTCTTCCCAACGAACATTTTGGATGAAAATTGATATTAATATGACATATGCTAATTATTGGAAGGTTACAATTAAGAATGCAATGTAAAATTATTGGGAACTTAATTGGTAAAATGAGAACAAATTGCAGACCGTAAGTGCAATCATATTGTGGTTCAACACAAAAAAATAAAAAAAATTATATATATGCAAATCTCAGCTACATCAATTTCAAAGTTTGGATCATGGTGCCTTGTGAAGAAGCCTTCATTTTGGTTTGAACCGTCGTAACATGAAACCATTAGTTCGAAATCGTCATGGAGAGCAACAAAAGTCCACAAAGCGCCTAATTAACACCGACAAGTCAAATCTCCTTGTGTTTCAAGACCCCATAGTAACAATAAAGAATGCGCTAAACTATTAGCAGGAGTAGAAACTGTGGTCGATAAGAAATTACAGCCTTCCAAATATATATATATATATATATTATTATTATTACAATTTCTCAATTCATTAGTTATTATTCCATCTGCCAGGGCTATAAACTGGTAGTAGGCTAGAAGGATTGTCGGTGATGTTAAATTTCTATTGCAAACTTCAATTAATTATTGACCAACATTGATGGACACAAGTACTTTATAGCAATTTAAATTCTTCCATATTTAGCATATAACAAATATTACTTTAGGTTTTTATAATTTATTACAAGATAATTATTAGGTCCATGTTTGACACTCATTATTTGAAAAATTAAAGAGTTTGAAATTGTATTTTTTGTTTGAAATTGTATTTTTTGAAAATGTATGGTTAAAAAGTAAAGAAATTTTATTCAGTTATGTGTAAAATATTTTATTGTGTGAATGTGTGGTGGAGAATAATATAGTAGCAAGAAATTTAAAATTTTAAAGGTTGTCAAACATATCATATAACATGATGTGTCAATTTGTAATTGGGTGGATAACAAATTAAACAGTAAAAATAGATATCAGATCTCAACTCAATATTAACACCACATTTTATTAAATACACACATTTCAACTGTATTAAAGATCCCTAATCCTTATTTATTATCACATTTATGTCTTTAATCTTTTCATCTCATTTTTTATAGTTAACCTTTCATTAGTATGTATTGTCCCCCGTGACAGTTTATGTCTAAAAATTAATTTTACTTGCTTTAAAATGAGGGGAAACTATTTGTTTGCAATTCTATATATTTCTTTCTTCGCACATTTAGAAATTGGAGGTGCAGAGGACCTTTCATATTAATGCTATCAATGAATTGGATTTCGATTGGAAATCGATGAAATTAATGGGAGATAAATTTAGGGTCTTAGTCCGACAATATGATCAAAATTCTAATCCGATAATTCGTTAACTAAATAAAGCAAATATTGATATATAGGTCAATTTGATTCCAATAACACCCGATTTGATTTGTTATAATAATATAATATATTTTATATATTACCGCATCATTTATTGAACATAACTTTTTTCATTTTGAGAATCCTCTCTTTTCAATAAAAAAAAAAAAAAGAATGGGTAAAATATTTTGATTGTGATTATTTGATCAAATATCAGATAACACAGCAAATCGAACATGAATTTATCAATCAAATATCCGTTGAATTATGAGATCGGATCGGATATGGACAATCGGTCTAGATTCACAGACCTACTCCATAACATCAAGTAACCATACATGAATGGGAAATTGTGTAGATTTAGCAACCATGGAATACCATGAAAAGAAAGTGTACCTAACAAAAAAAGAAATTTGGGTAATCAATACATGTTTTGTTAAACTGCCCATATACGTTGATTTACCCTCTCTTAGTGAAATTTTTTAAAGTAAAATGTCGTCATAGAGAAGGCGTGTTAATTGATAGAAGGTTGATGATAATAATCCAATGAAAATAGTAGAACGTGAATGTGATAATGAACATAAATTATGGACCTTTTGTACAATTAAAATATAGTGAGCATGTTAAGAAAACTTATAAAGTAATTTATAAATTACTTTTCAACGTCAAATTTTAATTTTAATCACACATTTCATGGAACCCACAATATTATCCATTTATTCATTGCTCATTTTTATTACATAATAATTTTAGTAACTCATAATTTTATCTAATATTAGAATATGACTAAAATTAATATTAGAATTTGATTGAAAATTGTAAGTCACTTGTCAATTTACTCTAACATAGGTTAGCCTTTACTATATAGAAGTAATATGTCTAATTGCCTCTCAGTCCAAGTGTATATTTTTCTTGGACGGAATGGTTTAGTAACGATCAAATTAAGTTCCTGTTTGGCCCTAAGTTTTAAAATTCGTTTTTCTCAAACTTATTTTCAATTACATATTTTATGAGATCAACAATTTTTTATAAATTTTTGAACTACATATTTGATCGACTTTTGTCAAAATTTATTAAAAATATAATTTTTAGCCTAATCAAATAGGGGTTAAATCTCTTTGAAACTCGAGTGACTAAATTTGTAAGAAAAAACTCAAGAGAGATTAAAATGAACTTTATGTGAAACTTGGATGACCTCCAACATTTTTACTCGGTGGTTTTTGAGCGTACAAAATTTTTGGCGTTACTCTTCATCAAAACAATGGGCAGGTTAAACCTTTCTGTGTGCAACTCCCAACAATTTTGTTGATTTATATTTCAGATTTGACTTAAGTCTCGACCTACCATGTGCTTAACGGACTTCTTTTGAAGAGAAAAGTTGTGCATGTACCCCTCATACGTGATCGAATTGGCGAAATAAGTGAGCACGAAAATTTTTGATCAAGAGTTCGATTCTCCCTATCAACACATTATTGGTCGAGCCTATCGCACAGGGCATGCCTAGTGCGGTTAAACTGACCGGCGTGATTTGTAGATTATTGTATCAGCCCAATAATTTATTCAATACGCACCCAAATGATAGATTATAAGTAATTAAGTAACTTTTATGATAACATTTTTTTATTCATTAAAATTCTTGGTCCGTCTAGTAATGCAGGCAATGGCTAGAAGGTTATGTTCGATTCATAACATCTCATCACAAGTCTGAATTTAATGAAGCTCGACTGAAGAAATATGATCCTAAAATTGTGATAATTTTATTTCTATCTTTCCCTCATAAATGAAGAATGGAAAATATTCTTCAAATGTCAATAAATAATAAATAATAGAGGAAATTGCAAGAAATGTCCATTTTCACATGTTCATTTGCAAAAATGTCAATTTTGAAATAATTTAGACCAAAATACCCTTGTTAACAATTTATAATTCCACGCTAATCCAAAAAATGGACATTTTTGTAAAATGTTATTGATGAATAAAATGGACACGAAAATGTCGAGAACAACATTTTAAATGTAGAGAATTGTCATTGTAGATAAAGGAAGTGTCAAGAACGACATATAAAATGTCGAGAATATTATTTTAATGTAGTTTATCATAAAAGTTATTAAATGAATAATAGACAATTTGTTACTAAATTCAAAAGTGTGGACATTTTTCAATTGACACATATAAAATTACACATTTTTAAAAATACCCCTAAATAATAATAAGATAAAATTTACTTTTAAAAGATCAATTTCTAAATTTAAAATTAATAACATATCTTTTAAGTAAAAAACTGACCGGGACATGATGTGTAACCTAATTAAGTTGATTGTGACATCAATTTCAACTACCTATTACTTGCAACTACATATCACGTGAACAAGAAAAATAGTGACAAATCACCTAAGTTTTCAGCCCTATCATATATGTACAAGATCAAACTCCCAGAAGGGGAAGTATTTATATTAATTATTATTTATTTATTCATTTTTTGTTGTTGTTCTCAATTAATGTTGGGCGCCTAGTTTTGATGCAATGTTCGAAGGATCTAGTTTCCTTGTATCGCTAAAATTTATTTCATGATGACACTTAATTAAAGGTATCAAAGGAATGTCTTCTGTACAAACTTTCATAAGTTAAAAGAGTGTTAATGGTGTCCTCAGAACACATCTCTAAGTGATAAAAGGGGAAGGTGGAGAAATTCAATTTTGTTTGAGGCTGTCGCGTCAAGAGTTCGAATCCTAAAATATGAATTTGGCTCTTAGATAAGTGCAAGTGTACAAGCAGCCTTCCACCTTGTATCTTTGAAGGCATAATCTGTGATTTACCTCTTTCATCAATGTCCATGGCAGGACAAATAGGAGAGCCAAAAATGAGGGAGTAATCCCAAAAAAAAAAAGAGTGTTGATGATCCATTTAGTAGGAATTCTTTTTTTCATTTTTCCATAAAAGAGCTTTTGGAAAAGTTTTTTAAAAAGTCGAAAGCATTTTTTGACTTTTGAGCGAACCTCAAGAAATGTTAAAAATGTTGACTGCTATCCGCGGGTTCGCACAGGCAAGGCCTTCCAAATGCAAACTAAATATTTGACTGAGTAAAATTATAGAATACATTATTGATATATGAGAATAGTTAGTGATTGAGTTCGACATGACTGAAAGCCATTTCGTTAGACATTATTAATTGGTGGGTCATGATGCCATGTAATGGATGCAGACCACAATTACAATAGAGCCTACATTTGTGAATGGATAGTCTATCAGGAATTTGTTGAAGGTTTTGTTCTGTTTAGGTTAAAAATATATATTCTTAATAGATTTTGATAAAAAAAAAAATAATAAAAGTAAA
Source organism: Osmanthus fragrans (assembly GCA_019395295.1). NCBI lineage: Eukaryota > Viridiplantae > Streptophyta > Magnoliopsida > Lamiales > Oleaceae > Osmanthus > Osmanthus fragrans. The sequence continues at coordinate 14,345,890 of CM033346.1, read as the reverse complement.
TAAAAATTGTAAACTCCATATAACATGTGTTGAAATTGAGTTTGAATAAAAATGAGCCTTAAAAGAACATGGTCAAATAGGAGCTTATTTTTCTTCAATATTTACTAACAAATAATATGTAATATATATATATATATATATATATATATATATATATAAAATCATTAAAATGAAATTTTAATACTTCAACAGAGAGTTAGACATGATCCGATTCGATTATGATGAGAATCGAACCAAATCGAAATTTTTTGGGTATTTAGTAAGTGAAATCGTCGGGTCCAAATTTAATTATGGAATCGTTCGAATTCGATTTCATTTAGTTCGATTCTATTCGTTTTCCAAGTTCTGTGCTATAATTAATTTTTTTTAATATTTTCAAAATTACATTAATTCTATTAATTACATGTTCAATCTTATCTCTCACAAAATAATGTAACCTAATTTTATGTGTTTTTGTGTCTCCCTTAGTTGAGTTATTCATAATTTTGATTGTTAAAATCACAGAAAGAGGAATATCGAGTTTACAATAATTAAGAGAGACAATGTCAAGTTTCAATTCGATTTTTCCATAACAGTAAAAAAACACTACGATAGAATAACAGATTTTGGTAAAACTTAAGTCAATTTGATTAAATTGGGCATTGAATGAATAAAAATTAGAAATATGAAAATCATATTTTTTTTTTTGTTTGAGCTAAATTAACTAGTCAACAAATTTATTTAGAAAAAAAATTGGCTTATTTAAAAAAATTGGGATTATTTGATTCTTATTCGATTTTAAGGTTTTTGATCTAGAATTGAGAATCCAACCGAACCTGTCGGTTCTCGATTCAAATACTCGTTCGAGTATTTAAATTAAGAAGAACCGCTCGGTTCTATTCGAAAGTTTTGTTCAGCATTACCTCAACTTTTATTTTCTTATTTGCTATTATAAAATAATGATTTAATATATTAGCATATTATTTTACATTATATACTATTTTACTTTTCTATAACAACATATTCTCGACACCAATGTTTCGCCTGCATGTCTTGTAGTTCATGACCATAATATGTCAATCATATAACTACAAGTGATGCTAGCTTATTATTTCTCTTTAATATTATCCTATAATATCTATCTCACTTGTCTAATATATTATTAACGTCAAATGAATAAATTTAGGAAATCGTGGTTAATAACATCTTATCAAATGTTGACTGGACGAATATTGACAAGACAACTATCCGGCATTACTCAATGCTAATATATTTTTGTTTAATATTATTTTGTATCGTCGTTCAACTAGTTCTATCAAACATGCCGTTAATATCAACAGGTTGAATATTCGAAAATTGAAAACTATGGTTCACATTGATCTCTTTGACAAGAGAAATTATTGAATGTTTGAAAACACAATATGAAATGATAGCTTTAAGATTGATGGAGGAAGCAAAGATGTAAAGGATGGAGCTGTGGGGTTTCCTGTTTCCACTTGGTGCAGAATTAGGAAAAGTAAGAATAAGGCATGCACCTTTCTCTTATTATTTTTGTCTTTATTTATCATAATTCATAAAATGATAAAATCCAATAAATGACACCAAATTTGATTTGATGTGTCACCTAAACTACTTTTGTTTCCCACTCTTCAATTAATAAATGGGAAAATTGCAATAGCTAGCCGATCACTTTTTTTTTTTTTTTTTTTTAAAGATTTTATCCTAACATTCACTTTGTACCAGTCATAACCTCAAATCTTTCAAAAATATGTACATGGGATCCAAATGGATGGAAATGACCATTAGTTGACCACAAAAAAGAAAAAAAAAAATGGTACTTTACATTTTCTTTAATATTAACAATTAAAATAGTTAAAAGAAAAACAAAAGAAAAGTAAAAAGTCTTCTCTCGTTTTCAAAAATGGTCGAAATCGGAGCTCTCGTTTTTAGGGATGACAATTTAACCCGACCCGACCCGACCCGAATGAGGCCAAAAAAATTAGCCCCGAAGGGTTGGCGGGGCGTTGGAAGTTGTTCTGTGGGTCGTGGGTCCTCATCCCGCCCCGAACTCGCCCCACGAAAAAAAAAATTAAAAAAGAATTTAATAAATTGTTAGTTTTTAAATATTATTAAATGTATTTACAATTTTATAACATGTTTATAATCTAACAATTATATTATACAATTGTCAATTTAAAATTTTACATAACTAACAATTGTTTATATAATTTATAAATTCGATCATTCAATCTGAAATTCTGAATCATGATAGTTAAATAAATATTCTTTGCCTTTGAAAGATTTATACCAATTAATCAAAGAAAGTTAATATCTTGATCGAAAAAATTAGAAAAATAATTTAAAATATATGGAATGACCTTTAGGTTTTGAGTTAAAGGTTGAACTTTGAATAATAGCATAATTCGAAATCTTGAAAATATAAAAAATTAAATGGGGCAAATTCTCGCCACGTCTAAGGCGAGGTAGGACACGGGGCGGGGCGATGTTGGACTATTGGAGTGAGGTGAGGCAGGACGGGGAGAGGTGTCTAGCCCTAAACCTCGCCATGTTGCCATCCCTACTCGTTTTCAAAAATGGCCAGAATCTCCAATTCTTATTCCGATGAGATCCATGTCATGCCAAACATTCCAGTTGATTATACTCATCAAGACGCCCTTATTCATGGTGAACAATAACCATTTAATGCACAGAATCAAAATCAGGAAGCTACATTTTCGAACGCAGTGACTGTGCAAATTTCAGACTACTTTCCGATGTCGATGGTGGGACCCATGATTGCGGACCGCCACCACAGGCACCTACTCCTCATGACGCGTCCAATAAACATCCATCTTTCCCAATTTGGCCGGGAAAAGACAGTTGATTCATGTTCCGATTTCATATGGAACCTAAAAATTGATTTTGTTCTTACTGAAATTTTACTAGAAATGGGTCTAATTAGCGCTAGAATGAAATGAATTTATGATATTTTACCATCTGAATTGAAAAATTGAAACTTCAACAAAGTAGTTTCTTCTGGGGTGAGATTGACAATGATGATGTTGATGGTTTGTAATGAGATTGGCACTAGTGGTGCTAGCGATTTGTGGTGAGATTAATAGATGCAAACTGTGAGGATTGACGTGCTGACGATATGTATTTGAGACGACGACGTTGGTGGTGTGGACGCTGGGATGGCGGTGCCGGCTGTGACAATTTCCAGGGGTAGGGTGGGGTTTTGGAAGGAGATAGCGGTAGCCTTTTTTTTTTTTTTTTTTTTTTTTTTTAAATATTAAAATTGCAAAGTTACAATCTTGCCCTTATTACATTTGGCAAATTTTGACTTTCTAGTTAATGAACGGTCAAATGGATGATTTTCATCAATTTGAACCCCCATGTGCATATTTTTGAAAGGTTTGAGACGGTAATTGGCATAAAGTGAAGGTTAGGATAAAGTCTGCAAAAAAAGATAGATTAGAGACCGCTACTATAATTTTTCCTTAATAAATTGACAATTCTCTTGTGTGTGTATGTGTGTGTGTGTGTGTTAAATTTTTGTTTCCGTAGGATATGTTTTGTTACTTGTTAGGCTCTCACTGAAAATGTCAGGTTGAAAATCTGATTTTTCCTCTAAACTTCAACTTATGACATGGGTATTTTTGTCCAACTCTTATCTAGGGCCTAGAGTAGTCGATTTGCCTATCTGGCTTTGAATGGAGGCTTCTTAGTCTTCATTGACAAAATTGATAAATGATCTAATTTTATTTTCAATTACACATTCCAGTATACCTATGAGTATTATGTACTCATTCATCACTCATCGTTATACATTTATAAATTTAACGTTTTATAAATTCGGCTTAGCTAATATGATGATATGTCACTTGAGTTTTACCGTTACGTTATTGTATTGTATTTTTATATTAACTACTTTTTAATAGATTTATCTGAAGAACAAAAATTAACTTGAAATCTAAGTTAAGTCGATGGTTGACGAGTGTGTTTACGCACGAGTTTTCATCCTACTTTTGACTTAATTACAAGTTAGATTCTATGAAAAGTGAACGTTTTTGATGTGTTTATTCATGTTGTGTTGTAGAGCTTTGGAGATAGCTTTGAAGCAACAAAGAGACAACGAAATGGAGTTATAAATTAAATAAGGAGAAAAAAACGGGAAAAAGGGCAAAACGGTCATTCGTCCATAGGTGTGGCGCCGCGCTGCAGCGCCGGAGGATCTGTTGGTGGCGCTGCGGCGCCACCCACAGAAGACGCGGCTGCGGCGCCGTGATGATGGCACCGCGACGCCGTGATTGGATATTCGCGAATTTTTGATTTAAAAGTTTAAAAAGAATAACCCTAGGGGCAAAAACGGGAGGGGGAGTATAAATAGATTTTTTGGAGACCATTGCTAGGGTTGGACATTTATTAGAGAGGTAGAAGAACACCAAAAAAGATCTAGAAAGAAAGAGAGACAATCAAAGAGGAGATTTTAGAAGATTCAACCAAGAAACTTAATGAGGAAAACAAAAATGGACTCATCTTTGAAGGATTGACAAGAACAAGAAGAGATTTTGGTGCAAGATCTACTTTCTTCTTCTCTATCTTTACTTCAAATCTGGTGATATATTCTATAATTACTATAGCTATCTCCATGTGTATTATGAATAGTTAAAGTCATTGTTAGGGCGAACATGTAATCTATTTGGGAACCTTTATGTTTTTAATTCAAAATTCTAGTTTTTAAATTGTTATGTGTTAAATTTATTCATGTTATCAATGCTTTGAATCTTTTGGCCAATTATTCAATGATTTCGTGGATAATAATTGCGTAGAGATGCGGATTGTTATTTAGATCAAGTAGTAAATTCCGGTAAATTGGCATAACGTGTAGAGATACCTATGTTAATTGCTGCGGTCATAATTGAATTCCTAGAACCAATGTTTCGTTTAACTAAATGTCAATTTGCATAGAGATATGGAATTGAATTAGTTAAATAGGCTCAATGAGAACTCGAGAGGGGTAAATTGAATACAATAGGAGAATTCGATCGAACACTACTTTAGTTATGAATCTTGATGTAAAATATAAAGGTGATCAAATAGGTGAAATGTTCTGCCCTAACATTCTCCCCATTATTTAACTTCTATATCGTTTTTGTGCACACCACATTTTAGTTTGAATTTTTCTTTAGATTAAAAACAATCATCACACAAATTTCGAGTTTACTTTCATCAAACAAGAGTTGAAATTAATTAGATTAGGCATTTAAGTATAGTCCTCGTGTGAATGATTATCCGGACTCTTTGGTCCACTTTATTACTTGTTTGACATCGTACACTTGCGATAGAAATTTCACAACAATGGTAGCACCCATTTAGGCTAGACGTATGTTGTGCAAAGCTTTTAGCAACCGAACAATTCAATTTCTAGATTTTGCAACTTCAATAATACTTGACATTGAGGTTGAGCTACCTAAGAATAACAGAGAGTAAATAATTAATATTCATTAATTTTAGTAAATTTATTACCAAAACAACTGAATCGATTTTTTTATTTCATTCAAAATTGTGGCTAACCCTATTTCTTTTAATGATTTTTATATTTGCAAATAAAGCAGTGTTATTTACCCTCAAGTCCTAACAGAATCTAATATTCCAGTACAATATTCTTCCTTGATGAGTTTTATCATTTTTCATAAATGAAAATAATATTATAAATCTCTAAAGTTACAAAAAAAAAAAAAAAAAATCAAATTAGAGGACCAATTCGGCACGCAGAAACATCAATATTGTGTGTTAAGCTGATCAAATTCTTCTTTTTTGTTTTTTGTTTTTTTATATTTTTTAGAACACATAATCGAAAATAAAAATATTCTTATTAGCATTTTTGCAAATTACACCGTTTTAATAGAAATAAAAAATTCAAGTTAGATGTTTGGAAATAATTCATAGATAGTTTTATTTATACTATAAACAGGTAGAAATGCGTGGTTGATAGGTGATTAATACTTGTGAATCATTTGAAATGTACGGATAAAAATGTGATTTTGAGCTTGTTTGTCATGGTTATTACTTTCTTAAAATTCATTTTTTTAAAAAACTCATTTCAACTCCACATTTTATGGAACCCACATATTTTATCAATATTTACCAAAATTTACAATTTTTTTTAAATTTTTATCAAAACTAAAAAAAAAATTTATTATTATTTTTTTTGAGAAAAGTACCTTAGAGGATGTTTGGTGATGATTAAAATTAGATTTTTTAGTAGATTGTGATATAAGTTTTTGAAATGTGTGGTTGAAAAGTTGTAGGACCCATAAAAGATGTTGTTAATATTAATTGTTTGACTTTGACTTAAATTAAAATTAGATTTTAATCAGAAACGAACATTCTCTTAATTTTTGTTTGAAAACTAATTTTTTTTAAAAAAATTCTTACTCCAAAAGTGTTTATAAAGAATCACATTTGACGAGCTCATCTAAAATTAGTTGTCCTACCTAAAAAAAACACTTTCATTAATTTAATAAATAATGTACAAAAGTAGCTGTTAATTTTCTCACAAGTCATGCCAAACGAGTCATTTGAGGGTTTATAAACATGAGTCAAACATAGACTTATCTCTTGTTTGGTTTTGAGAAAAAAAAAATTGATTTTTAGTAGATTTTTATAAAAGTTGATAGAATGTGTGATTTAAAAATTTAGAATCTCATGAAACGTGTGATTAAAATTAATTGCTGATTTTGACTTAAATTTTAATTAAATTTTTTAGTTGAATGTGAGATTAATAAGAGCGGCTGATCTCGACTTTGAAATTAGTATACTGTTTGACCCTCAACTTTTTAACATTTATTTTTTTTAAACTCATTTTCAACTTCACATTTCGTGTAATCCATAATTTTTATCAACATCAAATAAAGGCTATTCTCGATACCAACTTGTAAAAGGTTTAGCATTGAGTTCTTGAACCATGTCTGCAATCTATTTACGAGGCAATTATTGGCGACGACCACATCTGGAAAAGTAGAAGATAATAATTATCCAATATAAAAATACTTGTGAATATTCCAAATAGTAATCTTTCAAAATTAAAAATGTTATTTGTTGACTAAGTAATCCTTATTATGGGAGGGAGAGGGACGGAGCCTCCATTGCCATTATCCTATGGTCTCTTTCTCGTCTTCCTCACTCTGACCACTTCTATCACTTTCTCTCCCCAGATACAGCTAGCAAGAGACCCAGGAAAGTAAGTAATACCAGATAATCACAAAAAAAAAAATCGCGTTCTTGCTTCTTTTTTTTCCATGCATAATTACTTTTGTTTTAACAATTTTATTTGTTCATATTCAAGTTGATTTGAGTATGCGAAGTTCCAATCCCAGCTGTAATTTATTTTCTCTATTATTTTGAAGATTTTTGAAACTCTTAATCATAATTCTGTCATTTTCTTCATGAGTTCGTTATTTTAGTGTAATTTCTATTCTTTTTTCTTTTGTCGTTTCATTGAATGCCTGAAAATCTCACATGGGTTTCTCGTACATTTGTTCGTTTCTGAAACTTTTACAGTCACATATTTTCTCTCTCTCATTTACTCATATGCACGAGGATTGCTTGATACAGAACACAGAAGTAAATCTACTTCGGGGACTTGATCTGTATATTTCAAAGTGTGCTTTATTACCAAGTCTTGAATATACTTGCTTATTTATTATTATTTTTTTTCACGGATATTCTCCTGATACGATTCATGAGGAGCAACTTTCTTCCGTTGTACTCTTCAATTTTCATGAATAGTCCCTAATTGCTTTATGATGAAAAAATTATCATTTGGACCTTGATATCTGGAACTAATCGGTGGTGATTTTTGTTGTTTTTCATGTTTATTACAGAAGTGAAAACTTTAATCTTTCAGCTTGAAAACGATGCAAAACAAGCTATGGCTTGTACTGGTAATAATCTACTGGGCTTGAAGGATTTCCCCAAGGGTCTTCGAGTCCTCCTCCTTGACGACAACAAGGATTCTGCTCTCGAGATGAGATCAAAGCTCGAGGAACTGGAATACTTGGGTAAATTATTTGTCTTCCTTTCTTTTGTTTAGGAGCCAGTCCCCTTGATTATCAATCATTAGCTTTTAATTTTTGTAAACTTATCAAATAATTTAATAAATGTTCTTGCAGTGATCAATAAGTTTTTATGGGTTTGATTCTATGTATTCTTCAACTTATGGTTGGTTAATTTTAATGATGTTCAATACTTATAATTCAGAACTATAGCATTTAAATGTGTTATAAACTGGTCAAGATTAGTTTTGGTTGGGTCAGCTCAAAATTTATTATCTCTGGAAATAACTGAAAGGCTGAAACTTTTAATTTTACTAATTGATAATATACATTGAACTTCTTAAAACTTGTTTTGATATGGCTATTAGATTTGTTCTTACAGTTTTCTCATTGTAAATTTGGTTGATAAATATTTGGTAGTTCTTAAATATTATAATATTGTCTATAATTTATTTATTTTGTTATTATCTGCAAAAAATATATTTCTGATAATCAGTTTTTTCACTGTAATGTAGAACTTTTTGTCTCATTCTGAATGCATATACAAATTGGAGAAAATTATTTCCTACTTTTGCCTGATGGTAATGCTGCTGCTGCTTTACAGTTTTCACTTTCAGCAGTGAGAGAGAAGCGTTGTCAGCAATTGCAAACAAAACTGAGAGCTTCCATGTTGCTATTGTAGAGGTACTAAACATATTCATTACCATTTTCTTTTTCTTTGACCTTCAAATATGGAACATAACAGAAATTTTATACGTGGACTTCATAACAATGAAATAGCGAATTACTGTTCCAATCGGTTCGTTTTAGAACCATTTGGGTAATTGGTTAATATGTGTTTTCAAGTCATATCTTCTGATCTTATAGGAGTGGGGTAATCCTTAGAAAAGCAAGGAAAAAATGTGAACGCTCAAAGCAATTCTGAAAGTTACATGTTCTGCTCAAATTTCCTACTGTATGAGAGATTATTGCACTCATTCGACAATAGCGCTGAATTCATTTGTTGTTGTTAAACTTAACAATGAATAGAGAGCCTAAGTTCTATTTTGTAATCTTAACAATATAACAAATATCACAGGTAAGTTCCAGCAACAAGGACGGGGTATATAAATTTCTTAAAGATTCCAGTGACTTGCCCACCGTAAGTAAGTGCAATGATTGTTCTCACATGTTCCAGTTTTTATGTCTAGAATGGTCTCTCCATGGAGCTAGTAACACTATAAAATGAAAAACCATTCTGCAGCCAACTTAATTATTTTGGAGTGTCAGTATCATTTCTATCCTTCTACATATTGCGCCATCTTAGTGGATTTTATTTAATGTGGACTTTTGGAAACAAACTTCTGGTGTGTGATTTTTTGACTTCTATGAAATACCAAGTTGTCTAGAGATGTGCAGCATAGTGTTCAGTGACTGAAGCTAGAGATTCTGTTTTTCTCTTTTTATCACAGTGACTTCGAACATTCAGTGTCTCAGCACCATGATGAGATGTATTTCGGTAAGAATCAAAGTTCTGAAGTTTTATTAATCTAATGCATATCCCTGCATGAAGGAGTTTGGAAATTGAATGTCTGATTTTGAGTTTATAAATATGTTTTCTGTTCAAAAATCAAACAGTTATCTCATTCTAAGGTTTAGATCCAGATGAATTTAGGCAGTCTACATAGCATTGAACTAGATAGAAGACAACTTTACACATGCTAAAATAGTTATTACATCATTGTTACAACTTTTTATCATTTTGTACTTCAAACTTTTGCAGCTTGGCGCTGTTGAATTCCTTCACAGACCTCTGTCGGATGAAAAACTCAGAAATATATGGCAGCATGTAGTTCATAAGGTTGGTGCAAATCTAAGTTCACCATATATTAATTTCTTTTTGACGGTTTCTTGTTATCTTTTGAGCTTTTTTGTTTAGTCCCTGAAGAGAAGATCCTAAACTAATCATTTGTGCAGGCATTCAATGCAGGAGGAAAAAACGTCTCTGATTCACTGAAGCCTATCAAAGAATCTGTTGTTTCTATGCTGCAGCTCCAAACATGCAAGGATGAACCAGATAAACAAACATCCAATGATACACAGCACTCGACTCCTGTGCTAGAGACAAAGCAGGAAGCATCGTCATGCAGTGACAAGTACCAAGCTCCTTCGACCCCACAGCTGAAACATGGAACGAGGTCCCTGGATAATGGTGATTGTCTGAATCCAACTACCATATCAGTTGAAGGGGAAAGTGGGGAACAAAATGGTGAATCCAAATCTGTCGACGTGACTTGTGGCAATTCAGTTTTTGAAACAGCGGAGCAAAAAATCCAACTTCAGCCATTCGGACAGGCTGCAATTAAGGAGGACCCCGAATCAGCTGATGCATTTTCGAGTGCATCCAAATATTCGCCTCGTTCTCAAAATAAAGACTGCTCGAATAATTGCCGTGGTGATGCTGCTGAGCTGAATAAAGCATCAGCAATTCGTGATTCGTGTGGGACTAAGGCAAATAAGAAGTCCAAGGTAAGATGGGACTTGAGCAATACTTAAGTATGTTGCAAAATTACCCCGTCTTTGTAAATAAACTCTGTTATGACCCCATTTTTCTTCTCTACTTCAAGTCCACGCACTATATAAATAATCATACATGGATTTCGGGGACTATTGTTATGCCTCCCATAAATGGGGGCTCTGACCGTGTGGCACGTGGAAGAAGCCCACACTCTGCCACACGTCATCCTGCACCACCGGTCGAACTCATATTATTTCGAACACATAATAGTTGAGTTGTGGCCGAACCCATTTTGGTCGAGCTTTCGTGGGACCGAACCTCTCATGGATGATGCGTACTCTGTGGGGTTGTTTTATGTGTCGAGGTGGGTCTCTTTCCTTTGCCTCTGTGAACTTCTGGGTCTATCCATGTCTTCACCTTCCCTTCGTCGAGGCGATTGGTCCCTTGGGAGGCGCCTTTGCTCTTCATGCCTAGGCCCAGTATTTCGTGCAGTTTGGTGTGCACTCCTAAGAGTCTGGTGCATAGGCCTCCTATTATTATGCTGACTTGCTGTTTCCTGATTGTGGGGCTTCGACATGCAGTCGTTGTTGCCATGGCCGTAAGTTCTATAATAAGTGCAATAGGGCCTATTTCTAGGTCCATTGCCTCTTCTTCTAACCGTTCCTCTTGATGAGCTCGGTTGTGATCCCGCATTATGTCCCATTTCTTCATAGGCCAGAGACGATACTGCATTCAGAGTGACGGTTGTCAAGGCTTGGCCTGATGTAGGTGTGTTTGCATGCCCAGCTTGGATCCATTGCTGGCTTACCAAGTGTGATATGGGGCCCTGCCTTTGTCTCTGAGGTGGTGGGAGTCCTAAAGAGGTTCGGTTGCAGTGGTCAATCAGTTCTTCATTGACTTTTTTGCTTCTCATCATTTCCACCAAGGCATCATAGGTGGTGGGGTTTTGATTTCGCACATCTCTCCAGAAAAAAGTGTTCATGTTGAGGCCGCCTCTCAATATTGATAGGGCCTCTCTGTTAGTCACTTGTTCACAGTAGGTCATCTCATCTGTGAACCAAGCCAAGTAGCTTTTCAGAGTTTAACTTGTTTGCTGCCTCATATCCTTTAGCCTTTGAATGGGAGAATCTCTTTCTTTGCTGGATAAATATTGGTTCAGAAATGTCTTTTTGAGGTCGGGCCAGCTCCTAATGCTCCCTGCTGGTATGCGGTTGTACCAAATTTCTGCAGCTCCTGTCAAAGTAAGATGAAAGGCCCTGCATTTCAATGTGGGCGAGGCCCTTCTGAGAGACATGTGAGTTTTATAATTGTTGAGGTGCTTATGGTCTCCTTTGCCTTCGTAGGTATCTTTAGAGGTACGAAGTTGCTTGGGACATGTGCGTTTCTTAGCTCTCGGGAAAATGGTAGACTTTCATCATCATCATCCAGCTCGAAAGACCTACATGGGCTATCAGATTTTCCCTCCTCAGCCTGATACCGGGGCGGTTGAGAGGTCCCTGCTTGGTTCTATTGTGAGGCGAGCCTTCTTAATATGGTCGTGGGTTCGTTTTCCACAGACAGCACCAACGAACCTGTAGAACCAAGGAAGAACCTCTCAACTGCCCCAGTATCAGACCGAGGAGAGAGAATCTGATAGCTTATGCAGGTCTTTTGAGCTAGAAGATGATGATAAAAGTCTACCATTTTCACGAGAGCTGAGAAACGCACATGTCCCAAGCAACTTCGACCTCCAAAGATACCTAAATATGAAAGGCAAAGGGGACCCGACTAAGCACCTTAACAATTATAAAACTCACATGTCTCTCAGAGGGGCCTCGCCTGCATTAAAATGCAGGGCGTGTCACCTCATCTTGATAGGAGCTGCAGAAATTTGGTACAACCACATACCAGCATGGAGCATTAGGAGCTGACCCGACCTCAAAAAGGCCTTCTTGAACCAATATTTATCCAGCAAAGAAAGAGAGACCCTCATTCAAAGGTTACAGGATATGAGGCAGCAAACATGTAAAACTCTGAAAAGCTACTTAGCTCGGTTCACAGATGAGATGACCTACTGTGAACAAGTGACTGGCAGAGAGACCCTATTAATATTGAGAGGCAGCCTCAACATGAACACTCTTTTTCTAGAGAGATGTGCGAAATCAAAATCCCGCCACCTATGATGCCTTGATGGAAATGATGAGAAGCGAAATAGTCAATGAAGAACTAATTGACCACTGCAACCGAACCTCTTTAGGACTCCTACCACCTCAGAGACAAAGACGGGTTCCCATATCACACTTGACAAACTAGCAATGGACCTAAGCAGGGCACGCAATCGCACCAACATCAGGCCAAGCCTTGGCAACCGCCACTCTGAATGTAGTACCGTCTCTGGCCTATGATGAAGTGGGACATAATGAGGGATCACAGCCAAGCTCATCAAGAGGAAGGGGTAGAGGAAGAGGCAGTGGACTTAAAAATAGGCTCTATTGCACTTATCATAGAACTTATGGACATGGAACAACGACTGCATATCGAGGTCCCATAATCAGGAACTAGCAAGTCAGCATAATGATAGGAGACCTATGCACCAAGCTCCTAGGAGTGCACACCAAATTGGGCGAAATACTGGAACTCGGCATGAAGAGCAAAGGCGTCCCCGAGGAACCAATTGCTTTGGCGAAAGGAAGGTGAACACTGGGATAGTCCCAGAAGTTCACAAAGGCAGAGGAGAGAGACCCACCTCGACACAGAAAAGAACCCCACAGAGTACACCTCATCCGTGAGAGGTTCAGTTCCATGAGGAGTTTGGTCCCATGAAGGCTCGACCAAAATGAGTTCGGCCACAACTCAACTATCATGAGTTCGGAATAATATGGGTTCGGTTATTGGTGCAGGGTGATGTGTGGCAGAGTGTGTGGACTTCTGCCATGTGCCGCACGGTCAGAGCCCCCATTTATGGGAGGCATAACAAGTTCCATACGATGTACTTTACCTGAACTCTGTTTGCCATCTTCATAAGTGTTTTTCATGTTAGCCCCTTCACAGATTCTTCTTTTTTAGTTCATTAAGCAACACTGTTCGAATTTAAGTTTTCTGTTGTTCATGTGGCTTCATAACAACGCTACTGATAAAGCATCATAGTGTTCTTTTTTCTTTTCTTTCTTCTCGGTGAAGGAATTTAACCTTCTTGTTGGATAACATCTAGATGTTACTAGTCGTCCTCTCTGAATGTTATCTAATTGTAAGTGTGAATTACAACAGAAAACCTCTCTGAATGGATATTGAAATCTGTAGAGTCTCATAAAACACCTAATTTGATACATGCACAAAAGAAACAGCTGACCATAGATTGAAGTATAGTTTTTTTGTTTATAACATCCGGTTTCTTTGGATCTCAGTAAACTGCATATGTGCAATTTTGTTTTATTGGAGAGCTAAATGGAATTCATGATCACTTTACTGTTACGTTCCAACTGAGTCTCTCAGTATTTAGTCATCACTTTACTGAAGGTTCCAATGATCCTGCATTATATAGATAACATATCTGCAGAAGACGGTTATTCATGTTTGCTTTGAATGCAGGTAGACTGGACACCTGAACTACACAAAAAGTTTGTACAAGCAGTAGAACAACTTGGCGTGGATCAGGCAATCCCTTCCCGGATATTAGACATAATGAAAACGGAAGGTTTAACTAGACATAACATAGCAAGCCATCTCCAGGTGAGTCACTGTGGCTTTTCTTTTTCTTTTCCCCTTTCATGGTTGAAGTAATTTTGTAACCATAAAATTAAATATCAATTGGTAAGGATTAACATTAAGTCTACACGTTGAAACACAAAAATTAAGTAACCTGATGTCAAATGATACATATTTATTAAAGGTTTACTTGCCTTCTAATTTTTGATTAAACAAGAGGAAGAATAAATGACGAAATTAGTGGAAATTTATTTATCAAAGTCATAACGATTGAGAAGAAGAAGGATAACTGCACAGTCTGCACTTATATGCCATCCATTATAATTGTATCCTTTCACATGAAGGATTTTATGACTTGGAATGACGTGTCAATGAATTTGCACAAGGAACTAACCAAAAATTTTCTCCGACTATGCTCAGATACCATCAATTTTTAAGTCACCTGAATTATTTTTCGGTGGAAAACTATTCTATTCTTGGTTTGGAATAGTTAGACTGGACGTGGTTAAAATTTTTTTATTGATGTATAAGTTTCAAATGAGATATTTTAAGCAGAAATACAGAATGCATAGGCGGCACATTTTGCCAAAGGAAGATGACCGGGGGTGGCCTCATCCTAGATATTCAGCACAAAGAAGTCATTATCTGCACAAACCTGTCATGGCCTTTCCACAATTTCATTCTAGTCATGTCCACCCTGCTGGTCATGTCTATCCTGCCTGGATGCCGCCGGGAAGTCATCCAAGTCCTGTCCAGATGTGGGGTTCACCTTACTATTCTGGATGGCAACCTCCAGAAAGTTGGCACTGGAAACCTTATTCCGGGGTACAATCAATTTCCTTCAACTTTAAAAGTGTAGCTGTACCCTAATGTGTCCAATTGGTTGTATCTACGTGACTAAGCTGGTTTGCACAACTGACCTTATATTTGATAATTTTATTATTTCAGATGCACGCCGATGCCTGGGGATGCCCTGTGATGCCATCGCCTCAAGGATCATGTCTGCCTTTTCATCAAGTGAGTTTATTACTTCCTTATAAATCTGTAAGTTCAGCGTTAATTTTAAACTCTATGCGAGTCTGCATGCTGGAGATGTGCCTAGTTCTTAAAAGACCTTGGTTACATGATGCAGAATGCAAATGGATTTCACAATGCTAATGAAATGCATAATAGAGTTGGCATGCCTTCATTTGATGTATACCCGGTAAGGTTATGTTTTTTGGTTACTTCAATTTATGCTCTCTCCCTCCCTGTGGCAAAGAAGCATCCTAGTAGATATAGATTTCCTTCTCTTCAGGTTATCAGCTATTCCAAACCTCGTATGCTTGATGATTTATAAGATAAATGGTAAGGGTATTTCAGAGTATCTTGGAAGAAAGAGAAGCTAAAATTTTGTCCATTATATTGTCCCATCCTATCCTATCCTGTCTATTACCTGGTAGCAAGTGTACTCGTTGTGTTTTTTGGAACATCATTGTATCTAGGTTTTTGCAAAACATTCTCAAGATAAATAGTGGTTTAGTATGTACAATGTGTGAACCACATCACTTGTATTGAATGACAGGAAAATAATTCGTAAATCATCCCAATGTTTACGGATATTATATCCCGCAAAAAATTTCCATGACCATATTGGTAAGGCTTTTTGGATTTCACCAACTAGATCAAATGAAATGTGCAAATTTAACAAGCTAGTAGTCCACTTTTACGGGATAACGGTAGTATACATTTTTGGAGTCAATTTCTTCGATAAGTTGGACGTGTTAATTATATATAAAATTATAAGTTAATAGATTCCCTATTGCACACTGCAGGCAGAGGAGATAATTGACAAAGTTGTTAAAGAGGGAATTAGCAAGCCATGGATGCCCCTCCCATTAGGCCTAAAACCTCCTTCAACTGAGACTGTCCTCAATGAGCTCTCCAAAAAAGGCATCAAATCCATCCCTCCTCACATCAACGGCTCTCATTTACGCTAACGTGGCTCAATTTTTCTGTCATTGGTCCACCAGTCCTCCCGAAGCACGTGAGCAGACCAACCAATCAGACCCCAGTTTGAGAACAGGAGTCCACTGTAGTGCTGCTCTTTTTCGCTTATGGCAGAAAAATGAGCCACGTACCATGGATACCAAATTGCGGTTGTAAATAAAAGTAAGCAGAGAGAATCCTAAAACCATCTGTTTGTCGTATTGCAACCGTCGGATTTTTGCAGTAATTCATTTTGTGCTGCTGACACCCTTTTGGTGGATAATGGTTTGATCATTTTGGGCATTGTGGGGCTGACATAATAATGAATGGACCTCTGAATAAATGACACTTTTTCTGAATCTGGGATAAAGGTGTTTGCATTTAGATCTCGAGTCATTGCAAGTTTTTAGTTTCATTCACATTAAGATAACTATTTATCATCGTTAGTATTACAACATCAATTTATGTGGAATTATCTGTCATTTATCTACTATTATATTATATATATTAAAAGTGTGGATTGAGGAGAAATTTTTTATTACCAAATTTATCCTTACATATTTAGCTATATGTCCAATATACCCTCATTTATTCTTATATCTTTAATTTTTCATTTTATCCTTATATTTTTATGTTTATGATCAATAATACATTTAAAATTAAATTTATTTCAACTAAATTGAATTATTATTAAAATTAAAATTATTTATTTTTTTAAAATTAAGTCAATTAATTTCCACTAAACACTATTATTACTAATTATTAGTATATGATTAATAAAAACTTATATAAAATTAAAATTAAAATTATAATAATACTACATATATAATTAACTTGAAATGACATAGACTATTAACATGTCTTCTCCTTTAACAATATCAATTACTTAAAAAAAATATTATTAGTACTTACAAAATATTACGCATATCATTGTTCTGATACATTAGACGTGCAATATACGTGCTTATTACTAGTTAAATAAAATGTACAAATAAATGAATCGTATAATTTCAATTTTAATTGAACCTATCAAGATGGCAGATATTCTAAGGTGACAGATTGATTGTTGGGGAATTCCTTTGTATGTGTATAGTTCTCTCAAATTCTCAATAACCCCATCAAACTCTAGGGAATTCTTTGGTGTAGTTTAAAATTGAATTTTTTTAGTAATTTTTGATAAAAGTTGATGAAATGTGTGGTTGAAAAATTGATAAAATTGTAAATTTTATAAAATGTGATTAAAATTATATGTTGATTTTGACTTAAAATTTTGATTTTAAGTTACATTAAACAAGAGCTAAGTTTGATCTTGAGCAGCTGGATTCTTCGAGATGCACCAAGAGGTTTGATGAAGATATCGAATATTTGCTCAAGAAAAAGAACCAAGGAGCAAATCGAACGAGTAGCTCGGTCTTTATTTCGACTAAAATGAAAATCCCATTTCGTTTAAGCCCAGTTTAGTGTAGTTTAAAAAGTTGGCAAAAATCTTAAGCAAATTCAACAATTTATTTTAATAACATATTTCATAAGAATCATAATTTTTCAACTTCAAATTTCATCAACATTTAACAAAATTTATTGAAATTATGCTTTTTAGCTACATCAACGGGTTAGCATGGACATTGAAGACATGATTAGTGGCTAATGCATCAACTCTTTGATCGTCACACCAGTTGGTAAATTTGGTGAATATATTATATTTCATTTAGGGGTGGATATTATTTCATTTGGTTTTGGTTCCAAGAGAAACGAATGGAACCATAAACTATTTTTTTTTAATGGAACTAAAGGGTTCCACCAAAAACTAACGAACCATTCTGCACGAACAGGACCTCTTGACAGGCCCTGTTGATAGGGGCTGACGTGGAGAGACCTCAGCCCCTGATCTAAATTCATCTGAAATTCAAATTTTCAGATCAGGGACTGAGGTCCCGCCACCTCAACCCCTGTCAACAGGGTCTGTCAAGAGATCCTGTTCGTCTAAACATTTTCAAAACTAATTCTGTGCACAATTTTGTTAAAATTAAAATTAAAGCGGTGTAAAATAAGTGACTACTAATTGCAACGCATCACCCAATATATTTATTGTTAAAATTGAATTAAATTCGAATTTTAATAATGAATTTTAGCCCCTCTTTGATGATCATTATTTAAAAATAAAAGAGTTTTAAATAATAATATTTTGGAGAATGCGTAGTTAAAAGTTCTTATTAATTTTTTATTTTAAATTTTCATGTAAAATATTTTATTGTATAAATGTGTGATTAAAAATGAAAATGAAAATTAAATAGTTTTATTTTAAAAGGGAGATAAACATAAGCTTCGTTAAATTCAAATTTATAGGAAGCAATAGAAAATATATTTCAAAGTTCAATATCCAAAGTTAGACTATATCAGTTTAGTGGTCAAAATTTGACCATCTTAAAATTTAGTGAGCAATAAAAAATATTTTTCAAAATTTAGTGATCAAAATTCGACTATTTCTAAGTTTAATGATCTGACGAAATGTCATATGTACATTTTCTTAGTCACGTCATCAATTAAAGTTTTGAGACCAAAGTTTTTTCAGTGACTAACGTAGTAACGTACAATGTCTTTCAAAATTTAATGACCGAAATTCGATATTTTAAATTTAATCAAACGCATAGATTTTAGTTTACAATTAACTCCTCTCTTTCGCGAACACCGCCATCGTCTCTCTGTTTTTAGGTATCTACTGAAATCTAAAAGGTTTTGATCTACTGTTACTCGAAATCATAGCCTCGCGATACTAAGCTTTTCCTATTCATTTTCGAATATTTACTATACTACAAATCTGTTCTTGACTCCAAGCTGAATTTTCGTTGTCGTGCTTTTTTTTTTTTTTAAATAGAGTATTCTTCTGCAGTATGTAGTGTTTCATCCCTCACAGATAATTTCCCCCTTAATTCCTGTTATGCTGTTGCCCTTTTTTTTGGGTTTTGCTCTGTTTTTCTTTCTGACAGAAAATATTTGCTGGCAAAGATTCTTGGATGAAAGTCTTAATTATTTTTTTCTTTGAAAGAATAGATTGATATATGTAGATAACCATTTCAATAAATATTGAATTAAAAAAGACCCTTTCAAGCTAAAGTCTTTTGCGCTTTTTTTAACTAATTATTTTATTCACAAGGAATTTATTTGTGGATTTATGGCGTATGAAACAGGGGAATTAAGTTTATGCACTAGAAGGGACAATTCAAGTACCAGCTTTATAAAGGGTGACATATCATAGTTAGAACTAGAAAATGGCATGTAAGGGGTATTTGGAGTGCCTCTTGAAGCTGATGAACTTCTTGTTAGCCCTTGTGGGTCTGGCCATGGTTGGATATGGAATATACCTCTTTGTTGAGTATAAGAATGCAGCATCCTCTGGCAATGATCCAAATATTCATTCGAGTGGCGAATTAATACAGCTAGGTCGCCCAATGCTCATGGCTGTGTCTTTGGATAACATTTTCGATAAGCTCCCCAAAGCTTGGTATGACACCTATTTGTGTTGGCTTTTGTGTATCAAGTTATTGATAATTCTGAAGTGCTTGTTCTTTAGTCAATGTGTTGTGTGTATATTTGAGTTGTTATATTTAACATGCATCAAGATGTGGTGGAAAATAGCGTTGAAAGAAATATAAGAAGTTCGAAATATATGTTAACTATGTTTTAGAAAGCGAGAGGGCTTAAACGAGCACTTACCCTAGTGTAACAAATAATGATTCTCTTCATTTTTTGTTAGAGTGAAATTAAGTTATAGTTCAACAGTAAGTGAAAAGTATGTTTGTGAACGAGATCTTGAGGAGAAATATATGGTTATCATTATTTTTTTATGTTTCTACTTTTGGAAGTTATCGTTATAGAACTGTGTGAGAAGTGTTACAGTTGATGATTTTCATGCGCCAATTCATATTTTAGTTCATGATGTTTCCTCCTTTTCTGCTTGTCCATAGAAGTGCTTATTTTTCTTATTTTATTTGCATCCTTTTCAGCTTTTGTCTGAATTGATAAGAGTTTTTCTTTTTTGTTTGTTTCTTCATATTTTAGTTTTTGATGTTACAACCGAACATGATACTCTTCAACTGAAGTAACAATCTAATCTGAGTGCCTTCTACTAAACAACTGATTAGCAGTTAGGAAATCTTCTGTCAGTGATTCTCATTCAGAGAGATTTCTGGAAATAACTTTTATCCTGTTGTTCTGTTGATGGACCCAATATGTGTGCTAGGATTTTCGGGGAAGGGGTAGCTGTATAGGGATTGCCTCTTCCCACCCCTTTTGATCTGCCAGTGCTTTCATCTAATAATGATTAATATGATAAATCTTGTTAAGCAGTTCCTATCAAGATAATTATTAAATTATTAACATATATAGAGACAGAAGCGTGTTTAGAATATTCTCTTTTCTATTTTGGACTAAGATGCCTCTTGAAATATATATGAAAGATTAAAGGCTTTCATACTATATTTTGAATCCAATGTCTAAAGCTATTTTGAAGATTTGTGCTCTTTCCTATTTATATTCACTCTCAGTGAGACATGTTAAGGCTTGGTTTCTTGCATGAACAATAACTTCATGAGTCGTGCATTATCTGACTGTCAAACCAATTGTTGGGCTGCCTTCTCTTATGTTTACAGTATACATTTCAACCCTAGTTGATCACCTTTAGCTATCCAATAATGCGCTCTCCTGCTACTTGCAAACTCTTCAATGAGGCTATCATGGATAGTTTTTGAAAATGTCAACTAAAAGGCCTTCATGAATCATTACCAGAATGACCAATATAAAGGTTAATAAATAAAGGAGATCAGGAAAAGCAAAAATCAAATCTATTAACCCATTTTGCAGCATTAGTCAAAGGATTGCAGCATCGTCTTAACATAAATCCTAGATTTGATAAAGTCAGATTGGCATTACCCAACGTCTTTGCAACTTCTCGTATAGGGAGATGTTATAGTACTCTTTTTCTTGATTCACGCGATCAGATATCTTCTTCAGATTGAGTTTCTGTGAAAGATGGCACTCCTTTTCATCAAACCCATGCATGTGTTAGCAGTGAGAGCAATTTGACCCGTGAACACTGAATCTTCCTTTATCAATCAAGCACCTTTATACACCAGTCATTCTATATCTTCATTGGAGCGGCCGTGGAGAGTAGCATCATCTTGGCTCCTTTTTTCTTGTAGAATATATTTGATACCGTAGCTAAATTTTCTTGAGTAACACGCTTAAGATCAAACATGACCTCTTAATAGCAGAACGGATATCCCTGTCTCTAATTTCTTTGGAATGTGATCCAATTTTCATTATTTAGGATTTTAGAACATGAAGTGTTGTTGCTTGATTTGTCTCCCAGTGTTGTGCTTGTCGATTAGGTAAGGCTTAGAAACAAAACAATACTTCATCAATTTCACTACCAATTCTAAATTCCCCTTGACTTGACCTTATGCCTGTGCCTTCTTATAAAGTCTCGGTGCTTCAGCTCATTCTCTGTCGATCATATTCATATTTTTCACAGTGAAGACGAATAGTTGTTGTAATGAAAATTATAAGCATATCGATGCACATAGTAGGCATAAAGGCGGTTGCTTTACTATGGTGCATATTTCTCTGGAGTGTCAATCCTAATAAACATGTTGTAAGAAAACTTTATGCCCAGTGATTGGTCCTTTTCCTATATTTTAGTTATCTATCCATGTCAAAAGAATCCCCTTGAAGGCCGAAATGGGAGGAAAGGAGTTGTGTTTGGAATTTGTATGGAAGCTGAGGACCCTATCGGAATGATAATGGGGGTGTAAATTAGGTATAAGTCAATGCGTAGACCAAATTAATGTGGGTCCTAGAGCTGTGTTGAATGCTATATATTATCAACTTACAAAATCAAATTCCTATATGAGAGGATGATCAAAGACGGCAATCCGGTGTCTGTGATGCATTAAATGCTTTTTGTATTGAGCCTCTTTCATTTTGTCTTATGGTTAATTTGTGCTATTCAGGGCATATTAAGCTGTTATAATTAAATTCTTCTCTCAGATTATTGTGTAAACTATCACATTTGCTCTGTGCAGGTTCATATATTTATTTATAGGAATTGGAGTAGTTCTTGTCATCATTTCTTGTTGTGGTTGCATTAGTGCCACTCTACGGAATGGTTGCTGCCTGACTTGTGTATCCTTACTATATATTAAGATAATCTCTTATGTAAGTAAGTAAATGTTGGAAGGAATTTTCGGCTCTCAACAAGGTAGAAGGAAAAAAAAGAAACAAAAAAATGATATGTTACACAACTGTATGCAAGTGAATTGGACGTAAATGGCAGGGTTGTCTAACATTTATGCAATGTTGTTATTATACTGCTAGCCTAATATGCTAACGGTGATTTCATTCCGAACAATGAGACCTTACTTTTGTCGTTCTTCAGATGTTTCTAGGCAAATGAGCAGGCTGTCAATCTTAAGCTTGTAAATGCAGTCTGATAACAGATGTCTTGAACAAATATGCTATTTAAGGCCTGACAGAGACCGTTACAACTAAGAAATTGCTTTTTTAGGAACCATCTGGGCAGCTATAGTTTGACATCTTCATTGAGAAATTTTTCAATGATTTACCTCTTTTCTTCTTCATGAGGATGATCGGGTTCCTTAACGTAATGAAGTATTCAATATTTGTGATCTTGTTGATCTTGATAGAACTGGGATGTGCTGCTTTTATATTCTTCGACAAAAGCTGGAAGGAGGCAAGTTTTTATAACCGATGCCTTCAATTACAAACACATTAGTTTTTTAATCTAATTACAACAAATATATCTTACAGGCAATTCCAACTGACAGAACTGGAAATTTTGATATGATATATGAATTTATGAGTAAGAACTGGAAAATTATCAGATGGGTTGCTCTTGGTGCCGTTATATTGGAGGTAAGGGCCCCAGGATATATTTTACTTTACTATGGTCACATACATTGTGGTGGGAAAGTCGGCGTGTCCCTGATTTGAAATGCTTCAATTATCAGGAACAATGATTGACCTTGATTAGCAAAAGTGTTGGACTGTTAAAGCTAAACAGGCGAAACCTATTGTGTGTTCATTTTTTCCTATCTACTAGTTTCATTCACTAAATGCTTATGAAATTACAGGCACTTGTATTTTTATTGGCGCTTGTTGTGAGGGCTGTCAACAGACCAGCAAAATATGATTATGATAGCGATGATGAGTCCACAGGTTCAAGGCAACAAACCCAACAGCCATTGCTCAACAGGACAGCAGCAGTTCCCGCTACAGGTGTCTCTGCTGCTGGTACCCTTGATCAGCGTCCAAGTAGGAATGATGCTTGGAGTGCACGCATGAGGAAAAAGGTGCACTATGTGTTAATTATTTTCATCCTTATGCATTGAAAAATATGCAGTAAACCTCTCTATAGTCATAATGTTGGGACCAAACTAATTTTATTACTAAGAGGAGGTTATAATAACTTAATAGAGGTGTAGTTATAAAACTTATTGTTTTGACTTAGTTATCCTTAGTGCAAGTGGGATATGGGTAAAGTATGAAGTACATTAATAATTAATAAGAGCATGTCAAATCCAAGGGATAGACATTGATAAAGAAAATAGACATAGTTTAAAAAACTAGTACGTGTCTATGTAGTGTTGGAAATATGCACTCATTTTAGACCTTTAATGTAACATGGCATATATTTTTGTCCCAAACAACTTTAGATAAATATTTTATTTCATCTTAAACCTTGAATGTGACATAGTATGTGTTTTTTTGCAACATACTGATAATTATTGCACGTGGAGGCAAATTCCTTAAGATGGGACCTGGTAAAATTATAACTTATTACAATGTGAAGTTTATTCTTATTTATAACTGGTCCCTGTTGAGACCAATTTTTTTATGACTCCATGGAGGTTATTCCTATATAGAGTATCACTATAGAAAGGTCTTATTGTATATGATATTCGTAATCCATTCATTTGAACAGTAGCAGTGAGATATTTTGGGGGAAGTAAAAGACAAAGAAGATGAGAAATTGGGAAAATGAAATTTGAAATAAATGAACCGAGTAGATGATATCTACTTGCAGATACATATACTCTGTTAACCACAAAGAAAGAGGATCAAAATTGGAAACTATTTACCACTATTCTTTCAAGGCTCTAGTACCACAACTACCTAAAACTACCTTTTGACCTCGACCTCCCCCCCCCCCCCCCCCCCTTTCCCAGAAAACCCTGTTACTGTATACCAAGTTCAAAAATTTGCTTGCTTATTTTGCTGAATCACCACTCTATAATCCTCGTTGCACAACGAACCAGCTTTTATTTCATTTATTTCCATTTTGTTTTTGCTGTGCGTAGACTTAAGATTTGAAACCCTATCTACTTGAGTTAATGCCTAAATAATGGCTAGCAAAGGAGAGAGAGCAGAGGAGATGGAATGATGATTGTAGTCGATGGAGAGATGGCATAAAATGAGTTTTTTTAAGCATAACTGGCAAGTTACTTGTTTGACCTTTTTAAAAATGATAATGACTCTTAGGACAATAGACATTATAATCTGCATAACTATCGGAGGTTATATTTTGTACATGGTTAACAAGTTCATCGATGAAATGTCAATAGATGATAACCAGCTAATACTATTTTCATTAGTTATGATGCATCTGATTGAGTTTTCTCTGTTCTAATTTTATTTCTGCTCTTATTTAACAGTATGGTCTTGATACACCGGAATTCACATACAATCCATCAGAGTCTAATAGGCACCAGCAAGATGCTACACAACCTTCTGAGGAAAGGAAACGTTGCATTATAATGTGATGACCGTTTTGGTTTTGCACAAATTCTGATGGCTTGTTTATATATCTATACTGATATTAACTCACTATTTTGAAGATTTGTAATGTTAGAGACTTTCTTTGAGTGTGTGTGTACAAAAGAACAAGTTCTCAGGAGCTTACTACTTTCTTTTCTATAGAGTGAAAATGATCAGAACTTGTATGGTATAAATTTTCTGCCATTCAAATCGGCCGAGACGCGTGCATCTGTATCGCTATCTGTACAGCATTATATGAGGTGCATTTAAGTCATTCGCCTTGAATTTGATTCAATTAGATCATTCAACTTTGATTTGCTTACTGATTTAGCGACTCATCTTCAATATGGTGCAATTAACTCACTCGACATCTATTTGCTTGCAGATTAAGTCATTTTGTGCACTATTTCAGTTTAACTAATGAAATATATGGAACTCAAACAATAAAAAAAATGGGACTTTGCTATATCTACATCAAGCCTTACATAATGAGTTACATAATGTCACATGATATTATATCGTTGGATAGTTTAAAATGCAGACAATTTTTTTATCCAATCATTTCACTACATATCATCTTTTGGCACACTTTCTGGATGCCTCTTTTTCGGACAAATAGCATAATTCAAAAATAATGAACAACTCACATGTAAATTGTACTTTTATCGTATTTGATTTTTTAAGAAAAATAATTGAAGATATGTGATGTGCATTAATGTTGTACGACCTGAACATATATGGCACATGTTAATATTAGTGTAATGTAATATTAGTTAAATTGATGAGGCGATTCATAGAATTATCAGATTTGCAAGCAAATCAAAGTTTGGTAATGTGTTTACACCGAATTAAAAAATGAATGACTTGAATACACCTCCACTCAAAGTTGAATGACAACAAATGCAATTAACCCTTCGACACTAGATATAAGACTATAAGATTGCTACACCTAACTCCTAGTTGGTTTCAAACAAAACGTGATTTTAAGTGGCATTTATATGTTCCACAGTATTTTGAGTTGATAATTACATTTGATGCAAATCACTGTCTTTGTTTAATGGTTGATTAAAATTAGATTTTTATTAAATTTCGATAAAACTGATAAAATGTGTTGTTGAAAAATTGTGAATTTTATGAAATATGAGATTAAAATCAACTGTTGATTTTTGACTTCAATTAAAATTTTGATTTTAATCACTACCAAACAGGGACTATATGAAGGGAAACTAGTGAATGCCGAACTAGTTAATTATCAGCCTGTTCGAGATAGTGTTTTTAGGCCATGTTTTAAAATTCATAGTGAGACGGTTCAATAGAAAAAAAATCCGTGATCTAACCATCAATTCGGTTCAAGTATTACTATTAGATTAGCCCGCGATTAGTTCGGTAAAAATTCGAAAAATCTATTGGATTTTCATAAAAAAAAAAAAAAAAAAAAAAAAAAAAAAAAAACCGTTGACCAATCTCATTAACTCGGCAAGTCATCTCTAATTTAAAATTTTCAGTTTTTATTTAAGATTTTAATAATCTTATACCAAGTTAGGCTTTAGTTTTTACATTTTTTATTGCTAATTGATTTTTTAACATGGA
Organism: Osmanthus fragrans; assembly: GCA_019395295.1. Taxonomy (NCBI): domain Eukaryota; kingdom Viridiplantae; phylum Streptophyta; class Magnoliopsida; order Lamiales; family Oleaceae; genus Osmanthus; species Osmanthus fragrans. Next base: position 14,319,283 of record CM033346.1, on the reverse strand, counting down.
TTATTATTTTTTTTTTTTTTTTTTTTATGTTGAATATCTCTCGTGTCCTTGAATTTTGGAGTAAAGATGGAGAAAAAATAAAAATGTATGATTAATTTAATGTAAGACAAATACTATTGCCTGTGTTTGGATTTCATTAAAAATTACTTAAAATCTCCTTAAAGTGTAAAAAGTAGCGAGTTTCATGAAATATTTTAAGAATGAACATGTAATAGTTGTGAGTCTTGCGACTATGTGATTAAAATTAAAGTTTAATTTTGATTAAAATATATCTTTTAATAAAACCCAAACATAGATATTATATGCCCACAGTTTGGTCACCATTAATCTCCTCTTATAAATCACACATTCTTTCAATAAAATAATATTACACGTAAATTCTCCTTACTTTTTAACCACACATTTTCAAAAACACACTATTCCAAAAATCAAGATGCACAATTGCATTTTGTCGATCAAATAACTTTTTGGGATATTGTTTCTATGTTATTATCGTATATATCTTTGTGTCAACAAGTCGATCTATCTATATTGTTCTTCCTTCAAAAAAATTCATGAACGAAACACAAATTTAATATAAAAAAAAACACAAGAAACACAAATTTAATCTCGTTATTTACGTGGGATATCGAGATACATTGATTAGAAAAACTCCACAACTTTTATATATTTTAATAAAAAACAACCAAATAATAATATAGAGGATGCTACCTTGACAGGGAGGCTTTGATAGCTTTCTTGACCGAACACTCACAATAGGGGGTTGAGCCCACTTTTTTTTTCATGCGGGTCCCACGCATGTGAGAGACTGTCATGACTCTTGTAACCAATTTTTGATCATTTTAGCTTAATTCTACTCTATCCTAACTTTTAAAGTAATACAAAACCCCTAACTTAGCGACAAACATTACCTCATTTACAAATAAAACTCATACCAACACAGAAGTCCTAATAAATAAACAAATAATTATTTCCGCCAGAATAAATGGCCTAAAAACTAGTGGGTTCAAGGGCTAGGCCGTCGGTTATCTCATTGGGTCGTTTTACCTGAACCCCCGCATTTCTCTCAGCTCTCTGTGCAGTTTGTTGTTGTTGGGACTGAACTAGCACAAAGCCTCGTTTCTCATGAAATTGTGAATTTTTTTAATTCAATTTCGACAATGTCAATTAGATCAAAGTATCTGATTGCATCACTTTGTTAATTATTGAGCAATTTTTCTCCTCCTTTGTAGATATTGAGATTTCAAAAGATAGTGACTAGGGAGTGAATGAGATCTCTTTGGCTGCTTGTTCCTACGACTATCAGGAGTGAGATCTTTTTGGTTTGCTTTGTTTGTATATGTAGTCATTTCACAAGATAGGTGCGTTGTTCTCCAACTCATGAATGAGGTGACGAGACAGAGTAGTTGTAAAAAAGACGTCCATCTCCCTTCCATTCATGAACTGAAATTGCTCAATCAAGGTGGTTGAAAAAGAACCATATTCTTGTTCGACCCCAACAATATGTTGGGTCACTTGTCACAATGAAATGTGACTAGTTGATCACTCCAAGTCACAAGTTCATTACAAGAGTTTGATAAACTTTTGTTGTTTGTTCTCAATCATTTCTTCTATACAATTATTCCATTCGGTACACGACAGTTTCTAAGTTTCTTTCCACTTAGAATACATCTATTTCTAGTGAATGTTGTATTTCAATATCGAAAAGTGCATTTGTGAAGGTTCAATTCGAATACAATTCAACTTGCGTAAAATCAAGGATAAGAGTCTTGGTTTCAATTGGAAAATGACATTGTTTGTGTTTCAATTCTCATTAGTTTGGTTTAAATTTAGGCAGGTCATGACGTGGTGCAAGTGTCAAGAATTCAATAACATCTTAACCTAAATCTGTTGAGTTTGATGAATATAGAAAAAATTCCAAATTTCGTTATAATTATTCCAATGAGCCATAATTATAAATTTTAAAGGAAAATAACAAATCTTTACTGTACTAAACAAATTGGGAAAAATAAATGTTAATAAAAATCTCTTGCTAATCTTAAATGGAAGAATGAGAAAAGTCGCCATTGATGGCTTAAATGATGAAACTTGGTCAAATACCAGTAGGTCCAATGGCTTCAGGCCATGCTCAAAGGCTTATTATTTATTGTGTAAAGCTATTGATCAATTGCATTAGATCATTTCTAATTGAATAATTTATAATGAATGATGTAATATTTGTTTTCTTAGTGAACTATGCAGTTTTATATAAAAATTGCGATTTTTTTTCAATTTTGAGGTTCCTCCCACGTATGTATGTATGTATGTATGTATGTCCCGGTTAGGTTCTCATGAAAATAAGATATTTGATGAAATATATAGTTAAAAAATGTATAAAAATTGCGATTTTTTCAATTTTGAGGTTCCTCCCACGTATGTATGTATGTCCCGGTTAGGTTCTGATGAAAATCAGATTTTTGATTAAATATGAATAAAAATTTTGAGTCCTATAAAACATATGATTGCAAATGATTTTTTTTTTAAATCGAATTCTAAGAAAGTGGAGGCAAGAAAGAAACTTATTTGGTGTAACTCACACGTCTTTGTTGCTATTGTATAATTAGTCGCAGTTGCAAAATCATAATTCTATTCTTAGATAAATAACTTTTTAAGTCAACCCTTCTAGAACTGTCCTTGATCATGAAACTTTACATGTCATGGCCCCATTTGGTTCTCATTATTTGTAAAATAAGAATGAAAAATATAGTCGTTATTTGGAGGTGATTGATAACGGTTATATTTTTTTATTTTTATGGATGATTAATGAGAAACAATCGAGGCCTATAATTAAGGATTTTTTTTAGAAAATAACTTTACAAACTATTAATGTCAACGTGACCTTAATATTAAGTTAAAACTTACATGTGAACATGAATTGATAGTTATTGAAAGTTTTTCGTTTGAATATGAAACATATGTAGCATATAATTATGAGTAGTGATCTAATAAGCATCTTCTCGTGGTTTCTTAATAAGACGTTGTGAATGCTTTAGTGACCATTGTTTCAAAATTATAGTGTATTGTGAATGTGACTATTTTATTATGTAATGTGACTATGTATTTAATATATGACGATGTTGGAAAGGAAATTTTTTGAAAGAACAAACAAAGATTCTAAATTTAAATCTTGTTATCATCTATTTATTAAAATTATATGAATTTCAAGTAAACTGAATTGGTTATCCAAATTTAGAACTTGAAATTAGGTAATGGGGTGCTATCATTAATGAACTCCAAGTTGCTTCATCTATCTACATCTACGTCTATTTATATCTACAATATATTAAAAGTGTGAATTGATGAGAAACTTTTGATTACCAAATTTACATTTACATATTTAGCTATATGTCCAATATACTCTTATTTATTTTTATATCTTTAATTTTCCATTTTACCCTTTACATTTTTATGTTTATGGTCAATAATATCCTTAAAATTAAATTTATTTCAATTAAATTCAGTTATTATTAAAATTAAAATTTTTATTTTTTAAAATTAAGTCAATTAATTTTCACTAAACACTATTATTACTAATTATCAGTATATGATTAATAAAAACTTATATAAAATCAAAATATAAAATATAATAATATTACATATATAATTTACATAAAATGACATAGACTATTAAGTCAATTAATATTAATACATAAAATTTATAAATATAACAAAATTATATATACAATTAATAATGTAGATAGTGTTTAACTTAAAAATTTCTTATAAAATAAACGGCTATAATTTAGAGAAGAAATAATCTTCAAAATGATCACCATATCTATAGTGTAGATAATATATTGATTGATAGAATTTTTCAATTACTTGAAAATTGATGGAGATCTCATGAAATACGAGGATAGGGATCGGCTGCTAAAATGGAGCCATTGGAAAGATGAGATTTTATAGTGATTATGATTTCTAGATGTACAGGTTGTTAGGGCATGTCATACGAACGAGATGTTGAATCTTTTACTTAGCTCAATGTCTTATCCTTTAACAATATCAATTACATCAATTACTTAAAAAAAATTATTAGTACTTAAAAAATATTATGCATATCATTTTTCGATACATAAGACGTGCAACGCACGTGCTTATTGCTAGTTTTCTATTAAATAAAGTATTAATCTTTGATTTCTAGAAATAATATTTATTTAAAAATAGTTATTTCACTCATAAAAGACAAAAATGATTAACAAAACTTTTCCCATGTTTGATGGCCATTATTTTTTAAAAAACATTATATTTCAAATAGTCATTTTTTGGAGAATATGTGATTAAAAAATAAGGAAATATTTTGGGTTTATGTGTAAAATATTTTATTGTATGAATATATGATCGAAAATGAGTATAATTTTTTTTTTAAAAAAAATGTTCCAAAAGGAGAAACATGGCCTTATAATTAATTAGTGTGAAAGGCAAAAACATTAACAAGTCATTTTAAATACTCGTTTTTAACTAGACTGATAAAGTCAAATTAATATCATTATAAAAAATTATAAAAATAAAAATAAACTGGACCGCAAGGTTCCATGGCATTAACAAACTTTGTCATACCTTCTTTCTTTCTTGTTGAAATTTAGCCCCGTTTGTCTACCATTATTTAATGAAAATGAGTTTTGGAATAATGAATTTTTAGAAAATGTGTAATTAAAAAGTAAGAAAAAATTTTAAATTTACATGTAAAATAATTTTTTGTGAGCATGTATATTTGAAAATGAGTTTTGGTGGAAAAAAAATTGAAATAATGGTAGATTACTCTAAAATGTTACCATTCTTAATTTCTCATTTCAAAGACATTTTGAAAAACTAAGGGACCATTCTCTTTGCTATTTTCGGGGCATTTTCAGTTTTCAATTTTCGAAAATACTGAAAACACGTTTACTTACCTATTTTTATAAATGAATTCTCAAAAACGCATTTAAAATTAACAAAAAAAAATGGAAAACGAAGAAAATGTCATTTTGGCTGTTTTCAATTCAACCCAATGAAAATCTTAAAAAATGCGGAAAACACAATGTTTTGCAAATAGTGCTATGGTTGAGATTCGAACCCGGATCTCCTAAATGGAATTTCAATACCTTAACCATTATGCAACCACTATTGCGTTGTTATACAAGTAACAAAAATATTGAATATTGAATAATCAGGGTTTCCAGTTTTCCAAAATGAGAAAGTAGGCGCATTTTTCATTTTTTTATTGTTGAAAACAAATTTTCAAAATGAGAAAAAAAAACGCATTTTCAACAATCTCAAAATGGACACTCAAAAGTCAAAATAAAAAATCTAAAATGAATTTAAAACTTGAAACTAAAAACTAAAACACGAAGAGAACGACCCCTAAATTCTTTGAGAACTTTAAAATATGTTTTCAAATACGAAAAGAACGATCCCTACACATGGTTGTGGCTTTTGCCGAGGGCTTCAACAAAAATCAATCATTCGAGAGTTTAAATTAATTAAGAAATAACTTAGAAATCATTAGGAATAATTTATAAATGGTTTAATTTATAAATAAATACAACTAAAATGATGAATAAATTGATAGTACGTGTGGCTGTGTGATTGAAAATGAATTTCGACAATTTCTAAGTGATTTATGAATTTCAAACAAAAGTTTAATTGTAACATTGAACCTTTGTACTATAATGAAATTAAAAAAAAATTAGGGTTTAAATTGAAGTTAAATAGTTTTTCTAGTACTAAGTATTAATTTTATAAGAATAAATTAAAATTTTTTATACAATATTTCATCTACATTTCATATTCTACGTCCAATTATGAAACATAGTAGTCGTATATTTAGCTTAGGGCTGTAAGCAAAAATCATCAAATCGAACCGAAACCACATTTTAGAAATCGTCAATTTTGTGCCACGTGCACCAGTCAACAAAATGATTTTGAACCAAATTAAATCAGTAAAAAACGGTTTGGTTTATGTTTGAAAATTTTAATTGCGATTTAAAATCAAATCGGACCGACGAAAAAATATATTAAAATAAAATAAAAATAAAAATGATTTTTTTGTGAAAATTCATCCAAATATATAAAACTAAGAAGGAACATATAGTGTTGCGCTAATATTTAGATGAAGTGGAGGCATTGTATAATTTAATAAAAGTTGTGGCAAGTGATTTATATTTTCTATTACCATATTTTTGAAAATTCTCTTATCTATCTAGTATCTAATACTGTGATGATGTAATGAATGCATTTGTTTGACTATGCAAACGATGAATCATGTGTGATAAGATGTCTGAGTATATGTGAGAAATTGAGTTCGTAACAACATTCAACGGTAAACTTGTGCAATTGTTATGTTTAAATATTATAAATAATTATTTTATTATTGTGGTTGGTTATTCTTTCTGTTTAATTAGTAACCATTTTTTCAGATATGATAATCACGAGGTCTTGTTGGACATCATTATATTTTTGAGTCTTATATTTAGTTTAGTAGACTTGTATTGTAACACTATTGTAACGTCATTAGCCTAAAAAAGGCGAACAAAAAATTATGTTTTAATTTATTGTGATTTCACTTTGATTTAATTGAATTTAAATTTATAGTAGATATATTTAGTTATTTTAGATTTATTGCTAGTAAGATATAAATATATATTGAATTCAATGATTTAATAATATAAAAGTAGACAAACAAAAAAAATACGGCGAAACTGGCTGTTTAAAATCGGACAAAATCGTTAGGTTTAAATTTGAGTTTTTTTTTTTAAATCGTTCAAAATGATTTGGTTTAGGTTTGAATTTTTCTCAAACTAATTTAAACGATTTGGTTTGAAAATTTGTCAAAAATCGTTAAAATCGATTCGCTTACATTCCTAATTTAGCTCCACTTATAGTGGCGTACGTGGTCCAATTCTTGATTCGCAGTGTGCATCATCCTCTAATTCAGTCCACACGCCTATATATATATATATTATTATTTTTTGAATAACGCCCTCCACTTGTCCTACTAAGAGCATTGATGGAGGAATAAATCGCAGGTTATACTTTCAATGGGTATAGGGTGAAAGGCTGTTCTTTAATTTTTATTTATCAAGGATCTCATCCATATTTAAGGATTCAAATTCTTACCTGACAGTTGCGAGCGAAGATAAATTTTTTCACCTTCCTCTGTCACCACCTGAAAATGTCTCCTGGCGGCACCTATATTATATATTTATATATTATGAACCTATACACACGTCTCCCTCTTTTCCTATGTTCACTGCATCGTTTTAGTGCTAACATATATAATTTTGTCTCTATTCGATATTTATTTATTAAATACATAATTTTATGTACCACTCACCGACAGTGGTGGACGTAGGTGGTGACTAGGGCCCATTGAAATCTGAAAAAAAATTAGGGAACACCACACAAATCCTACATATAAAAATCACTTTTCAAAACTAACAAACTTGTTAAATTATTTCAAAAATCAGGTGGTAAATAATTTTATTAAATAATAAAATATAATATAATATACATTAATTATTTCCACTTTAGGCCACCTCATCCACCCCATCTTATCACCCCACTACACTACCTTCTCTCCACCTCTCCATTAGCTTCGGCGACGGCGACAGCTCCGGCAGCATCTTCGGCGATGGCGACAGCTCCGGCAGAAACTCCGGCGACGACAACTTTCCGGCGACTTTTTTTTTTTTTTTTTTTTTTTTTTTTTTTTTTTACCAATGACCTATTTGACTGTGATCGATTAATTGATTTGTGCCAAAAAAATTAATGATATGAGACAATTTATTAAATTAACTTATTACAAGTTATTGTATGATAATAAATCATCAAATTAATTTATCACAACTTATTTATTAGTCATGAGACACAAATTGCATGTCACAATTACAAATTTATTCATAATCACATATTTGTATTCAGTGTGACTAACTGTGACCAAATTTGCATTTAGTGTGACTGTTTGTGACCGTATGTAATCAAGTCACAATCGGTCACAATTAGCACAGAATTGGTCACAAAGCAATCACCACTAACACATATTTGAGCAAGACGGAAATTGCTAAAAGACCTTTATATAGGCATTACAAGACACCCAAAAAATAGAAAATATAAAAAACGAGCCAAAAATAGCAAAAAATAAAAACAAATTATACTAAAAATAACAATTTAAAGGCTTAAATGAAGGAATTTGGCTAAAATCCCGAGATCTCGGGCTCTGCCCCGAGTCCAATTTTTCGGGCCGTTTCCAATCAACCTACCAAATTTCAGCCCATTCCGACGCCGTCACAATAAATGACCAAAATGCCCATGGCGCGGGGCTGGACTCGTCCTGCATTCACCAGCATAACCTCCAATGCACCACCACTACCACATTCAACTCAAATCAACGACCATAAATACTACCATCACTGATCTGTATTATATGTGACTAATTGTGACCAAATTCATCTTCAGTGTGACTAATTGTGACCAAATTTGTATTCAGTGTGTCTGTCTGTGACCAGATCAATCTCAAGTCACAACCGGTCACAACCAACACAAAATTGGTCACAAGTAGTCACAACAAACACAAAATTGGTCACAAATAATCACAACAAACACATATTTGGTCACATAGGGTCACCACAAACAAATTTATATACACCGCATACAAGTATCGTAATCCATCACCTCCAATCCACCATCACTAACACCTTTAATTAAATTCATATTTACAACCTCGACGGTCGAGGAATAGTTTGATGAACTAGGCATGGAGGCGGACGTCGTCGGAGGATCTGAGCCACACATCCTCGTAGAGGAGACAGAGGCGAGCATGGGTAATGGGATAGGACTTGGTTAAACCGGGCAACACCGACACATACACCAATTTCTCATGGAATGCCACCAGCAAAGCCACCCCGCCACTACTATTCCACCCACCCCATACAGCAACGCAGATCCCCCTTCTTGTACTCCTTCAACCACAGATCCCCAAACTCACAATCCTTCTATTGCTCGAATACCAGCCACATCGAGAAAGGATCAACCACCACAATTGTTGTAAATCTGTAGAACTGGTGGACGTCAAAATACAATGTAGGCTCAATAAATCGCAACTCCAAACCAGGAAATTAACTCATCAAGAGGAAGAACAAGACGAAATTGTGGCCGGATGAAAATACAGATTTATGAAGATTTGATTGGAAATTTCGTCCAACTATAAGAGATGACTGATTATGGGGATTTCAATCCAGTTAATAGAGAGATGAAATTTGGAACAGAGGCTGCAAAAACATGACCCAAAAGAAAAAATGAAAGCACCTGATTTTTGAAGCTGAAGTTGAAAACGGGATTGTACCCATGCTCAATCCCACATCAAACACAGGACATTCTCCATTCAAACACAGGGAGATACTACAAATCAGTTGATAGCACTCGTCGCTACTTGCACAGCAACAACGAGCCGCGAGCAGTGCGATGGTGGGCGGCGTCGCTCTCGGATCGACGTTGTTGCAACGGCGTCACGATTTCAACACTCGTTGCTTGTCTTGCAGTACCTCCGCCGGTGGTGCGTCGTCAAGAGAGCGCGATGAAGAGAGAGATGGTAGAGAGTGAAGAGGTATGAGAGAGAGCTAGAGAGAGATGAAATTTGGGGGAGGTATGAGAGAGAGCGCGCTAGAGAGAGAGAGAGAGAATTTGGGGGTGCCGAGAGTCAGATTGAAATTTGGGGATGGGGTGGATTTGTTATAATAAATCTGTAATGATTAAATTAATAATTTTTAATTAGCACCTGATTTATGAAATTAAAATTAATCTTTCTTATTTATGAAAATTAGTCTTTAAATGTAGGTTTTCAGGTAATTTTCCCAAAAAATTATATTTTAAATATAATATTTTGAGTTTGAATTTTTTTTCTTCTCATAGTTAAATAAGGCTACTATTGATTTAGTCGATGTTTGGCCCTCTTTTTTAAAAGTTAAATTTTTCTTAATTTTTTTTTTTTTTTTAATTCCACATTTTATAGAATTATAATTGTTATCAACTTTTCAAACACAAACCTAACATAGACTTGACTTAGTGTCCTGCTTCCACCATAGCTCATGGGCCTACCTACAATACTAAGAGCATCTGGAATGGATGTGTAAAATTGGGTGTAGATTGGTGTTTTCAAAATTGCTTTTACATTCTTGTTTATACGCTGTTAAATCTAAATCTAAATTTAAATTCTGCTCAAATGAAAAGATCTAAATATATTTTTTACTTCTTGTAGATATAAAAAAGAGATGTAAATTTACATTTTTTTTTAATTTTTATTTATGTCGAAAAAAATGTAATTTGTATCTTCTTTGTATCTTTCCATTGAAATTTTTTTCGATCACTTTAAATCTTTATTTTACACAATTATTGAAGATGCTAAAAAACGTGTTATTTACAATCTAATCATGTCCCCATTTGACATCAAATATTTAATTATATGTTATCGATGTTTTGTTGAAAACTTTGTCGTGATGTCATGACTGACTTAATTAAGTTAAATTTGTCAGGAAGACGGTGATTTCATTCAAATATTATAGTATTGCTTGGTTTTTATTTTTTTGTACCCAGGTGTCCCAACTTTGTCAGATTAAATTCTGGACCCTCAAAACCCTTGCCCCCTAGAACCTTAAAGGAGATAAATCACGGGTTATGCATCAATTGGCTCCCAAGTTTCCCTCATCCAACTGTACACTTCTGCGCACAAGGAGTCGCCCCCAAAGTGATTGTTGTATACCAAAAAAAATTAGGCCGCAGGTTTTCACCAGAATTCGAACTCCCACCTTGTTGCTGGAAGTAAGCCTTGTGCTAATTGTTCCACCAATTGATTTACGACGGCACCGGGTGGGGGGTGGGGGGGGGGGGGCTAAGCCATGCAAGCAACTTGGCCTACTAGTATATTTATAATAAATGTTTAAAAAGGGCATGTTGGGCTATGTTATGTGTAACACATAAGTAAATAAGTAAGTTTGAATATAGTTATTAAATTTGAACCATATTCACTTTGAATTAATCGATTAAGAAAGCTGAATAATAGGAGTGGCAAAATATTTCGTCCTTATCCTACCACTATAGGGAACCGAGACAAAGACCAGACTGAGAACATCGTCCCAATTTTAGTTCCCAATTTTTATTTTATTTTTTCAAAACTAGTTTAAATTGTTAACAAACAAATGCAAGAAATATTTTTCATTTAAATTGCAGTCCAACAATGACTCACAGATTTAATCGATGATCAACTAGTGACATGATGACTCGGTATTTTATCCGAGTCAACAATTAAGTCGAGTCTAATAATTATGAGTTTGACAATAAGTAATTTATTTGATATTCCATATTAGAAATATTCAAATAACTTAAGTTGTTTTATTGAATAAATATTGATACTAAGGTCTTATTCACTAAGTTAAGACAAATATTTAAGGAGTTACCTTTTGGCTAATACCATGAAAGTTGGAATAGATCTTGTAAATAACTCTTAAAAGTTTTAACAACATTCATATTAATTATTATCATCTTAATGATTTGCATCAAGAAATTATGTGCACAATTTTATTATCATGTTGCAGATAACTTGTAAGTAATATTTATAAAAAAATAAAAAAAAATTGTAAATGTATTAAAACGTCCATGAAATAAGATAAGAATATTACGTTACCATTAACTTAGTTATATGTTGTTGACCCTAACGAGCAGTGAGTTACAACTAGGGCGGCTTCCCTTGGTATTAATTTACATATTACGCAAGTCAATATTCCGTCGAACGAGGTCCACGTACTTAGTGTGGCACTTTTTCTAGTAGATCGGCTTGAGTCGAGTTCGAGCTGAGGGTGTTGAGCTCATTCTCACCTTATATCACTCGAATCTTTGATATTTGTCAAGTGATGCATGCACCAGGTCAAATTAGCCATCCAAGTCAGACCCAATCCAACTGAAATCGACGACTTTGATATATTTGTCTAAAATCACTATTGTACACGAGTACATAGATTTGTTAGAGGTGGGAATAAGAATGACATGATGACATTTTAGTAGTTTTGAGTTGGGTTTATCTGATTTTCAATAATATCCTGCTTTTGCATTTCAAGATGAAAATGACTACACGTTATTTTCGGACCAATCCACCAAGAATTTTGTTGCAAGTTGAGGAGTTGAGTGCTTGTTAACCATTACTTTTCTGTCCTTACCATTTTCGTCCTAACCACCCTCTTTTGTATTTAGCATATACAAAGTCTACCATTGGATAAACACATTTCGAATTGCCTTACGAACTTTTACGGCACATTTGGTACACAATATTAAGGGTCCATTTTGTAGGGTTTTTGCTTGAATTAAGCTGGTTGTACAACCATGGTGTACAACTAATTTGACATCCTTTGAGGTATCAAAATTGATCTGTCGATTTTAATAACTGTTGTTAAAATCAATGATTAAATTGCGTGACATGTCAAGGAGTATAAATAAAGTTGTCAATCATTATGTACGTGTAGCAAAATTGTTTTTGCTTCTACTTTCACTTCTTGTAGAATAAAGCAGATTCTTACTCTAAGCTGTAATTTTTGATTTTTCAGAAGCTATACCAAACAAACCCTAAATATGACTTGATTAAACTTTTCAAGAATGCTACTCAAGCAGGATTGCAAATACGTGCTTTGACATGTGTTGAGTTTGTAAAGCATGATTGTAAACTTTTTTTAGGTTTTTTTTCCCTTTAATACAGGCTAAAAAGTCATCTCAACTATGATATTTATACTAGACTCCAAGAACACAAGCAGAATAGAAGCCTGTGCTGTCTGCTCCCATATATAGAAGAGAAGGAATTGCAGATCTTTCAGCATTCACATTTGTAGACTTTTGAGCGTAAATTCTTTATTTTAGTTTCTGATTATGAAAACGCGAAGAGGGAAGCGATCTGAGGTATGATTTTATTTGCTCTAATATGATTTTTTATTATGATTTTTTTTTTGGATAATTGACAGTGAAAATTTTCATTTTTCACCGCAGCCATTTTGGACGTCCATTGTGATGAAAAAGTGGCTGAATATAAAGCCGAAGGTTTATGATTTTAGTGAAGATGAAGTTGATACAGAGAGCGAGGATGATGGTAAAGGTTCAGATAATTAATTGCCCATGAAAATTCATTCCGTGATTGATCGTTAATTTTATGAATTTTTGTTCAATTTGATTTCAGCTTGTTCCCTTAAAGATGAAAGGATGCACGAGGATCGTGAATATGCGACAAAGGGAAACCAAGCTGAATGCTCGGGTCGAACTTCAAGCGGTAAATAAATCCTGTTTCAGTAATTTTAATCCGTCAAATACCATGGGTACCCCTATTTATGCTTCAATTAATTTATGCAGTTATGATTCAATTGCATGCATGGCTGCCCACATATAGACACTTCTCTGTGCTCCCATAAATATAATGTATGTTGGTACACAGTATTAAAGAAGAAAAGAGTTAATATGCAATTGTGTGTATCAAATAGGTCCTTTATGAATATGGATCCTCCAAACTATGCCTTCTGAACTGCTGGATTACAAAGAATTGAACATGTACAATGGTTTTTTTATTTTTATTTTTTTCCTCCTGTGATGCTTTTCGTGCATAGTGCTGTCTCAATCTCTTTGACTAAATTTCATGAAAGTTTTCTTCATTTTTACTGAATTATAACTTATGTCCACCTTCAAATGTCAATATAAATGATATTATATTAGGGGGCTAGATCAAATAGTAGAACATATTTTATCTCATTAATGTATAGATCGGAAGTTTATTTCTGCAATATATTGACAAAAACTTATTTATCCAGGGAAAACTTCAATAGAGTATTCCCTAAGACGCCAGAGAGGAAAATCTGAAACTTTGCGTCTTCAGTACATAAATACAAAAGATGTGAGGTTTGGCTAAAAATAAGTATATGGAATTTTACTTTGGGTTTTACCTTTGATAGCATGCATCTTCTGTGAATTTATTTTGTTCCTGATGATTCACTAATCATTATATTGGTTAATTTTTTGTGCAGAGTAATGATAGGCACTTGGAATGTCGCTGGAAGACTTCCATTTGATGATCTTGAAATTGATGAATGGCTTTGTAAGCAAGAGCCAGCAGATATATACATTCTTGGGTAAGGACTTGTGAATTAGTAATTATTTTCAATGACTTATAACTTGTCAGTCAACATAGGCTGTTTCTTAGTAAATTTTAAGTAACTATATTTGGTGGTTTAACTTCTATGGAGAACTTTATACTTACTTTGAAGTCAATCCAAGAGCTTCAGTTTCAGCACAAACTCTGCAATTAATTTTTTTTCCGATAATGTTTTATCAATGGACCATGCTAGAGGTACAAAATTTTATACAAAATGGATGACAAACTCGCCAAATGGCGCTCCCCTATTGGAGGGGCGTCAGGCCCGCCGTCACCCCTCCAATAGGGGGGCGCCACTTGGCAAGTTTGTAAAGGATTTTGTACATATAGAATAATCCATTATAAATTGGGTTACAAAATTTTTTACCCCTTTCAAACTGTTAACTTGAATATTATTTTTCCTCCTAAAGCACAGCAAATTGAGGGTATATACATAACCATTTCCCAGAAATATGTCAAATTTTAGAACTGAGGTATGATACATCTTTATAAGTATATTCCTGTAGGTATGTGCAATGCTAGGTTCTGTTTTTATTCTCAAAACAACATGAGTTAGTCCATGTCTAGAAGCGCAGTGCTTCATTATCACAATTTTATGCTTGATTCAGCATCTTAAGATATATATTACCTCCTCCCACATATATTCAATGACCGTTTAGCTTACTTCTTATGAGGTTTCTTCTTTATGGAATGTATTTGTAGTTATCACTGACAGTATTGAATTTGTTATCACTTCATTTTGAATTAGTGCATTTGATTTCGCTTAAATTCAATGCATTTGTAAAACGAAACCTCAGAGAGAAGAATTATTGTCCTTTGAATTCAATTTGATTTTTTATTCCTTCTATGTTCATTTTATACAGATTTCAAGAGGTGGTTCCTTTGAATGCTGGGAATGTACTTGGAGCAGAGAATAGAAGTTCTATTCCAAAATGGGAGGCTATAATCCGCAGGACTTTAAACAAATCATTGGAACCTGAAACCAAACACAAATGCTACAGTGCACCTCCTTCTCCTGTTTTAAGGACTTCTTCTGCTTCTGATATACTTGCTGATGTGGCTGATACCCCTGTGCTAAACATGATAGGAAAAGATTCCATAGGTATCATGAATGATGATAATAATGGAATAATCAGCACATGGAAGAATAGCCATTTAAAGAGAATATGGGACACTGATTCTGACAGAAGATTGGACTGGCCGGAACACTCATTGGATACAACCCTTCAAGATTTATCTTCCATATTCAAAGTACGAAGAACAATGAGTAGTTCTGCAAGATTTGGTTTTGAATTGATGGAAAAGTCTCTTACCTCTGGCTCTGAGAATATTGCTTTAAGTGTTCATGGGTTGAAAAGAGTGCACCGAAGTTCTGGAAACTTAGGCTTGATCTGGATGGATCAACAAGATGGGCTTGAAGTTCTAGATTCTCTCTCTGATGAATCTGATCAAATTTCTGGAGAGGAAGATGATTCTGTTGTACAGTTACTACCGGATGTCAAACAGGAAAATGCACATTCAAGGAATGCAGTGAAGTCGCGTCCACGGTATGTGCGGATTGTAAGTAAGCAGATGGTTGGAATATATGTATCAGTATGGGTGTGTAGAAGATTAAGGAGACACGTAAACAACTTAAGAGTCTCTCCTGTTGGAGTTGGGCTTATGGGATACATGGGCAATAAGGTATTGCTTCTTACTTGAGTTAAAGCAACTTTATGTATTCATCTCTATAAGCCGAAATTTTTTCTTTTCAAAATAAAAAGAAACCATTACATTCCTGGCCCGTTGTTGCCAGCTAGTTTCTGCATCAACTGATTGTAGGTGTTGAAAGTATTATAAATCTGTTCAAGCCATACGCAGAAACATGCATTGGTTCTAAATTTTGATGTCCTTGGTGTACATTGACATACTTATAATTGTTCTCGTCAGATATTCGAATATTCTGTCATTAAGTACATATATCGTGCAGAGATATTAAGGTATATTAGCCTTGTCAATAATCCGTATCTAACTTTATTATACCTTTTGTTCAGGGATCTGTTTCAGTTAGCATGTCTCTTTTCCAATCACAGCTATGCTTTGTCTGTTCTCATTTAACCTCTGGTCAAAAGGATGGGGCTGAGCAAAGGCGTAATTCTGATGTTTACGAGATTTTAAGGCGTACTCATTTTTCATCTGTCTTTGATGTTGATCAGCCACAGAAAATTCCATCTCATGAGTAAGTATATTTTATGAGATTAATTTGAAACTTTTCTTTGTCAGGGTTGAGGACATATAGGAATACTTATTACCTACTCCTTTGTTAGAATACTCTCTCTCTCTCTCTCTCACATAAGTCGTGGAAAAATTCCTGAGTAACACCTACCAATTCAAATTTTCCACTTATAATTGTGTTCCTTTCGTTTAGTGAGTTCTTGAATTCATGTAATCTGAATCATTATCAATGTTTCTAATAACAGTCAGATATTCTGGTTTGGAGATTTGAATTATCGCATCAATATGTTGGATGCGGAAGTAAGGAAGCTTGTTGCTAAGAAGGACTGGACCGAGCTTCTCAAAAGCGATCAGGTTAGAGACTCAATTCTCACTTTTTCCTAGATCAATATAATTTTTTTTATTGGTTTAACTGTAATTACCAAGATTATGATGATAATTTGTTGTCAATAAATTGACAGGTAGTATGTCTCTGTACATTTGTTTTGGACCCTCACATGTGTTAAAGAATGATGTTAAGCTATTTTCTTGAGGATTTTTTTCACTTCATGAATACTTTTTACACAGGGGACATAATATAGAAGTTTTTATTTATCTTTTTTGTATTCGTTACAGACTTCATGACATTTTGTTCGTAGTATAAATCTGGAGTGAAGAGTGAACATACACTCTTAGATGTGGATTAACCAAATCCATTATTTATTATTCTTTTATTGACCAATCTTGATTATAACTTCTTTCTTTCTTTAGCCTGTATGTGGGTTATTAATAGGCACTGAGTAATAGATTCGTTATTTGATTTTGGGTGTTTTTTTTCATTTTTAGTTGAAATGCAGTTTTGGTTTGATATGCACATATATTTATTTGAATTTGAAGACGACTCTTGATGGGATAAATTTGGCAGTTAATCAAAGAATTAAGAAGTGGGCATGTATTTGACGGGTGGAAAGAAGGGGTAATAAACTTCGCTCCAACTTACAAGTATGAAAGCAACTCTGATAGATACGTTGGGGAAAATCCAAAAGAAGGAGAGAAGAAGAGATCCCCTGCATGGTAAGTGAGACTGTTGCTGGATCCTTACTCTAAATGCACACAGTTATTGTAAAAACTGAGGAATTCGCCAATTGTGGGTACTGAGTGAAATGTCTATTATTTCTGCTCATCTATGCACCAATGTTGCTGGAGAATGCAATTGTTTTTTGGAGTTGAGTTTACATAGTATTAAGAACTATCCCATTCTCCACTTAGTGAAGGGAAGTATTAAATTTACTTCTGGATCACACTGAATTCACCCTTTAATTCAAAAACTTATGCTGCACAATGCGGTCTCTTTCCTTTTACTCCTGTCCCTGCTTCACATCTTCTGTTAATCCATTCCATTATACCAAACAAGCCAGAAGTGTACCATGCTTATATGTCTGAATTCTACTACCATATATGTTTAATCATACTCGACTACTTATTATAAGATATTGAATATGTGCAGGTGTGACCGTGTATTATGGTTAGGAAAAGGCATAAAACAGCTTTCTTATAAGCAGGCGGATATAAGACTGTCAGATCACCGGCCTGTGAGTTCAATATTCTTGGTCGAAGTTGAAATCTTTGATCATCGCAAGCTCCATAGAGCTCTTAATTTCTCTACTGCAGCAGTACATCCTGATATATATTTTCCTGAGTAAAGGTTGACAGATAACACAACACTATTATCTTAATACTAAATGCTTCTTGATGACCATTGTAGTGAATGGATAATTGTGTGCTTGTCTTTTGGTTACACTGATCCATCTGTTGAACATATGTAAAGATTGTCATAATTTTTTAATGATATTTTTTCCTTAATAGTTTGATTGCGAAATTAGAGTAGAGTCTTTCATTTTATTGTTCATCGAAACACTATAAATCAAGTGTTTCTCTTTGTAATCTAGACGGAAAAGTTATACAGATTCTCTACTAATGTTTTTTTTATTCTATGTTTTTCAACTATATTCAGTGTACATGTTCTATCACACAACCCTTGGAACCTTTCATTTTGAATACATTAATTCATATAATTATGACATAATTGAGAGATTATAAAAATCAATTTTGAAACAGATCGAAGTTCTTTTTGTATCTAGAACCAAGAGCTGTGAAACAGGATTATTTTCAACTGAAACTAAACCTAGAAAAATTAACCTTTCAGTTAAATACAAGGATGTGCTAAACAACATAATAGATAAATCAAAACTGCTTAAGCTAATTAGGGTTGACAAGTGAAGAACTGAAGTTGTTAAAATGAAAATATTAGTGGGAAGCGTCTTCTTCTTCACAGAATTTAGTGTACTCTTTTGCACCCATTAAGGAAACTATTTCTGAAGGATTACTGGGCTTTACCTTGATCGTCCATCAATCTTCATATGGGCTTGAGTTTACCTTCATCAAATTCAAACCAAAATTGAATTGCCATTTAACGTGTTATAACTCATAATAAAAAACTAAAACTAAGTAGGTGGAAAATTAGACCAAGTATATATATGCCTGACAGCCTGCTTCTTTCTTTTATTATCTTCTATGAATGGTAGAAAATCAAAGTCTAATCCTGACCTCAAGGGATTTTTTTATATACTAGTCCATTGCCCGTACAATGCACATGCTAAGTTATTTTGAAGGCAATATTAGTGTTTTCAGTGTGTTGGATTCTCGTAGATAATATTTTCATTTCAATATTTGCTATTACAATAATGGGAATGACTTGTTTGTAGTGTGGATCCCGTAGCAATGGATATCCATTAAAATGCAACAAGGAGATTGTTTATGCAATCAAATGAAAACTCATGCACAAAGAATACGACTTATTAAAAAATAGAACATCATGAAGGATCAATGATTTGATGAAGAAAACAAGGAGGAATAAGCTAGAGCAATGTAGGAAATCCTAAATTTATCTTCATATGATATATCATTCTTCTGTTTTTCGTAATTCATTAAGCTTTAGAAAATGCGATAAACTATTGAATCATCTCTGCTTGAGAAGGCTATTACGCTATTGTAATATCATTTTTGAGTGAAAACATTTTTAAGGGACTAAAAACCTTCATCTTTCTATGCTTATAGAAGATCAATTATAAGATTTGACGAGAAAAAATAATAATTATCTAACGAACAAGTACATGATATGCCATTTTCGGTTTTAAAAGTATCTATGAGTTCAACAAATACTTATGAATGCATAACCTTGTTTATGAAAAATGATGACATGAATGGAAAGTCGACAACATTTTCACAGTGTCAAAATTTGAAGGGAAAAAAAATTCAACTACAGAAATGGGGTCATTTATGGTACATAGAAATTGAAAATTATTACTTTCCAGAAGAAGGGGATAATAAAAAGGAGAATACATCTACAAGTATCAAATTACCTGTACCGGGATTTCAAGTTTTCACCTCAAGGTAGACAAACTTTCTCCCTTGTTTGCCTCTTCCAATAGCTATGACAAGAACAATAAATGAACAATCCGTCAAACAAATATAGAATCATTCTTTGGCAAGTGAACTTGATTCTAGAAAACAGGGGAAAGAGGCAACTTGCCAAGATTGGTAAAATTTATTACGTAAGATTATCTTTTTCAAAGCACATTGAGCAACACCAAATCATAAGCCATCCTTAAGTCTGGAATAAATTCATTTTAAAAATTAGGGCAGTTTTGATGAATTGACATTAAATTTATGTTTATCTAATACTCAACAATGTAAAAAATTGTTCTCTATGGTTCCGTAATCCTACGTCATGATCACATTTATATTTGTGGTTATACATATTATCAAACACAATAAGCATGTCTTAAGGTACATATATTTCTCTACACATTTCATGATCACTGTATCATTTAGTTTCCTAAAACTGATTTCATGCATCAAACACATGCACAAGATTAAGAAATAGAATAAATAAATAAAACGAAAAGAGAAAAAGTATTTCATAAATTAAATGACTCTTTTTCCAAACATTGTGACACCATTTTACTAAATTTAACACTTCCAATCACAGATCCAGCAATTTCAACACAATAAATGGGAAATAACTTACTAAAGTTACATTATTATCATTATAGAAGAAATTCCACTTTAATAACAATATGTACTTAGTTTTAAATTAATGGATTGAAGTAGGTCACAACCCGTCATTTCATTCAATAACAGAAAATACATAATATGCATTTGTAGCATATAAATTATGTGTACATACCAGTCCTTGCACCCGTCCTACTGCACCATGACATTATCTGGATTATAAAGCACCTCACACTTGCAATACCTATAGAAACATAAAACACAGAGTAATTGAAGCATATAAATCATGCATTGAAGGAAGAAGTTAGAGTTAGATATGACATTTTAAGACTCTGTACCAATTATAATCGAGAAGAAAGTAAAAAAGAATAAGTAAAATGAAGTAGATTGAAAAGTTGTAATATATTAATATTAGATGGCATAAAGAGCACCACATTAGGTCTACTTCACAACAAAGTTTTTGTTACAGGCAATCCCAAATGACCCAGCACGCACTACGTGGCCGAACTCACAGTCTACCTTTTATTCGAACCCGCTATATTGAACTGGTAAGGATGAACCCACAGTATCGAACCACTATTGATGACCCCTCGCGACCAAACTCATGTGCGGTACCGAACTCATGTGCGGTACCGAACTCATGTCACATGAACATTAGACAGTATGGCTCTCCTATAGGAGATCTCGTGGAAAAGATCTTCTGACAGATGGATGATGTGACAACATGCTGTAATTACGGTTGCGCCAATCCCTCATGTCAGAGTTCAAACATAGGAGGTCAGAGCATTAAATGCATTGAAGTCTGTGACAAGAAGGTCAGCCATTGGGATAAGGCCACGTGTCCATTCATCCAACAGTTCTTACTTACTCTCTCTTACTATATAAGCTCACATATTATGTCATTTGAAGGTAATGCTAAATTGGATTCTCAATACTTCTTAGAAATTCTCTCTACATTTTTACTGTTCTATTTATCTCCCCAAGGCCGACCCCCTTATATATTTTGGAGGCTCACGTTTTAGACTTCCCACACTCATATATATATTTTCACTCCAACTGACTTGATCGTCGGAGTGCGCGCGGCCGGCTCCCCCCCTCTTTGGAGAAGGCCACGTACAATTGACGGTTTGTCCTAGTGTGCAGGAAGAAAGGTTGAATCGGACGTGAGAGGCCCTGGGATCTGTTGACGGCTCATAGGTGCAATTTTTGAGGTCAACAGATTGACGCCGTCTGTGGAAAATCACACATTACAACCACGAACATCCTAGTGGTAGAAGCCAGTCAAAAGGAAGCAAGGAAAACCTGACCTTGGAGAAATGTTGAAGTTCTTGAAAAACCCCCCATTGGGTTTTACCGCCAGTTTAGAACTTGTCATTGCAATGAGTTCTAGCAATTATGGCTCTCATAGCCGAAGCCATCAGTAGGGAGGCTCCCATGGCAGGAGCCATCAACAGGAAGCCTCTGAATAAGAGGTCCTCCGGACAAACGTCAACATGCGTAGACCCCATCACTTTCACAGGCGGGGCGGTACAATAGCGCGCCTAGTTAGGGAAGTGGGAGAAATGGCAGCGAATATGAGGAACTTGACAGAACAAAACGCTGTCATGCAACAACTACTTCTACAGATGCATGGACAAGCTGGATACCAACCCCCCTATCATGAGGCTTATCAATAGGATGAAGAAGCCAGAATTTCTGAGCAACATGTAAGGGAGCCGAGCTCCCTGGAAAGGGAGGTAGGCATGATACATCTTCAGCTCACATCCATACCAACCTCGGCGGAAACCCCCTTCAAGGGGGGGGAAACTTCCCTCCCGAATACGCACGAGACCCGGAGCCAAGGAGGTCTACCAGTGTGTTTGACCGGATCGATACATTCAGGCCTAGAAATAGGCCCCAGCGACCTCCTCCAAACGTGAGGCGACAGGAGCAACAAGAGCTCCAGGAGGTTCGCCAGCCTAGGAATAGGCGGGAAAGAAGGGATGCGGCGAACCAGCAGAACTTGGCTGGAATCACTTAACCGCCTCGGTATCAAGAGAGGAAGGGGAATCCAGCAGCCCTTGTAGGTCTTTTGAACTTGATGATGATGATGACAGCTTGCCATTCTCGCGTGAGCTAAGAAATGCGCACGTCCCTAGCCACTTTGTGCCCCCAAAGATCCCAAAATACGAAGGTGAGGGAGACCCGGCGAAACACCTCAACAACTACAAAACGCACATGGCCCTAAGAGGAGCCTCGCCGACATTAAAATGCAGAGCATTCCACCTTACTCTCACAGGCTCTGTGGAAATATGGTACAATCGCATACCTGTAGGAAGCATCAGAAGTTGGCCTGACCTCAAGAAGGCCTTCCTGAATCAATATTTATCTAGTAAAGAAGGAGAGGCCCCCATACAAAGGCTTCAGGACATGAGACAGCAGGCGGGTAAAACATTGAAGAGTTATTTGGCTCAGTTCATGGATGAAATGACCTATTGCGAACAAGTAACAGATAGAGAGGCCCTGTCGGCACTCAGAGGTGGACTTAACATGAATACCCTTTTTTGGAGAGACGTGCGAAACAGGAACCCTGCTACCTATGATGCTCTTGTAGAAATGATGAGAAGCGAGATAGTCAATGAGGAGTTGATTGACCACCGCAACAGGACCTCACTGGGATTGCCACCCACTCAGAGACAAAGACGAGGTCCAGTATCACACTTGGTAACCGAGCAATGGACCCAAGCAGGACAAACTGTGGCCCCTACATCAGGCCAGGCACTGGCCACTGCCACTTTAAACGTCGTACCCTCCCTAGCATATGAAGAAGTAGGTCCCAGTGGGGATACTCAACAGAGCTCGTCAAGGGGAAGGGGCAGAGGGAGAGGCAACGGACCTAGGAATAGGCCCTATTGCACGCACCACAGAACCTTTGGCCACAGTGACAGCAACTGCTTGACAAGACCTCCAAACCATGAGCAAACGGATCGGAACGAGGCCAGAGGTCCTGTGAACCAAAACTTGAGAACTGTCAGCCGGGAAAGGAGAGACCCCGAACCCAGAAATGGGGAGCCACGAAGGCAAACAAGGGACCGTTCGCCTTGACAAAGGGACAACGGATCTAGGGACCGTCCATGGAGTTCATAGAGACAAAGAGAGGCTCGTCCCAACGCAGAACTGGACCTCATCAGGGAGATAGATACTATAATTGGAGGGCCCCACATTGGGGGAGAGTCTAGGAATGCTCAGAGGAATTATGCCAGGGAGGCCAAAGACTCCCCCATGACGAGTTATTTCATCAACAGGTCCTACCGTGGAACTCACACCCTTCTGCTAATCACTTTCACACAAGAAGATACGGCTGATGTTCACTACCCCTATTGCGATGCCTTGGTCGTAAGGGTTATAATAGTCAGAAATGGCTTGAACCGTATGCTTGTGGACAATGGGAATTCAGTCAACATACTTTTTGGCACCGCATTTGATAAGATGCAAGTTGGCTTCAGCCCTACCCCAATGACAGTCCCATTGTACGGGTTTACAGGGGATAACATCATCCCCAGGGGCAGAATCACATTGACTGTAGAAATGGGAACACCCCCTTTCACGGCCCACCACCGCATGGAGTTTTTGGTGGTAGACCACAGGTCAGCCTATCACGGAGTATTGGGGTGACCCGCGCTAAACGAGTTAGGGGCTGTAACATCCATCCACCACCTGTGTATGAAGTTCCCCACTGACAGGGGTATTGCTACTCTACGGGGCGACCAGATGGGTTCGAGGAAGTGCTATCTAAATTCCCTGCGAAAGTCCGAACCCCGCAACACAAACATGATATATTTGGATACCGAGATGCTCGACGCCCCTGTAGAAGGGTCAGCCTCTGAAGAAGGGGAAGACGTCAAAATGATAAATGCTATCACGGATCAAATCGCCCCTGAACAAAGTGCTGTGGACACTGTTTTCGATCCAAGAATTACAGAATCCAACTCTCAGGCTGCCCCAGTCGAAGAGCTGGAACCTTTCCAGGTAGATCCTAATGACCCCACCAGGGTACTCCAGGTGGGGAAAGAATTGGAAAATGAGCAGAAGCAGCTGTTGAAGAACTTTCTCCTAGCAAACTTGGACGTTTTCGCATGGAAACATGGAAAATGGTGGGAAAAGAAAACGTTTTCTTTTTCCATCCTTAATTTTGATGTTTGATTGCATAACTTTTTCATGGAATTCATTTTCACCCATTTTCTAGGTACAACCATTTAAAGTACATTTTCCACCTTTTATTTTTCCATGGTTTTGGTGGGAAAGTGTTTTCCATTTTTTTAACTTTTTACCAATGGAAACATATTCTAAATCTAATGGTAAAAAAATTTATCCATTTGATTGACAATTTGTATGAAAAATAAATTCAAACGAACACAAAAAAATTTCAAAAATTATTTTTTTTAAAAATTTTTTTCTTACTTTTCGACAATCCAAACAAATTTTAATACAGATTGTAAAAATATTTATCCCAAAAAATAATAATTTGTATGAAAAATAAAGCCAAACAGATTAGGTAAAAAATTATACCAATCAAACACCATTAATTACAATTCCTTCTAAAACAAATTTCAGACAATAAAATTTCCTGTAATTCGTTTTCTATCTACTCAAATTTCACCCTTACAATCAAACGCACCATTAATGTGTCTCTCTCAAGAATTCAGATTTATTTTGGAAATCGAAAAAGAGACTTCTTGCGTGAATACAAATCAAAGAACCATTAGTCCATGTAAATGTTAAATGAAATTAAGTGTTTCATTAGTCATTGGATTTATGCACCTCTATAAAACTTAACTCATTGAACTTTAACATGTTGCACTTTATCATTCACTCAACATATTTCATTAATCACTAAACTCTAAAATATTTTCAAGTGGTAACTGAAATTTAACATATTACATTACATTACTTAATCACCATGTTTCATTAGTCACTGAACTTATACACCCGTCATGCTTACTCATTGAATTCAACTTTTCAAAACAAAGAAATTTGAAATTTGAAATGCAAAATGTCATACATGAAGACCGTGTCCTTCTTTCCCTTTGAATTACATTGTTACAACTCTAAAAATTATATTTTGTTAGTTTTGATTAATAGTATTGACTCTAAATAAAAAATTTAAATGCTTGTTTGAGATATAATTTTTTTCTTGATTTGGGTCTACGATTTCAATCGATATAAATAAATGATTTCTCTATTTTATTTTCTCCGGGAAAGATTATGATTTAAATTAAGATTTATGTCAATTTGAAGTCAGCATTCTTTTTTCCCTTGAACATAACTTTTGACAACTAGAAAAATTATATATTTTTGACCAATATCAATATTCTCGTCTTAGATTAAGTCTCATTATATAGTCGATATTTATTTTATTTTATTTTATTTTCTTGATCTTAGTCGAATTTTATAGAAAATCAACCTCATCCGAAAAAATTATGAAGTTCAATGACAACTCAGAAGTATTTAAGATTCAATATGTAAAGCGTGATAGATGTATAAGATTAGTGACTAATGAAATATGGTAAGTGATGCAGTGTAAATTGTGTAATGTATTAAAGTTCAATGATCACTCGAAAACATTTTAAAGTACAATGACTTATGAAACATGATGAATGAGTGATGAAACGCAACATGTTAAAAGTGACCACTCGATAATGTTTTAAGGTTAATAGTGACTAATGAAACATCAAACACTATTTAATGGTATAATGTCAAATCGTTTTAAAACTTTTAGTGATTAAGCCGTTGTTTAGGGTCCATTAAAATTAATTTTTTTGGAAAATATATTTTGGAATAGTGATTTTTAAAAAAATGTGTACGCTGAAAAAGAAAGAAATTTTTAAATTTACCTATAATATTATTTTATTAAAAAATGTGTGGTTGAAAATAAGAAAGAAAAATATATTAAATTAAAATGGAGTCAAAACGAGGGATGAATAAGTAAAAATAAAAGTACTTATTAGATTAAATATTTTGCTTCACCTAATATTTTACACATTTCGTCCTCGTATTTAATTTGGTTCTCCCTTCTTGTCCCTGCAAATGTTCTCTTGCAATTACTACTATCTCTAAAATTCGCCCTTAGGTCTTTTATTAGATAAGATCCCCAAACAAATCACATCACATTTCCTCAGCATGTAATAGATATTTCCATCATTCAAAATCTTCAATACTCCATCTCCATTTCTCATTGCCCTCCCTCCATGGCTGCTGCAAAACTCACCATACCTTTGGACCTTCACTATAATAATACACCATATCACCCCTTAGACACGAAGCATAATCACCCACTCCACTTCACATCCCTTCGTAAACTTCCCAACAAAAAACAATTCACCATTTTTTGCAATTCCTTTAAGAAAGATCCGCCAAATACTGCAGAATTGGAGTTTCAAGAGCATAAAAATCCATCTTTGTCTGAGCAGCTTAAGCCCCTATCCACAGTTATTATTTCTGACCAACCAAACCAACCCCATCAGCTCTTATCCAAGCCTAAGTCCACTTGGGTCAACCCTACCAAGCCTAAGCTTGCTGTGCTTTCGTTACAACGCCATAAGCGCTCTTCTTATTCATATAATTCCCAAATCAAAGACCTAAGGTTTTTTGCCAAGAAGGTTAATGAGTGTGGCTCCTCTGAGGAAGCTTTCTTGGCTGTACTTGAAGAAATCCCACACCCTCCCACTAGAGAAAATGCACTTTTGGTGTTAAACAGCTTGAGGCCATGGCAGAAGACTCTTCTTTTCTTCAAATGGGTAAAGGCCCAGAATTTGTTTCCAATGGAAACAATCTTTTACAATGTGACCATGAAGTCTCTGAGGTTTGGGAGACAGTTTCAGCACATTGAGAACCTTGCATTTGAGATGATAGAAAATGGGGTTGAGCTTGATAATATTACTTATTCGACTATAATTACGTGTGCAAAAAGGTCCAATCTTTTCGATAAGGCAGTGGAGTGGTTTGAGAGGATGTACAAGACTGGATTGATGCCAGATGAGGTCACCTACTCTGCTATTCTTGATGTGTATGCTAAATTGGGTAAAGTTGAGGAGGTGATGAGTTTGTATGAGAGAGGGAGAGCAAGCGGTTGGAAGCCCGACCCCATTGCTTTCGCGGTTTTGGGAAAGATGTTTGGTGAGGCAGGAGATTATGATGGCATTAGGTATGTATTGGAAGAGATGAAGTCACTTGGGGTGCAACCCAATTTGGTTGTATACAACACCTTGTTGGAGGCAATGGGTAAGGCCGGGAAGCCCGGCTTGGCTAGGAGCTTATTCGAGGAGATGGTGGATTCAGGGATTGTACCAGATGAAAAGACATTGACAGCATTAATCAAGATTTATGGTAAGGCTAGGTGGGCTAGAGATGCATTGGAGCTTTGGGAAAGAATGAGATCAAATGGTTGGCCAATGGATTTCATTTTGTATAATACATTGTTGAGTATGTGTGCTGATCTTGGGTTAGAGGAAGAGGCTGAGAAGCTGTTTGAGGAGATGAAGGGATCAGAGAAATGTAGGCCTGATTGTTGGAGTTACACAGCAATGCTTAATATATATGGGAGTGGAGGAAAAGTTGAGAAGGCGATGGCTTTGTTCAAGGAAATGTCTAAGTTAGGTGTTGATCTCAATGTCATGGGATGTACTTGTTTGATTCAATGCTTGGGGAGAGCCAAGAAAATCGATGATTTGGTTCGGGTGTTTGAGACCTCGGTAAACGGAGGAGTAAAACCCGATGATAGGTTATGTGGGTGTTTGCTCTCCATTTTATCATATTGTCGAGGTGAGGATATGAACAAGGTCCTGCTCTGTTTAGAGCAAGCTAACCCAAAATTGGTTGCCTTTGTGAAGCTGCTCAACGAAAAGAGCACTAACTTAGACATTGTGAAAGAAGAGTTCAGGATCGTACTCACTAACACAGCTGTCGACGCCAGGAGACCCTTCTGTAATTGTTTGATTGATATATGCCGAAACAGAAATCTCAACGAAAGAGCTCATGAGCTCCTGTATGTGGGTATCATTTGTGGATTGTATCCAGGTTTGCATACCAAGACCGCTCAGGAGTGGCGGCTCAATGTCCGGTCACTGTCAGTCGGTGCAGCACACACTGCATTTGAAGAATGGATGAGTAGTCTAGCGAAAATCGTCCAACGCCAAGAGACATTGCCGGCAGTGTTTTCTGCCAACACTGGAACTGGAACTCACAAGTTCTCTCAAGGTTTAGCCACTGCCTTTGCTTCCCATGTGGAGAAATTTGCTGCTCCTTTTAGAGAAAGTGAGGAAAAGGCTGGTTTTTTCATTGCAACTCGAGAAGATCTAATATCATGGGTGCAATCAAAAGGTGATTCAATTGTCTCCACAGCATAAATCAAACTGTAATTTTGAACTGAAGCAATGGTAAGACTTGTAGAACTACGTTATAATTTATATTATAGATTAACTGAAAGTTCCTACTAATACTGCCTAGATTCATCCCTAAACGCATCATATTAGTTTGGTTGAGATTGATTTGGAAACAGGATAAAAAAATTTCACTCTTTGACGGGACGAGAAAAAACTTCTCACTACTACTGATGTAGCAAAGAGAAACTTAAAATCATAATTAAAGTTTTTTTGGGACATCAACAGTAAAGTCTTTATCTTGTCTACTGAGAGCATGAGATCAGCCTTTTTGGTTTGGTTATAGGTTCAATTTATGTTTGTTATATAAACCTTAGCAGGCGGTGACCCAGATGACGTGATGGGTCACCGTGACAATTGCAGGCTGGTGAACCGGATTGATGGCCTGGTTATTGGTTTTTCAGTTGAACCACTTAGCCAGTCCAAGTCTTTAAACAATTAGGCCCTGTTTGATACATGTGATATTCATGGAAAATGAAAATCATTTTTTGAAGTCTTGTAATTTGTAGTGTTTGATATTTCAAATTTTCTTGGCAAAATCTTTTCCCAGTCTTTTCCCAGTCCACCCCCACTCGCCCATTTTCCCACATTTCATTGAAAAGAAAAGCAATTAAAGGCTTTTTTATTTTTATTGACAGTTGAAATAAATGCTAAATTCAATGATAAAAAAAAATTTATCACTTTATTGGACAATTTTCATGAATAATAAAGTCAAACGACTACCAAAAAATTCAAAATTTCAAAAATTTTTATATGAAAAATTATACCAATCAAATACAATTAATCGACAATTCTCAACAAAACAAGTTCTAGACAATTCGATTCTTTGTAATTCATTTTCTTTCTATCCAAATTTTATATTTACTATCAAACAGAACCTTATATAAATTGCATCAGAAATCAAGCTTGAAAGAAAATAATAGCACATGATTTTCAATTGAATAGTTTCTTTATAAACCGAATGGGTGGAAATCCACCTTCAAAATTACATTGTGGATGATCTCTCACCTTCGACAAACCCAGATGTCAAGCTCTGTAACTGAACCCCCCAATCATACTTTCTAGTTCTAAAATCAAAAGCAGAATGAAGAACAAATGAATTAAAAGATCCTCCATATCTGCAAAGAGAAAATACCATTTTTACTGGTCCCAACTACAAAAATTTTCTTTTCCTGAAAACATTTTTCTGCAATTGCCTGAGCATTATGTTAGAGTCCTTGCCTCTTGTAATGTAGGATTTCTTCCCTGCAGCTGCAGCATGCTTTGTTTGAGATGAAATAGTCTATGAACCCATGAAAGCGGGTAATTCTTCAAGTCTCTAAGCTGCTTGCAGGCTTTAGGTGGGGGATCGAAACAAGAATCTAGCAGTCTGTGCGTCGAGATGTTGCCAGCAATGAGGAGTCATAGGTATTTTCCGGACGACTTCCAGATTCTTCCCTCTAGAGATACAACCATAACCGTAACATCATCATGGTACTTCCTGCGGTCTCCTTGTGGAATGTCCAGCAGCTCATGAAAATCCATTCCTACAAATATCAATTTGATTCAGGATACGCAGGCTAATAAAAGATGAAGATAGTCTCATTCAATAACCAATCAATATATATAGACCCAGAATCAAAAATAGGAGGGCAAGTTTGAGATACAGTAGAGAAGTAAATAAAGACAGGTCAAATATCTTCCCAACTAACTCCCAAGAAGTGGCCAAAGCAGGAAAAGATTCAAATGTTGAACCAGCAAACTTAAAACAGTAAATTTGGATATTAGTATCAGGTACCCCTTGTCTACGTCCATATGTTTATTGCACAAAAGTGTTGCATACACAGTTGTCAAATATCTTCTTGTCGTCCCCCTTATGGGTATGGACATCTGTTATGCCAGAAAGCAGTCCATGTCAGAGTGAAGTGCTAAATTACTACTCTTGAATCCTCACTTCTATTTCTCTATCAGAGCACCGCCTTCACTTCATCGAAACATCATAGTCCCAACAACCGTCTCAACATCCTGCATTTATGACTACGTAGAATTCATAGTTTCAATAATCAACAACAATCTTGGACAGAATATTGTAGAATTTCAGTATTTGAATATGATTGCTCCAAACATGACAAGTAAAATGCCCATATTTTATTTAACAGAGAAAGAAAAGCCAATGTTTGAATTGAGAAAGCCCAAAGTCAACAAATCTCAACACTTTTGCTCATATTGATGTCAGTTGAAAATAAACAATATTAGATACTATAAAGATTATTTTGCAGAATTTTAATCACAAATCATTCGAAATAAATAGGCAGATACTAACTGTAAATTCCAAGTCAGAATTCCCCTCCAGTTTCCTTTTCCCCAAAGCCACAAAACAAGAGATAGATGTTCTCCCAGGATCTTCATCCCTTAGTGACCTAATTACGTTACATAACCTGGTACTTGAGTTCTCGAGAAAATAGTACACTATAATACACTCAAGGACTAAGAAAACGATCAATCAACTATACCAGGTGTAAGAAGAATAAGACAGGGCAATGGTGCATCATCTAGCAGGGCAAATAGGCCTCCACATAGTGACATATTTCATTAATGTCAAACATACGAGCACCCAGTATCAAAATCCTAGCATTCAAGCCCTCCATGAATACAGAGTCCTAATTCTTGACGACCTGTTAAAGCCTCTCATCTCCGACTATAATGTAACAAACAATTGCATAGTGCACGTGCAAATTTAATAAATAAGAGAGGACAAAATGGACAAAACCTCATGACCAAAGTTTCAAATGACAACTTCCCAGAAGGACCAAATAGTAGCTCACCAGGTGTCTAGTGACTTAACATAAACTCAGTACAAGTATAATTTACGGATCACAAATAATTTAGTTAAAAGGCTTCACTCAAATATATTCAACTAAGGTTAAAAAAAGTTACCAGCTTTTTTGGCTGCACGGAAGAGAAGCTCCTCTATCAGGTGTTGAGCCGGGTCACCATCAGGAAACTTTTCCATAAGATTCGCAACAAGGCTAACAACCTCTTGATTGCTCAAATACTGATACAAACCATCAGATGAGAGCACCAAAAATTGATCCATGGGACAAAGCTTATGGTAGCAAAGAGAAGGAGAACAAGATACGTAAGCTGCAGTACCAATGTACTCATTCCGAAACATTTCCAACACGGCATCATTCCATTTAGGCTGCGTCAACATGCATCATAAAGCATTAGGAAACCAGCACAGCATGCACATAAAAAATTGAAAAAAAAAAAAGTGTCTCAATGTAATGGGAAGCATTAAACATTGGTAAAATAACCGTAAGCTTGAATCATGACAATACATCATATAAGTAAAATAGATAAAAGATGGAAATTAATTAACAAACATCAAGAATCAAATAGCAGCAAACACATGCAGATTATATAATGAACCAACGTTAAGCATAGTAAAGTTAGCTGAATGAAGGTCGTAGTGTATATCAATAACGTAATCGATGGGACATACGCAATTATGATACAATGAAACCAAGCTTCCAGATAATCAACTTTCAGCATCAAAAATAAACAAGCAACTTATTTTTTTAATTAAAGAACCAGAAGCAGACGGAGAGTTTCAAGTTTGGGAAAATTGATAGAATGAAGGTAAAGACCATATTGCTTTTTAAGATATGATTCAGTTATAAAGCTCTTCAGGAAGATATATACTCCATCTTGAGAATTTTGGATAAATTCTAAATGCATGTTACCCCTTCAATAAAACTCGATACACATATAAATGTGCCAGTACACATGCATGCACAGACATAGATGACAAAAACATGAACAGAATTAAAAATGCTGGCAATTAATGGACAAACCTGTTTGAGAAAGCCAGCCCCAAATGCACGAGTAACTTTAAGACGACCTTTAACTCTATCATTGATGATACAATTGCTGTCATCCGGATGTTCATTTTTTATTCTAAGAACTTCCTGGAAATGACAAAAAATTAAGAAGGATATACGCAGTTTTACATGGCCAATGGTTTCATAACAGAAAACTGAGGGGAGAGAGAGGGGCTAAAAACTTTACACCACCTTATTATGTACAAGAGGCTATCCAGTGGAAAAGTAACATGTTCTCATAAGCACACAAAAGTAAACTTCATTTTATTCTGGTTTTAACACCCAGAATCGAATACTATCACTACGATTCATGGGGCACTAATTCCAGCAAATTTCACCAAGAGCACTAGGAAAATGCACTCGAATACCCCGAAGTCCTTGATTTCATAAAGAAGAGCTTTTTTTAAAAAATTAATCTAACCTTTGTGCCATAATATTGTACTGCACATAAATCTACATAACGTGAAACTGGTAGAAAATTTAGAGTTTTAGTTAGATTAGAATTCATCATTTTTATCAGATGGGATCTTACTTTTGTTATTCAGATATATATTTTATTTTATTCATTGTCTTCTGTTAGAAGTAAATTCCACCTAGGGCTTGCTTAGGAGTTTTTTTCCCACGGATTTTGGCCCTTTTTGAGTGGCAATGTTTATGAGGTCGGGAAAATCAGTTCTTGTTAAATTTTTAGAACATTGGTCCTTGGTTGTCAAAATAGTGTAATTTGGAGCGTATTTCTCAAACCATCAAATTGGTATTTTTGGTCATCCTTCAATTTTTTTCCCAATTTTACCCTTTATAAAACAATTATTCCCAACCCATGTATTTTGTTCAAAACTAACTTGTCATTAAAATACAATAGCTAAAAAATTATTTATAAGCAAAAAATTACTTTATAACTAAAAATTTCACTCGTGTGTAAAATATAAAATTTCAAAAAAATTACTATTAATACAAAAATTCACTTATAAAATAGAAAAACTAAAATGTTACTCATAAGTTAAAAAAAAAAAATTATTTAGGTGTAAAAAATTATTAGAAGTACAAAACTAACTTAGAACTGTAAAATTTACTTATAACTAAAAAATTACTCATAACTTTAAAATTTAGAGCCCATTTGATACACATTATTTTGGTAAAAATGCATTATTTCGGTTGATGTGATGGTGAATATGTGGTTGAAAAAGAATGAAAAGTTATTGATGTAATGGAAAATATTATTTTATTGAAAAATGTGGTTGAAAATGAGAATGTGTACCAAACAGGGGTTTAATTACGATTAAACATTTCGCTTTTAAATTAAAAATTAACTTATATGTAAAAAATTACTTATAAGTAAAATATCACTTTGAGTAAAAAATTTCATACAAAAAATTATAATTTCCCTTCTTATAGTTAGGACTTGACCTTACACCATCCAGTGATCGACTTCGTGATACCATTTCAGTCTACACATGGCTAAGCTCTATTGGGCGGTGGCCTACTGAAGTAAATCCCGCACAAATTGAAAATTTCACTAGAGAGCATATATGTAATTTTATTCTATTAAAAACTTTCGGAACCGCCGAATAATTAACTTTCAAGCATAGATTGGACTATTTTAAAAATCGCTAATAAAAACCATTCAAAACTGGACCCTTCATAAACGCCCAAAACCAGAAACCCATAACTGATACCCCAAAACTCCCAAGCAGGCAAGTTTCTATTGGAGTTAAAGACTGTCCTATAAAAGTGGACAATGGAATTGATAATTTATGCTATAAAGAACCCATAAATAGTTATCTATGCATAGAGCTTAAATGGCAACTATGCTTATTATAACCTAAATTTGAAAAAGTTTTGTGTATCCTCACTCTACAGATTATTATTATTATTATTATTATTATTTTTTGATAGGTAATCATATCATTTTATTAATCAAAAGATAATACACAAGGTGTGCTCTACAAATTATTATGCAATATGTAAGAAGCTAAAGTACGCAAATATGGCTGGATCATTTAACAGACTAATACTCCATAATCAGTGGTTAAGTAACATAACTATGCTACATTAATCTTGTGAAAATCTCTATTCCCCAGCCCACTCTTGATTTTTTCCTGCATCACATAGGATTTTAAACTGTCCAAGCTTTAGAAAAATGAATAAACTTCAAACTAAGTTAAAGATTATTTTCAAATATAAAGCCAGTATGAAAGAGTCATATTGTTATGGCCAGTTCACTTCTAGAAGTTGCAGTCACCACAATCAATTATTAAGAATAAGAAATCGTGCAAATTCATACATTCAATGTACTTCGAAACTATAAACAGTTCAAACACCAATCATTATGGATGCCAATTAAGGGTGAGAATAATTGTTATATGAACTGAAGATTTTGTTGGAATTATAAGGTCAAAATGAGCCCTAACACAAGAATAGGCATAATTTAAGTTCCAAATGCATCTAAGTCAGTATTATGCTGAGGCAGAACACTTCAAAACAACATAGAGTGGTACTCAGCAATTTCACTTTCATTATCAAATCAAAACGAAAAGTTGATAGGATCCAAATCGACCAGCTGATGACAATAAAATATTTTAATGCCAAGGCCAAGAAAATAAACAAAGTGTAAGTATTCATTAAAACATGAGACGGCATCATGATCAAATCAGATAAAGTAGTAGAATATGCTCGAAGTCATCTTTGCAACTATTAAGTATTATCCACACAAGATCTCCATTTCTAAGAATTTACCAGAAAAGGCAAAGGCTAAAGATATTGCAAGCAACACGTCAAACCAATCTAGTAATAGTATCTAACAAGAATTGGTTGAATGTTCTTTCCGGTATGTATAGCTTTAATTTATAGAATATTACAAAGAAAATTAAGGAAAGAAGTCTTACTGTACAAGAGTAAATCCCCGATTTTATGACAACTATCAATTCTATATGAGTTATACATGGAATCCTCTAATTAGCTTTAAATACTTTACCCCATTCAAATTAATGTTAGTGAGTCCACAAAAATCAATTTGCTGACGAGAAAACTATGACGAAGGTAAGGCAAGGA
This sequence comes from Osmanthus fragrans, assembly GCA_019395295.1. Lineage (NCBI taxonomy): Eukaryota > Viridiplantae > Streptophyta > Magnoliopsida > Lamiales > Oleaceae > Osmanthus > Osmanthus fragrans. The sequence continues at coordinate 14,283,497 of CM033346.1, read as the reverse complement.
TTTGATGAAGATATCTACAATCTGTTGAGCAGTGGAAACATCAATGATATTGGAATCATAGACGTCCCAAATGTAATGACAGTTCACTTCAATATGTTTGGTACATTCATGGTACACTAGATTAGTCGTCATCTGAATAGCACTAGTATTGTTATCATAGAGAAGCGTAGGTTGTTGTTGGAAAATTCTAAGTTCTTCTGGAAGACCATGCAACAACACCAAGCAACTGACATAGCGCGGTATTCAATCTCATTGAAGAACTTAGAAACACAATCATACTCCTTACATTTCTTAGAAATGAGAGCATCACCTAGAAAGATACACCACCCACTCGTAGACTAGAATCAAGATAGCATCACTATAAGTGATGAGCTCAAGAGAAGTCCCCTTAGGGAAGAACAAGCTACGATGAGGAGTCCTAATAAAGTATCAAATAATGCGACAGACAGCTACCAAATCAAAATGACGAGCATCCATAAATTTTCTAACAGTATGCACTGCGAAGGAAATATTCAGATGTGTGATAGTGAGATAGACAAGACTACCCACCCACCGATATAAAGTAGTGTCAGGAAGAATATCGTTTTCATCTTTTCGATATTTTACATTAAGCTCCAACGGAGTATTAACTGAGGAGGCTTCAACTAAATTAGCTAAACTAAGCAAGTCTTATATATACTTATGTTGATTCAAGAAAATACCATGTGGTGCTGAATGAACCTCCAAGCCAAGGAAATAATTGATATAACCAAGGTCTTTCATATGAAAAATCGAGTAAAGATGCTCAAAGCTTCTGAATAAAGATGTGATCAGATCCAGAGATAATATCATTCACATATACCAACAAAAAAAATGCCAACAATACTCTTGTAAAGGAACAGAGATGCGTCATACTGACTTTGAGTAAAGGAAAAAAGGAAAAATCCAAGAGAGTGCGATGAAACTTGTCAAATCACACTTGAGGGGCCTGCTTAAGATCATAAAAATACCGTTTTAGCTGACATACAGTGTTGGCTGAGAAAATAGGCATACCAAATGGAAGTTTCATATAAATATCTTTCTTGAGATCTCCATGCAAAAATGCATTCATTATGTCCATTTGATGCAAGGACTAAGACCGAGAAACAGCAAGCAATAACAAGAGGCGAACGGTAGTCATTTTAGCTACGGGAGCAAATATCTCATCATAGTCTATCCCATATTTTCACGGTTACCCAAAGCAACCAACCAAGCTTTATAGTGCTCAAGAGAACCATTGGACTGAAGTTTGACTGAGTATATCCATTTACTACCAATGAGTTTCTCAATCTGGGGACATGAAATGGCATCCCAACCTCAAGTTCTACATTCATCGCTTATTATCAACACTCTTGTTTTATAATCTGTCCGTATGAGGATGAAATGGAAATCGAGTTAAGGGTATCGGACATAGAGCTATGAGAGGAAAAGCCCTACATATCTGGTGGTCAATAAACACGAGAAGTGTGATGGGGAGTGGCAGGAGGTGGATGATCATCCGGTGAAGAATCTGATATCGTAGGTAGAGGATCAAGGAAGCTTGTAGGGACAGTCGTCTGAGAAAAAAGCTCGATATCAGTTATTGATGTAGCATGCCTACGAGTGTAAATAAACCCTGACTTGTATTGAGAGGATTCTATAGGGAAATCAGGCAAGATAGAGAACAGGGAACACAAAAGGATAAACAATAGCTTCTAAAGTGAAGAAAGATTATTTTTCAAATAAAACAATATTGAGAAAAATCCTAATGCGTTGTCTTAGGATCATAACATACATACCATTTTTGAGTTCCATTATATCCCAGAAAAGCACACTTGACAGATTGAAGTGTGAATTTTGCTATTTCATGTGGTGGTAAATGAAAAAAACAAACACAGCCAAAGGAACGGAGATGTGAATATGTGGGATGATGACTAAAGAGCTTGTAAAATAGAGAAACATTATTAAGAGTGGGATATGACCACCGATTTATGAGGACAGCAATAGACAAAGCTTCACACCAAAATCGAGAGGAAACAATAACTCAATCAGAAGAGCTCTAACCATGTCAAGGAGATGATGATTCTTGCATTCCACCACCCTCATTTTGTTAAGTAGAAGGACAAAATCATCGAGAAATAATACATTTGGTATGTAGGAAAGTTTGAAACTCATTAGACATTCGTCTTCCGAATCAGACCGTAAGATCTTGGTGGAAGAAGAAAATGAGTTGTCAATAAGAACAACGAAAGCCTAAAAGATAGAATAAACCTCAATCGTTGCACAGAATAATAAACTCATGTGAAGCGACTATATTCATTGATAAAAATAACAAAGTACTCATAATGAACATGAGATACCACATGTGTTATTCCATACATCACTATGAACAAGATAAAAAAGATGCGAAGCATGAGAACCACCAAACCGAAGCAGAAGTCTTGTTACCAAGCAAACAAGGGTTAACAAATATTGTAACATATTAGAATTAGGATGTCCCAATTTATTATGTCAATCAAATATGTCAAAGGTACCAGAATGACAAACAAAAGAAAAAACTAAAACATTGTTATCAACAACTTGACCAACAATTTAAGATTAGTTGATAAACTGGGGGATAATATCTGGTTATATATCACCCACGATCGAGATAGGAAGAGTATTATCATCGACGATATGTATATGGAGGGGTATAGCATATGGCCTAAAAGGATCATGGGTCATATGGTTAGAAACATACGAGTTTAATAACCAAGAAGAAAGAGCAGTTGGTAGCTTACCTGAGACACCTAAAGCAAACAAAGCAGAAATAACCATTTGTTGGATCATCTCAGGAGTGATAGAGTTTTATACAGGACCAAGAGAGGCTGGAACTTGAGTATTAGCAACTAGCATAGCATAACTGGAGGCTTAAGTGACAGCTGCAACATAACATGCTTCAGTTTTGCGTAGAGGGCGAATAAGACCCTCTTTAATTACATGTCCAGTCTTCCTACAATAATTGCATACCTTTTTGGGACACTGAACCATGTCACCAAACCCCTTATAGCTGTAACACTGCAAATTAGACATATCCCTAAGTTTGAATTTCCCTTGAGCAGCATATGCAATAGGAATTGGTGCTACTTAATTTTGCTATTTATGAATGGCAAAAAATCCATCAAACCCGAGACCCGCTGCCCCCCCGGGCCGAACGGGGTGGGAATTACCCACTTAATCGGGTATTCGGGGCGGGGAATTTTGCCCTAGGGCGAGTACGGGTAGCAATGACCCCACCTCATTTAATTTTTTTATTATTAAAAATTCAATACTTTAAATAGAAAATTCCACTAAATTTCATTAATTCTAATAGAAGATGGAAACTAAGATTATCTAAAGAATGTGATAAATAATAAAAACCATAGTTTACGAAATACATTTCAATAATTTAATTTTTACAAATAAATTAATTAATTTAAAAAATAATAAATATATTATTGTCTCAGTTTAATGAATGTGGACAATAAAATGAATTATAAAAAACTAAAAAAAAAATAAAAATTAAACAGGTACTAAAAGGGGAAAGGACCCCGCCTCAAACGGGTAACGGGGCGGGGGAGGTTGCCCCGACCCGATCCTACCCGTTTCCATCCCTATTGTTGTTCCAAAGAGGCACAAGTGATAAGTCACTGCTCCTCTCTTAGTAACTCACCCAAACAACCGTCAAACGTTAGAAGAGGTTCACGATTCATAAGACTGGATTGAATAGATTCAAATTCAAGTCACAATTTCATGAGAAATTGATTCCTCTTGATGATTTAATACAGCTTGTACAACCTCCAAACTGTTAGGTGAAACCGAAGCATAGATGATGTCTAAGTACTTGATCCAAAGATTAGAAAAAAAGGAATAAAATTCTTCAAAGGAGCGAGAGTCCTAAAAAAAATTTGTCATTTCAAACTCCAACTGAAGTCTCCAAGCATTATTGCTTTGAGTGTAGATTTTTTTTTAACAATTCCCACATAGCCCGAGCAAACTTGTAAAGCCTGAGATTAAGATAATCTGAGTATCAACAAATCCAATGATCGAGGTCATAATCCAAGAATCTTTGATTTTTCAAGCAAGGTACCTCTTATCCTTCTCTTGATCAGGGGCTCAAGACTTCCATCAATGTGTCCTACAGATCCCCTTTGCCCTCAATCAACAACTGAAAGTGAAATACCCATGAAGAGTAGTTCTTTCCAGTGAAGCGAATGCAAACAGAATCAGTTTTCTCAATTGACAAGATAAAGCCGTGTACAACTCGAGTCAAAATAATCAGACCCATAAATTCAAGCCAAGAAGAAAACAGAAATAATGAGCCCACTATAAGAAATTCAACAGAAATAAATTTCAAGAGTAAAGCCCAACAGAAACAATACTAATAGCCCAACTGAAAAGAGCCCAATAACTAATATTATTGACCCCAAACTAAAATGCAAAGAGCCCAATAGAAACAAGTTATGAAGCCCAAACTGCAGGAATTACCTCCTCCATTCTTCCATTCACACCGACAATGTGAAACCCAAGATACTAAACCCAACTCAAGAAGTGCCGAAAACAACTTGTTGTGACCAAGACCCAACCTTTAGACACGTTGGAAATTTGAACCCCAACCTCAAACAGCACAAAAAAGCCAAACGGCACCCAAACAAAATGAGACAGTGCTAGAGAAAAAAAGGAGACGCGACCACCTACGACTCTGACCTGGATAAACAGAGGATCAACTATGGACGTCGACTACAGACGGCTCCGAAAACCACGAATGCTGACCACAGACTATGATGAATAGTAAATTGAGAGCAACCACACATTCGAAGGACTTAGGGGTTTAATATTGGGTGATGTAACACGGAAACAACTAAAAGTTTATTTCAGGCAAAAGACTAGAATTAGTAAAATTCAAGTTTATCTAGATAATAGTAGTTATTTATTATGAGTTTGATTTTGACAATGTTATCTTTTATTTCAAGTTTATTTAGATATGAAGTTTATTTAATTTCAAAATCCTTCCCTATATAAAGGGACTTAGGACAATGTTTACCAACACACCTAAGTTATATGAATAAAACTATTTCTCTTGCCCTTAATTCTTTCCTTTAATCCCCTTTCTTCTTATTGAACACTTTATCAATTCGTTGCTCCTGTATCAATTTGGTATCAGAGCAAGCCGTCTTCCTTTGGCCAAACAACCATCCTTCAAAAAAAATCACGTTAATATGTATGCTGCCTTCAAAGATTTTCTCCACTGCTCATTCTAAACTCAAATTTGCATTTCATATTATCGCTATTCTTTGAGTCTAGCCCATTGATTAGCCCTATATCCCAACACATACTAGCCCATAACACATTACCCATTAGCCCAACATATATCCACGCTATAACGATATTACACTATCTTTCAAAAGATAAAGTTAGAACGCAATTACTCATGGTTTAAAAAACCGAATTGGAGCATGTAGCGACCCGAATTTTTAAAGTGCAAATTTTATAACTTAAATTGTGTCGTCAAAACATTTCCGTCAAATTTTAGAATATATTTTGTGTCCGTCGAATTGTTTAGCAAAACATTTAATATAATTCAAAACGATTTTAATCTTAGAAATTCAATATTTTATCGGGTCGAATTTTACACCCAGCATCTATTTTAAATTACTCTTGGCCCAATATTTCTCTTTGGCCCAAGTTTAAGTCCATTTACCAGCCCAATTATTTCCTAGGTTTCTGTGCCCTACATCTACAGTTAATCTACTGTTCAATCACCCTCACCAGCTCACCCTTACAGCAGCCACCAGCAACTCCACACGGCCTCCTCAACGCAGCAGTAACTGGGTAAGAAATCACCGTTCATCTCCCTTCAATTTTGCTCAATAATCAACTGAAAATTTCACACAATCATCACCATCACATCCATGCCGAAATCTTCCAACCTCGAACCATTTTTGCACACACAGAAACTCAATTTCAACCTTCTCACAGTCGAACCACCACCCTCACTGAACCTGCTAGTGACTCACCCACAGTCAAGCCACCACCGCCACACCAACCTTCCCACAGTCGAGCCACTACGTCACACCAACCGCACTACCTCAACATCAAACCACCACCAAAACCAAGAAATCATAAAACCCAAAAACTTACCTCAACTCCATACCCGTTTTTGGCCAGATTTCCGCCGAAAACAACCAAGAACTAAGAACTCCTAGCCTCAAATTACTCTCGGTCGACAAACCAAAAATCCCCCAATCGCCTCTAACCCTTGCTCTCCATATTTTGCTCCTCTTGTGACCAAAATTTCTGAGTTGTGAAGGATTTTGATTGGAAACCATTAAAATGTAAAACCAAACTTGAGTTTTCTCTTGACATTCGAAACCAGGGCCTTCTCTGCGTGAAAATGGATTGGGGATGGGGGTTTGATTTTAAATATGAAAAATTCATTTTTTTAAATCCCCAAGTTTGGCCAAAGTTTAAGTTAGTCCCCTATTTGGTTTTAATTCATTTTCTATCCCTAAAGTTTATGTATCCTCCAAATTAAATATTAAATACTTTCTAATTTTATCATATTGGCCCTAAACATTCTAAATTTGATAATTAGACCCTAAAGATTTAAAGAATTATCAAATTGCTCATTTATTTACTTTCAAAAATTCAATCAAGTCCCTGAAGGTTTTAAAATATTAATTGGGACTTAGTATCTTAAATTATATTAATTTTGTTCTTGCTAGACGAGGTCGCGGGAAAAATTTAAAGCACGGTGACATCACATCCGTTCAATTTCAAGAAAATTTTCAAGACTTTGAGGTGGGGTTTACATTTAAGCAATTGTGGTTATTTGTTCATGTTAATTCTTGATGTGTGATTTTGATTGTGATATAATGTTTATACATATGAAAAAGTTTCCAGTGACCTAAATAAGTTCGGGATTGAAAGTGGGTCCTTGGGGTTGTAAAATTTGCTAAGCACTTATAACATGTTGTCAGGGACCGTAAATAGGTCCGGGATCGTAATTGGGTCCTTGGAAATGCCCACAATACATATTTCTACAGTATGTTGTATTGGTATTATATTCATCACTTGATTTCATATTTAGACTTAACTTGGACTGATTGTTGTATCTCCACTGAGTATAATTCGTTATGCTCACCCCAATACTTTTCCACCCTTTCAGGTTAAGGAGCTCGGTAAGGCAAGACAATGAGCAGGGTAATCTTGATTAAATAATAGACTATTTAATTTATAAGTTTGAAACAAGTATTTTAATAGCTAGTTTCCATTTTGACAATTTAATATCAAATTTTAGTATTTTTGCAAATATTTGTACTTGCTTATTATATATGGTAGTGACACTCGGATGTGAGTAAATTATTAAAATGACGTTTCCGCATTTTGTGCTAAGTTGCTATAGTTTTAAAAAAAAAAAAATATATATATATATATATATATATATGCCTACGCATTTTGACGACTATTAAAAATATTTATTTACAGGATATTTTGACTTAAGTAGCGCCTTGAGTTATTAGAGAATTTGGGGCGTTACAGAGCATGCCCTACGTTATAGTGAGGCGTGCAAAAAAAACCCATACTGCACTAATTGTGAGGCAATTTTTAGTGTACACCTCACAACACTGCCTTAAAGCTTGTGTCTCGCAAAACATAAAAATTCTTATCGACTCATTTTGAAAATAATCAACTGCCCACTAAAACATTTGAAAATTGTGTTTCTCATTTACCCACTTTTAAAATAGTCCATTGTCCCTACCAACTACAATAATAGTTTCTTTATATATTTATTTTTGTTTATTTGCACACTTTAAGATTATGGTATTAAAGATTGTGATGTATTATGAGTTTATTTTACATTTTAGCAATTTTTTGACATTTTTTTGGTTTACTGTGAAGCTTACACCCCTAAATGTAAATATTGCATTTACATAAATTTGTCCTTAGTGCACTCAAAAGTCCAAATGTTTAGCACTAAATAATCAAAAGGCTTGGCCAGTAATAAATCAAATTGCTCAATGTCCACCACGGTTTAAAAAGAAAAAAATGAGGCATCCTTCATTGAGACGCTCAAAAATAGTGCGGCCATTTAAAGACATTAATGAAGCTTACGTCTATAATGATTGGGGCATAAGCTTCAATGCACAAACCTCTAACCATGAGAGACATGCACTCCACTCTATTGAGCTGGAGCCATGATTTATTTAAACCTAATTAATTACATGACTCAATGCGCACCTCTCTCCTATTTAATGAGAGGGCCTCACTATTTATTCAAACTTACTTAGCCCTTGTTTGGGCTCCATTTTAACGAGGTTTTTTTGGAAAAATGTATTTTGGAATAGTAATTTTTTTTTTTAAATGTATTTTTGGTTTAATGGAGCCCAAACAAAGGCTTAATTAAATGCCTCAATGTGCGCAGCGCAGACCACGAGAGGCGTACGCTCCTCTTTAATCAACTATAGAGTATAGCCCACTATTGATTTAAACACACTTAAGTTATTGGTTGACCAGTTTTAAAAAATCCACTATTTATTTAATCCAAACTAATTTCTTTAATATTTATTAATTATATATAAATCAGAATATACTATAGGTCTAAAACCAAGAGAAAATGCAACCCACAAGACAAGTATTTACACTGATTCTAGAATTACAGCACACCATTGACTCACAGCAGCACATCACTCTAGAATTGAATTGATACTTTAACTTATTCTGTTTATTTTTGACTAATTTTTTTAGTTCACGAGGCTTAAGCCTTGCCTCGCAATGGAAAACAACTTGATACCTGATTTTGCCCTTTTTAAAGGCTAATGTCCACATAGAGAAATGGAAAGAACTATAACAAATTTTTTTATGAATTACTTTCAATACTTCTAACCAAGAAGTATTCTGGTGATCCTATCGCCCATATTCATAAAGCTTCGTCACACAGCTTACAATTTAAATGTAATGCTGCACTAGTTCCGTGTGCGTAGATAGCATTCGACTAAAAGCAACAAAGTCATCTCTTTTAAAACATTTGACCATCTTTCCAAGTCCTTAGTTCCCACAATATGGTTGTCATATTAAATAAAGAAAACAAATCTCACCTAACATAAGCATCAAAAATCCTAAATTGAATCCATTCCCAAGTCATAAAAGTGTAGAAAATGCATATTAGTTAGTAGCATGGATTATAAAAAACAACTGATTCATTAAATATATCATTCCTTATCTTTTTGGAAGGTCCAATGCACTAAGATGCACGGCCATAAGAACCAAGTATCTATGTCTGCACAAGTTGCCAGAATACAAAATTCCAGTCCATGATGGAAGTCGCCAAATTTTAGAAGTCATTGAACAACTAGTTAAATTCAAAACTTTCAAACAATATAAGCTCCTTTTTTCCCTATTAGAATTCAAGAAGACCACATCTTAACCATCTGATGATCATATTATTCATTAATTGAAGCAGCAATGAAGAGACATAAATATAAAACAGATAAAAGAAAGAAATTGCGATGACATACTTCTTCAATGCTGGTGCTATGGTCAGTGGACAACTGCAATGCAGACAACCTCATAGCTTTGTGAACATGATCTTCGTTCTTCTTATTTTCCCTCTCACTAACATCAGCAAGTTCTTCGACTATACACTCGGCATTCAACCCATCATCCCCTGCAACCTTCGATTCTTCACTAGAACTAACCTCTTCAGGTTGGTGCTGTGCAACAATAGCCCGACTATCCCCAACGTTCATCACATAGACATCTTCGTCCCTCATCAACACGACCAACAAGCAAGAACCCATCAGCGCAAGTTCGGGATACTGGTCGAGAACCTTATCTGTCATATCCAAATAAGCATTTTCTGTAACCTCGAGTGCCCTAGACATTGCCCTCAGAACCAACTCGTGATCAACAGGACCCACTTTCGGCTTCCTCCCATTTCTACTAATCCTCTCCCCACGCTCCTCCCCCTCCACTACTCTATTACTCTCCCCCATTTCACCTACCAATCTCTCTTTCCCCTCAAACCAAAATCTCCAAGGGAAAAATCTCCTACCATCCTTATCCTTGTGCTTACTCAACAAACCATGTTTTAGTTTTGATAACAATAAAGACCTCCTACTCACAGCTGAACCTGCAACGTTAAGGTTCAAAACATCGTCAACTGAAAATGCGAATCTATCAGAACCTGATAAATCAAGCCCCTCTTCCGGATCATCATCCTCCAAAAATTCCCATAATCTTCTCCTCCTAACCTCAATTTGTTCCTCTTGAAATGAAACTTTTTTTACAGATTTTGTTTCATTTTCAGCAGCCTCCCTTTCTTTAGCATCTTCATTTTCTTGGTTTTGTGAAGATAAGTTGGAATTATCTGCGATAACTGCATTTTCAGAAGCTACAACTGCTTCCTCAGTATCCCAAAACAAACCCTCTAGTTCATTGTACATGGCTTTGTACAAATTGCTCTTGAGAAACTCTGGGGCATCAGGGCCATTAAATCCATCATAAATTCCGACAAAAAGCCATCCTTCCTCTTCTGATACTACAACATGTACTCGATCCTCCCCTGCCTTACCCGAGGCCCAATGAACATTGCTGTCATTCACCATCTCAGTCCGTCTGCCGCTCCCTCCAGATAATGGGATATCCTTTCTGCCTCCACCAACTAAATACCGTACTGGCACCACCCAAGGGCGCTTCCTCTCAGAGAAGTTCCGGTACAATGCTTTGCGAATTCTAGAAATACCCTTCTTCCGCTCTTTTACGCACATATTCCCCAACGGTGCTGAAAATGGCACCCCATTACTGTCAGGTCCGATGCCTCCGGCAGCGCTATCCAGCGGTCCTGACAACGCCCCGCGCTCGATTGGGCCTGACATGAAGAACGCCCGCTCCAGCGGTCCAGACGGTGGCTCACCATTGTGGTCGCGAGGTACCGGCTGCAAAGGCAAGGCGCTAAAGGACGACGTGCTCTCAAACCCATTCACAACAGTCCCCCTGGTTCCAGCATAATAACCAGGAGCGTTGCTGTTATGGTTAATCTCGATGGCGTCGTCGTAAATATCGTCAAGGACAGTTCTGGGAGTAGAAGTATTTGCACTAACAGAGGCACCGGAAATAGCTCGGAAACCGGTTTCTGGAAATCCGGGCGGTTTGGGTCTCTGCGATTGAGCTGGATCGTCAAAGCGGAGGGACTGGGAGGGGGAAACAAATCGATCAGAGTGAGTAGGAGAAACAAAGCGAGCAGAGGACCGGACGTAACAGAAGGAATGGCCTAGGGTTTCGTCAAGCGGTTCAGTAGCTGAGAAAATGACATCATCTTCGCCCCTGTTCCCGCCGGCCGACGGGTTGAAACAAGGGAAAACCTGAGAAAACCCTGCCCCCATCACATCCGCCTGTTCATTTCGCACCCAAAAACACAAGAAAACGAAAATGAAAAAAGCTTTTATACTTAATGTGGGTTCGGGAGAGAAATGAAAAAGGTCAGCTTTGCTGCTGCTAAGATTTGACGAGACAAAGAGAAACTTGTGTGCAGAAGAATGGAAGGGAGGCGGTGGGAGAGAAGTGGAGTAAGTGAAGGTGGAGTTTTAAAATATTTTGCGGTTTAATGAAGTAAAAAAAGAGAAAGCAAGGAGAAGACTTATGTTTTCCTTTATTTTCAACGCGCTGCCTATATACATGTGCTTCTGGGAGACTTTGGATCTTCTTCTCCCGCATTTTCAAATTCAACAAATTCAAGAATACGGTGGAATGGGTCACCCAACCCAATCCTTTTTGTTTTTTTTTTTTTTTTTTGTTTTCCTTTTTGTTATAATTCGATAATATTTCGAAACTAAACTTTTTTTTTTATTTTATAAAGAAAAAAAGAGAGAGAGAGAGAAATTATTCCAAAATGTTGACTGAGAAAAAGTAAAAGTTAAAAAACCCAAACTTTATTCAATGCCAACTTTTTAATATTTTGGGTATTATAATGAAAGGAATTTCATTTTCTAAATTAAACATAACTTAAATGTTACCGAAATTTTTTTTTTAAAAAAAATTGAAGAACCAAATAGAAGGAGAGCCAAACATTTTACTTTGCAGATTACAAAAGAACTAAATTGATTACTATCTTTTAAAAGATTTGTTAAAGAAAAAAATCATTTGGTCATTGCTCTCTAATGGTCACCAGTTCGAGTCTCCTCAAACCACCAATGTGAGTATCTGACTGTAAATTTTAGGGTCCTGTAGAATTAGTTGAAGTGCATGTAAGTTGATCCGAACATCCATAGTTATAAAAAAATAATAATAATAATAAGGAATATATCTTTTAATACTTAACACTTTATATGTGATGGTGGATCCCACTAATACATTGTTCAATTAATTAATGGGATAATCACTATTGGTGCTTAGCAGAATATACGTGATAGTTGACCCAATCGATGCGTTGTCCAATGATTTTATTGAACGATGAATTAATAAGATTTATTGTCACCTAAACAAATTTACTGCGAATATAGAAGATCTTTTAACTAAACAAATTCAGTAAAAATCCACTGTCACCTAAACAGTGAATGCGATGGAAAAAAGTTTGAGACTTGAATGTGAAAATTTGTAAACGTTATGAACCTTTTATAAAATTAGAATGTAGTCTAAGGACTCTAATCATGTTGTAAATATATTTAGCCATAATGTTTTTATTAAGTTACCCTTATAAAAAGTGGGCAACTATAATTCAAGTTCTGAATTAACGAATTTTTGAATATTACTGTCCAAAGCTGATTTAGCCAAACATTTTTCCGAAAGTTTAGGATTATGTCTCATTTGTACTTTTATAAAATGATTTGGAACTCTGCTTCAATTTTTCCATACTTCATTTGATTTAAAATCGTAAAGAAAATCCTTAAGATTTATGTTTAACTTATAATACTTCTAAACTCTTAAAATTTCAGAGAGAGAGAGAGATGATCTAATGAGTATCGGTGTTTAGTTCAATTTTAAATTTAATTTTAATTAGACTTTTTCTCTTATAGTTATCGACTAGTTCTATGCTACACATAATGTGCCCATTGCAAGTATATTTGGCTCGGACATTGACATGGTGCACGGCAACCCAATTCCACAACCATGCCTTCCGTCCTGGTTATTATTAGCATATGTTTGGTATCTTTATAAATACTTATCAAAAGTTAAATTATTTTTCATTCACGTATTTCTTAATATCCAGAAATACTACTTTCTTCTTTACTAATCAATTCTTTCCATATATAAACACTTTCCAAACATATTCTTAATAATAATGCGATTATAGACCATAAAATCGTCATGCATTCTATTCCAAATTTATCACTTTTCTTGTAGTGGAGTTAGTTGATAAATTTTGGTCTCAGTTTGACCAGTTGATTTGCATGATCACCCCAATGAGACATGTAAGGATATCATAGTATACTTGTGCTATATGGAAGCATCTTTAATGTGTTCCATAGGTTGGACGTAGTCTGTGTGATAGATATGTTGAAAAACTTTAAATCTTCACGACAGTCATTTAGCATGCCCAACATAGTTTCTGAATTTAAATGAAGTTTTAGACAATGTCTATTTTTATTCAACCACGTCAGTTTGACAAAGTTTCTATAAACTTGCATCGAAGACGATTTTTATTTTATTTTTTATTTTTAAAATAATGTCTATTTGCTTATATGATAAAAATATTTTACATTGGAGATTCTCCAAATTCTACGATTACATTATGCATATACATAATATTTAAATAAAAAGTGCGTATTTAAAATGTGTGATGGATTAATATTGATGTAGAATATTATTATTTTTTTTCAATTTACTGTGTTCTAGTATGAATCAAAATTAGGACATGTTCGACAAAGCTTTTGAAAAGTCAAAAGTTATTTTTGAAACTAAAAAGTTGCTTTTGAATACATTTAAATAATTTTCTGAAAGCACTTTGTTTAGTTAAAAGATTTTTTTAAAGAAAACCAATATAAAATAACTTTCTCAGTAACTCTTCGTCAAGAAGCAAAAGTCTGCCAAATGAAACATTCATATCTCTTAGATTGTGTAATCCAATCTATAGTAACTCACTTTAATATTTTGATTGGATGACTACTCCAAATTCAAATCTCAACAAAAAATCTCTAATCCCCTTTTGGTGGATCAGGCCAACATTTCAACAACTCTAATGACAGATTAAGTTACCATAGAGGCTTATTAGCTCTACCCTTACAACCTAACCACAAATAATCCATATTTGTTGTATGTTCCTTATAGCTAGTTAGATTTTTCCAACTATTTCTTACTTTCACTAAAATACGAAAATTAAAAAACCATGTGAATGATTACACGTTATAAATGTCTCTGAAGATTCCGCAAATTTTACTCAATATAATAATCTATTCACATTAAAATGTAACAATGATCGACTTCGAGAAATTCAAGTCTTGATTTAACGACGCAGAGCTCAACTTTGTGGCATAATCTCTTCAAAGAGTTAACAATAATTCTCAAGAGATTTATAAGTGTGTACGAAATTTAATTTTTTCATGCTTATATCTTCTTAGTGGTAGAATTTGTGATCTCTTTACAATTAAGTTTGTCACAAATTCAATGGGGGACATTTAGTAGTGGCGTAGGTGCAATTAAAGATAATATCACAGCAATATAGTACGTCATTCACTCTCTCACCTATCATTTTATATCATATTTGTTCTTATTTAATTTGCTTTCATTGGCAAATTAACTATTCCAACTAAACACACAAGGAAAAAATATATATATAATATTAATAACCATATAGAGAAAAAAAAAAGTCAATTTGTTGGAAAGTCATTTGTTTAATCTACGGTGATGGACTAGAATTTCAAGGAACTTTGATATTATATTGTTGCGGCATCGAAATCGTATAAAATATTAAACATAAAATAGCGTGAACAATACTATATGGCTATTATTATAACGTATTAAACTAACGGTAGCCATTAAACACATATTTTCTTTCTTACTAGTCTTGTTTGAGCCGTATTCTTTTAAAAAAAATATATTTTTAAACAATAACTTGACATTATTTCAACAACACATTTGTCAATAAAATAATATTACACGCTAATCAAAAAAATTTTTTAACCTCACATTTTTCATCAATCTACTATTTCAGAATACATTCATTTAAAATAACGTGATTCAACTAAAATTATGTTATTCAATTCAAATTCAGTGCGCCAAATGTAGCCTTGGACTTTCAAAAGCACTTTCAAAGTTTAAACAATTTAAAGTTGGTAGGGGTTGGATTTAATGTACCTATCTAAATCTAAAGATTAAAAAAAGACTCAATAACTTTGGTCAAGCTGATTGCACCTTATTCAATATAACATCTTCAACTTTAAAGGGAAGTCAAAATTCCAATGTAGAGAGTCATTGTTTGCAGCTGTTTTACTATTTTCTTCTATAATTAATGTTACCACTCTCTGATGGCCTCCACGTCTACACTAAGAACCATAATGGACTGCATTATTCTTGATTCAGTTTGACCATAAAAATATGAACGATGCTTCTAGCATCAGCAGTTTTAGGCACGAGTTGAGTTTCAAGAACAGCACACGTCAAATCCGAGTACATATAATATTTTAAGCTCGTTTGGCAAGACTCTATGCTACTTTTCATAGAAAAACTTCTATAAAATGCCACTATTTGTTAAGTTCTTTTAAAAGCTCTTCTGACAAAACACTTCAAGAAAACAATCCAAATGGATCTAAAAGCAACTTCTTAATTCCAGAAGCAGCTTTTGACTTTTCCAAAGATCTGCTTAATGGGCCTTTAGAAGAACAAAAAATGGGTTAATCCATACCAGATTATTCCATTATAACCAGAGGATTCAGGAATCGAAATATAGAGAATTTCTACTTATTTCAACGTGGACAATAAACGGAAAAAGAATGCAGAATATATTGCTACAAATACAGCTTGCTGAGAGAAGAATGATACAACAGGGACAGGGTTTCATATAAAGGAAAAAGATGCTGTAATTGTTCCTGCAAATACAGCTTGTTAAGAGACAAGAATAATACATAGGAATTTCAAGGTAATGTTACAAGATACATTTGAAATACTGGACATTAAATAGTGTTGAAAAGTTTGATGCCTTTAATAGCCACCTGCATGCTTGATCTCGGCAAAAAAGAAGTCATCGTTCTGTCTTCGCAAAATGTCTGAGCGACAATTGGAAGTGTTTAATCACAAGATACTTCTCAGATTGCAAGGCTTGTCATAATTTAGAATGCTGTCTCCACGGGCAACCACCGTCAAATGCATGTTCCAACACGTCCTCCATTCGCTTCGCTAGTAAAATCTATTCAACAAGAATTAATTAGAAAATGAACCATGCAATCTTTTGTATTTTAGCCAGTGTAAATGACAGAGACATCTCAAAGGCCTCCCTCAATTGAGCTCTAGTAAGAAGCGTGATAAAATCCAGTTCAGTTTTGGATCTCTGGTTATAGTAACCAGCAGAAGCTGGCTGTTAACAATTGTGAAACACAGCCGAGGGGGGAACATTTTACCTCGAGGCTGGAAAGCACAGCTGATGGTACCTCCACTAAGTCCTTCAAGTTTCTCTCTGGCAGAATAACTCTCTTGATACCATACCGATGGGCCGCTAAAACCTGTGTAGTATGATGTCAAATATCAAGACTAAAAGCAGATCATCTTTGTTGCAAGGACTGCTGTTATCTAAACTGAAATGTGTAAAAACAACTGAGCACAACGAAGTTATCTATCATTGACTAACTTGTTCAAATCAAATACACACAATGTTTCGATCAATATCAATGCCTTTTAGTTGGATAGGTATCCTATGTATGGCATCCAAAAAAGCAGAGAGATATTGACAACATCCCAATGAGCTCAAAGTCAAAATTACCATGTCGCTGAAAGAAAAGAGATTGGGTGAAGCATATTGATGTTACAATGTTCCGCTTATTGGCATTTTTAAATAGGTATATGAAAATCCAGAAGTCCAACCATTACAGCTCTACTATTCTTTTTTGAAAGCAAATACTAGTAGTCACTAGTAAGCATGCTCAAGGATATAATACCAACTTCTATCTTCTAACCATATCTAATTCAAATGGAAGTGTTAGACTCTGTATCTGCATCTGAGTCTGGTGAATATTGATTAAAAAAAAATTTATTTCACACATCAAAGAATATACAAATCCTCTAACTTTGCTAGGGATAGAGGTTGCAGGAGGATATGATATAGAAAGAATGGGGAGAGAAAAGAGGAGTTACTATTCAAGGTTATTGTAGCATGACATACCGTTCATGCTATAGTTCTTGATCAGATTAGGTCTTATTTCACCAAAGGTCCGTTTAATTGTAAAAATAGAATTTGGGTGGAAAGAAAACGAATTTCAGGGAATTGAATTACCTAGAACTTGTTTTACTAGAAATTGTCAATTAATTGTGTTTGATTGGTATAATTTTCTACCTGAAAAATGTTGAAATTTTCTATCTTTTGGTGTTCGTTTGACTTTGTTTTTTATAAAAATTGTCAATTAAAGTGGTATAATTTGTTTCAATTGCAAAAAAAAAAAAAAATTGTCTGGAAAACCAAAAATCACCGAACCCATGGGAAAACAAATTCCTCAAAACCAAGGAAAATGGGTCACTGGGGGGAAGTGGAAAATTTTGCCCATCAAACAGCCAAAAATGTGGAAAGTGGAATTAAATTTCTATCTTCCATGGAAAATCCAGCCTATCACACAGGCCCTAAATGTTCTAGGACAAGTGAGCTAAGTTCTTCTGCAGTTATTTAAGGTAGCTTAATCTTTTTGACAAGGTGATCTGCAAAGTGGCAGCAAACATGTCATGTGACAGACACTAATGACTAAACTGATTTTCTCCACCAAGAAATTCTTTTATGGTCTAGAGTCAAAGAGTGAATTGATTCAGATTGATGAAACCATACCTGAATACTAATTTAATAGTCATTGTTCCAGTACCCAGGTCACAGGTAGCAAAATAAATGACAAAAAAATAATTTGAAAGCATACCTTATCCTTAATACCGCCTACGGGTAAAACTAAACCTCTAAGAGTCATCTCCCCTGTCATTGCCGTATCTGCTCGTACTTTTCTATGACTGAACAGTGAAACCAGTGCAGTTACAAGAGTCACGCCAGCTGATGGTCCATCCTTAGGTACAGCCCCAGCAGGAAAATGTATGTGAATATCCCGGCCTTCAAGGAGATTAGTCTCAGCAGTAGCCAACTTAAGTTCTGTTGCTCTCGCTCTTACCTGTATAGGAAGAAAGAACAATGAAGTTAAAAAAAAAAAAAAAAAAACCTTTAACTTCACAAAATCATCTTGCTTTGTGGATCAGACAGAAATGTGCAAGACATGTATAATGCATCAATTACACAGTATACAGATCCTTGAAGCATTAGTCAGTATTTATCAAATAAATGGAAACTGAGGAATTGTATGTTTAATCAACTTGGAAATATGGAGATAATGTAAAACTCTATTGAGATAAGAAAATGCAAGAGTAGAAAAAAGGAATTTGCAGGTCTTCGGGTTCATATCTGCTTTTGTATGGCCTTTGATAGCAATATGTGCACTCTCTTTTTAACACTCCTCTACACCCGTTAAAACTACCGTCATACCAATTTCTTATTATAGATTAAAACAGCCAAACTGCTGATATTCTTCCTTGATGCAGTAAACCCCATCTTCACCAGCCAACACCAATATATAGCCCACATCTTCATCTTTCTGTTTATCTTCGATCCAACCACCATGAAGATAAAGAAGTGATGGATGCATGAAACCTTAATGGAAATGCACTATTTCGAAACTTAAATGCTTTGGGATAAATCAATTATGAACAAATTGAATATCTCAAGAGAGAATAGAAGAGTTCATACAACATTCCTCATGTATTTGCATCTTGTCACCATATTATAACCCCCTCCTATCTCTCTCACACACTAATGTTAATGGCTTGCTGAGATGGGAAGAAGCATGTAGAGCAACTCTCAATTTCTTATTTACTTTGCTTTACGGATATCAAAAAAGTTAACTGAAATGCAACATTATATTCTCCCATGCCCTGTTGTTATTGCTACATTTGCCACAGTAGAAAGTCAAACTCTCAATTTTAGAATACTATACTATATTAGTTTATTTTTTGATAAGATAAAAAGTTTCATATAAAAAGAAAAGTTCAACAGCCTCTTGACAATTGTTTGTGACTCAACAAATTTAAAGTTTTTAAAACTCTCTAGCAGTCTCTTATATGAAATTGTATATAAGTACCTATAGGGATTTAAACAAACAAAATTTAACTGCATATCTAAAAACTGGGAATTGAAGTAACATGCAGAGTCTACTAAAAGATCTAATGAAATTAAATAACACCATTGAAAGAGTCAATATAAAGGCGCAGTTCAAAGTGTCTTGTGAATTGATGACGAGGACCCCTTTCTGAGAAACATAGAACCTATTCAATGCTAGATGATAAGTGCCAGTTCTTCTAATAGCTAAATTAACAACCACAGTTCTTAAAATTTAGAGCCACAAGCCCCAGCTTTTAAAAGGGCATATGGGCAGCTGCAAGCTCTGAGACATTGATATTTAAACCCCTCAAACATTCAAAACACTAGGAGAA
Source organism: Osmanthus fragrans (assembly GCA_019395295.1). Classification (NCBI taxonomy): domain Eukaryota; kingdom Viridiplantae; phylum Streptophyta; class Magnoliopsida; order Lamiales; family Oleaceae; genus Osmanthus; species Osmanthus fragrans. The sequence goes on along the minus strand of CM033346.1, from coordinate 14,263,823 downwards.
CTCCATACAAAGTCTCAAATTTTTCTGTCATTTCCTCTAGCAAAATTTTATATACTTCTCTTGGGACTAAGAAAAACAGATAAAACCACGACCAGGGTTTCTATAACAGTGGCAAGCCACAACTCTTACCTTGGAATTATAATCCCATACTATAGTAGACATTACACGACGTAAGATTTCATTAAGGCAGGTCCAATAAGCTCATGAGACATATTTCACTTCTCCCACAGTTAAAAATACTTGATTAGCACCAATAGCATTACTGGTCTTTTGCCATTGCCGATTTGCTTCTAAAATATGTAATTATCTTGCTTCTGAGAATAAACACAAGGATCATGCACCACATTTTTTCATTAAAACTAATTCTCACGACATAGATGGAACTGATCCATCTTCCATCAAATATATGTAAGGAGAAAAAATTTACCCATGTCATTGCAATCTGGGCTGATTCTTTAATAACATCCCCAAGTTGGCCAGTGAGATGTAGATCACCTTTTCCCACCATTGCAGTCGCTTCAACAAATTGAACCTCTCCACCAAAGGTAGTCCATACGAGTCCAACAGATATACCAGGAGTTGCAACTCGATCAGCAGTCTCTCTGTCATCATATCTTGGGGGCTGCAGTTCCACCATCAGAACATACATCATATCACAAATGAACACAAGATATGAAAAAGAATGAGGCATAAAAGATCTTATATATGTCCCTATATGTCCAAGCAGCTTTAGCCCAAGATAATCAAGGTTTCTCAATTTTATTTGTAGGTTCATAACTTTAAAGGAAGTACCACTTACCCCCAGTACTTTCTCCAACATAGCTTCATCCACAACCAAAGGTGACGTAATCCTCAATGCCTGTGAGATATCATGACTGTTAACTCCCATGGGGATGATTTCCATTTCCACTTCAGCCCCATCAGCAAGTCTGCTCTCCAACGAAGGTGAGGCAATCTGCTGGACATCTTTGCGAAGTGGCATGGTATGTTCCTGTTCTGCAACTCTAACAGCTGCTGCACGAGCTATGGCAGCCAAGTTTCTCTCCAGATTACGGACACCAGCTTCTCTGGTGTACCTTTGGACGATAAGTTTCACCATAGCCTACCACATCACAAGTATAAGGATAATCTTCTTTTTTGGTCACCCTAACATTTTCAGTGACCAAGTTTAGCGGTTGATAAGTATCAAGCGAATTGTAAATTAACCGCATATTTGAGTTTGATGGGGAAAAGGTTTGATGAAAGATAGGTGGGCAATCCTATATTATGTATAATTTATTTTACATAAATGTAATAAACCATCTGGAAATAAACAAAATGCCCCAACTGACCAGTAGCAGGCACTCTAAACTATCATATTTCCACAACCATATAGTTGATACAGAAATGTGTATAAATATATTCTTTAGGTACAGTAAAACATAAAACTAATGGCCTTTTCTGATAGAATTTATTTGGGAATAATGAGTTGTTGAATAGTATTTTTTGGAGAATGTGTAATTAAAAAGTAAAGAAACTTTATTGGTTTGTGTGTAGAATATTTTATTGTGTAAATGTGTGGTGGAGAATGATCATGTAGCAAACAATTTAAATTTTTAAAGGATGGCAAACAGGGCTAAATTAAGAAGACCAAGGACAAATTACAACAAATACAGGACAAAGTATCGAAAATTCCACAGCATATATTATTTACATATTGCTATACATACAAACTTAGTATCCAGAGAAGGTTTACTAGACACAGATCAAATAAACAACAAGAAAACAGGACTACCCCAGCATCATCAGTATGATACTAAAGTTAAAAATTGTAGAATCACGTTAACGAAAAGCTAAGCTATTAGGAAGGAGCCATATGTATCAATACAAATCTTGGAATAAACAAGAATTGTACTTCAGAAGGGGAAAAATATTGAAAAAAAAGGACATGCTGATCTGGAAATGGTGTAAAAATATGACACCAGCTGAAGAAAGCATCACACAGAAAGCAAAAGCATGCATATCTAGTATTCCATTGTCAATCTATCTGGTGTGATGCTTGAAACAATCAGCAGTCACTTGCACAATCACACGTCTAAAGCATACTCATAATTCAAACTAAATTAATGTGTCGACAAATGATAAATAATAAATTCAATACCTCAGGAATTTGAAGGAAATCAAAATTCAAGCCATGCTGATCCAGTACTCGTGGAATTAAATGCCTCATTGCTATATTAAGTTTTTCTTCAGGTGTATAGCCAGGCAGCTCAATGACTTCCATCCTGTCTAACAGTGGTGGTGGAATAGGCTGCACTCTATTGGCAGTGGCCACAAATATCACCTTTGAAAGGTCAAATGGCACATTCAAATAGCTAAACAACTCTAGTTAAGAAATCACTATGTAAATAAGTTTTCCATGAGACTAAGAAAATGATAAATCAATTATTTTTTGTAGCTTGCCACACACACACTGATTGAGGTCCATCGAAAGTACAAGCCCGATTGTGGTTCTTCAACAGTGCATACTTCTATACAATAAATACTTTTTAAACTAGTTTCCCAGTTCCCCATTTCATAAAATGGAAAAGGGGGAAGTGAAGAATGTTTTGCTAGAAGATATGCTCAATAAACAAAAGTTATTTAGAAAAACAGCATCATAAAGAGAAACAGAGCAGTAGTTGTCCCAATACAAAATTCAACAGAAGGAAAAGATTTATTTCGTCATTGCGCTCTCAAATATCAGTTCAAAAGAAGTCTATCTACAGATATAGTTACCGAATAACTGTGCAGTCGAGAGATCAACATTAAACACATCTGGCTTGTGTGTGGGTGCGCAAGTGTGTCAACTAGAATGTCAACCAGTCACATTTAAGGTCACATATAAATGTGTATCTTTTTCCTAATAATGTAAAGAAATGAAGATAATGACGATGATGGTGATGATTGGATACTGATCATTAAATGTTTTGTTCTGTTCAGGATCAAGAACTTCAAGTAATGCTGAGGCAGGATCACCGCGAACATCAGAACCTGTTTTGTCAATCTCATCCAGAAGCATAACTGGATTGCAAACACCCACTTTCTGAAAGTAGTAAATGGAAATAGAACTTTTAATCTTACCAAGACAAAAATCTCTAGAATGTTAAACCTGTTACAGGCTCCAGAAAAGAAAAATATAAAGTAACTAGATAGATTGATTCTTTCAACTAAAACCATTAAGGTGTAACAAAATATTTACTAGCCCCATAAAATTAGCAAGTGGAGAAATCTTGCACAAAGAAATTAGTCATTTTCGAAGTTGTTCATTATCAAAATTCAAGTTTCTTTGCAAAACACTGCTCTGCACTTAAAACCACCACTATTGTTCAAAATAATTCCATAGGCCTCTAATCTCCAGAATCATCCAACTCCTTGGCGGATCAGCAACACACCCACCACCTCCAATCCCCGAGCTTCAAATATTTACATAAATTCTCTTTAAAATGTTTGTATTGCTTGATTGCTTCCTTTAAAATTTATGATTCTCTGAACCTCCACTCTCCAAGCAAAAAGGAAAACAACGCCAAAATTTTATGACAGCACAAACACACAACTTTCAAAAATCAGATCACACCATGCTGGGACAACTCAACCAACTTATAGTGCCTCACTGAGTAGAGGCACACTTTTGGATGGATACCCCTCTATCATTGAGGGGAAAATATGCAAACCTTATATACATGTTCTTGTATATACACACTGATCAATGAACTCATTCAATTATCTGTTCATTCATGTGACAAACTCTTGGGGAACTAAGCAGCAGGATCCTATAAAACGCATATGGGTGGGATCATGGGACAAACAGAATCACCAGTACATGGCCTTTAATAGATCTCCTTAATGACACCCATTTTATCAAAGAACATAAAATGCTGCATTTGTAACATACATTAAGCAATGTTTTATTTGAACCATCCATATGCATTCATACCTTCAACCCATCAATAAGACGTCCAGGCATGCTTCCAATGTATGTTCGCCTATGCCCTCTAATATCTGCCTCATCCTTCACACCACCAAGAGACATGCGAACAAATTTTCTGCCCAAAGCAGTGGCAATGGATGAAGCTAACGACGTCTTCCCAACACCTGGTGGACCAACAAAACACAATACTGGGCCTCTTGCGTCTGGTTTGAGCTGAATGACACATTTGAAACCAATGCATGTCAAATTCAACAATCAAAAGATAAGCAAAATGCCTTGAGCAAAACTTGAATAATAAAGACTCAACCTTGCGAACAGCTAGATATTCAATTATCCGCTGCTTGATCTTCACTAAACCATAGTGGTCATTGTCAAGACGCTCTTTTGCAGCCTTTAAGTCCAATTCATGTTCTTCACTAGCCTTTTGCCAGGGAAGGTCAGCAAGAAGATCCAGGTATACACGTGAACTATTATACCCAGGTTGCTGAGGCTGCATTTTTTTCAGTCTCCTGTTATAAGAATTTGGTGGGATATTTAAAAAAGATCCTCCACTGGTGTTAAAAAAAACTAAGAAACACATCATGCAAAAGAAATCGGAAGCTGCTGGTTAAAAGGTTGATTATAATGCAAGAATTGACCATATATAATAATGATCAAGCTTGTGAATTGCATGAAAGATGGACCATCACATATGTAAAAATCAGGCAACAGACCAGCAGATATAAATGGACACTGCAACATTTTTCATTTTAAGCAGCTCTGGCTACTGGATTTACAAGTATTAAAATACCATAACAAATAATGTCAATTACGTTATGTAGATTCTAGCGATGCAACATTATGAAGAACAGATCCATGGTCCATTGCTACAACACTAAGAAAATTGAAACCATTAAATTTGCAAATACACTTGGACCTCTCTGCTATTGTGCTGCATGAAGACTTCACAAATTTAGTCCCGGAGCCAGTAACATCACCAAATCCATGGTTATATAAAGACAAATGCGATAATATATGAGCTTTAGTTTAAACATTTTAGTTTTAAAATGTTTAATATAGAGAAATCCAAATGTAATTAACTTTTCGACATCATAGGTCACTATCCATCATAAAAAATTACAGATCCAATCTTGCTAGTTACTTATGATTATATCAGGTATCTCAATATTTGAACAGTTCTGCTACTCGCATGAGTCTAAGATGTAGTGAAAAGTGGGATAGAGTAAGATACGCGTACCCCATAAACAGCTTGGCATTCCAGTGCTTCAGTGTGTCAAAATATATATAAGGCTTTGTCGGATTTCTAGGAATAAAACTAGGAAACTATCTATTTTCTGATATGTAGCCTAGAGATATGCTATTTTCATTATTTTGTATTCCCTAAATAAGCCTTTCCTAATCGGTAGCCTCCTCTTCTATTATTTATATTGTAATCATCAATATTGAATAAAACAAGAAGTATTACTCTTCTTCTCCCAAAACTACATGGTATCAGAGCCTCGTGCTCCCGTCTAACACTTCCTCCAAATGATGTCATATAAGTCGGTGATGACAGGCGCCCAAAAAAATCCTACTGCTGCTTCCGGTGCGCCTGAAACCACTCAACCCAACCCTACCGTTATTCCCAATTCTTTACGTCCCTTCGTTTGCATCTACCGATTACTACCCCCAGAATTCCGCCCCTTATCTCATGACGACAAAGCTCAACGAGCACAATTACCTCGAGTGGGCTCAATTCGTCAAATTGGCAATCGATGGAAGGGGCAAAATCGAGCACCTGACTGGCGAAACCTTGAAACCTGCTGCCGACGACCCCAACATAAAAAAATGGCAGTCTGAAAATTCTCTAATTATTGGTTAACTCATTAATTCGATGGAACCTGCCATTGGAAAGCCTCATCTATTTCTTCCCACTGCTAAGGACGTTTGGGAGACAGTTCGAGACCTTTATTCGGACCTGGAGAATTTTTCCCAAATTTTTGAATTGAAAATGCAACTTTGGAAATCCAAGCAGAACGATCGCGACGTTACTACCTATTACAATGAATTGGTAACACTTTGGCAGGAACTTGATCGATGTTATGATGATGTCTGGGACAATCCAAATGATGCTGCTCGTCACATGAAGAGGGAGGAAAACGATAGGGTCTACATGTTCTTAGCCGGACTTAACCGGAATTTGGACGAAGTCCGAGGCCGTATACTTGGTAGAAAACCATTGCCTCCTATGCGTGAGGTGTTTTCTGAGGTTAAACGTGAAGAATTAAGGAGGAAAATAATGTTGCAGAGGACCGAATCCAGCTTTAATCTGAATTCTGACAGTTCTGCCCTTGTGTCTAAAGGTGTGGATTCAGACAATGACGGGCAGATGAAACCATGGTGCGATTATTGCAAAAAACCGTGGCATAAAATGGAGGCGTGCTGGAAACTTTATGGTAAACCAGCAAACTGGAAATCAAAATCCAAACGTGATGGTCAAGCTTACCAAACCGCTGCTGAAGAAACTCAAGAACTTTCAACCAATTCAGACGCAGTCCCTTTTTCCAAGGAACAATTAGAGCACTTGTACAAGTTATTTCAATCTCCAAAAATGTCCTTAACTCCTTCCTGTTCTTTGGTACAAAAGGGTAATTTTCTTGCCACTGCTTTTTTAGGTGTTATTCCTAATTATGCTCTTTCTTGGATAATTGATTCCGGTGCAACCAATCATATGACTGGTTGCTCCAAATTATTCTCATCCTATCATTCATGTGCGGGCAATAAAAGGGTAAAAATTGCTGATGGTTCACTCTCGGTAATTGCCGGGATAGGAACTATCAAACTCAATTCTTTAATAACCCTTCATGATGTACTGCACGTTCCCAATTTGTCTTGCAATTTACTATCCATCAGTAAAATTACATTTGATCATCAGTATCAAGCTAATTTCTACCCTTCTCATTGTGAGTTTCAGGAATTAACCACGGGGAGGATGATTGGCAGTGCTAAGCTATGATGCACCGACACGGACACGTGTGTTCAACACGATACGTTTCGGATACGTTGACACGTAATTTTTTAAAAAAGTACCGATACGACACGTTATCAACATGTTGATTAAATTCTTTAAAATTCTTCATTTATATAGTATAAATTTAGTTTTATACTTATTATTGATTTTTCTGGTTGAAGTTTTTTAAATAAAAGTACTTATTTCTTCTTTACTAATAATTTTGAGTTAACAATATATAATAGTTATAGTAAGAAAGAAAAATAATTATTATAGAGTGTCCGGAGAGTGTCGGTATCGACACGAGTCCGACAAGTATCGGACACGGACACGCTACCTTAGTTAGAGTGTCCGTGCTACAGAGGTGCTAAGGAAAAAGATGGACTCTATTATTTTGACGAAGGACCTAACTCAAGTAGGCAATGTCAAAGTACTTGTTTAAATTCTGTTTCTGATTCTGAGAACAATAATGTTATGTTATGGCACTATAGGTTAGGCCATCCTAGCTTTTAGTATTTGAAATCCTTGTTTCCCAATTTATTTCGGAATAAAAACCTATCATTTTTTCAATGTGAAGTTTGTCAATTTGCTAAGCATCATCATATATCTTTCTTCATCCAGCCCTACAAACCAACTACACCATTTACTGTGATTCATAGTGACATTTGAGGACCATGTAGAATACCTACATATTCTAGAAAAAATGGTTTGTAACCTTTATTGATGATCACACGAGATTAAGTTGGGTTTATTTGATGAAGGAAAAATCAGAAGTGGAAATAATTTTCAAAATTTTTTACACCATGATACAAACACAATTTCAAACCAATATTCAAATATTGTGGAGTGATAATGATCGAGAATATTTCAAAAACACATTGAACCATTTTTTTCTTACAAAAGGGATTGTTCATCAATGCTCTTGTGTTGACACTCCGCAACAAAATGGTTTAGCTGAAAGGAAAAACAAGCATTTATTCAAATATTGCGGAGTGATAATGGTCGAGAATATTTCAAAAACACGTTGAACCAATTTTTTCTTACAAAAGGGGTTGTTCATCAAAGCTCTTGTGTTCACACTCCGCAACAAAATGGTTTAACTGAAAGGAAAAACAAACATTTACTAGAAGTAGCTCGGGCATTACCATTTACCAATCAGGTACCTAAATATCTTTGGGGAGAAGCCGTTCTTACTGTCACATATCTCATAAATAGAATGCCTAGTAAGACTTTAAGTTTTAAAACACCTTTCGATATTTTTCATAAGTTTTATTCAACAAATCGGCTCTCTTCCACTATACCACTAAAGATAGTTGGTTGTACCACTTTTATTCACAATCATAGCCAAAATCGAGGAAAACTTGAACCCCGAGCCACAAAATGTGTATTTGTGGGTTATGCACCCACTCAAAAGGGGTATAAATGTCTTGAACCCATCTCCAAAAAAATGTTTGTTACTATGGATGTCACATTTTTTGAATTACATCCCTATTTCACACCTATCTTCAGGGGGGAACAGAAACAACGAAGATTTGATAATTGTTTTTCATGATCTTTTCCAAACTGAAAGACCACAAAATGATCCTTCTCCAACTTTGACTATTCAACCTAACCCAAGCTCTATTATGCCAAGTGAGTCAAGTTTTTTAGATACTGAAAATGCAGAACCTCCTACAGTGACAACTCATGATGTTCCTATCACTAACGAAAGAACAAGAAAAAAAACAGTTGATATTGTCTACTCGCGACAAAGGACAACTCAAAAGAAAGGGTCCTCCAATCCTTTGCACTGCCCAAAATCCATAAACCCTCCAGGTAATGTCCTCACCGAGCCTTTACCTCATGTTTCAGAACTCTCTATTATTGAACTCAAGTCTAGTTCCAATCCTGAGAATCTGAGATAGATGATTCTGAACTTTCCATTGCAGTCCCGAAGGGTGTGAGGTCTTGTACCCAACATCCATTGTCCAATTATGTGTCATATAAAAATCTCACCTGTATTTCGTGCTTTTACCTCACAATTATCTTGTATAGAGATCCCTAATACTGTACAGGATGCTCTAAAAGTTCTTGAGTGGAAAGAGGCTGTATTTGAGGAGATGAAAGTTCTTGAGAAAAATGGCACGTGGGAGGTGACAGATCTACCAAGAGGAAAGACAACTGTAGGATGCAAATGAGTGTTTACAATCAAGTATAAATCTGATAGTTCTCTAGAACGATATAAAGCCCGATTGGTTCCCAAGGGATTCACTCAAACCCAATGTTTTAAAAAGCGTAAAGCGTGGCTAAGCGTGCAACCGAAGTTTCAAGCTTTACGAGCTTAAGCGAGCCAACGCGAGGCTTAGGCGTAAAAAAGCGTTTTCTTATTTATAATATTATTTTAAATTTTTAATCGTTTAAAAAATTATTTAATAATTAAATAATACATATTAAACATCTAGAAATTATAAAATACAATATTTACTTGATAACTCATATTATTAGTTAATTATACAATTTTCAAATTTTGAAAATACAAAACTTAGAATATTTCTCATAGTTTCAATTTTCAACTAGACAAATCTTACTTAATAGATTTATAGGAATTTCATATATGTTTTTGAAGTTTGTATTAAAATGAATCTCAAGATTATAATTACATAATGTATCTAACACAGAAACTTAAATCTTATTTAACTATTTAGATAAAGTCATTTTTAACTTTTGTACATATAAAATCTTTTAAAGACTTGAAATTAAAGTCAAATGAAATTTTTTTTTTTTAAATAATAATAAGCTAAAGTTAAATAAAACATTTTTAAAAAACTAATAAAGTGCGTCTACGGAAGACCAAAAAAATGAAAGAAAAAATTCAGTCGTTTCGGAATTGGAAAAGGCACGAAGCGAGGCGTTTTACTCGAGTTTCGAGCCTGGACGGTGCCTAAGCGTCGCCTATACGAGCTTTTTAGAACACTGCTCAAACCTATGACATTGACTATTTGGAGACATTTGCACAGTCGCAAAACTAAACTCAATGAGAGTTCTTTTGTCACTTGCAGCTAATCGTGATTGACCTCTACAACAATTGGACGTAAAAAATGCATTTCTTAATGAAGACCTAGAGGAATAAGTGTACATGGATGCACCTCCAGGATTCAGTGAAAATTTTGGCACAAAGGTGTGTAAACTGAAGAAGTCCTTATATGGGTTAAAACAATCACCAAGAGCCTGATTTGATTACTCAATGTGTTAAAAGTCAGGGGTATACTCAAGGACTAGGTGATCATACAATGTTTATAAAACATTCAAATGATGGGAAGATAGCAATTTTGATTGTATATGTAGACGATATAATTCTCATTGGAGATGATGTACTTGAGATGAACCGATTAAAGACTTCCCTCTCATCAACATTTGAGATCAAGGACTTAGGATCTCTGAGGTATTTCCTTGGAATGGAGATTGCTCCGTTAAAGAGAGGAATTGTTATCTCCCAACGAAAGTATGTCCTTGACCTTCTTAAAGAGACAGGGATAAGTGGTTGTAGGCCAGCAGACACTCCAATCGACCCCAATCAAAAACTTGGCGATAACAAGGAAGGTGATCCAGTAAATGTAACTCGGTATCAAAAGTTGGTGGGAAAGTTAATTTACTTATCGCATACACGGCCAGATATTGCCTTTGCTGTAAGTTTGGTAAGCCAGTTTATGCACTCACCCTATGCAAAACATCTTGAAGCAGCCTATAGGATTCTTAGATACTTGAAAGGTACACCAAGCAAGGGGTTACTCTTCCAGAAAACCACACAGCAGAACATAGAGGCTTACATTGATGCAGACTGAGCAGGCTCAGTCATTGATCGGAGATCCACAACAGGTTATTGTACTTATGTTTGGGGAAATATGGTCACATGGCGAAATAAAAAACAGAATGTGGTTTCAAGGAGCAGTGCCGAAGCATAATATAGGGCTATGGCTAGCGGGGTATGTGAAATGCTATGGCTGAAGAAGGTTCTTGAAGATCTGAGGATGCCGGTGAACTTGCCAATGAAGTTGTATTGTGACAACAAAGCTGCCATAAGTATTGCACAAAATCCAGTACAACATGACCGCACAAAGCATGTAAAGATTGATAGACACTTCATAAAAGAGAATATTGATAGTGGAACTATTTGCATGCCTTTTGTTCCTACTACTCAACAAACAGCCGATATCTTCACCAAAGGGCTTTTCAAACCTAGTTTTGAACTCTTTATAAGCAAATTGGGCATGATAGATATCTACGCTCCAACTTGAGGAGGGGGATGTCGGATTTCTAGGAATAAAACTAGGAAACTATCTATTTTCTGATATGTAGCCTAGAGATATGCTATTTTCATTATTTTGTATTCCCTAATTTATGGCCTTTCCTAATTGGTGGCCTCCTCTTCTATTATTTATATTGTAATCATCAATATTGAATAAAACAAGAAGTATTACTCTTCTTCTCCCAAAACTACAGGCTTCCTACAATCTAGTGGATGGAGGTAGATAAGGATATTAGCCATGATAAAAGAATGAAAATAGGAATTATGAATATTTGGATTCTTAGAAGTTAGAACTAACAGATGTGATCCAATAGGCAGAAGAGGTAAAATAATTAGGAAACCTGATGGGGTAAAATAGAAATGGGAGTCATAATCAATAAATGGGCAAGTTTTACGGAACAGTTATTATATAATTAAGTTTTATGATACCAGGCATTATGCTGGCAAAACCCACTATCGTTGAACGTAGCAGAAATGAATATGTTAAAGATAGACGTGTTTCCATACTAGAATAAATAAGAAACGAGGAACATACGCCAACAAGTGGATATGATACCAATTAAGGATAAATTAAGGGAATGATTGCTTAGGTGATTGTAACATCTCGTGTAAATCTGATGAGGCTGCCAATTACGAGAGTAATGCTATTCTACTACAGCATATTAGAAGAGAATGGGTAGACCAAAATTAACATGGTATAACAGGATTGCAAAAGAGTTGATTTCATTAGACCTTTAAGTACACGTAGCAACAAATTGAGCTGAATAGAGAAGGACTCGTGTACCTGATTCCAACTTTCCAAGTTTACTGACAATAAGATTAGGTTTGTACTTGACCATGTTGTTTATATTGTCTTTGCAATAAAACATACCTTAGTTCCCTCTGAGCATGTTTCCAAATATTTGGTGGCATCCCTGCATCTTTCATCTTCCTCTCCAGTGTAGCCACGTCATCTTCATCATCATCATTATCACCAAGTTCCTCCTTTATCGCTCTCATCTGGAGCAGGTTAAAAGAGGAGTCAGTAAAGAGATGTATTGATAAATTGTCGATGATGTGTAGAATCATGGAGATAGACACAAATTTCCTTAGCAGTGAGACACCAAATATGTAAAACTATTTTCGCATGCAAGTTATTGGGCTCAAGAAAAGAAATTGCTTACCGATTGGGAAACACAAATACTATGAAACGACCACTCTTTCAATATTTTGAAATGAACCCATTTATACTGAAGTAATTTTAAAGAAATGGTGCTTATTCTCCATGGCAGAGACCCCTAAACTGAAGTTAAATGTTTTCTATATGGTAAACAACATCCAGAAGTGACAACAACAAGGCACTCACATCCAGATTGGACAAATAAACCAACATTCTTTAATATATGTCCAAGTTCAAACAATATCAGTGTGATAGCAGAAACATGTATTATAGTAAATAAAGCCTCTGCTTGGGCTCCATTAATCCCAAAATGCATTTTTGTCTCTCTTCATTTCACCACACATTCTTAAATAAAATAATATTACACGTAAACCTATAACTTTTCCTTCTTTTTTAACTACACATTCTTCAAAAAATAACTATTACAAAAGACCCAAAACTAATTATAATGGAGCTCAAATAGGGGCAAAAGAAATATTAAAATGAAAATGAAAAAGGGCATGAAGAGAAATGATTTTAACAGATAAGATGGTATAAAATTTCAAGCCTCATAGGAAAAAATTCAGAAGTTCATCAGGTAACAGAATGATGGATCAAGAACACGAGAAACATGTTACCAAGACCATTAAAATACATGGAAGAAAGCATAAATGAGGCTAGGACAAAAAAGAACTTTTTAAGAACACTTTTCTTGTTCTCTTTGATTATACATGAACATCATTTGATTTGGCTATTTTTTTGCATTTTGAACTGTATTTATGATTGTATAGTTCATTATAAGTGTTTTTCAGTGAGTGGTTTGCACCACTTCGGTAGTTTTTAATGACAGCTAATGCACTTATCTAAAAAAAGTCAACCCAGGAAACATTGTTTAGGTGTCCAACAACTAACAAAACTGCTTTGCACAGATTAAAATATGTTTGGTTAATATTTATATGCACCCTGCAAGTCAAAGAAAGAACCCTGAACCCTGGAAAATACAAAGTGAAATAATGAGTTTGCACCAACGAGTTTCCTACGTTTCATTCATAGAGAAACCAATCAAATCCTAACAAGTAGTATTTATTATCTGTCAAATTCTGTAGCAGAAGTATCATCATGAGGAAAAACAAACCTGTTGCCGAAGGAGAAATTCTTTCTGTGACTTTGACAGCTGTCCCTCAACCTTTTGTGTAATCTTCTCTGCTACACGAATTGACTGTTACAAGTAAACAGTAATAGCATGAATCGTGAATCTGAGAAGGACAAAATAAACTAATGCAATATATGAAAACTTAAGCTCATATACCTGTAAATGTCTATCAACTAATTCAGTGGCTTTTGAAAGCCTCACTTTCACATCGACTGAATCCAACATAGATAGCTGCTCTTCAAAGCTAATTTCAAAGCTGGCAACAAAAATATCTGCCAGCTTGTGCACAGGAACTGTCTCCAGAAGAACTTTAGTCCTCCCCCCTGTTTTTTGTTTCTAAAACCAGAAACAGTAGGACACAATAATGAGACATTAGAAAATCAAAGCAAAGCCACTTAACAAAAGTTACTAAGAAAAGAAATGGACTGGTGCTAAAAAAAATCACACTGATAATGTTTCTGATTTTGTAACTTTATCTCGGTTAAAAGATCAAATGACGATCCTTTTATTTTTCTGAAACTGGAAAATGTAATATCATAATAATCGTAGAATTGCAATCATTTTGGTTTCTATATTCTATACAAAATCCCATACCTTAATACCTCTAGAGGTTAAGCTTAAAAGGTTTATTTAAAAGTGAATTTACTCATTAAGTAAAAAATTAAGTTTCATATATATAAATATTTTGATTGGTGAAAATTAGAATTAAGTTACTTATGTTGACAATAAGTAAGAATTACTTCTTCCTCTTCTTTTTTCCTTTTTTTCACGTGGAAGTAAGGAAAAAGAAAGTTACCCAAACACATTTTTGACTTAAAGTTTCTAATAATGTTTTATCAATTCCTTTAATTTGAGTCTATTACAAATTCTAATTTAAGTAGAAAACTCTCTTTATTCACCTGTTTGTACGTAGTTTAAACATTCAATTATAAATATAGACAATGAAGTTCGGTAAAATTCCATGTCATTCAGAAAACAGAATAGAATTCCGACTTTAAAGAAGAATGGACTGATATGGGTTTAAATAGGAAATTCAAAATGCTTGGAGATGGAAATGAGGTAATGCCTAGTGCCTACAATACCTGATTAATCATATACATTTCGAAGGATTTTGTAGGTTCATTGATTATGGTTCGACGGAAGAACTTTATAAGTTTCCCAAAATTGAAGATAAAGATCAAGAAACTGACTTTCAATTCTTTGTGGAAAGATATCAATTGGTAGAAATGTTGGTAAAAGAAAGACATGTTGTGTGTTAATTACTCACATATTCTAAGGTTATTGTGTTTTTCTCCAATAGGGTCAATACTTATCTTTGAAATAGTACCCTTTGAAATGAATAGCAGATCCCTTAATGACAAAAAATGAAGGAAGCAAAGAAAAGGAGTAGATGTGGGAAGAAATGCTTTCAGCAAACAGAGGATTGAACAACCCCCCCCCCCCCCCCCCCCCCCCCCCACAACACCCCAAAAAAAAAAGGTGAAAACAGAGAAGAAAAAGCGCAAGACGACATGAAAATATATGGCATTCACTGTTTATCATTCACAAAAAGATAATCAAGAATGTAAATTAATCGAGAGGCGATGGTACATTCTGAACCACAGAAGTTTCCAGTTTTTTCAACAAATATAGGAAGATTTAAACTAAACCAGAACACATACTTTGGTTAGTAAAGTAGTAACCCAAGAAAAGAAATAGGAAAATATTTCTAAGCTAAAGTGTTACCTGCTCAAGAACAGAAATAAGCTCCATGGCCATCGTTTTAAATTGACGGGACAATATTACGAATTCAGGATCTTGTTCCACTTGATCCATATCTAATCAGGATTACAGAACAAAAAAGAAGAGCTTCAGCATCTTTACTAGATGACCATGCAATATGTCAAATGATGATGATATCACACACAGATGGCATTAAAAGAAAATCTGATTGAGTATATTAGAATGCATATATACAAAATCATAAACTGAAATAAACAAGCAGTTAAAGCAAGAAGATGTGAAAGATCCATTCATTTGCTCCTTTCTCTGCCTACATTGGACTAGAAACTGACTTGAAAGTTATTTCCCCTCAAGGACCAAGCAACCATGACCCAGAACTGACTTAAATTCCCAGAATCCAAAGAATAATCTTTATACACAGGATATATTAAAAAAGCAAAAGAATAACCAAATTGAACAAAGATAATCCTCGCAGTAGAAGTTCATTAAGAAGAATAAATAGTTCACAGCAACGAAAAGAGAAAAAAAAAAAAAAGAATATGAGGAGGAGGAGGAAAGATAAAGACGAAGGGGCCTAATTGAGACACAAAGTAAATAAATATAGACCAGAGATTGACCATAAATCTAAACTGCACTTTTTCTCCAGGAATAAGGACAATAAGCCCCTGTTTATGCTCCCTTTTTTCCAAAAATGCATTTTTTTCAAAACTTTTTTTCAACCACTAATTCTCCCATAAAATAATGTAACATGTAAACCTAAAACTTTTCCTAATTGTCAACAACACGTTCTCCAAAAAATCACTATTCCAAAACACATTCCCCCCAGAACATCATTTTAATGGAGCCCAAACAAGGGTTAAATAGCATGAATATATTTGCTAAACGGTTCACCGAATATGCAGCCTCTTATTAAGCAATGTAGCCATCTGTGAGGACCATTTCCGGGAAAATGGACATGGCACGGACACTGACTTGCTGTTGCCATGCCATAACCGAAGAAATGCATGATACTTGGAGTTTAGTGCAGATTCGGGAATCAAGGCAGCATGTGGGTTTTGGGATGAGCAAGCCTAATTTACTTGATGGCGTCATCATGGGGCAAAATTCAGGGACGCAAGCCAAATTGGCATTCTTCGATGGATTGATGTGGGCTGTGTCTAAACAGCATTGTAAACTTGTTGTCCAGCTGGTTTTAGTACTTGGATTCAATAAAAACAGGCCATGTAGAAGGCACATGATGGCTGTTTTGGGTAGTTTCTGCTTTGGACTGGACATGAGGGAGTTATGGCCAGTTTTAGCATGAGATGGCTGAAAATCTGGGAAAACTAGCCCAACAGTTAGGGATGTCACCTGCATTACGAATTTTCCTCTATTTATGTTGGAGCATTTAGATAGATAGAACAGTGGATGCTTGTTTTGGGACAACAATGGTTGTGTTGATCCTTCACATTTTATTTTTTTTGATGACCGGATCCTTCACATTTCTTTCACTCAGTCATTTTCTTTGTATAGAGTTGGGAACAATTTCCCTAAAATCGGCGTTTTACTTTACTGTTTCGATACTTCAATTCTCTGCAATCTTTACTTAGTTAAATTCAAGAGTTTTCGAGACCCGGAAGTGTAAATTCATGCTCAAGGCTGGTTGAGGACGGAAAAACTCAGCGCCATCGCAAGTTTGTTGGAAAGGCCCTGTGAGCCATCCATGGTAATGACAAATGGAGATTTTCCAAATTTGAACAAAGACCAGGACACCTGATGTATATTACTTTTATAACTTCCGATTCTGAAGTGATTATAATTCATGAGAAAAAAAAGGAGAAAGGACGACGAGTCCTGCTCCTCAAAATAAAAATAGGCTTAGGCTTGTGAGCGCTTGAAAAATTAACAGCTCATCCACAAAAAATTCATAAGATGCAAAGAAAAATAGTTAGATATGGTGCCCCCATTACTTGAAGGGTGGTCACCAACCAAGAAGAATCACGTGAAGGTAGCAGCAACATTACAGGCACCCGCCAAGGTGAGTGAGGAGATGGTGGGTAGAACCGATGTAATGTGTAGCTACAACAGTTTGACTTTATAAACGTCTTTCCAACACTTTTTGAAACTCAGGTGAGATAATATATATCTATTAGTTTCAAGGCAGCAACGCAGTGGTCAGTAATACTGATGACTTCACTATATATATATATATATATATATATATATATTTTTTTTAATGACCGTGGAGGTCCCCACTTACGCGCACTTCGACTAATTCCACGGGACTCTAAAGTTTACGGCCTGATGCTCACCTCAGTGACCTGAAGGGACCCGATTTCACTATATAAATGATGTCTTTCAAAAAATTTGTAACCCAAGTGACATAATATATCATTTCCTGTTTTATGTAACTGAATGTATTAAGAAAATTTGGTACTTTCAACATGCAAGACATGTACTTATTGCACTTGGATCCTCATGGTCATGCAGTCATAAAACTTGCAGTCGAAAGGGCGAGACAGAACCAACAATTATCATTTAAGTTACTTTTTCAATAACAGCTTCATGAAATTGATTGACACATCATTATAAACCTCTTTATGACATTTCTTTATTTTCTTTCTGACTTTCCTTCCCTATTGATTACACCAATACTTGCTATAATAATTGAATGCTTAAAGTTAGATCCCATTTACTTGTAAAAAGACAAAATTAAGAACATAACCGAGTAAGGTTACTAAATTATCTTTTCAACCAATGTGATTGAAAATAACTCAAGTTTATACATCCAATATGCAATTTTTAGGCTAGATCTGGTGCAATGCTTTCTAACTTGTTTAACTTGCTACAAAATTATAACACTTTTAAAACAACATTATCACAATAATACCAAATTCTACCAAAAAAATGAGAATGAATAACACACTTAATTCCCGTCCAAGAACTTATGTTGAAATTATAACTTTATGCTATAGCGGCTTCGTATATAATCTTTCATCTCTTGTTTCCTAGTTTCCCAAGTAACTTTGTTGAGAAATTTTGAAAACTCAATTTGTCTTCCATCGATGAATATAGAACAAAGCAACATGGCAGACACTTCTAATGGAAGGGTTAGCATTTTGCTAAGGTGATATTTATTACCAGTTTTCCACAGGAATTTTGACCATCTCAAGAGAGTTTGACAGATATCTTACCAGATTTTGTCATATCAAGAGGAGTAATCCGTGCAGTGTAATATGTCCCTCTCGTGCTCAGCTCCTGAACACTGAATCTGCACAACCCTTCGAGCACAACAATGTATGTGACTCTCCCACTTGGTTTCTCCACTCCTCTTGACAGATGTAAGGCTCGGGCTGCCACCCCCCTAAAAGAAAAACCTGATATTCTTACCAGCAAATCAATGATGACGAGCACTAAAACAAAGCATCTTCACGAGTAGGCAATCATGCTTATGTCATTCTCTACATTTATATATATACCTATTGTGCCAGTGAATAACTTCTTGTTGATTCTTGCCATTGAGTTTGTGCGAGTCAGAGATTTCCTCTTGGTTTTTCGAGCTTCGGTCTCCTGGATTAAATAAATCCAAATCAAATCGTCAACATCTCATCATTTTTCAGTTACCAGTACCAGTATAGTTTTCAGGAACTGCCTTAAATATGCCTTTTTTTACACTCGTTTACTAAACACAGTGCATTTAACATAACAAATTGCACTGAAAAAATTGTGAAGGTTGCTATTTTGACCTACATACCATATCTCTCGTCACCTTTTTTCCCGTAACAAGTTAGTATAATTATCATATGGGTAATTATATTACCACTACAAATTTTATTAAGTACACCACAATTTTTTTATTTACTAAAATATCCTTAAGTAAAATTACATAATTAGGATTTTAATATACTTTTTAAATAAATAAATTATTGTTACACCACAAATATAAAACGTAATTTCTTTCCTTTTTTTTTCCTCAACATCTCATTGCTCATAGTTTTCATGCGACTTTTGCTTCTTCCACAGTAGCAAGATAATTTTATTTTCCTCATGTTAAATGATTTTATACTCTATTTGACCACGATTTATAGATGAATTTTTAAAATTTATTTGTCAAGTTTGAAAATTAAGAATCTGATTTTTTGTTAATTTCCACTTAAAAGTGTTTCCAAAATAAACTTCCAAGATCAAAATACGAAATTGCAAATACATTAAAAATTCATATTTTGAATAAAATAGCAACACTAACAAATTACTGAAAACTTCAAAGGATCCTTTCAGACATATTAATTATGTGTAACAACATTCAGTTTATTATGGTACGATGTTCTTCACCGATCTTCTGTTTCCAATTGTAATGAAATAATGAGGGAAAATGTTGAGAAAATGAGGATTAATATTGGTGATAAGTACACCACAATATTGTATTATGTTTTTTTTTTTTTTTTTCAATTTTTTTTGTTTTTATTGAATTAGGAGTATAATTGTAAATTTATTGTGGTTTATTTATTAAAAATGTATTTTAATTGTGGTGTGATTATAATGTGGTGTAGTAATTAAAATTTGTAGTGGTAATAATTACCCTTATCATATCATAATTGTTACTGCATTCCAATTTAACATTAAACGAAATTCGATTGACATAGTTAATCACCTGGAGATAGTGCGGGAACCACCTCTGCGGAATCACGAACTGGCAGAATACCAATTAATCCTTTCTCTTCTCTCTGCCACAGTTCTTGTTCTACCAATTTGACGCTGGTTGGTATTTCAATTAACATCAGAATCGAAAACCAAATCAATTACTTCAAACTGGAACTCTAGCTACATAACATGATATTTTAAAAAAGAAAAAAAGAAAAAGAAAAAGAAAACCTGCTGGGTGAAGTACATCGAATTCGAATAATTGCACCAGGCAATAAGACTTTGTTTCTGAAGGGAAGAATCGCGAGTCGACTGGGGAGGTCCACCGATTCTGCCATAATAATTGTTAGATGGAGGATAAATTATAGTTGATTGAGCTGCCTGAGAGAGAGAGAGAGAGAAACTTTGGAATTGGGGTTTGTATTTCCTACATAGAGACACAGAGAGAAAAAAGAAAGAATTATAATAAGATTAAGGAGCGGTGGAGGAGGTTCAGTCACCACTAACAATCATATACTAAGACGCCTCCTCTCTGTTTCTCATACACGTGCTTAAGCTTTTTTTTTTTTTCCTCCTTTCTTTTTAAAGTAAAAAAAGTAACCAAAAAAATACTTATTGACCACAAGGGTAAATTTAATCACCTTTATATAGCTTGGCGATTTAACAAAAAGCATAAACTTTATAGGTATTTGGACATTGCTCTTTTACATCCTCCTCGACAAAGACATCACATTAGAGGAGAGGGGAGCATTTTTATCATTTTTTTCACACAGATCTCACGTGGGTTTCATGCGACATATGAGTATCTGTCAACGAGATGATAAACTATTTTCTGTACAAATAATTTTTTTCTAAATATTTTGTAAACTTTGAATTCAATATTACCTTATTCAAAGGGACAAAGAGTCAACATTAAGATTAAAGTGTTTTGAATTAAATTTGTAGGAAAAATAAGACATTCATATAATAATATGTTAATATTCTCCTTTAATTCAGTAAGTCATTATCAAGTTGAAATTTTCAACCGAAGAAAAAGTATTATATAGTACAATTGATTCTTCTATGTTGAGACCAAAATGATTATTAGACGGAAAAATTTGTACATCACAGATATAGAAGTAGACCATTTGGCCAATGATAATTAGATTTTCTGTTTCTTGCATCTGATCAAATTTACTTGACATGAAATTAGTATGCTATTTTGAACACGATTCGATTTTGACAATTTATGCTATATTTTTAATTCAAATCACTTGATACGGTTTGAAAATTTACTTGACATGAAATTAGTATGCTATTTTGCAGGAGTGAACGCAATTCGATTTGGACGATTTGTGCTATATTTTCAATTCAAATCACTTAATACGGTCTGAAATTTTTTTCAAATCAAACCAAACCAAACTATAATTTACGGTTTGGTTTGACTATAATCTACGATTTACCTATCGACATTATAAAAATATATTTAAAACAAGTTAACATATAAGTTTAAACGATAACTAATAATGTTTAATGTTAAATTACATTCATATTTATCCTGAAAATCCATGAATAAATTATTTTCAAATTAAGTTGGTTGCTAAAAGATGTTAATAGAACAAATACATGTTTCTTCATTTTTTATGTATATTTTTTTGTTTGTCTTTTATATTGTCACATTGCGGTTGATAAAGGTAAAATCACATTTTGCTATTATAATTTGGTTAAAACTATTAGTGGGATATTAAATAAGGAATGAGCAGGATATGTTTAGATGTATAAAGATTTATTGAGTTCAAACTTATTGAAAATTGACAAATTTCATTCTCTAACTATTTTATGAAAGTAAAATGTAGTAGTACTAGTTAGGGACTTTAACATTTTCACACAATCAATACGCTATGTCTTTCGATCTTTCCAAACCACAAACAAGTTTATTAATCAATCTAAGCACAAAAATAGTCATTTTTCTATCCAAAACACAACTCTAAAGTGTATATTAAGTTCAAAAACAATAAATAAAAGAAAGAACAACGAAAAAATGGTTTGAATGTGAATTTCAGACTTGCTAAGAGAGAAGAGAGAAATATGTTATTCAAGTATAAATTAGCGGACTACAGACAAAAAGGTGACTGACGATTCTTGTGACAATGGCAGACAAGCGGCAAATGTTTGGGAAATAAGAGTTTAGTTTACATATCGAGTGAGAATATGTATTATGAACTCATTAAACCATGAGGACATGTGTTATGAACTCATTAAACCATTGTCCAATAATTATGAACCTAATGTAATTTTTATGATTATTTCAATGGGCTAGTTGTAATTTGTATTCCTAAATTGATATATATATATATATATATATATATATATATATTAATAAAAAGTGATAACTGTTAAATTTGTAAGTTAATAAAATTAATGTTTTAATTAAAAAAATTTAAAAACAGTCTGGTTCAATTTTGTGAGATTTTTGAAAATTAGAAGAAAAAAAAAATCACGGGTCCACTTGGACCTGAACCAACAATTTCGATTCTATTTGCGATTTTACGATTTTTTGTGCAGCCCTACTATTTTGGGGTGAAGTCAATTCATGACAATTATACTTTTACTCTAGTTCAATTAGACAATTGCACTCTAATTTTATTTCAATTAAAGTAATTTTATTCAATTCTACTAACGATAATTGATGACGTAATAGTCAATAATTGTTGTTTTTTTTTTTTTTTTTGTCACACGTGAGAATTAATTATTGATGTGAAGTACAATTTTATTGAAATAAATGACCAGTATCATTTAGTCATTGATTTCTATTTGTCCAATAAAAGAAATTAAATAAAATTAATCGATTAAAATCAAATTAAATTATAGTTACCCTTGTTATACTAGTTTTTTGTCGCACCTTCTAGACATTATATTCATATTTGGTGGAGATTAAAAGAGATTTTTATTAGATTTTGATAAAAATGGATAAAAAAATGTAATTGAAAAATTTTGAATCTCATAAAATATTTTGTTAAAATTTAATATTAACTTTAATTTAAATTTAAATTTTTGTTACCATTAAGGTCAATGGCTAATTTTGACGAGGTCAATCAGTCAACGCACCAATAATTGGTTTTAGAACAGAGTCACTTAAAGATGTTTTTGAAAAACCAATGGTACGTAAGAAAATGTCAAAAAAGTGCAGACAAGGTTGGGTTAATACACGTCCTTCTACAGGTGGTCAAGGTTTGCATCGGCGTCTAATGAGGGCTGCTACTGACCAGCTGTGACGCAGACTACGGTCTTTTGGAATGACACGTATCACTAGTGCCAAATGAAAGCGAGAAAGCTACAAACCGCTCTCATTGGACACTTGGATTAATGTAAGCCCCGTTTGATTCCATTTTTTCATCATTAAAATAAAAAATATGATCGTTATTCATCATATTTAATCATCATATTTAACTTTACATCTCTTGTATAAAGCCCATAACGATTATATTTTTCATTCTCATTTTACAAAAATTGTGTATCAAACGGAACCTTAAATAAAAGATCATATCTAGACCCTGTTTAATTTCCTGGGAGGGGGAGGGGGTGGAAAGAATGTATTTTAGATCTTATTTGAGTTATATTTTTTTCAAAAAAAAAATAAAAATTAAATAGTGATTTGACATCATTTCAATCACATTTTTCAATAAAATAATATTGCATGTAAATTCAAAAATTATTCTCATTTTTTAAGCACACATTCTCTATCAATCTACTATTCTAAAAAATAATATGGCTCAAACACACTCTTAAATAGTTGATCGATAGAGAATGTATGGTTAAAAATTAAGGAAAAATTTTGAAATTGCGTATAATATTATTTTATTGAAAAATGTGTGGTTGAAAAGATTTGAGAGAAAAATAAATTGAAAATCAAACAGGAGCTTATTTTAAAGAATCAATCTTTAAAATTATGTTTTAAAAGACTATTAAATTGTCGTTTTAAAATAAAGATTGAATTTTGGCTAAACTCAATCTCTATAATTAAATACGGAGAAAAATATTAAATATATTTTTAGATTAATAAAATTAAATATGAAATATAAAGAACTTGTTTGAGTACTTAAAAAAATTTTCTTTTTAAATTTATATATACTCTCTAAATTGCAAATTGTACTATTTATAAATAGAGACTCCATTGACTATGCTTTCCATCTACCCAATTTACAAGTTGTAACATGTGGTGAGTCACTATTTTTTTATTCTATTTGGACCACAACCAATCTAACAATATTAAATAGTAAAAGGGAGTTCATTTCAACACTCAATTGAGGTTGATTACAACCTTATTTTTCTCTAAAGGTATGTTTGATTGCAAGCATAGAATTTGCACGAAAAGAAGATAAGTTCTAAGCTAGCATGAAAATTATTAATTAAATGTTTGATTGCAAGCATGGAATTAAATGAAAATTATTAATTAAATATGGAATTTTCAACTTAAAAAATGTTATAATTGTCAATTTTTAATTGCTGGTAAATGAGATAGAATATATAAATGTGAGAGAGTAAGTGAATTGCCTGAAAAATAAAAATATATTCTTCTCTAAAAAAATATTTCCTTATTTTGAAAAAAATAAAAATGGTTATGTGACCAAATTTTTAAAAATATTTTTCATAGAAAAAAAGTCAATCAAACACTCAAAAAATAGGAATTTTGGTAGAAAAATAATATTTTTTACGAAAGTAAAGTCAATCAAACACACCCCAAATAAAATTAGCAAAACTGTTATGTGCTATGTACATGTGCAATGATCGAAAAACTGAATAAACAATAAAAAGTTCTAATAGCAATATTGTTTACTCAATGTGCCATTTTTTAATGAATGAGTAAATTTGATTCACGGTTTTCAAAATGAGGGTTTTCACACTAAATTTGGGTATGCTGTAGAAGCCTAAAGACAAGATTAGATAGAAGCAGAGTAATATCTCGAGCTGGAAGAGTGTTTTTTTTTTTTTTTTTTAAATTCAAATTTATAGCTAAATTGTGACCGTTGCTTGTCATGGCAGTTATCACTTTGCTGCAGAATGTCGGAATGGCAGGCGCAATTTTGGACTATTTTAAGAGAGAATGACCCTTTTGTCCTTAACATTTAATTTATGAGCGACATGGTAGATAGACATTTTCGGTATTTCATTTTTAGAATGGCAAATATTACTGTCAAAATGGAACCCACATTCAAGTGGGTAATGGTTAATTAATTGTTCAAATTGGGAAAAATGCTCTCCCACACAGGGTCCTGATAGAATAACATTTGACTAGAGTACCAAAATAGGAAGGATTTTTGCATGTAAAAATGCATTTAGTGAAAAATTGCACCATCAAGTTTAAGTTCATGTACATTATGACTGATTAATTCATTAATCCATCATCAAAACAACGTAACCATTCTCAGTCAAAGAGAACCTATCAATCTATTCTGAGATACGACAACTTAATACATGATATGTAATATAATAAGAACTTCTTGCATTCAAAATATTTTCCTCAATATCAAGATTGGTAATGAAAGTCCAGAGGTGTAGCCATATCTTGGCATGAACTGCAATTGTAAGTGTACGTTGGAGTCTGGTTACTCCTATATTGGAGACTTATGGAGCCTATTTCTAATAAGTTGGGGGCCAAATGCCTCGAACAGTTTAACGAAAACCAAAGTACTATATATCTAGAGAACGAATATCAGATACATGTGAGAAAATTAATAGCTGCAAAAGGATGCAATTTTTGCTCGAGCAACTCCTTTTATATCATCTTTAACATGTAATGTTTTAGAATAAATAATGCTATACGATAACTAAAGACATAACTTCGAAACAACAAAACTTTTACATAGTATTCTAATAAAGAAAATGATACAACGGTTAGTTTTTTGTGTACTTCCACTTTGCTATTCAATTGCTTCGATTTTTTGTCTTTCTATCAAAATACTTATTATCTTTTTGTTTTTACATTGTCCCAAGTACGCATGTACTCCTATGATGTAGATATGAATGATACAAGGAATAAATTTATTGTAAATATGAATCTTCACATGATCAATTACAAATGCAAATTATTTCTTCTTCTTTTTTGTGGCTAGGATGTGCGCTCTCATCGTGTGAACATTTTAGTTTTTTTTAGTCAATCATTCAAATACTTAGTTAAAATTTTCAATTTTAAAAATTTCATTTTCTAAACTTCCTTTATTTAATGAAGCTTGTGTTCCATAATTATAACTACTTTATCAAACTAAAAATCGAATAATAATCCACTTATTATAACTACTCTCGAAATATGGTTATTTTGGTCCATCAACTCTTATGAACAATAATGATGCAAAAATTAGGCAAAGGATGCGCTATGCCAAATTAATCTGAAATTTTCATTCCTGATCAATTTTCTATCTTAGGTTCGTCGTGAGAGGCATTTATCTTTCTGCTTGATGCAAAAATATGTGGACTTGAATTATTTGGTTACTAAGTATTGCATTTGCAATTGATCATTTGAAGAATTTCATTTACATTAAAGTCAACAAATACTATGGTATTAAGGAGGTCATCGCATTGCTTTTTTGTAGAATAATTTTTTTTTTATATAATTGTGTATATTGCATTTATTGGTCTTCGGTTGGTTTCTTATACTAATAAAACATGTGTTCAGCTTTTAATTTTTGAAAATAGGCACGTAAATTACTACTAGCAGTGTATATCCAAGCCAAAAGATCACTATTCCCTCTAACAAAATGCTTGATTTGCTTTCGGTTAGAAGCAAGTCCAACGCAATCTCTAAGATCACGTGGGTTCATTTGAAGAATGAAAAATTTAATGCCGATTTAGCATAGGTAATGATTTTACTCCATGCCAAAATATTAATAATGATATATGTACTTTGGATTAATCTGCTCTGTCAGGCCTGTAAAAGGCCTGGCAGAGCTAATCCTCTCGTGCGGACCCACCTCATTAAAAAAAGTCACAAAACACTCACTCACCCCCCTTTGTTGTGAGAGATTTGTACAAGGCCTGACAAAATGGTCATGTACAGATAGCTCGGTCCATGTACTTTTATGTTTACTTCCACTTGGCTATTCAATTGCTTTGATTTTTATTCTTTTATCAAAAAACTTATTATCTTTCCTTTTCTTAAATTGTTCCAAGTGCGCATGTACTTCTAAGATGTAGTTGTGAATGATACAATGAACAAATTAATTGTCAAGATGATGTTGGAAAAAGCTCGTCTAACAGATGATTCCAAAGATGAATTTTCGAGCGATCATTGAAAACAATGTAAGATTTTTTGTTCTGAAAATAGTTACTTTCTAACAAATTTAGCAAAATAGGTACATACATCTTTTAACACATACATAATTTCATTTCTTTTATTTATTTTTTCAATTGCAATCCACATTATTTGTATCCACAAGAACATATTTGTGAGATATCATAAGTTTTTATAATTTGATGCGAACTTCGTAGATTTGGAAGATGTCTTCGAATTTTTGCTATTTAAGCATAGGTATGGAGATAAAGAACAAACACACACGCTTTCATATTGAACTACTACTCTTCCATAACTCAGAAAAAAAAAAAATACATCTTCTCCCTCTCTATAGCTCCATCTTTATTTGTAAGAAAAAGGACATTATGTCCTATGAATGTGCAATGATAAAAAAAAAAATTAAATTGAAAAAAAAAAACTAAAAATTGAAGTTCTAAGGGTCCGTTTGATAGAAAGATGAAAAATGGATGACAAATAAAATGTTTGGCAGAGAAGTGATTTGCCTAGAATTTGTTTTAGAGAAAATTGTAAGTAATGGTGTTTGATTGGTATAATTTTACACCTAATCTGCTTGGCTTTGTTTTTCATGCAAATGATTACTTTTTGGGATAAATTTTTTTACAATCTGTATTAAAATTTGTTTGGATTGCCAAAAAATAAAAAATAAAAATAAAAAAAATATTTTTATGAATTTTTCGTGTTCGTTTGACTTCATTTTTCATGCAAATTGTCAATTAAATCGATAAATTTTTTTACCATTGTATTTAGAATATGTTTCCATTGCCAAAAAATTTTAAAAAAATGGGAAAAAAAACCCAACAAGGTGAAAAATAAATTCCCACCAAAATCATAAGAAAATATTTTCCTGCTTTTGTGCTTCAAAGGATTGTACATTAGAAGTTGGTGACAAAGAAAGATGAAAAATATGTGGCAAATAAAATATTTGGCAGGGAAGTAATTTGCCTGTAATTTGTTTGAGATGTAAAGGTGTTTGATTGGTATAATTTTTCACTTGGCAAATTCTTCGTTTGGTTTTATTTTTTAATTTTTGTGCATCAACAATTTGTACCTAGCAAACATTTTTCATGACAAATAAAACGTATCAAACAGCCAAAAGTAGGAATTAGGAATATATTTTCCTAGTTCCATGGCAAATAAAACGTATCAAACGGACCCTAATAAATTATTTTCTCAATGTGCTAATTTTTGGTGAATGGGTAATTTTTTTTTACTTGTAAATCATTCTAAATCGAAACTATTACTCAAAATATTTGATATAACATAATAGTGTTCATTCGACTAAATATCGACGAATTGGTTACATTATACCCAAAGCATAAAAAAGATTCTCGATTTCCAAAATGATTCCACACTAAATTTGGGCATACTATAGAACCAAGAGCAGTGTTAGATAGAAGCAAAGTAAGAATTTCCTCATATCTAATAATATAACTTTGACTTGAGTTCCAAAATAGAACGGATTTCGCAAGTGAAAATACATTGAGTAAAAATCGTGCTATCGAGTTCAAGTTCATGTACAATATTATTAATTAGTTCATTAACCCATGCATAGGGACAACATAACAATTTCATGTAATAGACAACTATCAAGTTCTAAGGTACGACAACTTAATATAAGTAGAACTTCTTACATTCAAAATATTTTTTTCCTCAAAATCAAGATTAGTAATATAAGTCCGAGGTATTGCAACATCTTGATTCGAACTGCAATTGGAGGTATACATTGGAGTTTTGTACCTCATATTGATGTACAAAGTACGTAATTGAGTGGTACCTTGCTTCCAAAAGAGAAAACTGAGAAGGTTTGATGAACTGTCTGAACAGTCATCAAGCCATGAAGGAGGGTTGCTCATAGTGCCCGAGTCACCTGCACTTCACAAAAATGTTGGCAGTTCTATGTTCTTTTGTTAAAGAACATGGGCACACTTGGTTTCATAGAATAATGAATTAGAATAGAAAAGTAAAATTTTCAATTGACAAATATAGCTATTATTTAAAATTAAGTCCAATGTTTGTAGATTCGGTGATGTCATCGAAAGCATAGGCATGGAGATAAAGAACAAACATACGTGCTTTCATATTGAACTACTTTTCTTCCATAATTAAAAATAAATAAATAAATTACATCTTCTCCAATCTCCCTCTCTATATCTCCATCTTTATTTGTAAGAAAAACGACGTTTCATACAAGAATATTTAAGAAATTTTACATAAAAAATTAGAAAGAAGGTTGCTTTTTCACTACATACGTGGTAAGATAAAAATATTTTATTACATCTAGTTTCGTAAGGCTTGACTTTCACGTCTTGCCACATCTTACACATTTAAAAGTATTTTCAGGAGACTTTTTTGATAAATATCATCTTATGTATAATAGAGAACATCTTTAAATTTAGGGGATAAAAAATTCAATAAACTCGAATAATGTTCTATATTTTGACTCATTATTTCACTAATTGTTTCCCCTCGTCTTTTATTTAATTTTTTTTTTTTTTGATGTCAATGGTCAATCGATTCAAATATAATTTGAATAATTTAAAAAGTAGTGTATTAAAATATGTAACTTATTGAAAATAAAAATATTTTAAAACTTATTTTTATACATTAACTCTCTAAATAGAGAATATATTATATTTATTTTTGTGATTCGTAAATTATTTTCCAACTTCAAAGTTTTCTACATCAGCATTTGCATTCTTTTTATTATCATTGTTCTCTATTTTTCTATAAGATATTTCGGTTGAATATGGAAATAGCACCAAATTTCCAATAAAATAAAATTGAAGGGACGATAATTAATGTTAGAGTTAAAATTGTAATTCAAGATTGCGTGCAATTTTATATTCTAAGCTGATTCTGAAATTAATAGTAGAGTAATGTTATTTGTAAGCACGATTTTAAATATCAGTCTATGTGACCCCACAGGTCAAGTATTCTTATGAAATTGGAATATATTTTAATTTATGAAAAAAATTAGTTGTCATAGCTTCATCAACACTATTGACGAATAGCATTTAATTATATATGTCTATTTCAAAATCAATGGGTACATGTGGAAAAGTGTTTTTTTTTCATATATTACGAAATATGGAAAAATAATTATATGTATTATTCTGGTTCTCCCTTAATATTTTTTACTTGAAATTGTGATACATATGTATGTGAATTATTTGTTATGGTAAGAAGATGATTAAATTTATTTATACTTGAGATGATCATAGATTTAAAGCCAACACATTAATGTTGATGATAACATAGAATAAGTTCCACAAACTAAGTATTAGTAGACATGAGAATAAAATACAGAACGATCAATATAAGTGAACCAAACCAAAATATCAATGTCGAACAGCTGGATAAAACTCGCATATGGTATATACTAAGAATGATGTCTTATTGTTTTCTTCGATAAACTACCTCATGTGAAAATGACGTGGATCACATATCAAAGGTGTTTATTTTTCCATAATTATTATTTTTGTTGAATTTTTGATATTGTCCATTTAAAGAAACAAAATTGAAGAAAATGAAAGCATAGACTAGTATGGGAAATGTCCTTTAGTGGGTTATATCTAAAAAGTAGTGTGAACTAAAATATTTGACGCCTTTTTTTTCCCATCCACATATGTATATGGATGGAACAAAGTTTGTGGGATTTAATTGGGGTGGCCGAAAGAAAGCCGTCCACTGATTATCATATACATATGGTTGAGAATTTGAAAATTTTAAGTTGACGCGTCTAAAAATTAAAGGAGATATTTTCATTCAGACAAATATATTTTGATACACGTGGAAAGATATGAAAGGTCATTCATGCTTCATCGAGTAATGTCTATTATTTTGAAAATAAAATAATTATTTGGTAAATTATTCTTGTGATAGAGTTTTACCATCAAGGGTTCGTTTGATTGTGAAAGTTAAGAATTGTATGTAATTTACCATTTTTAGTGGGCTGTTAAGTTTTTCAAATTTGAAAGCCTAGATAAAGAATCACATTTGGGGTGCATTTGATTGCGAGTATGGAATTTGAATAAAAATAAAATAAATTTTAGACAATTCAATTGCCAATAAGTGTGTGTTTGATTGACATTATTTTTCTAGCCAAATTTTTACATTTGTGATGTTTTATTGATAATTTTTTCCATGAAAAATATTTTTCAACTTTCGGTCACGTGATCATATTTTTCTCAAAAATAAGGAAAATATTTTCTTTAGGGAGATGTAGTTTTTATTTTCCAAATAATTCACTCTCTTTTTCTCTCTCATCTATCTCATTTCTCTTTCATCTACTTATCAATAAAAAATGGACAAGATAATATTTTTCAAACATGCTACTTGTACAACATTGGTTGACAATAATAGTTGACAATCACTTACATGGGAGGGGGGTCCGATGAATAAAAAAATCGTGGACCCCCCTCCATGTGAGATGATTGTCAACCATTGTTGTCAACTAATGTTATACAAGCACCAAAATTCAATATTTTTTGATATTTTTTATTACACCATGGGACCCACCCATGTGAATGTCTAGAGAAATTCTGTGAGACATCCTTCTATACACACAACATTTTCATTTCAAAGTAGATGTAAAATTGAATGAAATGACAATTCATCCATCATATTTAGGCCTAGCTTGAGCTTTATTTCTCTGTAAAAAGTGATTTTTGACGAATACGTGTTTAAAATATTTAAAAAAAAAAATCAAATTTACATGCAACATTATTATACTGGAAGTGCATGTGGATGAAAATAATTTTTGGAAAAAATGAATTTTTAAGTATAAAGTTCAAATCTTAATTTATAGATGCAAAAAGATTAGCCCATGTTTGATCCCCAGTTTTGGGGTAAAATGTGTTATGAAATAGTGATTTTTTGAAGAATGTGTAGTTAAAAACTTAGGAATTTTTTTTTGAAATACATGTATAATTATTTTATAAAAGAATACATGGTTGAAAATGAGATTTGAAAAAATACATTCTTAAAAAAGCGAGACTCAAATAAATGTAAAAAAGTAAATATATACAAGAGAAAAAAAAAAATCCAATATGAAACCCCCCCCCCCCCCCCCCCCCCCCCCCCCCCCCTCTCTCTTTCCCGGTTCAAAAAAACCCACTGTAGAAATTCGGGGAAAAAAATGAAGTCTAATTTACTTATCCACATTAAATAAGAATTATCCTTTATATATCCCACTTCCATTAGGATTTGATATAAAACTTGACGCAAATTGAATCGAACGTCTATCATTTTATGCATATATAAATAGGAGTCTATCTTGTAGAGCTATTTTTTGTATTTTTTTTTTTTTTTTTTTTTCATTATAGTGAAAAAATTGTAACCTTAATTCTCACATTGATGGTAATTCGCTATAATCTTATTATTATTATTTTCAGTTTTTTTTTTTGTTCGACGAGTTAGGATCATCACGTCGTTAATCAATCACCCCTCTAAGACATTGACATCAAATTTCCTTCAAAAGATCCTATTTTTTGATATTTCGCACTTTTTCTCTTTTCAAAAAAGGGCAGAGCCCACCAAAATTGTCTACTTTATAAATCCAACGTAGAACTTGTCTTTATAAATATACACATAATTTCGCAGCCTTCAATTCATCCATTAATCATCTCTATCTTTTTCTTTCACAAAAAACATGACTTTGACACTTGGCTCCAAGATTTCGTTTATCAATGTAAAAGATAATCGAGGTTTAAAAACTCGCGACGAGTTTTCAACAATAGTAAGTTTTGCTCAAACTAAGTCATGGTTGAGCCAGCTTCACGCAAAGAGTGCAATGCACGAAGCAACTCAATTTTCTTTGTTACAAGGAAGAAAAAGTGAGAGAAGAGAGAGACTTCATGAGCTAGTAGCCCCTCATAGCCATAATGGTTGGAGAGTACCTGTTTTTGTAATGCTACCACTTGATACCATATCGATTGGGGGGAATCTTAACAAAGCGAGGGCGATGTATGCTAGTTTATTCGCATTGAAAAATGCAGGAGTCGAGGGAGTCTTGGTCGACATGTGGTGGGGATTGGTGGAGAAAGAAGGACCTTTGAAATATAAATGGGAAGGATATGTTGAGCTTGTAAAGATGGTGCAAAAGTTTGGTTTGAAACTTCAAGTTGTAATGTCTTTTCATCAATGTGGTGACAATGTTGGAGACTCTTGCAGGTATGTACTAGGATGTCAATTGCAAATTTTTTTTTTTCATTTAAATTATAAAAAATCCTTCTTCAATTTGTATATGTATTTAGCCCCCATTTAAGTTTAAATAAAAATCAGATTTTTAGTAGATTTTTATAAAAATTGATGGAATATTACACGGTTAATATTAATTTTTTACTTTGATCTAGATTTTAATAAACTTTTTAGGCAGAATCAAACAAGGGCTTAACAAGTGCGCAACACGTGTACCACAAGATTATTTAGAAATGTTAGCGTGACATCCATTTTTGTGACTTAATAAATAGTTCATGTTTTACATTTGCAGCATCCCTCTACCCCCATGGGTGCTTGTGCCTTCAAGAGATGAGCAATAATCCTGATCTTGTGTACACCGACAAATCAGGGCGACGCAACCCTGAGTATATAACGTTGGGCTGCGATTCATTGCCTGTGCTAAGAGGTCGAACTCCGATTTAAGTCTACTCCGATTATATGATGAGTTTCAGAGAAAGATTCAACCACTACTTGGGCAATTTTATAGTGGTAAGCCATTTTAACTTTCTTGGATAGTTTTGCACATTATCTTAGTAGTTTTAAGTTAATTTCTATTATTTTAGAAAATTCATGTGGGGTTGGGGCCTTGTGGAGAGCTAAGATATCCATCCTATCCAGAAAGCAATGGCACTTGGAGATTTCCAGGAATTGGTGAATTCCAATGCTATGACAAGGTGCATAATTATAAAAAAAAAAGATAGTAGCTAAAATCTTGTTCATCATCGACCAAACATGAATTAAGTTGAACATTTGTAATGTAAACAGTATATGAGAGCCTCATTGGCAGCTGTGGCTGAGGTGATTGGGAAGACTGATTGGGGACTCGGAGGCCCTCACGACGCAGGCCCATACAACCAATTACCAGAAGTAACGGGATTTTTCCAAAGGGAAGGTACATGGAACACTGAATATGGTCATTTTTTTCTTAGAATGGTATTCTGGTAAGCTAGTCGAGCACGGAGATAAAATCCTGTCAGCTGCACAAGGAATATTCGAAGGAACCGGAGCTATACTATCAGGAAAAGTAGCTGGAATTCATTGGCATTACAAAACAAGATCACACGCAGCTGAATTAACTGCTGGATACTACAATACTAGGAATCGAGATGGTTATTTGGCAATAGCGCGAATGTTTAGTAAACATAGAGTAGTGTTCAATTTTACGTGTATGGAAATGAGAGACAGAGAACAGCCAGAGAGAGCAAATTGCTTGCCTGAAGGTCTAGTTCGACAAGTGAAGCTGGCTACCAAATCTGCTGGAACACAACTTGCTGGAGAAAATGCTCTGGAGAGGTATGATTCTGGTGCATATTCACAAGTTTTGGAAACAAGCCGGTCAGATTCTGGAAATGCACTCGCTGCATTTACGTATCTAAGAATGAATAAGCGATTGTTTGAAGCTGAGAATTGGTGCAAGTTCAACGAATTTGTGAAAAAAACTGTAGAGAAAATGACTAGTTGCAGTAACTTGCAAAAATAAAATTTATCGGTTGATCGAGTCTCATGACAGCATGATGTCCTAAAGTAAAATTGTCCGTCGATAACTGTTGCGACATCTGTGGACAATCACTCCCAAGATACAACAATCAAATAAACCAATTGTACAGCAATTACAAATGGTTTCAGAACTCTCAAGTGTACTAAAAATTTATAGAAATGAAAAAAATCAAGTATTCCACAATATGAAAATTATTATTTGATTTTTCTGATGTATTTTTCCAAAACGAGATGCAAGTTTATAGAGTCAGAATAAATTATCTCTCTCATGATCCATAGTTATGTGCATTATTAAAGGAATAAGGGAAATGATGGTTAAAAAACGGTCACAAAATACTGGCAAGTTTGACGCAATAAATAATTTCGAAAATAATTTAAATAAATAATTCAAAATAATAATTATTTTAATCAAGGAAGCCCAAGAGCCCAATTCCCCAAGGCCCCTATCAAAGACATTTACATTACTGCGTGGAACTTGATCCGAACCCCCAACCTCCGACACAAATGCCACATCTCCCACCACTTGGGTACTTCATGTTAATTAGTTATTTCTTTCACATTATATTTATAGTATAAATATCTAACAAAAACATGTCAAAAGGCGGTCGAAACACAACATTTTCAGATAGTGAGACGAGCACGAAGAACCTGTATGTTGGATTCGTTCAAGACCATAATGCGCACAAGAAGAAGAGCATAGTCAAGACTGCCTGTCTGTAAAATTATCGGTGTAATGGTAATGATTCTTTCCTTGTACCAAACATTCTATTCATTTGCTTCATATTTGTTGAAGTATATATGAAATTCTGTATCTATGTACTTGGATGTAACTGGCTACTGATTTTGAATTATGTATAGCATGGTTATTGTGCAAATGGATAGAGTGACTTCCATATTTCTATGACAACTACAAATGGACATACCTGTAAAATTAATCCATGGAATGATGGAAATACCTATACACTCGAGAATTAACACCCCATCAGCTAATAATAGGCAAAACGAAAGAGTAAAGAACTGTTGTGTATAAGAATTAATCTAATAAATAAACAATGCCAATGCATATTGCATATACAGAATATCTGCTTCATCCAATGAGAAAACATATTAGGATATAGTAGAATAAAAACCCAAACAAATTTCCAGTTCAATCATTTTAGATTAATACAGATTGAGTAGCTGCTACATTCCAAAATTACTCGGATGGATTCAGAAAATATATAGTTAATTTAACCACACCAGGTCTAGGTAAAGCCAGATGCCTCCAGTAGCAAAAGAATCCATCCAATCAGAAAATCGCGTCATGTGCAACCTCGTATTGTGATTCACTTGTAGCTCTTCAATTAGGGCTCCAAAGTAGTTTTCGACTGGGGGCTGGAGGAGCTAATCCTGGTATGTCTCGAATGTCTTTGTTATTTGGGTTCACGAGCTAAAAATTCAACACAAACAGTACTTCAGACGACGTAGAGATCAACAAACCTGATGATAATACACATCATAACATTTGAAAGCAACATGACTCCTAGGCCTGAACTTCAACTAGAGAACATTTTTGTCGAGTATGGGGTGGGAAGTGAGCATGTATAGACTTCGAGCTACCATCAAGAGTCATGTAATATCCCTAGTGTCAAATTTTCTCACAGAATAACAAAATGTAATGATTTCTGTATCTAACAGCCCTAGGAATGTGTTTAAAGCCTAGCACACGTACCACATTACGAGAAGGTCAGACATGCAAAAAGACAGTAAAAATTAAATATATACAAACCTTTACAATGATAATAGCTATGACACCAACAACAATAAGGAAAAGTAGGGCCATAATGCACCGATCAGTGGCAACCTGATCAAGAAATTGAATTAAGTGAAACTGAATAAGAAGAACCATTAAACATATGACAGGAAAGGGATGCGATATCTTGGAGATTGACCTGCCTACCAATTTCCTTGACCAGCTGTGAAGCTTTCTTAATTGAAAAATGGATGGAGTCCAGCTCATTAACTATCCTGCTCATTTGTTCAGTCTAAGCACATCAAATAGAGAGGGAGTAAGAGAGAGAGAGAGAGAGGAGGAGGGGGAGGGGACTTAATGTCAGAAGTCCCACATCTCAATTATTGCACGATGTCTGGGATTTTTCGTTCCAAATTACAAACCTGAGCTTTGAGTGCTGCAGCAGTCTCCGTTCCAACGTCAACAGTCTCGTGGACAACCTGTCACAAAGTGAGCATTGATAATCATGCTTTTAAATGTTGAGAAGCACTTTCAGAACTAAAGGCTATTATATCCCCTTTCCAGTTGACCATCCGGTGTAGTGGATGAAAAAAGTAGATTGTACACCTTCGGAATACAAAAGAATGGCTTGTTTTGACTTGCTTCGGGGTACCTAAAAATGCATATATCACACACAAGCAGAGGCCTTCTCTTAATTAAAAATGGATGGAGTCTAGCTCATCAACTATTCTGCTCATTTTTGGGTCTGAACGAATATAAATAGGAAAGATGGAGGAGGCAGGGAGGAAAACCAATAATATGACAAATTTTCTAAAAAACCATCATGAATCGGAACCTTGGGACTAAAATTTCCACTTTTTGCATTACTAACCTCCTAACAATAGGACTTCCTGCATGAATGGGAGAAAGTTGACCATAAATGTCAAAGAATCATTTTGAACTTCATAAAATGTTAGTGAGGTGATCATCATTATGAACTGGCAAACTTGTACAAACAATTGGTCACAAGGAAGGCCAGGATCATAAAGTAATCATTGAGTGGTAAATAAGGTTATGTAATTCTTATTTAGTAACATAGACGTATGTATTTTTCGGCCAATTTTACGAGAGCGCAATTCATGCTCATTGGCTAGTTATCCAGCTCAGCTCACTACAACTGGTACGACAAAGTTAGCAGCCATTCCCCAGCTAACAAGATTGTAAGGGTTTTAACAGGCAAAGAATGTAGACTTATTGTGGCTGGAAGCTAATTCAACTTTTATTCTCACAAACTAGTACAAAATTATAATCATTGAAGTTCTAAATTTCCAACACTCCTCCTCACGCTAGTTTGAAAATTTTCTCCATTCCCAACTTGCTTAAAATAGACTGAAAAAATGAGCTCTACAACCATTACAAGAAAACCTTTTCCAATTGAGTTTGGCTGACAAAGTTGGCGAACTTTGTTTCCTTTACTGGGCACAAGTCACGGACCAGTTTGACTGGATGACAGCAACCCTAGTAGGAAATAAGGTTTACATGGCAACTGATTTTTAAGCCACGAGTTCTGTCTCTCTTGTTTCAAAAAGATGGTGCATTTGTGGTCTCGTCACTTACTATTTTTTTCCTTCTGTAAACAAATTAGTAAATGAAAATTAAAATAATGCAATGTCACAATTGCCAAATACCCTAAACCATCTTTTTTGTATGAAGATCTGGTGCATTTACACAGAACTCACTATGAAGAAATGTGTTGTGGGCCTGTGGCCCCTGTTGTGATTACATCCAACGCACTGTCTTCAAACATATCACACCCATATTCCAGTGCATGAATCTGGTATTTTTCATACATATTCACCAGTACAAACTGTCAGTTTCTCTTTCCATGTGTTTGACTACTGGTTTTCTTAGTATCCGAAGAAACAACAAAAGCGAGCAGACAAGAACCTAGAAACGAAGAAACAACAAAATCAAGCATACAAAAGCCTAGAAACGAAGAAGCAACAATGCCAGAAAGCACGCTCATGTCCTCAATCTTAGTAAATGCCTTCGCTCAGTATATCTCTAGCAGAGGAGGGAGATGGAATTGATATATCTTGTTGGCAGTAAATCGATTAACAGATGAGCAAAAGATTGACGAATCTCCTTGGTAATTTTAGAATTTCGCTGTTCACTGAAATCTACTAACCTTTTTTGACCTCTCAATTGCTTGATCAGTCTCATCCATCATCTGATTTCCCTGATCCATTAGCTGCTGATTTGTCATATCTGCAACATTGTGCTCATAAAGCTTCATCAAACAAATTAAACAAGCAAAACAATATTCGTGGCGAAAATGTGAATGTGTGCACAGCAGACTGAAATATACTAGGATTTAAAATCATCAAAGTATTCCACACTTCCATATTTACTGTTGTAAACCAAGAGCAGAATTTGTTCTTGCTGCATATGTAACAAAATTAAGATATATTCATGGGGTGAAAACTTGTGTATGGATTTCAAGCAAATTGAAAAATAAATTAAAAGAAGCATATTACAAAGACGACAAATGTAGCGATCAAGAATGCAAACGAAAAAGAAATTTGGTGAAGTTACAAATAAACAAGAAGACAATTTCATCACTTCGATTGTTGGGACCTCCTTCTATACAGCCACCAACTTCGCTGCAATGTCAAGAATTAAATTATTTCACTCATTTTTATAGCTATGAAATTATTAATGTTACAGAGCATTCACAAAATGTCTAGCGGCTATAGGTCACTTTTCTTCTCAACAATTTCCATTTTATATACAGAATTTTGTGGGAGAATCGTTTCAATAAGCTAAAGTATACATTAATGTGCCTGGGGATATCCTTTCTTTAGCTCGTCTTTTACCTCAATATTGAAGTAGGCTAAGAAAATGTCCATCTTTTACCCAAATATTGAAGTAGCAATGAAGGCTAAGAAAATAATATTGTATCAAACCTATTTCCAATATCATAACATGAATAAAAGAAGGTGAAAACAAATTATTCTTTCTACTGTTTATGCCTTCCTCAGATTCTAATCCAGAGACCAGAATACAAATGCACTAAAGCTTGCCCTCAAAATATTGGCACAATCTCTTTCCCACACCCACATTAACATACAATGTTACCTCTGATAAATTGATATTCGCTGCTCCTTCCTTGGAGCCATCCTTCAGCAATATTACAATTAGAAATGGCAAATGCCAGTGCTTTTCTGTCTGCCTTTTCTTTTTTCAAATGAATATAGTAATAATTGTATATGTTACAAACATTTTAAGCCACAACGTAATGTCAATTCTTTTTCTATTGTTATTTTTGTGTCTGTGGATGTGCAGAGATGGGAATTGTTGAGGGAGTAGCTTACTGGAAGCGAGCAAGACATTTTCTTCTGCAAATCCTTCACCAGGGCCCTCAAAAAGATCTACTCGCTTGTTTTCAAGATTGCTTGTGTACCTTGAGCATCATCAAGAAAAATATGAATTACCACCACATAAGGAATTGCATAGCATGAGAACAAATTATTTACCAGATCAGCAGACCAGGAAGAAACTAACAATGTAGAATGTTATCAAGCACTGAATGAAGAAGCTTGAATTCCAGCTTATGATATTAAGGAAATTATTTTTTTGAGAAGAGTTTTCAAATGAACTAGTGAAAGAAGGCCTACTTATGCGTGGAAAAGAAAATAGATAATTTCACAACTGCAAACAAATTACTCCATTGACTTTTTGCTTCCAAATCATAAGAACTTGTTAACAAGTATTTAAATTTGCTAAGAAGTCATAAAGGTTGATCCATCATGAGCTAGATCACATTGTTTCCCTGATGCATATGTTCCAAGTGTGGTTAACTCTAAGGAAATTTGTCCCACTAGGAGAGTGCAAAATCTATTTATGAACTGAAATCAGACCGAGTACAAAAATTTGGAAAAATAAGTCTACGCCACTCAGTTATGATCAATTTCGGCTTCACAAAATCAAGCACATCCAAAATGAAACCAGATTGAACTAAATATCACACAACAAAATAATAATACAAAAAAAACTTCTAACATCATGAACTTTACCAAAGTAATACTACAACACAGAACAAACAGTATCATTCCCTAGACCCAGCCTTCCTCCCCCATAACCTCCATACGTGAAATTTGGCTTTTCATAAGCTGCATCTTTTATCTGATCATCACTGAACATGCTTGTTTTCTCTTCAATGATGTTTCTTATTGATTTTTTCAATGAATGGCCTATCCCCATCCCTACCTTCAAAATCATGATTTAATATCTTCTTTATATGTTTTGCTCATAAAAGAGCTTTTTCAATCACTTGGACAAGTGAGTGTTTTTTCCATTAGAATCAAGCTTATCAAAATTATATAAACTTGTACTATGCTGAGATTCAGTGTGTAAAAAACTATATGCACCCTACTTGTCTTGTAGGTAGGGGAAGAAAAGCGTGACACGTGCATAATGTAATGGGAACAATGAGAGCAACTGTAGAAACCTAATTGACATTAGTCCAGTTCAGCTCTGTTTAAGTTAACAATTCACTTCAGAGAAACAGAAATAAAAAAGATGGGCACAGGAAAGAAAAATCTGTTTGGAACTAAACTGATCAAATGCATAACCATACATTTCAGTGCCTTGAACATCATAATCTTATCAATGGACAATATTTCAGATACAAGTACAACTAATATCATTAACATAAAATTACATCACTAATATATCATCAAATTATATGAAACCTAAAAGTTTCCATATGCTAAGAAATCTTTAACTAGTTAAGATGGAGACAGCAAAATACAAGGACATCGAGTTATTGGGGTGAGAAAAGACAAGAATTCAAGAGGC
Organism: Osmanthus fragrans; assembly: GCA_019395295.1. NCBI lineage: Eukaryota > Viridiplantae > Streptophyta > Magnoliopsida > Lamiales > Oleaceae > Osmanthus > Osmanthus fragrans. The sequence continues at coordinate 14,222,392 of CM033346.1, read as the reverse complement.
ACGGAAAGGCAACAACAATATGGTGCATTAATAGAAATATATATGAGGGTGTTCGATCCCAATTTTTATGAAAAAATACATTTTAGAATAGTAGATTGATGGAGAATGTGTGGTTGAAAAATACGGAAAAGATTTTGATTTACGTGTAATATTATTTTAATGAAGAATGTGTGGTTGAAAAGAAGAAAGAGAAAAATGCATTTTGGTAAAAATGGGAATCAAACAAAGCTATATTTCGTGATTGATTTGGAACTTTCAGAAACATAATTTCTTCTACTATGGAAGCAACACAAAAATATAAAATGGCCAAATTAAGCCAGAGGGAGATGAAAACAGAAAAAACAGTAGAGACAGTTAACACAGTAATTAAACAACAAGATGCTCTATGAATTGGAAGGCAGCAACTCTGCAAGGAACTTACTGTTTTTTGAGAGCCACATACGAATTCAACTCTTTAATCTGCACAAGAAGGGCAGACAAGTCATTAGAGAATAACAAAGCAATTACTTCAAGCAAATAAAACATTCAAAAGTTTGATAAGGAAGCTGACCATTGTTTGCTTTTTCTCACTCAGCATCTTGTTTGTGTCTGAATCATTTTTATACTCTGAATCCTTTGATTCTCTGTCAAATTCTTTAATAAGCCTGGAGAAAGAAAGAGAGAGAAAGATTACTCTATGCAGCTCTTCTTTGAATACATATGTCTTTCTCTGTTTTGCACGAAAAAGATAAAGGAGAAGCATCATCATCATGCAAAACTCCTCTTTCAGGGATACTGGGTAGTAGATGTAGGTCTGATTTGACTAAATCAAATCACTCTAAATTTGATGTCCTTTACTTACTGGCCGAATTCTATGCTTTATTTGAGTCCTATGCATTGCAGACAAACGGGGCTTAAAACTTCTCTATTATGTGCAAAGTTTTTTTTGTCATTGCCTTTGGATCAGATTTGTTCGTGTAAATACTCTGGGTCTAGTTATTTTAGATAATTTGGCCGGTACTCTTTGAAGTCACGTTTTCAACAGATCATTTGAAAAATTATGAGTATAGTAATCATTCAGAATTTGTCAGTTGCCCAATTACTTATTAGTTGGTGTGCACATAAAATACATTCAAAAGTCAATATTACCTCCCTTAAGCACGTCCAATACAATATGGAAAACTATTTTCTACAGTGGATTTAGTGAGTAAAACCTGTTAAGGTCATTTCATTAAGTTCTTTGACATTCTTGTGAATCAATTTTGAAAATGGTCATCTAACTGATTTTGCCAGGTCTAGAAACTTATTAAGAATCTGCTGGTATTATGACTCGAATTTCTTTATTTCGCTTACCTTCTTCCTTTAAAATTCACCTAATCAGTAGGAGTATGCATGGAAGTCAATGAGTTGATTAAAAACCGGAACATGATGGTAAAAATCAAGGGAGATAAAATGCCTAACTTCGAAGTTCCGATGAGGACAAAACGTGTAAAACTTAAAAATACCAAGTGAAACTCAATTTAGTTACCTTACTTGACCATAGTTCCACTATCAATTCATAAGTACTTCGCAAACTTTCACTTAGCTGCATTATTATACCTCTGGTTCATAAACCCTAGGTTTTAAACTGGGAAAATACCTGAGAACTTATAAATCTAATTCAGGGCTGCTAGTTCATTTCTGATCATGGAAGGCGGTCAAGGTTCATTAAAGCACAAACATTAATGCTATAAAATTCGAATAACATAATAATCATTGCCTTCAATAGCTGTTTATAATATGATGAACTCATGGCTATAAACATTACATAAAACTACATTGAGCTGGTGTTATCAACTTTTGATTGAAGTTTAGATCTTAATGCAGACAGTGGATCAACTGAAGGTCAGAAACGAAAGTAAGATGCATGAGAGTAAATAGTTCATTTCATTATATGTGCAAGATTGGGTTTCCATGGAGTCCTAAATCTTCTAATACCACTTGAGTTTGATCTCTAGAACTTGCATGAACTTCATCCCATTTTCATACTAGAGAATATTCCGTGGAAAAAAATTACCCAATTGGCGTTCTTATTAAAATCACACGTCCCTAAGCTATCCATTTCATTGGCTGCGATCGCTAAACATAAATTTTCTCACAATAATTGCCCTGTTTATCTGGTATCTAATAATTTAATCCAACATCTCACTTTATATATATTTATCAACATTTCCATTTAAATCGTCTACTGTAAAAGGTAAAATTAACAATTACTTCACCGATTGCTATGCATTGTACACATGGATACGCATAGGTACTGAATCAAATACCTCTTACATTCACGCATCTTTTCTGTGAGCTCTTCCAGCTGCCTGCTCTGCCTATTGGAGTCCTTGATCTTCTCCAATTTTTGAAATCCATTCCTGCATTTTCAATTAGTCAATTGATCAATACATATACTAATACCTACACATTATATGTATAAATGTAATATGCGCGTGCACAGAAATTGAGATACATCAAATAAATATGAACAGCACAAGCACATTGGAACATAAAGGAACAGAATGTAAAAATACTCACGAAAGAGCTCGAAAGATATCAGAAATCTGTCCCTCGATCTCCGCTAGCTCTTCGCTCACCCCAAGTAACGAATCCATGGTCAAAATTCAAATATTTATTTTCTATAAATAAAATTTCCCAAGTTAATGACAACAACAATGAAAATGACAATGTTTCAAAAAAAAACTCCGAACAATAAAAAAAATCCAATTCACATTTGGACAATACAAATGCACGATTTGAATAGAATTTGAATAGAAATGTGAATATTCGAATCGGATTTAAGCAATGTTGTCAATGGATCTAATCGAAAAGAGAAAGCTTTTGTTAGGCAAGGAGAGACCTATGAGCTGGTTCTCTCTTTGGTTTACAGACAACGACAAGACCTATGACCCTTTTTTTTTTTTTACACTTTGCCTTTCTTTTTTCTTTTTTTATCTTGACTGTCCATTTTTATTAGTAGAATTTGATAGAAATTGATAAAATAAATCATCGAAAAGACATTCATAAAACATTTTAAAATTAAGAACATTGCTACACGTATCGAATTCTTTTTACCGAATTTTATACCTACACTCATAATAGGAGGTGAAGATCACATATTTTGAATTTTGTATTCGTGTGTGTCCCGTCTGTATGTGAGAGTGGGTAATTCAAATTCGGTACAAATATCTTTATCCTAAAATTAACTGTTAATTTTGACTTAAATTAAAATTTAGATCTTAATCGGTACCAAACATGGATCATTTTCAGAAGCTAAATTTTATATATAGTTATTGTTATTAAATAAAAAGACATTATCATATGCATATAATTATTTCATTAAAAAACATAATATTATAATGTTTAGAGAATAGGTCTCAACTGCGTTAATCACTAACTTATTTTATTTCTTAATTAAAAGTAAACTCAAGATCACATCCACTAAACGACATTTAATGCATTTTTTGGGCCGGTTAAAGCGCTAATATGATTAAGTGAAATCCACCCACGCGGTTTCTTTAAGTGAGGAAGCTTGAACACTCAATGCGTTGTTATTAATCAATCTTTAGAAAATTAACCAAAGCGAGTGCTTTCATCTTCACTTTTGCTCCCAACTTTACTGCATAGGTTCCATTAATCAATATTTAATATGTAAATATATGATTGAAAATGAGTATAAGAAATAAAATAAATTAATGTAAATGATGTCAGATGGGGGCTTAATATTACTTGTCTCTAATGACAATTTTCGTCCAATTAAATCGTTAAATCACGTGTATATGCCTACAATTTTAAAGAATGAAAAGGGAATTTCCTATTTGTATGAACAACTATTTTGTAAATAAAACTCATTTAAAATTGAGTAAATATACCACAATTTTTGTTAACTACACCATATTTTAATTACAATGAATATCCTTAAAATTTTCAATTTTTTACACTTATGTTTTTTTTTTCAAATTTTTATCATCAGCCCTCTATTATTGTTCACATTTTGTTTATAGAGACGATTTTCATCCAAAATGTTTGTGATAAGGGCCAAAAAGAATATTTATCTATTGTATTTTCAAATAATCGAAATAAGTAAATAATACAAAAGTTAAAGAAAATATTTTTAGGATGAATAAAGTAAATAATACAAAGCACGTGAGTAGAATATATTAGGATGAAAATCGTGATTAGAGAAAAAAAATATGTTAATTAATTGAAGGTTAAAATGACAATGCGACGAGAAAAATATCGAGAACATAAAAGCAAAGTGAGCAAATATAGAAAATATTTCTAATTAAAATGTGGTGTAAATATACAAAATTATTGTGTGAATATAAATATCCTTTAGAATTATTCGTTCTGGTTGAACCCCATTTTTTGAAAGAATAGATTTTATTAAAAAAAACTATTTTAAAAACTTGTGATTGGAGATGAGTTAAAAGAAAATGAACTTTTCAATAATGTGGGTCAAATAATGGCTTATTATGGAAAATGTTTGAATAAAATAAGCCATGTTGATGATAATGTTTGCATTAGACGAAGTCAATATGTTTTTTTTTTTTTTTGTTAAAAAAGAGAAACATATTTGGTATAATTTTTAGGAAAAATTGCAGCAACGGTCCCTAAACTTTCAATTTTTTGCAGACTTTACTTAACATTCAATTTGTGCCAACGAAAGTCTTAAACCTATGATAAATTAGCAGCAGATGTCCAAAATGAATGGGAACCGTTCATTTGACCGTTAGTTAACCAATAAAATTGAACTTTGATCAATTTAAATGGGTAAAAGGGTAACTTTGCTGTTTAACCCTATGAAACAATTAAAATAAATAAAATGAAAAAAACTATTCATCTCCTTTTTCACCCCTCCCTACCCACCCACTCACCCACCCTAATCCAACCCAACCCAACCAAAAAGTCAAAGCCACCATCGTCACTGCCACGAGCACAACACCTTTCCCAAACCTTTACCAGCAATTATCCTTATTTGGGACCACTACCATGGCCACCACACATTTCCTCGTTCTGCAATTATCTCGATTTGGGATCACCACCACGCATTTCACCACTGCAATATCCCCTTTTGAGATTGTCACCACGGCCACAACACCTTTCACTACTCTAGTAACAGATCCTTGGAAGGTAATTTTCTCATTTCAGATTTTTTGGTTTAGGTGGGGTGGGAGATGAATAATTTTTTCTTTTTTTTTATTTTGTTTTCGTTATTTTAAGTGTTTTATAGTGTTAAATAGAAAAGTTACCATTTTACCCTTATAAATTGGTCAAAATTGATCAAAATTCAAATTTTTTTGTCAACTAACGGTCAAATAGGTTGTTTTCATCCATATGGACATTTACCACTAATTTATCATACGTTTGGGACTTCCGTTTTCACAAATTGAATATTAGGGCAAAATCTGCAAAAAAAAAAAGATGAAAGGTTAAAGATCGCTACTACAATTCTTCCTAATTTTTATTTATAAATTTTGGAATATTTATAGATACCGTTACAGACTTTTAACTACGTTATATTTCTATTTAGCATAGATTAAAATTTAGATTTTAATTTAAATCAACAATTAATTTAAATTAAATATTTTATGAGACCCACGAACCATACATTTCATCAAATTTTATTAAAATTGAACAATATATAAATAAGGTGGTTACTATATACAATTTCATTTTTAAGAAATTGGTTTTCAATTATCAAAAATCGAGTTGTAATTAAAATTATATATATATATATATATTAAATGTATTAATGTCACAATTAAACAATTTATGATCACGGTCACACACTTATATGTTACAACTTATTTATCGGTTACAAATTATCAAATTAATTTGTCATGTATTAATTTTTTTGTCACAAATAACAAATTTTATATTTCACAATTTATTTTCGGTCACAATTTTTTTAAGTCATAATTTATTATCAAATTAATAGGTAACTTATTATTTTTAGGTCACGAATCACAAATTTTATAGGTCACAACTTAACATATTATGAGTCACAATTACATATTTAGTCATGATCTCACATTTTTTAGATTACATATTATTTGTTGATCACAAATTAATTAATTTATTGATTACAATAACTCAAATAGTTTATTACAAACACTCTTTATCACATCCCCACCGTCAACACTATTCGAACACTGCGTCACCCCACTACCACTGTAGCACCACTATCGCCAGTGCCAACACCGTTACCATTTCCCCACCGCCACCACATGCACCACCAACGATTTAGGCTCGTCAGCGTCACCACCACCTTCCCACCAATTGCTCTCTATTTCTACCACACCGTAACCCCTACCAAAAAAATTCCCCAATTTGTCGTCCTTGTCGGCACCACCGCCACTTCTTGTATCAACAATCACTACCACCATCTCCTCCACATTTACCACACTATAACCATCAACACCACTCCAAACAAATAAAGAAAATAGAGGAGATGGCAAATAAAATAGATTGCACCAACACAAACAGAGAAACACGGATGCAAATGAAAAAGAAAGCATCGACACATCAATGCAAGAAGCAACTAGTACACGAAAACAAGCATGACTCAGCATAATGCATTGTGCAACAATTTTCACAACTTGAATATCCTTCAAGCATATCTTCATAATCCATGTAGAGATTATACATTACAAACGTTTCGTTACTTTACCAAGTTAGAATCATGCAAATATCTGAAAAGTATAGGAGGAGAATACAGATACAAGATACATTAAAACTGTAGGGGTTAGCCAAAAGATATTAAAAAAAAAAAAAAAGCGAAGAAAAGTAAATAAAAATTTTTGTTAAAACAAAAATTAATTAAAATAGTAATCAAAGTAATAACATACTCCTGCAATAGCACCAAAAATTTGTTCGCTATGAAAGTGCAAATCACAAGTGTACGGGTCGCGTTCAAACACACAATAAAGATTTTGACTTTGAAAAATAACTAAAAATTTACAAAATATAAAAATCTTGAAAATTTTGGAGGAAAACATTAAATGGATTCATAGTTCTCTTAACTGTCGTTTAATTAATTTATCTACAAGTTAAGTAATAAATTACTCATTTACAATATTAGATCCAATTTTTCAATTTTAATTAATTACCTCTCTCGAGTAAAATTAACTATAATTGATTGTTTTAACCAATTATATCTATGTCGATTAAAACTGAACAATCGTTTGAAATATTTGTGAGAATAACTCAATGAGTCACATATGATTAGTGGTATATCTATATTCCTACACAAATCTAGTGTTTCTACTATTTGGTTTAAAATGTACAATCTTCCCTCGAATGATGTACAACTCACCATATATAATCATTCATCGACTATATAAATGAAAATGCAATAATAACAATAATAAAAACACATGAAAATAATTATTTAAACATTAAAAAACAAATATTGAAATTAATCCAAGCTAGGTTAAATTTCAACTATAAATCCTAACAATAAAACTTAGTCCATATTATATAAATTATAAATATGAGAATATTTATAACAATACAATACAAATATGGCAAAACAATTGAGAAAATATAAGGTTATAGATTTTTTGTTGGATTTTTGAAAATGAAATGGCTTAACCTAGGGGTGTAAGTGGTCCGATTTTACAGATTTTTGACAAATTTTCAAATCAAACCGTTTACATCGGTTTGAGAAAAACTCAAACCTAAATCAAACCATTTTGAACAGTTTGAAAAAAAACTCAAACCTAAACCTAACGATTTGATCCAGTTTTAAACCGTCGGTTTCGTCATATATTTTTTTTGTTTGTCGTCCGATTTTAAACCGCTGATTTCGCCGTATATTTTTTTGTCTGTATACTTTTATGCCATTAATTTAGGAGTGAACATTTTTTTTAAGAACCGGTGGAATTGGACCAAAATCATTTAGAAAAATAATTTGATTTTGGGACAAATTATTAAGAACCAACCAGTTCCGATCGAGTTCTCGGTTCTAGTATGGGAACCGTCGAGAGCCAGACGATTCTCATAGAATTTTTTTTATTTTTTTGGTAAAATATATGATTCAATCTCTAATCACTTTTATAAAAAATAATAAGTTTCTTTCTTCATTTTATAAGAGGAGAGAAGAATGAAAGTGTTGATTCTCAAGTCAAATTAGAATATTAGGTAAATTTATACCTAACTAAATTTATTTACAATATATAATTTCATTTCTAAGATCCGAAATTTTTATTTTGTTTTCACTTTGATTATATAGTTGTTGATTCGATCAAAACTTTTCATCTAAATTTCTACAAATTATAATCGACAGAACCAAAAGTTGCAATAATTTTTTAAAAGATGTCCAATTCAATGTAAGATTTTGATTTTAATTTTGATTGAAGTTTGTTTAATCATTGGAGTACAATGCAATTTATATAAGTTGATGATTGTTTGGTGATAGTAATTTATATGGAATACTGCGTGAGATTACTTAATGAATCGTTTCAGACTTTCAGTTTAAATGTTTATGGAATATATGAGCCTAATTTAAAAATAAATAAAAAGTCCAACACATACAAGTTACAATTTAGAAAATTTTATTTTTTAAAAAAAATTTGTATATAGTGTGTGTTTGAAACTCATTTTAATGAATTTTTTCCACGATTTTTTTTTTCTACAGTGACGGGCAAACATGCATTGGAATGGTGTCAGAGGAACATTGAGCCAACTTCACTTATTTGCCCTCATATGTTTAACCATTTTTCCGTTTTTGGCTTCCACCTTTTTCAACCCTACTCTTCCCACACGCCCCCAACAATAGCTCATCTCACAAGGGCTTAAAAGGAAAAGTGCATAATTCCTTGCAATTGACGTGCGTGTGTCGGGTGGAAATTCAGGACCAAATTTATAGTGTTCAACCATGGGGCCCAACAAAGTAAAAAATGGTAGGAAAAATTTGGCCAAAAAATGGGTGCCAAACAAGCTCATATTTTTTCACCGATTCGATTTGGTTTAAAATCGTAATAAAATTTCTCAAATCTAAACTAAACAATTTTTGACCGGTTTGGTTTGATTCAAAACCACTTAGTTAACGGGTTCACGTGGCATCAAACCAACGTTTCGAAAATGCGATTTTAGTGTGATTTTTCGATTTGACGATTTTTACTTACAGTCTTAGCTTAATCTTGAATTCCCCAATATTTCTTAAAATCTTTAGATGTATTCTCTTCGTGCTCTTGGTTTTACCCCAAAAATATCAATAAAAATGGAAAGAAAATGAAAGAAAGAAATGAAAAGCAAAAAGGAAAAGAAGAAGACGGAATCCAGAAGCTGCCCGGTTTCCATTTTAAAACCCTACGCAGAAATTTCAGTTTTGGTCCCTAGAGTTTTGGAAAGAAACAAAATGATCTCCGAACCTTAAAGTGGTGCCTAGGTGTCGGAAACGTAGCTCCTAGGCATCAAGTCTCAGCCAAATAGGGGGTGTTTGGGCCGGCTATGTAGTGAAATTCGATCCGTTGGGAAGCAAAAATTGAACCGTTTGGAATTTTTTTGTGGGACAAATTCTGCCACATTTGCAATACCAACTCTGTGAATATTTCACTCCCATTCCCAATTTTCCCTCCTCATTTGAGTCAAACTTGGTGATAATTTCGGTCAAAAGGGTAAAATGTTAAATTATTGTTCAATTATCTCCAAAATCTGCAGAAAGGACCTGCCAAAGGTTGAGTGTGGGACCGTCAGAAATGACCTAAAAATTGATTTTCGATGGATGAGAAGCGCTCCCAGACAGGCCCTCATATTTTCTTCTTTTTCTTTTTACACACAAGTCTTCTAGCAATTTGCACTCAAGGTCCCTTAACTTTAATCTTGTACAATTTGATCCTCAAATTTTAACTTTATTCTCAATTACGCCCCAATAAATTGCATACGTAGTCTTCCAACTTTTCTATGTTTGTACACTTTGGTCCCCAACTTCACATGTTTTGTATGTTTTTAGTCATTTTTTTCTCATTTTGTCTTGTTCTATTTCCTTTTGAGGTTTTAACCTACAAAATCCATAATTACACAATTGTAAATAGAAATTTGCTCAATTTAATCAATAATTAGCTTGTCAAAGTATCTAATGAGTGTGCAAAAACACACTTATCATTGAGTTATACCCTCTCACACAGTTCCCAAAATGTCAAAATACTCATCACAGTCGTAATCGAGTAGATAATCTGGTTTCTTTTCGTCGACTTCGTCTTCCTCGAATGGAAAATAAGTTTTCTCCATGTGAACTTGGATGAGTAAATGATCACCCCTTTACTTGGCCCCATTTTTGGTAAATCGAGATCATAAGCCTGCCATGCACGACAATAACCATCCACCGGTGGTGTCTCGAACTTCATCTTGAATGAAAATGTAAAGAAAGTTGTGCATGCTAATGAATATTTATGTTCTCTCTCAAAATATACAAAAGTTAGATTTTGCATTATGGAAAGAGGAGAGTGTCTCCCATATTTCCTTAATCAACTAGGATTAGTATAGGACAGTTGCGGCAGCTAGGTTGAAGAAAAATTTACACTATTAATTAAGGAAAATGCTTGTTATATATCGTCATTTACAAATTCTTTTACAATTGATTATTTGACGATATTTTGAATTAAAAGTGTTGAAATTTCTTCACCACTTAAACAATTATGTATATGTAATGTGGGTTTATGCCCGGAAAAAAAAAATAAAGTGGTGGGATTTTTATTTTTTAGTTGGTGAGATTTTTACTGTCACTCGATCTGTTGGTAAACAAAATTTTAAATTATGATGTACATTTAGCACAGTCGATTAATTAATGGTTAAATATATTCACACCACATTTTTTAATAAATAGACTACATTTTAATTGTATGAAAATCTCATAAACTTTACACATTAGCGCATTCACACCTCAAACTTTTTTTCATCATATATTATTCTCAAATTAACATAAATTGTTTTCTGAGTATGGTTTCTTTCCAAAATTTTGTTTATTAAATTATTCTAATTTTAAGGAATGTTAATAGTATTTTTGGACGAAAATCATGATTAAAGACAAGATTTTCAGATTAATGAAATGTTAAAATTAAGAATGTGATGAAAAAAAAGTTAGGAATATAATCTAACAATAAATTACAGGTTAATGATCTAATAAATGCGCTGTGAATTTGTTGGGCATTTTCGATTGAGGGTTGGGGATAAATTCAGGGATTAATAGCAAAATTAGATTTAAAAACTTTAAGTTGGACAGCTTGCGTTGGTGTGGAGCTTCTTGATTTCAAACGCCTCTTAGTTGGAGAATGAGACGGCTAAGGCATCTATCCTCATATAGAGCCATATAAAAATGTAGGGCAAGTTTGTGCCCAAAAATTTTCAAATCAAATTTACGAGTATGAGAAACGGTTTCAATACTTATAACTTATGGGATAAATGGTACCTTTTATTTTCATTACTAACTAGGATAATGTTGTGCGTACAGAAAATTTCCACAGAAATTTTACATAATTTCAAAAAATTTGACTTGACACCTTGCATCAATGATTTCTATTCCACCAACCCACTTACCGGCCCCCCCCTTTTACCCCACCCCAACACACCCAGCAACCAACACACCCCACCCCTTTTCCCACTTTTTTCTTTATTATTTATGTATGACATTTAAATTCAGGGATTAATAGCAAAATTGGATTTAAAACTTTAAGTTGGACAGCTTGCGTTGGTGTGGAGCTTCTTGATTTCAAACGCCTCTTAGTTGGAGAATGAGACGGCTAAGGCATCGATCCTCATATAGAGCCATATAAAAATGTAGGGCAAGTTTGTGCCCAAAAATTTTCAAATCAAATTTACGAGTATGAGAAACGGTTTCAATACTTATAACTTATGGGATAAATGATACCTTTTATTTTCATTGCTAACTAGGATAATATTGTGCGTACAGAAAATTTCCACAGAAATCATACATAATTTCAAAAATTCTGACTTGACACCTTGCATCAATGATTTCTATTCCACCAACCCACTTACCGCCCCCCTTTTACCCCACCCCAACACACCCCGCAACCAACACACCCCACTCATTTTCCCACTTTTTTCTTTATTATTTATGTATGACATTTCGACATTATTATGAAAATGTTAAACGAAGTCGAAATATTGTATTTTTAACACCATTTCGAAGTGCTCACAACCTAGTTTATCGCATCCTTAACTACGTGTAAAACGGTCAACCGTAGCAAAAGTTACCACTCGTCGAAAAAGGTCGTTCCAAAATATATAAATGATTTTTCTTGTTTTTGTCTTAATTTTTGGGATTATTGCGGGATGTCAAACGAAATCGAAATGTTACATTCTTAACACCATTTCGAAGTGCTGACGGCCTAGTTTATCGCATCCTTAACCACATGCGAAACGGCCAACCGTAATAAAAGTTACCAATCGTCGAAATATGTCGTTTCAAAATATAAAAATGATTTTTCTTGTTTTTGTCCCAATTTTCGAGATTATTGCGGGATGTCAAACGAAATCGAAATGTTACATTCTTAACACCATTTCGAAGTGCTAACGGCCTAGTTTACCGCATCCTTAACTGCGTGCGAAAAGGCCAACAGTAGCAAAAGTTACAAGTCGTCGAAATAGGTCATTCCAAAATATATAAATGATTTTTCTTGTTTTTGTCCCAATTTTCGAGATTATAGCAGGATGTCAAACGAAATCAAAATGTTACATTCTTATCACCATTTCGAAGTGCTAATGGCCTAATTTATCGCATCCTTAACCGAGTGCGAAACGGCCAACCGTAACAAAAGTTACAAGTCGTCGAAATTGGTCGTTTCAAAATATAAAAATGATTTTTCTTGTTTTTGTCTCAATTTTCGAAATTATTGCGGGATGCCAAAATGGTCTTTCTGTCATTTTCAAAATGGTCTTAAAAATGTAATATTTTGATTTCGCTTGATATCCTATTACAACAAAAAGACCATTTTGACATCCCACAATAATTCTGAAAATTGAGACAAAAACAAAAACAAAAAAATCATTTATATATTTTGGAACGACCTATTTTGACGAATGGTAACTTTTGCTACGGTTGGCCGTTTCGCACGCGGTTAAGGATGCGATAAATTAGGCTGTGAGCACTTCGAAATGGTGTTAAGAATGTAACATTTCGATTTCGTTTGACATCCCGCAATAATCTCGAAAATTGGGACAAAAATAAGAAAAATCATTTTTATATTTTGAAACGACCTATTTCGACGAGTGGTAACTTTTGTTACGGTTGACCGTTTCGAACGTGGTTAAAGATGCGATAAACTAGGCCGTCGGCACTTTGAAATGGTGTTAAGAATGTAACATTTCGTTTTCGTTTGACATCCCGCAATAATCCCAAAAATTAAGACAAAAACAAGAAAAATCATTTATATATTTTGGAACGGCCTTTTTCGATGAGTGATAACTTTTGTTACGGTTGGCCGTTTTACACGTAGTTAAGAATGCGATAAATTAGGTCGTGAGCACTTCGAAATGGTGTTAAAAATGCAATATTTTGCCTTCATTTAATGTTCTCATAATAATGTCGAAATGTCATATATAAATAACAAAGAAAAAGGTGGAGAAAAGGGTGAGGTGTGTTAGAGCGGGGTAAAAGGGGGGCGGTAAGTGGGTTGGCGGAAGAGAAATAATTAATGCAAGGTGTCAAGTCAGATTTTTTGAAATTCTGTATGATTTTTGTGGAAATTTTCTGTACGGACAGCATTATCCTTGCTAACTATGGCAGGTGAATTAGTAAGTACATGTCATTTTCACGATCGACTGAAAAATGAAAATACAAATTTGATTACTCTTTAAGGTCTTGCACAACTTTTATGAATAGAGTTTATGTCAATAGAGCTTTGGGAAGTATTTTCAAAAATTGTTTCTAAAAAGTTTTTAATTGTTTGGTTGTGAAAAGTTATCTAAACGCAAAATTAATTTTTCTGGCAGAATAACTATAAAAATATTTCTGTAAAAACTACATATTTATTTGACTAATTATTAATTTTCTAATGTATTTCATTAATTTTGTTTTCACAAATAATATCTATGTTAATATAATATCAAATCTATTAAGATTAATATTTTTACTTAAATTATCATGACACGTTTATTTCAATAAATAACATATTACTTAAAAGTTAAAATCTGTTTTTTTCAATTATACACAATATGTCATTTTTATCGTATTATAACACACCAATATACTTATACAGTCTAAAATGATAAATATTAAGATAAATGGTGATTCTACGTGTACATAATAATGTGCATAAGAATTTACACATCTCTCACATGGAGTGGAGCTTTTACACAATAAAATATGCATGAACCCCTCTCAATGTAAGAGGAGTGTAACTGTGTGTACACCTTGAGGTGTACACATAACATTATTCTAAGATAAATCATGTCATAAATCTTCACAAATTCATTAATAATATTTGGAGTTTGTCAGTTTGATAGTTATTTATATCTAGAATCAATGCTCATAGTATAATAAATATCAATGACATGACATCAATTTATTGATAAATAACAAATTTTATTCTAATATTCAAATCTAATATAAATATATTCGCCAATGAATTAATATGATTCATTATTCGATGCTTAACATAAAATGAAGACAGGTGCACATTTAATCATACATATATTTAAATTTTTTATTTAGAAAAGCTCAAAATTTGAGTTTGCAAAACCAATTGAGATCTTGGTAATCCGACCTATAATGTGCAAAAACACCCGTTTGATATATTTTTAAAAATTGATAAAAAAAAAAAAAAAAAAAAAAAAAGGTCAATTTTTATAGCTAATTTTGATGGCGCGTTAATAGGACTAACAATTTTTATTAAATTTTCAACCACACATTTTATCAAATTTTATAAAATCTAAAAAAAAAATAAAAAAAATCAAATCAAATCAAAATTTTAACTACGCTAATTAAGGTACAAAATATAATTCCCACAACGGTTACATGTTCATGTGCCATTTTGAAGTGTAAAATAAAATAAATTTAGCATATCATTTTTAGCCTCCGGTAAAAATTTATAAATGATCAAATTTTGTTTCAACTATAAATTTCAATTATCCACAAGTACCATCCACTTAACTCATTTCTATCTATTTATAAATTATACAGCTTATAAATTCTTCTCAACCAGGATCTTAGTATTCAGTGTGTTCATAGAAAGATATGCTTCTCAATTCATACTAGGAACAAAATGGCACAAGCAGTGGTTGTTCTTAAAGAGAAAATATAACAAAAACAAGACCTACATAATTACAAGAAGTGAATTCTACTAGCTGGATGATATCAAAGCATAAAGAAAATATTGCACCAGCAAGTTGTGTAGCAGCTATTCTTCTCAGACATCATCAAAGTATTTTTCTTCAGCATCATGATTTACTTCTTTCATCCAGTGATCGTCTAAGGTCTCATCCTGGTCAATTTTGGAGTAGTCCAGATGCTGATGATCTTCCCCTGCCAAAAACTTCTGCTGCATGATGTAGGTGAACTGCTCCATCCGATCTTTCATCTCCTCAGGTGACAAACCATCTTCCTCGATGGGTTCTGGGGTTGTAGATTGCCCGTTGTTGTACACACCGTGATTCGAGTGTAACTAGTAAATTTAAAAATTATGATATGAGATCATATTTCGAAACAACTGCAATAACTGACAAAAATAAACTACAGATATGCCCGTTTCAACTTCTTTCTGGTTTTCACAAAGTTGGGACGTGCTTAAAAGGAGCACATAAAATGGATTAGTTCCAATTTGTTTTTATAATGGATCAAGCATGTCACCCGGGGGGGGGGGGGGGGGGGGGGGGGGGGGGGGGGGGGGGGGGTTAAGAAAAGCAAAAGAAAAATAAGAATAAGCTGAAAATCAGCTTCACAGGAAACTATCATTACAGTTTCTTAGTCTAGTTGCCAGATTCCCTTTAGAAGTCACCTATCCCATAATTTTCAGCTCACGGTATGGCTAAAAGCTAAGATTTTATTCTCATTTCTTTTGTTCCAGTAAAACAACGTAGAACTCCTAGAACAATACAAGTTAAGATGCCTAATGCAACCAAAAGATCTTAACAAGTTGAGAAGGGGAGAACCACTCACAAAATAGAAAATACATGCCATCTGGCATCTTACTGGGATCCTGAGTATCAAATCAATATAAAGCCACCTACACTAGTTATTCAAGGTAGTTATGAAAACTCCAGGCAGCAGCAATATAAAACGAAACCCAAATGGCAGATATGGCCTGACCGAGGATCCGTTCTTTTCCTACACTACAAAGCACGAAAATGCCTATAGTTCACACAAAGAATGTGGAAAGCTAATAATCTAATCACATCATTTACACAATCTACTTTAATAGTCGAAACATGCTTGCCAGCATATTATGAATATAAATGAGTCAAATGATATAGTTCTCTAAAAAAGTTCATCCATTACACTTTACATGGAGGTGACAAAATAAAAATTCTGTTTTGAAAGGTCAAACTATTTTTATCAAACATTTCCCATTTTTCAGTTTACAACTAAAAAATCAGCATCTCTCATTCAGGAACTTTGGACTTGAGAAAGTGCAAATAGGGAAATGAATTTAAAAGGCATCATTTCTGAAATCAGTCTGTAGTTAAAGAATGGAAGGAGTCAGTTAAATGCTCTTTTTAAAAGCTTTCTACCCATAGAAATTGGCATTAATTAGCTCATAGATCAAGGAAATATTGATCTTGAGAATTTTCCTTATTTTTCTAGGGGTGTTAAATTAAAGAAAAATTAGAACAAATCTGTTGACTCCATGGGTGCCACCATGTCACATTTGAAAACGACTACTCTATATGTTATAAGCTTTGATAGTACAGTTTTCAATACTTTAGTTATTTTTCTCATAGGTGAGAACAGATAATTTGTCGGAAAAGAATTCAGCCTAAAAAAGGCAAATAAAAGACTGGCATACGTACGAGTGAAAGAGTACCGCACTTATTTACATTAATAGAATATTATGATGGAGTTACATGTGGATATGATGTGACAGTTATTTCTACCAAATAAAGGATTTTCTTAGCTATACGCCATGCACAAATATCTGAGTTTCAAAATATTTAACTTAAAACTAACCAATAAATCAAGAAGGAAACAACACTGAACATCCAACATTAACTATAGTACACTAAAGGGCATTAAAAGATCTCTTCACAATGTCAAAGCATGAAACCAAAGGGGAATAAAAAATGTCATGCAAAAGAGACGTATGTGAATGCTGAACACTTAAGTATAAGGAAGGCCAAATTATTCAATTTCTTATTGTAATATATAGTATCTAACAGAACTATTCTCTCAACTAAGTTCAGAAGTGATGAGGCCATCACATGTTTGAGCCAACTTATTTTCTTGTGGACCATTTATTTGTGTTTTATTTCATTGGGTTTGTAAGTGGGCTGGCCCAAGCCCCTTTTATCAGGTTTTGCATTGGGCCTGTTTTGTATTGGCCCAAGTCTTTTATGCTTTTGGGATATATACAACATTTTTATGTAAGTGGGAGACAAATGATGAATGAATGAAAATGGTTCGCTTGTGGCCTAGGGCTTCCACCTTCTCCCCGTTCCCCTGAATTGCTGTTTCTTCTCCGGTTTCTCCCCTCATTCTCTCCGATTTCTCTCTCTCTCTTGCTGTCTTCTTCTTCATACTACATCAAAGTGGTATCAGAGTTAAACCTGGCTCCAACTTCCTCAACAGAAAAGATAAATGGGAGTTTGAGCTTCTGGGTTTAACTTCAACTGAATTCCTTCCTATACAAATTACGACTCCTAAAAAAACCCAGTACACACGACCAAATTCCCAACAACCACCCGCTGCAATCCTCCACCGAAATCAAACCCCAACATCATTTCACCACACTTCAAACCTGCTACTGCAAAATCCAAAACCACCTTCTTCTGCAACTATCAACAATCAAAATGAAGTCGCCAGAAATTGACCCATCGCCTTTCCCATCTCGAGCCACTCGCGACAGCTCGGAGCACCCACCTAGCCACCGTCACCTCCACTCGTGACACTCATGGACGCCGACTGCCGATCATCTTCACAGCATCGTCGCCCGTCACACACATCCGTGACTGCCATCGCCACAGCCAGCTAGAGCTAGACAAAACTCTACCCAACCCGCTCAACCCAAACCAAATCGATCAGTTTTGGTTGGATTTTTACATTCAATTGGGTTGAGTTGGGTTGAAAAATTGAATTTGAGGTTGGGTTGGGTCGCAAGTTATGAATTAAAACCTAACCCAACCCAACCCGATAAATTAAAAAATTAATATCTAAGATGAAAAAAAAATTAAATAGATATAATAGTAAAGATAAGAGAATGACTTATAATATATAAACATCAATTTTCTTCACATAGACCGATTTACATGAACACTATTTACAAATGTAATATTATTTGATAATAAAATAAAAATTAAAGACAAGATGATCAAATGAATGAATTCCAAAAAATTGTAAAAAAAAAATGCTTCATAAATTTTAAACTTATTTATACATTATTTTTAGAAAGAACTCCTTATATGTGTATTTAAAAAACGGAGGTTTTCAAGTAATTTCATACCCTAAAAAATTATCCAAATTTAACAAATAAATCGGATTCAACTTTAATTGGGTCGAAGCCCAAACTGACCAACCCAACCCAAACCGATCAAGTTCGGTTTGTGTTGAGTTGGGTTTAAAACAATAATTGGATTGGGTTAGGTTGGAAAAAAAATCGACCCAGCCCACGCCCACGCCTACAGCGAGCAGTGTCTCTCTCGTTCATCTTTGCCTCTAATCTGATATTTAGCCTTGTGGTAGTTAAGTAATGTATTAATATTGGGCCATATGTTAATCCATGGGTAGTGTATGTTTTAGGCCTCAGTTAGTGGCCTATTTGTTTGTCTATATAATTTAGTTTGATTTTGTTAAAAAAAAGAAGAGAAAAGTGAAAAAAAAGAGGAAGTATTTTCTAATATTATTTTGCAGGTATCTATTTTGTCCCGTTGATCGGCTTGGTTACCTCAACGAACGAAAGGAAAGTTCTTGTTTTTACTTATTATTGGTTTATATTACCATTTCGTCTTAAAATTGCATCGATTATATTTTTGTGCTGCTGTTATTCTAGTTTTACCCTAAAATCACGTAACTGCATCCATTAACTTCGTTAAAATTCCACTTTACCTCACTTATTTTACGTGATTAAGTTTTGATTAGTGTTTGACCCTTGCTTTGCTATTTTACATATACCAGCAGTATTAGTTTGTCGTATTTGAATTTATTTAATCCAAAAATTTTAAAATAAAAAAAAATCTCAAGTTGTTATTTTTCATTGCATGCACTTATTGTACATTGATCTCTCCATTGCACGTCATTTAGCTGCTAATACAATGCATCTTCTATTTTAAGTACCCTAACCATGGACCCTTCAAAATTTGATGCACTTACTCGACAAATATCAGTTCTCCAAATCATAATGACTGCCACTCTTGAAGAGAGTAGGGGTTGATCTGCTAGTTTGAACAATTTTAAGCAAATCCCTCGTTCGACTGATGTTGATAATTTTGAAGTCTCATAATAGACAGTATCGTGGTCAAAAGGTGATCAAAAATACTTTCGACACGATCGTAGGGATAGGGATTAGGTTCGTGAGCGAGAACGAGACTCTGATCGTCACGGTATTTATTCTCCTCCTCGTCATAAGAAATGTTTCTTTAGGGATTAGGTTCGTGAGCGAGAACGAGACTATGATCGTCACGGTATTTATTCTCCTCCTCGTCATAAGGAATGTTTCTTTATAAACATTAAAGTAGATGCTCCTACTTTCGATGGTTGCTTAGATTTTGAAATTTTTACTCAATGGACCGCCCTTAAACAAGGGAATCAGTTAGTGACCGAGTATATTGCTCAATTTGAGGAATTTCAAATGAAATGTCATGTCATTGAGGATGAGGCCTTGATTTTAAGTAGATTTATACAAGGTCTAAGAGATGATCTTAGGCATGAGTTTTTCTTTCGGGGTGTCACTATTCTTGATTACGCTTACTCTTTAGCTCGAGATTATGAGTTACTTTTTAGTACTCCATATGAAAAGCGCGATCACCATCGTTCACCCATTTCATTAGCGCCACCTCATCTTAAGTCTATCAGAAGATTTTCACCGTCTAATGTCCCTCCTGTCTTACAAAATAAGGGAAAAATTTCTGAAATTTCAAAGACTTCTTCTGACTTGCAGTGCTTCAACTGTAAGAACTTTGGCCACATCTCTTCCAAATGTCCTAACCAAACTTTAGTCATTGAAGGACGAAAGAATGTAATAGACGAGCCATTAAAAGATGTAGTTTATGAACCTAAACTTGAAGATTCCGATGACTTGGATGATAGTGAGGACACCTCCTTAGGTGGTGACCTAACTCTTCTGGAGAATCTAGATATTATACCACTTCTTCCCGATACCTCTCAGTCGAGCATTGTATGTCGTACCCTTGTCCAACCCAAATGTGCCGAGGATTTGCTTAATCATGCCATTTGTAAGGAAAATCTTGGGAATTAGGATTTGATCTTCCCAACAATTCAAATTACATATAACAATTTTATGAATAGATCTATAAGAACGAGTCCATTCGAAGTTTCTCATGGTTAAGAGACTAGGAAGCTTTTAGACCTTATTTCCATATCGCCACATGCTGATGTGTCTATGTCAATTGAGGTAGTTGTACCACATCTTCATAACTTGCATATTGAGATCAATAAACAATTTGAAGCAAGTAATGCATTATATAAATTTCAAACTGATTTGCACACACGACATTTTGAATTTAATATTGAGGATTATGTTATATTGTAAGCCGGTAGTGCTGGTTCTTATGAAATTTCAAAGCATATTGGTTCAAATGCATATGTCATTAATCTTTTATCACGTTTTGACCACTATTCAATTTTAACTGTTAAGGATTTCATTACTTACAAAGGCTATTTTAACCTCTGACGATCATTTTCTACCTCCACATGGGAACTCCTACAATGAATCTTTTGCTATGTTTACTCCAATACCACATATCACAGCACACAAAGATAAAATTTATGTTATTTTAAATGAACAGATTGTGTTGACCAATGATAAAGAGATTCAATGTTTTCTTGTTTGTTGGGTGGATCAACTTGATTCTGATGGTATATTGAATCCCACAGAGAGACTTCAACATTGTGATCTAGATTCATTGGAACTTTATAGGAGTCAACAAGATCTTCCTTCACCCAGGTCATCTTGGTCAGATCATATTTTTGAAAATAATTTACAATTGACGTTGTCATCATTTGTGGAGTTTCGATATTTGGTTCGTCAGAAAGATCATCCCCCATTGCTTGACTTGGAGCAATTTGGATATTAGATCGACTACACCCCGTTGCGTTTTGTCCACTCGACAGAGTCGAGTTTTTCTCCCACCCCGGGAGAGTTGATGAGGCCATCACATGTTTGGGCCAACTTATTTTCTTGTGGACTATTTATTTGTGTTTTATTTCATTGGGTTTGTAAGTGGGCTAGCTCAAGCCCCTTTTATTATGTTTTGCATTGGGTCTGTTTTGTATTAGCCCAAGTCTTTTATGCTTTTGGGATATATACAACCTTTTTATGTAAGTGGAAGACAGACGATGAATGAATGAAAATGATTCATTTGTGGCCTAGGCTTCCTCCTTCTCCCCGTTCCCCTGATATGCTGTTTCTTCTCTGGTTTCTCCCCTCATTCTCTCCAGTTTCTCTCCCTTTCTTGTTGTTTTCTTCTTCATACTACATCAAAGTAGATGCTTCTACTTTCTACGGTACTTATTCTCCTCCTTATCATAAGGAGCGTTTCTTTAGAAACATTAAAGTAGCTGCTCCTACTTTCGACGGTTGCTTAGATTTTGAAATTTTTACTCAATGAACTGCCCTTAAACAAGAGAATCAGTTAGTGACCGAGTATATTGCTCAATTTGAAGAATTTCGAATGAAATGTCATGTAATTGAGGATGAGGCCTTGATTTTGAGTAAATTTATACAAGGTCTAAGAGATTATCTTAAGCGTGAGCTTTTCTTTCGGGGTGTCACTACTCTTGATCATGCCTACTCTTTAGCCCGAAATTATGAGTTACTTTTTAGTACTCCAAATGAAAAACACGATCACCATCGTTCACCCATTTCATTAGCGCCACCTCATCTTAAATCTATCAGAAAACCTTCACCGTCTAATGGTCCTCCTGTGTTAAAAAATAAGTGTAAAATTTCTGAAATTTCAAAGGCTTCTTCTAACTTGCAGTGATTCAACTGTAAGGACTTTGGTCACATCTCTTCCAAATGTCCTAACCAAGCTTTAGTCATGAAATAACGAAATAATGTAATAGATGAGCGGTTGGAAGATCAAGTCTACGAACCTAACTTGAAGAGTTTGATGACTTGGATGATAGTGAGAACACCTTCTTAGGTAGTATTCGAACTTTACCTATGACTTTAGGTATTGTACCCCTTGTTCCCGATACTTCTAAGTCAAGCGTTGTATGTGGTGCCCTTATCCAACCTAAAGGTACTGATGAGCTGTGTAATCATGCCATTTTTAAGGAAAATCTTAGGAATTGGGATTTGACCCTCCCTACAGTTCAAACTACATATAACAATTTTGTGAATCGATCTATAAATACGAGTCTCTTCGAAGTAACTCTTGGTTACGAGCCTAGGAAGTCTTTAGGCCTTATTCCCATGTCCCCACATGCTGATGTGTCTATGTCAATTGAGGTAGTTGTACCACATCTTCATAACTTGCATATTGAGATCAATAAGCAATTTGAAGCAAGTAATGCATTATATAAACTTCAAGTTGATATGCACACGCAACAGTTTGAATTTAATATTGAGGATTATGTTATATTGCAAGCCTGTAGTGCTGGTCCTTATAAAATTTTAAAGCAGGTTGGTTCAAATGCATTTGTCATTAATCTTTTATCACACTTTAGCCACCACTCTATTTTAACTGTTGAGGACTTCGTCGATTACAAATGTTATTTCAACCCCTTTGATGATCCTTTTCTATCTCCACCTGGAAGCTCCCACACTGAATCTTTTGTTATGTCTATTCTACCACCTTTCACAGCACACAAGAATAAAATTGATGTTATTTTAGATGAACAGATTGTGTTGACCAATGATAAAGATTCAGTACTTTATTGTTCATTGGGTGGATCGACTTGGGATTCCTAGGGAGAGACTTCAACATGATGATCCAGATTCATTGGAACTTTATAGGAGTCAACAATATCTTCCTTCACCAAGGTCATCTTGGTCAGATCATATTTTTGGAAATAATTTGCAATTGACGTTGTCATCATTTGTGGAGTTTCGATATTTGGTTCGTCAGAAAAATCGTCCCCCATGGCTTGACTTCGGGCAATTTGAGTATTAGAACGACTGCATCCCGTTGCGTTTTGTCCACGACAGAGTCGAGTTTTTCTCCCACCCTCGGAGAGTTGATGAGACCATCACATGTTTGGGCCAACTTATTTTCTTGTGGACCATTTATTTGTGTTTTATTTCATTGGGCTTGTATAGTGGGTTTGACCCAAGCCCTTTCTCTTTAGGGTTTTTATTTTGCTACTTATATTTGGTTTGTTGACAATTAAAGAGGACGATGAATTGATGAAATGAAAATGGTGTTGGCTTTCAGCCAACGAAATCTCCCCTTCCTTTGATTCTCTTCCCTCCCTCGTTTCTTCTCTGGTTCTCTCCCTTTGTTACTTCTATTATTCTTCTTCCCCTTCGTTCTGTGATTCTCTTGCTTGCTGCAATTGTCTCTTATTTCCTGTGTTTAATTGCTGCTTCTAATTAACTGTGGGAATAATTCCATTGATCCTACATCAAGAAGCCTGCTAAAAGGAGCAATCTAAAGAGTATTAGCTGCATTGCAGTCCACTTATTCCAAGTATAGTAAAATCAATTTTATCTTTGAAGAGTAACGAGATTTCAGATAATAAAAGAACATATTTTAATAGAACTCTAGTGAGACAAGTATAATCAGGAAGAAACAATAATAGAAACTTTTACCAAAATAACGAATCACGGGTGGCAAAACCAATTGCCTATATTAATGTAAAACAGAAAGGGGCAAATTTATTTGCTAAGGATGTGTATCAACATATACAAAGTAAAGGAGCATATGAAACTAAGTATGCAAATTAAAGTGGTCAAAGGACCCAATATTTTTTACCTCAAGGCTCCTTGAGCTTTTAGTACCGAGGCCAACTGTCAAGTCCTCTCTTTCCTTCTCCATCTCCTCCTTACCTCCACCTTCTTCTTCCTCCTCCTCCTCTTCTTCTTCCTCCTCCTCCTCCTCTTCTTCTTGCCTCTCTCTTTCATTTCCAACCCAATCACTCTGAGCCACACCTAAACGTTGCTGCTCCACCCTAATTTTCTCCACTAATATGGCCTCCTCAGATCGCCTCATCAGAGTCTCCGACCACCGCTCTCCAGGCCTCGCCATACGCCTCCCACTTAGGTCCTGAAATTTTCCCACGTACTCATGATGTAAATAGGGCTCTCTCTCCCTCATTGAATCCTCAGAAAAGTATTGCCCATGTGCTATTAAGTTATCCATATATGCCAGCCTCCGATTCCTGATCTTTGCAGACTTTGACTTCTTTTCCTCCTCAGTTGGACTGATGACACTCCTTAGACGATTTAAATGCCAATTGATTTCGTAATCATCTTTCGACACATCAAATTCTTTGAGTTCCTTGAGGGATAATTTTGATCCATACCGCTCTAAATTCATCAAATAAGCACAGGATTAGAGCAAAAATCAGAAATTTACGAATTTTGTGAAGCAATCCATGTTTGTGTTTGCATTTAATAAAAACAGAATACGTCCACAATCAAATGCAATTTGCAGTGCATTAAGTATTTCCCTCTAAACCCAAAAAAAGGTCACGTCCCCATAACAGTGGGAACGAGTTAAATATAATCTAAACATAAAATTCTATCATACGAATTGTCCGTAAACAGAAAAGGGACCTCACTGTCCATACCTAACTTCAATAATAACACTCCGACGAAGAATAAGATGAAGGAAAACTCTATATTAAATAAAATTTGAAGGGACTTTGAATAATTTATCTCTTTTAACATATTTATGATCAGAAACACATACCCAATTACCCAAAAAGACAGTTAGAGGCATATACTAGGAACCGATTCAAATCAGATTAAGAGACAGCAGGTACCTAAGAAAACAGCGACGTCGCGAGAAAGGAGGTCGAGGAGGAGGGATTTGCGTTGGGAGGGGGTGACTGCAGAGGATTGTACCGCGCGAGGGAAGTACAAGTCCTCAATCTGTGACAGCCTATCCGATATGCCTCCCTTGGCGTCGCTGTTTATCATGGCTTTGGCTGATTTCTCTATAGAAGATCTTCTCCGTAGAGAACCCACCAATAGTGCCGTGTATTGCTGATCTTGGAGCCGGGCTAGGTTAAATGAGTCGGTATCGTCGTGCACAGCTGGGGAGGGTTATTAAGCCGACTTTTATAGTGGGGATGAGTTGGGATGCCATCTCTCACAAAGTTTTTGTTTAAATGACTTTTGACCAAATTATTTAAAAAAAATAAAAATTTGTTATGAAATAGAGAAGAAGAAGAAGAAAATTAAGTCAATAGATTTGTGTGTGTTTTATTAATGATCAAAACCCTATATTTATAGGTAAGAATCAGTGATACAATGGTAATAATTTCTAGGACTACAGGGATATAATTGTCATTCACTACAAATCCTAATAAACTTTCCTTTTACAACACTCCCCCTTGAATGACACATTACAAAATATCTGCCTCATTAAAACCTTGTTTGATAAAAACCTAATAGGACAAAAAAATCAAACGAAGGAAAAAGAGTACAGTTATTTTGGAGTATTAAAAAAAATGCTGCCTCATTAAAACCTTGCTAGAAAAATTCAGTGGGATAAAATCTATGCGAAGGAAAAAGAGTACAACTACTCCCCCTGATGTTGATCACTAAAAATCTTTAAGTCGACGCATTCCAATCCCATGGACTAACTTCTTGAATGTAGATGTTGGCAGTGCTTTTGTGAATAAATCGGCCAAATTGTCACTTGAGCGAATTTGTTGAACATCGATGTCGCCATTCTTCTGAAACTCGTGTGTATGAAAGAATTTTAGAGAAATATGCTTCGTCCTGTCGCCTTTAATATAGCATCCTTTGAGTTGTGCAATACAAGCTGCATTGTCTTCATATAAAATTGTTGGACTATCTTTTGTTGAAGTTAATCCGCATGATGCTTGGATATGATGGGTCATGTTCCTCAACCATACACATTCTCGCCCTACTTCATGGATTGCAATAATTTCAGAATGATTTGAGGATGTTGCTGTCAAGGATTGCGTCACAGATCTCCACGATATAGCTGTTCCTCCACGTGTAAACACATATCCTGTTTGTGATTTAGCTTTATGTGGGTCAGATAAATAACCTGCATCTGCATATCCCACTAAAGTAGATCCTGACTTTTGGGAGTAAAATAATCCCAAGTCAATCGTACCCTTTAGGTAACGAAAAATGTGTTTAACACCATTCCAATGTCTTTGACTTGGTGTAGAGTTATATCTTGCAAGGAGATTTACAGAAAAAGCTATGTCGGGTCGAGTGCAATTTGCAAGATATGTTAATGCTCCAATTGCACTAAAATATGGTACTTCAGGACCAAGAACATTTTCTCCATCTTCAAGTGGACGAAATGGGTCTTTTTTTACATCAAGTGATCGAACAATCATAGGTGATGCCAATAGATGTGCATTATCCATATAAAATCGTTTAAAACTTTTTCTGTATATGTAGATTGATGAACAAACAATCCTTCTGGGAAGTGTTCGATTTGCAACCCGAGACAAAATTTGGTTTTTCCTAAATCTTTCATCTCAAATTCATTTTTCAAATAGTTAGCAGTTTGTTGAGCTCTTCAGGAGTTCCAATTAAGTTTAGATCATCAACATAAACTGTGACAATTGCAAATTCAATATTTGTTTTCTTTATAAAAACACATGGGCAGACATCGTCATTTTTATAACCCTCCTTCAACAAATATTCGCTAAGACGATTATACCACATGCGTCGGAATTGTTTCAGTCCATATAATGATCTTTGCAATTTAATTGAGAACATGGTTCTCGGGCATGTATCGTTTGCTCCCGGCACTTTAAGTCCTTCGGGGACTTTCATATATATGTCACTATCAAGTGAGCCATATAAGTATGCAGTTACTACATCCATAAGGCGCATATCAAGTTTTTGTGACACAGTCAAACTAATCAAAAATCTAAAAGTGATGGTGTCCATTACGGGAGAATATGTTTCATCAAAATCAATACTTGGTCTTTGTGAGAAACCTTGAGCTACTAGTCGGGCTTTGTATCTTGTAATTTCATTATTTTCACTTCTCTTTCGTACAAAAACCCATTTGTATCCTACAGAGATTACATTTTCAGGTGTTCGAACTACATGTCCAAACACTTTTCGTTTCTCTAAGGAATTCAATTCCGCCTGTATGACTTCTTTCCATTTTGGCCAATCATTTCTATTTTGACAGTTTTTAACTGACTGTGGTTCAGGATCCTCATTTTGCATAATATCAGGAGCCACATTAAAGGCGAAAATATTGTCTATAACAACATTATTTCGTTCCCATAGTTTATGAGATAACATATAATTTATTGAAATCTCATTATCTTCGGACACTTGTGGTTCTTCAGGAACCATATTTTCAATATTTGATTGATCAGTCTTTTCTAATATTATTTCTTCCGAAGTTTTTGGTTAGTTTTTCTCTTGTACTTTTCTTTTTCGAGGTACAGAGTCTTTTGAACCAATTGGTCGACCACGCTTCTAGCGTATGTTAGATTCGTTTGCTACAGCAGATTGTCCTGCAGGGACATCAATTTTTGCTGGAATATTTTCTGCTGGTATATATGACTTTATCACTCTTTTCGTGTCAACAAATATATCGGGTAATTGATTTGCAACTCTTTGCAAATGAATGATTATTTCAATCTCTTGCTCACATTGATTACTGCGGGGATCAAAGTGAGATAGAGTTATTTCATTCCAAGAAATTTTACCTTATTTTTCAGAATGTAGTTTTTCCCCTCCCAAAATTGGGAAAGTCATTTCATCAAAATGACAGTCTGCAAAACGTGCAGTAAATAAATCACCCGTTAAAGGTTCCAGATACCTAATAATGGATGGTGAATCAAAATCCACATAAATCCCAAGTTTTCGTTGGGGACCCATTTTAGTACGTTGTGGGGGTGAAATAGAGACTTGGACAGCACAACCAAAAATCCTTAGGTGAGAAATATCAGGTTCATGACCAAATGCAAGTTGCAAGGGTGAATATTGATAATAGGCAGTTGGTCTAATACGAACCAATGATGCAGCATGTAATATGGCATGTCCCCAAACAGAAGCTGGTAGCTTTGTTTTCATAAGTAATGGTCTAGCTATAAGTTGTAGACGTTTAATAAACGGCTCTGCTAAACCATTTTGTGTATGGACATGCGCAACCGAATGTTCGATAGTAATCCCAATTGACATACAATAATCATCGAATGCTTGTGATCTGAATTTACCAGCATTGTCAAGACGAATAGTCTTGATTGAGTAATCGGGGAATTGTGCTCGTAATCTTATGATTTGAGCTAGTAGTCTAGCAAATGCTACATTCCTAGTGGAAAGTAGGCAAACATGTGACCATCTAGTAGAAGAATCAATTAATACCATAAAATAACGAAATAGTCCACATGGTGGGTGTATTGGCCCACATATATCTCCATGAATTCTTTCCAAGAAAGTTGGAGATTTAACATTGACCTTTGTAGTCGAAGGTTTAATGACTAACTTGCCTTGTGAACAAGCTGCACATGGATAATCGTTAGGTAAAAGAATCTTCTGGTTCTTTAAAGGATGTCCATGTGAGTTGTTTATTATTCGACGCATCATTATAGCTCCTGGACATCCAAGTCTATCATGCCAAAGTATAAAAATTTTTGAGTCAACGAACTTCTGGTTCGTGACATTATTTGATTCAACCATTTTTATAAATGTATATTACATGCCAGATGGGAGTGTATGAAATTTTTCTTTTATCTGCTTCTTGCCAAATACAAAAGAAGTTATGCAAAGATATTCAACACTATTTTCTTGCATCGTCTCAATGTGATATCCATTGCAGCGGATATCTTTAAAACTAAGCAAATTTCTTCTGGATTTGCTAGAGTAAAGTGCATTGTCAATATATAATTTGGTATTATTTGGTAAAATAATACAAGCTCTTCCGGAGCCTTCAACGATATTCGATGCACCAGATATTGTATTAACATTATTTTTTGCTAATGTTAAGTCCAAAAAATATTTTTTGTCTTGAAAAATTGTGTGTGTAGTTGCACTATCTATCAAACAAGTATCTTGACAATCCATCATCAATCTATAAATACAACAAAATACATATGTTTTAATAAAGACTTGAATTTATGAATTTAAAGAAGTAAATATGATGAAATTGACGATACATAATAAAGTTTTCCCCTTTTTTTTTTGTGAAAAGTAAAAAAAAACATATTTCTAACTAAATTTATAAAATAAAGTGAAATGCTAGAAGCATAAAAATAAATTAATCTATATCTTCCATCACACCACCCCCAATCAAGTGGTCAATATTTCCATTTTGATCGGCAAAGAAATCAGAGACATCCAAATGAGTCACATCAATCGGACCATCATAATTAGCGAAATTTGTCTCAACTTTTCTTTTTTCCTTGATTGATTTTTGATAAAGATCCACAAGGTGTTTTGCTGTCCAGGTACGTGTCCAATGCCCTTTCATTCCACATCTAAAACAATTTTCTTCATGCACCTTTTTGGATGTGCTACTTTCGTTTGTTTTGTGCCTTTTGAAATTGTTGCCTTGCTGATGATAACTTTGTTGATTATTTCATCCATGATTTATTCCACGTGCTTGTCCGCGTCCGCGTCCACGTCCATGTCCTTGTCTTGATAGTGCACTTGCTTCAGGAAATACAGTACCATTTGCTTCAAGCAATGGTACAGAACCAGTTGGACGTAACCCGTGATTTTTCATTAGAAGTTCATTATTTTGTTCAGCAATAAGCAAACAAGATATAAGTTCTGAGTACTTTTTGAAACCACGCTCACGATATTGCTGTTGCAGGAGCACATTTGAGGCGTGAAAGGTAGAGAAAGTTTTCTCCAACATATCTTCATCAGTGATTTTTTCTCCACACAAGATCAATTTTGAAGATATTCTAAAGAGTTCAGAATTGTACTCACTTACAGTTTTGAAATCTTGCAAACGAAGGTGCATCCACTCATAACGGGCTTTGGGGAGGACTATAGTCCTCTGATAATCAAATCTTTCAGTCAATTTTTTCCAAAGAGCACGTGGATCTTTCTCAGTGAGATATTCAATTTTCAACCCATCGTGAAGATGATGGCGAAGGAAGATGAGTGCTTTTGCACGATCCTGCAGGGATTCTTTGTTTCCTTCTTTTATTGTCTCTCCCAAACCCTTTGAGACAATGTGGATATCGGCATCGAGTACCCATGACAGATAATTTTTGCCAGATATGTCAAGTGCAGCAAACTCAAGTTTTGTGATATTTGCCATTTGATAACAACACAATAAAATGAGTAAAAATATAATTAGTTTCGAAGAATGCAAAATATTTAATTAAGTAATAAGTTACGTGTTTTCCTTCAGGGAATAACACTGATTTAAAATAATATGTTCTTCGAAACACGTGCTACTTCAAGAGCACATTGTATTTTATTATTGTTCTTCAAGAGCAATATTCTTTTGGAATATTAAAAATTATAATTTATATTCTTCAAGAGCAAATAATATTCTTCAGGAATATTATTTATAATATTGTGCTACTTCGAGAGCAACAATAATTAAGGATGAATTTAGTAATAAAAAGAATGCATGGGAAGAATAATGATATGAGGGCAAACTTTAATCAAGAATAATAAATTTAACGTGTGGCAAGAACAGATTTTATAAAAGATACCCAGTAGTCCAAAGCAATATAGGTTAAATAGTATTTTATATATAAAGGCCAATGACGTGTGGCAAAAACAGATTTATATATAAAGGCCAATGACGTGTGGCGGAATTGATAAGCACAAAATTAGGGGAAATCATATTTACACAGAGAGATGCCAGAATAAAGTCACGTTTATGTAATGATGCCATGACTGTAGTTGATTAGTTTATGTATATGTAATTGAAAAACCAAATAAATAACGTAATGGACGATGGCAGAATAAAGTCACGTTTTCCAACATATATTATATGATTTCAACATATGAATATGTAAAATCACGTATTATCAAATTAATTTTGATATACATGATAGATGATTATAAAAAAATAACTACCTTCTCTACACTTTAAAGAATTGAGCTTTCGTGCTGATAACGTGTTATGAAATAGAGAAGAAGAAGAAGAGAATTAAGTCAATAGACTTGTGTGTGTTTTATTAATGACCAAAACCCTATATTTATAGGTAAGAATCAGGGATACAATGGTAATAATTTCTAGGGCTACAGGGGTATAATTGTCATTCACTACAAACCCTAATAAACTTTCCTTTTACAACAAAATTTAATTATTTAAAATTATTAAATATTCATTTTATTTTTTTCTTTATAATCAAATAAATGATGAATTTGAACCAAAATTATTTTACCCGACCCAATCAAATTCGTTTGATCGAATCTAAAAATTTTAAATCAAATTTTCAAAGTTTAAAGATTTGAACCTTGAATCTCTAAGGAACAAAATACCACCCTCACCCCTAAAATATTTAATAATGTTATTCATTTTATTGCAATAACTTATATATACTTTAAAAATTAGAGTTAAATTTTCAAGATTCAAGGATTTAAATCTTAAACTTCTAAGGAAAAAAAAGTACCCCCTCACCACTAGGACATTCAAAAATGTTATTTATTTTATTGTAATAACATATATATATCTTGAAAAATTAGAGTTAAATTTTCAAGGTCCGAGGATTTGAACCTTCAATCTCTTAAAAAAATGATGCTTCCCTCACCACTAGGATATTGAACAATATTATTTATTTTAATTCAATAACATATATATATAATCCTATAGCTCTGAATATCTTAAAAAGTTATAGTCAAATATTTCACTTTATTCTATATATGCATTATGTATTGAAAGATTAATTTTAATTAAGATGAACTGAATGTATAACAAATTTTATGACTTCAAAATATACAAATAATTAATGACATTTAACTTAAAATCTTTAATTTTATTTCAAATAAATTTTTTATATTTTTATATTTATTTATAATTTTTAAGTAATGACCCACCGGTCCAACCACTAATTTTTTTGTTTTTTTTCCTTTCATCCCTTACTTAAATTATTTATGACGTGCAAAATATATTTTTTATATACTCTAAAAGATATAATTATCGTTTCATATACTCTAAAACGATATATAACTAAGGGTCATTCCATATATTTAAAGTATACTTTCAAAATTCGAATTATGTTATTATTTAAAGTTCAACCCTTAATCCAAAACTTAAAGTTCATTCCATATATTTTAAATTTTTTCTAGTTTTTTCTATCAAAATATTAACTTACTTTAATTAATTGGTATAAATTTTTAAAAAATAAAAAATATTTATTTAACTATCATGATTCAAAGTTTCAGATTATATAATTTAATTATAATAAAAAGATTGAATGACCGAATTTATAAATTATATAAACAATTATTAGTTATGTAAAATTTTAAATTGACAATTGTATAATATAATTGTTCGATTAGAAATATGTTATAAAATTGTAAATAAAACTAACAATTTATTAAAATTCTATTTTTAATTTTTTTCACGGGACGGGGCATCCTTGCCCCGTCTCGCCAACCCGCCAG
Source organism: Osmanthus fragrans (assembly GCA_019395295.1). NCBI lineage: Eukaryota > Viridiplantae > Streptophyta > Magnoliopsida > Lamiales > Oleaceae > Osmanthus > Osmanthus fragrans. Next base: position 14,189,336 of record CM033346.1, on the reverse strand, counting down.
GGCGAGTTTTTGGTCCCATTCGGGGCGGGACGTGTTAAATTGTCATCCCTAATCGGTCCAACCGCTAATTTTTTTTCTCTTTCATCCCTCACGTAAACTTTTTACGACGTGCAAAATATAATTTATATATACTCTAAAAGATATAATTGTCGTTTCATATATTCTAAAACGATATATATGTCATTTTAATTAATATTAAAAGTGAAACGATATGAATATTGTCAAAATTGTACTGAAACGATAATGACATTGGTATATATCAAACCCACAAAATAACATAACAACTTTCATATCGTTTTAATACAAATTTAACGAGTTCGAAATCGTTCCAATTCAAATCATAACTACAACGACATAACTATCGTTTCTTTTCATAGAAAACGATAATTATATCATTCTAACTAAAAATAACGATTCGACCGTCCACAACCACTCGCCATGCCTTTAACATACATAGGACGATCGAAAGAGATCATCAAGCGGGTTGATACCACTCGAATGGCTTAAAAAGAGCGAACGAATATACTTGTTATCAGAATAGTTCTAAAATGGTACATAATCATAGGAACACAAATGTTTCCGTAGTTTTTTTAGAGTGAGATCGAACCCACTTGATGACCTATTTCGATCATCATAATATGTCAGATGCATGTCTCGTGATCGTGGACGGTCGAATCATAGTTTTTAACAGAAACGATATAATTATTATTTTATATAAACTATAACGATATATATGTCGTTTTACTTAAGATTAAAACTAAAACGATATCAATGTCGTCAAAATTGTACTGAAATGATAATGACATCGTTATGTTTCAAACCCACGAAATAATATAACGACTTTCATATCGTTTTAGTACAAATTTGATGAGTTTAAAATCGTTCCAATTCAAATTATAACTACAACGACATAGATGTCTTTTCTTTTCATAGAAAACGATAATTATATCGTTCTAACTAAAAACAACGATTCGATCACCCATAGTCACCCGTCATGCTTTCAACATACATATGATGATTGAACTAGGTCATCAAAGTAGTAGATACCACTCAAATGTCTTAGAAAGAGCGAACGAAGATACTTTCTATCTGAATAATTCGAAAGTGGTACACAATCATGGGAACATAAATATTCTCATAGTTTCTTCACTCAGAAAGAATTGAATATGAGACAGAGAAGGTGGTTGGAGTTAGTTAAAGACTATGATTGTACTATCCACTACCACCCCGACAAGGCCAATGTTGTTGCTGATGCACTTAGCCGGAAAGGTAAAGGACAGTTAGCTGCCCTAACCAGTCATGAACAATTGATCAAGGATTTTGCCAACATGAGACTCGAAGTTGTAGCTCCTCCACATCACACAACTGCAATTATAGCTACTCTGATTGTTCGACCGACACTCAGAGACAGAATTAAAGAAGCTCAGGGTAAGGATAAATTTTTGTGTAAGATTAAGGACCGAGTACTCGCTGGCAGTATTAAAGGTTTTGAAATTTCAACTGATGACACTCTTATGTTCAAGGGAAGACTGTGTGTACCGAAGGATGAAACCTTGAGGAAGGAAATTTTAGAGGAAGCACATTTTTCACCTTATACTGCACACCCAGGATGTACGAAGATGTACCAGGATTTGCGAATAATTTATTGGTGGAGAAACATGAAGAGGTCAATTGGCTTATTTGTTGAGAAGTGCATGACTTGCCAACAAGTTAAAGCCGAACATCAACGTCCGTCTGGAATGTTGAACCCACCTGAAATCCCAGAATGGAAGTGGGAACACATAATAATGGATTTTGTTGTGGGACTTCCTAAATCGGTTAAAGGTCATCAAGCTATATGGGTCATAGTTGATCGTTTGACAAAAGCTGCTCATTTTCTACCAGTGAAAATGACTTTCAGCTTAGACCAGTATGCTCAGTTGTACATCAGAGAAATTGTAAGATTGCATGGTGTACCAGTTTCTATAGTGTCAGACAGGGATTCTAGATTTATATCCAAATTTTGGAAAAGCTTGCAAACAGCTATGGAAATTAGATTGAAATTCAGTACAGCATATCATCCACAGACCGATGGACAATCAGAGAGAACTATACAGACTTTAGAGGATATGTTGAGAGCTTGCGCTTTAGACCTTGGTGGTAACTGGGAAACGCATTTACCTTTGGTTGAGTTTGCATATAACAATAGTTTCCAGTCTACCATTGGCATAGCACCGTATGAAGCTCTTTATGGCAGAAAGTGCAGATCACCAATCCATTGGGATGAAGTTGGTGAGAGGAAAGTTTTGGGTCCAGAAATAGTGGAAGAAACTGTAAAGGCTGTGGAGAAGAATAGAGAAAGGATTAAAATAGCACAAAACAGACAGAAGTCTTATACTGACAAGCGACGAAAGGAACTACAGTTTGAAATTGGTGAAAAAGTGTTCCTTAAAGTGGCTCCCATTAGAGGAGTAGTAAGGTTTGGAAAGAAAGGGAAACTTAGACCAAGGTTTATTGGACCTTTTGAAATTTTGGAAAGAGTTGGAAACGTGGCCTATAGGTTGGCTTTACCGCCAGAGTTAACAGCAGTACATAATGTTTTTCATATCTCAATGTTAAGAAAATATGTCCATGATCCGGACCACATTGTTAATTATGCATCCTTGGATGTTAACAAAGATATGACATATGAGGAAACTCCTGCAGTTATACTTGAAAGGAAAGTTCATACCTTAAGGAACAGAGATATTCCTTTAGTTAAAGTCCAATGGAATAGGCATGGTAGAGAAGAGGCAACTTGTGAAAGAGAAGATGAGATTTTAGCCAAATATCCAGACATATTTAAACCAAGTAAGTTTAATTTCGAGGACGAAATTTATTTAAGTGGGGAAGGTTGTAGCGACCCGAATTTTCAAAAATACAAATTTCATAACTTATATTGTATCGCTACGATATTCCGTCAAATTTTAGAATTTATCTTGTGTCCGTCGAATTGTCTAGCAAACAACTAAATTAAGATTTCAAAACGATTTTTAAAGTTAAAATTTCAATATTCACTTATCGAGCCCAATCTCGAAAAATTTTAAAAGTATCAAATTCTTATCGATTTAAATCCAATTTTTATATCCGATATTCTATTTGGAATCCAATTTCATTAAGTCCAAATTTTATCTTTTAATCCAATTTTATTAAATCCTGTTAGCCAAAGAATTATTTTTCTGCACAAACTATAGGCCAATTACTGCCTCGTTTTTCGTGCCCTAACCTACTAATTACTGTTCATGATCACATTCTCCCGACCTCACCAACTCCTCTTCAACCCACGGCAGTTCCCCACACCCCTCACGCAGCATCTCCACAGCAATTTCAGCAGCCAAGGTAAGGAGACCATCATCTCCATCAATTCTACCTTAATCCAATGTATAGTTCACACACAGAAACCCAGATGAATCCCCACAGTCGAGTCGCCGCCATCAACAAACTGTAAACTACAGCCAACCACCCAAACCTGACTGCAAACACCGCCATACCACAGTCAGACCACCAACAAACCACCACCACCTCGATACCGCACCGCCACTACCCAAACGGCAGCCCGTTCCGCCCAATCGACCCTCCACTTCATCCAAAAAAAAACCCCAAATTCAACCACCAAAAACCAAGAATAAGGAAGCCCAAACACTTACCTGCACCCTAGACCCCTTTTTGGCCGGATTCCCGCCGGAAAACCCAAGAAATTCCGCCTCCCAACCTCGGTTCTTGACCCCGATTGACGCCTAATCAACCTCCGATCAACCCGCACCGTCGGTGCTACCTCGCGACGGCGGCGCCCCTGATTTTTGGCCGGAGTTCACCCTCCTCCACCACTTCCCGTCGCCGGCCTCTTCCCTCTCTTCTTCTCCCTGTTTATCGCGAGTTGAGAGAAAGAGATAGATGTTGGTTTTGTATATATTTGATTTTGAAAATTTACTCCTCAAGCCCTAGTCTTTTAAAGGTTATTCAATTTAGCCCCAAAGCTTTTTAAAAGGTTATTATTTTAATTCCGAAGTTTTACAAATTTGTTTAATTCAGTCCTTAAGTTTTAGTTACTTTTAAAATTAGTCCACGAATTCCAAAAATTCGTTTTTAGCCCTTCAAACTTTTAAATTCAGTTTTAATACTCTTTCAATTAAGTCCCTAAAAGTTTTAAAATTTTAATTAAACTTAGTATCTTAAATTAAATTAATTTTGTTCTTGCTAGACGAGATCGCGGGCAAAGTGTGAAGCACGGTAACATTTCAATTGTTCAATTTTCAAGAAAACTTTCAGGACTTCGAGGTGGGGTTTACATTTAAGCAATTGTGGTTATTTGTCCATGCTAATTCTCGATGTGTGATTTTGATTGTGATGTAATGTTTATACATATGAAAATGTTGTCAGGGGCCGTAAATAGGTCCGGGATCGAAATCGGGTCCTTGGGAATGCCCACAGTGCTAAAATTTGCTAACCTTATACCATGTTGTCAGGGATCGTAAATAGGTCCAGGATCGAAATTGGGTCCTTGGGAATGCCTACAGTACATAGTTCTATAGTATGTTGTATTGATATTATTTTCACCACTTGATTGCATATCTAGACTTGATTTGGACTGATTGATGTATCTCCACTGAGTATAATTCGTTATGTTCACCCCACTATTTTTTCCAACCTTTCAGGTTAAGGAGTTTGGCAGGGCAAGGCAACGAGCGGGGCAATTTTAATTTAATAATAGACCTTTTGAACTTCAAATTTTGAAACAAGATATTTTATATAGTTGATTTTCACTTTGACACTTAAGTATTGAATTTTGGTATCTTTGCAAATGTTGGTTTTTGCTAATCATATTTGGTATTGACTCTTGAATGTGAGAAAAATTATTTTAGAAGTAATGTTTCCGCGTTTTGTGTTAAATTGCTATGAATTTTTAAAGTATATGTTTGCCTTCGTATTGTGGCAACCTTTGAAAATATTTATTTACAAGTTACTTTGACTTAACTAACGCCTCGAGTTATTAGTAAATTTGGGGCGTTACAGTAATGATATGCAAGTCGTTATATATTTCGAGAACGATGTAGATATCGTTATGGTTCAAAAAGTCAGTTTTTCCTATTAAAACGATATGTAAGTCGTTATTTGCTCCAGGATCGATTTCAAACTCGTTATGGTAGTTTTTAAAAAATGGTGTAGTTTTTATATTGTAACGATATGAAGTCGTTATCGAAGCACGATAACGATTCCAGTGTCATTATGGTGGAAAAAATCATTTTTTCTATTGTAATGACATGTATGTCGTTATTTAGTACATGAACGATTTCGAACTCGTTATGGTAGTTTTGGAAAATCAGTGTAGTTTTTATATTGTAACGACCTGGAAGTCGTTATCCAAGCACGATAACGATTTCAATATCGTTATGGTTCAAAAAATCACTTTTTTTCTACGATAACGACATGTATGTCGTTATTTGCTTTAGGAACGATTTCGAACTTGTTATGATAATTTTGGAAAACCAATGTAGTTTTTCTATTGTAACGATATGGAAGTCGTTATCCAAGCACGATAACGATTTCAATGTTACGGTTCAAAAATCATTTTTTCTACGGTAACGACATATATGTCGTTATTTGCTCCAGAAACGATTTCGAACTCGTTATAATAGTTTTGGAAAATCAATATAGTTTTTCTATTGTAACAATATAGAAGTCGTTATCCAAACACGATAACGATTTAAATGTCGTTATGGTTCAAAAAATCATTTTTTTCTACGGTAACGACATGTATGTCATTATTTGCTCCAGGAACGATTTTGAACTCGTTATGGTAGTTTTGAAAAATCAGTGTAGTTTTTCTATTGTAACGATATAAAAGTCGTTATCCAAGCACGATAACGATTTCAATGCTGTTACGGTTCAAAAATTACTTTTTTCTACGGTAACGACATGTATGTCGTTATTTGCTCCAGGAATGATTTCGAACTCGTTATGGTAGTTTTGGAAAACCAGTGTAGTTTTTCTATTGTAACGATATGGAAGTTGTTATCCAAGCACGATAACGATTTCAATGCCGTTATGGTTCAAAAATCACTTTTTTCAACGGTAACGACATGTATGTCGTTATTTGCTCCAGTAACGATTTCGAACTCATTATGGTAACTTTGGAAAATCAGTGTAGTTTTTCTATTGTAACGATATTGAGGTCGTTATATACTTTGATAACAATTTCAATGTCATTATGGTCGAAAAAAAACAGTTTTTTCTAACGTAAAGATATGCAAGTTGTTATGTGCTTCGGGAACGCTTTCAACATAAAAATTTGAATTCAGTATTCAAAATATACAAAAACAAAATATACATTGATGTTGATTTCAATATTCAAAATATACAAAGGGAAATCCAACAACTAGTAGGTTGACAAAATCCAAGAAAATTCTATATTTGCTTGCAAAAAGTCATTTAAAATGGCATACAATAGTAGTACAGCCTTAAGTTTCAGTACCAGCTGCTTGGAGCAAGAGTGGTGACCATTATACTTTCAAACTTCGAAAATAGGACTTTCTGCGATCTTGGTTGCTCGCAAGCGCCACTTGCAATTTTCATCGATACAAATAACTGTATAAGTGCTCTTATTCGACTTCTTCACTCTGTATTCAAAGTGACATTTGACGGCTAGTAATTGCAATTTTTATATCAGGTCATGTTTTGATGTAAACAACTGGTTCACTTGCATATCTTCATTTTCTGGAATTCTTACCGATGTCCCACCACGAAGCGAGCTTGCATTTGTAGATACAATCCGACTACATTCAACATCATTATCATGCACTACATTCCAATTATAAGGTTCCTCTATAGATAACTCCACATGATTGTCATCTGTTACAGGAGAATTATGATCGTCATCTACTCTTTGAGGACTATCTTCACTTACGTTAAAATCATTACAATCTACGAATATTTCAACAAAGTTGTCATGGTTATCATCGTCGTCTGTTTGAACATGTTGCTCCTCGCTATTCTTATTTGCAATTTGTTCTCCTCCCTCTATTAGTAATAAACACCATTCATCACCAAAATCTTCTTCAATTTCAACTTCATTCGAAAGGGTAACACAGAGAAAAGTTTTTTTTACAGACAGATAGAAACCACTTCACATTGTTGTCACAATCAATTATGGTCGGAGCAGCTGGGGCTTTAGACATTATAGGGACAAGAGCTGAAATCTCTATTTTGTACACCATCGTATCGACGTTCAACACCTCTTTGATTTTATCATATAATTCCACGTATGAAATAGTTTTCGCAACAAGAATAGGGGTTGTTTTTCCTTTGCCATTCCTTGCATATTTTCATTTTCATACACCGTCAACCGATTGCTCATACTCAACTAGATAACAAACTGATATCCATACCACATTAACGATGTCCATAACTGTAAGTCAATATAAAAATTTCATCAACTTGTCTTTATAAGTGATTCTAAAGTCATTATGAAACAAAAATCTAGTAAAACACATATACTTGAACAAAGTCGTTATGTACAAAATAGACCCAACTTACATTTTCCAACTTATGGTACAACAATGAAGGAATAGTCAAACATGCATTCGTCAACTTACATTTCATTTTGAACATAGTACAAAACTGATAACGATATAGAAGTCGTTATGGACTTCAGAAAACGACATGTAAGTCATTATGCAGATAATAAAATTAAACTTGTGTTTTACGGTACAAAAATGGAAAGAATATCCAAACATGCATTTTCCAACTTACATTTCACTTCAATTAATGCAAATAACTGGTAAAGAGAAAATGAGTTGAAAAATAACCCATATCAAAACTCTAATGTAATGTTAAATTGAAATCAAAATCATTGTTCACAAATAAACACCCCAAACATGTATACAACTTGGAGAAATTATTGAAAAAAAAATAGAGAAAGAAAGTAACCTAAAGATTTAGAATTCACAACATCCTCTTCTTCACCAATTGCTAATCACTAATGTTGCAAGATTTTACTACTCACTTCAACTAAATAAATGTTCAAGGGAAAGAGAATGTAGAGTTTATGATTTCTTTAAGTAGAGAAAAATTATGAAGAGAAAATGAAAGAGAGCACCTACCTATAGAACCGATTGTTGGAAGAAGAAGAATGATGAAATGAAAATTGAAATGAGAATTAAGGCAATAATGTCTTTTTGTATACAAGGACATTTTAGACATTAATAAATTATATTTTCACCTTTTCATATATTTAGGCCTTCTAACTAAAAAACTTAGTTGGTGGTCTTTTTAAACAAAAACTTAGTTTGACTAGGCCCATTAAATGAAAACCCCATTTTTATATTCTATAAAGATGCGAAAATGAGTATACGTTTATATAAGTTTTGTACATAGGGCATGGAATTTGTACAAGTAGACTTATTCAATCTATAAATATGTGGATGATTCGAAGAAAAATTGTGCTACATGTCCAAATTTTTTGTAGAGGTGATTTGAATTCAAATTAAGGGGCAAATGCATGCAATTCAAATCAAAAGACACTCACGCATACATTCTGCCAACCTATTTGTACAAAATAGGGACGGATTCAGGCATGTGCTGACTCGAACTACAGCATGTGCTCGTCCAAGCCCAGATCCAGTTAGTCCCCCCTCCCCATTTTTTGTTGAGCTCTTAACTTTGATTAGCAGCCCGTCTCCAACCACAAAAAAAAAAGAGAGGATGAGTTCAATCCAACAAAATAAGTAATTGACCAACTCCATTTTTTTGGCCCAAACAAAATTTAAAATTTAATACCCATTTATAATATAAGCCAAACCCAAACCTAAGTAAAACCACTTCTATTTCTATTCTAAATTTCTAATCCATTGGCTTCCTCCCCAATCTCATCGATGACAATGAATGACGAGTCCAGTCCGTAGCCAGCAGTACCATCGATTCAATTCCTCCAATCGGACCAATTTGGCAAGTGGTAAGTGGTATGTATTTTTTACTTTGCCATTTTGAAGTTTAGTTTCTTGTATTTTGTAACTTGGAATGGACCCCTTTTTTATATATATTTTTAATACTTAAGTTTATTGCATTACATTGTTTTTCCAGTCAGGTATTTGGTGTATATATTTCTAATCCAAAGGCAATGATGAAAAAAAATCTCAATTAACCGAAGTTTATTTTTTGTAAGCGACGTCTGTGATCGACGATAATTGATGTCTATAATCGACTATAACATACGCAAGTTTTCAATTTGGAAAAACACTTCTGTTCATTTGAAAGAATGTATGTATAGTCACCAATGTTGTGAAGGGGCTTGTAGCCTGCTTGAATGATCACAAATAAACAATAAATATTTTAAAATTGTAAGGTATCAAATTTCTGATAAATTTTTTTATTATGGATTTGTGACGACACGCTTTATATTAATTGATGCTTATATGTTAAGTGCATAATTTTTTTTTAAAAAAATAGATAAACCAATTATATTGTACCAAACAACCCAAAAATTCATCCCATCATATTTATTTCTTCTCACTCACGATTTTCCTCTACTAATACATCCCCATTTATTTTTATCTGACTTTTCATTTTCCTCCACTAGGCATCCCATTTGAATCAACTACTGGTGTCATAACCTTGTGAATCACTTAATGCCCATTATATTAATTATAAAAAAAATGTCATTTCATTTGAAAAAGTAACTCGCACATTCATAACTCTACCATTTATACACATAATTAATATTCCACTTCTCATTGTTTTTAATCCCATTTCGATTACTGCCAATCACCATCATCATTTTGTATTTGAAAAACAATAATTTCCTATAACTTCTAAAGCTACGTTTTCTCTCCCAAACTATTATACTTATACATAAAATTGTTTTGCCCTTGTTCCCATAGACATAAGGCATTTTGAATTTGAAAATTTTCTAAAAGAAAGGTTACGAGTACGCTGCATCTTATCACAAATTGAACGTAAAAGGGTATTCAAACTCCAAGCATTTAAGGTAGGGTGTTTCGACACTTTTGTAAGTAAAGTAAAATTATTTGTTTTCGATTTGCATTAGAGGTGTTATTGTGTTGCTCATGAGAAAATGGAAAGCACAATTTCGTGGTTCAAATAATATATGAAGAGATGATTTATGACAATTGAAATTTATTATCAAAACCTGAGAGTAAGCAGACTGCCTAATCACCCGTTCGCTTTACAAAATTGACGGTGATACGAATAATCAAAGTTCGCATTTTTAGAATTTTTTTTACCATTTACCTAAGTGTTTCCTATTGAGTATTATTTGTGGTACTTATTTCTACAAAAAATTTATAGGTTAAACCAAGGCATGCCAGCGGTTTGGCATAGTGGCAAGTGTTCGACAATTTGAAATGCTTTTAACTTTTTAGTAAAAATTTTAATTGTGTAAATCTCTTATGAACACTTAGATGACACCTTTAAAAAATGTTTAAATATTTATTTCATCAAGTTTTATGTACACTGCATGTCGATTATAATTTATAAATTTAGGATTGACTATGTATAAGTTTAGTTATGGCTGAAATGATTTTTCAGATTCTGTCCTCTTATTTGAAAATGGTGTAACTTGGATAATGGTGCATGTTTTAGAGTGAAATCAGTGGAGTTTGAAAGGTATACGAGTCTTCTAATAGTTATTTTTGGAATTACCTTAAAAGATTACGTAAAGAAAAAGTTATGTCCATTTTAGTAGACCATGTCGGGTCAATTTCGAAAAATACTTTTCAACATAGTTGAAACATGCTTTGATGGTTCAAACATTATTTTTGAGACCCTAAATTTTTATATGATGTAAGTATATGAATACTATAATCTCTGTTAAAATTTCATAAATTCTAGTCGACGTTTGCTAGGTTAAACATATTTTTCTCTCTGCTGTGGCGAAACCAGTGGTTGCTGAAATTCCTCAAGATGCTTTCCAAAAATCAAAATTTTTTTTTTGGTACATTTCAACTCCATTTTTTTATGAGAACCCACGTAGCAACGTTGGCTACGAAACCCTGAAAAGAATGAGATCGGATTCCAAGAACGTCAATGAGTCAAGGCTTTAGATTTAATCCAAAAACAACGAACCAAACAACCAACAAAGTGAAATTTATCAACATCTTGATCACGCAATAATTGAATCGCACCCGGATTTTGAATGCCACAAGATTGTTAGATCTTGATAAGTTTGATTGAACGCCACAAGGTTGAACTCCCGATAATTTGATTGTTCAACGAAGAACAAGAAATTGGAAGCAAACAGCCACTCAATTTAATTCAAACAATCAAAGTTTGTAGTACAATGAAAATAAAATCTTATTTATACTAAACCTAAAAATAATAATAAAAAGGGAATTGAAGAGTCCCAAAATATAAAAAGTTACCAAAAAGACGAATTCTAGCTAAAATAAAATTATCGTGAAAAAGGAAATAAACCACCTCTAAATTGCACCATGTGACCGCATGGTTCACTTGAATCTGTCTCCTTGCTTCTCGTATGCCAACATACAACCGCATGCATGTCATTACTATACAATCGCATAGTAATAAATTTTAGCCTCGTTGTCCTTGGTTCGAATTTTTTTTTATCCTTTCGATTCTTTCCTTCAAGCCAACATTAGACTCGATCTTTGGCTCGTTATCTTCGACATTATGGACCCCGTGGTTTGAACAAGTGATTTGCATGGCTTTATTGATCCCATTTGATCTTGAACCCGGCCTAGGACTCTTCCCAACGTTCGTCAAATTCTCGATAGTTTGTAGCGTATCCCAGATCACATCATTTTTTTCTCATTTACAATTTACTTTAATTAACATCAAATAGGATAAAATAACATTGGTTTTCTTTTAATGCTTCGAGTTTTAAGAACTTGGGGCTTTACAACTTGATAGAAGAGCATGGTTTATTTTCTATAGACTTGCATTAGAAACCATATCTTAGGTGTGTGGTGTCACATATAAAGTTGATTAAAATTTTTGAAGATCCTTAGCACTGTGCTTGCCATAAACAGCACTATACCGATTTTGAGGTAAATGAGTTTTATAAATATACTCGCATCTATGTGATGAGTATGAGAAACATTGAAATGTATGTATGAATATTAGTATATGTTTGAGTTTGAGTTTGGACATTTTTTTTTGTAGATAATCATTATTGTACCAAACATTTTGAGAACGTGACCAAATTCAATGTTTATCTAAGTACTCGAGAATTTACAAAAACTTATTAGATAACCACTAATCGAACTTTGAATAATTGGTATGACACAGATGGTACATACTAAGAAAACTTGTAGGAAGACGAATTCATTGATGCCTCACTGATATGAGATTGTGAGGCAATATGGAGAGCATCGGTGGAATCCAATGCACAATATGGGTCAGCACATTTAAATGCTAGTAATGCGGAAGGAGGTGAGGCAACTAGGCTATATGGTCACTGGTCATCGGGTCACCTGTCTTCTTATTGATACCTTGCCAGAAGAGTAGCTAGAGGTGGCTGAATCGATTTACAATTATTTATGGGAAGTTGTCGTGCCTACCTTGCTTTGAGAGATTGACTATAAAGCCTTTTGCGCAAAGCTGATTGAGCAGTGGGAGTCAGCCCGACTTGCGATCTCCGAGACAATGGTGTACTTACTGAAATGTACATTCGTGAATATACACATTCACCTATTTCAAACGATGATGAGTAGCATTTTAAGAAATCTAAGGTTTATGGAGGCTGGATTAGCGACGATGATGACAATGATGAATAGAGGAGTGAAATGTTAGTAGATTTAAATAGGTTTAATTGTTGTTGATGTCTAGTAGGATTCATTTTTCTTCCCTTTTGATTAGCGCCAGTCGCTCATTTATCATTTGTATTCATCTTGAATGATTCTTTTGAGATAATAATAAAAGATGTTGAGCTATAAATCTTTTTTTTCCCTATGTTGCGCAAGTATCGTTGACGCCTCAAAATGAGATTGCAATTATTATGGCATGTAGGAATATGGTGCAAGTGAGGACAATTATAGAGTTAAGGCGGGAGATTGATAAGTTGAAACAGGAATTGGTTGCTCAGGCTGCACCTCCAGCACCTCAAGCTCTACCAGTTCTCCAAGCACTACTGGTGCCACCAACATACCCGGCTGCACAGCCTATTCTGAAGGTAGAACAATTTCATAGATATCGACCCCCTATCTTTGATTACAGAAAGGACCATTTGGCAGTTAAGGAGTTGTTGCGTACTATTGAGAAGATCTCCCGACACATCTCTTGTTCAAAAAATCAAAAAGTATTGTATGCCGAGTTTATGTTAATCGGAAGAGCAGACCATTGGTGGAAATCCTCATCACGCATTCGCACTGAAGGATGAACAACATAATCTAACTGGAACTCAATTCAAGATGGAACTAACAGAAAACATTTTCCCGCAAGCTCTGCGAGACTATAAGGAGACAAAATTCTTAAGATTGGTAAAGGAAAATATGGAAATTTCTAAGTACGAAAACAAGTTCGAGGAATTGTCCTGCTATACGCCACATTTTTGCAAGTACTGAGCTCATGATGACAAAATGTTACGAGAGGGGCTTTCACCTAGAGATCCGGTAAATTGTGAGTTCACACGATCTCACAACTTTTCAGGCAGTCGTAAAGAAAGCTCAGATAGTGACCTACTCGAGGTGAAGTTGGTAAATCAGGGGCAACACAATGACATTGGGAAAAAGTGACAGAATAAGAATAAGAATAATGGACAATTTAAGAAGTAGACACATGCGGGTTAGCCAAGCAACTCTTTATCCCAATGTCCTAAGCGTAACAAGTTTCACAGAGGAAAATGCTTGTATACAAAATTTGTTTGATATGAGTGTGGCCAACCCGGCCATGTGACTTCCTCATATCCAATGATTAAGAAACCCAAACAAGAGAAGAAAAGAAAAGAAAAGGGTGTTTGCTTTGACTCATGACGTGGCTACTTAAAATTGGACGTAATCGCAATTATTTATCTTTCTCTGATATTCCTATTTACGTCCTTATTAATTCTGGTGTGACTCATTCATTCTTATCTAACGTATGTCTAGCTAAGATTAATACTTCATGTCAGAATAATGATACTGCACTAGAGGTTAGTACGCCATCATGAGAAACTATTGATACAAATATGATAGCAAATAGGGTACAAATAAATTTTGATACACTGATTTTAGAGGTCGACTTATGTGTTATAGAGATGAAGATTTTGATATTATTGTAGGCATGGATTAGTTAGGTGGAAATCAAGCTATGATAGTATGTTTTGAGAAATAGGTAATTTTTCGAAAATCGGGAGAAGAGAAGTTCAGATTTTATGGATTGAAGATTAAGGTACTTTTTCGAGTCGTCTCAGTTTTAAAAACAGAGAACATGTTGAGAAAAGCTGACTGTTTGGGGCATCTTGTGAGTCTTACTAGCACCTCAACTCAAGAGAAAGTATTAGATGATATACCAATAGTACGAGAGTATGCTGATGTGTTTCCCGATGATCTACCGGTACTCCGCCCCATAGATAAGTGGAATTCACGATATATCTGATACTTTTGTGCAGTTAGAAGAAAATCTAGATAAAGGGTTCATTAGACCGAGTTTATCTTCGTGGGGAGTTTCGGTACTCTTTGTAAAGAAGAAAGATGGTACTATGAGGATGTACATCGACCACCGTGAACTAAATAAGTTGATGATCAAGAATAAGTATCCCCTTCCTAGTATTGAGGATATCAGTTGAAGGGCGCATTCATGTTCTCAAAAATTGATTTAAGGTCGAACTACCATTAGCAGAAGATTAAGTCGGTTGATATACCAAAGACATCATTTAGGACTCGATATGGGCGTTATGAGTTTATAGTGATGCCCTTTGGCTTGACAAATGCCCCTGCATTGTTTATAGATTTGATGAATATAGTGTTCCATCAGTATCTAGACGTGTTTGTCATCGTATTTATTGACGACATACTAATATACTCGAGAGATCTCAGCAACATGAAAAACATCTAAGGATAGTTTTGGAAATACTGCATGAGGAAAGGTTATAAGCCAAATTTTAAAAAATTGAATTTTGGCTAGTCCGAGTGAGGTTTTTAGGCCATACTGTTTCAGCACAAGAAATTGAAGTGGATCAATCCAAAGTTGAGGATGTGACCAATTGGGCGAAACCTACAAATGTTGAAGAAGTGCGGAGTTTTCTAGGCTTAGTCGACTATTATCGATGATTTATAGAATAATTTTCCAAGATAGCGAGTCCGATGACACTGTTGACTCGGAATGGTACTAAATTCGTATGGTCGAAGAAATACAACAAATTTTTCAAAGGTTAAAGGACATGCTCGTTTCTGTATAGGTGTTGACTATCCCCGATGGTTTGGAAGGTTTTGTGATTTATAGTGATGCATTCAGGCTTGGCTTGAAATGTGTTTTGATGCAATATGGAAAATGATAGCTTATGCTTCGAGCCAATTGAAACAACATGAACATAATTACCCTACACATGATCTCGAACTAGTAGTGGTAGTGCACGCCTTGAAGATTTGGCGTCACTACCTATATGGGAGCAAGTATGGGATCTACACCGATCACAAGAGTCTCAACTACTTCTTCACACAGAAGGAGTTGAATATGAGATAGTGACGGTGATTGTAATTAATGAAGGATTATGACCGTACTATTTTGTACCATCTGAGTAAGGCTAATGTTGCCGTTGATGTGTTGAGTAGAAAGAACATGGGTCAGTTGTCAGCATTGTGTACAAGACATGATCATTTAATTGGATTTTGAGAACCTGAGAATTGAAGTATTAACTTCACTAGTAAGGACATCGACAATGTTAACAAGTTTTTTACCGTGAAACTAACACTCAGGGACTGAATAATAGCTGCTCAAAAAGATTATCCCTTTTTGGAAAGGATCAATGCTGAGGTAGGAACTGAGAAGAGAAAAGGATTGAAAATAGCTGAAGAAAAAACCCTAAGGTATAAATGCCGACTGTGTACCAATGGATGAGGTATTGAGGAATAAAATTATGACTGAAGCTCGTTCTGCTCCATATGTTGCACACCCGAGTGGAACTAAAATGTATAAAAATTTGTGTGACACATTTTGGTGGAAAGATATGAAGAGGAAGATAGTTGAATCCCATAGACATGCCCGAATATGGGAGAAAATTACAATAGATTCTATCATCAATTCCCTAGATCAGTGAGAAGTCATGATGCCATCTAGGTGATCGTGGATCGACCGACAAAATTTACTCATTTCCTGCTAGTTTGAATAACCTATAACTTAGAACAACTTCACATATTTATGTCAGGGAGATTATGCGGCTTCATGGTATTCTAGTTTCTATCGTATCGGACATAGACCCGACGTTTACTTCAAAGTTTGGCATAAGCCTTCAAAAAGCTATGGGTACCAAGTTAACATTTAGTATTAGTAATGCATACTATCCTCAGACTGACGGACAATCTGAACGAACTGTCCAAGTTCTTGAAGATGTGTTGGGAGCTTGTGTCCTAGATTTGGGTGGTAAGTGGGAAGATCATTTGTTGTTAGTCAAATTTGCATACAACAATAGCTTCCAAACCACTATTGGCATGACACCGTATGCAGCTTTGTGTGGTCGAGATGTCATTCTCCATTATACTGGGATGAAGTCGGTGAAATGAGAGTTTTAGGTCCAAAATTGGCCGAGAAGACTGTAGAGGCTATATATAAAATTAAATGGAGAATTAAGGCCGCCCAACATCGTCAAAAGAGCTATGTCAACGAAAGGAGAAAAAGAATTGACTTTTGAAGTTGGAGATAAAATATTTCTCAAAGTGGCACCGATGAAGGGAATACTACGATGTGGAAAGAAAGGAAAATTGTGTCCTAGATTTATCGATCCATTTAAAATTCTTGAAAAAATTGGAAGTGTGGTATATCGTTTAGCATTGCCACCCAAACTATCAACATTGCACAACATATTTTACGTTTCTATGTTGAGAAAATACATTTTGGATCCTAACCATGTAGCGAATGTTCAATCATTGGATGTCCAAAGTAATATGACGTACGAAGAAACTCCTACAGTGATTCTGGAGAGAATTGACAATATTCTAAGAAATCGAAGGGTTCCATTAGTCAAATTCCAGTGGGATAAACATGGTAGGGATGAGGCGACTGTGAGAAGACGTTTTAGCCAAGTATTCCGATCTCCTTAAACAAGTAAATTAAATTTTAAGGACGAAATTATTTTAAGTGGGGAGAGTTGTAGCGACCAAAAACAAATTCTTTTGTCGTTTTAAAATAATTTTTTCTTGTAGAACTCGAAAATAATTTGAGTTATATCATTACGTCACTACGACCCTTTCTAAGAGTTCAAATTAAAGATTTGGTCACGTTAGTGAAGTTCGCGCACTTCTTTTTTTTTATTAAATAAATAAAATTTTGAGGTATCAAATTTCTCTTAAACGACAATTTTTAAAATTTTGATTTTGTTATGTGATTTGTGATGACACACTTTATATTAATGGCTGCTTATATGTTAAGTGCATAAATATAAAAAAATAGATGAACTGATTATATTGTACCAAACAACCCCAAAATTCATCCCATTATATTTATTTCTTCTAACACACGGTTTTCATCTACTAATGCATCCCCATTTATTTTTTTCATCCCTCAATCTGACTTTCCATTTTCCTTCACTAGGCATCCCATTTGAATCAACCACTAAGTGCCATAGCCGTCCGAATCACTTAATGCCCATTATCTTAATTATAAAAAATAAAAAAAAAACTGCCATTTCCCTTAAAAAAAGTAAATTGCACATTCATAACTCCACCATTTATACACATAATTAATATTCCACTCACCATTGTTTTCAATCCCATTTCGATTACTGCCAATCACCATCATCATTTTGTTTTTGAAAAACAATAATCTCCTATAACTTCTAAAGCCACATTTTCTCTCCCAAACTATTATACTTATACATAAAATTGTTTCTCCCTCTTCTCCCATAGACATAAGGCACTTTGTATTTGAAAATTTTCTAAAAGAAAGGCTAGGAGTACGCTGCTTCTTATTACAATTGAACGCAAAAAGGTATTCAAATTCCAAGCATTTAAGATAGGGTGTTTTGGCACTTTTATAAGTGAAGTAAATTTATTTGTTTTTGATTTGCATTAGACGCATTATTGTGTTGTTTATGAGAAAATGGAAGCACCATTTGGTGATTCAAATAATATATGAAGAGATGATTTATGACACTTGAAATGGGTTATCAAAATTTGAGAGTAAGCAAACTGTCTGATCATCGGTTCGCTTTACAAATTTGACGATAACACAAATAACCAAAGTTTGCATTTCTGGAAAAAGAAAATTACCATTTATTTAAGTGTTTCCTACTGAGTATTACTTGTGGTACTCATCCCTATTAAAATTTTACATGTTAGAATGAGGCGTGGCAGTGGTTTGGCATAGTGGTAAGTGCTCGACAATTTGAAATGCTTTTAACTTTTTAGTAAAATTTCCAATCGTGTAAATCTCTTATGGTCCATTAAGACACACTTAACACAAGATTAGTCCTACAAAATTCAAAGATATGTTGCCTAGTTAGAAACTTAGAACTTTAATTCTTGGGATTTGCTATACTTGCACTCCCTCACAAGAGGGGGCCCACACATTTTTTTAATTGGGCCTGGGCTATAGGCTTGCGTTGATGGATTCAAGATTGGATCCTACCTTCCTCCTACAGGCCACAAGAAGGCGGATTTTGTTCGTAACGATGACACGGGGGTTTAAGTCCTGAAATATAAAGCTGGGTTCGTATGATTGCAAATTGCCCTTGGCTACCCAGCTACCAGAAAAAGGAGTTCACTGCAGATTACGGACAGTGGCAGGTGTACCCACCAATGCTATACTTAATCGACGCTGGCTCCATACGGGATACAACAAATACTATGTGGACATTCTTTTGGCTTTACTCGATAGAGAGCCAACTCTCTTAGCTCCCTTCTTCGCTCGATCTCCGTATAAAGTAGACCTTTCGCTTGAAGGGAGAGAAATACTCACTTTGCGTGCCCTCCCCTTGGTATCCCTTTTTGGAGTACGACCTTGGGAAGGCCACTTAGTGAGAAGGACAAACTACCGATAGGTTATACATCCCAATCTT
This sequence comes from Osmanthus fragrans, assembly GCA_019395295.1. NCBI lineage: Eukaryota > Viridiplantae > Streptophyta > Magnoliopsida > Lamiales > Oleaceae > Osmanthus > Osmanthus fragrans. The sequence continues at coordinate 14,170,156 of CM033346.1, read as the reverse complement.
TCCTCTTTAAAGAAGAGCTCTATAAATCTATTTCTTGTTAGGTCATTTCTATCAAGAAAGGATTCTTTCGAGCACTGCATGAGGCTCTAGAGGCCACTGCAATCATTTAAAGAAAAGGAAGTCCATACAGTATCCCAGAGGTGAAGTAGAGAGAGGCGGCCCTTGTCCCAGAAGGCTACATAATCTGAAGATAGCAGTTCAAGGGCAAGGGCTGCTAATCAAGCTAATGCCCTAGAAGGGCCGATACATGTGCTCTAAAGAGCGCTAACCAGAGGATAAGCTCATACCTTTAAGAGTAGCTGTCAAGGGCCTTAAAGGACAAATAAAGTAGTTGTTAAAGCTCTAGCTCAAGGAAGTAGAACTCAGTAGCTGCTAAGAGGTAGCTCTAGAACTACTAGAGTAAGAATAGATCCTTCTTAAGCTGCTAGTTGGGGTGCTCCTTGTAGAAAAGCACGCATCGAGAAAGACAATACCATACGAGGTACCATAGATCGGTAGGGCAACAGGAAAGAGTGAAGACAGAGGGGCGTGTACACCGACGTGTCGATGCCGGAGTGCAAATAACATAGTTCTTAATTCTTCCACCACTTTAGTAAGACTGTATTTCTCAATTCCTCCTATTGGCTTTGGTCTCTAAAGGCGACGTCGAAGAATTCATATGGATATTTTGAAAATTGTTTGAACGGTAAAGATGGTCCTATTCTCCGGAATTCATTTTTCTTCAAATTTATTTTCATAAAACTTAGGAATGATTGCAATTGCGCTCCTCAACCTTTCAAAAGGTTGCATGTTTTCCCTTAAGATTTAATTTATTGCACCTATAATTCCAAAATTTTCAAGTGTGTTCGTCTTGAGTCCAAATTGATGAAAATCATCAATATATTTCTTTTAGTTGACCAAAAAATTTAGTTTGATCACATTTTAGATATTTTTATAAAGGATAAAATAACAACTTTTTATTTACCACAGTAAACAAAAAGAAAAGCAAATATCATCTTCTTCACCCACGCTCACCCCCACCATCCGACACTAGACACGAACCTCAAACCGCCATTAGAGGATGCAGAGGAAGAATACAAGAAACGCCATTTTAATACAAATCCTCAATTTCTTGTTCTTCAATTCCTTGTCCACCACCGCTCTCTTTTAGCTCACCAGTTCCCTATTTATTCTGAAGCCCACAAAACACGATATGAATTTATATTATATTCCAAATTCAACTATTTTTTATATTGACGCTAGTGTGTGTGTGTGTGGGGGGGGGGTTATATATATTACAGATTTCAGCACAAACTCAAACCAATTAACCAATTATTTCGAAGAAAATCAACTGAAATTGCAATCCAATAATTAGGAATCTGTTTTTTGTGTACAGGTCTATACAAACACGCAAATGTATTCATAGAGAGAGGAAGAGAGGGACCTTTAGTAGGGAAATGTTTGAAGTTGAATTATAAGGGGATTTGTTTAGGGGAGAGAGAAGAATCGTAGCTTTAGCACATCTAATGGCAACTTGAGATTTCATTGCCTGAGCCTAGCACCTCTTTCGTCGTTGATCTTCTCCATTTTACACATGTCCAGATTGATTTTCGGTGAGGGTGGTTATGGTTCGAGGTTCATGTGCAGTGGGGGGGTACTTTTAAGTTTAGTCCAATCAAACTTTCAAAGATGGCCAAAAGATAAAAAAGACAATATTACCTTAATGAAATGAATTGAATATTGCAGAATATATCCTATCTTTTACAATCGGTTTACAACCTAGTTTTTATCTTCTATCTTGAATTTCAAAATATAAATTCATTCTTTGATCTAATAAATTAGAATAATCTATAACATATTGCTCATATTTTTCTTTAAGTTTTATATGTTCTTCTGATAATGTATTAATATTTTCTAATTGAGAAGTAATATTATTTATTTTATCTAATAGTTTTTCTAATAAATTATATAATCCTTCAATAGCATATCCTGGCATCAAACAAATATAATAAATAATCTTAGCGATTTTAAACTTCTAATAACAGTAATTAAAACATCATAAATAGCAGAAAACAATTATTCATGTAAGAATATAACAAAAATAAGAAAGATCTTACAATATTAGAGCAGAAGGTAAAAGCAGATTAATATCAACGAGATTTCCCTCGAGCTTGCACCCATATGTTTGTATACTCATATATAAGTGATCGGTGTTACTTGAATTTAAGAAAGTGGGTTATGGTCCAACACGACTTCCGCACACTCACTGGTTTTCTCTCTGACTCTTTTGCATATCTCACAATGGATTTCACGGAATCACAGTTTTCCTTTCAACTCCTTGTTAAAACATCACCACGAATGGTAATATGGTTCAAAAGACTTTCTCTAACAACGCCAAAAACGGCAACACATCAACGAGAAAATGCACAAACCATCAAGGTTTTCACCGTTGGAGTATAAGTAAGATAAGAGTTTTCGAGGAAATAATAAGGATGAAAAAGAAATATTTTGAAACAACTTTGATTTCATAAACACATCACACTAATATCTCTTACATAAGAGTACATATACATATTTCGGCTACACTCTTGGTACTTTCTCTAAGGAAATTAGAACTCCATAGAGATTACATTATTACACTCTTTACTGAAGAAAGACTGAAAATATTACAAGATATGGAAAACTAGGTGGAAGGATATCTTTTGCTTAAGACTTGGATACCTTCTTCTGAGAATTCGTCTTCAATTTATAGACTTCAAAAAGCTTCTACAGTTATTCTTCATTATTGTTGCTTTAATTGTGTAGGGTCTAGAGAATAAAGTTCTTTTGTCTGGATCCTTTGAGAATCTTACTGTGGCATAAAGTTCTTTTGTCATAATATGGAAATTATTGGGGTAAACCCACAGTTTCTTTACCAGAATCTTTTTGATAAAGTAGTGATAAAGGGGTCCCTTCTACTTTTTCATATGTGACTCAAACTACTCATCCGAAAATTCATCTGGATCTAGAGAAATTGGTGAGATGTCACCTTCAGTGCAACAGCATTCGCACTTATGTTTTGGATACCGCCAAAATTGTTTACACAGCTCCTCTCTTGTCTTCTGTGTTCCACTAACTAGTCCTTCAAAGATATGATCACTCAATATGTCAAGATAGTGCCAATCTTCTTGTTTAATGGGTGCCACAACTTTATTGTAGATCATGTATCTTGTGACTCGTACACCCATATGTTTTATGTCTCTTCAATAATTTTTTGGATATGCTCAAACTGCTCCTTGTATCCCTTGGCTCTACGAAAAGTTATCATCTTGATTATATCTTCTGGTGTGGATTCAATAACTTCACTCTTTTCAGGCTGAAGATGTTTGGTAGTAGTGGCCATTCTGATGACATAGCTTGCTGGAAGCATCCTATTTTCTTCATCATCCCATTCAGGACTTGCAGTGAAAAATCTGATATAAATGTCCTTATGTTTAAGAACTTGACAATATCTTTCAATAGCACGGATTACATCTTTTGGTAGCATAGAAATTTCTTTTAAGGATTCTGATGGGTAAATACAGAGTATATTTCCCATTTCATACAGAGCACAAACCCAATAAGCTGGAGCTCCTGGATAGATATTAACTTTGTTATATGTTCCATACATTAGAGTTTTCATCCATCCTCCACTACTAGTATACCAGCAGCAAGCAAGATTGAACAATACGTATGCTATAATAAAATCGTTTTTATTTTTTATATCCATAACACCAGGAGTGTTACAGGCCTTGATAATATTTGAGCGATTAAGCTCTGGTATAGAGATACTTTCCTTCGTAAGTTTTTTCTCCTGTGAGGGAGACGAAGTAGTATACTCTTTGACAGATAGTTTATGAAGCTTTAATGCTTCTTGTTCAATATTGGCGTTAGAGCCTTCAGATTTATTGGCACTAGGGCCTTCAGATAATACAGCCTTGTTGGCCTTTTCCGATATTGGCTTAGCAACAGCCATCTCCATCATCGCTATCTTGGATTCTATTGCAGCAACTTTCACACTCATCTCGAATTTCAATGTTTCGAGTTTCTTCTTGATTTGCTCCATTCCTGGTTAAAAAATCTGGAATAAAATTGTCTTTCTCTTTAATATGGACAATATCAAAATTAAATGGCGCAAACCACATTTGCATTCTAATAAGTGGCCTTTCAGCTGCACTTGTTCCAAGTTTATTAGTTAACAATGGTTTTACCTGAGTATTATCCGTTCTAATAAGAAACTTTTTAGGTAACAAATAAGATTCAAATTTTGCTACTCCTTTCTTGACAGCTAAACATTCTTTTCGATTAATATCATATCTAGTTTCTGCATCCTTAAAAGCACCTGAAGTATAAGCAACAAGCTCTTCCGGGCATTTATACAATGGATTACAAAGAAATTCTCTATGATTCTCTTTTCTTTTGAGGATTGCTCCCCAGTGTAATAGAGATGCATCAGTTTCTAAAATAAAGAAATCATCATCATTAGGAATATTTAATTCGGGTAGATTTTCACATACTTTCTTTATTTTGTTTATCATTTCGATATCTTCTTCTGTCCATTCCCAATCAACACCTTTTCTATAATTACTTCTGGAAATTCGATAATCTTCTTACCAATATGAGGTTGTTGAAATATTTTTTCTTCTGTAAAAATATATCCTAAGAATTCGATTTCAGTTTTAGCTATTTCTGCTTTTCTTTCAGATAGGGTTAAACATATTTTTTGGCAATATAATTAAACTTTTTAAGATGTTCGATATGTTCTTTTAGATTTTAACTATGGATAAGGATATCATCTACATAAGCAATGCAGAAAGTTTGTAGTGGTCTGATGATCTTATCCATTCTTTGTTGAAATATTGCAGGAGCATTCATTAATCCAAATGGCATAACATTCCACTCGAATTGTCCTAATAGATTAGGGGTTGTAAAACTAGTTAAAGGTTTAGATGCTTCATCTAGTTTTATTTTCCAATATCCTGATTTACAATCAAATTTATAGTATATTTTACTTCCTTGTATTTGTTTTATTAACAAATCTTTTATTAGTAATTTATAGCTATTAGGTATAGTTTTAGAATTTAGGTCTCTATAATCAATTACCATTCTAGCTTTTCCTCTTTTAATTTCATTATGATTTCTTACCATAAATGCAGGACTATTATATGGACTAGTTGATTCTCTTATCACTCCTAATTCTAAGAGTTCTTTAATTTGTATTTTAAATTCTTTTTTATCTTCTTCACTATAGGGAAATTGTTTTCCAGATATCTTAGTATCTGGACTTTTTAGTTCAATGATTTCAATAGGTTTATGTTTGTCCCAATTGGCTAAGGGATGTTCATGATAACATTATTTTAATTCTAGTTTAATTTTTTCTAACTCTTCTTCTAAATTGTCAATTCTTAATACAGGGATTTTTTGTTTATGATTGATTTCGGTATAACATTCACCACGATTACCTGCAGAACTCTGATGTCTAGGCTTATGGTGTATTGGTTGATGTGCAATTTCAATGGCTTTATAAATTCTTGGTGTTTTAATTTTGTGATTACAAGGTGTAGTGAATTCAAAACTATATTTATATTACGTAAATGGGCTGTATGTATAGAGAAAATTTTCTCCTAAAATGATATCACATTCGATTTTATCGGTTGCATATATTCTATGAAAAAAACATTCTCTATTTCCTATAACTATAGGAACATTTTCTACAAAATCTCTATAGATTTCAACAATATCACTGGCAGTTTGGCTATAAGTCATTTTCTTATAGTCTCTTTTATAATAATGTTCAGGAAATACATTTCTTTTACATAGACAAATTCCAGATCCAGTATCAAGTATAGCATGAAATTTTATCATACAATAGTCTGGTAAATTGAGAGTTATCTCAATATATGGACTAAGTATACTAGTTTTGATTGATCTAATTCCTTGTATCATATAAATTGGTTCTTTGGTTTTATTAACTCTAGGAAGTATTTTCTGTTTATTTTCTATAGTTATTTGCAGGGTGTTTTTCTGAATAACATATGGTGATACATTTTCAAGAAAATTCATTCCAAGTAATATTGGACTAGTATCTTTTCCTTTCCTATAATCTTTATGGATTTTAAGGTTTAATTTAAATTGTTCTCCTTCTATATCAGTAAAACTTAGTTCAAGATTAACAAATGTTTTGATTTCATATTTAATTCCATGATAATCTGTAAGAATTATTCCTTGTGGTAGGTTTTCTTCAGATAAATGATCAACTAAGTCTGCTCTTATATGGCTGATACTAGCTCCTGTATTGACAAGGGCTATGATTTATTCGTAGTTATTTTGATTATTGATATATTCTGTTAAGATAAAAAAGTTATCTTCCTCACACTTTCTTAGGTCAATATCAATACTATTTCTAGGTAATGTTGAGTAGTTTTTACTTGTAGATGGTCTGCTAGAACTTACGAGTTCTCTAGTACTGATACATCTTTCTATTCTTCTACTAGGCATTCTAACTACAAGTTGTCCAGAGTTACTCAAAGTAGCTAATCCTTGATTTTCTACATTACTGTCTATTCTTCTAGCTCGTTGATGAAAATCAAGCAATATGTCTTGTGGTAAGGAAATATTATTATCACTTAACATTCTTGGGGGAGTAAATTATGCTAGGTTTCTAAAGTCTTCATGAATTTCTATAAATTCCCCTGAAATTTTATTGATTTCCTTTTGGTGTGTAGTAGTAAAAGCATATAAAGCTTTACAATGTAAAATTACAGCTTTACTCCTTGGTGGCATCATTAATCTATCGATTTTGTGATATAAATTTAGTCCTAGACTTAAGTTTTCATCTGATAAAGACATGACAAATTTAGGTCTTATAGTAAATATAATTTTCTTATAAACAAGATTTCCAGAGATCATTTCTAATAGAGCATCCATAGGATCATGAAGTATTCTATTATCCATCAAGTATATCTGTATAGGAATATCCATTCCTTCTCTAAAATATCCTTTGATCATAATTTGGATCCCTCCAATAACAATATTTTTTAATCTATCTCTAGTAGATTTTTTAATATTTGCTAATTCTCTATTAACCCATTCTCTTGTTATAAGAGGTATAGTAGTATTACTTTTAACATTTTCGATATTAATAGGTACTTCATCATACTTGGCAATGTATATTGTTTTGTTAAGCCAAGATAGTATAGGTCTTATAAAAACATCTTTATCTCTTGAAGATATTTGTTTTTCTTTTATAACTCCATATCTTTCTTCATCAAACACAACAGTTTGCGAAGTTCCTTCTTCATTATCTAAGTTGGTCTCAATAGTATCAATAATTTCTTGATTCATATAAATCTGCTCATATTCAGGTTCTTCAATTTCTTCTATATCTAGTTCATAAATTGAGTCAGTTTCAGATAATTCGTCTAAATCTTCATTATCTCATATTCTGAATCAGATTCTATTTCTTCCATTAATCTAATGGACTTAACATTTTCTCTTCTATTTTTATTAGGACAATTGAGAGATATATGTCTTATTTCGTTACATGTAAAACATTTACATTTTTTTATAAAATTCCTCCTCAGATTTTTTCTGAGGTTTCTTATGTTGGTTAAATTCCTATTTCCAAGGTTTTTTCTTCTTAAAATATTTCTTGTTGCTCTTAAATCCTCTATTTTTCTTCCAAGGTTTAAGAAATTTCTTAAATTTCTTTTTATAATATGGCTTCTTGGGTGGTTTGTGACAACCAAATTGTGGTACTGCTGCTATTTCTCCATAACAGTATAAACTAGCTTTCTTATCATGTTTTCTAAATAGGTGTTGGTACATAAATTTCTTGCACCATTCAGATATTTTTCTCTTAGCGAATGAAGTTCTCATTCCTAGAGTATCAGCTTTTTTATTAGGATCTTCCCATTCTATTTTCTTCCAATAAATTTGGTACTTCTCAAATAATTTCTGACCCCATGGCTAGGGCAGTTTAAGGAAATATCTATTTAATAATTTTTTATCCTCTTCATATATATTCAATTCTTTTATGGATTTGGATGCTTTGATATATATTTTTTCGAATTTCTTAGTATATTCATTTAATTCACACATATCACAGATTTTTAATAATTCCATTTCTCTTTCCGCTTGTAAAGTTTCTTGAGTAATCATATCAATTTTAGTTTCAGGTATAACTTCTCCTAAGAGTAGATGTCTAAAGAAAATTTCTATTCGTTTTAAAATCTCTTTAAAATTTTCAGCATCTAAACTTTCATTACTATCTATGGTAGTTGTAGATTTTTCTCCATATTTGATTTGATTTTTAGTTTCTTCAGAAGTTCTTCTCCAGATGTCTGAAGTAATTCCTCTAAAGGTGTGGATTACAAAGTTATAAGCTTGAGTGGTATTCCATCTATGAAAAGCAACAGCTAAATCAGTAGCTTTTGCCTTAGAATCAATAACTTCGCTTTTATTATTGCTATCATCAATATCTAACCATATTCCTGTTGTAGGAATGAGTTCAGTAAATAATCTAACAGGATTATTATCCCTAAGATGTATAGACTTGGTTGCAATAGTTTTTGGACTTTTTCTAAAATTATAACCTGCTCGCTCATTAGCTATTCCATGTTCTTTTATCCATTCCAAATTCCAGTCATCAGATTCATCTTGAATCCAATCAGTAGTGACATTAGTTCCACTAGTTTCTCCTATTAACGGCTCAACTTGTTCATTTAAAGGTGGAGTATTAATTTCAGTAGTCTCCTCTTTAGGTGGAGGATCATTCATATATACATTCTCAGTTTGGATAGACAATTGTTCTAGACTTTGTTTATAAGCTTCTAATTCTTCTCCAATAGCTTCAAATAATTTATTTTCTAATTCTTCTATAACGTATACCGGTATAGGTGGTTCAATTGAAGTATAAGAATTATGCTTAAGTTTTAATTCTTTAAATATTGATTCAATTTGTTTATATAGGATTTTTGGTACAATCTTAATATTATCATTAATAATTTCTAAATTTGATTCAATATTTTTCACATGAGTCATGATGTCTTGATTCATCATATCGATTTTTTCAAAAGGTAAAGCATAATTATCATATTGTTCTAAAAATTGATTTATAATAATATCTTCCTCTTCATATTCAGGAGATTCATCTACTAAAATTTGTAATGCTTTATTTTTTACTTCAGTTAACTGTTGAGAATTATTTATTTGTTTTATCTCTTCACTTAGAGATTTAAATTTGCTACTTAAATTTGTCGCTAACTCTTGTAATTTAATTCTATTAGTATTAGTTAAAATAATGACATTTTGTAATTCTTCTAAAATTAGTTTATCTTTTCTATCCATTCTATAAAATTGTTTTTAATGTTTTAAAAATTTTCTTCAGGTTCGTTACTAGGCTCTGATACCAATTTTGAACAAAGGGGAAAGCGTTAATATAGATCAAAAATAGTTTGAGGACTAAATTGAAAATATTTTATATTAAGATGACAATGGGTGCAATTTTTATATTTAGGGGTATTTTAGGTAGTTAGTAATAAAAATTTTGGTCAATGGCTATTTTGGAAAAGTGAATGGGTTGACCGGCTATTTGCCACCTATTCCTCTGTACAGTGGTGCCAGATAGTGAGGGGGGTGATCGAGGAAATACATGTATTGGACCTGTTGAAAAATGGATATTTCCACTTATCTTTGATCGGATTTATTAAAAAAAATTTTAAAAATTGAAAGTAAAGTTAAAAGCCCAAAAATACCATCACTTTCACAATTCGACCCAGGAAGAGAGAAAAAAACTCGACTTCGTCTTGGCTCGTTGGATTTTCATCGACGATCAAATAGTCAGGTAACCCATCGTAGAGAGTTTCGATCTTCATCAACAGGGTTAGTTCCTCTTTTATTGATTATGGTTTTGATTTTGAATATATGGTGTGAAGATTATATTTAAGTTTTTTGTAGCTTATTATTAATTATTTGTGTAGATGATTAAGTATATAGGTTTAGATTGTGTGGATTTAAGATTTGTTGAGCTTGGAATCGCCAGAAATGGCTAATTTTCGACGATTTAGTGAAAGGGACGAAGTAAACAGTCGGGTCAACCTGGCTACAAACAGTTGGCCCCACTGTTTGCAATTGGGCCAACTGTTTTGGGCCTTTTTTTAACTAACTGGGCCAAAACAGTCTGCCCAACTACTAAATAGTTGGATTGACTGTTTTTGGGGCTTTTTTTAAAAAATAAAATTGTAATCTAGAAAATTACGAAAATTAAAAAAATCTTTAATTTTTTTTATCAAATTCTTTAAAACTCTTTAATTAAATAATATTGTTAAACAAATGTATAAATTTTTCAAATTTAATTCAATAATAATTGTACTTTTTTGTTTAATTATAATATTTTCTTGTTGTTTAAATATTTTATATATGTAATTAATGAAGAATTTCAAATTTCAAATTGCCAAAATTACATATTATTTATAATTTAATTTTAAATTCTCTTTTTCTTTTATTTCTTAAATTAATATTCTTTGTAATTTACACCTTTTATATTTTCGATTTTAATTAAATAAAGAATTTAAAATTGATAATTACCAAAATTAAATATTCTTTTTAAAGAAATTAGCAAATTACTTTTTTTTATTAATTTAAATTAAATAATAAATATATTCTTTATTTAATTTTAATATTTTCTTATTGTTTAAATTTTGTATATATGTAATTAAATTAATAATTTAAAAATTACGAATTACCAAAACTACATATTATTTATAATTTAATTATAAATTTTTTTTTATTTTTTAAATTAAATTTTCTTTGTAATACACCTTTTATATTTTCGATTTTAATTAAAAAAAGAATTGAAAATTGATAATTACTAAAATTAAATATTCTTTTTAAAGAAATTATTAATTTTTTTATTTTATTGATTTAAATTAAATAATAAATATACTCTTTATTTAATTTTAAAATTTTTTCATTGTTTAAATTTTGTATATATGTAATTGAATAAATAATTTTAAATTGAGAATTACCAAAATTACATATTATTTATAATTTAATTATAAATTCTTTTTTATTTTTTAAATTGAAAATCTTTAATTAAATATTCTTTGCAATACACTATTTATATTTTCGATTTTAATTAAATAAAGAATTTAAAATTGATAATTACCAGAATTAAATATTCTTTTTAAAGAAATTAGCAAATTATTTTCTTTTATTAATTTAATTTAAATAATAAATATATTCTTTATTTAATTTTAATATATTCTTATTTTTAAATTTTGTATATATGTAATTAAATAAATAATTTTAAATTTAGAATTACCAAAAATACATATTATTTTTCTTTTTATTATTTGAATTAAATTTTTTTAATTAATTAATATTTTTATTCTACTTTTTTCCTACTTGTTGGTAGTAGTTGTAATTCGGTTTGCTTAATATTATGTTATTATGATTTATTTCATTATATCTTTTATAGTGTTCTAACATTCGAATTTTCGAATTTTTGTAGAATAGAGTATCATTAGACGGATAACGGGGAAAGCTACTTGGAACAATAGCTTGGATAGTTTTAGTACCGTAAAGGAGCTGCTGGATGATCAGAACGTAGATATACTACGACATTCATTCATCTGGTCCCTACGTGACTTGAGGGAGGTGCAATTATCGGGTTAAATCATCGATGCCCTCCTATGTCGGTTGCTAAGTCCAATCGACGACGATGTCCTCCACTTCAATCTCGGGGGCAAGGTCGCCAGTTTATCTCCCCTCGAGTTTGCCATGATTACCAGTTTATCTCCCCTCGAGTATGCTACTCGACACATACTTCGAGGGACAGTGGCAATGCTTCTGTCGCAGCTGATCACCATAGTTAGGAGATGTGACCACATGTTAGACAGACTGAAGTTATGGTTGGTCTATATTCTAGAGAACATGATGCGATGTCACCATAAGAAGGTTGTGATCGACCTCATCCACTTAGAAATCGTCGATCACATCAATGGTTTTAACAACTATCCGTGGGACCGAAAATGTTTCAATGACACTGTACGTCTTCACCAGATCGTAACCGAAGTTCAAGGGGTTCGTGCGTAAGTACGATGTCTATGGATTGCCTCTGACGATGCAAATAAATGTTTAATATAATCAACGTAAAAAAATCTATTAAGTCTATATCTAATAATGTATATGTTGCATATCTGGACGTATAAAACTGTCCCTTTACTGGGTACCCGCTATGCGAAGCGACTGGCGAACATTTCCGTAGGATGCATCACTGGCGATCATCCCGAGTGGATGACTGTCCATCTGGGAGACAGTTATCAGCTCTCATTGATGACCCCAATGTGAGTATTGTAAATTTGTAATTTATATTGTATATGGTTTAAACTCTCACTACATTTTGTTAAAATAATTCAAACGTCAATATGTCAGCTTGAAGTAATCACTGAGTTGACGTCGTCGATAGAGAAGGAGAGTCAGAATTTTGTGCGTGAAATAGCTGTTCCGTACACCCAGAATGGCCACAGGTCCGATTCGATCCTGGACCGAGATTGGGTATGTGAATTGACGATAATTTATTGATTAATATTTTGTATGAGTTAACAATTATTAATGAGGTTAATACCTCCTCCCATGGCACGACCATCCTCTACGACTGTGGCATTTTAGTCTCTTCCATCCAGACAGCTCCCTCGTAGATCTCCTACACACGGTCACAGTCAGGGCGATGATCTGTATGCCCAGCTGACTGAATTTATTGTACGGGAGGTCGGCGCGCTACGATGAGACTTGATGAGACAGATTGATGATCTGCGACGAGAGTTGACCGATAGAGTCAACGATCTATCACACGATGTCTATGTGCTGCGTGGCCACATCACAAATCTTCAGGATGAGGTCGCATCGCTTTAACGTGATATAGCCGGTATAAGGAGAGAGCATGGCGGAGAGGGCGATGGAGGGGGAGATGGAGAGAGGGGGTCACCCATATTTGTTGCTTTAAAGAGTTTCTCCTTTTGAGTTGGCGCTAGCACGCTCGAACAATTACGTGATTCTTCACATCGATCGTAAAATCACTGCTGCAGCTTGTTACAAACGTTCTCAATCATTGTGAGGATGAGAACTCTCGATCATTTTTGAATAATGCATTGAAAGACTCCGCGTTGTTCGACGTCATCATATTGTATCAACGGCCTGGAAAGTGTGAGTGAGCTCAATGTTCAATACCCATTTTGATTAGATACACTTAAACTTGGAATGATTTACTTCCTATTTTTTCCATGAACCTGTTACACTCTTCAACACTGTACGCTTCGGCCGCTCCTCTAAACAGCGAAACCATGTATTTGCCCCGATACCTGGTCTTTAGGCTGCCTTGTATATGGTATATGCAATAACCATGATGTGCATCGGGAAAAACTCAAGTGATACCATTTATCAAAGACTGTCCACGATCAGTTACAAATGCAAAACCCTCGACTTCCTCGATTACTTCCCTCAGCTCAGTGAAGAACCAACGCATCGATAGATCATTCTCACTATCAACTATGACGAATGTAAGAGGGTAAATTTGGATATTGACATCTTGACATGTAGCAATAATCAACTTGTCTTCATATTTAGATTTCAGAGTTGTACCATCAACTAGAATTATGGGTCACATGACATTTCGAAATTCTTGAATGCATTGTCCAAGAGCCATGAAGAAAAATTTGAAGCAATTATCGCCCTCTGTCTCAATAAAATATACCGATCCATGATTAATTCTCTCTATGTTATGGCAATACCTGACCAATTTAGCATAATTCTCCTTTGCCAATCCCATTAAATCCTCAAAACCGCATTATTTAGCCTTCCAAGCCTTCTGGTAGCTCAAGACCACTTCGTACTCTCGACGGACGTCATTAATGATGTCCGAAAGTTTGTAGATCGTCCGTGGGTCTTGATACTTGTGCATTATCTGTCGACCAATAAACCAAGCACATGCTTGTCTATGATCACTTTGACCAATTCCCACTTCACAAGCATGTTCCCTTATATACTCGCGAACTACAAAGCATTCATTCTTGTCCATCTTCGTCGCTCACAAACGCCAACTACAATTGTCGTCGACGCAGGCGATCGTCAACAATGACTTGGTTGACTTTTTCTCTTTGAACTCAAAGTTGTATTTCATTGCAAGTAGGTGCAGAAATTCCTGCATATCTTTCTTTGTTTCGAAGAGTCACTAGACATACAAATCACCATTATCGGAAAACACACGCGAAGAGTTAGAGGACGGTCCACTCATTCCAATCCCTGAGGTCCCACATTGCTCATGTCTCTGACGGGAAGCAAACAAATTCTCAATTGTAAATTCATTCTGATTATTGTTATCGTGAACTACGGATGAAATTCTGTTCGTGACGACGAAATCACGATGAGGAACATATGTCTCTGGAATAATCACATCATCCTCATGAATTATCTCCACAGTATCCCAAAAATCATTACCATTGTGATCCCCTCCATCCGAATTACTTTCGACGACATCATTCCTCGCTAAAGTCACTTAAAGAAGAGTCGTGTGCTTTTGGTTCATAAGGAATAGATAATTCACTTCAACATCAGAATAAATCTTTATAGGTGACATAGGAATTGATTCATGCTGCTTGAATATAAATTTCAATTCCATATCGTACTGAGAGGGTGATACATTCAACTTGTTCTGTAAATCACTATACAATTCTACATATGAAGTACTTGATTTTATGGCAACCGCAATGGTACCACGTATTTCGCTCGTATATTTTCATATCCATCGATATCTCTCATCTAGTTCGAAATCACTAAAATAACAAACCGAGACCATATTCATATTTGCATGACGAAAGAATTTTAATTATAAGAAAAAATCAGTGAAAAATAAGAAAGGGAAACTGGCTAACAGTCGGCTATTGTTTTTGCGTCTGTTTCGTCTGAAATATGCATTTTCGTCAAATCCATTTCGTCTGAAAGATGCGGATGATTTTTTTCTTCATACTTAAAAAAATTACAGATATATTAACAATTTTATCTATGTTAACATTATACCGTTGAAATAAATTTTATCGATAAAAACGTATACTAATTTGATGAAAACAAAATGAAATATGCGTAAAATGTACTTAATGATTCGAAGATATTGATATAAAAAAAATTCAACCTTCTGCGTTCGATCAATTTTTTAGATTTTAAGATTGATGCAGATGAAAGTTGAGAGAATTTTTATCTGTATTAGAATAGACAGATAATAAAAGACTATTAATTTTGAAATTTTATGTAGAGTGTTTGATTTTTATTTTTCAAATAAAGGGTAGTATTGTCTTTAAACAAAACAATATTTAGTAATTGTTTTATGTATTTAAGGGCGTTTTTGTCTTTTACCATAAAAAATGTCATTGTGAAAATATTAAGGTTTTGACAAATGAAATTTACACATTTTGACTAGGTTAATTTTAAAAAAACCCCGAGGGTGATTTTGATTTTGATTTTGTTTTGGGGTTAGTGTACGTGGATGGGTGAAGATGATATTTATTATTTGTTTTCTTTTTTTAGTTTAATTATTTATGCTCCGTTTGATTCTCATTCTTTATAGAGTGAGAATAAAAAATATGATCGTTATGGACTCCACACAAAAAATAGAAAGTTAAAAATAGTAACTGAATGTGATTGATGACAGTCATATTTTTTTTTTATGAAAGAAAAATAGGTGCCAAACAGGGTCTTAATATAATAAATAGAAAGTTACTATTTTGTCCATTATAAAATATATTTAAAATGTGATCAAACTCAAATTTTTGATCCAGTAACAGAAAATATGAATGATTTTCATTCGTTTGAACTCTCAACTCACGCACTTGAAATGTTTAGGAGCACGAGTGCAATAAATGAAATCTTAGAAGGAAAAAAAAAAAATACAATATTTTGAGAGGTTCGACTTGACAGTGCATGTGCTAAATTATTCTCATAATTTTTTTTGCAAACAAGGTGGACGTTGTCAGATCTACGAAATAAAATAAACCCAATTCCCCAGCAACCTACAACAGTAATTACTCACGGAGTCGAACCAATTAATTTCTCAATGGGCTGCTTTGAAAGAAGAGTCAGTAGACGGATATATTCTATGAAATTGCTATACGTATATAATAATATATCAAATGCATTATATTTTTCTCGGTTCACACGTAATAAAATAATTGTGAACTGCAAGAAAATATAGGTTCTGTTTGATAAAGATTAAAATCGAATTAAAATTGAAAATATGATCATTATTAGTCCCACTCATCTAATAAAAGTCAACAACAACGACTAATTTTTCAATTTTAATTCGATTTTAATCTCTATCGAATACGTCCATAATGCATTTGATGTACAAATTGCATTTTCCTATATTCTATTGCCATCACCCTACAGTAATACAGCACTTTGCGAAGTCGCAATTGTTTCACCTTTCGACCATTCTACTTGTCTCCCTCTATGCCATCCGTTTTCTTCCCGCTTTTCCAAAATTGCTTCTCTCTCATCTGTAGACAGAATCTGAGCACATATATATATATATATATATATATATACATTTGTTGTACGCTTCAGTCTTGAAGAACTCTGTAAACCTTTACTTCTCCATATAAAGCCGGATTTCAGTATTGTTTGCGTTTCTTTTTGTTGGTAGGTTATATTTCGATTATTTTTAATTTGTGGGATTTGCTGCTCCGAGAAAATTGCTGGTCGTCTTTGTCTTGTGTCGTTCAGTCGTTGTAGATTTAACGTTCATGATTTTAAAACTACTATTTTTTTTATATTTCTTTTTTAGTCTAAACGATTATTTGGGTTTTCAAAATTATAAATTGTGATGGCTTATAACAAGGTTTTCTCTTGGACCCAGTAATTATTTTTTTTTTCTTTTCCTTTGCTGATTATCTACATTGTATCTTTCTTGGGGCCATTGGTTGGATTTATAAAGTGAAAAATTAAAAGCTATTTCGTGGTTTTCTGATTGCAGATTGTATAAATCTACATATTAATATGATTTCATCGGGATCATATGTTTCTTAAGTTATCTAAAACTGACACTTCTTTTTGGTTGGCTTCTAGTGTGGAAAATACTCACTAAACCTTTTCTCATGATCAAGGGAGACGTTTTCCAAATTCTAATTTTCTACATCTATTTTTCACATTTCAACTAGTCATATCAAAAATCCAAACGAAGTAAGGTGCAATATTTCTTTCGTTTGCAGTTGGTTTACTAAAGATTTGTTTTTTGGATTTGCCCGTCATTTGCAAGGTTATGGTGGTCTTGATGATTTATCGTGGTGAAATATAGGTTCTAGGCACTAGTTGGCTGGGGAGCATCTTGCTTCAATAAATGGGCTGTTTTCAGTCTACAGCAACACGACAGTCTCCTGGTCATGAAGATCCAGTTTTACTTGCTTTCCAAACAGCATGTAAGTTTGTTATTTAACCCCTATCTGGTTTAGATGAAAATCAGATCTTTAATAGATTTTGACAAAATTTGATGGAATCTATAGTTGAAAAGTTATGGGTCCATGAAATGTGTGGTTAAAATTAATTATTGACTTTGACTTAGATTTTAATCCAATTTTTTAGTTGTACCAAACATGGGCTTATTTTTGGTGAAAAATATTTGTCGGCTTATATCTGTAAATATCTGAATATTTTCAATACCAAACGGGGAAAGACTTGTTTGGTCAGAGTTTCGATGAAATGACTGCATTTATATGTGAGATTGGCATTGTCAAGTAATTTGATGTGGAAATAAAGGTTGTACAAATATGAAAGTCTTGTGTTAAGGATTAAGAAAAGTCATTCAAGTGAAAAACTTGTTAATCAAGGCATAATGCCTGAGCAACTAAGGTGTTGAGCAGGTTCTTTTAAAATGCTAGCCACTTAACATTTACTCTTATAGAAGAAACACATTGCATTTAGGATCTTTTGGTTTGTGGTGCTTCTTATCTTTGCTTGAACCAATTCTGGATGGCGAATTAATATGATATCAAAACATTAGGGGATTGGCTCATAAGTACAACCAAGTGACTTATGGATAGAAATCACGAGAACTTGTATTTTTCTCCTCAATATTTTCACTAAGAGGAAAAGGATTAATTCCGTGTAATAAATTAAGTATTTGATCAGAATGTTCTCTTTTACTGTTTTTAAGTTTAATTCTCAGGTTATTGGAATTACTGCATAGTCCTTTTTGTAGTTTAGCATTTGTATTGTATTGTATTTTTTTTTTTATGATAATCGAAATTTGTGTAGTTATTCATACATTATGCCTTAAAATCTATCTGGGGTTTATATTAACACGCTGAACAATTATTTTATTTACACCTGACAATAAATTATTTCACTTAGCTTTCGAGTCAACACTCATTCATTGTCATCTAAGATTGTTGCTGTGACGTGCTATCTCGATGATTTCCTTGTGGTTTTTTAAGTCAAAACCTGGATACATGGGGTTTTTTCTTCTGCAGTCAGTGTTAGTGAAGTTGAAGCATTATTTGAGCTGTTTAAGAGCATTAGCAGTTCTGTAATTGACGATGGGTTAATAAATAAGGTAATTTGCTTTAAACATTTACCAGATCTTCCTTTGTACTTTAAATATATCATGATTACACATCCTCTGTTTTTTCACATAAATTATCTCTTGCTTACGAATTCTGGTTATCTGTGGTCATAGAAATACATAATTGATTGGTTTCTTAAGGATCACGTTTTAAGACCCGCTTTTAAAAATCTTAATTGCATAACTCTTCTGCAGGTTGCAGCCTATTGCTGGGATATGTTTTGGCTTGTGCAAACTTAGATATATTTATATGTCTTTATCTTTCTTGATGAGGAACAGCATTATCTGAAATCATGATGTATGCGTTAGCAATAAAGCACTAGTATCAAACTCTAAAGTTAACATAAAGAAAAATATGTTTCAAGGAAAAGTTTTGACATTATAATCGAAATTGTACTATTCTAATTACTTGTCTATTTGCTTTATGTCCTGTTTAACTGTTGGAGTTAGGGTTGTAAGCAAAAATCGTCAAACCGGAAAACTGAATCGAAACCGCATTTTAGAAACCGTCGGTTTGGTGCCACGTGGACCCGTCAACGAAATGATTTTGAACCAAAATCAGTTTGGTTTGGATTTGAGAATTTTAATTACGGTTTAAAATCAAACCATGCTGGCGAAAAAATATATAAAAATAAAAAATAAAAAATGATTTTTTTTAAAAAATTCATCCAAAATTTCAAATATGTAAAATTCAATAGTTTTGTCATTTGTGGATATTTTTTATATTTCTAATTTTCTACTGCATATATATTATAATTATTATTATTACTCAATAATCATAATTTATATTTAATATATAAATTATAATAATCTCAAATTTATATTTTTCAGCCCAATTGAAATAGGTAATTTTCTAGCTTAACTGTCAAACGGCCCCAACCCATAACCCATACATTTCTTATTTATATTGAAAATTAAAGGATCGATTTTCAAACACAAAACCTAACTATTCTCTTCCTGTCATTCCGTTCCAGTTTCCACGGTTCCAACCTTTCACCAGCGTCTCTTCCTTATACGCGACGCGACTCTCATTTCCACGCGACGCCTCCATTAGCTCCGTTCCACCTTCGCCCACCCAGTCCCGGGGCCTCCTCACTCTGTGACTACTCTCAAGGTCTGAACTCTATAATCTCAACAATCGGCGCCTCCTCCTTTGGTTCGAAGCATCGAGCCGCCGGTCAGCTATTCATCTTTAAAATCAGTTAGATTTTGGTTTAAATGGAATAAAAGTATATAGGCAAAAAAATATACGGCGAAACCGGCGGTTTAAAATCGGACCAAACCGTTAGGTTTGAGTTTTTCAAACCGTTCAAAATGGTTTGGTTTCGGTTCAAACCGGTTTAAACGGTTTGGTTTGAAAATCTGTCAAAAATCGGTAAAATCGGACCATTTACACCCCTAATTGGAGTCAATTGAAAATGTGAATTGTAGTGGATAATTGGAACTTTGATGAATGTTACACACACACATTGATCCTTGCACTGAAATTGGATTGTTATAGCTTCTTATAATGAATTTCACCTGCCATTATAGCACAATTATCGCCTGTCTTGAGAAAGATTAGGCCCTTGTTTGATTTCTTCACATTCACTTTTTCTCAAAACTCATTTTCTACAACTTCTCCGAATAAATTAATTTTGCACGTGGGATCCATAACTTTTCTCTATTTTTTTTAACCACACATTTTATTTCCAAAAAATATCACTTCTCACAAAATCAAAATTGAACAGAGGCTAGATAAATCACCTACACTGCTATTATTAGATAATTTTAGAATTTGATTTTGATGCGCTTGGAATCATGCTATGCAGGAAGAATTCCAATTGGCTCTGTTCAAGAACAGGAAGAAAGAGAATCTTTTTGCAAATCGGGTATGAGTTTGTTATTTCCTGGTCGAGGTGTCAGCAAATCATGCATGCTGTTCTGAAATATTGAGATTACGATTTTTTTTAAAATTCTGTTTTGAGTATTAGTTTGATTGTTTTGATTATGAAGCCAAACCATTCATGCACAGTTTAAGCTGGATGGTATGTTGAAGAGTGCTTAAGAATCATAATTAGGAAAGTCCTCAACTATTTGTTTCTTATTATATACTTGACTGACTATGTAGTTATGCGATGAGGGGATATTTGAAATGTGAAATGGGCTGCTACCATGGATGCTATGTGCACAATTAAAATAATTATTGTCAATGGTTGTTGCGTTGCACGAATATCCTAGATCAGTTTAACTTTCCTAAATTTAACATAACCACTGCTCTTTTCCCTGGGGAAGGGATTGAATCTTCAAAGAATGCCATTTCTCCTAAACCAAAAAAGGCCAAATACATGCACTCTGAGTGAACTCTGAGTTAGATCACTCTTCCTCTCATTCTCTTTCCCTAATTACCTTTACAAAATAATCTCCATGTACTTTTTGTACATTCGAAGTTAGATATCAGGAACCCTTGTCCTTGTGTCATTTTGTATTTCATATCGACGGACTTAATTGGAACTGAACAAAACACAACACAGTCATTCAATTTAGTCGGTTTTCATAAATTGATAAGTTTAGTTTGTTCTATTTTTAGGTCATATGGGAGAAGGTCTCCTATTCTATGACAGTTGCTTTGCTTTGCTTTGCTTTGCTTTACTTTTGACCCAGAATTTTGCAATTGCTAAAATATGATCCTACCTTTTCTTTTCTCACGTCTATAACAGTAATATGCTCAGTGAGATGATTAATGAGTATTATTGATGTATTTTCATAAGCTTCAGAAACATTAGGCTATATTGATCTTAGTTTAAGCATTTGCTTAATGTTATTCTGTAATTGCTGGATGTTACAACCTTCTTGCTATTTGATTTGTTTCCATACCTGTACAAATCAGCATTTTGCTGAATTTGGCTTAACTTCGTCAGATTAAAGAACGTGCCTTTTAATAGTTCCGTGTTAGAAATTTTTTACATGCATGGAATCGAGGATAAGCACGCTTCTATTCATTCACAAATGGATGGATGCGGATGTTGAGCAAGGAACATAGCTGCACTGATAGTTGTAGCAATGTTAAGACATGTTCATGTTAAAGTCTATGGAGAAAATTTTCTTCTTATTTTCCTTATTCTTTTTCCTGTTTCAAGCTATAGATTTTTTCTTTTTTATATTTTAAATTCTTTTCTGCTTGTAGATTTTTGATCTCTTTGATGTGAAGCGAAAAGGAGTCATTGATTTTGGTGACTTTGTTAGATCACTGAATGTTTTCCACCCAAATGCACCACAAGAAGATAAAATCAACTGTGAGTTATGGAGATATGTTTCAATATTGTTTCTGACACTTGTATTTTGGTTTATTCTTCCCAAATTAAGATGCTGAAAGTAATATTAACTTTTTTTTTTGTTGCGATACTGCAGTTTCATTTAAGTTATATGATATGGATGGCACAGGATACATTGAACGGCAAGAGGTAAATTTATTCTTACCTTTTGCAGGTTTTTTCCTAGATGATGTGAAATATATTTTTAAGGATATTTCCTATGCCTATATCTAGGATAATATGTGACTATGTTCCAAAATTGACTTGTGGTAGGGATGGTCCACTAGATTGTGGCCCCAATTCTTTTCGTGACTTGAACCTTAGGTTGACTCTCTTTTTGTATTTTTCTAATTGTTGGAATTGTTCATTTATACTTTGGGTTGTGTCAAGATTATACTTGTCGAAAATGGACAAATTTACCTCTACTTATATGTATAAAACTCAACTTGTAACCCAATCACATTTATGAGAATAGAATTTCATTTAGAAAAGATTTGATTTGTTTTAATTAAATAGATGTCAACATACGCAACTTAATTGACAACCAACAATCCAAATCAATGCCAGAAGAGAAGAAAGAGAGAAAAAAGAAAGCACGGGAGAGAGGAAGGACTGAGAGGAAAATTGAGAGAGCGAAGGTGTCCTTGTATTCTATTATCAAAGTCAAATTCAAATTCAAATCAAAGTGCTTACCCTCTTCATATGCCGTTTTACACAGCATAATTGAGGTAGGAAACCAAACAAGGTGGTAATTCTAAAATAACAAAATTGGAATTAAAGAAACCCTAATTAATTTAGGTTCTTTTGCGCCTTGAATATACTTTAAGCAACAACCTGATTCTTGAGCACCTCATCAATGATATGGTTAGGGGAAAACATAGTAGTTAGAGCCCAAGGGGGTGGGCAAGTAGCCTGACCTGCAGAGGTGGATATTGCGATATTGGAGGCTCGAATGTGCCTCAATAAGGCTACAATTCTGTTATATTAAAAACTGAACTAATATTGAAGCACATTGGAAAATCAAGTAGATGTGCATTAGTTCCAAGTCTTTTAATAATGGGGAGGGGGCCAAGTGAGCAAGCATAAAGTTTACATGTTTTGGAAAACATTCCGGAGCAAGTCGAACCATAAACAGCAATATTAAATTTTATATGCCTACAGTGTGAATCATATGCAAGTTTGTAGTTTATATTACTTAAAAAGCAATTTTATGTCTCATCTCATCATGCAATTTACGAATTTGGCAGACTTTTTTTATTTATTTCTCTGTTGAACTGTTATGAATGATTATTTAAAGAAAATTTATTGAAGCATGCATTTTTAATACTGTCGTTTGCTTTTCCATTTATACCAATTTGCAGGGTCTTCATCATCTGTGATTTTCGCAGGTTAAGCAAATGTTGATTGCACTTTTATGCGAGTCGGAAATGAACTTGGACGATGAAACAATTGAGATCATTCTTGACAAAGTAAGTGCTAATGCCAACGGATGTCACACAACTTCTCTTGAATGCTTCATCTCCTCTTTGTGACATACGTGGCTTAATTTCTTGGATTAGCATTGCATTTGCGTTGATGAGTTGAGCCAAGTGCTTCACAAAAATTTTCTGCTTCATAACTCAACAAATACAATTCTCGAGCTTGTTTTGATTTTGATCAAACACGAGACAATGAGGCTTGGGGAATGGTTGGAGTATGGATATCCTTATGTTGAACTTGAGCCTGCATTAAGACTTTTAATACTAGAACCTGAGTTTTGCCAAACCACAAATTTTTATTCAAACTAATCAGTTTCAAATTGAGTATGTTATTTTAAACAAAGAACTCAAAATTATGGCAAATATCAATCTCAAAATTCATTAAATTTATAAAGCATCAAAACTGTATTCTTAGATGCATGTAGGGTTTGTGTGGGAATACATCATACCTTATACACACACAGAAGATAGAGAGAGATGCATATATGCTTGAGAAATGGAAGAGGGGAGAGAGAGAGATCAGGGGCGGATCTAGGAATTTTTGGTGCACAGGCTACAATTTAAAAGTCAATATAATAAATTTATATATTAATTAAAGTCAAACATATTACTATAACGACAATCAAAAAATAATTTATTAGTTAGGCCGATAAAGCAATAATAACAATCATTAAGCCATGAAGAGTTTCGTCTCTTCCTAAAGAAGACTTTTTGATGGAGTAATTTTAAGACACTTCCATTTCTTCAACATTTAAATACAGAAGATAATTCTAAAGAAATACAATTTTGATTGTCTCGAAGCAGAATAATTAATCAACAAGGCAACACACTAAAACTCCAACAACAATTCAGTAATTGTCAGGAAAGTAACTTTTTTTCAACAAATATAAAAAAAGGCTTAAAATCATTGGAGATTAAGAAGAAACAAATTAAGGCATCATAATTCAATTGTTGCATTAGCTATAAACCAAATCATTTCGAACCGGTTTTGTTCGGTTCAAAATCAAAACGTTGACGGATCCACTTGGAACCAAATCAACGATTTCGGTTCAATTTTGCGGTTTGATGGTTTCGTTGTTCTGCCCTAGATTGGGCTGGATCAATCGAAGATACAATATCTACTACTGGCTACTATACTTTTGTATAGGGAAACTTGGTAACTTGGAGAAGCAAGAAACAAAATGTAGTCGCAAAGAGTAGTGTTAAAACTAAATTTAGAATTGTTGCTCAAGGGATGTGTGAAGGACCGTGGATAAAGAAACTCTTGGAAGAACTGAAAGTGAAAGTAGAATTTCCAATCAAATTTTATTGCGACAACAAAGTACCCATCAACATTTCTCTCAGCCTAGTTCAACATGATAGAACCAAACATGTAAAAATGGACAGACATTTTATCAAAAAGAAAGTGGAAAAGGGGATTATATATATGACATATGTTCCTACAAAGGAACAAACTGCAGATATTTTCACTATAGGATTGTCTCGACAATTTTTAAGTGAACTCAATTGTAAGTTGAACATGATCAACATCTACATTTCAACTTGAAGGAGAGTAGGAAATCGAGGATGGAAAGGAGCAAAAAATGGAAATTGTAATTAGTTAGAGATTGTGTTTGGTAGGTTAATTGGATGTAATAAGGGTTTAATTATTCATTGAGAAATACAGAACAATAATTCTGATTTCGATTTCACAATTATGTTTGGCTAGTTATTCAAATATTGTAAAACAAGATTTGAAGTCTTGGCCTTGTTTATCTTCTTTTAACCTTTCTGTTCTTTCCTGTGCCATACATAATATTGGAAATCAGTTTTGTAGGATGTTACTCTTCTGTAGACTGGCATAGTTGTTAAGTAGTTATCTTGTGGGTTGATCCAATCATGTATATTTCATTTTATGCATTTTAAATTTATTTTTCTATTTGTGGCACATACTTGAATGTTTTATTCTGAGTTCCGTTGGTGGACTCTTGCAAAAGATTCGGACGGGACTTAAAAAAAGTGAAAGAGAAATGAAAAAAAATAAAAAAAAAGAAAGAAAAAAATCGAATGGTCCGGTCCGTTTGTTCAATATCTGAACTTTGTAGGTTTGAGAAGATGGATTTTGATGCTTGATTATTTTTGGCACGTTATTGAGTATTGCAGCGCAAGGGCTAAGTCATACCCTTTTCTCTTCTTCCTTAGATTTTTTTGCATATTGTTGCTTATGCAGAACAGTGGAGATCAGTTTTCTTGGACTCGATGCCTTTTCATTACAGGGCATTAGTTTTTTATGTAGTTATTTTGTGAGATAAATGTATATGCGCTATTGCGTATCTGCATTTTACTTCCTATATTCGTGGCATGTACTAGTTTGTAGCACTCTGGTCTGTTGGATTCCTCGTCTGTTAAAATTCATCTGGGTAATGTAGAGAAGGTAAAAGAGAACATGAAAAGGAAAAAGAAATAAGGGTGATTTATTTGATATCTGAACTATTGTGGCTTTTCAGGAGTTGGATTTTGATGCCATTTATGTTTGGCATGTTAATTGGGTAGTGTAAAAACAATGGTACAAGCCTTGCCTTATATCTGTTCTTTCATCGGACCAGTTTCTTTTCTTTCCTGAGGCATGCAAATCCTTGGAAACTGGTTCTTAAGAATCTGATGCTTCTCTATTACTGGGGAATAGTTGTGATGAAATCACGAGATACTTAGGGACAAGATTGAGATTTATTTCCATAGTTAGTTAGAATATTAATTGATTATTGTAGGAAATCTTTTCTTTCCTTTTATCTTTCTTTCCTTTTATTTCCCTTCCTTGTATTATAAATGGGACAATGTATTGTACATGAATTGAATGAAAAATATTGTGCTTTTCCATATGGTATCAGAGCTACGGCTCGTCTCCTAACCAAGCAAAATAATGACAGAGGCCACCGCCAATAGCAGAGATTCTACAACCTCTGACTATTTCGACGGCGAATCGGAAATTGCCTCTGCCATGGGCTCGGGAGAAAATACATCATTCCAATTAACGGTGGAAAAATTGAATGGGAAGAATTTTCGAGAATGGGCTCAATCCATCAAGTTAATTATTGATGGAAAAGGGAAATTAGGTTACCTTACTGGGGAGACAACGAAGCCGGCCTCAACCAACACTGCTCTTCTTAAAAAATGGAAGTCAGAAAACTCATTGGTGACTGCTTGGCTAGTAAACTCTATGAAACCCACCATCGGGAAGACGTATCTGTTCCTGCCTACTGCGAAAGATGTATGGGATGCTGTCAAAGAAACGTATTCAGATTCTGAAAATTCATCCCAAATTTTCGAACTCAAAACCAAGCTTTGGCAAACTAAGCAGGGTGATCGAGATGTTACGGAATACTACCTGGAGATGACTACTCTGTGGCAAGAATTGGACTTGAGTACCGAAGAAACATGGGATTGTGTAGGCGACAGAGTTCGATTCAAGAAAAGGTTGGAAAACGAAAGAGTCTTCGAATTCTTGGCGGGGCTGAACCGTGACCTAGATGACGTTAGGGGACGGATTCTTGGTCGGAAACCCTTACCGTCGACGAGGGAAGTGTTTGCAGAGGTCAGGCGCGAAGAAAGCCGGAGAAAAATCATGCTAGAGACGATCGGAGACGCCTCGGGCACGACTGGAACGGCGATATCTAGGGCTGAGTCTTCGGCCTTGTTATCAAAAGGGGCTGGACCTTAAATGGGCTGTCAAACAATGGGCCAACACTCACTGGGCCGGGTTATACAAAAAGTGGCCCTGGAAATTATAATTCTGGGTCAACAAGTGGGCCTGAGAATATGGGTTTTTATTCGAAAGGAACAACAAATGGGCCAGATCCAAGACAACAAAAAGGACGACCTTGGTGTGAACATTGTCGTAAGCCGGGACATAAAGAAGACACGTGTTGGGATTTACACGGAAAACCAGCCAACTAGAAGCCAAAACAAAGTAATAAATACCGTGGACATCAAGCATCAATTGACTATCAGACAGAAAAATCCAAGGAATCAAGTAGCGCATTTAACGCCGAGCAGATAGAGCAACTCTACAAAATGTTCTCTAGCCTACAACCGTCAAGTCAAACCAATAATCATTCAGGGTCACTAGCCCACAGAGGTAATTTTTTAAGGGCCTTAAAATCCATCACTCAATCTAAAACACCCTGGATCATTGACTCCGGAGCCTCGGACCACATGACAGACTCCTACCAATTATTCTCATCTTACTCCCCGTGTGCTGGTAATCTCAAGGTTAAAATTGCAGATGGTTCTCTATCCACCATCGCAGGAAAAGGGACGATTCGAATCTCCGATTCAATAACTTTAGAATCTGTTCTTCATGTTCCTAAGTTATCTTGCAATTTACTGTTATAAGTCAATTAACAAAAGCCTCCAATTGTTGTGCTAAATTTCTTCCATCTCACTGTGTTTTTCAGGACCTATCATCGGGGAAGACGATTGGCAGTGCTAAGGAAAGCGAAGGACTCTATTACTTTGATGAGGCAGATGTGAGTAAACAGTGTCAAATTAAAATTTGTGATTCTGCGTCTGTCTTTAGAAATAGTGAAATTATGTTATGGCATTATAGAATGGGACATCCCAACTTTCAATACTTAAAACATGTATTTCCGTCTATTTTCTTGAATAAAAAGCCAGTTGATCTTCAGTGTGAAATTTGTGAACTTGCGAAGCACCAATGTACACAATTTCCAAAATCCATTTACAAATCATCGAAGCCATTCTCTCTGATTCATAGCGATGTATGGGGCCCCTCACGAGTTCCAAACCGTACTCACTCCAAATGGTTTGTTACATTCATTGACGATCATACTCGAATTTGTTGGATTTACCTACTAAAAGATAAATCCGAAGTTCGGGGCATATTTGTAAACTTCCATTCTATGATTCAAACACAGTTCCAAACTCGGATTCAAATTCTACACACTGACAATGGCACCGAATACTTCAATAATATCTTAGGAGACTATCTCCGAACATGACATAGTTCATCAAAACTCTTGCGTCGACACCCTCCAACAAAATGGGATAGCTGAACGAAAAAATACACATATATTAGAAGTCGCCCGTGCATTAATGTTCACCACTAGCATGCCCAAAGTGTTCTGGGGGGACGCTATCCTTACAGCCATTTATCTCATCAACCGAATGCCAAGTCGGGCCCTCAACTTCGAAACTCCTCTCCAAAAATTTCAAAAATGTTTTCCAACTTCTCGTCTCAGCTCAAATCTATCGCTACGAGTATTTGGATGTACTGCCTTCGTTCATGTCCAATCTCATCAACGAGGCAAACTCGACCCCCGAGCAATTAAATGTGTCTTGATTGGTTACTCTTCTACACAAAAGGGATATAAATGCTATGATCCATCAACAAAAAGGATATTTGTAAGTCTTGGTGTCACTTTATTCGAAAACACTCCATACTTTACCAAAACCTCTCTTTAGGGGGAGACCTCACATGAAGATCGGTTCTTCGACCTCAGTCTCTCGCCCCTCGAATCTACTCAACCTATCCCACCACCTGATACTAATATGCCATTAACAGAAAGACACTTGAATGTAGGGGGAGATGTAGAAAAATAAAAGGATAAGGAGATGCTAGTTTACTCAAGAAAACCAAAATCAAAGTACATAGAGAATCTCGCGACTGAAGCACCAAGAGAGTCAGAACCGATGGTAGCTCCAGATCCTCAGAAAACATCAGAGATAATAGATACTGACTTACCCATTGCCCTTAGAAAACAAACACGATCATGCACTCAACACCCTATCTCAAAATTCATGTCATATACTGCCCTATCTACAAAATTTCGCACTTTTACGGCTCATCTTGACAGTACAGCCATTCCGAAGAACATTCAAGAGGCACTAGAAATTCCAGAATGGCGAAAGGCAGTGTTGGAAGAAATGCATGCATTGACGAAAAATGAAACTTGGGAAGTGATGGAATTGCCACAAGGAAAGAAACCCGTAGGATGTAAATGGGTCTTCAGCTTGAAATACACAGCAGATGGGACAATTGATCGGTATAAAGCCCGACTGGTCGCGAAAGGATACACTCAAACATATGGCATTGATTATACAGAGACATTTGCACCAGTAGCAAAGTTGAATACAGTTCGGGTTCTTCTATCACTAGCAGCAAATTTGGACTGGCCACTTCAGCAATTAGACATAAAAAATGCATTCTTGAATGGGGAGTTGGAGGAAGAAGTGTTCATGACATTACCACCAGGCTTTTGTAAAGGGGAGGAAAAAGACCGAGTATGCAAGCTAAAGAAGTCTTTATATGGACTTAAACAATCACCGAGAGCATGGTTCGACAGATTTGCAAAAGTAATGAAGGGTCAAGGATATCGTCAAGGACAGTCAGATCACACTATGTTCCTTCGACGATTTGAAGATGGTACTAAAACCATTCTAATAGTGTATGTTGATGATATTATTCTGACAGGAGATAATGTAGCAGAAATGGAAAGACTAAAAAGGGGTCTTGCCACTGAATTTGAGGTAAAGGATCTGGGATCAATGCGATATTTTCTTGGAATGGAAGTTGCTAGATCAAGACGAGGCATCAGTGTATCACAATGAAAATATACTCTCGATCTCCTAACCGAGACTGGCATGCTAGGATGTAAACCAAGTGATACACCCACAGATATGGGAAGGAAAAATGACGATGAAGGAAACCCTGTAGAAATAGATAGATATCAAAGGTTGGTTGGAAAGCTAATATACCTATCACACACCAGGTCGGACATAGCATTTGCAGTTAGTTTGGTAAGTCAGCACATGCACTCATCAAAGGAAAGTCACATGGAAGCTGTCTATAAGATACTCAGGTATCTCAAGGGCTCCTCAGGAAAAGGGCTACTCTTCGAGAAGGGTGAGAGAAAAGAAGTGGAAATCTTCACAGACGCGGATTGGGCAGGATCAACAAACGATAGGAGATCCACTACAGGATATTGTACCTTTGTATGGGGAAATTTGGTAATTTGGCGGAGCAAGAAACAAAATGTGGTGGCCAGAAATAGTGCCGAAGCTGAATTCAGAGCTGTTGCGCAGGGAATATATGAAGGACTGTGGTTAAAAAAGCTCCTAGAAGAATTATATGTCACTGTAAAGCTACCAATCAAACTTTATTGTGACAACAAATCGGCAATCAACATTTCTCTTAACCCAGTTCAGCATGATCGAACTAAACACGTAGAAGTGGACAAACACTTTATCAAAGAAAAAGTTGAAGAATGAACTATTTGTATGACCTATGTCCCCACGCAAGAACAAACTGCAGATATCTTCACCAAAGGACTACCAAGACAAAAATTTGATGATCTCATCTTCAAGTTGGATATGATAAACATTTACGATCCAACTTAAGGGGGAGTGATGAAATCACGAGATACTTAGGGACAAGATTGAGATTTATTTCCATAGTTAATTAGAATATTAATTGATTATTGTAGGAAATCTTTTCTTTCCTTTTATCTTTCTTTCCTTTTATTTCCCTTCCTTGTACTATAAATGGGACAATGTATTGTACATGAATTGAATGAAAAATATTGTGCTTTTCCACAAGTTGTTTAGTAGTTATATTGATTTTGGCATTTTCAATAGTTAACAAACTGGAATGCTGTAATCTGGATTCTGTGGCTTGACTCTTGAAATTTAGATTTTCATGTTTTTCTGTTACGTCCTTGAACAGACATTTTTGGAAGCAGATATTGACCAGGATGGGAAAATAGATAAATCTGAATGGCACAATTTTGTGTCCAGAAATCCTTCACTGTTGAAGATAATGACACTTCCATATTTGAGGTAATGTAATATTTGTTGGTCATGTATGCATCACTTCGAATTTTACTGTTCAATTTTATTTTATTTTTTTCTTATATATTGTGGTTAACTGCAGGGATATAACTACAACATTTCCCAGTTTTGTATTTAATTCTGAGGTTGATGAAATTGCTACATAAATTAAGAGACGGCTTAGTTTAGTTGTTTGTGTGATTTTTACTAGAAGCAAACTTTTAAAATAGCAGTCTGTGAAGGGTCATTTGTAAACTACTTTTGTGACTGGGATTTGCTATTTCATTTGTCCAATTTTAGTGCCTATACCAAACGCCACAATTTGGTTTATTGGATAAAATAAAGTATATTATAGTGTGCTTTGAAGAGTAAAAAGTTGTTTTTGAACATTTTTGGATAAAATTTTGAAATTGCTTTATCCGGCTAAAAGGGTTTTTAGAGACAGAAGTAAAAGTAGAAATTCTGTCAAAGGAAGTTAACGTGGGACATTGCATATTCGTGATTATAAGTTATAAAACTAACTACTGCAACAGGAATACAAAACAACAACAAATTGCCAGTTTTTATATATTCATTTATTATTTTTTAATTTTTATGGCAAATCTCACTACGAAGAGAAGAATGATTGAGAATACCATTAACAAACGTTAGATTGATTAGATTATGCTAGACAATTTATAACAATTGTGTCCTCGTGTCACTTCTTTGTTGATCACTATTTGCAAGTCTGAATCCTATAAGATGATTTAACATCAATGTTTTGGAATCCAATCGAACAATGCGAAAAAGATAAAGCATCGTGAATTGAGGCCGAACTGATGATAAAAAATTTAAAAGCAAAATAAATTTCAGAGGTGAATTAATCGATTATTGACTTGTTTTAAAAGATTTTTATTTTATGTGTAACCTTCTATTTCTAGTAATATCTTAATTTTGAGTAATAAGGCCAAGTGACAATATGTTCCATTTGGTAGATCATTAACAGCCTTCAATTTGGAAGCTCCACCTTGGAGCTCTCTTTGGTTTAACAGCGGGTCCTTGTGTCTTGAATGCTTTTTCTTCAGTGAAATTGTCTATGTACCCACATATTGTAATAAATGATTTTATCCCCTCTCGTTTGGACTTTTAATTTAAATTTCTTTTGTTTTTATGCAAGTTAGCATCTAACCGGCCATGTTTCTTTATTGGTCGAGAGATGAGACTAAACGTGTAAAGTGCGTCGAGTTCGAGAAAGGTGTTCGGACATTTAAGGGCGGCATCCTTGATTTTTGTCAGTGTGGGTACACATACTTGTGAATATCATGATATGCTTTGATAAAAAAATGGTTTGAATATTAAACATAGGCTAAGTTCTTTTAGTGTGAGGACGATTCGATGTGTGCATTCAATAAGATTCGTTTTGCATCACTGTGTTACAACAAAGCAACTTAGCATAAACAATTTAAACAGCCGTTAACAACTTAGACCATGTTTGGTAGTGTTTATAAACGGTTTAAATTATAAAATAAATAGAAATGCCTGGTGAAAAAGTAATTAGTACTTTGAAATATATGGATAAAAATTGACATTTAAGTTTATGAATGTAAGTGGTATATATCTTTTTGTTAACTCCATTTTCAATGTAAAATAGATTTATTGAGTAAAATAAAAATAGATGTATTCTATACTAAACATTAGTCATTGAATTTTTTTAATCAGTTGTCTTAAAAAAATCAAAAGTAACTTTTTCTTTTTTTTTGTGTGATTATAATTACAATTTTACCAAGTGACTCGGCGTTGGCAAGGCAGAGCTAGGACCGAACTAATTATTTCTAAAATCGGACTAATAATATGTAAAAAAAAAACTTTTTTTTAGAAGGAATTTTTTAAATGGCCTACAGGCCTACCCAAAAAATAGTGGAAATTACATGTTAACGGGCGTTTGAATATCACTTTACATACAACAGGTTTAAACTTTAATTAATCACAAATCATGTAGATAATAATTATATAATATTAATAATAATAATATTACAATTAATCAAAACCCACCCCCAAACCCTCCCTTCCTCCCTCCCTCCACTCAAAGATGAAGGTTCTGTACCGGCACTCTTGTCTCTCTCGCAACTGTTCAACACGACATACCGCGCTGCAGATCCGGGGCGGACGAGGCTGTTGACGAGATCTATCCCTGTTTTTTGTGATGGTGATGATGTGTGTGGCGGTGGCTGGTGTCGTATTTACTTTAAGTTCTCGATCGTCGTGTGATGGGGGCAGTGGTAGGCTGTGCAGTGTTTTTGTAGTGGTGTTTTGTTGTTTAAGTTCGCAATCGTTTGCTTCACAATCATTGTGTGGTGGGCAGCGTGGGCTATGCAGGATTTTTGTTGTGGTGGTTTGTTGTTTTGAGTTCGATTTTCGAGTCGTCTGGTCTGTCGAAATCATTTTTATATATGATTATTGATCTGGATTTCTGTGTGTGTGGAAGCTGATTTCTATGTGTGTGGATGATGACTATCATGGTTGGTACGATTACAGTTGTGAAGATGGTCGTTGGTACAGGTGGTGGCGGCGGCTAATCAGTGGTGTGTGTGTGCTTATTTGTGTGAGTGCTGTGGTGGTGTTTGACTGTGGCGATGACGGTGGTGGGGCGGGATGAATCTGTGACCATAAAATTCGATAATCTGTGACTAAAAAAATAATCTGACCACCAAATTATAAAATATGTAACCAATAGATAAATCGTGATCAATAATTTTTTAAATTTGTGACCATTGAAGTAAAATATGATCTATGATTTTTTTGATTTGTGACTTTGATATAATTTGTGATTTATAAAAAAAATTATTTATGACTTTGAAATAGTCTGTGATTTATAAATTTTTTGATTTGTGATTTCGAAATAATTTATGATAAATTAATTTAATAATACGTAACCAATAAATTAGTTGTGATTATTAATTAAATAACTCTGATAATAAATAGTGTATTTGTGACCTTAAAATAATTAATTAATAAAAAATTTCCCTAATTAATGAAAACCTGATTTTTATTTTCATAAAGCCTGATTTATGATCCGCCTGTGGCCGTAGGGTTTAAGTCGTAAAAGTTAAAACCCGCCAACAACCCTTGCTATTTCTTCCTTCCCCCCTCTATTTTTATCCTATGGAACCGATCGCCACTTCACTCTGGAGCAGTTTCCGGCGACTTCCTCCGGCGTCCGTCCCGGCAATTATAGACTGCATACTGGCTTCGACTGGCTCTTCTCCATCTTCACTCTTCTCTTCTCTTCTCAATGAATTTCCTAATCTCACCAAGGTACCAGTAGTTCTTTCAACAATTCACTATTTCTTTTCAGGGAAGAGAAAAAAATAATACATCAGCATCACTCATTTTCTTGTTTCATTACATTTCTGTTTGATTGCTATGGATTATATGGTAACATATTGTCAAGTATCAACTGCCCTTTGTTTTATTCTCGAGTATTCTTAGATAAAGATACTGTAGATATATCTATTTACAAATAGTTGAGTTATTTGGAAGTGCCAAATATTCTGTCTCTATTTTTTGATGTGTTTCTGAGTGAACGAACATTGAGTGCATTTCGCGTAATGTTAATTCGGATTTCTTTGTTGGTAGGAAATGACTGAAGGAACTGAAGAGTTGAATTCTGAGCAGCGTAACCTTATAGGGTCATATGTGGCTGCTCTCTGTCACCTTCTTAAAAAGTTTGGTGAGTTTATTCTGTCACCTGCTATATCTGGTCGATTTTCCTATTATTCAATCTCTCTCTAAATTTACTTACAACGCAATGCTATCTCTATGCCGAGTTTACCTGAAAGTTGGACGTATGAGAACCTCCAAATTAACTTGGAAGTGACACATAATGTAAAATCCCTATATGGCTGCTTCCTGATTATATTTTGGGTTAATTTCGCACCACAATACTAGTGCTCACCTGGTTACATGAAACACAATAGTGTAAATTTTAAGACGGGACCAATTAGTTGGCATTCTTCACATCAACTCTAGAGCAAGTTACTCCAACCTTTTGCTTACCCACCGCAATCTTCCTATTCCAGTTCCATCTGTCACATTTTGAAACATCCCACTTCCCCATTTCCAAACATTTCAGCCTCTCCCACTACAAATGCCACCAATTGCAGCCTCCCTCCAACTTCACTGACACCTCAAAAACTTCCTCAAAGCCCAAAATCTCTTTCCACCTATGAGAAGGTGGTGATCAGAAGCATTGTATTAAAAAGCATCCAAGGGTTGTGCCTTGAGGCGTGCCAGATTTTCTCTAAGTGCATTCCTCAAGACACAGGCCTCGTGATGGATGAGGTGTGCACTTGTTTGTCCTCCTCTTTCCTGGATATTTATTATTGGCCTCAGCCTTTTGGGCTAGTGTTCTATACCTAGAATGTTTTAAAGCAAGCGTTCCCTACCTTCCTATATAAACCCCTGTTGAGTGAAGAAGCAACTTTTCAGCACCATATGATTGTTGTCAAGACACATACACACAAAACTTTACTCCTTTTTTTCCACTTGTTTTTCTTCTTCTTCCCTCTGTTTTTTTTTTTTTTTTTCCCTATTTTTGCCAAGGGAGTGCACCATGGTAAGTGGAGGATGAGGGAAAAGAAGAGGATAAAATTGATAGTGACTAGGAGGATTATTGGAGAGTCAAATATGCTGTCCATTTTCTAGTAATAATTGGAAGACTTGTGGCTTCTTTTAGTTCTATTAGCAAGGCAAATTCTATTATGTGATTAGTAATTTGACAATATTCTATCTACCATCTTACTGTAATGTTTTATGTTTGATTGCTGGTTCTATTTATTATTATTGTTAGATTGTTTTATTGTGGATTGTCAGGATAAATTACGAGCATATTCTTTTAATATACTTTATTGTTTTTGTTCTGGCGTAAGCCGTAAGCCTTAACACACCTCAAGGCTTTGCCCTCGCATCACAAAGGTTAAAAAATGCCTTGTTATCAGATTAAACCTTTTTAAACATTGTATCGGAGAAATATTCAGGGCGCTGAGACAGGGATTGATTGAAATTCTTGGAGAACACAATAGAGTGGGACAAAAGGGAGTGGGGGAGAAAATTGATTTTCTTTACATATTTGTGTATAGTACCCACTACCAGTCATGGGACTGTAACCAACTCGAGAATTGATATTTGATTATTGCCCTAGCATGTTGTATATTAACAATGAAAAATGTCATCTTTATTCTATTTCATTTTTATCTTTACCATTCCAAAATTGTTTCATCTTGGTCAAATTTCTTCGTCCAAGATTACCTGAGTGTCGTAGTTCGTGTGGTAAATATAGTTTCCTTGTAGATATTTATATTACTTGGTTCTGTAGTAAGACTTATTTCTCAGAATCTCAAGACATTTACTGATGAAATGGTTTCCAAAGATGCATCACTTTTCTGAATGCAGCACAATTATATTGGTGATATGTAAGTTAAAAATAAATATAAGGGGTTAATGATGCTGCTTGGTTGGTTATTCACTTATTTTTCGTGCAGGATCGAATAACAATTCTGTTCAATTGTTTATATGGAGAATTTTGATTCCGTTGATGGAGTTAATACATGCATATGATAGAGAAATACTTGATGAGGTATATCGAAGTATTTGAGTTTCACAGCATGCACTTTTATGCTACAAATTTTCTTTTGTGTGAGCTCATATGGGGCAATCATTGACCTCTCAATTCATCGTTTTCTTTCCATCGTGTTTTTAAGTTCAGGCTGCAAGTTTGTTCCTTGATGTTGTAACTGACACAAGCAGTTGGGACATTGTTGAAGCAATCATGGTGCCTCTTATGTTAAGATCAATCGGTCTGTCAATGGGAATTCTTCAGAGTGATGAATTGGCAATTTATGAATGGAGTTCAACTTCGATTGTTCAAGGTTTTTATACCCAACTAATTACACCAGAGTCCTTCCATTCTTCCCATTACAAGCTGACTGATGTCAACCTGAATAATGATTCCATATTATCTCGGTCTTACTATTTCCCATTGCCTCTATCTTGCCATATTTTATCCTTACTATTAAATGCTGCTCTACAAAGCGAACATGCATTCGGAAGTGAATCTGTTGAAATTTTGGTAAATGGGTCCCGCGAAAAAATATTTGCCGGAAATATGCTTTCTGACCTTTCTAATATGACACTTCAAATGCTTTCACAAAGTACGGAGCATCGGTCTTCTGCAATTAGATTTCTCCTACCATTTATATTTAAAGCCTTTAAATGTAATCGTGCTTTTGAAGTCTCATTTCATGGGGAAAAATCACACACTAACCAGGTATGATGCCATTGCTTGATTTAATAGAACCACCTTGACCTAATGCTACCCATTAACCATCAAGGTATATTTCAACACTCAGTTTTCTAAGCTGATTTTTTATTGGTTTTACAGGGAGCATCTTTTTGTGAAAGTCTGGAAATGCTGCAAGGCACTGTTTTCTTTGGGGCCTTTGGAGAGACGTGATGCATATGATATACTTTCTCTATATTTATCTTTTTCTTTTTTTTGAGTGATGGACATGAAGATGTCAATGGGGATGGCAGAGAAGAAACATTTGATTTGAGAGATGATTGGGAATTTTGGGTTGAAATAAAAAGAGGCTTGGTAAAATCTTTTATTTGCTTATTGTGCTTTAATTTTATTATCGATCATACTTCAACATATATATTTTTTTCATTATTTTTTGTATTTGATTTTCTGAAAGCTTGATAAGGAGAGTTTAGTGAGGAAGCAGTCATTGCATATCTTGAAAACAACATTGAACTTGAGCATTCAAGGACAAAACTACTCTGGTGTTCCAGAGAAAGTATCAGATGAGAGTAGTTCAGTTTTCTCACAGCATGAGCAAAAGGGGACGGTGGGCTGACAAGGAAGCCAAGTCATTGGGTGTTGGAAGAATATGCAATTCCACTGATTCCAGTTTCACAGGTTGGCAGAGGTGGGAGGCATTTGTTTTTCTCTATCAAATGCTTGAAGAATATGGTACTCATTTAGT
The DNA here is from genome assembly GCA_019395295.1 of Osmanthus fragrans. Classification (NCBI taxonomy): domain Eukaryota; kingdom Viridiplantae; phylum Streptophyta; class Magnoliopsida; order Lamiales; family Oleaceae; genus Osmanthus; species Osmanthus fragrans. The sequence goes on along the minus strand of CM033346.1, from coordinate 14,131,935 downwards.
TGAAGCAGCATGGAATCACCAGGTTTGCTGTCATGAGCATGAGCATGCACATGTAGTTAATGAATTAGTCACTAGGGAATTGTTCCTTCATTTCTCTTGAATATGGACATATAAAAGCAACTGGCATTATAATTCCTTCTAGCTCAACCCAGATTCTCATAATTGTACGAATAAGAGATCATTCGAAAATTTTCATCAGACTTGTGCAAAATGATGCATCTGGAGTGGATGCTTGGGATGCTTTTGATTGATATCTTATTTCATGTATATTTTATGGGCATCCCAGAATAATATGTGCTTTCCACCTAAATTTGAGGATGTTTATTAACTAGCTGTTCCTATACAACCAAAGCCAATAATGTCTTATTCCGGCTATTTGGAGCTGGATAATTTCTTCATGAAGCCACACATCTAGTCATCCCTTCAAGTTACTTTTTGTTTAGGGGTGGGCACGATCCGGTTCGATCTTATTCCAAGGAGAACCAAACTGAATTGATTCTATTTATGGAACTGAATCAGAATAAAAGCAACCGGTTTTGGTTAGGTCTGGTCTGGTTTGGTTTTTTCATTGAAATTTCTAAAATTCACTAACCAATGCAAATAGTGTCTAACTGTAAAAATTCTTAAACTGTAATATTTTAACAAGTATATAAATTCTTGATAATCTCTTCATTAAAACGGTTTATGATAATGCAAATCAATTTCATTTCTCTAGTTTAACTAATTGCAACAATTTACATCAGAACTCCTTCACGCAACTAGAGCTATAATTGTTGAACATAGTTGAGAAGGGATAGTATAAATTTCTAGATTGAGCTGCTAAAACCACTTCTTCTATTGCTAAATTGCTGTATAGTGATTAAAAAGTAGCAAAAAACAAAGAATATGGTAGAAGAAGAGGAAAGTGGATGATTATGCGTCACTCTTGACATCTTTGTATGAGGTGCACATTAGGGTAGTAGAGGGAGATTGTAGAAGGCACAGGTTGACATGTGATGGTATCTTCTCAGTCGGGACTTATTTTAGATCCTTATTGAAATATGTGGATAGTTCATTCCCTTGAAAGATAGTATGAAAATGTAAATTGCCTCTTAGGGTGATTGATAGGCGTTTTGTTTCAACGTGATTTTACCGCAAGTGTACGGTATCAAATTTTGTAATATAATGATGAAGTGGATGATGTCGAACCCACAGGGATTGTAATTTAATTCCACTAGATACTATAATTGTGTAACTTTTATTTTATCTAGATGATTGATTGTTTGAATGAATGATTGTTTTAAACTAAACTAATGTGAATAAGATAAAATGTGAATTAGATGGAAGTAAAATCTCGATGAAGTTATCAAATTAGAAAAGCTTAGGGTATGATTTTCATCGCAACTTCGACAATGTTTCTCAACCTATCTTGTTAACTCAATTAAGTTTTCTGTAATTTATAGGCAAGAACCTCAAAAGTGATTCTATTCCCTCTCTCGAGCGATAAATAGAATCTAATTCTATAATTTAATCCTAATATCTCTATTTCGAATTAAAAGTATAGAAATTATACATGTATGGTTCTAAATCTAAATATGCCTCAAAGATTCGTATCTTCTCTCGAACTCTACGAAACCTAAGTTATGTTGTTCTAGATCACACGTAAATTTTCCACTCTCGAGCGTCAAAATTCAAGCATCAAATCATCCAATTATTGATCAGGTAATTGAATGCATTAAACGCAATAACATAAATAAATCAATAGAAAATTCGAAAGAGCTAACTAAATAAGTGTTAAAACATGTCTCAAGTCGATTACAATCAAACCCTAGATCTAGAAAATTAGCTCATAATTAAATCAACAAGATTCATATGATTTATAATAGAAAACATGGAGTAAAGAGAGAAAAATTCTTTGAAGATATTTCTCCTCGATGCTTCACGATCTCCTCCTTTGATTCTTCAAGTCTTGATGTTCTTTTTCTTCAAAAACACTTCCAGCCGTCCAGATTCTTTCCCAGCAATCCAGAGAAATTTTCAGCAATGTTTTATGATGTTCACGTGTTCTCTTGGCTGCCCAACCTCTAAAACTAGGTCTACTTGCTCCATTTTATAGTGTGGTCGAGTTTTGGGAGGAGTTGGAGCAGATTGGGCTGAGAAAAGAATTTAAAATTGCTTAAATCTGAAGTCTGCGTCTGGGCGCCTTGGCGCTAAGATTCTTGTTGAAATTCTATGTTGATGGGCGCCTTGGCGCCCGGTTCGGGTAAAAAAGACAGACTGTGCTTCCTTCAGTATTTTTATCATAACTTTCTCATCCAATGTCCAATTTAGGTTATTCAAGATGCATTGGAAAGATAATTCAAAGGGCTACAACTTTTCTTCAGGCATCATTCTCCAATTCGATAGTTTACTGTATCAAAAACGGGTCTCAATATGAGGCTGCAAATCTGGGGCAAAACGTTTTCGGTTGGAAATTGATGTGTGATTATACTTTGACTATACTTGATCCCTTTGACTTCTTTCTTCATCCAATTGATTCCTAGCACTCTCGGATCTTCATTGTGAGGTCCAACACACCTTTTAAGTATTTGCGCTTTGGTCCCCGAACTTTGGATCTTTTACAATTTAGCCATTTCTCCAACTTTTGCCAACTTTGCTTATTTCCTTCATTTTCATCAATTCCATCAACCTATATCACAATATCAAAACACACATTAAAACGTTCTAAAACTCGTAGGAATGAGCTAAATATCAACTTTAGATGATATCTACAGTATGAGTGAAATACACTCATCAGTGACATTTTTTTTGGACGGTTGTCAGAGGACAGGTGTTGACGGTTGACAATCTCTGAACAAGGGATTTTTATGTTACAGAGTGGTGTTATATATGTAAAAGGGATGCAAAGACAATTGATCACTTGTTCCTTCATTGTGTCGTTGCTCCTTTGCTCTGGAATGATATTCTGGCGTCTCAATACATGAAATTGGTGTTCCACAACGTATGGATGACGTGTTAAAGGCATGAAAGAGATAGCTTCGCAACAAGGATAACAAGCTTGTATGAGACCTTATTCCGGGTTGCATCGTAAGTGTGTGGAGAGAAAGAAACAACTGCTGCTTTGATGATCACACATGGATAACAGAGCAGATTAGAGAATTGTTTTATTTGACATTGTATATTTGGTTTAATACTGCGACTCCTAGACATATAGACAGGTTGCCCAATTTTATGTTGTTTCTTTTGGATTTAAATTGATAAAACACTTCTCGTGTATTACCCATTGATTAATAAAATACTTGATTACTTTTATAAAAAAAAGGATCTTTCTTTGCTGAACTCATAATTTTCCACACTAAAGTAAAATCTTAAACGTAAAAAAGAATCATAAGGTAAGAAAACATTCTCATTCAACTTGCCAAGAACAAAGGAAAAAAACCCATCTCAAATGAATTAAAGCATCTGATCACTACAAATGTTGAAGACCTCAGGTACCCAACTAACTGAAGTTGTTCATCCAATATAAGCATGAATGTATTAAAAAATGAACTAAACATTTTCAATCAACTACTAGATTAAAGATTTAAAATTCCAGTGGTAGTACTGAACTTTAATCCACCCACTATATATAATTATACATAAAGTAATCAGTTGAGATCGGTTTTTTCGGTTATGGGTATTAGAACTGAGATCTTGGTTTTACTACCCATAACAGGTTGGAAGATGAATAGGACTAGACCAAACTGGCTGGTTCATTCCGGTACTTCTGTCCACCCCTACATCGTGTGTTCATTTCACTTGATCCTGCCATCAGTATGTGATGGCCATAATTTCATTGTAGAGTTGCATATATTCCACTTTTTAATGTGCTAGGCGACCTCAATTTAATTTATCCAAAATCTCCTCTAGGTTCTACTGGAATATTTACTCATGGTCTAATGTCTAATTTAATTTATGTTATTGCCAGGTCTAGAAAACTTGTATTATTGAAATGAAGATATTTTTATTTTTCAAATGCTTTTCTTTTTTGGCAGATTACCCTATTGCTCAGTCCTCCATTTTCATTGGGCAATACAATAAACTCTTGTAATGGAGAGATCCATCTAAATCAGATGGAAACCGTTGGGGAAATTTGTGAGTGGTTAGCAGTCTTATTGGAACGTGGCTTCTGTCATGATAACCCTCAAGGTGCAGGAAATCTGTTCTGTGAAAGAAGTGACATTACTTTTATATCCTAAATCACATTGTCTGTCTCGTACATGCATTGGCATAGAGCAAGTTTGGATATGTTAAAAAGATTACATAATAAGCCCCTGTTTGAGCTCCATTATTTAAAAACTATTTTTTTCCAAACTCATTTTCAAACACAAATTCTTTCAATACAATAATTTTACACGTAAATCCAAAATTTTTTCCTACTTTTTAACCACACATCCTCTAAAAAAATCACTATTACAAAATCTAATTTTTTTTTTTTTTTTTTTCAAAAAACGGGGCTCAGACAAGCCCTAAGTAATATTTAGATTAAATTATTTTTATTGTTCAAAATTGCTTACTTTGAGAGTAACATAGGAGTTAGTTTTTTGAAATAAGCAACTTTTTTGACCTAAACATAAGTAAAAGTAACTTACCCAAAGGTGTTGAGTAACAGTAAGTTTCTTAAAGGTATCTTTTGCTTCTTTTTAAGCTTAGCCAAAAATGTTCATAGATAATTCTCATTCTTCTTCTTGAAAGATTTTTACTTTATTGTGTTTTACAGTAAGGTGCATCATAATGCAGTCATTCTTGGCTCTCGAGTGGACGGACTATGGAAGCTCTATAAATTCAGTGCCTGAAGATTTCATATTCGGTCCATTTATTCAAGGGTTGAATGATCCTGTGCACCATAAAGATTTTGGTTTGTTAATTTCACTTGATGAAACTTTGGCTTACTGAAATAAAGTTAAAAGCCTTGTAAAAAATTGGATTTTTATTGGTAGTCCTAGCCATTAGATATCCCACTCTGTATTCTAGTATGCTTGTTCAGGCATACATTTTGAACTTTTTTATGTTACAGGTGTCAAAGGAGTCTATTCCTCGTGGGTAATGGAAGCTGCAGCCAAATTTCTATCCCAATACACCAGCTATATGGATGGGAGGTATGCCATAAGAATCTTGAGTGCTTACCCCCCCCCCCCCCCCCCCCCCCCCCCCCCCCCCCCCCCCCCCCCTCCCCCAACACACACACACACTGGTTGGCAAGTACAGATCAAGGGAGATTAAGATCATGTTTGGTAGGTGATTATAATCACTTCTGATCAATTAAACTTTTTATGACACATTTAGTAGAACCTACAACTATTACCTACTTAACCCTGTTTGGTATTGATAAAAATTCAAATTTTAATCTAAGTCAAAATCAATGATCAATTTTAACCACATATTTCATGAGTCTCACAAATTTTCAATGACGTTTTATCAACTTTTATCAAAATCTACTAAAAATCTAATTTTAAGGTGCAAATCGAACAAAGTGCTGACTTAGCCAATCCCAAATTATTAGGAATTAAGTACACTTTCATTTTACAAGCTACTTTCATATCAAAATTCAGTGGTGAGACATCCTGATAGATATTTTGAAATTTGTTTTGTACGCCCATAGTGCATCATCCAATTTTTTAGACCAATCTTTGCATGATGAAGTTATGCTTTTAGGATTCCTTTCAACTGCTTGTCTACTTGTTTGAGGGTGATAAGAAGGATTTAAAAGATAGGAAGACGACCTTATTGTGTTTGGTGTAGGGAAGATGGATACAATTGTTAGAACAGAGGCTTCACTAAAACTCATGCCACGAGGGTTAAAACCCACACGAGAAAACTGTTGCTAACATGAGAGATTGTACATGTAGGCAATTCTGGAGATGGCCTTTTTTTCTTTTACCTGTTCATCCAAATTCAATTTTACTATGGCAGTTATCTGTTTTTTAAACCATGAGAAATGATTTTGACTGATAGATTTATGCAATTAAATCCCATAGTATTCTGGCGAAAGGTTCTTAAAACCGTCTTGTTTTGCAAGAAGAGATTCTTTGTTGCATGCACAAAACCTTGGCCTCAGATGCATCTTTGCTTTCAAAGTTATTTCTTTATTTGTCTGCACTCATTATTTACACAATTCTCAGTTCTTTTTGAAATATGGACTGTTGACAATCTCTTCTGAGTAAAAACTCATTTTACTCTTCGCACATATCAGAAGGTAGCATTAAAGAAAAAGTGGTAACCTGGAAATAGGTTTCTGAGGACATTGACTTCTTTTGCACTTCTTACTAAAACAGTATTGTGTAAAATACCATGTCTGTCTACAATTACCTTTCCCCAGACTGAATTGTTCACTATCAGAAATCTACTCGACTTGCCAGAAAATCATTGGTCCTTGCCAATTATTTCCTACCTTCTGCTGTTTTCTTTTTTGAGAAATAAAATCATGATCATTCAATTGGCAGGTCTGTATTTACCAAATTATGTGTTTAAAACTTGAACACTGAAAAAAAGTATTTCTGCTATTTGAATCCTGATTTAATTGCAGGAAGCATATTGCATTCTTGGTCAATCTGTCATCTGTTTCCAAAAAGTATTCTTTTGGACGTGCTGGACTGATGTGCCTTTCTGAGTGCATTGCTTCGGCTGCCTGTGGATTTCTGAAACATAATGATCATGAAGCTGAGCTTTGTTTTGATGCTTATCCTGACAACATCCGTGTAAAATCTGGACCAGAAAACTCTTTGCACAATGATAAGGCAGACTTATTGGATGTTTTGCGTTTTATTCTTGAGTGCTGCAAACAACATTTCAATCATAATTACCGGCATAAAGGTTCCAAATTACTTTCATAGGCAGTTATAGTGAATTATAGATATGCCAAAATATAGATATTAACCTTCATTATGGCTTTTAGTCTGTGAAAAGATACTAGCTGCTGCTGATTCAGTGATGTCTTCCCTTGATATACCTCTTGAGATGCTTTTTCACTTCATTTCTAGCCTGCCTCGGGAATATACTGATTATGGTGGTAGGTCTGATACTCTTTTGCATACAACATCCTATCTTCAATTTTGTAATTCCCATTTTTAGTATCTAGTTCTGCTTCTGCTTCTTCTCCTTCTCCTTTTTCGTTTCTGTTGCTCTATAACTAGTTTATTTGTTTGCTCTTATCCCTAGGTTCATTGAGATATAAAGTTAAAAAATGGCTGTTGAAGTGTGATGAAGTGGAGCTTCTGAAGTGTATAGGTGGATTCCATAAAAGTTTTATCAGTTGTCATCTTCCAGTCGATTCTCTTTTTACATATGATGATGATGACTTGGCTGCATGGGGATCTGAAGCAAAACGATGGACCAGAGTGCTTTTTCTTGTGATTGAGGAGGAAGAACAGTTGGATCCTATCATTGCGGTTTGCTTTTAATCTACTGAATGCTAGCAAATGCATTTCCTTTTAATCTATTGTATTACATATCTAATTGTTGTTCAAGCTTTAAGATCAAGTGATTCGACATGGTATTTTTCTAGAAAAGTGATAGTGGAAGGGTATAATTGTACAGTGGAAAAGGAAATACCTACCACTCCTAAAATTTCAGCCATTGCACTCGAAAAGAAGTGGAACTAGGCCAATTTATTTTATGGCAAAGAAAGCATTCAATGCATGATTGCACACTCAAAAATCTTTACTGATAGAGAGAGTTGCAGGATAAAAAGAAATAGGAAGAACTTATAGAGGAAGGTCTAAGTACTGAGAGGGTCCTATCAACTAAAACTCTTGCATCTACAACCTAGTCAATTTGACAAATCTTACCTTTTTTAAAGCTTGTCAAATGTACTTTTTATCCATACAACTTACTAGCGTATTATCCACACATCTTATAGGATTCCATGCTTATAAGCATTTAAAAGCAATACCAAGCAAGCACTCAGTTTAAGCACCGCTTCTAGCTATCATTGATTGTTCTTACTCCTCCGAGTAACTAGGTTACCTCTAACAAATTTACCTTACCCATAAGTAGATCTACAATCATTAAGATTACCAACCCATTCTGCATCACTATACGCCTCAATCTGCAAAGAGCTTCATTTCTTGAAGATTAAGTTCTTTCTAGGAGTCTTTTTTAGATATTGCAAAATTTTATTTACGACATCTGGATACTCTTCTGCCTGTGAAGTGAATGCATAAACTTGCTAACTACACCAACACCAAAGGTTATACTTGGAGATGTATGAGACAAGTATATCAACTTACCAACCAACCGTTGGTGTCAACTTCTAGTCCAATTGATGATCCTCTGAGATTATCATTACAGTCAATTGGAGTATCAACAGGTTTACTCCCAAGCATACCTGTCTCAGTGAGCAAATCAAGTGTGTACTTCCTTCGAGTGTCAAAAGTACCACTCTTACTTGATCTGGCCACCTCCATATCCATACAAAGGAAATATTTCAGAGTGCCTAGATACTTAATTTCAAGCTTTTCAGTCAAGTACTTATTTAATCTGCTTAGCTCATCGGAATCATCACCTATAAAGATAATATTTTCTACATAAACAATAAGAATGATCACCTTTCCATTGTTAGAATGCCTAAAATATATAATGTGATCTGCTTGACTATGAGAATATCCTCTTCATTTAATGGGCTTAGTTAGCCTCTCGAATCAAGCTATTGGAGATTGTTTAAGACCATACAAGGACTTCTCAACCTGCATAGACCCATAAGATTCATTAAATTCAGGAGGCACATCCATGTAAACTTCTTCCATATCACCATTTAAGAGAGCATTCTTCACATCTAACTTTTGTAAAGCCAATCCAAATTAGCTCCAAGGGACAAAAGAATCTTGATGCTATTCATCTAGGCCAGTGGAGAAAACCTCTCCGGGTAGTCAATACCTTACGTCTGAGTGAATGCTTTTGCAAGCAATATGGCCTCGGAGCGATCAACTAAGCCATTAGCTTGTACTTGACTTTGAAGACCCATTTACACCCTGTTGGGGTCTTCCCATTGGGTAGCTTGGCTAGTTCCCACCTTCTGTTTTTCTTCGGTGTCCTCATTTCCACTGAGACAGCCTTCTTCCGTTCATGAACAGTTAAAATCTTCTGTACATTCTTTATGATTTTAACACTGGAAAGGCTAGAGACAAAGGAAAGAAGTTGTGAGTTTATGTTAAGACAAATAATCAGCAATGGAATGATGAGTTTTCTTTCCTAAGGACAATAGGTAAATGTAAATCATCAAAGGAAATCGATTCGATGGGTAAATGTAAATCATTACCAGGGATTTCAGAAGCTGTGCTCAGTTTTTACTCTTGTTCAGATGATGGCAGCCATTAAATTTGATTTATTCGAGCATCTAGCTTTGATCTTTGGAGATTGAACGATTCTTCCGCAGTTTAGTGTTTTATAAAGAACCTTAGTTAGCGTCTTCAAAATTTTAGCTGGAGAGAGAAACAGAACTCAAAACATGATGAAGAATCATCAAATCATGTCTGTAACAGTGTATATCTCATAAACCATTCCCAAGAATCAAGCCTGCCATTCCCATCATTTTCTTCTAATTGAGCTTCACATGTTACTTCAATTCCGACAAAAATGCTGTAAATGACTTGTTTACTGTAATTAGATGTTAATATTGGTTTTCTTATGGACATTGAAAATTTTAACTTTTGTTAAAATGCAGTGTATTCAAGATCATGGTAGTGATATCTGCAAAGGGAACAATTTGGAGTGGTTGCCAGTGAAATTTTTCATTCTCGTGTCCAGCTTGGTTCAAGAACTTCAAGTAATTAAAGACAGGACTGCTGACTATCACTTGACAAGAAGAATGAAGACAGAGACAGAGATCCCTGGGATGGTAGTATCTCCAAGTTTTGTGAAAGAAACTATTATTTTTGAGAAGTTCACCAAACTACTTTTCTCATTACTGGTATGGAATAACCCTGCGTAAGCATGTGGTTCTAGCAACTCCGATAACAACTTCCTATACATTGTTCTAACTGTTCTTTGAAATGGAAAATGGTCTACATGCAGGCAGAACTGGTCTTATATACCAAATCATCATGTTCCATATTCTGGTCTACCATGGTGGAGGAGGATGGGATTCTTCCAGGTTCCATCGCAGGCAGGTTAGGGGGCCCTAGTCAGCGGAGGTTGTCATCTTCTGTCGGAACTTCTGTTTTGCAAGCTGTATGATCCGCCGCATAACTATTAGTGTTTTTGTTCACTGTTGTGTTACATTTCTCTTCCAAATGATAGAACTGTGAAAGAAGGGAAAGGTCTTTTACTAATTCCAACTGGTTTGATGATCTGTGGATTTGTTGGCTTCATTGCATTTGGTGCATATTTGGAAATTAATGGCCAGGCATGCATGTAATTTATAGTATATATTTATGTCTGTGTTCTAAATATCATAACCTCCAAGTTGATGGCCAGGGGTGCGCTTGCAGTGCTGAACAAATATAAATGACTTTCATGGGCGTTGCTTATTTCTTTGATTTGAGATTATAAGAGTAGGCCATGCTACCTCTTGCCCTTTAATCAAAGCCGTCCTGTACCTTGGACCACAAGGTGGACTAGAAATATCACCCATTCCTGCAATATCCTACCATCTCTTTTCATCCAAATCATTGAGTGGTAGCTTATATTGCACACCACAATCCAATTTTATCCCCTCCAAGTGACCTAAACTTAAAAGAAACCTCTCAACAGAGGACTCAGTCACTCAGGTAATAAAAATATCTCCGACGAAAGTGCAAACAATCTACTTAATAACATGAATTCAATACAAAGAAGTATTGTCTGATTTGTAACAGTCCTAAGAGATCCCAGCCTATTTATAGATAATTTATAATGAAAATGGTAACATACTCGTATAATTACTGATAATCTGCTCCTCCAATCAAGGCTAATTGATTCTCTATCTAGAGTGTGTTTGAGCCACATTATTTTAAAAGAATGTATTCTGTAATAGTAGATTGATGGAGAATGTTTGGTTGAAAAAGAAGGAAAAATTAGTGATATGATGAAAAATATTATTTTATTAAAAAATGTGTGGTTGGAAATGAGTAGAAGAACGAGAATGAAAATTTTAATGTGTGCCAAACAGGAGCCTAATCCTAAATCTGATCTACTGTCTATTTGTATGATTGTGCTTCTATAGTTTAGGCTAATATGATCCTACTTAGTTGTACAATATTTAAATTACACCTCTATTTAACATTACAAAAAATGTTGACTCTTTCAAAATAATACCTTTGCACTGATGGTCTATATAAAGAGGTCATCTCATGTCTCTTCACGTTGCTTACAATACAGGTGTCAATCATGAAGAAATATCCATACATACAGTACTCTTGTTTTGATTTTATTTCCTACAATTCAGTGAGATGCTGTTATTTCATATGGATTATATTTTCAATAATAATGTGCGAGATACAATGCCTGGTTATTTGATGATCATCTTCATGTTTGATCACATTTGGACAAGCAGGTAACATCTCTGAAGACTCTTGCATCTGTCTTGAGGTGGTGTGTGCAGAATGGAAGAGATGACGCTTCACTCAATTTTTCTCTTACCTTCCTTTGGAATTTCTGTTGGAAAGTTATTACATCTTCAACTTGTAAATCAAAGGCATGTTCAAATATTAGCTGCCTAAAACTGAAATTGCTGTTTATATTCTGATGTTTTTAATTTCTCTTAGCCAATGTTGGCTCATGTTTATAAACACTCAAGCCACTTTATATTCACGCATTTTGAGGGACTCACAAGTACTATCCACTTATCCACCACATTTATATCTATCTATAATTTAAACCATTTATAAACACTTCCCAAACACGCTTTTAATTTTTTTTCATTTAATCTTGATAATTTCATTGATTGGTTCAAATTGTCTAAACCAGACTGAAGATGAAATATCCATGGCGGCCTATGAAGCATTAGCCTACATTTTGAAGGATTTGGCATTGGTGTTTTCACTATCTTTGGATATCCTAATGAAGACTTGTAGCTCATCTCCATCAGATGCTGATAGGGAACCGGTGTTAGATATCTTTCTTAGTACTTTTATGGGGAATATCAATAATCTTCTTGCTGGGGGAAATTTATTACGGACCCGACGGGCAATTTTGATGAACTGGAAGGTGATTCAGTTTACTCTATCTGGTACAATGCATGTTTGTTGTCGTTTTTTTGTTTTGTAATTTGCGACAAGTATTCTACTTAAGTTGTCAGTTTCTATTTTGCTGTACACAACACTAATGTTACAAAGGGTTCCTAGGTAGCGTGTACTCATCATCATACAACTAAAGATTTGGGAGGGAGGGAGTAGAATAAGAATTGTAGACGTGTGCACAAGTTTCATTTTGGGCAGCAAAACTTGAACACGGAACTTTTGTTTACTGTAATTCTGCAATGAACCACCTTTCTTGAAGATAGATTTAAATAATGTATATGTGGACCCTCTATAACAGTTTAAACTTTTATATCAAGTGGTTGAACATGATATCAAAGCAAGCAAGGTCGGGTCAAGTCTCGCCACTACCCATAAATTGTGCAATTGTCCCACTTTGGTGAAGAGGAAAAAAAAGAAGAATCCCGCCTACACTTGAAGGGGCTGGTGAAGATAAAAATTAATTTTTTTCTATTTTTAAGAATGATTATTCTACCTTCTTATTTTTTGATAATTTATTTAGTTTATTCACGGTGGTCTATGACGTGTTATTGAGTTTAAGATACTAAGTAATGTACTTTATCAATTCAGTGGAGTTGCATAGAATCTCTGTTAACAATGCCAAACTATGCACTTCTTGATGGAGTTCATGTGAAGGGTGGTAGATTTTACTTCTCAGACACGATTATCAGATGGATTTTTGGTGATCTTGTTGAAAGGTAAGAAGTTGAAGATTTAAATTGTCTCCCAGTATAACATTTGTCAAATTTAGTTGTCTGTATGAGTTGGACAATTTTGAGATCAATTGGCAAACGTTTTTTCCTAACTTTTCCTGGTCATTCTTTTATATGATCTAGGACAAATAATGTTAACGTTTTCATAACGGGAATCAAAATATAAAACTATTACTCATAATGGGTTATAGCTCCTTTCACCAGAGAAAATGTTCATTAAAATTTGCATCGGTTCTCAATGTCTCGACTGTCTAAATTTGACTAGATCTTGATGTATAAATTAAATGATGAACCAGTGCATACTGGAGTTTTATATCCTCACCGCCTGAATGAATTTACAGCCTTGAAAATGCTGGAGAAGCCTCTGTTTTGCCCATGCTGAGATCAGTCAGGTTAACCATGGAGCTGTTTGCTTCAGGACGAATGGGTTCGGTTGTTTCCTCCTGCAAAGGCATAAATACTCAGGTATCATCTAATGCCCACTTATCTCTTAAAGAAAATTGAATCTTAAACAAAAACAGGTTGTCGCAATTGGAAATGAAAAATAATGCTGCGATTATAATCCAAATATCGTTCTGGAGGAAACATTTTTCTGTGTAAAAAAAAAAAAGAAAAACTTGGACAGAATTCTAGACAACTATCTACAACATATCTGCTGCAAAAATTGATTACAATAAGATGAATTCTGTCTCAATTTATGCCAGCCATATGTAACGAATATCAGGTTCCTGTATAGTCAAGACTTCTCCTGAAGAGTTTAATTTGGCCAATTGCTATTCCAAGGTTTTCTGTATTTGCCCTTTTATGGTTACATAATCTGAATAGTACACTTGACTAGACTAACACATCTCTAAAAAATTATATTTATTGATGTTTTGCTGGCTGCGCCATCTTAATTCGTTCCTTTCACTTTTTTTATTTTTATTTATTTATTTATTTTTTAAAATATTTTTCTGAGCAAGGTAGAGAATGGGTCATCCAGTCAAGACATTGTTTCTTGCTATTATATCAAGTGGTAAAGAGAGTTGCCTGTTTATATACCAATTATGGGGTTGTCTGAAAGGTTTTAACTGATTGAAGCTGCGATATGAATGTAAAATATTCTGTTGGTAGAAAGTGTTGGAACAATATGGATTGCAACATACAATGAGATTGAGGTTATTACTTGGTCTCTAATTATTTTTAGATGGAAAAATTTCCTCTTTGACGTTCTAATGTTAGGGGGTTTCTCTTGATGGTTGTAAATATGCTTCTAGAAATAAATTCATGTCTCTTACATAAACAAATGTTAGATTTTGGAATTAATTTGTGTATAACAAAGGATATGGTAGTAATATAAAGCGATGGAAGGATGATGTATATATATGAGGACGAGATGTTAGTGGCTAACAGATAAGAACAATGATACTGACTTTCTTTGTCATTCATATGATCCAATCAGAGAGCATTAGCTGTAATCAACTTAAATCTGGAGAAGTTCGATGTGGAAGAGGTGGAGGTGGGTTTGTAGTGCTGAAGAGGATCTTGAAACATGACCATGAAAGGATACCTAATGTTGGAGAAATGTTTGGTACTTCTCTGAAATTGAAAGGAAAGAGAGCAAGACTTATAAATTCCTTTGGAAAATGTTTTTTGTGAGGGATGAGGTGGGTGGGGCGCCCCGGGGGGGGGGGGGGGGGGGACAAAGGCCAGAGAAGTAATTTGGTATTACATCAAGCAAGAGAAATTACAAAAGACAGTAACTTCGATGCTTACGACTGACAGGCAACCTAGCAGGAAAATAAAATGGATTTCTGGAAGAGGAAGGCATTGTCTCTTTGCACATGTGTAGTTTGGTTAGTTTAGTAAAACAGACGAGCTGACTTGTCTAATTGTTTTATTATTATTTTTTTATGACATTTGTTTAAGCAGATACTGATTTATTATATTATTCGCAAGTTTAGAGAGCGATAACTCGTCTCTTTCCTAGTTTGTGTTTCATCTCCCTGGTACCTTCAAATTAAGATTTCATATTTGTTAACAAGAACATCCAGGAATTTGATAGATTGTAAGCAAGTGTAATATACAACAAATAAGCATTGTATATCAACAGGAATAAAACACGGTGCAGAAATGCAATGAAGTTTTTCTTTATTTTCTAATTAAGTCCCTGTTTGGTGGGGATTAAAATCAAAATTTTAGTCGATTTTGATAAAAGTTGATGAAATGTGTGTTGAAAAGTTGTGAGTTCCATGGAATATGTTGTTAAAATGAATTATTGACTTTGACTTAGATTAAAATTTGGATTTTAATGTCCACCGAATAGGGGCTAAGTGTATAATTTTGACCTTTCTAGCTGGATTGTTCGTAGATATTGACAAATTCCTTTTTGTGTTTTAGATGATGTGGCAGTTAGTACATTCTTCTTGGATATTGCACATAAGCTGCAAAAAACGGAGGGTTGCTCCAATAGCTGCTCTTCTATCTTCCGTCTTGCACTATTCAGTGTTTGGTGATGAGGGAATGCATGAAACAGACAATGCACCTGGGCCTTTAAAATGGGTTTGTTCTCACTCACTCACTTCCCTCCCTCTACCTTTCTTCTCACCTCCCTTTTATTTGTTTATGCGTATGCATCTGCATTTCTAAATGTATATGTTCACTAGTGATACTTGTAATATTATCTACATACTTACTGACATGCTTATTGCATTCTATTATATCTTTCTGCAGTTCGTGGAGAAAATTCTTGAGGAAGGCACAAAAAGTCCACGCACTATTCGCCTTGCTGCATTACATTTAACTGGGCTTTGGCTTGCTAATCCTATTACAATAAAATTCTATATGAAAGAGCTGAAGTTACTAACATTATATGGTTCTGGTACGTTGTGTATTTGGTTAGTGTTTTATGATCACTGATCAGTGTTCTGATTGGAAGCCATCAGTTACTGCTGATTAGATTATTGCTGAGGCTGCATTTTGGTTTTTCCTTCTCTCAAGTCTTTACTATGTTATCCATGGAATGATTGTGTTTTTTTCTCCAAAATCTCGCATTGTTTGAGTAAACTTACAATTACAAGTTTATGCTAAGTGTACCATTTTTCTGAATTCTTTTTCTGGTCTTCCATTAGTTGCTTTTGATGAGGATTTTGAAGCTGAAGTAGCTGAAAATCATGATGCAAAGAATGAGGTCTCACTGTTGTCGAAAAGCTTTGACCCTGAATTAACTGAAGTAAGTTATGATAATTGTAAAAGGTTCCATACTATTTATTCTAGTCAGTTGATGTATTCTATATTAGAGATGAAAGGATATGACCATCTATAATCTATCTTTCAGTTTATGCCTTTATAATGTTGTCTTGTGCCACATCACACAAACCCACCAAGAAACAAATAACATTTTCCTTGAGCCCTTTTTGTTTTGTTGGCAAGTATCTTCAATCAAGTGGAGTGTGAAAACTATCCAGCATGATAAATTTAAAGGCTTTTTTTTTTTTGACATTTTGATGCTGTTCCTTCCCCTCTATATGATATCTCTGTGTCTCTATATGCTTACACTTGCACACATATCCGTCTATCTCCTCATCTCTGTTTTATTTCTCTCCAATCTTACCTTCTTGTCTTCCTTGGCTGATGTCAGGCTCTAATTTTATCAGCTTCAACAGTGTTTTCTGCCTTCTCGTTTCATATCTTTGTCGATATATTGGGGTTGGCGGACAGGATTGGGTGTTAGCGGGCATTGAATTGGCATTGTTGTATTAATAATCTTAGTTAGAGTTTATTAATTTTGACAGGTTTCTATTTTTCTTTTGACTTAGGGAGATGGCTTTTAACATTGTATAATTATTTATTTTTATTAGCAGTGAGTGAGAACACCTATACTTACTCTTGTATTAGGAATATATGGTTTTGTTTGGTGGTTGTTATATTCTTCTATTTCCTTTCACTGTACTTTGGACTTTGGACTTTGGAATGTCTTTCCTTCTGCAATGTACAATTTTCTACTTCATTGTAATTTGTTTGATTAGTAGGAATAATTGCTTGGCATGGGTCCATGTTCCAACAGAAACTTGGGTTGCTTATTCTTTACATCTCTACCCATATTTTTGTTGACAGTTATTCATTATAGGTTATTTTTTCATGACTTTTATAAGATGTTACGTTTTATCAGGAATTCATCAACACAGAACTGTATGCACGTGTATCTGTAGCTGTAATGTTCGACAAGCTTGCAGACATGGCATATTTGGTCAGTTCGATGGGTGAAAATACTAGCAGACGTGCTGCCATTGCATCTGGCAAAATGTTTTTGCTAGAGCTTCTGAATTTCGTGGTATTATATTCTGCTTCATGTTTCTTACTCCCGAGGCTAAAAACCAGCAAGTAGGCTGAGGAAATTAGATGTAGTGAATTGATTGTGCATTTAAGTTTGCTGATCATGCAATTTGCGTTCTTCCCAAGAATAACTCTTAAAAAGGATATGCGTCAAATGTTGTCTGACCTAAATCAGTTAAATGGGATATGGGGGTGGGTTATGGTAGCTGCATTAGCAGATTTATGAAGAAAGAAAGCTTCAGAAATCGTTAAATATACTTTGGTCAAAATGTGAGAATCTTATGACTGTGGGCCTTGTTTTAATGGTTTTCATGTTTGGGTTTTCTAATTCATCTGGAATCCAATGGTCTCCATATGGAAGTAGAATAGCCAGCAAACATGTCTTTATACTTCGCGGTTTGTGTTGCAAGTTTGGGCAGGTGAGCTTGAGGTGTGGTCTTAAATATTGAGGAAAACTGGGAATTTTAGAATGAGAAGCAACAGATTTTGGGGGTCCAATTTGGCCAGGTAGGGAGAATATAGAGGCTATGTATATTACATCTAAGGATATTTTCCTACGATTATTTAGAATTTCCCTAGCTAAATAACTTTTATGCTGTTTGAGGGTTAGACTTACGGAGAAAAAATGGTTTGGCTTGCTTGATGAGGCCAAGGTATGGCCTATTATGTTTTTATGGACTTAAAAAGTTGCAGGAAAACCTAAATGGATAAAGGTAAAATAGTCCTGGAATCACAACGTAGTTGGAGATTCATGGCTCCCTCTTCTTGAAATCTACAAATTTGAAAGAAGAAAAATTAGTTTTGATCATTTCACCTTGGCTAAGAACACTTGTCTTTGAGTAGTCTAAAAACATGAAAGTAGTAGATTGTAAAGGCTGAATTAAGAGGTTAAAAATTTATTATATACACTTTATATTCATTTTCAAACTAGATGCCTTTTACTTCCAAGTAATTATTTGATGGGATTCTTCCCTTACTGGGAAACAATTTGATCATCAGCCCTCTCTGTTGTGGTGTTAGTGGAAAGAAGGGTAACTGCATCATGAAGTAAATCCATATATTTTTCTTTCTAAGATACAAGGTTAGGTAGTAAGCTTTTACCTGTATCACAACTGAATAATATATATGATTTCTCAGCTTCAAATTTCAAATTTCAAGTGTATCTTGCAGATATTCTTGCAATGTGTTAATGACTATTGTGAAGGCAAAGATGTGTAAAATTAATCAAATATTAAACTAGAATGGTTGGAAGGGGTGCTTTGTACTTTGTAAGAATCACAATTGATGTAAGTGATGTATAGAAGTCGCCATTAATTACCAACTCAAGGAACAAACCAATGTTTAAATAAAGGCTATGCCATGGCTATGTTTTATGTAGTTTAATAGAGGAAGTTG
Source organism: Osmanthus fragrans (assembly GCA_019395295.1). Classification (NCBI taxonomy): domain Eukaryota; kingdom Viridiplantae; phylum Streptophyta; class Magnoliopsida; order Lamiales; family Oleaceae; genus Osmanthus; species Osmanthus fragrans. The sequence goes on along the minus strand of CM033346.1, from coordinate 14,113,322 downwards.
TTTTCTTAAAGCATTGTGCTATTTGGAACTGTGAAGGATATTTTGTCGCTTTGCTTAGCCATCACTCTTTTTATCCCTTTATTTGAGAAGCAAATAAAGCAAAGAGTTAAGTAGTTATTATTATTATTAAAAAATTTCAGGAACATTGTTATCTTTTGGGTTATTTACCAGTTTTTTTATTTTTGGGGTCATTTACTAGCTTCCTTATTTCCGTATCTTGAAATCTTGTGAGGCTCATATGAAGGCGGACAATGATGTGTTTTTTTTTGTCTCATTGTACGACTAACTATTGACAATAACTTTAGAAATTAGTCTGAAGCCCAGTTTTGTGCTCTTGGTACTGCATTATTTTCATTTATTTAATTTGTTTGGAGCATAATTATCCATATCCTCTCTGAATATGAGTGAAAGTAAAATTACAGTGTGCTGTTGGCAGGTTAATGACAAGGATCTGGCTAAGGAGTTGTATAAAAAGTACAGTGCTGTAAGTTCCTCTCTGTTAATAACAATTTATATTGATGGGAAAGTAAATATAGAAAGTGTATACGAGGATCTAACTCGTGGTTTGTCTTCACTCTTTTGTGGTTTGGTTTCTAATATGATTTATATTTTGTAATTTTTTCTCCATTTTATCGTGCTGTGGTTTACTTTTAGCCATAATCAGTTATTGTTCAAGAGAAGTGGTTCATCTGTGGAAAATGATGTGTATTCTTAAGATGCGCAACATAATGTTATTCAGCATCTGTGAAAGACATATTTCCATTTCATCAAGCAATTATTTCCTTATGATCAATACTGCCGTCATTCAGTGTACTCCGTCTTTTGATAATTATATGCACACTTTTGTTTTTGGCAGATTCATAGACGCAAAGTTCGTGCATGGCAGATGATATGTGTGTTGTCCCAATTCGTTGATCAAGAAAATGTCGAGAAAGTGACATCTAGTTTGCACATATCAATTTATGTTAGTAATTTTGGCTTGTCAATTTCTTTTTGATTTAAGGCATTCCAGTTTATGATTTTAAATTTAAATTACTTTAGGTGATGTTGACAAACATCAAATGGATCTTCTTTGAACCTGACGTTGCCTTGGCAACATGTTAGAAAGGAATGCATGTGAAGAACTAGAATTGTAGAGAACAAGATATTTAGAAACTATATTACTCGTAAATCTGAAATTAACTTATATCCCAAGTCATCAAAGGTGCCATAGTGTTGCAGTGGCCTTGCTTGTATAAGCCTTAGTTACAATGACCTTAAAAAAAGAAACTAAATTCTGGTTTTGTTAGTTCTGAATCATTGAAAATGAAACAATGCCTGAAATTTAAGCAGCATAGTAATGTGTATTTAGATTTGACATTTGTCTGGAAAAGATATCCTATCACATTCCTTCAAGTTTTATCTTTATGCCATGCGGTAGGGAAGTAAATGGAACATTTTTTGTTATGGCTTCTAAAGCATATGGAAATTGCACTTTGTCCCTTTTTTCCTTATTATTTTCTATATTGTTCTTCACAAATAATAGAGAGACTATAAGAAGGGGTTTGGTCAATCTGAGATGTTCCCTTCACGCAGTCAGAACGTGGTATATTGAGATAGTTTTATGAGAATATTTTTGTGTTCTTTAGACTTTTATAATTAACTTTTTTTTTTTGTTTGTATCGAAGCTTATGCCCCCAAAACACACTGAGGTTTCCTTATCTTAAAGCAGTAAACTCCTTTGGTATCCGATTAAGCCTTTTTAAACGTTATCATAACTAGGTGGGTCCTTCATTTGGGAAAATGATGCTTGAACTATAACCGCATAGAGATTGCTATTGTTGGGAAGTTTATATTTTGAAAAAAAAATGAAGAAATGAACCCTGGTTCCAAAAATTGACTGTGATGGGTCATATAAACAATGATAATGTCAAAGTGAGCTTTATTATGGTAGTTACTAAAGCACCTATGTTTAAACCTGCCTGGCCCTTTTTTATGTTCTGACATTTGTGGTATTCAAAACTTGTATGACTTCTGGTTTCTTAATATTTCAGTCCTTGCTATTGCATGATAGTATGGTTGTGCCTGGTTACAGAATCTAAGATTAAAGAATGTACTATGCATTGTGTTAGTCTATTATAATTGTTGATCCGGTTTTGAAGGAAACATATCACTGGCTTCTGGGAAGCATGGACATGCCCCCAACACTAGCGTATCGGTGTTGGACTCGTGTCGGAGACCGACACGTCTCTGACACGTCGATACATGTCCGGCAAGCCAGGTGGCACATTCCTTCATTTTTTGTAATTCCGACGACCAAAAAAGATGAAAAAATGAAATGAAAAACTAACCCTACCATGCCGATTTAGCTGGGTTTTGGTGTCTATAGACTATAGACCCAAACTCTCATGGGTTCTAGCAAATTTTCGGCACCCACTTTGGATTGCAGTAACTTGATGGGGCTGCATGAGGGGGAAGAAATTCTCTATGTGAAACCTAATTTTGTGGAAGACGAGAGTTTGTTTTCAATTTTAAGGTTTTAGTAATTGGGTCAAAATTTGTAAAGTGGACCTGGCCAATTTTAAAGAGGGTCGGGCCAATTTTAAATTGGATCAAGTTTTTTTAAAATGGATTTACATTTTATTTAGTCATACGAGAATTGCATGTCAAGTCAAATGCTAATTCCAAATATTGAAAAACTTTATTAACAACTAAATTATTATTTTACCAATGCTTTGGAATACAAACTTGCACAACCCATTCCAATTACAGAAAGCTTTAGGCTCCATTTCAAGAGAAAACTCTTCTTGTTCAAACTCTTAAAATTTTTGTTTTCTCTGACATAAAAAATAAATCAAAATATTAATAAAAAATTAGTAAAATAAATAAATAAATTATTTTAATCAACGTGTCGGTAATGTATCATGTTGATACGTTTTTGAAAAATCGCGTGTCGACATGTCCGTGTCGATGCTTCTTAAATTGGCTTTATACAGTACCATGTGTGTTTAAGCATGATTTGCTTCTATTTCATTTCTGTAATTACAGTTATATGTAAATATCCTATTTGAAGTTGCTGATAATGCTGATATCTACTTTCATGTCCTTGTAGAGAAACAATTTTCCCTCAGTTCGACAGTACATGGAAACATTCGCAATCCAAATATATTTGAAGTTCCCTTTACTGGTAAAAAGTCATGTTCTTCTTTCCTTTTCTTTCTTCCCTCTGCCCCGTGACACTCCTATTGTTGACCAATTCTTCATTTTCTGGCAGGAGAAGAATTTTTTTCTTAGATCAGAAATGAGTTTAGTCCTCTAATTAGTTTTTGGCTTCAGCTTTGTTCTCATCATTGTCTTTTTCACTTTTTACTTTCCTTTTGATGCCTTTTGCGCTCATAGGTACAATGCCGGGATTCAACTATATTTTAATTAATGTTAAAATCATAATATCTAATCAATATGTTATTAACCTTTTTACATAGAAAGGAACATTTATGACATAGCTACCAGAAACGCTTTCTCCAAAAACTTGAGTTGGAGAGCAGTTGAGGTTGCAAATTATAATGCTTTGCAACAGGGAGCATGTTCTTGTTCTGAGTTAAAGTTTTTCATTAGCTATTTGGTACTTTACAGTTTACAATATAAATTCAGAGATTAAGTTTGGAATGATTTTTTGTTGGAGCGTAGTTTATTTAGTTTAACATTCAGCCATGCTGGACGAACGTCTTAATAAATTCAGTTCTTTTTATCTAAGTGCATTTGACATTGTTGTATTATTAGATATGCTCTTACCCATGCCATGTTGTATGGTACATTACATGCGTGCTACAATGCAATTGTTTCTAGGCAGTGAATGGAAAATTCTTTGCATAAAATTTTTCTGGACAACGCGAGGAAAAATCTCGTACGATTCTTTTCTTGCCTATTTGTTATTGTATTGATGAGGTGCTATGGGCTTTGAAAGTAAGTGGTGTGACATGGCCCCTGGGCTTGCTGGCTTCATGGATGACTCATACCCAACATTGTTGTGCAAAATGGGGGCAAGGATGTTATGGATATGATACATGAGTCTATGATAGAGGGTGCCTTGAGAAAGTTACAATGCTACCTTCGCAACTTTGTTATCTAAAATGGAATGAGATGTGGATATCGGAAATTTCAGTCCCATTAGCTTGGTGAATTGTGTTGTACAATTTATAGCAAAATGTTTTATCAATGAGACTGAAAATGGTGTTGGTGTGCTGTTGGAGTGCCAAATTTCTTTTGTAGAAGGAAGACAAATTAATGGTGCTGTTCTTGGCAATGAAATGATCCATTCTAGATTCAGAAATGAGGAAATGAAGGGACTTTTGGACTGGACACTGAGAAAGCATTTGATCATGCTTGTTAAGTTTTTTTTTTATGCACTCATTGGGAGATCTAGGGAAATAAAGAAGAACCATTTTCAATTTTACTATTCATTTTAGTCATTTAGCAGGGGTGATATAAGCCTTCACTGCTTGTAGTGCTGATGGAGCATAGATAAAGGCAAGTCACATGCATTTAAAACATGATACTTTAGTGTTATGTGATGTTCATTACAGAAAAGTGAGAAAATTTAAGTGCATTATTGGTTTGAACTAGTTATTTGGCTTATAATGATCCTGGAAAAGTGTGACTGTTAGCAGTTAGGGAGGTGCCTCGGGTCTTGTACTGGCATTCTTGGGATGAAAGGTTGGAGTCCGACCTCTGTTTACCTTGATCTTCCTTTGGGATCTCTTGTTTAACCCACCAAAGTATGGAACCTAGCTGTGGAGAAATTTGAGCTGATACCTACTGGGAGGAAGAAGAAACTATCTTTTAGGTCGGCGCGAATGATCTGAAAATTATTTTTATTTAAGTTCAACTAAATTTTAACGAAGAACATTGGTAATTATAAACTCCAGTAAGGCTCCTACTTATAAAGGACTTGTACATTCTTTATAAAACAATGTGACATTACAGTGAAACTTCATCGTGTTTCCTCCTATAACTCAGAAAATATGGAGAAGGATCACCATAAACTCTTCAATTGGATCCCAACGCTTTTGTTCAATTTGTTAAATATTACTCACTAAGAACAACTTTCAACAATATAACAAAATGAGGAGGAATTGTGATGAGATAACATACATAAAATTGAGATACTTGTGGTCCAAAGTATTCTATATATGGAGATAATCCAAATTTCAAAATGACCTGTCTTTCTATTTTCTCATTTGAATTTTTATCCTTGACATGTTGGTATAATGTATATATTGTTATAGTTTTGAATCTTTTTACCTTTGTGTTTCTTTTATAGGTTGGGCAACAACTAGTTCCTCTGCTAAGGAATTACAATTTGCGACCTCAGGTAAGAGATGTGTTAATGACGTAGATCTATGAACTTTTAGTATTAGTCTTCTTTTTATGATGTTTTAATATGTTGTTGTTTCATCTTTTCCAAATGGCATATAATGCACTTGGTGTCAACAATCATATTGTGGTTACGATATTTGTTGAAATTTCTCTCTTTCCCATTTCTTGATTTCCGAAATGAGAGATCAAAATCTAACTAGACCTATCTGAAAGTTTTTTTTCTTTCTGCCATGCTATTTTTGAGGTCAATGGTTGACAAAGCTGGGTAATAAAACATTGATGCCATTTGATTCCTGGGGGATACTTCTGAACCTTTCTTCGTCTTTATTTCAAAACCCGGTGATACACTCAATTCTTTTCTTTTCGCATCACGTGTAACTAAAATCATAGTTGGGACAAATAATGTAACCTTGTGTGAACCTTCAATTTTAATTTTCTAGATTCTTATATTTAAGTTTTTCATGTGCTTATTTTACTTATAGTTCATAATGCTAGGAAATAATTGGTCATTATGACATTGAATTGTGAATTTGTAATGAACTGAGAGGTAAGTTAGAAATTTTTAGAGCACGTAGTAAAATCTGGCACTTTGGATAAAAGGTAGAGATACACTTTTATGGTTATCGTGGTTATTAATTGAATACTTAGGAGCTTGAATGCATCTAGTTGACGTTTGTTCGGATTCACATAGAGATATGTGAATTACTTTACTAGATAACATTAATTTGAGCTTGAGAGAGGTAAATTGATTAATTAAAAAAAAAAAATCGACTGAATGCAACAATAGGAATGAATCTTGACAGGCGAGATTAAAGTTAATAACTATGGTAAAATCACGAGTCTTATTATCAAACATTCATATGAAAACCCTAATTTGGGTTAATTGCACACTTTTAAATCACTTTAGTATAATGAAAGTATTTAGGAATTTAATTGAATCATGTTTAATTGATTTTATTCAAATAGGAGTTAGGAATAGTAAATCGTTGGTTAAATAAGTCTGTATGAACGATAATCCAGACTCTTAGGTCCATTATATTACCCGTCATGATATCTTTCATTTTAATAAAAATCAGGCAACAATTATCTTCAACACTTATAATTCAAAATATGGGTATAATTGTCTTTTTACAAAATTGGCTTTTTGGTGGTTAATCTGACAACTATCATCCGTTGGGGGAATAAATGGTGTTATTCCATTAAAATGAGATCGCCATTTAGAGACACGTGGAGACATCATATGAAGACATTTGGCGGCAAATTGAGAAAGGCCAAAATCTGCTTTGACCGAAGTGCCTAGCGAGGTCCGAAGTTCTTCTTTTCAGGACGAAGTTCCTTCATACAACTCGACGAAGTACTTAGTGTAAATGCCGAACCTCTCGTCCGAACTGACCCATATCCAAAATCTCACTTCATGCACCGAGGTCCCCAATACAAACAAATCTGGAGAATATCTTTGAGGGTGACTGATGGGACGTTTGTGATTAATTAGTTTCAGGTGACTGACCCCTTGTCATTGTAATTAATTTAATGAATGAGTGATGTGAGGTCTAGGTAGATAGGATGTTGTCACGTGGATATAATCCAATGGTAGGCGGTTCGGCCATCTTGTTATAAATAGCAAGTCTTGTAATATTATAAATGATGCTTAACTTGATATTAAAGAGGACATACTCTTGAACTCTTGACAATATACATTGTTGTGAGAATATTCATTTCGCTCTTATAATGATATTATGGTCACATTACGATATTGTTAAAGATTAGATCAACACCGTTTGCAAGCCATTATTCATATGACACGATAACCATCCGTTAGTAATCTGACTTGATATTTCATATCTCGATTCCGATCGTCAACTCCGACTATCTTGCCGGAGTTCAAACACATGTCACGAGTTTGATGCTGACATCTGTTGACAACATTTTTTGGGGTCAACAAATGGTACAAAGGCGAAAGGTTCACTACCTAGATGCTCAGAATTGAAGGCTGGGATCTAAATGCTCTATTTTACATAGGCTGTGGACCCCAATTGTTTTCCCTACCAATTTTTGTCTCCACTAGTTTTTTAGAAAAAAAGAGTTGTTCGAAAGAAAAAGGTATTAAGCATCTACCTAATATAAGTGAACTTTATTTTGAAATAATCAAGAGCTGTAATGTACACGTTCAATTTGGGATGCAGAGGATAATGTCTTAACTACATTACTTTAGCTACATGTAACATCCCCATTGATTAATACATTGATTGACATATTTTCGGTGTTAGATGTATTTGTAAATTGTCACCTCACAATATATGTTAAAGTTCGCATTTTTTTTTTTGATATGTAACATGACATATTAACTTTAATACCTGCCTCTCTTCCTTGCTTGGCTATGAAATATTGCATATGCCCATTTAAGCTGCTTTTCAGTTTCAATATATCTTGTTGACCTGCAGGCTTTATCATCATATGTATTCATAGCAGCTAATATCATTCTCCACTCAAAGGAAGAGATCCAATCTAGGCATCTTGATGAATTACTTCCTCCAGTAATTCCTTTGTTGACATCACATCATCATACTTTGCGGGGATTTACACAGGTCGATCTCTGATGAAAACTGATGTTGACATGTTTCATTTGAAGTGTATAGGTGTTTAAATCTGATGGTTGTGGTTTTTTTTTTTTTTTTTTTTTTTTTAGATATTAGTGTATCATGTTCTCCAAAAATTGTTGCCCGCATCAGATTGTGGGTCCAGTTTCACCAAGTCCTTGGAGAAAAGGTGCTTTGAAGACTTGAAATTTTACTTGGAGCATAACTCGGACTGTGCACGGTATGGTTTGATATCCATAATCATTGTCCTGAAATTCTCTTTTGCAGGAAAAAAATTAGCTTATTTACTAAAGTAGTTAGGACTTGCTAGTTAGCAGACCTTATGATACATGTAAATTGGCTTCAAATGTCCTAACATTGATATTTAACTGTCATTCTTAAACTAAAATTTTTTTCTTCAAGTATGTAATTAATTGTTCGAGAAAAACACAAGTGAATCATTTGAATATGGGTGTCAGATTTGTGTGGACACACTATAATTGTATTTCTTTGTTTGTTTCTCCGCTAATATGTTTTAAAACACTTTGAATCCCATTTTTCGTTCAGACATGCATTGAATTTGATACGAGCACCATAGTTAATGAGTTCTAATGTCTTCTATCTTGGTCTTTTTAATTGTTATTTTATGTGTATAAAAAACGATACTAAAGGTTAAAGTTCAAAGTGCAATTTTTTATTAAAAATAAAAGATGCAATTTTTAGATGAGATAGTGTAAGTGCTTTTTTTTTAAAAGAGAGTAAGTTTTTAGTGTCCCATTTTTAGTGCTCAAAACTAAAGCTACTTATTAGAGACAGAGAACAAGAGGAAAGGAATATAGAAAGGGACAGAGTGAGAAAACTAGAGACTGTTTAAAGTGATAAAATCTGGATTTAATGTTTATTTATTTGTTATTGTTGACGCAAATCAGTTCGTAGGGCTGTAATTGCCATTTAATCTTCTCCTTGATTATTAATGCAGTTTAAGAGTGTCAATGGACGGTTATATTGATGCTTTTGATCCTATGAAGTCTATTTTACCAGCTGGAATTTTCACAAATCGGGTTGAGGTCAGTATTGATAGATTACTTTTACTTGGTTGAAATTTAGAACTTGTACCAAATATGTTTTCAAAGGTTGGCAATACTTTCTCATCATAAATCCTTTTTACGATATCAGTTTGTCACCTCAAGACATGAAGGTTTTACCCAACATCACATAGCCATAGTGGATCCCACTTCCAATAGATAATGACTGGAATTTTTAGTTCTTTGTGGCAGACTTTCTTAGCGATGTTATAATTGATTAAAGAACTGTCATTTGAACTACAATACTTACTCCATCTGTGTCTGTGATTCCCATTGTCAGTCTGCCAATGTCTAGGTTGGGTTTTCAAGGAGTTTCTTTGGATGTTCTATTATTAGTTTACAATTTAGACCACATAGAGAGGGTTTTATGGGGAGGATCAGTAATTTTAAGACAACAGAAAGGGGAAAGAGTTCCATGGCAATATTAGGAGTGGTTAGTTCTTTTGCATTTGACTAAAGTTCCTTCTTTAAATTGTAAAATTAAAAGATATGGATTTGAACATCTTTGGGCTTGAGAGTCTTAAATGCAAAATTGCCTATGCTTTATGGTTCTGAGTGTTGAGCTGTTAGAGGTCATGATGGAATGTAGAGGAAATGATGATGCTAAGATGGAGGGCGGTCATATTAAAATTGATAAAATAAGAATTGAGAATACATGCGAATAAGTGGAAGGTGGCATCGATTGAGAATAATTTATGGGAAGGATGACTTAAGTCGTCGGCTCATGTTTTGCATCGACCTAAAGAGACCACATTCTTGAGAATGACATGACTTCGATAAAGAAAGTTAGAAGGAGAAGGACTAGACATCTACCAACTTGGCCTATGGCCTAACAAGAAGAAATAATCTTTATGATGGTTTTCATGTAAGCATGACATATAAATGTGCTAAATATCGGCAGCTTCATTGTGCTAATGCAAATAATCTTTTGAGATATGTGTTTCCTTATGCTGTGTCCAGTGAACCACTCCTTATTCTCTGAAAGATTACCTTCTAGGGTGTGAATATATTTGAAAAACAGGTATATTTCACTAGAGTGTGTCTCCTAATAGACTTTGGTGACACATTTTGTTGAAAAGAAATAGGAGAGCCTTATGCAAGTGGTGATGCCTTTATCTAAACTGAAAAGTTGTTTTACTACATCTTTCCCTAGCCAAGAGTCAGTTCCTTATGCATTCGTTCTTTCTTGGATGTTTTTGACAAATCTTATTGTAGAATTCCGATTCTAAATCCCTTCTAGCGTAATCTTTTATTGTATTCTATATTAATTAGAGTTTATTTTTTGGTAAACTAGGTTTTTGGAATTAATTGACTTACTAGCTTTAGAATCAAGGAGGGCTATTCATCTTCTTTCTTCACTTATCATTGTTTGTAAAAGCGATTTTATATCACACTCTATGCAAACCTTTTGTGCATAGGTTGCTCCTCTTTTGTAAATTGTTAGTAGGTTTAGCGTCACGTACTTTAAAAAATGTTTATGCTGCAAGTATTGGACCATTCTTCTGTTAATTTTGTTTAACACATCAAGATTCCTTAACCCTTTTTTTTTTCTTTGGGAGTGTTTGCAGGAACTTGAATTTGAATGTGTATCAGCAACCCTCATGGATCGAGTTATTAACTTTTTAAATGTAAGCAAGTTACTGTTTCTTTGATTTTTTCATGGGGTTGATCTCTCATCAGTGGTCCTCACAGGATACTAGGGAAGATCTCAGATGCTCAATGGCAAAGGATGCCGCTTCTATCAAGAATGAGAGTTTTCGTACTGACGATGACCACAAGTGCACTGAGATGTTGAACTCCAATGAAGAAGAATTATTAATCCAGCTGCCAAAGGACATATCATATGACTTTCAAAGAAAAATCAGTTTTCCCAGACATGAGATGCAAGAGATGGCTTCTACTTCCTTCTGGGACAATAAATCATCATACAGATCACTTCTTGGTATGTTATAATAAGTGCATTCTTCTACCCTGCACAATACAATGTAGTTTTTGATATGTGAAATTCAACAAGTATTGCATCTTTTATGGTGAAACCTATGTACTCTATAATAATTTAAAATCAACACAAGAATGAGAAAGAGAAGGAAATCTCTTGGATAGCATATTTTGCTTCCTTGCTTTCCTGTTACTTCTGCTACTTTCAACATTTTATGTAAGAATAATAAATGGACACATCATAGGATGCTAGACAAATACATACAACACAGACAGTCAAGGAGACATCGAACACTTTCAGAAAATTCTATCTGATCTTACGTACTCAATTGCTGCGAACATTAGAGCCCGTTTGGCCCCCATTCCGTTCTCATTCTCATTCTCATTTTTTCTCTTTCTTCATTTCAACCACACATTTTTCAAATAAAATAATATTACACACAAATCTAAAACTTTTCATCATTTTTCCACCACACATTCTTCCATCAATCACTATTCTAAAAATTCTATTCTTATTAAAATCAACATCAAACACACTCTTAATATATAGTCTGCTTCAACAAATTATTTTGTGGTGCTGAGCATTTGAGTGAAGAATGTGTTATGGTCTAAATTAATCTCTTTCAGATGCATTGAGAAATTCATGCTTTTTCTTTATATAATGTTGGATAGTGGCTGGCGGTTCTTTATGCTGTTACTCATGCTGGAGAACCTTGGCGGATAATCCTGTAATGAATAACTTGTATGCTGGACTGATTCAAAGATTTTTTGGTTTCTAAAGTTCACATATTGAAGCGTATTTTTCACGTTCCATATCTAAAATAAGAACAATACATGATCTTGCTATTTCCAAAGAAAAATGACAAATGTCTAAGTTACCAGCAAGTTTCCAATTGTCTTTAGTGAATCAGGTACAAAATACTCTCCAATCCGGCCTAGTGCCTAACTGCTTTGGTATATGTATAGGAAAAAATTTCTACGGAAAAGGATTTTATTTTGTGGAAATCTGTATATAGTTTTCTCTGGTGTTTTTGGTATGAAACATGTAGTATGTGATTTTCTAACAACTGACCTTTTCGTTCCAACACTTTTTCGACTTCGTCATGGACTGTTAGCCCATCATGTGCGTAAGCTTCCGATAACAAACAGCCAACTTGTATATTTATATATATATATATATATATATATAAATATGTCAATCTTAGCATTAAGTTTCCTTCTAAGCGATTTCATGTAGTCAATGGGTCATAAGATGGCTGTGTATATGTGCATTTTGAGATCTTAATCTTGTGCACTCATTCAGGATACATAGCCAGCTCAATCTACAGAGAGGATGCATATCTACACATCTCTGACCTCAAAGATACTCGTGCATAAATATGTGTTCCCGTTATCCTTGAGGAAATATCAACTCTTTTCTTTTTTTTTTTTCCCTTTTGTTTGGTGGTAAGGGCTGCTGTTATGAAACGTTGAAATTTGTAATAGTTATGTACTAGTAACACTCTTTGGATTTTGTATGTGAGTCATCTTATAAGGCATGAGATAGTGAGTCAACTCATAAGTTGAACTCCTTTGCATTTTCTGTTGGTTTTGGTTAAATTGGATAGAATCTTTCATACTAATTTTATTCAGGTAATTTAGGATTTGTAAGAGTGACAGGTACTGAATGGATGTTTTTAAAACTTGTTTTCTTGTTCTTGTTTCAAATTTCAATCAAGGGAGCAGCCTGGGAAATGTAAGTCTTATAGAACCTTTTAGCTTTCTGCTAAGTTTCTGAAAATTGTCTAGTTTTACCATTTAGATTCAGAAAGTGGGAATATTATCTTGGACACAAGTCTTTTGACTGCGTGATTATTTTGATTTTGATGTTCGAAGAATTCAAAACTTGTTGCAGAAAATTTACCTAATACTTCAATTTTTGAGATGGTATTTCCACCGTTTCAGATAAAACTATTCTCTATTGTCCTGTGCTTAATAATGAAGTACAGTGGAAGATGACCAGGCTTAATTTCTTGTCTCAGCCAACTGATTTGAGCAACATCAGTTTAACTTTCTGATTTGTGAAATGCAGATATAGAAAATGAAGATCAGCTTCTTGATAATTTGCTACACTCAAGGAGCGTGGCAATGGATAAGTTAACAGCAAGCCGACAACAAATAATTCTTGTAGCATCACTTATTGATCGGATACCTAATCTTGCTGGATTAGCACGGACTTGTGAGGTGTGTTACACAGATTAATTTTCTATTTTGACACGTTTGCACACAATTTCATTGATATGACTCCGTTTGAATCTTACTATTTTATATGCAATTTCATTAATATGACAATCTTGACTAATATCAGGTATTTAGAGCAGCAGGACTAGCAGTTGCAGACAAAAGCATATTGAAGGACAAGCAGTTCCAACTCATCAGGTATTGATCATAGTTCAGTAATTTTTTTCTGAGTATTCTGTATTAATTAATGTTTCATATTTGTATGGATCTTTATACCACTCAGTGAATTATGATAGTAGATTATTTTGAAGGCTTGCATAGCTAATCTGATTCCTCTTGAAAATTTATCTTGTTCTAGTTATCCAAATTTACGAAGTAGTTTTCATTTATTTTTATAGTTGTGTACTTCTCTGCTCAAAGGTTGTGCAGCAAGCAGTGGCAGATCCTGGATTCTTTCCCACAGATATTTGCCCAATCCCTCAGCCATGGGCATTCTATTGTGAATTGCTTAAATTTATTGGCTTTTTACATTGGGGGGAGGGGGGGGGGGGGGGGGGGGGGTGCAACACAATTTATGCAATGGCCAGAACATCACTTCTGCATCTTTTTCTGAAAAGAAAAAAAAAAATTAAAATTAAGACAAACTGAATATGATATTATTTTTGTGACTGGTGAAAGAAAATATGTTTTACAAGGTCTTTAAATTCAACAGCTAAAATAATTGAATAATGTCAAACAAATTAATGAAGTTAAGCAATCAGTGAATAGAGGGCACTGAATGAATCTATTGGCTATTTAAAATACGTGTACTGAGAAGCTAAGAAAGGATAGCAGGCTTAAATGTGGTATTTGTAGATATTCATGTATTTGCCTAGATTGTCTTCTTCTTGTCCTAGAGACTTGGTAATACTTTTGATAAGGTTACTTTGAATATCAATCTCTGTAAGTCAACAACAAAGAATGGGCAGAAAGGAACCAACCCATTAACGATGAACACAAAACTCTAGGATTTCTCTTTTGAACATAACTAAATGTATGCAGTATGATTATATTATTAGAGAAATTAAAGATGGAACCTGAAAAACTGCCAGCACTATTTGCACCATTTTCTCTAATTTGTACTTGTAAAAGTCTGCAGTACTGACGTACTCTCGACTAATTCCTATTAACTATTTTTGGTATTTCAGTGTAACAGCAGAAAAGTGGGTTCCAGTTGTGGAAGTCCCAGAGAGAAGTTTGAAAAATTTCTTGGAGAAGAAGAAGAAAGAGGGATTTACTCTCTTTGGTCTTGAGCAAACTGCAAATAGCATACCACTAGACCGATGCGTTTTTCCTACGAAGACGGTAAGTTTTATTGAATCGCGAATCTTGAACTTCACTTGAATCTTAAAATGGAGCATATACCACTGTCCTGAAATTACAGGGGCTCTGTAATTTAACTCTTATCAATAATGGGAAGATTTGATAGTCTTCTACTATTTTCCAAAATTGAACGACAGTTGACTTTTTTCTACAAGGAAATCTTGTCCTCTTCTTTCTTTATCTCCAATACTTCTGTACATATTCTCCTTTCGCAAAAATTGCACTTGCATACCCGAAGACAGACAAACGTAATATATTCTTACACTATCGAGTCAATGACTCCAAATTATTCTTGCACGTTTATCTTCGTAATGATAGATTCTTGTCAATTCTGGCAGGTATTAGTCCTTGGCCGTGAAAAGGAGGGAATCCCTGTGGAGATAATCCACATGCTGGATGCTTGCGTTGAAATTCCACAGCTTGGAGTAGTTAGGTCACTCAACGTTCATGTCAGCGGTGCCATTGCCCTCTGGGAATACACTCGGCAGCAAATCTCTCATTGAATTCTATACTTCCACTTCACTGTCTGTGACACCTTTCCTCTTCACTGGGATTCTCAACAGATTACTATAAATCGACATAGAATTTCAAACCTAGCACAGGCATAGGAGGTTTCTTTGTCATTTCCTGTATCAGGGTCCTAGTTTAGCAGGATGTTTGGCTGTTTCTTATTTGTGGGTGGACTGGTTGATAAAGAGATTGTACCATTTGAGCCATTTTCTTCCCAGAGATGAGAATGAAAGCTAGTGTAGCAAGTATGACGAAGAGATTGTACCAATTGATTAAACTAGCTTAAAGTTACTTATAAGTAGCTTATTTTGTCAACCATTGTCTTTTATTAACAAAAAAATATTTTTTGAGTGAAGCGTCTTTTAAGCACGGACGCACATTGACTTGACTTCTACCCAAATAAAAAAAAAAAGCTGACTTCGGTTGTAATGCTAGATTACATTGTTTACCAAATATTGATTAACGTTTTGGATTTCTTATTTGGAACATGATATACCGATCATAACTATACGGTTTCGATCCAAACAAGGAACTTGTTGGCGTTGTCAACTGGCCTGCATAACTATATACATTATTAATGGATTAATTACATATTTGGACACTGTACTTTGAATGATTTTTTATGGGGTTACTAAACTTTAATTTGTGTAAAATGGTCACTGTAATTTAATCGTATGTCAGTTTAGGCCATTGTGCGCAATTCCTTCACATTGTTTAACGTTAGACACTAATGTAGTAGTTACATGCTATTGGCCGTGTTGTGTGGTCGTAAAAAAAAATGACTTAGAAGAAGTGATATAACTGAAAAACTTGTTTTCTGATTCAATATAACTAAAAGGTAGGTTTTTTGGGTCATGTAATTTTTTGACGGTCATGTAGGAGGATCGTTAATGTTTAATGGCCACAGACAATGTAATGGAATTAAATGAAGTGGATTAAAATGATATAATATTAAAGTATAATGATTCAGTTGACACAAATTGAAATATAGTGATCTAATTGAAAATTGAGTCGAAATACAATGACCCCAAATAGAATAATTCCTTCTAATCTTTATTAACAAATAATTCTTTTCCACTTCAAATCTTCATACCCCTATATATTTAAGAGCAACACCGTCAAATTTCACTCCCCGTTCCCCCCCCCCCCCCCCTACATAGGTAACGAAAGAAAAAAGAGAGGCTATATTACGACTCCTTGAATGCTCTTTCTTGCTAAAGAGAATCGGTCATATAGAATAGAAGAAGACGTTAAGTCTCTCGACTCTCGTCTTTGGCTCTTTTCCGATAAAATTTCCCTAGTTTTATATTATTTTTACAATCACATCATGATACTTTAGAATTTTATTTGTTTTAGACAACATGCTTGGAAGGAAAACTGTGTTAGTCGCTATATACATAGAGAAGCCGAGAATCCACCGATACCAACATCGTTATGATCATTTCCGTCAAGTTACTCACGTTAGTAATAATGGTGGATACAATAGGAAAGCCGAGCTTCTTAATTATGCAAAACACCTTCGAGAATCCGCTGGGGCATCCTCAATCACTCGCATGAAACACCCACCTAAGATTCAGGTACCATACTATTGTAATTTTATCAAGTACTGTATTATACTGTCTCGTCCAACATAGCATACATGTCAATAAAAAAAACTCTTATCGATTTGAGAAAATATAGGATTCAATCAAGTATTGCTTACTGTCAACTTATTATTCGACAGATTACTCATGCTGCTAAAACGACGAGCAAACCAAAAAGTGGAAGAACTCCAACTTATGTAGGAAACTGGAAATTCTTATTACCAAACTTTTTCGGATGCACGACGTTAGCCTCGGAAACCAAGAAGAAGAAGACGACCACGAAGAAAGGAAATTTTATGTCAAAACTGTTTGCAACAATACGTAAAAATTAATTCAACTAAAATTCCACGCTCGTTTTATTTAATTTATTTTATTTCTGTCGTGCTTAATTGTATCAAATATATATTAATTTGCTTCTTTCAACTTTTATTTCTTGACATTCTTGTCCATGATTTTCTATTTTCTAGTGCTCAACATCCCTACTAACAGTTTCTATCCAAACACTATTTTTTAGTTTGACATGAACTAAAGCTAATAACCATCCACGACTTGTACATCTCATAACATGCTACAATACAAAAATACACGACTAGCTAGTCGAATGTCAAATACATGGCAAGTCCCATACAATGGTCGAGAACGGAAATTCTCGTCATTCGACACACTATAATATTAACATTGCAAATTTGCTAAGAATTACAACAAGAGATAATTAGGAAAGACAGTTGCAGCAGACTCACTAA
Source organism: Osmanthus fragrans (assembly GCA_019395295.1). Taxonomy (NCBI): domain Eukaryota; kingdom Viridiplantae; phylum Streptophyta; class Magnoliopsida; order Lamiales; family Oleaceae; genus Osmanthus; species Osmanthus fragrans. Next base: position 14,095,950 of record CM033346.1, on the reverse strand, counting down.
TTCAACTTAGAATTGCTCGATGTCTCGAGCTTGCCACTACTAATAGTAAAATGTTGTCTCTTCGAATAACTTCTCAAGGTTTTTTAGTCGAACAAAATACTTTCAAAAAATTATTAAAAATATTACAAATCAACAAGGTTTTCGAAAATCTTGTCAGACAAACACTCTTCGAGAGTTGGTTAAACTTTTTCTAATTAGTTTTTTATTTTTATTTTTATTTTTTTGATTAGCATGTTTGACTCATTACATTTTTCTAAGGTTTAAGTAAAAAAGTTGTCATTTTGAATTTGACTCCAACCTGCGTTCTATTCGTATTTCAATTTTGTGTTTTGAGTTTTGAATTCGTTTTTTGTTTTGTGTTTTGGGTGTCTATTTTGATATTATTGAAAACTCGTTCTTTTTATCGTTTTGAAAAAAATATTTCACAACCCGTCTTTTTTGAGTTTTGGCAGATTTGTGAAGAAAACAGCCAAAATGTAAAAAAGTTGTTTTCTGTTTTCTTCACAAAATTTTCAGCCGTTTTCAAAAACTCATTTTTCAAAAATGAGAAAGAGAACACATTTTCAATGTTTTGAAAAATCGAAAATAAAAAACGTTCCGAAAACAACAAAAAGAATGGCCCTAATTTCTTAGCTACAAAAGAAGTAACTTGGTCGACAATTGAAAAGATTAATAATTTTAAAACTTACTTATTTAAAATAAAAACACACTTCATCATATTATTAATTACATATTTATTCCATTATTAAAATGAGATATAAATTTTCCAAAAACCCTCTCTAAGTAATCCAAAGACTTCCACTGAAGCCAATCTCCCCCTGCTCTGAGCTCCGAATCTTACTATGTTAGTTGCAACAATGGCTTCCCACTTGCTTCCAACGACCCGAATTAAGTTGGCATCTCCAAGCCCGAATCCGAACCCGATTCTATCTGCTCCGTCTTCTGTCAGAGCCTCTTTATCCACCAGTTTTCTTTCTCCTTTCGTGTGTGGAAGCGTCTTGGGGGACTTTTCGGGTCTTAAAATCCGACCCGCCTCGCTCAATCCTTATTCATTTGACTCTCGCGGCAAACGCGGTGTCGTCACCATGGTACTCTTTCTCGCTACACTTTCACGTGCTTTTTATATATTGGTTTTTGTTATGATTTGAGATTGAGGATTATGCACTTTTCTTTTTTAATTTTGTTGGGCATATGGCAATGATGTAGAATTGTTGCGTGTACAATACATGATGATGTGATCTACAGTTGAAAACAAGATTTGGGGATTTTTAATTTAAGTATGGATTTATATTTAATTATATTGTTCATATGGAATATTTCTAATTTTATTAACGAACAAGTAGTTCAAAAAGTCACTAACGGAGTATTTTGATTTGTATAGATCAAATGAATGTAGAAAAATGATATTTGGTTCCTTTTTTTTTTTTTTTCATTCTCTAGGCTAATTCTTGACCATCTGTTCTATCATGAAGTTCAATTCTCTCTTGTTGTTAGCACATCTACAATTAGTTATGCTTCTAGTTTTTGTTTGTGCCCACTGTTTTGTTTTGTTATCGTGTTTAACTTATTGAACTCCATAAACAGTCGCGTATCTGTATTTTATCTATCAATAAAATTCTACCATTAAATTCAAGTCATCCTTCATGGGTAAATTATTGATAAGCATATTGCACATTGTTTAAAACTTTTTTTTTTTTTTTTTGTGTGTCATCATATTGTGTGTATCTACTTTCTAAGCCATAAACCAATTTCTTCTCCAACTGTCCCATGAGAATATAACTTGTTCAACTTTGTTATATGGTGGTCTGCTGTCTGGTTTAAGATGCCAACGTCGACTGTCTATGCTTCTAGTTCTTTTTGTCCATTACTTGATTTGGTAATTGCCTCGACTGTTATTGCAGTCATTAACAGTATATCCTACATATTTGTGATGATTTATGTTGCCACCATTCTCATTAGTATCTTGATTGTTGATTGGGTATAATTCTGTTAACAGGTTATCCCTTTCTCAAGAGGAAGTGCCTGGGAGCAACCTCCTCCAGATTTAGCTTCTTATTTGTATAAAAATCGTATTGTCTACTTGGGCATGTCTCTGGTGCCATCTGTCACTGAACTGATTCTTGCAGAATTTCTTTACCTTCAGTATGAAGATGAGGAAAAGCCAATTTATCTTTACATAAATTCCACTGGTACAACCAAGGTTAGATCTAATTATTACAAGCATGATGCTTCAAATTTTGTTAATGAAATATTAAACTGGTGTATTCCACGAAATCGAAATGTGTGGATAATAATGAGTAGTAGTTAAGAATGTGTGGTTAAAATTAATTTTTGACTTTGACTGAATTTATAAACCATTTATAAATTTGTATCCCACTAGCTTAGCTATCTGTCATTTCTCGAAATTTGTGCAGTTTAAGAATAGAAACCAATTTTTTTTTCCTTCCAGAATAAGAATTTGTAATTAATACTAACATTACACCTGAACTGGTACAGCTTTGCTTCCATTCCCCATGCAATGATTGTAAAACTGATGCTATACAGCCTCAGAATTTATTTTCCTCTGCTCAATTGAAAGAAATCATATGCATAGATATATAAATATGATCAATGTGGACCATACCAATATTGCTAGTTTCAATTTAGTAGTGGCAGATTGGCTGGTGGTTCTCTTTCTATTTCTAAATCTATGTTATACTGAATACTTTACCTATGTCATCTAAGCATCAGTTATAAATACGTTGTTTCCTACTTGATCTGCTTCGTGTATTTGGTTTCCATGTAACCTTCTTCTAGGGTTGAGGTTCAAAGTTGGGATGTTTCCTCTAAACCCAATTCATTATTGGCACGCGCTTGAAGTTAATGTATTAAACTTGAATTTTGTTTGAGACTCAGCAGAGTTCATGTTTTGGGTTAATTTTCCCACCGTTGTCAATTTCTGCATCGAAACATCCTCTGCAAAATGTCCATGTTATTGATGCAGACATAGGGTAAATGGCGGAGTTATGGAATAATTTGCTGTTAAAAGTATAACCATCTGGTCCATTTCAATTATTAAAACATACTACTTTTTTACTTTCTATATTTGTTCAGAAAATGCAGTTAAATTTGGATTGTAAAGGCTTTCCCCCCATTTGCTGTGCATTGCAGATTGCACTAAGAAACGTGTAGTCTCAAAATTCACAAATCATCGTTCTTATAAGCTTTTAATGTGAAGCTTCTGCAAAAAATAAAAAATAAAATGATCAACATATTTAAAGTGGACTTGTTTACAGTTTTATTTAATTTTCACAATTTTGCAGGGTGGGGAGAAATTGGGCTATGAAACGGAGGCTTTTGCAATTTATGATGTTATGAGGTTATAAATCTTTATGCCATACGTCAGAATGCTATTGAAGTTGTACCTTATTTTTGTTTAATGCTTGAAAGGGCTGCAAGATAGTACTTTGTGTAGCTATTTTGAAACTCTGGCCCAACCATAAGATATGAATATCAAAATCGATGTTTCAATTTTGTGAAAGCAAAAATTTTGTGCACTTAGGGCCTGTTTGATTGCTTCCAAAATGAAATTCCATTTCCACCCAAATTCCATGTTTGATAGCCAAAATATTCTTGGCAATTGGTTTTCCCATTTTCCACTTCACGTGCACATTTTTTCAAGGCAACCTTTTTTTGGGCAATGGAAACAAATTCTAGCCTCAATTGTAAAATAATTCATCCCTTTAATTGACAATTTTCATGAAAAACAAAGTCAAACGAATGATATTCGGTTTCCTTTCCTTTTATTTATTTATTTATTTTTTGGCAATTGGAACAAATTCTAACCCCAATTGTAAAAAAATATATCCATTTAATGAACAATTTTCATGAAAAACAAAACCACACAAATACCAAAATATCTAAAATTTCAAAATTTTTCGGGTGAAAAATTATACCAATCAAACACAATTAATTAACAATTTTCGGTAAAACAATTTCTAGGCAATTTAATTCTCTGTAATTTGTTTTCTTTCTACCCAAATTTCATCTCGCAATCAAACGGACCCTTACTATTATTTCTGAAATCGAGCAAGTTGAGGGTAAATTGTGTCCTCTACTTGCTATGAGTTAATCAAGTTCTATTTTTTTGATTGAGCTAAATCTACCAACTTACTAGATTCTACAATCATGGCATTTGACAAATTCGTGTGAAGTTTTTGTTTTCCTCTTTCCTTCGTTGGAATCATTTAAAACTCAAATTTTTTTCCAATGCAATTAAAATTATTTTAAAGAATATGATGGAAAATAGACATTTTGTATTTGTTGAATGTGTGCTACTATTGGAGTGTGTGAATTCACTTTCGTTTTATTCATTGTAATTAATGAGAACTGGCATGAAGGTATGTCAAGCCACCTATTTTCACGCTGTGTGTTGGAAATGCGTGGGGAGAAGCAGCCTTGCTTTTGGCTGCGGGCGCAAAGGGCAACCGTACTGCCTTGCCATCGTCAACAATCATGATTAAGCAGGTCATTTTTATCTATACTGCATGTTTTTCTTTCTCATGTTAAGTTCTTGATATTCGATAATCTGCCTTTAATTTCAAACAATCTACATCCCTACAAGACACTTATTCTCACACTCAAAGCAGAAGTTACTGTTTCTAGGAACTAGTGTTGCACAAATATCATGATTTCAACATTAGACTATTTGTTATATTGCTTTGTGTTATTTTAATATCAATACCTATTGCCTGTGTAATCTTGCAGCCAATTGCAAGATTTCAAGGTCAAGCATCGGATGTTGAACTTATGAGGAAAGAAGTTAAAAATGTGAAGGCTGAGTTGGTAAAGTTAACGATCATTTAGGCCATTGTTTGCACTCCTCTTAGTCCCCATGTTTTCTAGTTTCAAAAATAGGGCATGTTTTGTGTTATCGTTGTATGCTTTTGAATCCAACTGTATGCTTGCATGTGAAATAGTCATCATAATATTGCCCTGACACACAATTCACATTGGAAGTTGCATGGGAAAATGATAATGTACATCCTTGACACATAGCTGAACCTATGCTTATGGACATTTCATGTTTGATTTGCAAAGGTTAAACTCTACTCGAAGCATATAGGAAAATCGCCTGAGCAGATTGAAGAAGACATAAGGCGTCCAAAATATTTTAGTCCAAGCGAGGCAGTTGAGTATGGGATCATTGACAAGGTACCTCTATTGAGAATAGTTCACATTATTTTGGCTTTGAGCGCATCATATAACTTACAATTATTTTTTCCAATGATCTGAAGGTTCTGTACAACGAGAGGGGCAGTGAAGATAGAGGAGTTGTGTCCAACCTGAAAAAGGCACAACTTATTTAAATGACTCAAAACTCTTATCAGTCCAAAAAGCAGCAATAGGGTTGGTACCATTATTACCCGGTGGCCATGATCATGTAAATTATTTGATGTTGAACCAGTTGCATATGGTGAAGTATCTAATGCGACAGTTTTAGGGTAACAATGTGTTGACCGGCAATTCATCATGAAGGCTCTTCCCCATTTTCAGCAACTCTGTTTGTTGTCTACGTCTGTCAATATGACAGCAGCTGTACTAAATTTGATTGTACTCAATTGATAAGAGTGAGCTAGAATTTTATCTTCAATTTTATATAAAATTTGAATTTTACAAATGTTTTTGTTTTCTGATATCCAGACACATAACACCATGCTGTAAGAGGATTATGTTTCAAAAGTAATGTTGTTTGATAATTACACTTTCTTGGTTAGATTGAGTACATATTATACTTCTTTAGTCAATGCTGTGGTTTCTCATTTGTTAGTTGATGCCTTTGGTGAACATTTGCGCTCTAAATCTACATTCACCATATTTTTAACCTCCACTGGGCACTGGCAATATAATATTGAATGAGCATCTGCCAATTCTAGATCTTGAAATACCAATTGGGGTTTAAGTTACTTGTACGCTTTCTTTGACAGAAAGGATGACTAAATTTCTCTTGCTGATGTGAAGTTTGTGGGAATTATTAAAAATAAAAAAAAATAAAAAAATCCTGAAATGTTCCTGAAAATTTCATTCTTATCCTTACTGTCAAAAAAAGTGTACAAATATCCTATTTCAAGTATTTGATTCTATTTTTTTTGAGACGTGATGACAAGTGGAGGGTTAATACTCCAAATAGTCTTTGAACTTTGTCTAAAGTACCATTGAACTTCAAAACGTCCCTACATAGTCACTAAATTTTGTCAAAAGTTTCCAGGAAATCACTGAATTTCAAAACTTCTCTAGATAATCACTCAACTTTGCAAATTTTGACCCCATACATCACCGAATTTTGTTAATACTAGTTACCTCTTAGGAATTTTTTGCATAGTTCAGTGACTATTTAGGGAAGTTTTGAAGTTCAATGATCTCCTGGAAATTTTTGGCAAAGTTTGGTGACTATTTATGGACGGTTTGAAGTTTAGTGACTTTCCTGAGTACTTTTGGCAAAGTTCAGTAACTATTTGGGGTATTAACCCAGCAAGTGGAAGGTGGAAAGTTACTGATTTGACCACTTAAGTGATTCAGCACATTTTTGTTTTTTGGTTTTTCCATTAATAGTTGCTGGTATGATTTGTGGCATCATGTTTATAGTATTTTTTTGGTATTGGGCGTCGTTATTTTTGGTTTCCCACTTGGGTTTATGCTGTTAATACTTGATCCTGAATGCACAAGTGTAGCAAAGGGAGATGCGGATTGAAGTTCGTCAGGGTGTGCACTAGGTAGGTTCAAAAGTGGTGTGCATCCACCCAGTGCAAGAGCACTTGAGACAATACAATCACAAGAGCTCTTGCTTATCAATTGGGAACTATACTTGGATCCATTGTTGATCAAGCCCAATCGTCATTTGTAGAAGGAAGAAGCATGACCGAGAACATTCACCTAGCACAAGAGCTCTTGAGACAATACAATCGGAAAAGAGTTGTCCCGAGATGCCTTATTAAAATTGATTTGAAGAAAGCATATGATTCGGTGAATTGAGATTTTTTTTCTCAAAAGTGTGCTTGAAGGTTTGGACTTTCCAACTAAATTTATTGGTTAGATTATGGAATGCATGTCTACTCCCTACTCCATTGCAATTAATGGTAGCTTACATGGTTTTTTTTAAAGGGAGAAAAGAGCTTAGACAAGGTGATCTGTTATCCCCATTCTTGTTTGTGCTTTGTCTTGAATATTTTTTGAGAATGTTGAAAGGTTAGTGATTTTAATTATCACCCTAAATGTGGGTAGTTAAAAATCACTCATTTAGCATTTGTCGATGATTTGATGCTCATTGCTAGAGGTGATTTTATCTCGGTTAAGATCTTGATGAATTTTCTTTCTAAGTCTGGTGATGTGTCGGGATTTAGAATGAATGCTAGCAAATCTAGCTTATATGCGACGGATATTCATGGGCAACAATTGGAAGACATCATTTCAATGACCAATATTCCTAAATGTTCTATGCCATTTTGTTATATGGGTATCCCACTTGCGGCCAGAAAACTTAAATCAGCTCATATAATGTGCTTCTTGGCAAATTTCCAGCTTACATTTGTGCTTGGACAAGGTCTATAACTCTTATGTGGGTAGGGCAGAACTTGTTAGAGCCATGCTACAAGGTGTTGAATGTTTTTGGTTCTCTATATTTCCCATTCCTTCTACAATAGCATCGAGGATGGTGAAGCTTTGCCTACAGTTTCTTTGGGGCACTAAAAAGCCCTTGGTTGCATGGAGTATCATTTGCTTGCCAAAGGTGGAGGGTGGCCTTAGTTTTAGAGATATAAAAAGTTGGAACTCAGCTCTTCTAGCTAAAGTCATTTGGAATATTTATGCAAAGAATAATACATTATGGGTTAAATGTGTTAACCAAATCTACCTTCGAGAGATGGATATTTTGGAGTGCATGGCCAAGAGAAGTGATTCTCCATTATTTAAAAGAATGTTTGAAATCAGGGATACCATTGTTGGGAATTGTAAGTATTATGCCTTAGATCCAATCAACTTTCGACATAAGCACTTTTGATATATATTCAATGCATTTATTTTGACAAGATCTATTATGATATTAAATAATAGAATCTGTAGATTCAATTCTCGGTAATTTGTTAATCACAAGGAGTTGTGATTGTAAGATACAAATTATATATGATTGAATCGCAAATCATCTGTGGTCGTAAGTAATAAGGAGATACGGATATCGTTATTACAGATAAACCATCACGTGTGACATTTATTACTTGTGAAGTAAGTAATTGATCTCACAAGCTAAAGTGTGGTGATACTTAAATGAACACATGGATATTTTGTTATAGTACAAAACATTGGAGACCCGCTGAGAGATTCCACATGGATAACTATCTGAGTGTCAGTGGGTAATCTCTAACGTTCGATAGTGGAATTGAACCTTCGACTTGAAGTCATCATAGTGCCTTATATGAGGACAGTCATACTTTGATGGTGTTGAATGTTGCTTTGCTAATGGCCGCTAATATGGCATCATTCGGGTATGTCAAGAATCATATGAAAGTTGTGAATGATCAGTAGGGATTCGTCACTCTTAGATAGTAAGAGATTTTGATCTATATTTCATCCAGTTAAGTTGATAATGAAATCATTGGCCAATGTATACTCATAAGTCGAAAATGAATTTTCGACTTACATTGACTTAATAGTGGAATGAAAGATATGATCAATAACTGAGATTGACACATATCCATATCTCGTAATTGATCGGATCATATTGACGAAGGGATTATAATTTCACGATAAACGAATGAGTTTGGTTTTGTCATACCACGTGACATTTTTCCTTAGATGTATTGCATTGGCACATTGCTAGATGTCAATCTGGGATGACAGATGTGAATTAGTGATAAATTAAAAAGAATGTTTTGGTTTATCAATTTTGATTAGATCAATATAATAATTCATGTCGTTAGACATCATAATTGGAACATAATGGGTCATTTACAAAAGGAGAACTAGAAGAATGAGATTTACCAATTAATTAATTGACAAACGTTGAATAATTAATTAATTGGACTGCTTATTAATGAGCCCAAATTAATTAATTGGATTAATTAATTTATGGACTAGATTTAATTAATTAGATTAATTAAACACCAGGCTGGATTAAGTTGTAAGACGGGCCAAGTCCGTTTGGACTTATATAAATAAGCTACTAGAGTTTTAAAACTGCTGAGATATCATTACTCTTGTTAGCACAATAAAAGTAAACTTTGGTTCTCTCTCAATCTTACTCCCTGTATGGATTCCATTGAAAGCTGGACAATTGTGAGAGGCATATCAAAATTGCTGGAACTATTGGAATAACAAATGAGTTTGCAAATCTAAAAAAATGTACAGTTTCTATCTAAACACAAAACAGATCTTTAATGAGAATTGAAATTTGTTTTATTTTTCGCTGTGCATATTTAAGTAAATTCCAAACAGAATGACATAAATGGCTAGATTGCTGGAAATGTATTGACAAATTGGAATAAAGCTGGTGCGTTTTCGGTCCAGGTTGCCTACAATTTCTTTCAGCCCAAGTGGAAGGAAAAGGGCTGGACTAGGGAGGTTTGAGACCTTTTATCACGCCAAAACCTGCTTTTATTCTTTGGTTTGGTGCCCAATCCAAGCTACTTACGAAGGACAGGTTGCTGCACTTTAACATTGACAAAAAAAATGTGTTTTTGTGGGTTACATCTCAAAAATGGACAACATCTATTATTTCAATGTTCATTCACTTCTAGTATATGGTTGAAGATTAAAGCCTGGATGGGGATTAGGAGATCGATGACAACAATACTGAGTGCTTTGAAATGGATCAAAATGGAAGCTCGATGGACATCTTGGCAAAGCAAAGCCTAAAGGATTGCGCTTGCAAGCACCACCTATCATATTTGGATGGTTGGCAATAGAAAGGTGTTTGAGAATCTTAACCCACAAGTTAATAGTATTGTAAGATGAATTAAAACACACGTGTACAATGTTATGTTTACTTTGCACCCGTATGTTTTGATTCATTTTGAGTATTTGGCTTTGGGACCATAGTTTTAATTATTTGTAAATCTTGTTTTTGATTACTCACGAATGCCCAAAGTACTTGTATTTTACTTGTTGTATTAGCACCCGGGTATCAGCGGCGGAGTCAGCACCCGGCGATGGGACGACCGCGCGTGCTGGTTCCGCCGGAATGTTCACTTGCTGCCACATTGAGGGACCAACCGCTCAGAGTTGCAGAGAAGGCGAGGAAGAAGAAGACTGTTCCATTTTTTTTCTTTGGGGCTTCAGGCTTTGGGTGATGACCGTAGGCATGGACCTTTTTTTTGTTTAAAAAAATTAGGCCCAATAGTCAATGGAGGAAATCAATGAATGGTTTGTCTATTTCCCCCAACCCAAGTGGCCAAATCAACAACCTAAAGTCCCAAACTCCGAATCCCAGATACATTTCAAATCGGCAACAGAGCAAATACTCAAAGTGCAAACCCTTCCTCCTGTTTCTTTCCATATTTCCATTCGAAGTAAAAGCAGTGGCGCCTATGAAATCAGGTGCGAAATCATAATCTCTTTTTGTTTTTTGTTTTTTGTTGAGACTTGAGAGTGTTGACTGTTGAGTACTTGTGTGTGTTGATTCGAGAGTTGAGCTCAGTTGAGTGTGATGAATTGTTATTGTGTTTAACCATTGGTTTGTGAAATTTTAGTGAATTTTCTTGACAGTCGCTTAGTCGAATTTGTGTTTTTTTAATGACCCATTTCTATTTTTATAATGGGTATTTGTTTTACAGCATTTAGGTACACTTCAGATCAGATTAGGAAAATGGAAAAGTCAATTCAAATACGAAAAGCATCAGAACCTAAAGAGCTTATTAAATTGGTAAGAATCCATTGATTTTGGGAATAAAGTTTTGTTTTTTGATTGCTTTTAAAGTAGACTTCGAATTGATGTACTGTATTGAATCTTTGATTGTTATTTTTTATGGGGGATATTTTTTTGTACTCAAAGGTGAAACAACTAAAGAAAGATTTCTTAAGGGAAGACAAGGTAGTGGAGTTGCCACAGCGCTCGAAACAAAAGTTAATAGATGAGATTCTTATTCAGTTGAGAGGCTTGGATGCCGATGCCAATGCAACTCAGAAACGAGGTGTGTACAACTATGATTTCCCTATTTATTAGTTGATTTTATGATTTTTTATTTTTTAGGTTTGTTGATTTATAGTGATTACTGTAATTTTGTGTTCATTCGATTTTATGATTTACTACTTCTGTTTGCTGACCTACATTGTCGATTTACAGCAATTAAAGTTGAAACCTCAATTCGTGTACTAAATTGTACGTGTTTCTTTCCATTCCTATGCATACATTTGTAAGCAAAGCATAACAAGCTGCAAGAAGTTGAAATTACTCTTTTAGCGATAAAGAAAATAAGTTTTATTTACTCTTTTGACGAACAGTTACTTCTATTTATGTATGAAGTTTTGAAATTTTGTCCTCTTTAGTACCGATTAGGGTCCGAGTTTGATTTCAAACTTGTGAGTTGTGACGTTGGAATTCTCAACGATGTGATTCTCATAATTTTTGTCGAAATTCTACTTCTCAGGTAAGCAATGACTTGTCCTAACTTGTTATTGAATATATTGAAAATGTTTGAATCCTTGTCGATTTATATAATTGTGGCCTGATCGGCTTATATGATTGATTATTGTTGGATCAATTGCACAGGCGCAATTGTGAAATGATTTTGATATTTTGTAATTGTCTTTTAGGTTAATCATTAGGCATTAGATATAGATAGTAGACTCATACACCATGCCTCCTAATTTTTGGAGTTCGCTTCAGGCACTGAAAATTACAAGACCGACCTTGATTGTTGTTAGTTATTAGTTATTAATCAATCAGTGATAGTGAATCAATCTTCAACACGTTTTAATGCACGCATTTATATATATATATTGAATAATTTTTAATATTATTTAATCAAATTTTAATAAACAATGGGGCTATTACGATCGTTGATTGTCATCGGTCTCCGCCCTAGCTGAAAGTGGATGCTAGATTTGTCCCTGTCGGGTATGCCCAGTATATTTGTAAATTATTTTGATCAATATAATTTTACATTTACCGATAAAACAAAGTGGTGTGCATCATTTTCCATTGTTGTGTTTTCTCTCTCATGTAATGCCAATCTAAAAGTTAAATTAGTTTGAGAAGAAGTTTATTTATTTAACATCTGTTTGGTAAAGATTAAAATCAGATTTTTAACAGATTTTATTAAATGTTGATAAAATATGTGATTGAAAAATTATGAATCCTATAAAATATGTTAAAAGTAATTATTGACTTTTGATTTTGATTTTGATAAAAAAAAATTATGTTTTAATTTCTATCAAATAGGAGTTTAAATCATATAAAATGTATCTTCATATGCAGACATTGTTCAGTTTTTTTTTTTTTTTAATCAAAGTTTAAACGTACGAGCACTTCTCGTAAATGAGTGGTGTGGCAGCAAGGCTTCAACTCAGGTCTGTTGTGTGATTTTGATACCACGTTAATAATTTCAAATAAATATTCATTTTGCTATTCATATTCATTTAAATATTATCTCTCATTCTCATTATTTTAAATAAAACTTAATTTCCCAAGGTTCTCTCTCATGGAGAAAGTTGTTAGTCTTTACCTTTCCTAACATATCATTTTCAACAGCTTTATTGACAAGTATAGTAATGATGTCTACATCCTTTCGCGTGAATTATCACATTGTTATAGCTAACAAATAGGTTTCATGGATAAAAATCCCAAAAATTAAAATAAAATGAGTAGTTGAGATAGTTAAATTACAGTGATAGTGCTCTTCAAAAGATTGTAAGACTTGAGTAGAGTAATCATAACTCTATAAAATATTCAATAATGCTAGGTGGACACGGACTCACGATAAATAAGTTACAGGGTTTTGAATTTTTGCTGATCTCACAAGAAAGTTTTTATTATATTATTTTATGTACATCTTGAAAGAGGTTCATGTTCTTGGAATTACTAGAAATAAAAGGATCTTAATAAAATTGTCACTCCAAGAAATAGAAGAAATCGAAAAATGAAAGTTGTTGACAATGTGACTCATAAACCTATATTAACAATAGAGCGATTACGATGGTGTTAATTAAACTAGATAGTTTAACAATTGTGATATTTGAATACAAAAACTCAATGCCTTAAAGTTGAATCTTAATTCATTTTTTACTTAATAAAGAAGTTAGTTATTCCAAAGGGCTAACAGAACTTAATAGACCCATGAAGCAAAATCTTAAGAAAGTAAAAATGTGAAAATCCTTAATGTTTTTGCCAAGAAGTTACCCCCATTTGTTTGAAGAAATGAGCGCAAAAGTCTCATTAAAATGTCATAATAATTATGTTATTTATTGTTCAGTTCTCCCGTGACATTCTGATTATTGAGTGTTGAGGTTCCATCTGAAGAGGTCATCGTTATTAAGAGGAGTAACATAGATTTTAATATTTCGAATCATAAAATATTTGTACTCAACAAATATGTTTACTTTGTTGTATGTATCCTAGTGATATTTAAATGCAAGATACCAATTTTTTTAAAGGGGAAATTAGGCTCACTACCCTAAAAATATATATTTTATTAGATTAATACCTTTAAAACTAATTAGAACGGCAAATTCTCGTATTAGTTACGCCCAAAACTCCAAAAGTCCAAAAATTGAATTTGTCACTTTATTGAGATTTTATCAATTTTTTTAGTTTTTGTCAATTTTCTTTTAATAGTCTTTCTTTCCTCTTTTTAAAATATTTAGTCTTTCTTTTCTCTTTTTGCGAGATTGAGAATTAATCATACCACATAAATATAGGTTTAAAGGGATATGATATGTCACCTTTTTATGAAAACAAGTTATTCGATACTTTTTAGCAATGATATATCTCAACACTTTAAATTTCATAAAATTGTTGTCAAATTTAGCTTATATGTAAAATACACGAGGTTTTTTTTTTTTTTTTTAATAGTTGGAATTGCATATCAATGACAACTTAGTCTCTTTTTAACAATGTCACAACTTTGTTTCTTAAAAAAAAGACATGATAAGTCATTTTTTTTAAGAAAAAAGGGGACATTTACGTTTTAACAAAAATTGTTGGATGTACATTTAGGACAATAATTTCAATCAATTTTTCACTTTTATATTGATTCTCTTGTTCTCATTTACCTCCATAGCAAATGAATACATTAATTTTATTCATATCTACAAAAATAATATAATTGAAATAGTGTGAAACGTATAAAAAAAATGTGACTGAGTATGTCACTTTTGAATTCTACTATATTAATTCATATGAAAAAATAAAGTGTGCGATCATGTCACTTTTTAATGTAAAGCAAAATTTGAATTCATATTCATACTTAAATGTTCATAAAACACACATGTATGCATCTCTTTAATTGATCCTGAATAATTCAAATGAGTTAGACTACGACATTTTTAGGGAAGAAATTGAGTAACTTAAATTTATAATCATGCACCGAGCACGGTGCACCATTTGTGTCATAAGTATTAAGTAAAATTTCAATAAATGTTAATATTATATGAATATAATATTCGCTTTATGGAAAGTGATAAGTATGTTTTTACACACTTATTTAGCAATTTTTGAGACTTTATTATTGATAAAATTAAGTAGATTTCTATTTATAATTGTGTAACTTTTACGTTTGTAGGCTAAAACCCCGAAAAGACGGAGAACGAAGCTAAATGGAGTAAAAAAGGACTGAAATCCTACAAATTTGTGAAGATGGGGACTAAGTTGCACAAGTCAGAAAGATGAAGGACATGAAGTGAAATTTATCAAGGGCTTAAATGTAATGAATATCAAAATATGAGGATCAAATTGTACGTGATTAAAGATGAGGGACTTGGCGTGCAATTATGGATGGACTGAGCTGCAACTTGACTTTTGGTTTGAGCTATACGGTCGCATGGCTCATAACCATGCGGCCGCATGGTTTGCCCAGAGACTTCAAATGCATATTTTGTTCCTTCTATGCGGCAGCATAGATTTTAACTAAGCGGCAGCATAGAGTAAAAATATGGAGGCGGTTTAAATTTCGTTCAAATTTGATTTTGATCTAATTTGCAATATTTTCTTATTGTTAATTGGTAGATATTTTGGGGTATTTTGTTTGTATCCTAAAATATCTATTATATTTATTATTTTTTATACTTCCTATATATATGAGATAATATCTCTCTCATTCATTCATTCTCACCTCTCTCCCTTTGCTAGAATTTCTATATTTTCTCTCTTTCCTTTTCTTTATTTTTGCTTTGGTTACTTAGCTTATTTTGGGAAGCAATTTCAATAGAACAATGAGATTATTATCAAAGGAAACTTGGAGAAAATATTGGAGGAGTCAAATCGAAGATAAAAGGGTTGTATCTAAACTTTTGTATTCCTTCATTACTTCCCAAGAGTTGTAATGTTTTGTATACTTATTCTCCTTGTTTATCATATTTATATAATGAGTTAAGTTAGTTTATATTGGAATTTATGTATTAACTTAATCAATGTTTCATTAATATTTTGTTTTGTATGGTATGATGCATGTTTTATCAAGTGTATTGATTATTGTGTTTTCATTGACTATCATTTATGTGACCAATAGATGTTGTGGTTAAGTGGTTAGAGCAACTATTAAAGAAATTCTTGCAATAACTAGACCAAGATAATCAATATCCTAAGTTGTGTACTATGCTAAGTGAGTTGTATAGAGATATACATCTCCCTTAGGTGACCCTTTGAATATTCTCACAACAATTTAATGAGATCGGTTATGTCTTACTCGGCATAGAAATATCGTAGAGGGCGTGATTGATTAGAGTTAATTTCACTCGAGAGAGGTTGTTAAATAAAATTGGAGAATCGGGTTTAATCAGGTATTTTGGTAAAAATTGCATCTTTATTTCATCGATTTTGATATTAATGAAACAACGGTTAAGTGAAAGCATAAATTCTAACATTTTTCAAATCAAAACCCTTTTCATTATTTTCATTGTCTTTTTAAATTAAAAATCAAGGCCCTGTTTGATTCCCATTTTCATTTTCATTCTTCTACTCATTTTCAACCACACATTTTTCAATAAAATAATATTTTCCATCACATCAATAACTTTTCCTTCTTTTTCAACCACACATTTCCCATCATATCACTATTTCAAAATTCATTTTTCCCAAATAATGTCTATCAAACACACTCTAAGTCTTTTGTTTTTTTTTTCTCGTTTTTAAAATTCAACTTTTAAATGTGTGTGTCCGTGTTGTTAATTTGAAACAAATACACTCATAATTGAGATCAACACTCTCTGAGGGATTGACTTGGACTTAAAAGGTCCATTATACTACTTGATTGCGACCTGTGCACTTGCGGCGTGCTATTTAAATCCGATCAAGTTTTTGGAAGTTTGTCGATTCCACATCAAAGGTGTATCAATTGGTGGAGTGAAGAATGGGTATAAAAGTGATCCATGTTGGGAGAATTGGAATGAATTAAACTACTTTGCCCAAAAATGGGTTACCAGACGATTGACATCTTCTCACATGCGCGCGAGTCCTGTGTGTATAAAAAGTCCAAAAAAAGTGGGCGCCGCCATTGTGAGGGTCAATCATCCCCTCTGTCAACCATTTTCAATCACTATAGTGCGGTTGAATTGGAATAATGTAGTGGACACATGTTTCAAGTAACATTGTTCGTAGAATCTTTTTATTTTAAGTTTAATAATTTGTATAAGATCAAAAAAATAAAAAATAAAATAAAATTTGATCCGACAATTGTTAAGAAATTGAGTAACTTAAATTTATAAAGGTTTTGCTATGTTTATACCACATTTGACACATCGATGTACAGACCCCTCACAATAGGAGGACCAGCGATTTTTTGGTTGCGGACCCCCTATTGTGAGGAGGGTTGTACACCGGGATGTCAAATTCAGTGTACAAATAGCAAAACTCAATTATGGACCCTCTTTTATAAGGGGATTATAAATCAAAGTGTCAAACTCAGTGTACAAATAGCAAAACCCAATTTATAATCATGCATGATGCACCATCTATGTCATAAGTATTAAATAGAAATTCATTTAATGTTAATATTATATGGAGATAATATTGGCTCTATTGGAAGTTTGTTAATCCCATGTGGATGGAGGAGTAAAGAAATGGATATAAAGGTGTCCATGTTGGGAGAATTGGAATAGTGTAGTGGACACGTTTTTAAAGTAACATTGGTCATAGAATCTTTTCATTTTTAAGTTTAATAATCTGTAAGATCAAAAATAAAAATAAAAAAAATCCTAAAATTGAGTTACTTAAATTTATAATCATGCATGATGCACCATGAGTATCATAAGTATTAGTAAAATTTCAATAAACATTAATATTATATTGATACTATATTGGTTTTATTGAAAGTTTGTCAATTCCACACGAAAGGTGTCTATTGGACACCTCGATGTACAGATCCCTCACAATAGGGGGACCAGCGATTTTTGGGTTGCGGACCCTCCATTGTAAGGAGGGTTGTACACCGAGGTGTCAAACTCAGCATACAAATAGTAAAACTCAATTATGGACCCCTTATAAGGGGATTGTAAATTAAAATGTCAAATTCAGTATACAAATAGCAAAATCCAATTTATAATCATGCATGATGCGCCATCTATGTCATAAGTGTTAAATAGAAATTCATTTAGTGTTAATATTATATGGATATAATATTGGCTCTATTGGAAGTTTGTTAATCCCACGTCGAAGGAGGCGTGAAGAAATGGATATAAAGGTGTCCATGTTGGGAGAATTGGAATAGTGTAGTGGACACGTTTTTCAAGTAACATTGGTCATGGAATCTTTTCATTTTTAAGTTTAATAATCTGTAAGATCAAAAATAAAAAATAAAAAAAAAATCCTAAAATTGAGTTACTTAAATTTATAATCATGCATGATGCACCATGAGTATCATAAGTATTAGTAAAATTTCAATAAACATTAATATTATATTGATGCTATATTGGCTTTATTGAAAGTTTGTCAATTCCACACGGAAAGTGTATCTATTGGAGGAGTGAAGAAATAGGTAATTAAAGTAGTCCATAAGGGAGGATTGAAATTGTATAGTGGACACATGACGTAACGGAAGATTATAGAAAAGATGAATGAATCTCACAAACGTAAAATTAATTCATGAAAATTGTATTTCAATCAAGCAATGCGGCCTCCAAGGACTTACAACACTTTATAGTAAAAATCTAGGAAAATTCGAAAGGAATAAATAAAAATAATAATAAAAAGATATTTTTCCAAAAATGGAAAAATTCGAGACAACAACTAAAACTGATTCTCCTAATTTTTGGAATCGTCCTCCAACAAATGAAATTCAAATCCGAATTTATTTGAGTGAGATATTGCCAAAATAAAACTTACTAAAAACGGGAAAAAAAAAACGCATAAATGAAGGTCTAAACGAAGGTGCCCAAAATTAGTCCTACGTCATGGGCGAAGCGTCTGAGTTGTGTTCATTGGCCCATTTTCAATCGAATTTGACTAAAAATTCAACAAAAACGGACAACTCCGAAATTCCTTCAAAAATCGAAAATTTACTTGTTTTGTTTATGCCGATCTCATTTGACCATAAATTTCAATTCTTTTTGCACTTCATCAACACATGTTTCAAGTAACATTGTTCATGGAATCTTTTCGTTGTAAGTTTAATAATTTGTAAGATCAAAAATAAAAAAAATAATTCGGCAATGTGAAGAAATTGAGTAATTCAAATTTATAATCATGCATGATGTATCATCTGTGTCATAAGTGTTAAGCAAAAAAATCAGTAAGTGTTAATATTATATGGATATAGTATTGACTTTGTTGGAAGTTTGTCAATCCTACATCGGAAGTGTGTCAATTGGAAAGAGCAAGGAATGAGTATAACCTTGATCGATTTTCGGTTTGCTAGTTAATCGGCCGATTTTCCGAATAATTGTTCGGTTCTTTATTTAATGGTTAATGTGTTATAACCTAACCGAATTTTGACCAGATTCTCAATTTTTTTAGTTGAACCGATTGGTCGGATATGATTTTAATAACGTTGATCAAGGCTTAAATTGCATCTTTCGAACCATTTTCACAATATAAATTTGACAAATGGCTAGAAAGATTAGACGTCACTAAACCACAAATTAGAAGCAAAATTGTTTTACTCGTTGATTTGATCTGACCTATATATCCTCGTGTATATGGCTTGGAAAATGCTATTTGTACACAGTGTATGTCGGAGTGTCAATTTCGATGTAGCAAAAGTCATAACTTCACAAGTTGTAACTAACAAATTGGTTAATCTTGTACCAACATCATTATTTAATCTAATACTAAATAAATCAATACAAAACCAACTTTCTCAATCAATTCACATTAACGCGTAGGAACTTGTCCTCATTGGACTGAATGCTTAACATTCCTCGACCTAGATGAACGTGAAGTCTGCATAGAAAGAAAAATCAAGGATTTGTGTACAAACCAATGAAGTAACATGAATATCTCCAATAGTAAGTCCATTTCCATCAACCGACCAATGGCACGAAAAATTTAGAATTCTTCAAATTCAAAGCTCACTCTCTTCCAATTCCTTCTTATTGCAAAACTATAACACTAACTAGCGAGCATTCTTAAAACTATTTTGCTAAAATAAAAATAAAATCATTAAGATGGGTTCATTCGACTCTTTAGCGACCCTCGGACCTACGTAACACAGATGTCCTTGAAATATGGGATTGAATTGGTTGGTCAAAAAGTTTGGTGGCACAGATTTTTAGTATATTTTAATAAAAGTTGATGAAATTTTAGGTTGAAAATTTGGTTAAAAATATGGATCTCATGAAATGTGTGGTTGAAATTGAATTGAGGAAAAAATGAGTTTATGAAAATGGAATCCAAATGGGGCTAATGAATTAGGGTTTGGTTTAAGGAGGCCTAACTCCACCAAGTTTAGTGCTTCTCATCGACATCTTCATGGATCTTTCCAATTGTTAATACCTCAAAGTTTTTGTGTTTGTGTTTCTAGAAACCAATTATTTTAACTTAAAAATTTTCTTTTCAAATTGCTCTTAATATTTTATTATCAACTTCCACAAATAGAATAAAATATTCGAGCGATAAAATTTGAGATTTTCTAAGGATAAAGCAGGAAAAATAGAGAGTACCAACCGCATGTTTATTAAAAATAAAACTTGGCAACTTGATCCAATTGAATCATAACCTAAATTCAGCTTTTGATACATCATCCTATAAAGTGGTAGAACAAAAGTATCCAAACGCACTTGAGATGTGGACCTGATTTAGAACACCAGTCAGCTGTGCCCTAAGTGTCAAACTACCTAAAAGTAATTGTCTTTTCCTAGTATTATAATTATGAGTATTTTTAGAAAATTATAATTAAATTCCCACTTATTTTTCTCTATTTCAACTACCAAATACATTCTCTTATGTTCTTGATGTAGCAGAAGTGCGAGAAACACTTTGACGATTGACTTTGTGATTGATAACTCGTTGATTTCATATAATATGGATTTGAATTTTAAAAAAATTGAAAAAAATTAACCCAATTTATTAATTTTTAAGACATATTCCTTAGTTAGAGTTGGTTCTTGTTTCATTTGGTTCTATCTAAATTTTCATGCTTCAGAAAAAAAAAAATCTTCAAGTATAAACTATCGTGTCAATTTTTGGTTTCACTTCCATGCGCTCACAACCGAGAAGAGGGACACCATTTGCCTCTCAAACTGTAGCAGCAAATGATAGATGACTCAATGTGCTCTGATTCATTATGTTGTAATCTGAATCAAATCTAAAATGGAAATTGCCACTCTGCCAGGCCTGTAAAAGGCCTGGCAGCACTCCCCCCTCACATGAGGTGGGTCCCATGCGGACCCACCTCATTAAAAAAACCCCCCAAAAATACCCACCCTATACTTGTGAGAGGGTCTATACAGTGCCCTGTGAAACAGTGCCGTGTACAAGCAACATCTCTCATCTAAAATTAGTTTATTGCGAAAAGCGAAAGATAGCACCGGATTAATCTAAGACCACTTTTGTGTGGAGAAAATAAGATATTAAACCACAATATGAAGTAATTGATTGCAAGAATAAAAAAATAAGATAATTTGCAGAAGATTGAGATTTTATTATAATATGAAAAAAAAATACAATGATTTTGTGTTTATAATTTATCTAACTTCTAATAACCTACAGCAATCCAACTAAATTGTAGAGAAAAGTCAAATATATATAGAGAATAATTCAAACCCTAGAAATAGATATGTAAATGAAATAGAATGTCCAAAAGTTTCCTTATCTTGATCTCTTTAAATTCAACACAAATTTCAACTCTCTATAGGGTTTCCAAATAGAAAATCAACTAGAATTTGTCTAATAGACTTCGAATAAGATTCCAAAAGCATTCTAAAAAGAATTTTTCTTAATGTGCACTTTAATTAAAATTCTCAATTATCTTCAACAAAGAATTCGGGTTACACCCAAATGTTAACAATCTCTACATTGACACAAATTTCACTACAATAAGCAAAACTTATAAAAATTTCTCTCCCTTGGAGATAAATTTCATTGCAAGGAATAAATTTAAACTCTTCAATGAATAATACAAACAAACTTCTCCATCAACAATTCCAACTGAAAATGTTCTCCACCTCTACTATCCCAATGATAAGTGTGCATTTACACACTTATTAAGCACTTATTGGTTTATAATTTTGAATGAAATTGAGCATATTCTATACATAATTGTGCATTGCTTGATTTTATAGGCAAAAACCCCGACCAGACGAAGAAACGAGTTAAAGAGGAGAAAAAGGACTAAAAGTGTACAATTTTGTGAAGTGGAGGACTAAAGTGCACTTGACCAAAAGATGGAGGACTTTGACTGCAATTTAGTAAGGGCCTAAATGTAATGAAGTTCAAAATCTGAGGACTGAATTGTACAAAGTCAAAGATGAAGGATCAAAGTGCACTATGGCCAGAATGTCCAAGGACCTGAGCAGCAATTATGGGATGAACTAAGCGACCGCGTGATCTTGCACCAAGCGGTCGCTGAGTGGCCATCAGGAAATTTAGACCGCATTTTGGTTTGCCCAAGCGGTCGCCCAGGTTTGCCTAAGCGGTCGCTTGGAAGAAATTTGGAATGGCGGTTTTAAAACTTTTCTCTCGAACTTTGGCCAAATGTTTTGATTACTTTTGATTTGTTTATGCCTAACCTTATCTATATCTAATATAATATATTATATATATTATAATTTATGGAGTTAGTGGAGTTTAGTTAGTGGAAAAGTATGGAAATTGAGGATAAAGGATAGAATTTCATTCATTTTTGGACTAAGCATTATCTTCATCCATCCTCTAGCTCTCTTCTCTCTCTCCCACGAAATTTCTCTGGTTTTCATTTTTAGGTTAAGATTTTAACTTGTTTTTATTTTGTTTTGTAGGTTAATTGAAGGGGTAAAGGTGGTGAACAAAGAGAGCTTATCAAAGAAGAGTTTGGAGAACAAAGGGAAGAATTCAAAATTGTTCTACAAGGGTTTCATCTAACCTTTTGAATTTCTTTCTTTATTTTCCTTATTTGCATTGTAATGGAACAAAAATCTCTTTGTTACACTACTTTTATTATGAGCTAAATAGTTTTATGTTGGAATTTATGTAGTAACTTAACCAAAAGTTTCATTAGTATGTTGTTTTGTATGGTAAGATGCATGTGTTTTCAAGTTTAGATGTTTTAATTATTGTGTTTTATTGACTATCATGTACTTGATCAATATGTGATATGGTTAAATGGTTGGTGCAATTATTGAGAAATTGTTGTACTAGCTAGATCATGGTAATTGAAACCCTAGGTTTGTATGGTTTCGACTATACTCGTTTAGGTGTTATAGGAATATACATCTACCCTAGGTGACCCTTTGAGTATTCTCGCAACAATTTAATGCAATTGGTTAAGTTGTATCCACATAGAGATATAGTGGATAGGTTAATCAATTAGGGTTAATTTCGCTCGGAAGAGGTTGTTAACTAAAATTGGAGAATCGGGTCTAATCTGACACTTTGATAACACTAGCATCTTTATTTTATCGATTTTAATACTAATGAAACAATGGTTAAGTGAAAGCATAAATTCCAACATTTTCCAAATCAAAAACCCTTTCCGTGAATTATTTTGTCTTTTTTTTAAAATTTAAATCAAGTCTTTTATTTTATTTTCTAGCTTTTAAAATCAACTTTTTAAAATGTGTGTGTTCATCGTTAAGTTGAAATACTTTAACTTGTAATTATAAAAACACTCCCCGTGGGATCGACTTGGGCTTTAAAAGTTCTATTATACTACTTGATCCGTACGCTTGCGGCATTCGTGATTGGCCCGATCACCCAACTAGGGGCAGAAATGATTTAAATAGAATCACAACTGAATGCATCAAAAGAAGCATCTTGACTAGAATCAACACCCTTAATTGCATTCAAACCATAAACAAAAACAGCAGAATTGTATATATGTGGAATCTTATGGCAAAATGGGTATATTTTCAGCAATTGAATATGATAACATCGTCAATAATTGTGGCAAGACGAATTTACCCTTATCTTCAAAATACGACTGAGATGAATTCTTAAAAGAAGATCTCAAATTAGACTCCAATGGTACAGAAGTCAACTCTATATTCACTCGAGTTCTTAAAATATGCTGATTACTCAAATATTCTGTATCACCTTGTAAGATATATAAATAGGATTTTCTAAGTCCCATCAGCACAACATCGTCTATTTCAATAGTCTTTAGGATTCCACCTTCAACAATGTACATGTACTCTTTTAAATCAAGAGTACTTAAGGAAATAAGATTTCTCTTCAAATTTGGAGCGTGTCTCACTGCATCAAGTTTCAACCATCCCATCAAACATATTTATTCTAACATGGCCAATGCCAACTATCCGACAATGTGTATTATTATCAGTCATCACAACACATTTTGTAACTTCTTCATATGTTGAAAATAAACCCCGATTGGATAACATATGAAAAGTGCAAGTTGTATCCAAAATTCAACCCTCGTCAAGTTTGGAGTTGTAGTCAGATATAAGTAAAAACTCTCAATCAATTTGAAAGTTTCAACAATGGCTTCACATAAATTATATAATTGCTTTCCCTTCTGAAAAAATTGCAGCCAAATTTTCTCCATTCTGCAATTTTTAGTTAAGTGCCACAAATTCTTGCAATAAATTTGGAAGTTAGACCTTAATTTGCTCATTGCACAACCACCATCAAGAACTAGATCATCTTCGTAAACCTTAACATATGCTTCCTCTTCTCCTCTGAAAATAGAGCATCATAAACTTCTTCAATGATGAGATCACGACTATATAAAATTGTGTCTTTAAATAAAAAAATATGAAGTGGCGAAACAACAACAAAATCAATCCTATATAAGTGAGGATTGCTCGAACCTGCCACAATGAAAATCTTGTACTGTGATCCAATAGTAGAACATCAAACTTCATAGTTGTTATCACGAAAAATCTCGATTTTCCCAAGAATTTCAAAATCAAAAGTTCTGATACTACTTGTTGTAATTCGGACCAGATCTGAAACTAGTTTGTTGCGAAAAGCGGAAGATGACACCGGATTAATCTAAGACCACTTTGTTAGAGAAAATAAGAGATTAAGTCACAATATGAAGTAATTGATCACAAGAATACAAGATTAAAATAAATTTGTTGAAGATGTAGATTTTATTATAATATAGAGAGAAAGAGTACAATGATTTTGTATTTATAATTTGTTTAACTTGTAATGATATTAAACAATCTAACTAAATTATAGAGAATATCCAAATATATATAAGGAACAATTCAAACCCTAGAAGTATATTTGTAGATGAAATAGAATGTCCAAAAATTTTCTTATTTTGATCTCTTTAAGTCCAATACAAATTTTAAATAGGGCTTCCAAATAGAACTTCAACTAGATTTTGTTCAATAGACTTCGAATAGGATTTCAAAAGCATTCTAAATAGAATTCTTCTTATTTTGCACTTTAATTAGAACTCTCAATTATTTTCAACAAAGAATTCGAGTCATACTCAAATTTTAACACATTATTTAGGATTCTGATCCAAGAGCACGTGATTTGGTGAGACAACAAATTTCCAAGTTTTTACTATTCTAAATAAATACTAATTTATGTGAATTCATACAAATTAACTTATTAATTAATGTGTTTGTTTGGTAGTACTTTTAAATATTTATAAAATGTGGATCATACTAAATGTATGAATAACTTAACTTAATAATTAATTTGCATTGACGATTTAGCCCAAGTTCGACAATCATTATTTGAGAAAAATAATGTTTTGAATAGTAATTTTTGAGAGAATGTGTTATTAAAAAGTAATGAAAATATATGGATTTATGTGCAGAATATGTTTTTGTATGATTAAAAATGAATATGTTAAAAAAAGAATTTTCAAATAATGGTTGTAAAAAAGGAACTTATTATAATTGTCATCTTAATTTAACACGTGCTAATATCATGGACGTTGTGAAAAATATTTTAGTAAAATTTATTACCTTCAAGTCTTTAACATGGATAAACCACCATATTAGCTTAAAAGACACGAGGCCTCAATATCTGTAACGATTTCTTGATAATAGCTTAAAAACACGAGGCCTCAATATCTATAACGATTTCTTGATAAACTTATCGTCTTCTTAAACTCTAGGAAAAAATACATAATTATCATAATTTCAAGATATACTTTCAAATTTAAAAAACTTGTTAAATTCTTTAAAAATTCAGGTGATCACAAATGTGACTACCTAATAAAATTTTTGTGATCCGTTTATTAATTAAATAGATTAAGATCACAATAACATACTAATCACAAATCATAAAATATATTGATTACAAATACAAATTTAATCATAACATATTTATCAATCATAAATTATCAAATTGACTTATTACAATTACCTAATTAACTAGTCACAAATAACTCTTCATCTCCATCACCCCACGTCGTCCACTCCATTGCCACCTCCTCAGATTCACTACCCACCACCACCACCTCCAATGCACCACCACCACCACCACCACCACCACCTACATCATAACCAACTACCACCACAACCACCTCAATCCACAACTACCCAATGATTTTTGATAACGTTTCCAGCCAAATTAGATGGCGCTAGAGACAAACTAGAGATTTTTAATAGCATGATTCCCAGGAAACTCCAGCAACTCTTGTGTTGGGAAAAATGACTTTATGGAAGAAATATTAGGCTCAGGAGCAGCCCAACCATGCTTGCAAATCGCCGTCCAGAGAGAGTGTCTAGAGAGAAACCATGGGTTCGATTTCCAAGTGAAAAAATGAGAGAAGACCACTACAGAGAAGCCCCCCAAAAATCGAGAGAGAAGAGTAGAAAGATGAAATTGATTTCTACCAAGTGAGGAGCCGGCCAAAGTCTAGTCAAATAAGGTGGATCTAATTTACAGCCATTGATTTAAATCAATGGCCAGAAACAGCCCAAGAGAAAACCACGATCCGAGTGAAGTCAAGTAACAAAGCAGCCAACTTAAGTGGCTTAAATGGGCCGGACTCAATCAACTCTAAAACCGGGTTTTGGAGGCCCACAACTTACAATCTTCACCTTGGTACTCAAAACCCATATATTCTCTAGGTTGCGAATTTGCACATGGAAGACTGTTCATCATCATCGCTCACTACATGCAAGAAAGAATTAACCTGTGTCAATATGTAACAAAGATAAACACAATTTAAATTTTCCTACAGGCAAAATTTTTGTCCCCACATCAGAGGAATTCTTGTCAATATGAATCTTAACAAGTTCAACTTCACCTAGAGATAGTTTCTCGCGAATAAAATGATACTTCACCTCAATATGTTTAGATCTTTCATGATAAATAGGATTCTTATAAAGCAATAAAGCACTTTGACTATCAGTAAACATAATAGGTGTATCATGCATGAAGTTCAATTCTTTTAAGATTCCTTTTAACCAAATACATTCTTTAGCAGCTTCAGTTATGACAACGTATTATGCTTCAGTACTAGAAAAGGTAACTAAAGGTTGTAGTTGTGACTTCCATGTTATGCAGTTATCACCTAGGGTAAAGAAGTATGCTGTAGTTGATTTTCTACTGTCTTTATCACCAGCAAAGTCAGCATCAACATGGCCTTTAAGAGTTAACTTTTCAGATATTTTCTGATACACTAAGCCTAGATTTAAAGTCTCAACCAAATACCTCAACAACCATTTCATTACAGCCCAGTGTGGTTTGTTAGGATTGGACATAAATCTACTTAGGAGACTGATGAAAAAAGTAAGATCAGGTCTGGTAGTAATTATAGAAAATATGACAGAACCTATAGCATTAGTATAAGGTACATTTTCCATCTCTTTCAATTCAGACTTAGATTTAGGCGAATGAGCATGTGACAAATTCATATGACTAGCAAGAGGCACATTCACAATTTTACTGTCTTTCATTCCAAATTTTGTTACCACTTTGCTCAAATATGCTTCTTGTGAAATAGTTAACCTATTCTTAACCATATCCCTTGTTATCACTATCCCGAGAATCTTTCTAGCATTCCCTAAATCTTTCATGTCAAATTCAGATTTTAAAAGATCTTTCAATTCTTTAATTTGAGACTTGCTAGGTCCAGCTAACAGCATATCATCAACATAAAGCAGCAAGTAAACTTCACAACCGCTCTTAATATCATTAAAATACAAGAAAACATCAAATTCACTTCTTTTAAAACCCTTTCTTTAGTACATAGGCATCAAACCTCTTGTACCATTGTCTTGGGCTCTGTTTCAACCCGTACAAAGATTTCTCTAACTTGCACATATAATTAGATTTGCCTTTAGCCACAAAACGTTGTGGTTGGCTCATGAAGATATCCTCTTCCAACTCCCCATGTAAAAATGCAGTTTTTACATCGAGTTGTTCAAGTTCCCAATTGAATTGAACAACAAGAGTCAACATTAATCTGATTGTCTTGTACTTGATCACAGGTGAAAATATTTCATTGTAGTCCACACTCTCTCTTTGAGTATAACCTTTAGCAACTAACCTCGCCTTAAACCTCACATGATCATTAGGGCTCAAACCCTCCTTTAACTTGAAAATCCACTTACATGGAACCAATTTATGATCTTTAGGTTTTTTAACAAGTTTCCAGGTTTTGTTATCACTCAAATATTTCATTTCTTCCTGCATAACTTTTAGCCAACTTTCAGAATAATTTCCATTAACAACTTCTTCATAAATAGTAGGTTCTATCTATTCAAGGGCTTCACCTGAAATTAAGGCAAAATCAGTCAAGTTTAGGGATTCATATCTAGGGTTAGGCCTGATCTGCCTTCTCGTCCTATCCCTAGTAAGCTGATAATATTGATCAAGTGGCTGATCATTAAAATATTCAACTTCAACAGGTTCAATGTTATCTTGAAGTTCAGTCACCTCTTCAGGTTCAGTTTCAGTTTCAATTTCATGATGTGTAGGGTCATTACCGCCATTCCCAGATGTAGGTGAATCAAGATTGGTCAGCTTCACCTCAGTCTGAACACTCCTCTCGGTTTTAGATTTGTTAGCTTCATCAATTTTTTTGTTTTTAAACATGGCATCTCAGATTCATTAAAGACTACATTCCTCCTGTTAATAATCTTAATGTCTTGTACCTCTAAAACCCATAACCTATAGCCCTTCACACCCTCGAGATACCCTAACATCACACACTTGACAGCCTTAGGCTCAAGTTTTCCTTCAAATTGGTATGCATATGCGGCACATCTAAACACCCTTATGTGATCTAGATTTGGAGGCTTCCCTGTCCACAACTCTGATGGGGTCTTAAACCCTATACTGCTGGATGGAGACCTATTAATCAGATAAGTTGCAGTACTTGCAGCTTCAGCCCAAAAGCCTTTGGCAAGGCCAGAGCTAATTAACATGCACCAACCTTGTTCATTATGGTCATGTTCATTCTCTCAGCGACCCCATTCTGTTCAGGTGTGTATTTAACTGTTCTGTGTCTTGTTATCTCTTTCTGTTTACAGAAGTTGTCAAATTTGAAATTACAGAATTCAAGCCCATTATCAGTTCTCAATGTTTTAAGTTTCTTGTCTAACTGATTCTCAACAGACTTCAACCAAATTCTGAATTTTCCAAAAGTTTCTGACTTAGCCTTCAAAGGATAAATCCAAACTTTCCTTGAGTAATCATCTACTAATGACAAGAAGTACTTACTTCCACCAAATGTGGAGTGCTTCTCCGGGTCCCATAGATCAGCATGGATATAGTACAATGGTCTACTGGTTCTATGAGAGCTTGCTTCAAAGCTCACCTTATGGGACTTACCCAAAACACAGATTTCACAAAAGTCCATAGCTTCAATGTCATCTTTTCCAAGCAATTTCTGATTACTTAAAGATTTTAGCCCTTTAAATCCAATGTGACCCATTCTGTTATGCCAAAGTTCATTTTTGTCTCTACTAACTGTAAGAAGACTAGAATCAGGTGGTGTTTTAGTTCTACCCTCAAGATAGTATAGTCCATTCCTCTTAGGCCCTTTCACAACTACGAAAGACCCTCTCATAATTTTCAGAATTTTATTTCCAAATTTAAAAAAATATCCCTCATCTTCTAGAGTACCTAAAGAAATGAGGTTCCTCTTCAAATTAGGGACATATCTAACATCTCTGAGTTGTCTGACAGCCCCATCATACATCTTGATGGCTATGCCACCAATCCCAACAACATTCTGAGATTATTGTCTCCCATGTAGACTCTCCTAGGTTCGGTTTCTCTATAGTTATAAGACCAAGACCTTTCAGGGCACATGTGAAAGGTGCACCTTGTGTCCAGGATCCAATTTTTTGTCAAATTCCTCCTCAGACACATTCAGGACATGTAAACTATCGAATTCAGAAACAATGACAGCATTATCTAGATCAGTATTGTTCAGGTCTTTTTGTTTCTTTTTCCAGTCAAAGCAGTCTTTCTTGAAATGTCCTAACTTTCCACAGTGATAACATTTCTTACCACTTTTATCTTTAGATTTGGATCTCATTTTGGATTTTCTCATTCCCTTCTTGTTATGGAAGTTAAATTCTTTCTTTTCAGGTCTTTTCCTAACAAATAGACTTTCTTTTCTAGAATAAGTTCTGTTGTCTTTTTTTCAGTTCAAGTTCTCTTGATTTTAAGGCATCTACAACAATAGGTTGTGTGAGAGTGTCCCTACCATATTTTATGGCATTCCTGATTTCTTTATAAGATTCGGGCAAAGAGTTTAGCAATATAACAGCTAAATCCTCATCTTCAAATTTATTGTCATTGTGAGCCAGACTCTTAACAATTATGCTAAAGTCACTCAAATTCCCTTCGACATCTTTCCCTGGGTCCATCTTAAAACTAAACAGCTTTCCTAACAGATATATCTTCTTAGGTAAAGTTTTAGTCAAGAACAAAGCATCTAACGCAGTCCACAAAGTTCTAACAGTTTTAGCACTATCAACTTGTCTAACAATGTTGTCAGATAGATGCAAAATTATAGAATTGTAAGCAATTTCATTTATGTCTTCAATTTCAGTGGGTTTAGCTTTTAACTCATCAGAAAACGTAGTAGGATCATCGAGAGCTTTCACAACTCTCTATTGGACCAAAATGGCCCTCAGTTTCTGTTTCCATATCGAGTAATCTCCATTTCCATCAAATTGTGATAATTCGACCCTCGAATTCATTACAAATTCTGTAAAAGAGTGGCTTGTACTCGTGGACATAACAGAAAATATTTTGAAAACATCTTTTCCAAACTATCAATATAAAGTATGAATGCAGAGTTAAAACTAATATCCAGAAATGAAGCACAACAATGAAACACAGGTATATAATGCAAGTAAATATGTTTTCCAGGACACAAATTAATCACAAAAATTCAATCAACAGAATTCACAAATAGGCGACCAAGCGATCATGCATTAATCAGTAAGAATACCAAACCGAGCTTCAGAGTGAGTTTGGAACAATTTGACCAAATTACTGTTGAAAAACAGTAAATGTACCATCAAGCTTCCAGTCGAATAACTGCAGATGTCAAGCTAGGGGCAAAATTGTCCAACTTTTTTTGTATAACCTGAAACACCAAACTGAACACATTAGTACGTTTAGTAGGTTAAACCACACAAGTTACCTGATGGAAGTTCGTTGAAAAAACGAGCGTCGTCGCCAACCACCGCGATCCATCGTCGCCACTACCGCCGTCTAACACGCTGGGAGAAAGCCTACGACCTGCAGAGCCTAGATCCGGTCTTGGTTTCACCGGATCGTCACTAGGTTGGCCGAAATTCACGATTGAAGGTCTCGGTCAAGTTGAACAAATCACGCCTCCTTTGCGATTTCAACCGATTTCTTTAATTATCTTCTACCTAGGGATGGAGCCCAAGGCCTGCTGAGTTCGATTCCGGGGTTGGTTTCACCGGGTCATGACTTCGTTGACCAGAAAATGGCATTGAAGCCTCGGCCGAGTTGGAGACTAGCGCACGCCCCTTCGATTTTGTTTGATTTCTTCCTCAATCACTTGAACCTTAGCTCTGATACTAGATTTGTTGGGAAAAATGACTTTATGGAAGAAATATTA
Organism: Osmanthus fragrans; assembly: GCA_019395295.1. NCBI lineage: Eukaryota > Viridiplantae > Streptophyta > Magnoliopsida > Lamiales > Oleaceae > Osmanthus > Osmanthus fragrans. The sequence goes on along the minus strand of CM033346.1, from coordinate 14,064,148 downwards.
GGCTCAGGAACAGCCCAACCATGCTTGCAAATCGCCGTCCAAAGAGAGTGTCTAGAGAGAAACCATGGGTTCGATTTCCAAGTGAAAAAAGGAGAGAAGACCACCACAAAGAAGCCCCCTAAAAACCGAGAGAGAATAGTAGAAAGATGAAACTGATTTCTACCAAGTGAGGAGCCGGCCAAAGTCTAGTCAAATAAGGTGGATCTAATTTACAGCCATTGATTTAAATCAATGGCCAGAAACAGCCCAAGAGAAAACCACAATCCGAGTGAAGTCAAGTAACAAAGTAGCCAACTTAAGTAACTTAAATGGGCTGGACTCAATCAACTCTAAAACCAGGTTTTGGAGGCCCACAGCTTACATCTTGTGATGATGATGTTCCATGGAAGTGTGGGAGGCCACGACATCAAATTGGGAAAGTAAGCTCGAAACCTATGAAGTGTTGGGAATTTACTTAATCATGCATAGTGGAATATAAACAAAATTTCAATTCCCATCAAGGATTTGCTTTGTATTTAGATAGAAATTGTACATTTCTTGAATTCTGTAAACTCCTTTGATATTCTTTTGTTCCAACAATCTTGATCTGCCACCCACAGTTGTCCAATTGTCCAACCTCCAATGGAATCCACACAGGGAACAAGATTGAGAGAGAACTAGGGTTTACTTTTCTTGTGATAACAAGAATAATGAAAATCTCTTTTTTAGATTTCAAACCCTAGCAGCTTTATTTATATAATGTCAAACGGGCTTGACCCGTCTTACCACTTAATCCGGTCCAATGTTTAATTAATCTAATTAATTAAATTTGGTACATGAATTAATTAATCCAGTTGATTAATTCGGGCCTATTAATAAGCACCCAAATTAATTAATTATCCAGCACTTCAATTAATTAATTGGTAAATCTCATTCTTCTAATCCTCCTTTTATGTGTGACCCATTAGGTTCTCTTTCACAATGTCTAACGACGTGAATTATTATTTTAATCTAATCAAAATCGATAAATCAAAAACACCATTTTTTATTTGTCACTAATTCACATCCGTCGTCCCAAATTGACATCTAGCAATGTATCAGGGCAATACATGTAACAAAAAATATCACGTGGTATGACAAAACCAAATTTGTCCTTTTACCATGAAACTATAATCTATTCGTCAATATGATCCGATCAATTATGATATATGGATATGTATCAATCTCAATTATCGATCATATCTTTTATTCCATTATTAAGTCAATGTAAGTCGAAAATTTATTTTCGGCTTATGAGTGCACATTGGCCAACGATTTCATTATCAGCTTAATTGGATGAAATGTAGATCATAATCTCTTACTATCTAAGAGTGACGAATTCTCTATTGATCATTCACAACTTTCATATGATTCTTGACATACGCGAACGATGTTGTATTATCAACCATTGGCAGAGCAATATCCAATATCGCCAAAGTATGACTGTCCTAATATGAGGCACTATAATGACCTCAAATTGAAGGACAAATTCCACTACCGAACGTTAGAGATTAACCACTGACACTCAGATAGTTATCCATGTGAAATCTCCACAGTGGGTCTCCAATATTTTGTTCTATAACAAAACATCCACATATTCATTTAAATGTCACCACACTTTAACTTGTGAGATCTGCTACTTACTTTACAATTAAAAAATGACATACGTGATGGTCTATCTGTAATAACGATATTCGTATCTCGTTATTACTTAAGACCACGGATGATTTAAGATTCAATCATATGTAATTTGTATCTCATAATCACAACTCCTTGTGATTAATAAATTACCAAGATTTGAATCTACGAACTCTGTTATTTAATTTAATTGAGTATTAATTAAATAATAGATCTGTCATAAAATTGCATCAGTTATATATTAAAAGTGCTTATGTCCAAAGTTAATTGGACTTAGGGCATAACATTTACAAATTCCCACTTAAACTGGATTCAATCACTTATGTATCTAATATCATAGGAGTTTACATGACAATCATATTTATATCGCGACAACTCTTTGTCTGTGGATTTGCAATATTATCAATTGTGAGAATTCGTTCTTTCTTTACGTCATTTTTTTGTATTATATCTCTGATGAGAAGATACCTCCTAAATACGTGTTTGGATCATCGATGAGATCTTAGTTCTTTCGCTTACGCGATGGCTCCATTGTTATCATAATATAAATGTATGTGATTAATAATGTTAGGAAGTACTCCAAGTTCATTAATGAACTTTTTGATCAAGTCCACAACCTTTTGTTGCTTCTAAAGCAATAGTGTATAATGTTTTCGCTATTGAATCAACGGTGGTTTCCTGTTTTGAACCTTTCCAACACATCGTTTAAGAATAAATCAATATCCTGATTGATAATTTGCTATCATTCTAGTCTGACTAGAAGTTAGTATCAGTATATTCATGAACTCTCAGTTCATTTTCTCCATATAAAATCTTCTCAAGATTTTATCTATGCAAATTGGAATGAGTTAAGCAATCTTCTAGATCCATCTCTATAAATCAAGTTACTTCTCGCATATCTTTCATGGAGATATTATTTGACAACTATGATTTCAATGATTAAAATATAGGGATGTCGTTTCCTATAACTATGTTATAATATTAGGAATACGACAATGCTCCTATTATCTTCTTGTAAACACACGAATTTTCTTCATTTTTGATAAAATCAAACATTTTGACTTTTTCATCAAATCGAAGAATTCAGCTCCAAGAGACTTGCTTCAATCCATATAAGAATTGATCAAACTTACATACCTTATAAGCATATTTGGATTCAAAACTTTCGAGTCGTACCATGTACACTTTCTCTTACAAGTTCCTGCTAAGGAATAAAGTTTTGACATCATTTTACCATAACTCATAGTCATGGTATGTAGCTATTGCAAATAAAATTCGAATGGACCTTAGCATGCCTATAAGCTAGAATGAATCATCAAAGTCAACTCATTGTCTTTACTTATAACCATTTTCTATTAGCCTCGTCTTGTATGTATGAATGTTTCCATCTATGTTGACCTTTTCATGTAAACTCATTTACACCTATGGGATTCATCCCATCAAACTGGTCGATCAAGGTCTAAACCTTGTTTTCATACATTAAGGTCATCTCGGATTCCATGGCCTTCTGTCATCTTTTTGAGTCAACACTTGACTTTGTTTTGTGCAATTAGTAGGTTCATCATTCTCAAATAGTAACGCCTAATTAGTGATCATGGATTTGCACATTCTTCAAGGTCGAATGATCTTACCAAATTTACACAGAGCTGGCATGTCCTCAGAGGTCTCTATTTCCTAGTTAAGAGTATGTCCCTCAACAGTTGTGTGATCAAACTCAGATTCATCTACTTGGTCAACTATATCTGTAAATTCTTGAACTCCTTCAAGATCCATTCTACTGCTACTGTCCTCTCCTAAAATAAACTTTTTTTTCTAGAAATTTGAATGTCTTAAGACGAACACCTTTTTCTCAATGAGATTATAGAATTGATATCTAATTACTTGTTTTGGATATCCCAAAAATATGTACTTATCGGATTTAGTCTCAAACTTATCCAATTCAATGCGCTTCATAAGCGTTATAGTCTCAAACTTTAATATGAGACAAGTTGAGATTTTTGCATTTCCAAAACTTGTATGGAGTTTTGTCAACCGACATAGATAAGACACGATTTAGTGTGTAGAACATTGCAATCAATGCATGACCCCAAAACGTTTTTGGGAAGTTTGCACGACTTATTATTAATCACACTATATCTAATAATTTACTATTCATCATTTCAGATACACCATTATGTTGCAGTGTATGTGAGGAGTTCACTAGTAGATAATCTCATTCTCTTTTAAATAATCTAAAACTTCATATTTAAGATATCTCTAACTCTATCGAATCTTAGTGTGATAATATCTTTACCTAACTGTTTCTCTACTTCTAATTTGAATCCATTGAACCTTTCAAGAGTTTCATCAAATGTACATGACCATTTCTGAAGTAGTCATTAGTAAATGTGATGAAATAAGATAAATTCATCTAGCATTAATTGACCCATCCACGTACATCACATGTATTAGATCCAATAATTGTGTAGATTTTTCACCTTTTAAGCAAAATGAGATTTGATTATTGTGCATAATAGACATGATTTGCACTTGTTAAATGATTCAAAATCAATTGACTCCAAATATAATCTCTATGTAATTTTGAAATTGTATTTTTATTTATGTGACCAAGTCTGCGATGCTAGATTTAGGTGTTGTTTAGATTATCACTTTTTTTCCTTTAAATTTCTATATTTACTATAGAATACTCAGTATTTAAAATATAAATATCATTTTGTAATTCACCGTAACAATTAAGATATTATCAAGATAGAAATGGAACAACAATTGTCCTTAACATTAAAATAGTTCATGTCCAAACATGAAATTTATTTAATGTTCTTGGTAATGGTGAGAGCAGAATAACATTTCTCTAATTCAAATATTAAGCGTGAAGGCAATGGCAAGAAGTATGATCATACAGGCAATACAACAACTTCTTCTCATTTTCAACGTGTAGGTCAACTTCTTCCTCTTGCAGTGATCTACTTCAAGAGAGGTGTACTTCTATAAATATGAGATCCACATATGGTATCTAATACCTAAGAAGTTGATGAAGTAGATATAAACCTTGCGTTTTTTCTTCTAATGACCTTTCATTCAACATGACAACAAAAGTCATTGGATTTGGTACTGTCCTCATTCGCATTGACCGTCTTAGCCATCTTCGATACTTTCCTAAAGCATCTTTTAGACTTCATCTTACAACCTTTAGAGGAATCATTGATTAAGATTTGCCCACTACAAATTTTTTGATATTGGGCATCACAGTCTTAAGCATGTCCAGCAACTCAATGAGTGTGCATTTGAGCATATTCATGTTAAATTCATAATTAGTTGTGAATAGCTCTCTCTGACAGATATTATAGAACCAAGTCGGTAATTAATTCACGGTTCATGATTGAACTCAATTGAGACAACCTCTCAATGTCAATCATCTTTGGCACATTGGCACTGACTGAAGATTCCTTTGTCATTTTGCACCGGTATAGTTTGCTTGGAAGTCTCATATCCTTCCACACGTGATTATTATCATACAACTCTTTTAAATAAAAATCATGTGACAACATCTATACTCTTATGTTGCTTTTGTAACTTGGGTGACATAGTCGCAAGCATCACATATGTTGCAGTACTATCGTCATCACTTTGTTTATTATAACAGCCACATCTTCCTTAGTCGAGTCATCAGCAGATGTCTTTGGAAAGGTCTACCCAATGACATAACCAATTTTCTCATGCCTGAGAACAATTCTCAGATTGTGGTGCCAATCAAGAAAACTTGATTTGGTTGTTGGCATCCATTATGCCTCTCAAATACATAGAGTTACTCATGATTTAATAATTATAAATGAAAAAAAGTAAAAGAATAATATATAAGATACATCAGTTAATTCAGCACGGTCTTTTATCAAATTAATTATGCTCCCAATGTTTAACTCAAATTTATGACCATTTCACATTAATTTATGAAATCCATATTTGACTCTCAATGGGCTGAGATCTCATTTGTTATATTAAGACATTGAGCGTACTCAACAAACCTTAATAAAATATTTGTGTAGATACTGTTATCAATTGTATCTTTATACAACTCCCAGATTATTAAGCCGACAACTCTGTCTTCACACATATTATGTGTTAGTTTAATGTGCCTCTAAAATTTATCTCCTTAAGTGTACTCAACAAAAAATAAATTTTAGTTAAGTCAAACCCATCATTTAGAAATATCGAATATTTCGTAGTGTCAACCATATCCATAATAGACCAGTCTTGAATATACTCAACAAGTTGAGACAATTTAGGACTCTCATTTTTCAATATAATGATGGAAGGCGTATAATAATACCGACGTAATATTTTAGTGAATGATTTATCATGCAAAGACCTCATCAATATAATCATATATACATATTTATTTAACTATGCATCAAACATGCAAATAAAAATACATATAATAGTATGGATGATTATGAACTAATTCTATCTAACCTTCTCGAACCAAAAGGAAGATTAGTTGGTCAATTCCTCGGGAGTATAGCATTGAATCAGTATCAATGCACCATCTCCATGATTTCCTCTTCTTCTTGAGTCTTCAATTAGTCCAGTTACAACTTGTATCCTATACTAATTGGTACGCATGTCTAAATGAAATTGGACTCGCACACCCATAATAATAATAATAATAATAATAATAATAATAATAACGATAACGGACTCCCAGGTTCAAAACAATTAAGAGCTCGCATACCCATAATAATAACAATAATAATGGACTCGCAGGTTCAAAATAGTTAAGAGCTCGCATATCCATAATAATAACAATAGTTATGGACTCGCAGGTCCAAAATAATTAAGAGCTTGCGGGACCATAAAACAACAAAAATCAAATCAGTCATTCAATACATCCACATGATCGAGTCCATAATCATCCACTAATAAACATTCATCATATAAATGCTTTCATATTTAATAACTAGTATTATATGCAGACATGTTTCAAGAATTTAGCAATTAAGGTCGCCTAAACTATTTAGACAAATGGATCGAAATAATTAATTAATCATATTAATCAATTAATTTAATTAGCGTATTTGTGTAATTAAAATCAAATTTTAATTATATACTAAATTAGAGTCTAACTCTAATTCCACAATTACGGGGCAAACTTATTTAATTAAAATCAATTTTTAATTAAATATCAAATTAGAGTCCAACTATAATGTAGCGACCCGAATTTTCAAAAATACAATTTCATAATTTAAATTGTGTCGCTACGACAATCCCGTTAAAGTTTAGAATTTATTTTATGTTCGTCGAATTGTCTAGCAAAAACGATTAATTTAAGAATTTCAAAACGATTTTAAATTTTAAAATTTCAATATTTACTTATCGAGTTCAATTTCGAACAATTTTAAAAGTATTGAATTCTTATCGATTTAAATTCAATTTTAAAGTCCGATATTCTATTTAAAATCCAATTTCATTAATTTCAAATTTTATCTTTTAATCTAATTTTATTAAATCCTTTTACCCAAAGAATTACTTTCCAGCACAAACTCTAGGATCAATTTATTGCCTCGTTTCTTCGTGCCTAAAATACTGTTGGCACTATTCATCACCACCATTCTCACGACTCCTCAACCTACAGCAGTTTCAATGACACAGGTAAGGAGATCACCATCTCCATCAATTTCGCCTCAATCCAGTGTAAGTCACACACACACGGTTTGTCCCAAGAAGACCGGTTTCCAGCCTTTCCACTGTAATCACCCACAGTCGAGCCACCATCTCGCAACCACCATCACCCAAACCGACTGCAAACACCCTGTTGCAATTCACACATTCCACAGTCAAGCCACCAACAGTTTCAAACGCCACCACCAAACTGCAAGCTAGAACCATCACCCAAAGCCCGACTGCAATTTTCCATCACCATCCCACATCAACCACCACGAACCGTCGCCTGCAGCCACCCACACGGCAGCCCCATTCCGCCCAAATCGAATCCCCACTTCATCTATGCCAACTCAAAATTCAACCACCAAAAACCAAGAATAAGGAAGCCCAAACACTTAACTCCACCCTAGGCCCCTTTTTGGCCGGATTTCCACCGGAAAACCCAAGAAAACCCGAACGGTTGGTCGCGGTTTTTGACCCCCAATTGACATCCAATCAAACCCGGTCGACCCCTACCCACCGGCGCTACCTCGCGACAGTGACAGCGCTGCCTTTGACCGGAGTTCGCTCCACTTTACCTCACGCCCGTCGCCGGCTTCCTCCTTTCCCCTTCTCCTTGCATATCGCGTGAGTGAGAGAGAGAGATTAGGGATAGGTTTAGTTTTGTATATAATTTAATTTTGAGAATTTATCCCTTAATCCCAGGTTTTTAAAAGTTATTCAATTTAGCCCAAAGTTTTTAAAAGGTTATTATTTTCAATTTCAAAGTTTTATAAATTGTTTAATTCAGCCCCTATGTTTTAATAACTTTTAAATCAACCCATAGAATTCCAAAAATTTATATTCAGCTTTTAAACTTTAAATTTCAGTTTCAATATCTTTTTAATTTAGTCCCTAAAGGTTTTAAAGTTTTAATTAAATTTAGTATCTTAAATTAAATTAATTTTGTTCTTGTTAAACGAGTTCGCGGGCAAAGTGTGAAGCACGGTAACATTTCAATTGTTCAATTTCCAAGAAAGTTTTCAAGACTTCGAGGTGGGGTTTACATTTAAGCAATTGTGGTTATTTGTCCATGTTAATTCTCGATGTGTGATTTTGATTGTGATGTAATGTTTATACATATGAAAATGTTGCCAGGGACCGTAAATAGGTCCGGGATCGAAATCGGGTCCTTGGGAATGCCCACAGTGCTAAAAAAATTTGCTAAGCTTATATCATGTTGTCAGGGACCGTAAATAGGTCCGGGATCGAAATTGGGTCCTTGGGAATGCCCACAGTACATAATTCTATAGTATGTTGTATTGATATTATTTTCACCACTTGATTGCATATTTGGATTTAATTTGGACTGATTGCTGTATCTCCACTGAGTATAATTCGTTATGCTCACCCCACTATTTTTTCAACCTTTCAGGTTAAGGAGCTTGGCAGGGCAAGGCAACGAGCGGGGCAAATTTTAATTTAATAATGACACTTTTGAATTTCAAGTTTTGAAACAAGAAGTTTTAAATAGTTGACTTCCATTTTGATACTCAAATATTGAATTTTGGTATCTTTGCAAATGTTGGTTTTTGCTAATCCTATTTGGTATTGACTCTTAAATGTGAGAAAAATTATTTTAGAAGTGATGTTTCCGCGTTTTATGTTAAACTGCTATGAATTTTTAAAGTATATGTTTGCCTTCGTATTGTGGCGACTTTTGAAAATATTTATTCACAGGCTATTTTGATTTAAGTAGCGCCTTGAGTTATTAGTGAAAATTGAGGCGTTACATATAATTACAAGAAAAATTTTAGGTTGGAACAATTTAATTAAAATCAAATTCTAATTAAATGTCAAATTCGAGTCCAACTCTAATTTCAATAATATATTATGGTGAATTATTTAATTAAAATCAAATTTTAGGTGAATACTAAATTAGAGTCAAACTCTAATTTAAATTGAATTAATATTTTAGGATCAAAGTTTAATATTTTGAAATCTTAAATAAAATAAAATTCAATTTAGGATCTAAGTTAAAATCCAATTTTAACTATAACATAAAAGTCATCAATTTTAAATAAAATTTTAAATGGGTCAAAAGTGAAATTGTAGGTCGAACTCTTTTGAAAAAAAATTAAAACCCTTTAAAAAATTGCATTCAAAACCCCTTTCGAAAAATTGCAATATAACCCAATTTAAAATTATAACCGGACCCATCCAATTTATGAAATTGTAGAACATGTCCCCTTTTAAAAAATTGCAAACTGACCCCATTTCCTTTAATTGCAGGCGGGTCCCCAAAATTTCATAAATTGTAGAGGAAGCCCCCGTCCCCAAAACATCTAGCCGCCGCCCACTGCCATGTCCGATTCAATTATTTTTTTTTCAAGACTAGATTTTGAAGATAAATTTAATTTTATAATTGATAGATTCAAGATGAACATGAATAATCAACATTTGACTACATCAACGTGTAAAACAATTTCTAACAAACACAAAGTAGGCTCTAATACCAATGTTGAAAAAATACTTAATCAGGCACAGTGAAATATAAACAAAATTTCAATTCTCACAAAGGATCTGTTTTGTATTTAGATAGAAATTGTACATTTCTTGAATTCTACAAACTTCTTTGATTTTCTTTTGTTCCAACAATTTTGATCTGCCACCCACAGGTGTCCAATTGTCTAGTTTCCAATAGAATCCACACAGAGAACAATATTGAGAGAGAACTAGAGTTTACTTTTCTTGTACTAACGAGAATAACGAAAATCTACTTTTTAGATTTCAAAGCTTAGCAACTTATTTATATAACCTCAAACGGGTTTAGAGGTCTTACAATTTAATGCGATCCAATATTTAATTAATCTAATTAATTAAATTTGGTCCATTAATTAATTAATCCAATTGATTAATTCGTGCCTATTAATTAGCACCTCAATTAATTAAATGGTAAATCTCATTCTTCTAATCCTCCTTTTGTGTGTGACCTATTAGGTTCTCTATCACGATATCTAACAACGTGAATTATTATTTTGATATAATCAAAACATCATTTTTTATTTATCACTAATTCACATCCGTTGTCCAAAATTGACATCTAAGAATATGTCAGGACAACACATGTGACGAAAAATATCACGTGGTATGACAAAATCAAATTTGTTCGTTTACCGTGAAACTATAATCCATTCGTCAATATAATTCGATCAATTACGAGATATGGATATGTGTCAATCTCAATTATTGATCATATCTTTCATTTCATTATTAAGTCAATGTAAGTCGAAAACTCTTTTTCGACTTATGAGTACACATTAGCCAATTATTTCATTATCAACTTAACTGAATAAAATATATATATATATATATCATAATCTCTTAGTATCTGAGAGAGACGAATCTTCTATTGGTCATTCACAACCTTTATATGATTCTTGACATACCCGAATGATGTCGTATTAGTGGCCATTGACACAGCAACATCCAACATTGTCAAAGTATGACTGTCCTCATATAAGGCACTATGATGACATCAAGTTGAAGGACCAATTTCACTACCGAATATTATAAATTAACCACTGAAACGCAGATAGTTATCTATGTGGAATCTCCCCCAATGGATCTCCAGTGTTTGTTCTATAACAAAATATTCACGTGCTCATTTAAATGTCACCACACTTTAATTTGTAAGATCTGCTACTTACTTTACAAGTAAAAAATGTCACACGTGATGGTCTATCCGTAATAACAATATTCGTATCTCATTACTACTTACGTCCACGGATGATTTAAAATTCAATCATATGTAATTTGTATCTCACCATCAACTTTCCTTGTTATTAACAAATTACTAAAATTTGAATATACGGACTCTATTATTTAATTTAATTGAGTATTAATTAAGTAATAGATTTGTAATAAAATTACATTAATTATTTATTAAAACTGCTTATATTTAAAATTAATTGGACCTAGAGCATAATACTTACAAGGAGGTGAGTGGTGGTTCCTCCATTAATCGCTTTTTTTTTTTTTTTTTTTTTTTGGTCTCTATGTGGAAACTGTATTCAATTTGCTTGTATAATAGAGAGAGATGGGGGTGGGTGGCGTGGGATATTTTGACCCATGTGCAAATGTTTAGAAAGTGGTTGTGTTTGAGTGGTTGAAGGGTGTTTAAACTATGTTTTTAAATTAAAAAAATAAGTCTCCTGTTTGAGTCCTGTTTATTTCAAAACACATTTTTTCAAAATTCATTTTCAACTATACATTCTTTTTATAAAATAATTTTACTTTTAAATTCAATTTTTTTTATTTTTAATCACACATTTTTCAAAAAAATCTCTATTTCAAGACACATTATTTAATGTTTGATAAAAAAAAAAATAATTAGTACCTGATTTTTTAAATTATAAATTAAAATGTAGGTTTAAGGCAATTTTCTCTAAAATCCATTGTCATCAAAAGATAAATTTGGCATACTGACACAATGTTTTTATAATGGCTGGCTATAGTTCCATCAAAAATTTTATTTGATACACCACATTTTAATTATAGTTAAATTCATCGATCTTTACTCATTATATTAATTATTTTCTTAACTTTTTTTCGTCGAAATTTTATCTTCAACATTTCATTAATTAGTATATATCGTTATTGATAATGATTTGTATCAAAATATTTTGTCTTCATACTTTGAAATGAGAAAAAAAAAAGTACACTTTTTATTTCTTTATTTTTTTTAAAAAAATGTAATAGAAAAATAAGTTATTTTATTTCATTTTAATGGACTTTTGGACATAAAACTTATATGAAATACAAAGTGTGTTTATTAATGAAAAGCTTGAGGATAAGAATAATATAAAAAATCGTTAGGAACATAAGTATTATAATGAACAAAGATTAAGAATCTTAAATACAACTAATTATGGTGTAATAAATAAAAATTATGGTGTGAATATAATTTCTTTTTTATAATAACCCTCTATCTAGTAGCGGATTCAAGGGGAGCTATTCATTTAATTTTTTTGCTTTATAAAAAAAATTATGTTAACTTGGTTGTTTTTTTTTTTTTTTTTTTTTTTTTTTTTGTCATATTAGCTTAGCTTAAGAATTTTTTTTAATCCAGTCCTGGATATGCTCGCATTTCTTTCCCTTCCCCACTCTTTAAAATAAAAGAAGAATTGCAGTCAAGGTACTAAACCTTCTATTTTGAAGTAGACTTGATCCAAACTTTGCATTTGTGTCATCTAAGGTGTTAAACCTTTAAAAAATTTGAAGGTGAAGTTCGAAATGATGGTTTTCATCTATTTGACGCTAGAAACCGTCAGTTGATCCCAAAAATATTTTTCTTTTTTATAATTTTGACCAAATGAGATAAGGATGTTTTAGTCATATCATATTTTCCTAAGAGTTTGTCTGAACCTCATTTTTTTTATTTTTTTGGAATAATAATTTGATAAAGAATGTGTAGTTAAAAATTAAGGAAAAATTTTAAGTTTGTGTATAATATTATTTTATTAAAGAATATGTGATTTAAAATACATTTATATTTGTAATATTAATAATTAAATATAAAACCAATCTCCCACTCCACCCCTTACCCAAAACCATCGCCACCTAAACAGTCGCCTCAAACTCCACACACCACTCAAACCAACCCATCCGTCGTCAATCACCCTGCCACCTACTACAACCACAATAACTACAAGACAATCACCTAAACATACACATTAAACCACTACTCGTCGCACATCGATCAACCACAATGCACCAACCAAGCACAATAGTCAAATCACTTCGTAACCACCGTCGCGGATGGGGGTTGGGGTTGGGATTGGGGATAGGGGGTTGTTGAAGAAGATGGACAAGGGTGGGTGTGTTTGGGGGGTGTTTGGTCTTTTTATTTTTTATTTAATTATTTCATTTGTAATTTCGGACTTCACCTGCAAATCTTTCAGAGATTTGGCATCTTAAGTGGCACAATTACAAACGAGGTTTGGGTCAAGTTTGCTCAAATGAAAGATTTGGTACTTTGACTACAATTCTCCTCATTTTAAAGGGGTTTTGCTATGGTAACGGGGGTTGACAGAAACGCAAGCCCCACCTCCTATTTGTGGGGTTCGGTCAAGGGCTGCCAAGTGCCAACTCCATGTATGTTTAGCAAAATCCTTTTTAAAGTAGGTGCTCTCGACATCCTGTCTTTAAACAATTTTTTTATTTCAACACTAACTCTACACATCATAATTTCTCTGCATTAACCTATATTCAATTCAGAATGAAGATTTATTCTACTGGCATTTGTAATAGAATTCTGCACGTGCCCTAAGGTAGCCAAGTAGCCAAAAGTGAATACAAAGAAAGCACTATTGAGGCTGCTCTTGCAATTTTTTATTATCTAAACAAACAATTATAGATAATTTTATAATTTCGGGAATCTATTTTGAAAGGTAAAACCTTGTGAAGAGGAGTAGTTCGATCTCTAATATGTTATTTTACTCTTAACATGTCACTGCAAGATAATAACTTATTTTAAAATGCAAATCTTGAAATCTAATTACTTAGTTGAAATTTAAATGGGTTGAATTGTTTGTTTGAATTTGTTTGCTTTAATACTCTATTAAGTCTTGGATTTCATTTTAAAATGTCAACTTTATTGAGAGTATTGCTCAAACCCTTGCATGCTGTTACCTTTTATGATGGAAATTCAAACGTCGATATCTTGTTTATCATTTATGAAGTAATTCGCAGCATTCATAATCATAAGTTCCAAGGAATGGTTGAATCACTTTGCTTTCCAAACTCCAAAATATATATTTTCTTGCACTCCAATGGTCTCAATCCGGATCACAATGAAAGGGGATTATTTGCCACAATCTAAGAGCCAGTTTTTGTACCAAAAATATGGTTCTAGACACTTTTATTTTGGTGTCAATTTCCATGCAAAAATCTACGATTTTCTTTCCTCCTCTTTTACCTAACATCAATTAGGAGGTTGTAGTGAGTTATTTGGGTGTTGTAAGATGTTAGGGAAGTTATGGATTTGAATTCCATTCAAAACATTCCCTTCTATCTACTTTTGATATCATGAGGGTCGAGTCACCCCACATGGGCGACTTATGACCCTTATTTTCCAACACTTAACAATAATGAAATGGTCTAAAAAAGTCAATTCCGAGGTCTCTAGTTCATACACATCTCCAGATTCACCTATCCCACTTAAATTTTATAGCCATTAGTGGCATCAAAAAGGTTGAACTGAATCATTCACAGAGGCTGCTGTTGCTCAGCTATAAATATGGCCTTTTCATTTTTGGTTTTTCATTCCTCATCCACTCTATCTATTCATAATCTTGTATTCTGATACTCTCTTCTTTTCTCCTTTAAGAATTGAAATTACCAGAAATTATGGCTTGTTATAGCCTCTTTTTCTCTTTGATATTGCTATTGGCAGCAGTTTGTTATGGCCAAGATGCTTTTGTCTGCTCAAGAGCAACCTATTATGGTAGCCCCGAATGCCTAGGAACTGCGAGTATGTCGTATGATACCTCTATTTCACGTCTAGTGCTCAATACTAATCGACTATATCATTAACGAGTTTCACTTTTTTTTACTCAGTAATGTCAAGTTCTATTTGACTTCCTTATCCAAATATTCTACTAATGCATTAGATCGTAATATAGTGGATTTTATTACTTTTGTGTGAATATATCTAATTAAAATTGGTTTCTCATAATTTTACTAGCTGGAGCTTGTGGGTTTGGTGAATATGGAAAGACCGTCTACAATGGTGAAGTTACTGGAGTCTCGAGGCTTTTCAGGAACGGAACTGGTTGCGGAGCTTGTTATCAAGTAATGCATTTTATCATTTGCAAAAATAATCTCCGTGCATGCTTTGTAATATCACTAGGTGGTGAAGTGAGGAGTTGAGTGTCGCAGAATCGTCCCTTTTAAAAAATTTATGTGGCGTTTACTTTTTACCATCCAATCCACCCCGTTGCAGAAGGCATGTTTGGCATGACTTTTGAAAAGTCAAAATGAGTTTATGAAATCCAAAAGTTGCTTTTAGACACATTTGACTAATTTTATTAAAGTGTTTCTAATAGTTAGAAGAGCTTTAAAAGGAAGCTGGTCAAATGTAGTTTTCTGTAAAAGTACTTTCGAAATTGAAAATATTTTTAAAAATTAGTTTCTAAACAAAAATTTAAGTAGCTTCTTCCAAAACATTTCTACAAAAAGTAAAGTAAAGGCCATGCCAAATAACCCTTTATTGAAGTCGTGCCCAGTGATTATATTGTTATGCTTCTTATTGCACGCCAAATTCTCCCCATTTGTTTAAGTTATACGCAAAAGGCAGAACTAGAGAAGTGAAGTGCCACGCAAAAGCTAGAAAGGGCCAAGTCCATGACATTACTAAGGAAATTTCAGCCAATGACAGCTGAATTTAAGCACTGTTTGATGGCGATTATAAAGAGAAATTGAGGGAATTTGATGTTTTGAATAGTGATTTTTTGGAGAATGTGTAGTTAAGTAGCAAAGACTGTAGAGTTTATGTATAAGATATTTTATTGTGTGAATATGTGGTTGAAAATGAATATGAAAAATAAATAGTTTTAAGTTAAAGAGAGTCAAACGAGGGTTAAAAGAACACAAACTCTCTTCCAATATATTAACAATGGAGAAGATTTTAGTCATAAAGTAATTTTTTTTAAGCTTATGCTTATTTTCTCCCATAAATTGATGGCTAGTTTTCAATGACTCAATTGATCAGGTAAGGTGCAATATCCCAACACACTGCAGCGAGGAGGGAACGAAGGTAGTGGTAACTGATTATGGCGAGGGAGACAGAACAGACTTCATACTGAGTACACGTGGCTACGCAAAATTGGCTCGACCCGACATGGCCACAGAACTATTTGCATTCGGTGTAGTTGACATCGAATATAGAAGAATTCCATGTCGTTATGGTCATAATCTTTTGCTAAAAGTCCATGAGAATAGCAGGTACCCTCTGTACTTGGCCATAGTGCCGTTGTACAAAGGGGGATTTTATGATATCATTGCTATTGAAATCTGGCAGGTATTAATCTTATCAAAACAATTTCAAAATTAAGTTTTTATTACCAAAAGATTTACTTGCTAAAAAAGTGACTTTTAAGTTCAGCCAAACATGCAACTCTGCGTCCAATTCCATTATGAATGATCATTGAAGGTGTTGTACCCTTTTTTGTTAATTTTACGAAGGAGGATTGCAAGGAATGGATACCAATGCGAAGGGCATATGGAACAGTATTCGACATCCCGAACCCACCAAGGGGGCCTCTCCTCTTCAGAATGAAGTTGACGATCGAGGCTGATGCAGAAGTGGAGTGGGTGCAATTAGCTGATGTCGTTCCCAGTGATTGGAAGGCTGGAATTGAATATGACACTGCGTTTCAACTTAACTAATTAAGCTCCAAATTACCTACCAATACATAACATCTATGTATCTATAGGCTCAACTTGTGGTTATTTTCGATGTTTGTACCAGTGCCTCTATTAATACTTTCCTGAAATGTTTGGTGAAGTACTCTGTGCACTTTATTTGTAACAATAAAATAAAAGAGGACTCGTGTTTAGTAGTACTCTGGACAAGTGACCAATCCATGCTCTCTCTTATCCCAAATGTTGAAGACAAACTATGTAACAAATGCAAGAAAAAAAAAAGGGGTTAATTTGAGGAAACTTAAGCATGTCCCAATATATTGTTCAGCAATTCCACTTGTGCACGGAATTTCACCAGATGTTGCTATGGTTTGTCTGTCTATTTTTTTCCCATTATTCGACAGATTGTTGGCAAGTGTCATTTGTATTAATTCTGACAGTCATTTTCTATACACATAGCAGAGTTTTATGTTGTTGGTATTTCTTGGAACCAATGACCTCTTAAGACAACCCAAAAGTTGTAGTTCATTTTACACCTCTCGCTTCATGATTGAATATAAATAGAAGATAATTTAGTTTTCTTTTGACATTACATCTATCGAAATATAAATTTATTTAAATTTAAATTTCATGTCGCTTGCACAAATCCGCAAAATAGTAGTACGATGATTAATTCCTATCTATCTTAAAGAACAAACTATGAATCCCTTTAGTCGCATGAAAATGAAAAAGAATTAACAAGATAAGAATTAGAAATGAAGATATTATCATAATTAAATAAGAAAGGAAAATATAATTTATTTATTTATTTAAATATAATTTTCATATCGCCTCCTCAAGTTCACTATATATCTTCGTTTTAATTTATTATTATCATCCTAAATAGTAAATATTAGTTACTTCATATCTATCTTAAATAACAAACTATGAATCCCTTTAGCCGCTTTAAAATGAAAAGGAATGAACAAGATAAGATGAATGTATTAGAGAATGAAGATACTGTCAAAATTATCAATAAGAAAAGCAAATATATACTAACAAGTGAAAGTGAAAGTGAAAGTGAAGGTGAAGGTGAATGTGTCGAGTAATGGGTAATTAAGCGAGAGAAACTGAGGTGATCACGTTCTCCAGAGACATAATTGAGTGAGCTTTACATAAATGGGAGAAGAGAAGGAAGACAAATTCGCCTCATTGATGAATTTCTGCAAGTCAACCCCTTCCCAGGAATCGAATTTACGAACTTGCCCCTTGGCCCGCCCACCCGGTTTCATCCTCCGCCGCTCCCACTTCATCTGAACCTACTGGAATCGTCATGGTTTCGCTACCTGACAGCACCAGCTCTATTGACCAAAGTACAGGCCACGATGATGAATTGGAATTTCATACACCTCCTGAGCAGCGTTTTACATCGTCCGAAGACCAAACCGTTGATTGTGCGGTAGGAGAGCCTACGGCTGTCGATCTTGGTTGTACGGGAGGGAACTTCCGGAAGTGGATTTGTTGAATTAGGGTTCCAGATTGGGGATTGAGTCAAAATTCTTTGGAGAAAGCTAGGGTTTCTGAGGACTCGGATTCAGAATGCGATGGTGAAAATGAGTTTGTAGAGAAAAATTATCCTATTGTAATTGAGATTTTGTCCGATTGGGAAAGTGAGGAACTTGATGAGAAAACAGAGAGAGCAAGCATGGCTGTGGATTCACCCATGAAGAAAAGCATTGCTGAAAAAGGTGAAGTGCTGAAAAATGGTGAAAGCAATGCTGTTAAGTTAGTGAATCCAATGCTGTTAAGGTCTATGAAGGTGAAAAAGCTCATAAAAATGGCGATGGGGAGGGACGTCCAGATAGTGCTAAGAATGCCGAGGAAATTGAGAAGTTCAAATATGTACCCTCTGCTGATGTTGACGGGAGGAAACGGAAGTAAAGAGTTTGGGGAGGTGGTGTTTCTGTTAGGGGATAGCGTGAGTTGCCACCGTCGATTAAGGGGAAAGAGAAGAATGTGCGAGGCGAGGAGGTGGTGGGGAATGCAAGGACAAAGAATGGTCTTTTCATGTATTTATTGGAAGTTTTGAAGGTGGAGAAGGTGGCGGTTGTAGGAGATGCGGATAGTAAATGTGAAGAAGATGTGGATTTCTTGGAGATGGCCAAGAGGCAAGGTTTGACATTTCCTAAGCCTAGATGGTGGCCACCCGATGGTTTTCAAAAATAGTAGAAGGTGATTTCTACTGAGGAAAAGAAACTTACAAAGATTCGCCTGGCAACGGCGAGTATACTCGGGAAAAGTCCAGCTTGAGAATCGGGCGGCTTCCCGTTTGAATTGTAGTTTGCATAAGCGTCCTCAGCGGTTGATCAAGCCCGAGTCCCTTGGAAAGGGAGGAAAGGTTTAACATTTCCCAAGCCTAGATGGTGGGCGCCCGGGGGTTCTCAAGAATAGTTCATGGTTCAAGAAATTGGCAGTTTCTCCGAATAGTAAATGTGAGGAAGATATGGATTTCTTGGAGATGGCCAAGGGTCGAGGTTTCGTATTTCCTAAGCCTAGATGGTGGCCGCCCAAGGGTTCTTGTCCATGGTCTGTATCTAAGCGTTGGATAGGAATCGTTTAAATGAAGTCTCTGTTTCAACTATCTTTAGGGTATTGCCCTAAAATGCTCGAGTCTGCAAGCTTCTTAAATGCGTAATATGCACCTCAATGGAGGATTATTTCTCAAAATTTGGTGCTGATTTACTGAATGAGTAGGGTTTGAATGATGCAAGACAAAATGTAATGGTGGATTTGGTTTTGATTTCCTTGGGAGATAACTTTCAGTTATGGTGTAACTAACTTTTAAAATCTGTGTACATGACTTGTAAATCAAAGTGCAGTCAATAGTGAGTATTATTTTGAGTAATGTTATTTAGTCTCACTAGGGTTACAATCCCAGTCTAGGTAGCGTTAAGGTGTCATTAAATGATAGGTGGAATTAAATAAATCATTTATGTTCACCTTCTATTCAACCTATCATCTAGCGCCACCTAGTTTGGGATTGTAATCTCAGTGGGACTACATAGCATTATTCCATTATTTTAGTACCACTAATTTTGCATTCTCTCTCTCTCTCTCTCTCTCTCTCTCCCTCTCTCCGCGCGTGCGCATGTATTTGCTTATTTCCATCAACAGGGTAGAGATAAGCAAATGGAAAAATGAGGCATTGTAGTGCAAGAGGAAATTTTACTTTGGGCCATAACAAGTCGTCAAGGGAAGTACAAGCCTTTCAACCTCTCTAGTTCTTGTGCACAAATCGAGTATGCTTGGTTGTATTTAAAAGTAAATCAAACATGATTTTTAAATTTATTTTATTTTTTTTCATTTCATTTGCAAATCCGCCCTCTTACCTTTTTTTCTTTTCCTTAACATTTGTGTCTCGATCTTTGATAAATTGATGGCATTTATTCAAATGAATGATTTTCGTCCAATTCAACGTTAGTCAACCAATTTGTCTAGCGAATTCACAAAATTAAAAATGGTAAAATGGTCATTTATGTAAGATATAAAATGATAAGAATTTTGCTACTTGTACATTCCGGGATGACATCCCGGATGACATTCCCCCTCACAAAAACGGGAGGGCCCACGCTCCAATAAAATAATCATAGCCCCCTATTGTGAGGAGAATGTCATCCCGGATGTACATGTAGCAAGATCGAAATGATAATATATGCCAACGAGTGTTAGTGACACTTTTTTAGGGAAAAAACTCAACGAAATTACAATTTAGCTAATTGGGTCACTACTTATGTAGATTTAAGAGACTCATGTATAAAAATGAAAATCTAAATAGACTCAGTTATAAGATCTGTATTGTGGTTGTTAATAATTTAGTTGCATCGGGTTTTATAGTCAATGCAACATTAAATCGAACAAAGTGATGAAAAAGAACTCATGCAGCAGATCCAAAGTTTATTAGGAATAATACTTGTAGTTCGTTCTTATTTAGAGTTGTAGATTTGTTTGGAAGGTAGAGAATAGAAGGGATAGGCAAACGCAATCATTTTTCTTTCTTTGGTTATGAAGGAAATAGAGAAGCAAAATTAAAGAACATACTTTGAAATCAACACCATTTGTTAGGTCAATTATTTTTCCAAATAATCTTACTGATTTTCTCAATTACAAATTTGTGCCGACTTTCTCGGAGTTTTATTTTACATCTGGCCTCAAATGTTTATTTTTAAGTAAAATTCAACGGAAAAAAAATTAAAGGTTTGGAAAACAAGTTTCCCAAAAAAAAAAAAAAAAAAAAAATCTTGACTGAAAAAGGAAATTTTCAAAATTTGAAAACTTGTCGGAATGTCACCACATTGATTTATAAATTTATCTGGTTTACAATCAAAACATCAAGAGGATGTTGTCACACTCACACCAAATCCGTTCATCCATTGATGGAGCATTGAATAAATCGTCCCAAATCTTCATATAAGCAAGTCAATTAATATTCGTCAAGTTTTGAATAGTATAACATAGGAAGTTCTTTTATTTTTACTTGGTTTCTTAGTGAATGAGAAAAATCATGTTATAGGTACAGAAAAATTATACAGAATTGGTACAAAAATATGAAATGGAGGGAGTATATTCAAAATGGATTGAGGGAAAATTACACATAGATGGACAAGATTAACCCATTTCAAATTCCTGTCAAAAATATGTATAGGAAATAAGGAATTATTCAAATGAGAATCTAAAAGTTTTGAGTAAAAGTCAGGCAAAGTACATGGAATGTCTTCTTGATAATATTGGAAATAAGAATAAGGTCATAGTCACTATAATTTCATCAAAAGAAAAAGGTCCATGGCATCTTCAATATTATGTTTTTCCCCTCCTACTTGTGTAATTCTAAAGGTAATGCATATATTTATAATTTTTCATGTCCACGTAAAGGTGCAAGCCAAATCCGAACCTCTTGAAATAAGGATTAATTTCATAAACGGTCACTTTATTTACATGAAAATCACAAAACGGTCACTAAATTTTAAAACTTGCAGAAACGATCACTCAATTTACATGCGGTTTCACTAATGGTCACTGAAGGACCTTTATGATTTGAATTCAAACTTAAATGACCAAAACGTTTGAAGATAGAACCTTGAGGACCAAACCATTAAAGCTTGACAAAAATGAACTTTTTCTCTCTATTTTTGGGCAAGTTTTGAGGCAATTTTTCGACACATTCCGACCACCGAGACCGCCGTATTTGGATACCGTTGGAAAGTTCATAATGTCCTCTTCAAATACCACCCTAAATTTCCCCATAAATCCAAAGGATTCGGCCGGAATAAACGCACAAAGTCGGCTACCCGAAAAAGTAAAAATCTGGGCAAATTATCCGATTTTTTTAGGCGAGTTTGAGGCAATTTTCCGGCACCTTACAACCACCAATACCGCCGGAATTTGATATCTTTGGAAAGCCCACAATTTCCTATTCAATTAAAAACCAAAATATCCCCATAACTACAAAGAATTCGGCCGGAATAAATCCACAAAGTCAGCATCTCGAAAAGGCAAAAATCTGGACAGATTTTTCAGATTTTTTGGACGTGGTTTGAGGTAATTTTGCGGCCACTTCCGACCACAAATACCGCCACAATTTGATACCTTTGGAAAGCCCACAATGTCCTCTTCAATTACCATCCAAAATATCCCCATATATTCAAAGGATTCAGCCGAAATAAACCCACAAAGTCGGCTACTCGAAAATTTGATAATCTGGGCAATTTTTCAGATTTTTAGGGCAAGTTTAAGGCAATTTTCCGGAACCTTCCGACCATCAATACCGACGGAATTTGATACCTTTGGAAAGCCCACAATGTCCTCTTAAATTACCATCCAAAATATCCCCATAAATACAAGGTAAAATGGAAAAATCTG
Source organism: Osmanthus fragrans (assembly GCA_019395295.1). Taxonomy (NCBI): domain Eukaryota; kingdom Viridiplantae; phylum Streptophyta; class Magnoliopsida; order Lamiales; family Oleaceae; genus Osmanthus; species Osmanthus fragrans. Next base: position 14,041,534 of record CM033346.1, on the reverse strand, counting down.
GGTGGACTTTGGGTAGCTGAATTTGTGGGTTTGTTCTTGCCGAATCCTTTGAAGTTATGGGGAGATTTTGGGTGGTCATTGAAGATGACATTGTGGGATTTCCAAAGGTATCAAATTCCGACGGTATTGGTGGCTAGAAGTGGCTGCAAAATTGCCGCAAAACTGGCCCAAAAATTCTGAAAATTTGCCCAGATTTTCACGTTTTCGAGTAGCCGACTTTGTGGATTTATTCCGGCCGAATCCTTTGAGGTTATGGGGAGATTGTGGGTGGTAATTGAAGAGGACGTTATGGACTTTTCAACGGTATCCAAATTCGACGGTCTTGGTGGTCGGACTGTGCCGAAATATTGCCTCAAAACTTGTCCAAAAATAAAGAGAAAAAGTTCATTTTTGTCAAGTTTTGGTGGTTTGGTCCTCAAGGTTCTATCTTTTTAGCATTTTTGTTATTTAAGTTTGAATTCAAATCATAAAGGTCTTTCAGTGATCGTTGATGAAATCGCATGTAAATTGAGTGACCGTTTTTGCAAATTTTAAAATTCAGTAACCGTTTTGTAATTTTCATGTAAATTCAATGACCGTTTGTGAAATTAACCCCTTGAAAGAATATTGAAAATTCAAGAAACTAGTAACCTCTCAATTACAAACAATACGCTTGCAAAATAATTCATTTCACTGATTTGGCACTCTTTAAATAAAGATAAAATGTACAATATAATTTCAACTAAGACACAATGGCTCACTGTCTAACACAATAATACCTAATAATTAGTAAAATATATGAACATGATCCTGAGACTAGCTGGACTAGTTCAAACTTAATCAATAAAATCTTGAACAATAAAATTGCTAATGAAAATAATAAACATAAAGATAAGGTTTTCTCGGGCTAGACGAAGATTGGCCATCGAGTGTAAAGGTAGAAGAGAGTTTGACTGCAAGACCCACCCGAAAAAGAAGGAGGATCAGAACAAAATCGATGAAACGGAAGAAATCAGAGTGAATAGCTCTTAGCCACATGAATAGTTCAATGTACTCATCGACGTCTGACATTGAGATGTGGATCATCCAAGGCACATTAGCATGGCAGACTCGTACAATTGTGCATATCTCAAACTTCTTCATGAAAAACTAATTTTGAGTATTGAAGATTGAATTTAAATAAATAAATTGTTTAGCAACTCAAATATTTAAATTAGGTTCTTCAACTTGTGCAAGTTTGTAAGTTGTTATAAGATACATTTTACAAATGAAATAGGAACCCTACTGCAAAAATAAATAAAATAAAATAAAATAAAAATTCTGCTCAATCTTGAACATGAACAAAGCATTTACTTGTCCCAGTTTCTTCACGATTTCTATCGAGTTCACTATTTATTTACTTTGTTCACTTCATAAAAGAAAATAAAACAATGTAAAATTCATGATAAGCACCACATGCCAAAAGATAATTATCTCAACTTTAAGTTGGCAACTATACTGAGTACAAAAATCTCAAATCTGCCAACTTTTCTGCATCACAAGCTATATAATACATTCTTTGTCACCCTATAAAAAGACAAATATATTCATCCCTTTGAATCCAAGGTCTCATGAAGCTTAAGGTCCAGACTACAAAAGTTATCTGAATGCAATCACCAGAATCGTAATAAAAAGGCACTGAAATGGCCACGGTGAAGAGATGAACTGGGATTCAACAGGTACCGTCAGGGTCGGGAAAGATGTGGGTGTACTGAGCTACTACTAGTGCTTGCTTGGGCACCAAAACTTGAAGTTGGCCAGAGGAGTTCGGCCTGTGGGAAGGAGCTGTTGCATGGCACATCCAGCAGCAAATCCTGTTCAGAACTTCCATCAGCAAAACGGAAAGAGTCGAGCACAAGGGAGCCATTATCATTTGGCGAGGAAAATAGTTTTTTTGGACTGAAGCAAGAACCGTCACTATCTATTGGTTCCTTCTGTTCGTTGCTCGACTTTATTATCACCCTCCGGGGGCTCTTCATCATAGTTTTTAATCCTGAAAATAAAACAATTAGGAGATTATGCCTACGCGTATACATACAAGTGTATTTCCAGATTTAAATTGTAGTATTCTAAATTACCAATATTCTATTTAGTGAATGAGTCAAAACTCCAGCACATTATAAGAGAGTTTGGCTTGCAGATTATCAAGGATACAGATATCCCAATATTTAAAGGGTAAACTTATTTCCATATCACGGAGGATCCTTAATTCTTTACAAGTGTATTTATAAGAGATAATCGAGAAGATAATGCAGCAAATTGCCATACGTATTTTACTAGGACATAGGTACCAGCAAGATATCAAGCAAATAGCTGGAAGAAAAACAAAAATACAATTTCTGTCAGTAGGTTTTATGGGATGTCAATATCTTCGATATAGTAATGGAGGAACCAAAACAAACTAGAGAAAAAAGACATTCAAAAAGGAATAACCTGAGAGCAAAGACTACGGTATGATGCTGTTAAACTGTAGGAGACAAAAATATAGTCAAGGTCAGAAAGCGGCTGGCTTTTTTAAACCCTTTGTAGCATATGAATCGAAGCATTCAAATGTGAAAATCACATATTAAACACAACACTCAACGATATTTATTAGCTTACAGCATGAGATGTTTATTCACTCTAGCACACTGCACAGGCAAATAACAGCCTTCGCCAAAGGAAAATGAATTGTCAGAGATGCATATTCTCTGGCTTCAAGCTTCTTTTGGCATAGAAATGATTTAGTTATTCTTAAAACTATCGTCCATTAAATTTTCAAGTTAAATAATACCTCTCAAGCAGAAACATGCCTAGAAAATTACAACATTTCAGTTATGCCATCTATAAGAATGTCTTACCTGAATGCAGTCCATCTCGTGATCTCTTTACGTTAACTGAATGACCAGTTACAACTGCACTGAGTCCTCCTGCTGCTTCAGAACCATAGACACAATTTTTGCCTTTTACATCCTACACGTTGCCAACAAAATTTGTAGATAATAAATTATATTTAAATCCACAACATGCTTACTTTTACCAAATACAAGATAATTCTTATGTAATTGGTTCAGACCTTATGTACATTATACTGTTCCACCCACTTCGATTTTGTCAAATTGCATAAAGCAAGTTTCTTCAAAGTTCTACAATCTTCTGTTTTCACGCCAGACAATGAGTTATCAAAAACTCCTTCTGCAAGAAGTTTCTGGAAGGATGATAGATTCTCTTTGAATTGAGGGCTAGCGAACATGCTTATAAGACTGGATGTAACAAGATAGAACATTATCAGCATATAATCATGTTACGCTTATGTCAGTTTAAACTTATATAGTTCAACATCTATTGATTTTTACAAAGCTTAATCAAGATAAATCTGATGCTAATGATTAGGATGATTTTATTCTTATGTGAATCCAAACACATCAAGCATAAGCCTCATTTTTTGAGTCAGTGTATTGATTCATTTATGAAAATAATTTCCCTTGTGTAATTTGTCAGAAAGTTTTAGTGTTATTCCAATCCGTTAACCTATCTATAAACTGATATTTTAGTGGTACTTGATTACTATAAGCTACAACATGTGTAAGTGAAGAATTATAAACCTCTGTGGAGCTGCAGAAATATCAATGGAAGGTAAAATCTTCAGTAATTGCTGTTGCTCGTCATTGGTTAGATGAGACACAAATTTGTCAAAATTAAGGATATCCTGCATCAATATTGGAATTGATCATAACAGAGTACGTTGCATAGATTTTAACATCCATGTCATTGAATTCAATTCTCAAGAACAGTTAAGATCTGAAATGATGAGGAACAAAAAAAAAAAAAAAAATTACAAATCAAATGATAATAGGGGCATAAAATGGACTGCATTTTAGTAAAGAAGCACTGCTATACAATGACTGGAAATCTAATATGAATTAAATCAATAAGAACTAGTATGAGGAGTAAGAACAAAGATGGAGTCCATAATTTAGTTCATGTCGCTACACACTGCATAAAAGAAGCTTTGACAAGAGACGGAATGGAATGAATGAAACAAATTTGGCCCAGTGGCACTGACTAGTTGGCATAAAAAGAAACAAGGAATCCTTGCATTACCATTAATAAACATGAGTGCTTCTGAGCATAGTATAAAAATATCGTTCAGATTCAAAACTTACTTGCAGATCTACATAACGTAACGGTGAATTATGATGGCCCAGCATCTGAAGTTTTTCAAGTTGATCCTTGTCTCTGAAATAGAAAATAAAGCAAAATGAATGGGAGGGTAACAAGCAAAGTACTGAAACAAAGAAGAATTCAATGTTAAAGCAAACTACGCAATTAAGGTATCTCCGTTCTAAGTACTGACTCTCCTCTTCAATTGAAGCAACCCCATGATTGTTGATTTAATTAAAGACACCAACTCCAAGAATTTCACCAGATTGTGCCAGGACCTGAAGACTGGATGATAAAATTTATTGGACATTCCCATTAAACAACATGGCGTACACAATTCTATTTCTTCTTTATGATATACTGGTCGAGATATACCGTAGCATCTCATACAGGTGAGAAATGGAGAAGTCTAATATCAAGCATCCATGTTTTTTTTTGGTTTTTTTTATGTTACATATCTGGAAGTATCAAATTACAAACTTCCATCAGTCTGTCTCAGAGTGTTCAAGAACAATGAACAAAATACCTCTTAATTTGATGTTCTTCCGTGCCCTGTCCAGCAGGCTTCTTGATACGTACAGGCAGGGTCGTGCGCTGTGAATAAGCATCACATATGGGATGTGGCTTGTTATCAATTGGAAGGGAGCTAGCTTCTGATTCTTCTTCCCGACCTATTGCATTTGGATGTCGAATGAGTACACTTCCATGTCCAATCTCAACAGACACCATAGGTTTGTCACTCTCAAGAAGCAATTCCTCTTCTGAAGTTCCAGAGAAGCATGACGACTGTTGCTCATGCCATATAGTATACAGATCTTTGGTAAGCTTCTCAAACGGAGATGGGTTTTGATCGACTGAAGCAGGTTCTTTTCTTAGAAGGCACCATTGTGTCCCACACAATGGATTGGGGTGGGCCTGTAAAAATGACTAAATGCGTAAGAAATTCAATCAGAAGCAATGGCAGTTCTGATATATCCAATGAAACAAGATGCCATCTAAAATGTTTAGTAAGTTGCTTTCTCATTGAATTCAACCTTTGGTTTCACATGTTATCCAAACATGCTTAACAACAAGAAAAGAGATAATGTTGCATCATAGTGAGATATCACTTTTTTCCACAATATTATAGAAGATGTATAACAGCAGGAATGACACATGTCTTTAATTTAGATGTACAACGAAATACACCACTTGACTATATCTTTTTCTTAGAGGCCGGTGACTTAGCAACAATGCAATTAGTAATTAATGAAGAAGGCAACAGGATGGAGTTTGATTTTCAGATTTCAAGTGCCAGATGTGTCAATCATGCCTAGAAATCAAACAAACCTGTTAAATCACTTGCATCAGCACTGCCATATTGAGCACAGCTCTCTGGGTTGGATATGGCAGATCCAGAACTTGATCTGTTACTTGTATCTTCATCAAATCCTTTACGGAAAACATGATTATGGTCAGGCTGAAACCCTCCAAATTCAGAAAAATCAATATCTTGTTTTCGTTTGGAAACTTTCTCCCGTTTGCTCTTAATGGATACGTAATCCACCTTAGATACCCTATGGTTCTCATAGTCATCATATTCTGCCCTAGCATGTAGAGGAGTATAGTTTGCCAGTGTTCCCTTTGTTCTCCACCGAGAACCACATGCATTGCATAGCACTGGCTTCTCCGGCGGCCCATTGCGCCAAAGAGGGGTGCCTGTTGCATAAATTATTTATTGGCAGTCAAGTCACCGATGAAAGAATGACAGGCATCAGAAAAATTCTCAATTACAAATCAACGTGTGTGGCTAACTAATTAGCAGTTAAATTTCAATAAGCACAATATATGGAGAAGATAAAAAATAATAATTGCAAAGAAGCAACAAAACGAAAAGAATGAAATATGGCACAAAACTTTCACATCATAATTAGAATTCTATGATTTTAGGAAGATGATTGACATTGCACTATATCAATGTGGACAAAAAGGAAGGAGATTAAGATTATTTTCACTCTAAAGACAACGCATACTTTCTAAATATAGCTACGTTACTAATTCCGCTTTTGAAGGAACAAAGGGGAGAAGGAAGCAGGAAGAAACTCTGAAAGTTTTTAACACAGGTGTCTGTCTGCATTTGCTTGGAAGTTAGCACAAGCAAAAGTTTATGCCATCAAGCTTCTTTATGAGATTGAACAAAAAGGGTGTATAATTTGTAGCCCTTTTTCCAAATTGAAAAAAGTATGGGATCAGAAACAAAAATAACAAAGGAATTTGGTGCTTGAGCATTTAGGAAAAAATAGTCAATTCCCAAAGACAACTTAATAGAAATCATCTAAATTTATCTTTACAGCCTTTAAGTCCGAGGACGTATCATAAAACCATTTGACACCAAAACTCGTTTATCCCAACTTCCCCTGAACTTATAATCCTACAAAATGTGGCAACAGGAGTCCATTTTGAGATTTAAAAAACTACTTAAAGCAGCAGCAATGGATGGCATAGCCAAACTGAAATAGTTTGAATAAGCTCGGTTCAATTATTACCTAATATAGATATTTCCTCTTTCTTTATGGTCCAGGCAAAGAATAAATATATATAGTCTGGAGCATATTTTAAGCAAAGGCAGCAGATGAACATTGAAACACAAAATCAAAACTTAAGGATGCTACGATACTAGTAGCCATCAAAATTATTAGTCAAATCCGAAGTTGTAAAGGCAACACTCAGAAATTTGGATCAAGTTAGATTTGAATAAGATAGAAAATGAACTTCTAATTTTCATTGAGTGAGGAATTTGTCTAAAGTGCAATGGATAATAGACAAACATAAGCTTCTCAATTCATAGTTGAAGAAAGTATGAATAACAAATGCCTATGATGTGGTTAATAGTTTAAGCAAGGTGGGAATCCCCATTGCCAGAGATTGATAAGAGGAATACCACAAACAAACACTGGACATCATTTGCCACAATCACACTACTACTTGTCTTGTGACAATCTGAATGCCAAATCTTTGCTGGAAAAATGTTTTGGAATACAGAATATCATACGGTTCATTCCCAGATCATACCATAAATACAGCAACAAAGACAACAAACATGAGATGACTCTGCATTGATTTAATTTGACCAGAAACACAATTTAACTCCATTAGAAAACAACCTAATAGCTAAATTTCTGCACTTTAATATGGTTCAAGAGAGACAATGGACATTAGGCTTCAACTAAAGAAGGAAAGAAATCTAGAAAAATGTAAAGAAAAGACCAATTTTACAGGCAAACTGGAAGAATTGCAGTACAAATTCATGGGATACTCGCAGCTTTGCAAGAACATAATTGTCGAAAAAAAGTCAAAAGTAAGGGAAAGAAACAGAAATCAAACAGAACACGATGCATACAGAAAATATGACTGGGTATTTCTCATTGCCCATTAATCTATTCCATTTCCAAGCAATTCAACCAATGGTTATTACTTACAATAATTGAAAATTTTGATCAAATAATATATGAATAATTGTTAAAATTTTGTGTTTTATTTCATGAATATCTGAAGAATTTATTATAATGAAACATCCTGGATAAAAACTCACTTGTAACACCACAGTGATAGCAAGGTCCTTGCTTTCCCATGTCTCGCAATTTCTTTTCTTCCTCAATTCCAAAATCAAAATCAAAATTTTCCAACAAAATCAACTGTAAAAGTAGCCCAAAAAATCCAGTTGTCAGAGGTTATACATGACATATACATATATATAGTTTTGATTATTCTATTAGCCTTTATAGCATAATATCCAAGTGGGTACGAAGACTTGTTTTGATAGACCCAGAAAAATTCCAGGAAAAAAATCAATAATTCAAGAAAGACCCAGAGTAGTTTGTATATTAGAGTCTCCTAAAGACCACTAAAAAAGCAAAAGTTTCCCACATGTAGTTAAGGGAACCAAAGATGGGTTATTTCAGCAGATAATCTATTCAATACAATGAAGAAAAAGAAAAACACCAATTGAAGGAATCTTGTTCATAATTGGGATGGGAAAAAGAAGGTGAAATGGTAAAGGGAATAGGGGTAGTTTTATGTGTGTATGACTACTAACTTCTTCCTCTTGTTTTCTACTGTATATTGTTTGTGAAGTAATGTTTCAGCTATCTTTGCTAATTTTCTTTATTATTTTGATGTCATTTGTAATCTTTAGTCTTTTTTTAAACCCTCGACCAATTGGCGAATATTAATTATCGTGTTTGACTGGGTTTAAAACTTAATGTATTGAAAAAGTATTAACGGAAAGAGTAAATTTGAAATTCTTGCAAGTTTGATTTATATTTTGATATACAGCAAAACACATTAAGCCCATATTTGAGCCCCATTCTTTCCAAACAATTACATTCTAAAACAGTGATTTGACATCATTTCAATCACACATTTCACAATAAAATATTATTACACGTAAATTCAAATTTTTTTTCTTATTTTTTAACTACACATTTCCTATTAATACACTACTCAAAAATGTATTCTTGTGAAAAAAAATGAAGATCAAACAGGGCTAAAAGGCTAATGAAAACACCAAAACACCAAACTGCACCAAAAAATTGTGCAAAACTATTTCAATGTAACATCAAACTTTGCACCGTTTTGGTACAATTTGTTGTAAAGTGAATAGTATTGTACCAAATATAGTGCAATACTTGGTGTAACACTATTCACTTTACACCATTTTGCATCAAATGGTGCAAAGTTAATTTTACCTTTTATTTTCATTTTCCAAATAAATTGATCAAGAATATTTGTGTCATTTGTGTTATATATTTTTTAATAAAAAATAAAGAAAATGATTAAACACTGTTTATTTGTTGTAATGATTGGAGATGATTTTTAGTTTGATACAAGATTTAATGTAAAATGGTGCATAATTTACCTTAAATTTTGATGTAGGGTTGGAAATAGTCTAATTACCCATATCCATCCAGTTGACTATGACATAGTTCATCTTTTCAAACCCATCAGCCAAAGATAAGGGAAAAAAAACTTACATTTAAATAATGGCTGCTCTATAATTTTTTTTTTATTAAAAATATTATTATGTATTAACATTTAAAAATGCCCAAATAATGGTTGAAAAAGAAAGACAAAGGACATTTGCAGACAGCATCAAAAATAGGAGAAAGAACCAAAGATAGTTTGTTTGGACTTTTTTTTTTTTTTTCCTTTTTATTTCTCTATAGTCTATACCCTGCAGATAATTGAGAAAAATAATATGTATACATGGTTCTTGTATTGCATGATGTTGATAAATATATTAATTTAATAGTCTTTATCAAGTTATTAATTAAGCCATGATGTGCTGTTTGGTATTGGTTATCACAGTCACAATTTTAACCATTGATCTGGTATTGCTTCAAGAAATTTATTTGTGGGCCCCATGTGATGTGTCATGCACTCACCTTAGATTATTACAAACATTTTGGTTTTGGAACCAACTTTGTACCATTTTTAGATCCAATCTTTAGTTGGTATTAACCACAATTGACTCCCTTTAAATAAAAGAATTTTGAAGGTTAAAACTTGAATTTTTTAATTGTAGGATATCTAAACTATAAGGGTTATTTATGACAATGGTCACTAAGTTTGGAGTTAATTTTAAAATGCTTACTGATTTTTTTTTATTTTTTTTTTACTATAGTAGTCGCTATAGTTTTTAAGAATTACACTAATAATTACTCGATTAAAAAATAGTAGCGTTAAATTCTATGTTGCGTCGTTAAATGTCAACTTGTACACAAATGGAGTTATATATTATGTTAGTCCGACAGATTAACTATGTCAATAGTCACTAAGGCCCTGTTTGATTATACCAATTTGTCATGGAACTAGGCAAATATTTTTCATTTTCTTGGTTTTGACTGTTTGATTTGCCAATTTTGTCATGGAAAATGTTTGTCACCAACATTCTAGGGAAGCATAAAAGTAGGAATTTATTTTCTTATGATTTTGGTAGGAATTTATTTTCCATCTTGTTGGGTGTTTTTTTTTTTTTTTTTTTGGCAATGGAAACATATTCTAAATACAATGGTAAAAAAATTTATCCATTTAATTGACAATTTGCATGAAAAACGAAGCCAAACAAACACCAAAAATTCATGAAAAATATTTTTTTTTATTTTTTATTTTTTTTACTTTTTGGCAATCCAAACAAATTTTAATACAAATTGTAAAAAAAATTTATCCCAAAAAGTAATCATTTGCATGAAAAATAAAGTCAAACGGATTAGGTGAAAAATTATACCAATCAAACACCATTAATTAGAATTCCCTCTAAAACAAATTTTAAGTAAATCACTTCTCTGCCAAACATTTTATTTGCCATCCATTTTTCATATTTCTATCAAACGAACCCTAAGATCTGAAATGAATTTCAAGAACATTGGAGTATAGTTTTTAAGAATTACACTAATAATTACTCGATTAAAAAATAGTAACGTTAAATTTTATGTTGCGTCGTTAAATGTCAACTTGTACACAAATGGCGTTATATATTATGTTAGTCCGATAGATTAATTATGTCAATAGCCACTAAGATCTGAAATGAATTTCAAGAACATTGAAGTACTAGTCACTAAAGTTTCTAATGGGTATATAATAATGGTCACCTAGTTAAAACATTAACGTTATACAATGTTTTCTCCCCCAATTTCCTCCCAAGTTTATAGTTAGCCTAATTCCCCAAGTTCATTCCCGATTTTTCCCGTCGCCTTTGATCTACGATTCTCCATTAAACAATATATTAGATATTGCCTAAAAATTTGCGATTTCTCATTTCATTCTTCTTTAATTGACCTAAATTTCTCTAATTTAAGGTTCTACAACCCCAAAAGAAATTGGAAATAGAGTTCAAGTTGCAAAACTTTGTTGTTTCCCAATGTACTGTAGGACAAGCTGTAAGATGAAGATTTCATGGACTTGAGCTTATTCAGATTTCAGGTCATCAACTTGAGCTTATTCAGATTTCAGGTCATCAAATTTCGAGAAAAGATCACGATACTAATAGGGTCTATTACGCCTCACCACCTCGCCACATAGGCCCCATATGACTGACCCCCTAAAGCCCTTGCTATGAAGCCATGTGAAATATGGGAGTTTGTAAATTCGAAGTACCGAAGCCTTAGTTACCCAAACAGTCTCATGTTTGCGACGAAGCTCCGAAGTCTTCCTGTTGAAGTGGTGAAGCTCAACAAAGGTCAAAACTGAAGCTCAAGTGATGACCCACACGTAAAGATCTCGAATTTATGTATGATCCTTTTAGAAGTATTGATGAGACCTTGTAATGAGTGGATTATCAAGTCTTGTCAATTTAGATTGTAAGTTGGTTGCTCCCTGCAAGAGCATTAAATGTGCCACATGCTATCAAATTCAAATGAATGTCCAGGATTGGGTGCTTTTGTTAAGGAGATAAGGTCACGTGTATCTTCATCCAATGAACACTATTTCGTTTGTAACACTATAAATACTCAATCGTTGTATCATTTAATGACTAATGCAACTCAATACACTAAAAGCAAAACTTGTGCTCGACTCGGGCTCGTCAAATGCCCATGAGCCGAATTTTGACGAGCCGAGTTGACTCTGCCCGATTGCCACCATTAGTCGCACTCCAAATGAGGGCAAGGACTTTTTTTTTATCATGAAACGTGTTTCTCTTGTTTTCTTAGATAAGATTGAACACAATCTGGTTTAAAACATTTTTATCCTATTCTCAAATCAAATTGTTTAAAACAATTTTTTTTAGAAACTTGTTTAGAACCAATCAAATTGATGTTTCCTAATGAAGAAAATTGTCCATAGCCAACCATCATTTTGTAGTCCAAAATGGTTGTAGGCCACATTTGAATAAATAGTACAAATGGTTAGGTTTGATTTTTTCAAACTGCACATGTTAGAATTACAAATTGTTGACCAAATTGATTCAAACTAGTGATTGCAAAACCATAAATTTTATCAAATATTTAGTGTTTGTTTTTATTCACAAATTCCAAACGTGTTTAGATTTGATTTAAGAATCAAATTGTTGAAGGGTTCAAATTGATTCAAAGTGATTTGTTCAGCAACAATTTTTGCATATCAGAGGCCAAACCATAAATTTTATGAAATTTTTAGCCCCAATTTGAGTCCATTATCAAAAAATTCATTTTTTTTCTCAACTCGTATTCAATTAATTTTTTTTTCTCAAATTCGTATTCAACCACATATTCTTCCAATAAAAATGAATTTGCACGCAAACCCAAATTTTTTTTCCGACTTTTTAACCACATTCTCCGAAAAAAAAAATAGTAAATATACAAGCGGGTCAATCACTACTTAAGAAAATGTAATGGTAAATGACATTTTTATTTATTTCAAATTTGTAATTTTGAAGTTGAATTTTTTATTTTGATTCACTGAGTTATAAAAATAATATACATATTTATTAAAAAAAATAAAAATTGAGTTTGATTCTTGATTCTGATTTTCGATTCTAGAATCAGAATTAGAATCAAATGGTTCTTGGTTCTAACAACCAAAATCATCAAAAAATTTCTAAGAACCGAATCGAATCGAACTGCTCAATTTGTTTCAATTTTTGTTTAATTTGATTTGATCAGATCATTTTGTCCACCATTAAATTAGTCTACTTAAATTTTCAATTCCACAAGACACATTGTGATTTCCTAGATTTATTCATTGGTCACGTTTCGTATTGGGGGCAACCCTCTTTTGTCATCAAACTTTACTTAAGTGAAATAGCATTTTCCTTTGAGCAAAAGAACTTGTACGAATGCATTCTTGTCGAAGTTTATGTAATTTTATTCATACTTAGAAGCTCAAGAAAGTAGACAATGTGGATGAGGAAACACGATCATTATGACAGGTCTTTGCCTCGGGAAGTAAAATAACACGAGATGAAAAGTAACGTGCATCACACATTAATTAGGAGTTAGGACTGATCAAATCCTCAATCGAAGAAGCAATCAGAGAATAACACGACGAAACTCCAACCAACACTTTGTGACAACTGAACAATACTCAAATAAAACAGCATATGGAGACTGGCAGGCAATCGCATTCAAAACGACAATTTAGCTTTATTTGATTTTCGTTATTTTTAAAATATATTTTTTTTCATTTTATTTTTAATTACACATGTTTTAATAAAATAATATTATACATAAATAAATAAAAAAATATATTTTTTAATCACATATTTTTCCATCAAAATACATTCAGAAGAAAAAAAATACTGCTCAAACAGGCTCTTAATTCCTTCCAAAAGAAATAAATATGAATGGTCAAGAAGGAAACATAAATATCTCAAATATTTGAAATTTGCAGTCTCCAAAGATTTTTCTTTTTCAAAGTTAAACAATTCTTCTGAAGTTAAATACTCGAATGGATATCTGAATCAAGAACCGATGAATTTGGTTCGATTATCAATTCTAGATCAAGAATCGAAAAATCAAATAAAAATCGAAAATTTTTAATTTATTTATTTTAAATAAATAAATTTTTTTTCTAAATAAATTTGCTAACTAGTTAATTTAACTCAAATCCAAAGATATGATTTCCCTAGTTTTAATTTTTAGTCCAAGCACGACTTAATCAAATTGACTTAAATTTTACTCAAATCTATTATTCTATCTTAATTTTTCTGTGATTTTAATAATTAAATTTATGAAGAACTCAACAAAGAAATACTAAAAATACTAAAATTAGACTACGTTATTTTAAAAAAGCTAATATTGAATATGTCGTTAATTGAATTAATGTAACTTTATAAATATTAAACAATTTAATTATAGTACGAAACTTGAGAATCAAATAGAACCTAACCAAATCCAAATGTTTCCATAATTAAATTTAGAATTAACGACTCCACTTACTAAATATTCGAAAATTTTGAATCCAATCCAATTCTCGTTAGAACTGAATCGGACCATATTCAACCCTAAAATTAGTGCTTCATATCTGTATGTATGTGTCTATATATATATATATATATATATATATATATATATATCACAATTTACAAATTTATTTATCAAACTGATCCAAAATTTCACAAACCAAAATTTGGCAAAAAAAAAAAAAAAAACCTCCTAACCTCTTTTTGCCATTAACCAATATTATAAAAGCACAACCATTTAAATAGTGAAAATATTTTGTTACTAACTTACATTACATAAACACGACTGTTTATATAGTGAAGATATTTTAATTCAAGTTATTGTTACCTCATCAATTTATAAAAAATAATAAAAATCTGTAAACAATGACGTACATTCTTGTTTCCAAAAGTTCCAAATTCATTATGATGAAAATTGACAACTGAACATTGGTGTTTTTTAATGTTTCAAGTATCCTGGTGAATATCCTACAACTTTTCCACCCCTTTACACATACCCAAATCATAACATGTTTTATCAATAGTTTATTCCCTAACATCTTCACATGCTTAAACAATTCTAAATTGCTTTCCTCTTTAAAAGTAACACATTGTAAGGAACAAATAACCTTCAATCCTTGAGAATTTTTTCAAAATGAGGTACGATTTGAGAGAGAGAGAGAGAGGAATTACATGTCACATGTAGGTACAAATAACATAAATTTCAACTGCTATAACATTTGGGTCACAAAAGAAAACTAGTTATCTAGCATACTGCCTACATCATTGCTGCTCAGCTAACTCAGTTTCTCCTCTTCTTTTTCTTCTCTTCCTTCTCCCGCGCATTCCTTAACTACACAGTAAAATTTGAGGAGGTCAGTCCAAAACATGATACGATCATATGCAACAGATCCAAATATTTCAAAATATTCACAATATTAAAATCCTAGTGGTTACCATAATGATGAGGATTCTTATAAAGACAGCGCCAAAATCAGTGAATAGGGTCAGGGCGTGTCTCACGTAGTCAAGATCCCCGAAGTGTGCCTTCTCAATTATGTCCTGGGTGTCAACGACGATATAGCCCACAAACACCAAAAGACCAAAATACAACTGCAAGATAACAAGTATATATGCTATCAAACTTTTGTAATAATTTCTACTTTGCATTTTCACAGAAAACTAAAAAGGATAATACCTCAAATTTGAAAAGGGCCATAGAACCACCAAAAATTGAAGACGCGAAGTGCAACCAGAAGAGGATGGAGAGACCAGAAGAAAGTAGGCCCCCAAGGTATAGGTACTCTCTACGCCTCGCTACCAAGGCAGCTGCCGAAAAGCAACCAAATGCCAAAGCACAACCAACAAAAGCACCAAGAACAATGCTACAATAGAGAAAATCATGCATCAGATGAACATTAATAGGACTTAATTGAGAAAAAATAGTTAAATACTGCATCTTCCAACAATCTTTAAATGGTTAAAAATTACAAAAGGATATAATATATGTTTCTAGAATGCCAAAATGAGACTGGCCTCACAGGACAAGTGCTCAAGAGGGAAGACATAGAGATGATACCATAAAATAAAAAATGAAACAGGATTTGGTGGAATTTATCCTTGAAGCCAAAACAAGGGATCTTCGTTTTATCATACAATAGATAACTTAATTCATCATCTAAATGACTCAAGGCAAAGTGACAAATCAGCAAATCATTCCAAATCACTTCTCAGTCTAGTTGTACACGTTTTTAGTTATTGAAAAGATACTATGCACAGGTCAACAAATAATTCTTATAATGTTTCTTCAGCTGAACAAAATCTAATTTGTAAATAAGTCAATAAAGGAAATAAAAAACTTAAATATTCACAAATATACTCATAAAGCTCAAACGTAAAATCCCAAAAAAGCATGATTTAAAAAAAAAAAAAAAAACCAAATACTACAATTGATTCAGAATAGAGCACAGAAACCATACAAACTTATTGAGGATACATACCTCGGGTCAAAGTCAATAGCCGATTCAATCAGAGGACCAATAGAGGCCCCTTGAAAGAGCGCAGTGGCCATAAGAAACGAAACCCTTTTTTGCTGTTCATTATCAAGATGTATAATAAATTAGAAACAAGACTTGTCCACCTCTTAAAATTAAACAATGAACAACGAAAGCTATACCTCTTCATAAGGAGGCACAGAGAATAGCCAAATGATGCTACCCACAGATGCTAAGGTAGTAAGAAAACCTCCAATATTCCAAAGGATATGAAGGTAAGCCCCAACAGCTGATGCTATTAAAGCGCAGCATAGTGAGAGATAGACCTGAAATCAGACAATCTAATACATGAGTCCCCATCATTTATCTTTTTTGAATTTTAACAGAACAAAAGCTATGTATAAAATATATCATTAATCAAATAAAATAAAACAAATGTAATTAGAGGAAACTGAAAAGGTAGAAAAAACATGATAAATTCCAATTAGTGGACTAATGTTAATGGACCAGTTCAAAGGAAAAGTGGAAACCGTAGTTTATATTATTTTCCTTTAAAAATGATGGAAATAAAAAGAAACAGAAGCTTTGAACTTCGGATACTAAGCTTTAAAGTGAAGGATGGGAAAACCAAGAGCAAAGAAAAGTATATCAGCGTGCTTCCCACGTATATAGAGAACAGAAAAGATTATAAAGAGATTACTAAAAGCACATAAACTTCTAGCAGAGTTAGATATTCCATATTTTTCAAAACAATAACTCAAATTCTGCCAGGCAATATGTAAATTAACCCTCATCTATATTAACGTAATTGATCAGTAGTTCCTTCATTTCAACTTTAACTTATATAATCGCCCAAACCTTTATTGGGGCCAAAAAACTGAATTACATATAAACATCAATATACATTTAGGCATGGTATTAAACTAATTGATCAGTTAATCAGAATTTTAAACTTATATAACCGTGCAAACCCTTACTCTATGTTTTGGGTCAAAGAACTCAATTTTGTGCAAACATCAATTCTATCGCGTTAAGAAAATTTCCAATTCATGTTGTCCAGATTCAATCAACTCTTCTTAAAAAATCTCAAAATTTCTCAAGAATCAAAAAGAAAAGGAAAAGAAAGTATAATGAGTAAAAAAATTGTTTTTAGGCATAAAATAACCTAATTGATCAATTAAGGTGAACTATTGGATCGTCCAAACCCTAACACCAACTACTAAATCTCATAAAAACATAAATTCATATTGGAATTAAAACATTTCTAAAATTCACGTTTCCCTATAGTCAACCAAATTTCACAGGAAAACCTAAAAATTTCCCCCAAGAATCGTAAATAAAAGAAAAATCAGAGAGAGAGAGAGAGAGAGAGAACCTGTATGAGATGAGTTCGAACGACTGGTGAAATCTGGCGGAAATTCTTCAGCGAATTGTAACTCCAACGGTTCCCAGAGGCCGATTGGGAGTCGAAGAACGATGCAAATGTGTCCATTCTTGGGATCAACTCAGTTTCTCACACAACTGACAGAGATGAAATCTACCTTTTATCTATCACAATTCGCAGAATTAAAGGTGATTTTTCAGAGAGACTTGTGTAATTTGAAAATTTGTTGAAGATCCGTTTATATATTGGCGAGTTTTGCTGTTTCTATAATCTACTGGAATTTACTAGAATGACCATTGCTAATATCTATTTTATTTTGTTATTATTAATTATAACTCCGAAAGCACTTATGCTTAATTATTAATGAATCATTTAACTTCTGTTTCACAAAATATATAGCTGTGTTTAACTTTCTTTATAGCTTGTTTAGCCATGTTTATAATTGATTTATTTATTTGTTTTTATCTGTTTTTGACATCATGCTGCATAAGCATATTGTAGAGGAAAATGGCTAAAAATCACTTTTGAATATTCCACAATCAATTTATTTTATGACTGAAATTTCATTTAATATATTTACCCTACACAAATTATTTAATGTCATTATTTTCGTATATAAAATAGGGAAGAATACGTAATTATAGAAGTTTTAAGATATACTTTTAAAAATAAAAGCTTGTGAAAAAGTTTCAAAAATCAGGTGATCATATTTTATAACGGGTTAATGTCACAACAACGTGTCAAAAGGTCACAATAAAAGACAATTATGTTCACGGTCATAGATAGCACAAGTCACAATCACAAAGACACATTGTGAGTCACAATTGCACATTATTTATTGATCACGAATTATATATTTTATTGATCACATATTATTTATTGATCACAAATTAATCATTTTATTGGTCATAGCCATCAAAACAATTGGTTACAAATGCTCTTCACTCACCCCAACCCACCCCCGCCGGTATAGGCACCAACTGGACGTCATGTCACTCACCACCATCGTCAGCAACACCACCATCTACACCAGCATTACCACTGTTCGTTAAAAAAGTACAAACTGCAGGTGCACGTTCAAGTAATAAAGTGAACTTTCTGAATTCGAGTTGTCGATCTCTATAAGAATGTATACTTTCGATTACACAACTTTAATTAATTTAATTCTAACAATAAAAAGAAACATACAATAGAGATTTGGTTTTGGAAGAAAACTAAAAATTTACAAAATAAGAAAATATAAAAATCTTAGAAATTTAGGAGGAAGACGTGGTTGAGATTTATGATTCCGCTTAATCGCCCCCTAATTAATTTCTTTAAAAGTCAATTAATAAATTACTCATTTACGATATTAGACCTTATTTTTCAATTTTAGTTAATTAACTTTCTGGAGCGAATTAACCCGATTTAAACTATTATATCTTCATGTTGATTCAAATTTCAAACCAAACAATCGCATTAAATATTTATGAAAATAATTTAATGGATCACCTAAAGTTAGAGGTATATCTATATCATCACACAAATCAAGATTTCTACCATTTGATCTAAAATGCACGACTTTTTTCGAACGATGTACAAATCACTAAAAATAATCAATCATTGGTCATATAAATAAAAATGAAAATGAAAGAAATACAATTGTAGAAACACATGAAAATAAATATTTAAATATTAAAGAGCAAATATTGAAATTAATCAAAGTTAGTTTAAATTTCAATCATAAATCTCAACACAAGAAATTAGCTAATATTATATATATGATAACAAAGGAGAACATTTATCCAATACTTCACAAATGATAAAAAAATAATAAAGAAAAATGCAAGAATAAAGATGAACCCCTTTCTTCTTGGATTTTTACTTGGATCTTGAGTTCCTCAATTCTTCTCCGGATTTTCTTTGATTTTATTCTCTTTGTTGTGTTATTGATTTGCAAACAAAGTTACGTGTATTGAATTTTTATTTTACATGATCTTTTACGTACACTCGCAATAGAGGGTGGGGACCATATGTTTGAATTTTTTTATTCGCGTGGGCATCACGCGTGTGAGAGTAGATAACCAATTTGATAATTCAAATTCGGTATAAATATCTTTATCCATTAATTTGCTCCAAAATATCAAGAAAATTTGAAAGAAAATGAAAGGAAAAGAAAATTAAAATAATAATTAAAAAAATAAAAAAAATTACCCAGCGGCAGACCGTTTTCAGGTTCAAAATCCTAGGCAAAATCAGAATTTGAAGCTCAAGTCCCTGAAATTTCAAAAAGTGACAAAAAGGTCCCATTTTTTTAAATTTACAATGGCGCCTAGGCGCTGCAACAAGAAAAATGGTTTCCTTTTGCAGCCAAATCCTAAATAATTGCACGTTAGATCTCTTAACTTTGATTTTGTATAATTTGATCCTCAAAATTTGAATTCATATCAACTTTTCACTACACAAATTGTAGCCCAAGGTCCTCAACTTTTGATACTTGTGTACTTTGGTTCCCAACTTCACAATTTTGGTCATTTTCTTCTCCTTTTTGCCTAGTTCTATTTCTTTTTGAAATTTTTACCCACAAAAACAATAATTACGTAATAATGTGTAAAAATTCGCTCATTTAATCAATATTTAAACTTATTTATGTATTAAATAAATTTGCAAAAACACACTTATCAACCACCAACAACCGAAAAAACTATGACTAATTCGCCTATCGAATTAGATCAGAGGAGGAATAATCTACCGCAAAACCACCCCAAAACCATCGTTGTTGTGTGTGATGATGAGCCTCGTTGAGCGTGACACTACGATAGTCCTTCGAACGATGTTGCAGTCATCCCGTGACTCCAGAAGTGATCGGAGAATGAAGAAGGTGAGAAGTTTTGTAAACTTTTATTTGGATAGAAAATGAATTAAGATTAAGGAGTAGGGTAAGTAGTGTAGGGTGGAGTGGGTATACCTAACCTTGAATAGAAATCTGATCTTTGAAATAATAAGGGTCTGTTTGATAACCAAAAATTTTTCCGAGAACTAGGAATCGTGTTTCATTTTCTTGCTTTTGCGCTGTTTGATAGCCTTTATTTTCCATAGAATCGGTTTTCAGCCTTTTCCAAGGTACAACCACTTGAAGCGTGATTCCGTGAAAATCAATTCCTTGCTATTTGGTGGGAATTGGTTTCCACTTTTTTTTTTTTTTTTTTTTTTTTTAGCAATAGAAACAAATTCTAAGATAAAGTGTAAAAAAATTTATCCATTTAATTGACAAAATTCATACAAAACAGAGTCAAACGTAAAAATAAAAAATAAATTTTTTATTATTTTTTATTTTTTATTTTTTTTGGCAATCTAAACATATCTTGTCCCTAATGGTAAAAAAAATTATCTATTTAATTGACAATTTGCATGAAAAATAAAGTCAAACGTATTATAATAGAAATGTGAAAAATTATACCAATCAAACACTTTTAATTCAATTCCCGGTAAAACAATTTCAGGCAATTCAATTCCCTAGAATTCAATTCATTTTCCACCCTTACAATCAAACGGACCCTAAGTTAAAATATACGATAAGGTGTAATTTTCTTTATAAGGTGTAATTAAGGCCCGGTGTGGCCCCCATTCTTGATTGAAATCCTGCAGAGTTTCGGTCGACCGAAGTTCAGTTCGGTCGACCGAAGTTCAGTTCGGTCGACCGAAGTTGTTAGCTATTTTTCACTTCTTCTTTGTTGGTTTTGAACAACCAATTTCTCAACAATCCCCCACTTGTTCAAAATTAACAAGTCTCATATTCAACATGAACGATACTCATGCCTAAGGATTAGATATCTTTCGATTTGAATCTAACCATAGTGTAATTCTAACAAAGTAAAGTCGGAATCAAAGGTAGCTCGAAGCTTTGAACCAATTATTCCATGTGACAATACCGGTAAGAACACACACACGAGTACCAAGTGTTCTCAAGTTCCTCAAACTCGCTTAGCGCTTTTATGGCCTTGCGCTCATCCTTTTCGACAAACTTTTAAGAGAGTAACTCTAGCTCTCTATTGAGGCGGCACCACCTCGAAGTTCGTCTAGGTGAAGTTCTTCCAGCATCTTTATTACTTTTAGAGATGCTTGTGCTCTTAGCACTGAACTTCATTAAGAGCTTGAAGCTCAACCCTTACTTCAGTAACAACCAGCATTATATAACTAGGATAGGGTTATCGCGGATTTGAATAATGCTGAAGCTATCCACATATCAAATGACTTGTTGTTACCCTTTGAACCCGTGGATTACCTTTTGAGTAATGACAGGTAGGGTTGCTGTCATTGGTGAATCTTTTTATTTTAAGAGTTTCAACCCCATCCTACTCGATGTAGATGTTACTAAATCTCGATTTAGAGGTTTAGTTAGAGGATCCGCTAAATTCTCGATAGATTTAACATAATTTAGGGAAATTATTCCATCTTTGATTAATTTCCTTATGTAGTCATGTCTAAGACTCATATGTCTAGACTTTCCATTGTATACCTCATTGTATGCTTTTGCTAATGTGGCTTGGCTATCACACAAAATAGATATTGAAGATGTATTCTTCGGTCCCAAAGGTATCTCATAAAAGAGATCCTTAAACCACTCAACTTCTTTCCCGGTATCCGATAATGCTACGAATTCGGATTCCATGGTCGAGTGCGTTATACATGTTTGTTTCTTTGATTTCCAAGAAACAACTCCTCCTCCAAGAGTGAAAACCCAACCGGAAGTGGATTTATTCTCACCCGTGCTAGATATCCAACTAGCATCGGTAAATCCTTCCAATACAGCCGGGAACTTAGTATATTGTAAACCTAAGTTCTTGATTTTCTTTAAATACCCAAGAACCCTTCCAATTGCCTTCCAATGGTCATTGCCTGGATTGCTAGTAAACCTACTAAGTTTACTAATTGCATATGCTATGTCTGGTCTTGTGCATTGAACTGCATACATAAGACTCCCAATGACACTTGCATATTCTAATTGAGCAATTGCCCTTCCATCATTCTTTACAAGTTTTGAACTTGGATCAATTGGGGTACTTGCTTCTTTTATGTTCAAGTGTTTGAACTTATTTATTACATTCTCAACATAATGTGATTGACTTAAATGGTAACCCCCACTAGTCTTTGTGACTTTGATACCCAAAATGGTATCCACTTGTCCAAGATCCTTCATCTTAAATGTGGAAGATAGAAACCTCTTTGTTTCTTTTATTCCATCCATGTGATCACTCATAATCAACATGTCATCAACATATAAACATATAAATATCACATAATCATCACATACTTTTGAATATAAACATTTATCTACACTATTATGTTTAAAACCAAACGAAATTATAGCTAAGTCAAATTTCTCATGCCACTTTTTAGGTGCCTGTTTTAAACCGTATAACGATTTTACTAACTTGCACACTTTATGTTCATTTCCGGGTAGAGCAAAACCTTCAGGTTGCTCTATATAAACCTCCTCATCGAGATCCCCATTCAAGAATGCCGTCTTGACATCCATTTGGTGAACATGCAAGTCATGTATCGAAACTAGTGCAAATAATATCCTTATTGATGTTATTCTAACTACCGGTGCATATGTATCAAAATAATCTATTCCTTCTCTTTGTCGATATCCTTTAGCTACTAATCTAGCTTTAAAGGTATTTAGAGAACCATCAACATTGTATTTTCTCCTGAATACTCATTTACATCCAATAGGTTTGGATCGGGGTGGTAAATCGACAAGCTCCCAAGTATTATTTGACATTATTGAATCCATTTCATCTTTGATTGCATCTTTCCAAAACATGCTATCACGAGAAGTCATAACTTCTCTATAAGTTTTAGGATCGGTTTCCACATGTAGAACAAATGGAATTGTTCTTACGACATTCAATTCATTTCCTTCTACTAAGTAGAAGGAAATACGTTGAGAATCAATTTCATCCGGTCCTAAAGACTTCTCAATTCGAGTTCTTTTGCTTCTTCGTGGCTCACTTGACTCATCAACACCTTTAGAAGATGTTTCATCTTGTGTTCCACTTGAACTAGGGATATCTAAGAGATTTTCCCTCAATTCATTATCCGAAGATAACGAATCCTCAAAGAACTCTACATCACTTGATTCAATAATCACATTGGTCTCCAAGTTTAATAATCTATATGATTTACTATTGCTAGCATATCCAACAAAAGCACATTTAATGCCTCTTGGACCCAACTTGGTCCTATTAGGATTTGTGTTCTTACAATAAGCAAGACACCCCCACACTTTGAAGTATCCAATGTTAGGTTTTCTTCCTTTCCAAGATTCATAAGGAGAAACCTTAGTTTGTTTAGAAGGAATTCTATTCAATATCCTACATGCACTTAACAAGGCCTCACCCCACAAATTAAATGGCAACTTAGCATAGGTAAGCATGACATTTATCATTTCAACTAAAGTTCTATTTTTTCTTTCAGCTAAACCATTTTGTTCCGGTGTTCTAGGTGCCGAACATTGGTGAATTATGCCATGTTGTTCACAAAAATTGTTGAAATCACTAGAAAAATATTCTCCACCTCTATCACTTCTTAAGGTTTTTATTTTCTTATTTAAGTGATTTTCAACCTCATTTTTATATACTTTAAATATATCAAAAGCTTCACTTTTATGTTTCATTAGGTAAACATATGTGTATCTAATACAATCATCAATAAAGGTAATAAAGTACCTATTTCCACCTCTAGTTAACATGCCATTTAATTTACAAATATCCGTATGAATTAATTCTAAGATACTAGATGTTATTTTTACACTTTGATAAGACTTTTTAACCATCTTTGCTTCTACACAAGTTTTGCATTTAAAAACATCATTTTCATCATATAAAATTAAGTCACATTTCATCATACGTTTCATAGTACTTTTTTCAATATGTCCTAATCTAGCATGCCATAATGAAAATAAATCAACAACATAAGCAAAGTTATTTTTATTTTCATTCAATTTGTCAACGGTACATAATTTGACAATTCCTTCACTAGAATAGCCTTTTCCAACAAATTTCCCATTTAGGGATAATACAAGTTTTCCGGATTCAAATACACTTTTGATACCCGATTTTCCTAAGAGATTTCCACTAACCAAGTTTCTAGTCATGTCGGGAACATGTAGTACATTGGTCAAGGTAATGGTCTTGCCGGAAGTGAAGATGATATCCACACTTCCCTTTCCAATCACTTTAGATCGAACCTCATTACCCATTTGAATCTCTTGGTCTCCATCAACTTCATGATAAGTCTTGAAAGAAGATTTGTCATATGATACATGTATTGTAGCACAAGTATCATACCACCATCCGGGAACTTTTCCCTTGATTGCATTGATTTCACAAATGGTGGCCACAATTCTATCTTCTTTTGTGGAGTTCACTTTGCCCTCGAAGTTGTTTTGTTTTCGGTGTCTACAATCTTTTGCATAATGTCCAGATTTTCCACACACAAAACAACCTCCTTTTGTCTTCTTCTTGAACTTGTTGAAGTTCGTTGAAGGCTTCCTTTTGTTGGATTTTGTTGGCGGTTCCGTTTTCTCAATTGCATTAGCTTTAGAAGTGCCTTCAAAAGAGTTTTCACTCTTATCACGCATTCTTGACTCTTCTTCAATTCGCAAATGTTTTTGCAATTGTCCTCGGAACTATGCATAATTTTCTTCCGATATCCTTTCCAAGTGCCGGGGAGTTTAGCAATAATTGCGCCCACTTGAAAGGTCTCCGGGATTTCAATCTTTACCGCCTTCAATTTGTTGACTAATACTTGCAATTCATGAATTTGGGGAAGCAAGGGAATGTTTTCAAGAAATTTAAAATCGAAGTACTTAAAAATTAAAAATTTCTTGGTACCTTCTTCTTCCGCTTTGTACTTACTTTCCAATGCATCCCATATTTCTTTTGGCGACGTTGTATTGGTGTATAGATCATACAACCGATCCGACAACGAGTTGAGAATATGACCGCGGCATATCAATTCATCATCTTCACGCTTCTTTCTATTCACCCTTGATTCATCGGTGTCTTTGTCGGATGGTTCGGGTAGATCTTCCAAGTTCGGATCAAGCACATAGAAAATCTTTAGCGCCGTAAGAAGGAATTTCAACTTATCTTGCCATCTTGTGAAGTTCGTGCCATCGAAGCGATCCAAACGAACCAAGTCTTGATTCATCAACTTTATAGTAGCCATTGTTGTTTCACTCTCCATTACAGGAATATTGTTTGAGATTGTTGGAAATAATACCTTCGAGTAGGAGAATAAACAAACCGAAATAGCAACAAGGATTCAAGAACAAGAACTTCGATGTAAAGGCTCAACCGCGTGATCGCTGTCCTCAAACAATATTTGCCCCTTCTCCAGTAAATTCGAGATGCTTAAAGGTTTTCCGGCAAATGGTTTGAAGGATTGATAAAGCCTTGTAGTAGAAATATAAAGCACAAAGTATTTCTACCAACAAAACTTGAGAAACACAATAAAGATGTAAGAATGAGTAAGAAATTAATTGATCTTGTTTATGGAGATTGTAATAACATCAAAAGTGTTTATTCATTGAACTAGACCCCTCTATATATAGGCCTAGTTCATATTCACGAAATGGTGCCAAAAACCAAGTGAAAAGCCTCCAAAAATGAATTCCCAACGGCAAAAAACCGTCCAACGGTCACAGATTTCGGTCGACCGGTTGGTCAACCAAATTTTTTCGATCGACCGAAAGGTCAACCGAAAACTCCTGCAGCTTCTTGATTGAAATCCTGCAGAGTTTCGGTCGACCGAAGTTCAGTTCGGTCGACCGAAGTTGTTAGCTATTTTTCACTTCTTCTTTGTTGGTTTTGAACAACCAATTTCTCAACATCGACTTCCACCTAGCTCTTACGGTCAAGTATATATCTGCCTCCAATCCCTTATCCAAATTCTTCTTTGAAGGGTTCCCACCTGAATGCAAATCTCTTGTGGGATTGACACCCAAATAGGGGAGGGGATGAACTAGTCTATTATATACATTGATATATTTATCAAGTGGAAATTTCTACTAGCAGTAAATAACAACAAAAATATAAAGGATTTGAAATTTATGTAAACTTCCATGAACTACTTATTTTACATTACTACAACAATTAAGTAGTGAAAGATTATTTAAAATGTTCACAACATTAGTTCAGCTGTCTGAGACTGTCCATGTTGGATATGAGTAATTCCAGAGTCTAGATTTACCCCTTGTCTTTGCAGCCTATGCCTTCTAATAGTCTCATGGCACGAAGAGAAAAACTCGTGCCTAAGAGCTTCCTCTGCACTGATCCTCAATCTTGGATTTACTGTTAAACACTTATCGACAAGGTCAAAAAGTGATCTTGGTATAGACTCGAGGAAATCTGATCTTCGTGTATTACGTTCACACCAATCTCGAAGTTTTACCGATGGCAAGTATTTCATATCAAACAAATCCTGTTACGAGATGGTAATCTTCATAGGAATTCAAATTAAAGAAAGGATATAATTCAAGTAAGAGTTGGATTGAGTACTACCACTGGGAACAATGATTCGCAGTTGTGTATCTTGGCTACTTCCCATAGATCTTCACTGCCCCTCAACTTTGCAATCTCCTTTATGTTCCTGTTTGTGTTACTAATAACGTTTGAGTATATTCTTTATGAACGATGTTAAATTACATGGTATTGTTCTTACTGATCAGGGTCACCAATAAAAGGTGAATGTCCAATCATCAAGTAGAGTAAGGTGACTCCAGCTGACCAAACATCCATCTTTGGGCCCTGATGTAGAGATCTGAACAATACCTGCACAAAATAAATCGTCGTTCAACTCTCAGTAGAATGTAGAGTGAATCATTGGAAAAGGTTGCTCACCATGAAAAGTGCATAAGGAAGAAGAATGCATAAATTCAAACAAAGACAGTGGTAAGGATGAAGTAAACAATACCAAGCTTGTTTGCCTTGTTTATGGAGTTAATCATTATGTTACCAAAAGCCTAATATTTTGAAAATAAGTACCAAAAACGTGCGAAATATGTTGTGAGGGCTCGAGTCATTCCATGTTGTACCATATAACAATTTACTTGAGATTGGTATTACATAATCCAACATCCATTAATACCACTACACTACAATATATGTTTTAGATTCTAATTCGTTACAGAAAAGCAATTGGACTTAAATGACTAAATGGAACAACCATGTAAACATATCTAAGTGACAGTATCTTCAAGTGTCAATGTTATCGTGAAGATCTTAGAATATTTATAAATTAATGGGAAGATTACACGAGCAATTACCTCTGGAGCCCTGAATCCTTTAGTTCCCACACAGGGACCTTCTCGCTTGTGCTTTCCATCACCTGTGAATGGGCAAAACACCATAAATCCTAGTACATAGCTTATCGTCTGCCATTTCAGACCAATTTACAAGAAAGATTCAACTGATAAATACTTAAGAAATGACTGACATACCTTTACTTTTTAGTAATCCAGCACCACCAACAGCAATTCCCGTTGCATGCAAAGACATTGGAGTTGGATAAAAGAATTTACTGTCCACTTTTCCAGGAGGTGCAGAAACTCTCTTTCTCTTAGAAATAGGAACATTAACTGATATTTGATTTGCACCATGCAGTGCCTCCTGAACCAGGCTAATCAATTCCTTCCTTCCTTGGCTTGGTATGGGTTCTCTCAACTTTTCTGCAGATGGAGTCCTAGTGCTTGTGGCATCCTTTGCAGAGGTTATCCCAGACGCATCAGCGCCTTGGCTTTTGATGATATTTCTACTGCCAGAGTCGGCATAAATCTTTTCCTGACCAGACTTCCTTTTCAGGTTCCTATGTAATAAAAGGGACTTGGAGCTTTTTCCTGCATCCTGATTGACTACTTCTGAAACTTTTGTATTTAGAAGCTTTCTATTTCTTGCAATAGGTGGAGATTTGTTGTGGGGAAGCGGAATGTGATCATAGCTCAAACTATGGCCCCCTTTGGAATTATCTGTAAATTACAGAAATCAAAGTTCAAATATTCAGACATAGTGAATGCACGCGAAGAAAAAGGCATAACAAGAATTTGTATCCTCAATTCGTATCAGAGGGGTTTGTTGAAATTTCGTTTTCTCATTTGGGAACTGCACATAATCTTTCTTTGGAGTTAGTTAATAATTAGTTAAATGTTGCTTAAGAATTCGCACGTGAAGAAAATTTGCTTAATTTTTCCAACCAAGAAAGTATAACGAAATCACACTAAAAAAATTAATAAAGAATGAACACTCACCCCTAGTGGTCCCATATTTCTGGTGCAAATCCTGTTGGAAAAAAAAAAATAAAATAAAATTGAATTGATAGTGAAACATGAAATATCAGATTATGCATTTTGAAAAATTTTGCGAGGAGAAAATGCCAGAATGAGGCAATAAAATTTTACAAGATCCACTCACCAATGCAAGATTAAAATCAATGAGATAACCCTTGTTGACCTTTCGGGAGAAAAGAAAGTTGCCGGGTTTAACATCTCTGTGAACAATGCCCTGTAGTCATAAGAAGACTCCATAAGTTCATCTTGCTGTTGAAAATGCCTTCAGTTCGCATGGTAATACATGGATCTTCTCACTTATTCTCACCTGCTTATGTAGACCAGCAAGGGCTTTGAACATACATAAGCCATACCACTGGAGCTGATAAATATCTATTTCTCTCTTCAAGACCTTAAGGATAAAATAAAAGTAAAAACGCAAGAAAACATTATTGACGACAAATAGTACATATGGATTAAAGGCAAATATTTATGATACCTCAGGTCGATCGTGTTCAACATGCTCCAAAACAAGACAATCAGAATTCCCTTGCTTCAATGAACATTCGTATTTAATCACAAAGCTTTTTCCCCTGACGTAAAGTAAAACTCACAAAATTCAAGACCAGTCTCGTCGCTTAAGAAGAAAATACATAAGAATGGATTCTTAGTTTACGGAAATTCAATGCATGTATTATTACCCGAAGCGCTCCAGCATCTTCAGCTCATTGTGCACATGATGTCTGTTAGCATTGGCATGAGGACCTGAAAAAAGAAGAAACGGATAACTGAAAACTGTGAAGCATTTTTATAAGTAAATATGCTTAGATTTCTCCGAAGGCAAGCATGCCCATTCCCCTTTTCTGCTTTAACAAAACCTAGGTTATGAATTGAAGCAACTGGCAAATTTGAAAAGATTCAGCAAGATATAAAGCATTTTCATTTTGATACTTAATGAATTTCTAAGCTACTTTGTGATACCACATGCAGATCAATCTGCAAAGTGATACAAGATAGCAAACATATAAATTGTATTAATATATTATTGGCAGCCTGGCAGGCCAATTTAAAGAACTGTTGCTTAAATAGTCTTGATCCACGATTCAAAATTTCTGTGAGGTTTTCTAGGGAAATACCAATGGGAATCAAAAGTGTATCTCCTGTGATACATTTGTTATTAACAGCGTATTGTACTCAATAGTTTGAATCCTTTGTATTAACAGCAGTCGAGATAACTAATGACTGCCAGGAAAAGCAGCATTGTTCAAGGGAAGGAAGGCATGATTGATGAACCAAGAACTTGATGAGCAGTTATGTTCGCGATGATGCTCAGACTCTTTAGTTTGGACGCCATACCCTTGCCGACTAGACATGACATGGTATGTATCCCATGTCGGATCTTTGAGTTTAGAAGTGGAAACAGCAATCACCATGGGGAAAGTAGAAGTTGCAGGGAGATAAAGAGTGGGTCCACAATTTTTAAAGTAATAAAATAGATTTTGAGGCATAAAACCAAGTGTCCAAATTATTAGTATTAATTCTTCTTAGGCTGGATTCAATCTACTAGTCCTACGGAAAGGAAAAAGAATTTCACACTTTTCCTTTTGGAAAGGCAGGATTAGGGAAATCCTGGTCATTGCAACTTTCTCCGGACCTCCTCCGAGAAAAGCATGAAAAAAAATGGCTCGAATGGTACAATCCCTTCATCACACCAGAATGCAAGGAGTCTTCTAGTAGCTCCTTGGTTTATGATACTCTAAAAATTTTTATATTTGTAAGACGTACTCACATACTTGTGTCCAAATTTTGGATCTTTTTTAGAAATATCCTCATATTCTAAGTTTTAGAGGCAAAACGATTCGACTCTCATAAATATATCTGTATTCATATCCAACACCCATACTTGAGTCTGAGTAGCATAGGTAACACGTATGTGAGCAGGCAGGACAGTTGTGGGGACTGGGGGGTTGAGCTTTTATTTGGCGAATGCACTCCACTAGTTGGCTTAATAATGACTAATGAGAACATACTACAATATTATCTCCAAATGAGCTGTTCCAAGTGTCTTAATCGAGCTCCCAGAGCCATCGAAAGATGTATCATCCAAGCATGCATCTCTCTACTGCATTGTTAAGGTTCATGGACAAGAATCAAGAAAATGATCACTTCTTTCATCAATTTTCTTCTCTACTCTTTGCCCCATATAATACTAGGAAAATAACTAATTCTAAGTATGAAGTGTGGGCTCATATTTTACTACACGAGAATTGTAATATTTAGTATCTGATTATCATTTTTTTATAATGTGAAATCTAAAATCCAGTAAAACAGGTTACAGAAAAGTAGTTAGTTTCTTACATTTGATAGCAAATACCACACCATCAGTCTTTCTTCTTGCCCTGTAAACTGTGCCATAACCTCCTGCAAAAACAGTTGTGAGAGAAGATATGTTCAATGATTTCATGTGCAAAGAACCACTTTCAGAAAAACGTGGATGAGAACTCATAGGTCGTCAAAGGTATCACACCTGAACCCTCTTCTTCTTCAACAATAAACGACTCAAAGTCTGGAAATGTTTTTTCCTCCATTTGGTTCTACAAAACATGCATATATCAGCAGCTTTAATTTTCAAGGTATGATTTTCAATAATATAGAGAATTTCACCATAAACTGTCAAGTAGAAATGCTTAGATGGAGAGAACTAAACAGACTTTCCAATTTCCTGTCGTCATTTCACACTTTTCTGTAGTATTCATATTCTGGCCATGGTTATAGCTTACCTTCTGTTTAATGGAGCTTTGCTTCTTATCTCTTTTAAAATGCTGAAGCTCCACAGGGGGATTAAAATGCCTGTTATTTTCCACGGACTTGCAGATGGCTTGTGTTCCACAATTTTTCGCATCCTTCTGAACAGATTTCAGTGTGAAGGAGGATTTTGCCAACTGCTTCAGATTCTGTAGAGGCATTTCCATTCTCAATTTGTGCCGATTTGGTATTACATTATTGAACCTGGTGGTAATGATCTCTCCAAGATCACATTTTGGTGATTTATCTGCATTAGTTATATCAATCTGCAGATTCTCGTTATCTTTTCTGTAGCTACCAGAATCACTTAATGGTTCTGCTATTTTTCTCATAATTTTTTTGTTTACTGATTCTGGCTTACAACCATGATCAATGGCCTCAGTCTGTGGTTGTGACACTGCCATCTTCTGATCTACTTCTATACAAGATGTTGTAATAAGATTTATATTACCTACCGTTGGTCTGAGAAAATGTGGAAATCTTTCACAAAAAGGATAATCAGATGGACACCTACAGTTATGAACACATTCAAGCTCTTTCCAGTTTCGGTTATCTGCCATCTCTTTATATACGTGTTCAATATTGTCAATTTCATAACTCACTTGTCCAACATTAGGATTGACTATAAGGGAAGTTTTAGACTTGATTTTCTCCAGATTTTGGCAATCAAATGCCATGCCTGATAACATATTGGATGGTGTCTTCATGCTTTTGCCCAATTTTCCATCCAAAAAGCAAGCCTGCAAAAACAATTGGGTTGAAATAGTTGAAAATCAGGTTTAGATTTAGTTTAGTAAAACAGGATGAGAGGCCAAATGAAAATGAAAACGAAAAATGAAAATATTGTATTTCATGAAGAATAAATGATAAACAAGCCACATATAAGATAATATGGCACGAAAGAAGTTTAGATACGTGGAAAACTGAAAAGAACGTTGAAGGTGAGAAACCCATGTAAAAATCACTTGTACATTACACAAACACAAGGAGCGGAGAGCACACTGTTGGATGTGTGGAGCTTTCCCAACGGTCAAAGTTTGAAATTTTTTAAATGTTATAAGGGTACTTTGAAAAATTCGCACATGTATTAGTTCGCCTTAATATTTTCTCATATATAAAGAATATCAGGGCAAATCTCCATTTTGTGTATCATGGTAGAGAGAAAACAAAGAGGCGTAAGTTCAAAACACATGTAATTCTCTTTTTCGACGCAATAGTGCAATTTTGACAACGGCACCTGGTGCAATAGCTCTCACATCGAGAGTGAGGCATGTTACATCGTGTGTTATACTTACTTTCATTTTCTTATTTTGTGTGATTAATTGCTCTTGGTAGTACAAATTATTTGTTTAATCCTAACCCCGACAAGTGAGCAGGTTATGCACACAGAGAGTACTTCAAATTTGAATTTGAAGATTATATAATGAATGATGAGTTAGGAAAACTAAAACTTCATTGGCATACAGGTTTATTAGAAGACGCCAACTTTTGCAGTCCATCGAAGGCTAAAGCAAGCTGAGGGAAAACAAAATAGCGAGGTGCACATGTAGGCATTTGAATTGGTTTGCGCATATCACTTTATAACACAAAATTTCACATGTTATAAAATAGAATAAAATCCCAAAAACCAACTCAAATTGGTAGCTATTTTTCTTGAGGTCCAAGTACCTTTCTAAGGATTCAACTTCTCATTCAAAGTGAAAACATGTAAGAAGAATTTGTACACCAATTAACCCTCCATGCATTACCTAGTTTCTTCTAATTTTCTTGCATAACGTAATAAGGAGATTGTTGCAAAGCTTTTACAAGCTCTTGCCCAATGTTTTAGGCTCTTCTTAAGTATTGAGAGATTCCTTATCAGGCAAGTCGAAATGTTCACTGAACAATCCTACTTTACTATAATTCCTTAAGGCTTGTGGCCCACAAAATATAAAAGTTCTGATTGGCCCATTATAAAATAGCTCACCTTCGACTAAAACATTAAAAAGCTGTGTTTCTTATAGATCTACTTTAGGAATAGTTCACGGCTCCCACCAACTAAAATAATAGTTTCTTTATAGATTTTTCATTTGTTTGTTTGCACATTTTAAATTGTTCTGTTCTGAATTTTGAAGATTGTTTATGATACATGATGAACTTATTTTTCATTTGAATAGCCTCGTGAAGGAAAAGTGCAAGTGGTTCAACACACAGCTATGCCCATGTGTGTATATAATATCATGTAAAGGAAGAGGACCACCTAATATCTCTCTTTCTCCTTTGCAAGGACTTGTGCTACCGAGACCTAACTTTATCTTCCTATTTCAACTTTGAGAATGTGCCTAATAATAGACTATACTGTCTTTTAACTCCTTTATATTCTTGCTAATAAGAAATTTAAGTTGAGTACTGCCAAGAAGATATCCAAGTATATGAAGTGCCCGATAATGCAATATGCATCAAACTGAGGCTAATTTAACACATAAAAATTCGAGACTTCAAAATTACCTCACTTGAAGGATTCTCGATCTCATTAGAAACTGTCAGCTTCTGACTCTTCTCCACTGCAACAAAAAAAATAAAAAAAAATAAAACCCTAATGAAACTAAAATTCAAACCACCAACTCAAAATAAAATGGAAAGAAAAAAAAATACCTAACATTTCCAAAAAACATCTCCTTTTTACCACCGAAAAATCCTCAACATCCGATCTCAGCCTTTTCCTCCTCCTATAATAAGCTCTCACTATATCATTCTGCATAGCATCTCGTATTCCGATCCACTGCGGCACGAACTCGGAATTAAAATTCCAATTTGTACAAATTACATTAGCATTTGCGACAAATTGCACAATAGCAGCAAATCCAATCGGCGATAACGTGACAAAGTGATTGGGAGTTAAACTGATAGGAGAGTTAGGAATTG
This sequence comes from Osmanthus fragrans, assembly GCA_019395295.1. Lineage (NCBI taxonomy): Eukaryota > Viridiplantae > Streptophyta > Magnoliopsida > Lamiales > Oleaceae > Osmanthus > Osmanthus fragrans. Next base: position 14,007,080 of record CM033346.1, on the reverse strand, counting down.
AGCAGAGGAATTGAATTTCACCCGAACTTGAATCAAAGAGCGTGCATTTAGACGCAAGCTCATCCGGCCGGGCCGGGAGCCGGTGCGCGAGTAAAACAGCAAAAATGTGCCAGGCCTTCTGCGAGTCAGTGGAGGTGATGAGTTGACTCGAACTGAATTGGAGGCTGAGTTCTGAATTCGCCCGCCGAGTCCCCATCGCCACGTAGATCTGAAAATTTGGAACCAAATGAAGATATACAAGCGTGTTCGGTGTGTGTGAGAGAGACGTGAGAATGGGGCTGCCCGAGCGGGAAATGGATATTTGGGAAAGGTTTGAGAAATGAAAATTGGTACGTGCTAAATTCCCGCCAAATATTCGAAGAAAAATGAATGGGCCGTTGTTGGGCTTAAGCTGTCAATCGATTTGGGCTGAAAATACTGGATTGCTGAACATGTCTCAATAATATTAGAGGAAATTACATGGGGTCAAGTGCTTCAAGTTATCAGTGCAAAAATCAAACTCAAAGATTTTTTATGCAAACATCAAGTATGAAATTAATAATTAATTAATTATATATTTTCCACAAACCATAATCCAATTCAAATACTACTTTGAATTTTATAAAGTTGACTTCTTAATAGTCATAACTGGCAGAAACGTTAAAAATTACCATTTGTGCACACTAACGACGGGTTAGGACGTCTATACAAGGAAAAAAAAAATTAAAAATCGAAATCTCACGTAGACCATAGGTTGAGGACCGCTTGTGCCAATTTCCTCTAGTTTAAGCATATCCAAGAAACTATTAATTTAGAAAAAGCATCTTATAATATATAGAAAGCATCTTTATTCACTTCAATAAGCTATCTATTCCGAGTCTTCATTTTGTTTTTCTCAAAAAAACATTTATTGAATTCTCTTCATATATTTATTTAAAATAATTTTTTATATATTGGTTGATCAATCAACTTAAGCCCTTGTTTGAACCCCATTTTGAAAAAAAAAAGTATTTTAGAATAGTGTATTTTTGGAGAATGTGTAATTAAAAAATAAGAAAAATTTGATTTACGTGTAAAGTTATTTTATTGTAAAATGCTTGATTGAAAATGAATTTAAAAAAAAAATGGGGCTTAAACAAATTATTTGAATAGTTTAAAATGTAGAATATTGAAATATATAATTGATTAAATGCAATCATTATCTATTACAAATAGTCAATAAATAGTGAGTTTGTCTCTCTAAATTTGGGAAGTCAAACTCACTCTCTAATTTAAAAAGATAAAATTTAGAATTTTTTGAGCTCATTTTTAAGCAAAGGCTCCCTAAAATTATCCAAAAACAAAATGATAGTCTGAATTATGAGGTTTAAATGATTTTTAAAAAATATATTATAAACAGTTTTGCATGTGCGCTTCTCTGTATTCCAAGGGAATTGTAGTTTGTACTGCATGGCGCACAACACCCCCTATTGTGAGGGGATTCTGCACGGTGCTGTGCCCCCAATATTTCCCATATTCCAATGGGAATGACAGAATAAAAAAAATTTAATTTAAAATATGGTACAAATACAAAAATAATAATAATGCAATAAGTTTTGTTTTAATACAACACAATTATTGCGTACAAGTTTTAATACGTCAAGGACGAATCATAATAACTGAAATTAATATTATTAGCCCTTGTTTGAGTCCCATTATTTGGTAAAAAATAGATTTTGGAATAATGAATTTTTGGAGAATGAGTAATTAAAAAATAGAAAAAAAAATTAAATTTGCGTGTAATATTATTTTATTAAGAGAATATATGGTTGAAAATAAATTTAAAAAAAAAAATTATTAATAAATGGGCTTGGCTAAATGTTTCTATCGTCAATATACAGAATCAAACTTTCATTCATCACTTGATCTTCATTGAGAATGTTGTCGCGTTTCAATCAAATTTTACTCCTTTAGTATTTTATAACCTTTTTTTTTTCTTATTCTTTTTTAAAATTCACACAAAACCCAACATTTCAATTTTTGATGTTCTTGGCTCCAAGAGACAGAAACCCAAATGTAAATGCCCAAAAAAAATAGAATGGGGATTCATTTTCTTTTAAGGCAATAAGTTGGGGACTAATACTGCAATCTTCCTGAAAAATATGCCGAGTTTTCATTTACTCTAAACTGACGTGAAAATTAAGAATATTAGGTGGCGTTCTCTTTGTGTTTTGTGTTTTGAGTGTTTGTTTTAAAATTATTAAAAATGCGTTTTTTTTGTCATTGTGGAAAATCATTTCCAAAAACTAAAAATGGAAAATACGTTCTCTTTTCCCCAAATCATTTCGCGTCTTTCTTCCACCCTTTCTCTCTCTCTCTCTCTCTCTCTCTCTCTGTAGCGTCTCTCTCTTCTTCCCCTCCTCTCCGTCGCATCTCTCTCTCTTCTTCCCGTCCTCATTGTGGCGTCTCTCTCTCCTCTTCCCCTTACCTCTCTGTGAACGGTGGTTGGGTGTGATTTTGGCTGTGGTTGGGTGCGATTGGCTGGGAATTTGGCTACGGTTGGGGTGCGATTTTGGCTGTGGCGATGGTTGGGTGCGATTTTGGTTACGGTGGTGGTTGGGTGCGTTGTGGCGGTTGGGTGTAATTTTGGGTGCGAATTGGGTGCAACTGTGGTTGGGATGCAATTTTGGTTGCAACTATGGTTGGGGTGCGACTCCTTTTCTCCTTTCTTTTTTTAAATTTTTTTTTGCTTTTAGTTCCGATCTGGGATTTGTGTGGTGCTTGAGTCTTTCAGGTGGCAAGATGTTAGGTTGTGGCAGTGGTGGTCACGGGCGTTGGAGGAGAGAAACTGATGAAAGGAGATAAGGAGGATACGGATTGTCAAATGAGCAGGAGCAGGAGCAGGAGCAGGAGCAGGAACATTAACTTTTTATTTCCCGTGTTTTGGTTTTTTGGCTTGATTTCACTGAAAATAGCCAAAACGGTTGTTTTCAGTGTAAAAAAAAGGCTTTTTCAGAAATAGGAAAGATAACGCGTTTTCACCGTTTTGAAAAATCGAAAATAGAAAACGGTAAAAATAACGCCCCCTTAACGTCTAGCACTAACTCACACTTCTGTAAGGTAATAAAGAAGTAGATATATGGGAAGAAATCATTTTATAAGTAATGTTATTCGTAGTTGCTTACTACAACAGACGTCTTCGTGATATACACATGACATGTGATTATTTGATGTATTCATGTGATAATTTTTTGTTGACTCATATATCAAATAATTATATGTCACGTGTATATCACGTATGACTACTGTTATAGTGAGTGAGTGCGAATAACATTATTTTTTTAAAAAAGTGAAACAAGTCATCTTAAAGTACCATACCAAACCCACCATTTTCCCTCCCCTATCATAACCATACTCAGAGCGTCTCCAATAAGCTATTTAAAAGTGAAATACTCTCTATTTTAAAGAGTCAATCTTTAAAATTTCACTTCAAGAGACTTTTCAATTTATCATTTTAAAATAGAGAGTGGGTTTGACTCTCCAGATTTGAAGAGCCAAACCCACCTCTCTATAATTTAATGTTTCAAAGATTCCAACTTTCAATACACAATTTATTGACTTTATTAAATAAAGTGATATAATTATTGGAGGGAAGATGGTAAAAATTAAATGAAAAAAAAAACAATAAATACATATTGAGAATGGTAAAATTAAATATTAAGAATAAAGAGGTTATTAGAGCATTTTAAATTTTTTGCTCTTTAAATTTATAGATACTCTTTAAATTGTAAAATATGTTCTTTAAAAATAGAGAACTTTTTGGTGTTCTCATTTTAGTGTCAAACTCCATCTTGACAAAGGATAGAAAGTAAGATATTGTAGGAGGCAAGCCATTCTTTCCAATTTTAATGTCCACGTTAGCAAATCCAATCAATTACATTAAGGATCCGTTTGATAGCAATGGTGGAAAATGGATGGAAATGAATTGAATTGTAGGGAATTGAATTGCTTGAAATTATTTTACCGGGAATTGAATTAAAGGTGTTTGATTGATATAATTTTCCACATTTCTATTATAATACATTTGGCTTTATTTTTTTATGCAAATTGTTAATTAAATGAATAATTTTTTTTACCATTGGGGACAAAATATGTTTAGATTGCCTAAAAAAAATTTTAAAAAATAAAAAAAATAATTTTTTATTTTTTATTTTTACATTTGGTTTTGTTTTGCATGAAATTTGTCAATTAAAGGGATAAATTTTTTTACACTTTATCTTAGAATTTGTTTATATTGCTAAAAAAAAAAAAAAAAGGTGGAAACCAATTCCCACCTATATAGCAAGTCATTGAATTCCACGAAATTACGCTTCAAGTGGTTGTACCTTGGAATTGGATGGAAATCAATTTCATGGAAAATAAACGCTATCAAACAGCGCAAAAGTGAAAATTGGAATCGAATTCCAACTTCCAGGAAAAATTTGGGCATATCAAACACATCCTAACATCTAACAAAGTGACTGAATTTGAAATAAATTGAAAATTTAACAATTTGACTGAGACTTTTAAAAGTTGAGTGACCCAATTGAGACTTAGCTCTAAGTTGGGTTGTTTCCAATGAAATTTACCCCAAAATTGACATATCATAAGAGCTTCTCAAAAGAACAATGCCCCGTGCACACACATTGCATAAATGAGTTTACAAAATGTCACGTGATAATATTTCATTGAATTTTGAACAAAAATAAAGTTAAAATAATTAATTAGGTGCTGCCACCTTAACACGTGTAAAACCGTCCATGCAATTTATCCATACAAGTATTATTTTTGCTCACAAAATAGGTTGTTCAGGTTTTAAATTGCAAGGAGACTTGGTGCAGGTCGTAAAAATCTCGAGTCCTACGGAGTGTGTAAATAATAAATGAGTCATAATTGTGCGTAGTTGTGAAGTCTATAAAATATGAAATTAAACTTAAAATTTGATCAACTTAATTATAAGTTAAGTCAATCCAAACATGTACTTTATTTTAAAGCATATTTGTTACACAATACACGACATAACTACATAATACAATACCAAAAATTTTATTGCTTTATCCCCCTTAATATTGTCCACTCAATCTACTCCTTTCCACCAAACGTGCCATTAAAATGGAAAACTATTAGTCTTCACAATTCAATCATAATACATTTGAAACTAATATAACCCTGTTTTCCTCTATTTTACATCTTAAAACTGATGCAGATGGGTACAAAAGGGTAGAGAAGGTAAAAAAGCATCAATTGAATTATAAAGAAATGAAGTGCTTGTTTCATGTAGTTTAAAAGGTTGGGATCAAAGCCAATAATTAATTTTAACCACTCATTTCATCAACCTTTATCAAAATCTGCTAAATTTTTTTTTATCAAAAGCTTTGTCAAACAACCCTCAAATGAAGAAAAGAAAACGTTATATATCGGTCAAGATTAGCGATGACAAAATAACAACAGAGCCTATGAAGAAGAAGATTGCTATCTGAAGGAAAAACTTTGGATTTTCCCTCATGTTTGGAGATGTAACAGACCTGTAAAACACAAATTACTCGTTTTCATCAACCTTACCGTGGATCAATGTGTAGAGAGACAGTGAAAGAGAATGAAATGTGATGCTTTAGGAGAAATTACCTAGCAATGCGCTGAGAAAGCCGATGGAAGGGCATACTTTGAATAAAGACAATACCAGGTCCAGTTAGAACAGCAGTTACCAGATTTTCACCCTGCATGTGAAGAAATATAGTTAAAAATACGAGGCTTCAATGCCATGATTGGCTTAATGTATGTTAAAAAGGAACACGTCACTGTACATCTTGCAGAAACGTTTTAGGTTACAGAACAAATTGAAATTGTCAAAAAAAAAAAAAAAAAGCAATCAATGACTGATTAACATGGAATTTTGGGTGTTAACAAGTTCTTGAGATGAAATCCGGTGCTGTGTCACATATCAAATTTACATGCTGTCTACATTTTGTCAGGAACAAGTCAGTCAAAAATGAGCAAATCTGGCATAATAGCTTGTGTTTTACTCTGAAACCACGTACGCAAAATATGCTAAGTCAGTCAATTTGCTTCCAATTAGCCACGATTGTTGGATGGATTCTATAGAGCGCATATTATTAGAAAAGCCAGTGTTTTATGTATATTCAAAACTACAGTCTGAGAGGATTTAAATAGAATTCTAGGCCAGAAAGCTCATATTGGACACTGACACGACTATTTTTCAAACAAGTTCACTAAGTGTTGACCAAACATAATTCTTGATGACAGGTAATGTAGCTGAAATAAATATCGCAACAGCAAAAATTAGTAAAATTGCAGCAGTCTGCACAGAGCGAAAGGAGCTACTCATAATCCAAATTAAAGTTTAACCACACCTCCAAAAAAAATTCCAAAACAAAACCACACATAAATAATCTATTAACTTGGAGAAATACCAAGGTGTCATTATAATTTATCAGAACAAAATACCCTTATTTAACAAATTTCTACAGAAAAACCAAAAACTACAATAAAAAGAAAAAAGAAAACTGAAAACTGAAAAAGAGACAAAGTATGTTTAGGAGGTGTTTAAAATCTGTTATATAAATAAATACAAATGAGTGATGGATAAGTAGGTAATACTTCTAGGCCCTTTGAAATGAATGTATAAAAAGTGGTTTGAGTGTTTATAAACATGAGCCAAACATGGGCTAAATAAACATCTAAACTAACAAAAGGAAAAAATGGTATAATCCAAGTTATAAGTCTACTATACGAAACACTAGATGGAACTTCTCCTGCAACCCTTTGCTACACTTATTTTAGGCCTCGTTGAAATTTTCTTAGACATCTTACTGAAAAAACAAAACAAAAAATAAGGACAATTTACTGCATTTCTCCAATTCGCCTCCTCTTATTTTCAGTTTACCACATCCGTTAAGAAGCAAGATCTCCCTGAACATAGAATTATTTTCTAACTGAGTGGTTGAAACAAGCATCAAATGAATCTCTAATAATGTACACATCAGCTCATGCATAGCTGTGCTCTACATATATAAAATTTTAAAAACTCCCAGCTATTGTCTCAGAGCAGATCCTTTCTGATCCTTTGGTTTTATTTCACCTTGTCTTCCATTTTCTTATATGTTAAGTACTGCAGCATTTGGTAACTTTTGAGAGTTTGAATTGAAAAATCAAAGAGACAAAATGCTTTTCCATTTTCCTTGCTGAAGAGAACCTCGTAATCCCTTTTTCCTCTATTCTTCTTCTTTTCTATTCTTCTCTTTCATTATTATGGTTGTCCTGAGACGTAAGAAGAGAACAACTCTGCAATGAAAACTTGATTTATGACTTTTCAGACCCTCCGTTCCAGAAGCCCTCTTTCGTCCAAGTGGTTCTTCCAGGAATAAGAAATTTAAAAAATAAAAATAAAAATGAATACAGATATGGAAAACTATGTGCCCAAACAGCGAAATACTAGTTGCAGTCTGGCTGCAACCCAAAGAAGGGTATCTGGTGAGGAGCTTAGTTTTGAACAGGGTAAGCACAATATAACTTGGTAATCCAATTGCTAATTCTATGGAGATGCCTTCCCAAGGACTCTTCAATATGGTATGGATATACTCCTATTACTGTCTTCTTTAATCCTAAAAAAGATGAAATCCTCAATTTTTGGCATAAATCCCTTAACAACAATATTTTCCTCCTTGTTTGTCTCAAAAAATGGATAAACAAGCACTAAATATCATCTCTGTTCTAATACCAATGGTAAGCAATCGCATGATACATTAGCAAATGCACACATAATTCAGAAAATTTAACTCAAAACGAAAATTAGAAAAAAAGTATCCTGAAATAATTATGAAGTCATAAATAACGAATGGTTCTAGGAACTTATAAAAGTTAAAAAGGTTTCAATTATATCTGGAGAAGTAAAAGAGGACAAGGAAAACTCACCCCAAACACCACTCTTCTCATGGGACCATTATATTTGATTTGTACATTGACTGATGCTGGCAAGGCAACAATGCTCGACATATCAACAGAGAGTACTTCACCCACATCAAGATTTTTCTGAACAACTAGGAAAATAAGCAACCAAATGAATAGGCCAGAAGCAATGATAAAACATAGCAAGGACTTCACCAGATCCTATTCAAATACATAACTGATCTAAAGGACCCTCATTTGACAGCAATATTTGAGGATTTAAAATCACATTTCACTGGTTTTTGTTATGAACTCTATTTAACCGTCAAGAAAGAACTCCAGGACAAACACCAAAAACACAAACCTAAAATACAAGATCATATTATGCAATGGTAGTATCAATTATAGGAAGTGAGATCCCTGCAAAATTTCCTGAATCAACAAGAAGTAGTTATGTATGATGTTCCTAAAAATAATGTCAACGATGAAATCTTACTTGCAATTCACTTAAAATATAAAAAAACTTACATTTGCAAACTTTTTTTCATGTTGGCCTTGAAGTAAGTGTTAGATATTTACTAAATTTTAAGAGTAAAAGCTTTATTCCTGTACACTGATGATAGATACAGTGTGAAAGACATTCTAGGGAAAAGGCTAAGGACCATTTCAGGATGCTGGCTTCTTGATAAGACTAACCTTTACATTGTGTTTTCTTTACTTTCAACAAAACAGCTAGTAGCAATTACCTCCATAAATAGCATTGACTTATGCAGCTTTTAGTCAAATCCTAGCTATTTTTCTTCATATCCATCCTGTCCATTTTAGTACTCAGCCACACATCCTTCTAAACATCCTCAGTTTTATTGGGGTCATTGAAATTTTGTTCTTTACTATGTATGATGCTAATTAAACATACAGTTATAAATGATCACTGAACAAGATTTTGAGTTTTAGATGAAAAACATATACTATTAGGCATTATGTTAGAAATTTATTTAGGCCATGATGATATACATTAATCTGATCAAGCCTTTGATATCATAAGTTCAGAAAAGTTCTACTGCTACTATTAAACTAAACATTTTAGAATTGAATTTTCTCAGTGTGTTCCTTTACGATGAGTTTCTTTATCATAGTTTATCATAGATAATATACAGGATTACCTGTTTTGGGAACTGGTCTTTACTATCAATAGAAAGGAAGAAATATTTCATCATAATTCGGTAACCATATTGCAGTGGATCGGATTAGAAGCTATGTCAATATTCTCAGCACTTACATTTATTCTTGGTATGTCTAATTTGAGAAGGAAAAAGATGATAAAAACAATAAGAAGTAGTAGTAAAGTAAAAGGCAGTAACAGCCACCACTTTATTTTTGTCATCTACACTATACAGACAAACAAATAAAAACAAGAACAAAGATTATAATTTTTTTTGGATTTCCTTTCTTTTGTTCATGTTAGAGACATTCTTTTAGAGAGGAAAAAAGATTTTAATTGTTTTGGATTTCCATTCTTTTGTTCAAATTAGTAACATTCTTTTCAAGAGGAAGTATAACTCACAATCATGTACCCTGTCACTAATTATAAGCAAAGTTCTGGATAATATGCAATATTTCATCATCCTAATATCCAAGTCAAATGCTCTATTCAAAAGCCCAAAAGTGTTTTACAGCAGTGACAGCAATTTAATGAAACATACCAGAACCACCCCCAACTAAAAATGCAAGCCCTTGACCAGATATCTTCTGCCTCAAAAATCCCTGCAGATATAATTGACTTAATTATCAACTATGTCACTTTTACAACCATATTCATGATAGGGTAAAGGACAAAAAGGCAAAAAATCTTGTTGTCCCACCTCAGCACTAGCAATAGCATTGCGTTCCCTTGGATCAACAGTATTATTGATTTTGACATCATTAATTGAACAAAGAAATGCATCTGGCTACAAAACAATATTAACAGTCATACTCCAATCAAAATGAGAGTTAAATAGTTAGAGTGGAGAGGGGAAGGCGTAATATAAACTCGAACCAAAACTTTTGAGTAAAATACTAAACAATTTCATCGCCAATGATTGATACCTGGCACAACATTTCGCCGCCAAAAATTGCCAGGTCAATCTGCACAATAAATGTAGATCAGTAACATAAAACAGGAAAGATTTTCATAAGATCTAATCATACTTTATGTAATTGCCTAGTGAACCAATATCTGAATGATGACACAAACCGGAATAATTCTTGCTAGAGAAGGTGCAGCAATTCCGACAAATCCATCAGCTGAACCTTTATTTTGGAGAACTATGCTTGTCACACTTTTTCCGAAAATCCACTGCAACACACCTGCTTCATTTTCAAGTGCATAAACATTTTCCAATTGGACAGACCCAGACATATAGCACATGGTACCTGCAAAAAATCCAGACACAGAAGGCACATAGGAGTGGTAAATAGAAAAACAATCAAGAGAATTAAAAGGTGGAAAAACAGATGTAGGTAACTACTGACAATTATGCGAAAGCATGAGAACTACCCATACGTAAATCACCTAAAAGCTTATTCATCCTTAAATTACATATTCAACAGAGCTTGGATTAGACAAGCTTCCTGAATAAGACAAAATACAGAGACTCTTTCTTCAGCTGTTGTACTTTATGAGCATAAATAAGATTCATCCGCTTCTAAGTATATCTTAATATCTATGATTCCATCCAACCCTATTTCATTATCAGCCTTTGATTTACAGAATGTTCAAAATGATGTGGTAGTAGAAAAAGGTTTATAAGAATGTTCATCATAAAATTCCATTTATTTTCCAAATAAGTTAAAAAGTAAAAATGGAAATCTATTAATCTCAAATGGATTATAATGATATGCCCTTCTACTTAAGGCACCTAATGCATTTCTAATGAAAATGTGAACATTTATATAGAAGACTTAAAGATTGGGCAAATGGATTTGTTAAACCACTTGATCTAAAAGCTTAAGCGGATGGAAGGACCACGTGTACATAATTTATATATTTTCTTCAACATGCGCTAGGTTCATTTTTTCTCAATCTGGCTCGAGTGGGAAGAATCTGCCACACCGCTCTCCATAGTAAGAACTGTCATCTTTCTTGAACATTCAAATCCACAATGCCTTCCATTCTGCCGGAGCCTAAGGTGAGACTAGAACCTAAGATCTTTGCTTTGCTACCATGTTAAATTGCTTGATTTAAAAGCTTAAGTTGTTAGAAAGAATCAAGAATATATGTTACGTATGAGACCTCAATATTTTCCATTAATTCATAAATCTGAAGCATGTACAATCCCGTATGACCATACTGAATAAAAATGGTAACAAGGAAAATTTAATGCAGTTAGCTAATCTGATCATACCATATTGACTAGGAAGCCAATACCTTATTACCCGCAAAAGAACTTAGACTTGAGGATCTGGTTCTCATCCCTCAGAAAAAATCGAATATTCATCCATTTGATATAGTTTCACCCCCACGCCATTCTAAATTTCATTGTCCTGTCCTCAAATTACAAGTGCAACACATACTTCGCCTGAAACCATCCATGTTCCCCCTTTTGTGGATCGATTTCTGAATTACAGTGAAGAACAATAAAAAAGCACGCTGTCTTGTAAATAAAAGCTAAGGTTTGCACGGCCTTCTTAATATTAAAATCAAGTCCAACTATCATGATCCATCTTAGCAAAATAACTTCTATTTCATCATTGTTAAATATGTTTGGATGCATACTTTTTTCCTGAACTTGACATCTTGTACTCAAGGTGATCCAAATTCTTATTTTATTCTCTTCCCTACATTTTCATTTGTACAGACAGAGTAATTTATTGTGGGTTTAATTTAATTGAATAGAGCTCATCTCTTGTTTCTGAATGAGCTGATCTGTTATGGTCATGAAAAGAAAGAAATCCAAAATGAAACTTAGTCACTGTGAGTTGTCATTACTAATCCAGAGCTTCAACAAATTCCTCAAAATATGCAAGCTGAGCACAAACAAACATGTGCTCTAAGCATCGTCATTCGTTCCCAGTCCCACACACCTATTATTTAAGTCCAGGAGCCACTAAACAGATCAATCGCACCTCATAACTTGATTTGTTGAATCTAGTATGCAATAGTGATGTTGGGTGGCGGAAGCGATAGAAATTATTAAACAAACACGCTATCCAAGTTCCGTTGATTCCAAAGGAATACCGCAGCACAATCATCTTCTAATTTCCGTTGATTCCTAAAAATACTAGAAATATAGACATCAAAAACTCTTTGATTCATGCAAGAATACACAGAATTTGGACTTGTTGATTTTTAATATCAAATCCAGAAAATTTAAGAAATTGAAAAACTCCAAAGTTTATAATATTTATTCCAAAACAACCTCAATGTCATGATGGTTTACAACCTTATTTAAAGAAATAACTAGGATTTATATAATTACAAAAATCCAGATAATCACTAAAATCTAGTTAATTATTAAAACTAAAAGATATAGATTAAAATTAAAAGACCTAATATTCAGAATTAATCCTAATAAACGGAATTAAAATTCGAATTTATTTAATGAAGAAATAATAACTACAAGATAATTAAAAACTCATCTTCATCAAATAGTCATTCTCAGAGTGGGTAAATCTAGAAAAGATTCAATGGCACTCACCTGCTCATAGTATTCCATAGCCAAAGAAATAAGTATGTCCAATCACAGAATTAAAAATTTAGAAATTTTAGATTAGTAAAACTAATAGAGCATCAACATATGAATTCAAGAGAAAGCTTCAATCATTCTAATGGTTGCATATTAGGAAACAAATAAAAGTAACGTACCAGGCTTTGCAATCACCTTCTCTTGAGGCTTCAACATTATCTGATGAGGAGGAAAAAAATGAGGGAGAAACCTCAATTAGATAGAAAATAGAATTTCCTCCAGCAACAAGAAAGAAAATACTCGTAAGTACCTGAACTATCTGAGCTTCACTGCCCAAGATCTGAAAAGGTGTAACAGCATCTTGTAGGCTCTATAAAATAATTTCCATAAGCAAAAAAAAAAGTGATGATAACCACTCCAGAAAAGAAAATGAAACTGGTCATGGAGATAATTACAGAATTAAAGTAGAAATAAACAAAGCAATGCTTCTTTTGTTACATTCCCTATAAAGCAAAATGGTTTTAATCTATTCCTATATTACATGTTATGCAGGTTAGACAAAACATTTGAACTTCTTGCAAGGCGGATGCCTATTAAAGGATGGAAACAACTTGAAGTTCATAGATTTATGGATCTAAATCCCAGATAAGTAATTTTTTTTTCTGAATTTCCACTAAATCCCCAAATAGTGTTAGTGATGCAATTGTACCCATTAGTCTCATTTATCCATAAAATTAGACAGCGCTGAATATTACACATTGTTGAACAAACATGACAAACACTCACTTAGTATTTAGTAACATTAGCAACTAGCAAGACCTATTGTCATTCCTTAATTTTCATAATGAATGCTAGAGTGGGGAAATTATGGCAAATTGTAATTACTCAGTAGCCCAAAATAACGCTCTCTTAACTAGAAAATTTAATTATTTACGGAATAAAAATTTCATTTACTCGTCTCCTTCTTTTCTTACTTCCTCTTCACATCAGTTAGTGCTAATTGCTAAACCAGCTGGTCTGGCTTGTAATTAATCAAGCTGGTAAAATATTGGTTTGAATTTTTTCAAAATTTCCACTAGAACCCCAGATAGTGTTAGTGTGACAATAGTGTGCCTTACTCTCATTTGGGCATAAAATTAGACAAAGCATTCAATATACACCTCCTTGAACAACCATGACAGTAAACTCAGAAATAGTATCAACTAGTACCCTGAGGGGTAGCTCAGTGGTTAGGCTTTGGGTTTGCTCTCCAATGGTCACCGGTTCGAATCTCCTCAGAGCTACTGAGGTAAGTATCCGGCTGTAAGCTTTATGGTCCCATGAGATTAGTCGAGGTGCGCGTAAGTTGGCCCGGACACCCACGACTATTAAAAAAAAAAATTGGTATCAACTAGCAAGACCTATTGACACTCATTGATTTAGAGTTAAGATGATAGTAGTTCACCTAATAGTTAATAAAGCTGCTAAACTATTTTTGCTGTATAGATAACACGGCTTCTTCTTTTGTCATTTTCTTCAGGTGGTTAGGCTATTTCTATTATATTGCTTATCCTCTCAGGTGGATTCATTGTATAGGAGAATGTTGTTACAACTCTTCTATATAAAGGCGTCAGAGAAAGAGACTATATATACAATCAAAGCCTTTTTTCTAATATTTGTTTCTTAGCTTTCAGGATAGCACTATAATGCCTCCAAAGAGGCCAGGACTTTCCTTCATGCATAGTTTGCAAGTAAAAAATTACAAGGCAAAAATCAGGAATTCATAGTTGCCTAACTCACGTATACTGGTATTCTTGAGCAAGAGTTGCCTTGGTATTAGAAAATTCAAAATTCAGGCACATAAGCAAGTTAAAGTTCAAACCAAAGTTCAAAAAAAGTTAGTTCAGGCACGCGATCATCACAGCCCATAAACTAGAGCATTGACGAGTTCTCATAATAGTTCAGACACAACGACAATTAAAAAAAAAAAAAAAATGATTCTTTACGGCCCTGACCAGAAAACGGTAAATTCATTTCACCACTTACAATTTAACAACATTGAATAAACAAGGAACAACAATTACCGACTACAAACACAATAATAATCCAAAATTTTAAATCCAAAATTCAATATTTATAACGATTACCTGATAAACAAAAGGTTGAAAAGGTGTAGAAAAGAATGGAGCCGCCATACTGAAAGGGAGAAATCGTAGCTCGGATTTCTTAGCAGATCAACACAATTTTACTCTTATTCCTTCAAGATTTCAGTCAATGGCAATTTTGTCAATCCGTTGAATTTGATTCAATGATGTGGCGATGTGCCATTGGATAGAGAAGATCTGAAGACGTGGCCACATTCCAAGTCCGCCATTTCTCTTTGGGAAATTTTTCCTGTGCTGTAAAAGGCGTAATACGTTACGATACGTCGAGATCGAGAATCAAAAATTACAAGTTTAGATGTGTCAATGCGAAGAATAAGCGCCATAATACGTTTCGTATTTTTAACATTATTTTAATTATTTTTAAGACATTAAATATATTTTTTAATTTTTACTATATTATAAAAAAAAATTGACCCAAGTTTTTTTTTTTTTTAATGTTAGACCTATACACAGGCCTTGGCCCAAAATTGAAAAGGCCCAAATGCATTTCAAGTTTTCAACCCCAATCCTCTTCCACATTTCGACCACAACTCCATTCCATTTCACTCGAGGCTCAAACTTCTCCAATTCTCCTCCTGTCTCCACTCTCCACCACCGCTGGCCTCGTGTACTACTAATTTCTCAGGGATCGAACAGGGACAAACCTTCAGTCCTACGCTTGGGCCTGCAACAGCACCTTCGAGCGGTCGAGCCCTAGACGTAGCAACTTCCAAACTTCACGCCTTTCAATTCTGAACTTCAATGGTCGAGCCCTAGACGCAGCAACTTCCGAACTTCATGCCTTCACACCTTCGAACGATCGAGCCCTAGACACAGTCACGATTCACGCCTTTGGTAAAGAAATATGTACTTGTTCTGATTCTGATTTTGATTTGCTTAGTCACGATTCACGCCTTTGGTAAAGAAATATGTACTTGTTCTGATTTTGATTTTGATTTGCTTTTCAATTCATCTTGAAATTAGACCTGGATTAATTTCAATGTTGACATAATTGGAAGCATGAGTTTTCTTCAATGGAGGTTTTTGATGTGTAGACTTTGTAGTAATTGAATTTGATGATACAGATTATGATTGAACGCTTACCACTTGATGCTGAACCTGTTGAATTACTTGGAGATAAAATTGGCAAAGGGCATAATGTTCTAGCATAACCCCCTTTGGATTTGAATTTGGATTTGGATTTTTTTTTTTGGGCATATCAGTATCCCACATTGAAAGTTCTCCTAAAAATTAAAGGGGTGTGCTTCTATAAAAGATCCTCTTACCAGGAGAGAATTAACAATTACTGAATGGGCCTTTCACTTATGGGCCTAATAAGTTAGTCTTAAAATTTTAAGTAACAATGGTCCGATTTTGCTGGGTTTTTAGTGGTGAATGCAGCGTTGACCGCATTTTTATACGCATTGGGTGTATGTGAGGCGTTTTCACCACGCCTCGCGCCTAGGCAAGCCGATGCAGCGTATTATGCCGCCTTTTAGAACACTGATTTTTTCATAGATCTCAGTAAATTTAAAAATACACAAAAATTTGTCACTTTTACTAATAGCGCTAAAAGATGTATATTTTGGTGTAAAATATCAAAATTACCCTTGTGATACCTTTTCAAGAACAATTAATGCTCATTAATTTTTTATTTGAATACCTATTGATATAATGATTTAATTTGTGTACGGTAAACATTGAATATATTTAATGCTCATGTTTTATTTGAATGCTTCTCAAAATTGTGGTGAATGATTTCATATATAATTAAGAATAAAGCTGTTTGTACAGCTTTTTTTTACAATTGGTACACAGCCCTCCCACATGAGATGGGGTCCGAGCTGATTTAATGTTATTTTAAGCTCGGACCCCACCCCATGTTATGAGAGGGTTGTGAAATTGACTTTCCTTTTAATAAGGACAATGTCAAATTTAAATGGCGCAAACCATATTTGCATTATAATAAGTGGCCTTTCAGCTGCACCTGTTCCAAGTTTATTTGTCAACAATGGTTTTACCTGAGTATTATCTGTTCTAATAAGAAATTTCTTAGGTAACAAATAAGGTTCAAATTTTGCTACTCCTTTTTTGACAGCTAAACATTATTTACGATTAATATCATACCTAGTTTCTGCATCTTTAAAAGCGCCTGAAGTATAAGCGACAAGTTCTTCTGGACATTTACATAATGGATTACAAAGAAAGTCTTTATGATTCTCCTTTCTTTTGAGGATTGCTCCCCAGTGTAATAGAGATGTATCAGTTTCTAAAATATAGAAATCATCTTCATTTGGAATATTTAATTCGGGTAGATTTTCACATATTTTCTTTATTTTGTTTATCATTTCAATATCTTCTTGTGTCCATTCTCATACAACTCATTTTCTAAGTTTTTTTGTATAGTGGACTTTGTATTTTGAGCAGTTTTTGATAAATTTTTCAGAGTAATTTAACAATCCAATAAATCTTTGTAGCTCTTTCTTATCTTTAATTATTTCTGAAAGTTGTATAATCTTTTTCCCAATGTGAGGTTATTGAAGTATTTTTCTTTTGTAAAAATATATCCTAAGAATTCGATTTCAGTTTTAACTATTTCTGCTTTTCTTTCAGATAGAGCTAATCCATATTTTTTGGCAATATAATTGAATTTTTTAAGATGGTCGATATGTTCTTTTAAATTTCTACTATGAATAAGAATATTATCTACATAAGCAATGCAAAAATCTTTTATTGGTCTGATAATCTTATCCATTATTTGTTGAAATACTGCTGGAGCATTCATTAATCCAAATGACATAACATTCCACTCGAATTGTCCTTATGGATTCGGGGTAGTAAAACTAGTTAAAGGTTTTGATGCTTCATCTAATTTTATTTGCCAATATCCTGATTTACAGTCAAATTTAGAATATATTTTACTTCCTTGTATTTGTTTTATTAACAAATCTTTTATTGATAATTTATACATATTTGGTATAGTTTTAGAATTTAGGTCTCTATAATCAATTACCATTCTAACTTTTCCTCTTTTAATTTCATTATGTTTCCTGACTATAAATGCTGGATTATTATATGGATTGGTTGATTCTCTTATTACTCATAATTCTAATAGTTCTTTAATTTGTATTTCAAATTCTTTTTTATCTTCTTCGCTATACGGGAATTGTTTTCCAGATATCTTAGCATTTGAGTTTTTTAGTTGAATGGTTGCAATAGGTTTATCTTTGTCCCATTTAGTTAAGGGATGTTCATGATAACATTCTTTTAATTCTAATTTAATATTTTCTAATTCTTTTTCTAAATTGTTAATTCTTAGTACATGAATTTTCTGTTTTTGATTGATTTCAGTATAACATCCACAACGATTACCTGCAGAACTCTGATGTTTAGGTTTATGGTGAATTAATTGATGTGCAATTCCAATAGTTTTATAAATTTTTGGTGTTTTAATTTTGTGATTACAAGGTGTGGTAAATTCAAAACTGTCTTTATATTGTGTAAATGGACTATATGTATAGATAAAATTTTCTCTTAAAAGTACATCACATCCAATTTTATCTGTTACATTTATTTTAGGAATAAAATATTCTCTATTTCCTATAATGATAGGAACATTTTCTACAAATCTCTATAGATTTCTGCAATATCACTGGCAGTTTGACCATAAATTGTTTTCTTATAGTCTCTTTTATAATAATGTTCTGGGAATACCTTCTTTTTACGTAGGCAAATGCCCAATCCAGTATCAAGTATTGCATGAAATTTTATCATACAGTAGTCTGGCAAATTGAGAGTTATTTCAATATATGGACTAAGTATACTAGTTTTGATTGATTTGAATCCTTGTATCATATAAACTGTATACTAGTTTTGATTGATTTGATTCCTTGTATCATATAAACTGGTTCTTTGTTTATTAACTCTAGGAATTATTTTTTGTTTTCCTTCTGTAGTCATTTGCATAGTATCTTTTTGGATATAAAATGGTGAGACTTTCTCAAGAAAGTTAATTCCAAGTAATATTGGACTAGTATCTTTTCATTTTCTATAATCTTTATGGATTTTAAGATTTAATTTAAATTGTTCTCCTTTTATGTCTGTAAGATTAAGTTCGAGATTAACGAATGTCTTAATTTCATATTTAATTCAATGATAATATGTAAGAGTTATTTCTTGTGGTAGGTTTTCTTCTGATAAATGCTCAACTAAGTCTGCTCTTATATGACTAGTACTAGCTCCTGTATTAACAAGGTCTATGATTTCTTCGTAGTTATTTTGATTATTGATATATTCTGTTAAGATAAGAAAATTTTCTTCTTCGCACTTTCTTAAGTCGATATCAATACTATTTCTAGGTATTGTTGAGTAGTTTCTACTTATAGATGGTCTGCTAGAGTTTGAAAGTTCTCTAGTACTAATACTTCTTTTTATTTTTCTACTAGGCATTCTAACTACAAGTTGTCCAAAGGCATTGAAGGTGGCTAATCTTTGATTTCCTACATTATTGTCTATTCTTCTAGATTGTTGGTGAAAATTAAGCAATATATCTTGTGGTAAAGAAATATTATTATCACTTAACATTTTTGGTGAAGTAAATTGTGCTAGGTTCCTAAAATTTTTATGAATTTCTATGAATTCTCCTGAAATTTTATTGATTTCTTTTTGGTGTGTAGTAGTAAAAATGTAAAGTTACAGCTTTACTTATTGGTGACATAATTAATCTATCAATTTTGTGATATAAATTTAGTCCTAGACTTAAGTTTTCATCTGATAAAGACATGGGAAATCCAGGTCTTATAGTAAATATAATTTCTTATATACAAGATTTCCAGAGACAACTCTTAATAGGACGTCCATAGGATCGTGAAGTATTCTGTTATCCATCAAGTATATTTGTATAGGAATATTCATTCCTTCTCTAAAGTATCCTTTAATCATGATTTGGATTCTTCCAATCACTATAATCTTTAATCTTTCTCTAGTGGATTTCCTTATATTAGCTAATTCTCTATTAACTTATTCTCTTGTTATTAGAGGTATAGTAGTAGTGTCTTTAACATTTTCGATATTAATAGGTACTTCGTCATATTTGACCATGTATATTGTTTTGTTAAACTAAAATAGTATTGGTCTTATAAAAACATCTTTATCTCTTAAAGATATTTGTTTTTCTTTTATAACTCCATATCTTTCTTCATCAAACACAACCGTTTGTGAAGTTCCTTCTTCATTATCTAAAGTAGTCTCAATAGTATCTATAATTTCTTGATTCATGTAAATCTGTTCATATTTCGGTTTTCAATTTCTTCTATATCTAGCTCATAAATTGAGTCAGTTTCAGATAATTCGTTTAAATTTTTCAATTATCTCATATTTTGAATCGGATTCTATCTCTTCCATTAATCTAATGGATTTAACATTTTCTTTTTTATTTCTATTAGGACAGTTGAGAGATATATGTCTTATTTCATTACATGTAAAACATTTACATTTTTTGTAAAATTCTTTCTTAGATCTCTTCTGAATATTCTTATGTTGGTTATATTCCATTTTCCAAGGTTTTTTCTTCTAAATATTTCTTCTGGCTCTTAAATCCTTTATTTTTCTTCCAAGGTTTAATATATTTCTTAAATTTCTTTTTATAATATGGTTTCTTAGATGGTTGGTGACACCTAAATTGTGGTATGGTTGTGATTTCTCTATAACAACATAAACTAGCTTTCTTACCATGTTTTCTAAATAGGTGTTGATACATAAATTTTCTGCACCATTCAGATATTTTTCTCTTAGCGAATGAAGTTCTCATTCCTAATGTATCAGCCTTTTGATTAGAATTTTTCCATTTTATTTTCTTCCAATAACTTTGATATTCCTCAAATAATTTTTGACATCATGGCCAGGGTAATTTAAGAAAGGATTTTGCTATTTGTACATCCGGGATGTCATCTCGGATGTACATGTAGCAAGATTGTTTAAGAAAATATCTATTTAGTAATTTTTTATCTTCTTTAGATATATTCCATTTTTTTTATGCATTTGGATGCTTTGATAAATATCTTTTCAAATTTCTTAGTATATTCATTTAATTCACACATATCACAGATTTTTAATAATTCCATTTCTCTTTTTGCTTGTAAAGTTTCTTGAGTAATCATATCTATTTTAGTTTCTGGTATTATTTCTCCTAAGAGTAGATGTCTAAAGAAATTTTCCATTCGTTTTAAAACCTCCTTAAACTTTTCAGCATCTAGACTTTCATTGCTGTCTATGGTAGTTGTAGATTTTTCTCCATATTTAATTTGATTTTTGATTTCTTCGGAGGTTCTTCTCCAGATATCTGAAGTAATTCCTCTAAAGGTGTAAATTATAAAGTTATATGCTTGAGTGGTATTCCATTTATGAAAAGCAACTGCTAAATAAGTAGCCTTTGCCCATGAGTCAAATGATTTCACTTTTATTACTGCTATCATCAATATCTAGCCATATTTATGTTGTAGGAATTGTTTCAGTAAATAGTTTAACTGGATTATTATCCCTAAGATGTATAGGCTTGGTCGTAGTAATTTTAGGTTCTTTTCTAAAATTGTGATTTTCATGTTCTCTTATCCATTTCAAATTCTAGTCATCAAATTCAACTTGAGTCCAATCTGTAGTAATATTAGTTCTACTAATTTCTCCAACTAAATGCTGATTTCCAACTCTTTGATTTAAAGGTGGAGTATTAATTTCGGTAGTTTCATCTTTAGGTGGATGATCATTCATATATATATATATATTCGGTTTGAATAGCTAATTGTTCTAAGTTCTGTTGATAAGCTTCTAATTCTTCTCCAGTAGCTTCAAAGAATTTTATTTCTAATTCTTCTATAACATATGCCGGTATTGGTGGTTCAACAGAAATATAAGAATCTTTTTTAAGTTTTAATTCTTTAAATTTTGATTCAATTTGTTTATACAAGATTTTTGGTCCTATTTTAATTTAGCATTTACAATTTCTAAATTTGATTCAATATTTTTCATATGAGTTATGACATCCTGTTCTATCATATCAGTTTTTTCTAAAGGCAGAGCATAATTATCATATTGTTCTAAAAATTCATCTATTATTATATCTTCTTCATATTCCAGAGATTCATCTACCAAAATTTGTAATACTTTATTTTTAATTTCAATTAATTGTTGAGAATTATTTATTTGTTTTATCTCTTCGCTTAAAGATCTAAATTTAGTACTTAAATTTGACGCAAATTATTGTAATTTAATTCGATTAGTATTAGTTAAAGATACCAATATTTTGTAATTCTTCTAAAATAATTTTATCTTTTCTATTCCTTCTAAAGATTTTCTTCATGTTCGTTACTAAGCTCTTGATACCAATAAAAAGGAGAGGACGCGAGAGCAATTATAAATGAATTGAAATTTTGAGGGCCAAGTTGAAAACTTTTTATATTATGATAACAAGATTGTAATTCTTATGTTTGGGGGCTATAATAGGTAGTTTCAAAAATTTAAAATGGTCAAAGGCCAATTAGGAAATATGACATTTTATTTGGACCAATTGCACGTATTGCCCCCAAAACGTAACAAATGAAAAACTCAAACACCTAATACACAAATATAGGAATCAAGATAAGATCAGCACATACCGGGGTACTTTTAAAATTGACCCGATAGAATAGGGAATTTTTAGGATTGACCTCTTTGACTAAAAAGTGGTAAAATGTCTGTATTACCCTTAATGAAATGAATTTTTGTATATTGCAGGATATATCCCTATCTTAGAATAGTTTTTCAATTTTGTCATGTATTATTCCTATCTCGAATTCTAGCATATAAATCCATCCTTTGATCTAATAGATTGACATAATCTTCCATATATCTATCAAAATTTTCTCCAAGTATATAATATTCCCCAGACGATAATTATCTATTCTTTCCATTTGATAGATAATATTATTTATTTTTTCTAATAAGTTATCTAATCCTTCAATTGTATATCCTGACATGTTATATAAATCTTAACATGATAAACGATGCTAATAAAATAAATATTAAATATATCATGCAAATATTCAGATGAGTAATCCCAACGATTCTTTAAGATTTCAGAAAATATCTTTCTAAATTTAACAAAAATAATAGTTTTACCTTAGTTTTGATCTCAAATCTTTATTCTTAGAACCGAGTAACCTTCACGTTCTGGATATGCAAATGACTCCCTTCAATTGCTTTCTGCCTTTACGGGATAATTGTTATTCCAGCTTTTCACCTTCGCTGTATCAATTCTTTGAATTCGGATTATAGATCTTAACTAAAGAAAACTCTCTTTCTGTTAAAGTAAGAAAAAAATTTCTTCAATCTTTAAAGAATCTATGTGATGAAGAAAAAAATTTCTTCAATCTTTCAAGAATCTATGTGATGAAGTGTTTAGAAACTCATGATATCTTTTAAAGACAATTTGGATATGAAATAACTTGAAATTTTATTGATATCTAAAAGCTGAAATATGATTACAATGAAAGACAGGAAATTGTTTGGCTAACTCACAGTTTGAGTGCTCAACCAACTCTGCCTTTTTCATTAGCCCAAAAGGCTTCTATTTATACACAAATCTGAAGATAAATTACATCATTGCTTACATCATATTAACAATATGTTATTGACTCGTGCTTTTTATCAAGAGCCTCATGGCCCCTCCATCATTTGTTGTTTTGTTACATTTTCTTCGATAAAGGACACAGTCCTTCTATAATTGTGTAGCGACCCGAATTTTCAAAATACAAATTTCATAACTTAAATCGTGTCGCCACGACAATCCCGTCAAAGTTTAGAATTTATTTTACGTTCGTCGAATTGTCTAGCAAAAGCAATTAATTTAAGGATTTCGAAAACGATTTTAATCTTAAAATTTCAATATTTATTTATCGAATCCAATTTCGAACAATTTTAAAAAAATATCAAATTCTTATCGATTTAAATTCAATTTTAATGTTCGATATTCTATTTAATGTCCAATTTTTATTAATCCAAATTTCATTTTTAGTCCAAATTTTATCTTTTAATTCAATTTTATTAAATCCTATTAGCCAAAGAATTTTGTTCCAACACAAACTCTAAATCCAATTTATTGTCTCGTTTTTCGTGCCCTAAACCTACTGTTGATACTATTCATCACCATCTTCACCAAGCCTCTCAACTCCTCACCAACATCTCCTCGGCACCACAACAAACGGTAAGGTTACCATCCATTTTTCTGCAATTTTGCTCAATAACCAACTGAAATTTGTCACACGATCATCACGCACACACGGTTGTTTCACTGCAATCACCCACGCACGAGTTGCAACCACCATCACCCAAACCGACTGCAAACACCCTATTGCAAATCACACATTCCACAGTCAAACCACCAATGAGCCACCACCTCGATGCCGCGCCTGTAACCACTCAAAACGGCACCCCCGTCTCGAGAAATCGACCCCTCCACTTCACCAAGTTTCGCCCAAAATCCAACCACAAAACCAAGGAATAATAGAACCCAACCACTTACCTCAATTTCACCCACGATTTGGCCGGACTTCTCGCCGGAAAACCCAAGAAAATCCGAACTGCTGGCTCGGTCTTGACCTCGGTTTCCACCCCAAAAACCCCCCAATCACCTCTTTCCCGCCGGCGCCTCTGATTTTGGCCACCATCTCCACCGTCGCTGTCGCCGTCGCCTTCTCCCACTTCGCCTCACCTTCTCCTCCCGGTCGCCGTCCCTGTGTATCGCGAGTGAGAGAGAGAGAGATGGAGTGTCTTTTGTTATAAATTGTTGATTTTTGAAAAATTACTCCTTCAGCCCTAACTTTTAAAAGTCCTTCAATTTAGCCCAAAGTTTTAAATGTTTATTATTTCAATTTCAAAGTTTTATAAATTGTTTAATTCAGCCCTATGTTTTAAGTTACTTTTAAAATTAGCCAACACAAATTCCAAAAGTTTATTTTCAGCCTTTAAACTTTTAAAATTCAGTTTTAATACTTTTCAATTTAGTCCCTAAAAGTTTTAAAGTCTTAATTAAACTTAGTATCTTAAATTAAATTAATTTTGTTCTTGCTAGACGAGTTCGCGGGCAAAGTGTGAAGCACGGTAATGTTACGATTGTTCAATTTTCAAGAAAGTTTTCAGGACTTCGAGGTGGGGTTTACATTTAAGCAATTGTGGTTATTTGTCCATGTTAATTCTCGATGTGTGATTTTGATTGTGATATGATGTTTATACATATGAAAAGGTTGCCAGGGACCGTAAATAGGTCCGGGATCGAAATTGGGTCCTTGGGAATGCCCACAGTGCAAAAATTTGCTAAGCTTATTACATGTTGTCAGGGACCGTAAATAGGTCCGGGATCGAAATTGGGTCTTTGGGAATGCCCACAGTACATAATTCTATAGTATGTTGTATGGATATTATGTTCACCACTTGATTGCATATTTTGACTTAATTTGGACTGATTGCTGTATCTCCACTGAGTATAATTCGTTATGCTCACCCCACTATTTTTCCAACCTTTCAGGTTAAGAAGCTTGGCAGGGCAAGGCAACGAGCGGGGCAAATTCTAATTTAATAATAGAACTTTTAAATTTCAAGTTTTGAAACAAGAAGTTTTAAATAGTGATTTCCATTTTGATACTTAAATATTGAATTTTGGTATCTTTGCAAATGTTGGTTTTTGCTAATCATATTTGGTATTGACTCTTGAATGGGAGAAAAATTATTTTAGAAGTGATGTTTCCGCGTTTTGTGCAAAATTGCTATGGATTTTTAAAGTATATGTTTGCCTTTGTATTGTGGCGACTTTTGAAAATATTTATTTACAGGTTACTTTGATTTAAGTAACGCCTCGAGTTATTAGTGAAATTGGGGCGTTACAAATTGTCCTTTAAATCTTGTTCTTACATACAGCTGGTAAGATTCTCTTGTAGTAGTTTGGACACCTTTCCTCCATGTGTTTATCATTTTCATCTTTATCTTCTAATTCTGTCGGCAAATGGGGCAGTCTCTGACTTCACATGCCCTCTGTAATGTTGAAATGGCACCAGGAATCTAATGCGCGTCAAATTTGGTGATAAAATCTTTTAAAACTTCAGATTTTTTATTCCCATCATTAGCCAAAAGTGTCCATCCATTATTTTGGCATATGCATCTGTATTTTCTATCATAAAAACTTTTTGCTATGTTATAAAGGACTTTGTATCCAATGACTCTTCTATTTTTTATCCATGATTTTGTAAACTTTGGTAATGGTTTATCAATATGCCCTTCATCCATTTTGAAATTTCTTCCAACATGCCCAATGGAGATTATATGTTCTGCTGGATAGAAAATTCCATCTTCGACTTTTGGACTGATAGTATAAAATTTTAGATAAATAGATCGTCCATGTGCATACCTTAAGAGTTCAGATTTAAATATGTCATCAAATCGATCTATTTCTTTAAGAGATTTATCTGGATAAATTAAATCCAAATATCCATAATCAGCTGCCATTTTAACCATGACTGGATCAGATTCTTTCATCATAATTATTCTCGAATAAACGTGTTCACCGGGTGAAATAAAATATGAATCACTTGTTTGTAATTCATAAATTATTTTAGTAAATTTTTTATATTCTTCTTCTTTTGAAGACAAATGGATTTCATCTTCTTCATCTGGTTGTATCTGAATTGATCTCGTATGCTCTTCATTGATAATAATCTTTTTAGGATTATCACAAATTCTTATCTTTCTGAGACTTTGGATAATAATATCTTTCTTTGGTCCACTGTTGCTTCCGTATGGTGGATCACTTCTTGGTATCTATTGATATTCCTGTTTGGTATCATAGGATTGTGCCAAGACATCAACCCTTGTATCTTTATTTGTATCAATAGGCATTAATTGTGCTTCAAAAGCATCAATTTTGTCTTTCATTTCATTGGCAACTTTGACGTGGGATTCACTGATCTCAAGTAATAAGTTGAAATTATTACTTAAAATTTCAGCTAATGCCCCCATCCCAACTTTTATATCATCTGCTTCTTCTTTGGCAAATGCTGCCGCAGATTTCATCTCTGATATCATTTGTTTAATATTATCCATCTCCAAATTCAATGTTCCTGCTTAAAAAATCAGCAAGATAATTATTTGTACCTTTAATATGAATAATATCAAAATTATAGAATGATAAATATGCTTGTCATCTATGTAACCTTCTATACTGGTAATTTATTTCTAACAAGTCCTGCAACTTGAGAATTGTCAGTTTCAACAATAAATTTTTTAGATAATAAAAATAATGAAAATTTCTTTATTCCTCTAATAATTGCTAATAATTCTTTTTCATGAGTGGTATAATTTATTTCTGCTTGATTAAAGGTTCCACTTGAATATCTACATATTTCATTTAAATTTGTTTTTAATATTATTGCCCAATATTTATCTGATGCATCAATGTTAACTATCAAATTATCCTTTTCATTTGGTAATCTTAATTTTGGTAAATTTTTACATTCTTCTTTAAGTAGTCTAACTATTTCTGTATGTTTTTCATTCCATCCTTTAGTATTAGTTTTTTAAGTAAAATTTATATTTTATGTCTCTTTTTTGAAAAGTTTTCAATAAATCATTCTGCATAATTTAAACATCCTAAGAATTTTTGTATTTGTTCCTTAGATTCTATTTATCAGGAAATTTTTTATCTTTTTAGATATATGAGACTGTAATTTTATTCCATTTTTATCTATAATTAATCCAAGAAATTCTATTTCAGGTTTTTCTATAATAGCTTTCTTTTCAGATAAAACTATTCCTTCTTTTTGACATTCTTTTAGAAATTTTATAATATGATTTTTATGATCATTTTTATTTTTCTGAACATATTAGTATATCATCAACATATACTAATAAGAAATCATTATATTTTCTAAAAATACTATCCATTCTTCTTTGAAATATTTGAGGTGCATTTTTTAATCCAAATAGCATAACAATCCATTCATATTTACTTTGAGGCGTACTAAAAGTCGTATATGATATTGATTCTTCTTCCATTTTGATTTGCCAAAATCCTGACTTACAATCAAATTTTGAATAATACTTTTTTCCTTTTGCAAGGTTTATTAAAACATCTTTATTTGGTAAGAAATATCCATCAAATTTTATGCATTTTTTTAATTCTTTATAATTTATTACCATTCTTGGTTTTCCTCGTACTTGTTCAGAGTGTTTCATTACCATAAAGGTTGGACTGCTATGTGGTCCATTACTAGCTCTGATTAATTTCATATTTTTTAATTCTTCAATTTGTTTTCTAAATTCTTTAGTATCTTGTATAGTGTACATCATTGGTTTTACTCTTATTATTACATTTTCAGTTAATTCTATTTTTGTTCTTGGATGTTCAGGTTTCCAATAAGCTAATGAATTTTCATTATAAATATTTCCTATTTTTTTTATTATCTCTTCTATTAATTCTGATTTTTCTGCTGTTTGTATTTTTTGTATTTTAACAGTTGTTTTTATTGGTATTTTTATTGTCCTTTCACCACGCTGGGCTGGCTGAACTCTGTATGGTTTAAATTCTCTTGAAATTTTTAGTAGATGTCCACATGGTGTTTTTAACATAATCATATAGTTATTTTGTTGGTAATATTGAAATTGTTGAACAAAGTCATTCCCTAATAATATATCACATTCTAATACATCATATGCATATACTTTGTTTATAATTATTTGTTTACTTCCTAATAGGATTTCTACCTTTTCTTTATTTTTAGTAATGGGTGTCGATATTCCCGTGACACCTGTTATTTTTATAGTATTATCATTGTTCCAATTTTTTAACAAAAATGTCTTGATAATAATTATATCACTTCTTGTATCTATTAAGGCACATGTTGTTATATTAGTTTCTACAATAGTAATTTATATACATACTGCTAATGAAAATATTATTACATTATTCATTCTTTTGGACAAAATAATGTCTTATTATTATGTGTTATATAGATTCCTTCTTTATTAATATTATAATGATTTAAGGCTTGTAAAAAACTCATTCTTAATAATATATGGTAATGATCTCCCATACTATTATCTACATAACATAGTATTATCATTTCTTCTCCATCTAAAACTGTTGGTATCTTTACTTCTAATTCACTAGTATGTGTTTTTCCATCAAAATTGATATATTTATAAGGTTCTACCCTTTTTTTTGTTAATCATTTATCTCTATTTCTTGATATATGGCAGTTTGCTGCTCCTGTATCAATTATGATATTTTTTCCTTTTATATATATTTTATTCTATTAAAATATTCTCCATATATTTGCATACTTCCTATATTTTTTTTACCATTATTTCTCGACTTATGCTTTTTTGGGTAGTATAGATGTACTATTATTTCTTCTTAATCTTCCATCTTTAAATTCTATTAAAGAATTATTTTCCATTTTTTTGTTACATCTGGTATTCTGGTTTTGTTTTAGATATTTCTAATTCATATATTTCTGGTAATAGGTTTAGTTGTTTGTTTGGTTCTACAATATTTAATATGTCTTTACATTCTTTGTGAATTTCTATATAGGATTTTTTAGAGTAAATGTTTCCATAGTTTGAATTAGTAAATGTGTATAATGCTCTATATTCTATGGTCATGATATGATTTCCTTCTTCCATAATATCATTTCTATGTATTTTAAAATGTAATCCTAATACTTCATTAAAATCTTTATCTATTATTGATACACAATATTTTGGATAACATGTAAATATTAATTTTTTATATGCTAAATTTCCTTCTATAGTTCCTAAATGACTGTTATTAGTATTTAATATTCTTTCATCATGTAAACTTACTATTATTGGTGAATCTATTCCTTCTCTAAATAGGGATTTGAACATTAATTGTATTCCTACTAGATAAACATATTGTATCTTTTCTTTTTGTTTTCCTTTTACTTTTGTCATTAATTGGTCAACTGTGAATTTTGTTAGTAATGCTAATTTATGACTTCCTGAAACTGTTTTTATATCTATTGATTTTTCTATCTTATGATATTCACTTATAGATACTCTTTTTCTTCTAAATATTTTATCGAATATTTTTCATTCTCCTAATTTTAAATCTAATGATAATTATTCTAATTTTCTAAATGTATTATTATCAAATGTTACTTTTAATCCATATCCTTCAAAATTTTCTATTTCTTGTTTTTCTTCTATAATTTCAGCTTCTTCTATTTCGTGATTCATTCTGATTCTGATATATAAACCTCTTCTCCCTCATATTTATTAATATCTGTTATTTCTTCTAAATCGCTTTCTATTTCTTCATATTCTTGTTGTAAAATTCTAACTTTCTTTTTAGTACAATCAAGGCTTATATGTCCTATTTCTCCACAATTCCAGCATTTGCATTATTTTTTATCATTTTTAAACTCTTTTCTTTTTTGTTGATATTTTCTTTTATAATATCTCCTATTTGGTTTTTGATATTTCTTTTTGAACTGTTTATATTTTTTTATACTTTTTTGGTTTGAATTTTCTTTTATATTTTCTTTCTGGTCCATATCCCCAATTAATAGGTCTCTCTATTTCTTCGCAACAGATTCTTGTTAATTTTTCAGACTTTTTCATTAGTTGTCTATTTTTACATATTTCTGCTAATCTTTCAAATAGGAATTTTATTCTACTTCCTAATGTATCTGGTACATGATTATCTTTTATATATCTTTCATATTCTATCTTAAAATATATATTCCACATTCCTGATAATTTAGCAAAATACATTTCTAAGTATGGTCTTTGATTTTCGTTACTATAAAATTGGGTATAATAGAAATTTCTAAATTGACATGTATATTCTTTTATTTTACACATATCACATATCATAACGTTTATCAATCTTAATCTTGCTTTTAATTTTTCTCTTCTAGCTTCTTCTTCTGAATTTTTTTATCCAATTTTCTCCTAGAAATTCATCTGATATATATTCTACTAATTTTTTTATTCCCTCTTGTGAGGTTTTTTGCATTTCTGTTTGTATATTTCTTCTCATTAATAATTTAGTATCTTCAGTTACTCATTCCCACCAATTTCTTACATCTCCTTCAAATGATGCTGTTAAATAGTCAATTCTTCTATCCGTAGATTCTCATGTATTATCTTTGTTATATAAAAAGAATAATATCATTACATCTGCCCATTGTAACAATGCTTTCTTATCATCTATTTTACAATCTAAATCTAGTTTTGTTCCTCCATGATTTATTGGTTTATTGTAGTCTGAGTTTGGGGTAAATTGATCTTTATATTTTTCTATTTTATGTTATGGTATAATTCTATCATAGTACTGCATATAAGGTCTATGCGGCATTGGTGCATATCCTCCTTCTAATTCAGAAAATTCTAATTTTGGATTGTTGCTTGTACTTCCTCGTGCTGGTGTTGGTCCTCCACCAGTATTTATTAATATTTCATAATTTTCTAATTCTTCTATACTTAATTGGTCAAAGTTTTCTATTAGATTATCTATCTCTTCATTCATCATCTTTTTTTATTTTTTCCTCTTTCTTCTGCATATTTTTCAAATTCTTTCTCTTGTTCTAAGATTATTGATAATATTTATTTCCTAAATCTATCATCCATACTTCCAGGTTCATAATATCCTTCCGTTTCTACATGTTTCTTTCATATTCTTGTCATTTCTCCTTTTATTCTATCTTTATCTACTTTTTTATCTGTTGGTTTCATATTTTGTTTCATTTCTCTAATCTCTATTTTTAACATTCCTACTTCATCTTTTAATTCTTAAGTTTCATTTATTAATTCATTTATTATTTTCTTTAGTTCATCAAATGATTCTGAAAAAGTCATTATATTTTCTCACTTTTTTCTTCTAATAATATGATAATCTACATTTTTTATCTTTATTTTCATTGATGATTTTATTAAAACTTTCTATTGCTATTTCATTATTAGGTAATTGATCATCTCTTACAGTTTCAAAATATTTTGCTTTTAATTCTCGTTTTTCGATTTTTAGTTTCCCTAATATTTTTTCTTGTGATTTATTTATATCTCCTGGTGTTCCTAGTATATTTGAGATTTTTTCTTGTATTTTATTTAGATTTTTAACAATATTATTAAGCTTTCTAGCTATTTTATCATTACTCATTTATAGTTTATGATGATTCATATATTTCTCTATAATATAAAATACTTTCAAATTTTTTATTAATCATTTCATATACATATCTATCTTTTATAGATCCTATACTTAATTTATGTAGTATTTGTTCTTTTATTTCTCTAGGTAATTTTTTAATTATATTTAATGTTAATATTTTTGATTTATTAGGAATAGGTTCATAAAATATTTTATATCTTTTTTCTTCTTCTAATTTATAATAGTTGTCTATCTTCTTAATTTTAATTCCCATAATTACTTATATTATTTTCTATTATATCAGTTATTTCTTCTCGATCTATAGTTTTTAAAATAGTTTCCCATATCGTAAGATCTCTTATTATACTAATTTCTGTTTCTTCTATTATTTTTTTTCTAATATCTAAAGGTATATCTTTTAATTTTATAAGTATGATTTTTAAAACTTATTTCTCTATTATAGGTTTTCCTATTATTATCCAAAATCTATCTTTTTTAATTTTATATCTATTTCCTAAATCTTCTATTATCATGTTATGATCTATGGCTCTGATACCAATTAGAGTGGGGGGTTACTAAGACCGTCTACAAAATCTACAAAATATTTTAATATTTTTAAAATTATTTTAATATTTTAAAAATTCTTTTATCATTTTTTCAGTTAATCTATTATTTATTAAGAATATGTAAAATTTTAGTGTTAATCTATATTTTAATGGTAACCTATTTTTTATTGATTTTCTCATTTAATAACTTGTTTTATATTCTTTTTGTATTATAGGGACTATGTTGCAATTTTTTAAGTTAAGGGTATTTTTGATAGTTAAAATGGTCAAAGGTCATTTTGGAAATATGAATTCATTTTTAAGTTACTATGAAAATATGACTTCATATTTAGGTTATTTTCTATAATTTCCTCGCACATACCTTGAAATTTATTCAGTGTTAAAACCTAAAAGGGCGATTCGATCCAAAACCTTGAGCAAATTTATTCGAATCGAATGGGATATTTAAGTTCAGCGTTGTTGCATGAGAAATGTTTGTCAAGCTTTTCGACTCACTTTTAACCTTCAAAATGGCCAGAAATGGAGGTATTGGTCGGCGATTGAATATTTCAGTTCAGCATGGCTGCATGAGAAAATTTTTTGACCCACGTTTAAACGTCAAAATGGTCGAAAATGGAGGTATTTGTCTGTGAGACTGGTTGACTTTTCAGATTTGGAATGATGGAGAAAAGAATTTGAGTTTCGGATTTAGGGGAGATGTTGAATGAGAGAGAGAGAGAGAGAGAAACTGGGTTTGATTTTAGGTTTTTTCAACTTTTTTTTTTCAAAGAATAAAGCCTCGTGTACATAAAGTGATTCACGGACTCTTTACAGAAAAAGCTAAAAAATGGTGTGGAAACCAAAGATAAAATAAAAAATGGAAACAAGTGATGGAGAGAAAAAACGAGAAATACATCCAGGGGAGAATCCAGAGCTCGAGTCCAGCTAGAGCGGACCGCGAACATTGAACGCTTATTGTCAACGGTGAACGTCTGTGATAGCGGTGTTGTTTAGTAATATTTAATTAACTAATATTCAAAAAATCGTACGGACAAGAACTAGAAGAACTAAATACATCACTAGAACTAGAATTAGGTACCAACTTTTATTTCGACTGAAAAAATCGTTCTGTAAAATATTTTAATTTATTTTTTAATCAAACATGCAATATATATTAACAAAATGTCAATATTCAGTTTACAATTAAAGTTAATTAAACAAACATTATTATATTAACAAATTTGAAATTATTTATGAGTTTATATCAATTTTATGTGCTTGTATGATTTCACTTTTCCGTGATCAATTTTTTGTGAAAGAAAAGTGGAACATTCTATTAATTAAATAAATTTTGTTGAAAACTCATTATGACACTAAAGCAAATTTTTTTACAAATTTATTCATCATTAATTGATCAAATTCTCAAATAAATTGATTAGAAAAAAAAAATCAAAAAGAGGGACAAATAACCGGTTAAAATGTTTCTATTTGTAATAAAATCGGTAAAATGAACATATATTATTTTATTTCATTGAATGTCACAAATCAATGCTTGTCATAATGGTAAAGTCGTCAATATTCTTTAGCTAAGGTCATGGGTTCAAATCCACTTTACACTTGTTTTTGGTAAAAAAATGTTCACGAAAAATATATAACATATTGCCATTGGAAGGTTTCGAACTCAAAACTTCTAGTTTAATAGAGGAAGCACCAACCAACTGAGCTACAAATGATGAATGTAAAAATAATGAATTATTGAATATATAATATAAATCTTTTATCTATTCTCAAAAAATTAAAAAATACAAAAATAAAATAAAATCTTCCAAGCGGATCCAGCTAGAGCGACCGCTCTAGCTCTCGGGTACCTAAATCCGCCCCTGAATACATCTCATCTTCCCCAAATATTTCATTCCGTTCCCTCCCAAAACTGGAAGGAAGGCAGCGACACCCATCGAAACCTGACTGCAAAACAATCGGCGCTGCACCTCCGGCCGCATTATTAGACCCCGATGCTGCTATATTAACGGTGCAGTTGAACAATAATTTTATTTCAGAAGGCAATGTAAACAAAGAGATAATGATATATAATATGAAACTTGCTCTTACTACGGGTAAATGTTAATAATTGAAACCACAAGTATTCTGGGTGGGTGTTTCCTCATAACATTGAAACCATTTCCTTATATCAATTTCTTCTATTTTATTTTTCTTTGGCTGAGGATGTCGGCATATGTGTGCTTGTTTGTGTGTTATTTAAATCACATAAGAGGACATGCCCTTCTTGTGCCCAGATAGTAGTGATGCATTTTGGAGACTTTGTGTCATCCTAAAGATAAATCCATCGAATTACAGTTTCTCCAAACCATTTTTTCGTGTGAGAAATTTCAATGAGTTCATGGGTGTAAAATAAAATCCCAGTTCCGACCAAAACTTAGACATCAAACACTTCAGATGTATAGACGGAGGTAGGTGACTTCTTCAGTTGGGCGTGGTGGTCGCTTCGCGGCGGTGGAAATCGGAGCAGGTTTCGAACCTTTTTTGATGTTGAGAAATCTTCTATTTTACGGTTAATGCTCTTTCTTCTTCACCGATTTTGTAGCTGGCCGGAGACGGAGGTGATTTCGACGGTTTAGTCTCACCATCGTGAATGGAGAAAGGTTGAGAGAGATTGGAAATGGTTTTTAATTTGGAGAGAAATGAAGGAAGAAGAAAAGGGCCGCCTCGTTTTCATTCAATCTTTTTTTCCTTTTTTTTTTTTTTTTTTTTTAACTCTTGTCACGTCAGATTGTAAAATCTCTGTGAAACTAGTTTCTGTACGTCAAGCAGAACCGTTTTTCAAAACTTTCATGTAATGTCGTGAGTTGATTGATTGTCACATTTTTTTTCGCTTTTTGTACAACTTTTTCATTTTGTCAACTTTGTAGGGTATTTAAATTTTCTAGAGGGACAAAATGCCCAAAAATGACAATCTTACAAAGATTTTTAAAAAGTGACATTTTTAAAAATATAAAACCAAAAGTTGATATGGGGTGCAACTTCCTCTTTCTTCTTCTTTTATTTAACCCCCATTTTGTGAAAATTAATATCACATCTTTAGTATATTTTTATAAAAGTTAATGTAGTTCAAAAATTATGAATCCAATGAAATATGTAGTTAAAATTAAATGTTACTTAATCCTATTTGGACTTCATTTTGGAATAACTCAATTTTTTCTTTTTTATTTTCAATTACACTCTCCAATAAAATAATATTACACATAAACACAATATTTTTTCGTACTTTTTAACCACACATCTTTGAAAAAAAAAGAATATTTTAAAATATATTTTTTCCAAAATTCAATACAACGGAGCTCGAAGTGGGATTCAAATCAAAATTTAGATTTTAATCACGATCAAAACAAAGGCTTAAATTTATTTTATTTTTTCAGAAAACTGGTGCATTATTCATCATATACGTACCCAATCAATATTTTGACCATCAATTCGTTTTGGTAAATCATTTCTTACGAAAATTGAAGGTTGGGAATCAGTGCAAGAAAAATTGAACGAGGAATTAAGCATAAAGCCACACGATTATCACGAACAATTCGCGTGAGAAATGCCTAAACATAAATCAATCCTAACATGTTATGATGCTTCTAAACCATAAAATTTTAGATAAAAATATTGCTCAACAAGAATAATATTGCAATGAGTATGATCTTTAAGTCAATACCCCTAAATCCACTCTTCAAAGCTTCTCTTGGAGAGTTCCACTAATCAACAAACAACTTACAATGCTTCTTTCATGGGTGACATTACACCAATGGCAACTATACCTAACTTCGGTTAATGCAAAAGCCAGCTCCCAACAAATACAGCAATTTACCCATTTCTTACCAAGATAACGATGCCATGGAAAAAGAGGCAAAGAGTTATCAATTTATCAACCTCAAGAACAGGCTGGGAAAGCGATAAGCAAATTTTTCCAGCAGTTACTTGTAAAAGGACGCGAACAGGATAGAAGCAGAATGAAGCGGATCCTAATATACTGCAAAGTCTTTCAGTTCACTAATTGTACTACTCTCAACTGTGCAATAATATGCAGCAATAAAATTTCTTGAAATGAATGCCTAATGTAGCATCTTTAATGAATTGTCATAGAGGATAGCTTAGAAGTAAAGGTTATGATCGTAAAATTTTGATCTCCAACTATGCACAGAATAAATATCTCAGAAGTAGAATTTAACAGAAAATCAAGCTAAGGAAGCAGGAATTGTTCGCCCAAGAGGTTTTTGCCACTTTTGAACATTATATCCAAATCCAAAATTTATACACACACTATACAGATAAAACTGTAACTTACCCCAAAGCTCTATACTCTATTGTCTTTCTATTAACAGCAGATCTCTCGAGCACTCTGGATGATAATGCATTTTCTTTTTCTTTTTAAACAGCACGGATAGGGCTGTGGCTTGAGTTCATGCGTGAGCTTCCTGAAGCATGATTTGCATGGAAGGCAGATGGCCTTGTAGAGCCTTCAACCAATTTTAGAGAGAGGGTAGATTTTCCCGCATCACCAAGGGATTCCCCTAAGCTTAGTTTTGACATGCCTATCAGCTCATCAACATTAATGAGCCTCTTTGAATGAACAGCTGTTGGCTTAAGCACTTCATGGGTTTCTTCCTTCACTGGCTCCATATTGTAGCCCGGCAAAAAGGGAAAGGAAACAGGAAAATACGGAGTGACATAAGCTGGACAAACAACCGGGTAAGTGTATTGTGAGCCCACCGGCTTAGGAAGCATGGTTTCACCATCATTGGAATTTGCACATTCCATTGATTCACACTCTTCATCTTCAGCGGGAGGAGGTGGGTGGGTGCTGCTTTGCGTCTCAGCTTCTGGGGGCACCACAGCAGAAATATCTCTCGATACCACTGGAGTGTCAGCCGACTGCAAAAATACAAGGAAAATGATAACATCTTTTTTGACTGTGGGTTCATACCAATTCGAACTCTTGATCTTGAAAATGGAATTTACTGCACAATTAAACCCAAACAAGAAAAGCTGGTGGAAAATGATAACATCTATAAAGTAAAAGTGCATACTGTTAATGACTGTCACTGAAGCAGCTCACAAACATATAGATTATCATATTGCAATCAAGTACTAGATATTTCAGACATTTTAATTCTCCAAGCAAAAGGACCAACCAAATGAAAACTGTGTTGTATCTCATTTGTATATTCCCATTTACGTTGTTAACACTTACATTAGGAGTGGTAATTTCCAATTAAATTTGCCCATGTTAGAAACAAAATAGCCACAACTCATTCGGAAACATTATCTGTTGCTGTAAAGTTTCTTTTGTACCATAGATTAAGTAATGATATGCCAAATGTCTAGGTAGCATAATCATTTTACACATTAAAAAAGAGAGCGCTTACATCATCTGCCACAATATCAAAGAGGCTGGAGCGTCTTTTTCTTCTAGAAACACTACATTGCCTGACAAAATATTTCTGGGCATGGCTAGCCACCTGGGTAGGTGTTCTAGAGATAACATAATTTCGCGCAATTCCTCGCCAATCACCTTTGCCAAGCTTTTGCAAACCAAGCAAAAACATCCTATGTTCCTCTTCAGTCCATGGAACGCCTGAAAATAAAATAACTGAACTTTCAGACAAGACATGCATGGCACGTCAAACAAGTGACGCACAAGAAGCAATTTTACAGGCATGTTTAATAACATATTTACCAATACTTAAAACTATAATAAGCTTGACAATACATCAAAAGTAACCTCACAGGTAAAAATTACATTATTTAGCTGATGACAAAATTTTCAACCAAAAACACTAGCAGACGAAGCCAATTTTCAGTAACACTCAGCAAGCAAATAATAAAGATCTCCTACAATATTTCGTGCCATGAGATACTCAATAAAATACATAAGTCACCCCACTGTTAGTCTGCTGACATTTCTATAAACGATTTTCAATTTTACAACAAAATAAATCCATGTTCTGAAAGCTCATTTCAGATTAGTATACATCCACTATCAGTCTCCCAAGTTCCTATTCATTTGGTTAAATCAAAACCACAGAATTTACAGATATAAAATTCAAGTACTGTGAATATTGTTCACAACCACCAAGAAAAACCATGAAGGCATTCAGTATGAAGAAGAAGAAATGGTTAAATTATATATAAAGCAAAAGATTTATACCACTAACTTCAGTCAGTCAATGGCTTGTGACTATATATAAACATTTTTAGTTAACCACCTCAGAAAGTAATGTTCAATCAAACCATTCACAGGAGATAGTATGCGCATGTATATCTCTGCCTTTGTCTATCGCTTCTTAAATTTCTAGTTTTCTACCAAAACAGATAAGAAATCTACTCATAATTCACATTATGAGATGACCAAACTACTGGCCTGTTTTTTCTATCTTGTATCCTTGTTTTCTATTTTATGTTTCTCCAAAGAAAAGGTCATCTGTCCAGTGTCAATATGGCCAAAAACTCCTAAATTGATCATATAACTTTCAACAAAAACCTTTCACTCTTTGATGTTTCTTTCCATCTCCCTGCAATCAAAAGCAGATGCTGGATATGTACATGTAAGTGCAATACATTACAGGCGTCGATCAACAGGAAATAATAATAATTCGTTCAAGCAGTTTTTTCATTAATTCATCAAAAGATTGCCAACAAAATGTTCAGTTTCACACATTCAAATACACTTTAAAACAGCATGTGCACCCAGATATGCAAATGATCAACTATTTAAAAAAATAGTAGATCTATCTTGGTAAAAAGTTTCTCATCTTATTTCATAAAAAAAGACGATTTACATATGAGCCGAAACACGGACGCAGGCATGACCAAATGCAGCCTCATATCCCTTTTCGTGCATAAACAATTTCTTCAAAAATCTATTTTTTGTGCTGTAACAATTTTATTCCGAACTTTAATTAATAAAAACCATTCCCCCACATATCCCTCAAAATATGAAATATTTACATTATCACATAAAAGTTCATTACGAAAAAGTTACATACTTCCACATAAACAAAATTAAGGGGAAAAGAAGACGTCGAATTTAAACCTTTCTTTCTTTCTCGGCTGGATGATGACCCAGCAACGAAGTCATCGGAGGCGTAGCCACCAGCAGCGCCGGAGGCGTGATCTGGGGTTTCGCCCGGAGAATCATGAGCAACGCCGTTTTGGGGAGTCCCACTTCCACCATTCATATAATGGGTCAAGTTCCCCATACTCGCACTCTTTCGGATCGACTCATCAGTCAATCGGACTCCAAACAGCTTCACCCCTCGATTGGGACACGTCCGAGAATTGTGCCCGTTGTGGCTGCAATGCGAACACTTCCTCGTCATCCTCGCAAATACAAGAAGAAAACAGTTTGGACTGAATTGGATATGATCTAATAGGTTTTTTTTTTTACACGATTTAAGAGAATAGTTGCTCGGATTTTATCATTGGGTTGAAATTGTTGCTTGAAATGAAGCTAATGTGTAGCTACAGATATAGAGCGAAAGGAGGAGCACAAGAACCTGGGGATAAAGCCGTGGCGTGATCAAATAATATACTGTCGGATTTTGTGCGTGAAAATGAATGTAGGTCAAAGCTAAAGGGCTGCGGATATAAAATGTGGACAGAATTGAACGTGACGCCGTCAGGCTAGTTCAAGTCCATACCCATTAGTTCGAAATTCATTATTTTCTCAAATTCATTTTCCATCGCATATTTTCGTAATAAAATATTTAACATATAAATTCAATTTTTTTTTTTACTTTTAATTTTATTCACACATTCCCCAAAAAATTTACTATTACAAAACTTATATTGATGAAATAATGAGAATCAAATAAAGGCTCAAATTAGAATTAAAATCAGTTCGGCATGATTTGGGTCGGTTCTTGAATAATGAATTTGTTTAAATTATAGTGATCCATATATATTATTATTGTAAATTTTGCCATTTATTATGCCCCTGTTTGTTCTACATTTTTTTCTCATTCTTAGAATTTTTTTTGACAGTTATTTTCAAACAACTGGCCCCATTATCTTACAAACATGGTCAAAAATGTATGTTGCTTCACTATGTAACAGTCATATTATTTCTAATAATGTGGAACAAACAGGGACTATATTTTAGAAATAATAAAAATATTTAACATTTTTTTATTCTTTAAAGATTTATTCGGACAAGCTCTAGTAACCTATCATATTTGTAGCTTGAGGACATAAAAATGTCGTAATTTTTCGTTCTATTTTTTTTTCAAGCATCGAAATTTTAGGTCGTCTGCTAAAAGCCATTTTGTTATCGTACTTGATAAGACAAGTTGACCCTTCCCTTTAGACGCTCATAATAGAATCCAACTCCAATTCTACGAGAAAAAAATAAAGCAATTCTGTGTGTACATAATTGCAACAGATTAGACACATTGGGGTGGGTTGGGTGAGTTTTTGGTATTTTTTTATTACAACATGGGACCCGTCACTGTGAGATTTATGTTACAATTCTGTAAAAAAAAATCTGTACAAATGGAATAAGTCAAAAAAATACACATAAAATTGTACCTTAAAATTGTTTTTTCTTTATTTATAATAGTTCGTTTTATTGACACTTTTTCGTGTTGGATAGGTCTTATGAAAGCAATTGGTTTATATACTAGAATACTAAGAAGACATTCTTTTACCTAAATCGTCG
Source organism: Osmanthus fragrans (assembly GCA_019395295.1). NCBI lineage: Eukaryota > Viridiplantae > Streptophyta > Magnoliopsida > Lamiales > Oleaceae > Osmanthus > Osmanthus fragrans. Next base: position 13,965,927 of record CM033346.1, on the reverse strand, counting down.
TTGGTTGTGACTTTCACTGGTCATGGAACAAAATTTTTGTCCGTAGTCAGATTGAAAAGCTTGTAAAATTGGGAGTCAATTTTCATGAGGAAAACAAACCGAAATACGTAAAGCTAATTTCTTTGCCCATCCTTGTCTTTATATATGTTTTTCCTTTTTATGTTTAAGATTAAGCCCTTTGACCATCATTAAAATGATTTTTTTTTTAATTTTTTTTTTTGAGAATATGTGATTAAGAAGTTGAAAAAAATTTAAATTTACATGTAAAATAATAAATATTTTATTGTGAAAATGTGATTAAAAATGAATTGAAGAAAAAAAAGTTTAATTTAAATGGTTGTTAAACCGACATTAAATGGGCTGTCATTTTCCATTATAAAGGGTCAATGACTCAGTACACAAAAGTTACCCAATAATGATGTCAATAGTTGGAAATGTTACTTTTAGTACTTTGATCCATATATTTTGATACCCTCGATTGAATTTGTGATTAATTTTAAAAAATTCTTCTAAATTTAGGTGTACTCAATTGAAATTTTAATAAATTTTATTAAATTTTAAGTATTCCTAATTGAGATTTTAACGAAATTTAATGAAATTCTTTCAAATTTAGGTATCTTTAATAACTAGTGAATTTATAAAGATTTCATTAATAGATGATTTTTTGTTTTTAAAAAAAATTAAATAGATTTCAAGCTTAAAAATAGATGTGATAAAATCTTTTGAAATTTCACTATATATGATGAGATTCTTATGGAATTTATGAAAATTTATTCAAATTCAAAAAATTCATTACGATTTATAATATTTTAAGATCCATCAAAATATTAGTTGAGTACATCCTCGTTTGTCTCAATGATCATGAAGTATAGGAGGAATACCAAGTCAATTCACCAAGGGTTGGTTAGATTTTGAAAAATCGAAGAAATATTTATTTTGAAAGGTGATAAGGATGCTGTTGGCCCTAAAAAATGTACCTCAACGTGGTCAACAGATACCAAAATCTCTCACGTTCACGCAAGCATTGTTTCTACACACTTGGACAAACCGTTAGTCACACATGGTCTCATCCAATGGGTGAAGTTGATCTCGCTTACTCCGACGGTCAAGTCAGTTAGAGGAGAAAAATATATGAGTGTGGGAGAGATTTAAACGTGAGCCTCCAATATAAAAAGAAAGTCGGGTTTGGAGAGTAACAAATAGAACAATGATATAACAAAAGTTATAGTGTGAGAGTCTAAACTTACATTACCTTATAATGACACTAAGTGTAAGCTTTTTATAGCGGAAGAGAGAGAATGAGAACCGTTGGATGAAGATGCACGTGGCTTCGTCCTTGCAGTCGAGGTATTTTGTTAGAGATATTAATAAATCATAAGCATTAAATGTCAATACCATATTATTATCCAAAATGCCTAGCTTGCGGCTTTAGACTTGACCTGGTGAACTGGAAGTGGTGACTACTGTAGTGAATTATCACATCAATCACGTATCATAAATTGTTTGAGAGATCTTGTCCTGAATTCCCCTTACAGCCTCGCCTCCCCTATGGCTTGATTCTTTCTCACTGGCTAGCTAGTGGGGGTCGGAAGAAATATTGGCTCAATCAATTAATTTGAATTTGTGATAGAGAAATAACTCGTTACCAATTATTTTGATAATGTGTGACCAATAAAGAAGTTGACTTATAAAATTTGTGATTTGTAACTGTGATATTAAGTGATTGTGATTAATATATAACTGTGATCACAAACTGTATTTATTGTGATCTTAACATATTTAATTGCTCATTTAGCCTTGTTTGGTACCGATTAAAATTAAAATTTTAATTTAAATCAAACTCTTGTGTACAATAAAAGATGAATAACAAACAACCCTTGTTTTGTACAATAAATTTACAAAAAATGTATATGAAACCGCCATTTTAGGTTCGTGTGATTAAAAAAATTGAGTTTTTATTGATTACAAAATTATCGTTCAAATTATTGCTGTCCTACCAAGATGAATTAGCCCTAAAATTATTGTTATTGAAAACAAGAAGCTCTAAATCCACACCCTTCCATTCAATTCAAAAGGTGAGGGCATCCCTTCATCTAATAATCAAACCCAGAAAATCAAATCCTCCCTTTAGCTTTAAAATACTAATGAACAGTTATTGGATCCAGAAAGTTAAGAATATGTATACATACGCAGAACCAGCTTATTGGAAATGGAGGGTCCAGATGCCCCCGAATTTTTTTTTGAAGAAAACTACAAAAATGAGAGAAAACAAAAGCCCACTAATTGAATCATTTACTTTCTCTGCGGATAGTACATCAGTGTAAATATTACTAATAAGTTGAGAATTAACCTAAAATAAGTGAAAAAAATAAGATTAACTTTTTTCGCAAGTTTATTTGTAATAAAATAGAAGTTACTATTCTTCAATCCTTCCAATTTAAAAAAAAAAAAATCAAAAGAAAAAAAAAAAATTTCCCAAAAAAATGGGGGGTCCAGGACTCCCCCAGGACCCCCATGCCTCCGCCCCTGTATACATACATTTATGTATATATTTTTTTGCACTTAATCCAAAGAAAATGTATGTTGTGCAGTAGATAATGGGTATGGAAGACAAGGATTGAACTCCTTCCCCCTGGATAATGCAGCAAGGTTCGGAAGAGAAATAGGTAAGGTTTTTTACTTCTTTTCCTGTCCAGTCTATAGACCATATAGAGTAGTTTTAGATTAGTACTTCTCTGCCATCATGGAACAAAAAAATGTACACAATGGAAACTGGAACAAAATGCCGAGAAGAAAAGAAAAAGATGAAGTTTAGAAAATATTTTTATTAAATTAGGTATATAATTGTAAATTTGTTGTAGTGTATTTATTAAAAATAAATTTTAATTGTGGTTTTGTGATAATAATATAATTACCCTTTCAAATTTTAATGGTGGAATAATATTTTTTAAAGAATGAGTGGTTGAAAAAAAAAAAAAAAACACACTGTCAACAGTCAAGTGTCTAGCCCTCTATCTAAATAAAAAAAAAGTACTATTAGATGTGTTGACTCAACAAAATTGATATAACTTATTGGAGAAAAAGTTTGGCGTGTATAATATCGAAAGTCTTTCAACTTAAATTACACCTATATAACAATCAACAGAATGCATTAAAAATGCTCTTAATGAACAGAAAAATATCCCGACCACAGGCATCCCTGACTCGGCTCTTATTTTTTTAAACTTTTAAATTTGCATCGTATTTTAAAAAAATAAGTAAATAGGAAAACCGAGAAAAAGGGGATAATTTTAATCCTAGTCCCTCTCAGAAATCGCCGGACGGGTTGATTTCCATCCTTAGGACTCGATCGATTAGCTTGGTCTAAGATTTGAGATCTCATCAATAATTACTATTAAAACAATATGACTGAAACTACTACTTTGGTACTCGAGAAACTCATTGTTTATGAACTTCATCTCAGATTAACTAACATCATACACAAAACTGTGTCCTGGATTGCTGTACTGATATTAACTCAAATCCATGTGTACTGCAATAAACATGACAACAAGTAATACAATCAATTCTTTGTCAACTTAATTTCACAGCCAGACTTTAGATAGATACTCAACTTTTGATTAATGATATGCATATTAAAATGTTCCCCTTCAGGTAATCTCTCATCAAAATCTTCATGGCCTGATGCCTCGGCTTTTTCTAATTCTACGGGTGGATGTTGTATAAGGTGACATTCTTTCAAGTCTACTGGGACTGGGATGGTCTTCATCATCACTCATGTCATCAGATCTCCACCGCGGTCCACCATTAGGATTTATGTTCCCAAAAGGAAAGTCCTCAGCTTGACTGAGAAATGCAGAATGAAAATGCAAGCGCACAAAACAGCATAAGGAGCAGTGATTTTTCCACCAGTGAGTAACACAACAGTTAAGAAAGCACGGAAAAGAAACTGAGGGTGTTAGAAGGGATAACATTACCTCCAAGGCGTGTCCACTAAATTATTCAGGGGTGGTATCCAAGGTCTATCAGCTGTGTCTGGCAGCAAATGCTTATTGGAGAAATTTTGGTCTGAATCTTGAGCAAATTCTGAGAACAAGCTATGGTTGCTACCAAGCGATGTGACAGGATTAGCAGCAGCCCTGGTGAAAAATGAACTCGAAATTTGCAATTGGTCAATCGAACCATTTTGTGATCTCTCTGGATAAATTTTGTTCCTTTGATTATTTTGGAAAATGCTATTTCGAGGAACACTCGATACACTTCTGTTGAACTCTTTAAGTGAGGAGGCAGTTCGAGGATTTAAAGGAGTTGCAGAAATTGAAATTTCATCAGAGTTGGGAAGAACTCCAAAAACACTTCCAGTGTTGAGTTCTTTATTTGCCTTGTCGAAAAAATTTGTTGAGGCAGTAGAGGAGCTAAAATTTCCGATGCCAAAACTAGATATATTAAGAGGTCCACCAATTTTTGGAGTTGGAAGAACTGGAAGTTTCAAGGGAGGACTAGCAATGTCTGTGATCCCAGCAAGGGAAGAATCAATGGCGGAAGGAATTAACAAACTACCCAAGATTGGTCCTTGTACTTGAGGGAGATCAGATTTTGGTGGAACATTGGCTTCATTATGTCTAGAAACGTCAACTTCAGGAATTTTTCCAGTCTTCACTTGTTGTTGTAAGATATCTGGCAACAACTCTATGCCTCTCCCCTGCAGAAGAGCACGAGTTTCAGAAACTTGTTCTATTTACATCAAATTCTCAGTCAGAATCAGTTAACTGTTAATTCAAAGCACACTTGAATGGCACCCCAGAAATCTTCATCCCAAGACACCACGCCCTACATCATAAATATGAAATATAATAAAGAAAAAGGAAGTAGACACGGTTAGTATTCTCCATAGTTTGATCTTACCGTGTCCCTGACACACACTTCCCCATTTTACAATAGCTTGGTTCAAATACATGGTTCCCTCATTGAACAAATGATCCCATGTTATAAAAGAACAATCAAAGTAACCATAGAACTGATACAGCCCGGACTTACCAGGAAAATTTGTTATAAAAAATGAGGAACAAGAAAAGACCAAGTTTGACTAAAAAGCCTTGATCTATCAACAAAGCATAAGAGAAGTCAAATTACAACCCCATGTATAACTTTTGGGCATTTGAAATTACTGTGTAAGAAAGAAAATCAATCAAGCCATCAAAAGAACATATCCAGAGGGTAAACGGTTGATATGGTGTCCTGAAGTAGCAAAAATACAGAAAGCATGTACATGATGTTTGCTTTCTATTCAAGTGGAGATAATAGATTTGATGATTAATCATGTATCTGCATCTTTCAAGCAACTTTTGCACCTATTACGTCAAGACTCAAAACTCAATTGGTATCTGCATTTATTCAAGCAACTTTTGCACCTATTAGGTCTAGACTCAAACTCAATTAGTTCCATTATTTATGTCTCATTAGCTTATTCAGTTATTCTTCATTTGTTAATTCATAGCCACAGAAGAATGGGTAACTGAAGAGTAACCTGAAAAAAGCAAGACCACTTACAACTAATTCCCTTCTCCAATGACATTTTGACCTTATTTTAAACGAGTCTTCTTCACTGATTGAATTTTTTGAAATGAAGTCTTCCTCTGCCTTCTGAAGTGTACAATCCACTTGGAACGCCTCAATGTACCTGTGACGCTGAAATGGTAAAGAAACACAATCTAAGTGATTGTCCATCAGCCCAAAAGAATTTGTGTGGGGGAAACAGATAAAGAATAAGTTAACTGAGATCTTACCCACATTATTTGGCCAATATGCATGCAATAAATGCAAACAATAATTGTATATTCATATCCACTTATACTGCACTGGAAAGGCACTATGTTTTCCCTTCACATTCCATACAATTCCAATGTACCAAGTGGGAACTTTGGTAGGTGAATGGATCATAGTTCCAAGACGAAAATTCATGAAGTTTTTCTAGCACGATAAATGACACGAGATGGCTTCAAATATAATGGCAGTGCTAAATTTAGAAGGAAAAATAAAATAAAATTGCAAAGGATCTGAAACTAATTACATGAGATCTGTTTTTTTTTTTTTTGGGGGTGGGGGGTTAAGTTGTAAATTAGAACTTAAGAACTTTGAAAATTTGTAGTTTAAGCTAAGTAGAACTAAGATGAAACATATTGAGTATAATAGTAGTAATAAGGATGAGGACAAAGCTACTTTAGACTTTAGAGGATCATGTTCTCCCAACAATTTAGGTGTTTAGATTCAATTATCAACAAGCTGGTCTTCGAAAGATTGATAATATAGTACCAGAGTGAGTTGAATGAAACCAAGTACCAAATGGATTCTATTTGTCGGAAATACCTATAAATTTGAAAGGCAAGTTCAATACAACATATATTAGACCAATATGCTTTATGGTATTGGGTGTTAAGTTATTAAAGGACAACATTTTCTATAAGACAGTAGGAAAGAAAATGTTAAATAGATGAGTGCCCATACTATAATGGACAAAAGTAAGAAATGAGAATATACTTCAACGAGAGGAGGCATCACCAGTTCAGGATAAATTAAGGCAATGGCAATTTAGGTTAGAGGGAGCTTGTATTCATGTGCCTTCCACAGTTTCACTTTTAGAGATATTTGCAATAGATAACTCTGGAAGAAATCAAGTCAACTTGAGGTTAGTATTATCTTTAATCTTACCCCAACACCATATAATCTGATACCAATCAATATGCCACGCCACTCACATTTTAATATTAAACACTAATTCAGCAAACTAAGCAACTAGCAGCACACAACACCAAAATTTTCCAAAAGATTCTTTAAGTGGCTTGGCAACAATTTCAGCTTCAAAACTAAGTGAAACCTTTAAAAGATGCTTGAGCAATCATTGATCAGGTAGGTGCACACCGACAACCAGCTAAACAAATTGCTAACAAGATTATAGGTTTCATCAAAATGAAGACAGGGAAAAACTCAGGAAAAAAGCGTATTTTATAAGAAAAACAAAAGCCACATTGTATCCATTAACTTCATAATGATAACTAAATTAACATGGTCATGTTAAGCCACAAAGGAAAACATTTATAAGTAAAAAATTCCTAAATTACTTTGAATTAAGAAAACTCCACGGGTTAGCACGTATCTAAACTACATAGGACATAAAATATAGACAGCAGATCTCTACCTAAATACAAATGCAGGAGTACCTGTAAATAGAAAATCACGAGTAGACCTCCAACAGCCTTTGACGGATTATCCATAGCAAAATCCAATAGGCATTTATGAAGATGTTTCTCCTCGTCAGGATTCCAAGGTAATTCAATCATATGATCAACCAAGTTTCTCCAAATACAAAGACAACAAATTTCAGTCACCAATGCCTCCACCCAGAGTACCCAATTCCAGCAGTCATCTTTTACTTTATCTGAAGCATCCCTCAGTTTCTTATCCTTGACCTTTGTGCATGCCATTCTCTGATACAAAAATGCCTCTGTCAGAAGCCCACATTCCACCCGGACTCGAATTGCAGTAACAGCCTCCTCAAGTGAAACTAATGAAGCTCCACCATCTTGTCCTGACCACCTCAAAACCATGAGAGCTGCATCAGGTTGCTGTCTCTCTAAGAGAGCCTGTGCAACCTTGGGATGAATTGTTGGGCCTGCAATTTCAGGAAGAAGGCGAGAGGCTTCCTAGCAATACAAGTGATGAATTATCAATGCACAATTAATACACCCAAAGCATCAATATGATGGTTCTGAAAAATATAAATTTGGGATGATATCTATAATATGATCTTGTTCTTAGCACTAAGACCTTACAAGCAGTAAGCATAAATAACTCAGAGAACCAAAAAATTAGATGATCTAAAATAAAAATTACCTCATGAAATGCATAAAGAAGGTAATATACTAATACTTGATGAAGAAAATGCCCAAATTACTCTGTAAATGAAACTAGATACTTAAATAAACCTAGATGGAGAAGGGACCGAAGACTTTAATAGCTCATGTCCAAACTGACATCTAAATTTACCAGCCAAGTGACTGCCTACGGTTACTACACATCTTCTACGACCAAACCATGGAAACTCCACGTCTTTTTTTTTTTAGTGAATGCATCTACGGGAAGCCCTTTGTTCCTTATTAACAGAATTGGAAACCACAGGATTTGACACGTGGGATAGGAAAATAAGTTGTTGAAGAACCAACATTACTTTCTCAATCAAATTTTCAAGCTACCTTTAAAACTTAAAAATAGAAGTCTTTGCAATTTTTCCAGCATTCCAGCTAAAAGAATCATGGTTGGGTGTATGCATCTTAGTTTTTCCTTTCTTTCTTACACGTTGGTTTTTGTATGCGGCATCATGCTAACTTCACCTTCAATTACATCAATAAATTCCAATTTGCCAAATATCAACCCAATGTATTCCAAATTCTATGTGAAGCTAAATTGAGACTGACATAACAGAAAATGAAAACCAACAGATGTGTCAACTGAATGAGTATTCAATTCAAGTTGCTCAATGAACTGCAACATAATAGCAATATATCTGGAATGCAATGCAAACCAAATTCTTCAAACAAGCAGCATATTGATATACATTAGGTGAAAACCGAAGCCATGAAAAAATTAAAGATTATTTTGCAATTCTGTTAGAAAAGAAATATAGTGAACCAGCAGATCATTACACAACATCATCAGAATATTCTGCAAATATTAAATCAAAACCATCACCAGATTTGCCAAAGCAATGATGATTTCGAAGTTATATATGGTTATATTGCTATAGAACAACTAAGTTTGCATTCCATTCAAACCAAAAACGACTATTTTTTAATTCAAATTCCAAAGTCCTAATGCTGTGAGGCCAAATGATAGTGTAATTAACAACACTGAATTCTAACTCAAAACGACTCTAAGATAATAGTTTCTCAATAAGTTCTCATTTTAAAAAGTTCACCTGCAGAGCTTCATCAGTGTGGTCATCCAGAAGATAAAAGGCAAAAGATTCCAGCAAGGAGTGCCTGGTTATACTGAAAGTGGCAGCAAAGTCATCAACAATGTATCTCCATTTCTCATCAGGCACTGTCCACTGCCGATCGAATAGGTAATACAAGAACTATGCCAAAAGTTAAGGCATTTTAAAAAAGTAAAACTCTCTGATCAACACCATCTACCACCCCATGAGAAAAAAAAAAAAAACACTACTGCTAACTCCCATAGTAAGAGTACGAATGATTAAAATTAAACCAAATACCACATGAGAAAGGATACTATTGCTTGTTTTGCAACCACCAAATCAGAATTTCCTTGTAAGAACAGCAAGTCAGCAGCAGCTCGAAGATTTTCGAAAGGATAGCACCCTCCCTTTCCAAGTAACTTCAACCGGGAAAGTAAAGAGCCGCCATCTCTCTGCAAAGATGCAATTGATAACTCTTCTATATCATTATCCATATTTCCTCCATCTGTCTCAAGATTTGAAAGTGCTTCCTCAATGAAAAGGGTAGAACTACTTTGTCTGCTGGACTCTGTCTTCAAATAAAAGTCAGGCCATGAACGCTTACTAGCTGCTGATTTCCTATCTTGAACAAGTGAACACCACGATGCAAAATTGGAATGCCGAGATCTTACATTCTCCAAAAATTGATGTCTTATACACCAAATTATAATCTCCATGTGCTGTAAATGAGGAAACAGCGTAAATTAACAGTTTCCCATGTTGTACAAAAACATTTATCAAGTAATGGCCCACCTACAGTATCATCTAAAAATGAAACCAGAGAAAACCCACAGCCTTTCAGAATTTAACAACTCTAAATAATATAAAATAATGGAAGCATACAAAAAATATACCTACCAAAAGGGGTGCCCAATCACACATGCACATGATAATAACTATATGATCAATAAAATGTTGAAGAGACCTCGAGTGAGATACTTTTTGAAGAAAACTTTTAGATTCTAATTGTATATACCTGACTTCCCCATAAAATAATTATTAAATATTGAACCAAGAATTTAATTAGATTTCTCTAAGCAAGTAAGTTGAGCATAAATAAAAAGCTTGGAACAAGCAATTTAACCTGCTTTGTCTTTAGTGTACTCTCTTGAAGATGATGCAAATCATGAAGCTTTGCTGAAACAGAACCTTTAAAGGATGATTCCAAAACCTCGAGAACCATGGATATACCAGCTAGCTTCACAGATATTTTCAGAAGCAAATTTAAACTCTCTTTCATCTCTAGGGACGTAAGGTTATCTATTAAGGATGTCAAGGTGTGCAAAATCAATCCATTTTCCACCTCACAAATATTAAATTTAAAAACAGATTATCAAGATTTAAACCTTAGGATACATATTGCTTGAAGCTGTTTCAGAATGTTTTTGAATGCCCTTTTGCACCAATCTTTAACAACCTTCTCATCAAGCAAGAAGGCAATAACAGGATCACTGGAGACAGCAGTTTCATCCATGCAAACATCTGTAACATCTGTGCCCTCTATTAAGGAAAAAATAACTACCAACGTAAACGATAAGCAAATCAATCTCATAGCAGGAGAAACATTCAAATCTATTTTATAGGGTATTCTGAAATAACATTGAAGGTAATGCTTCTACCCAACCCAAAATAAGTAAGAGAATGTTTATGGATACAGTGGCAGATTAGAGAAACCAAATTATTCTCCAACGAGACATCAAATAGAGAATAAAGCCGTTGAACATCTGCAATCAATTGATCCTCCCTAAAATCTTTATCTTGCAACCTGTCATCACACCTTTTGGAGATAAGACGAGCATCTATACACTCATAGTAAAGGCGAAGCTGGAGTCTATTTCCATCCTTTGGCAAGGGATTTCTACATATTGGACAAACGTCGCATCTCTGACTACATTCCTCACATAAGGAGGCATGGCCGCAAGATAGCAAAACACTTTGTACGCAGCGTCCACAACTTCTCAGATCCCTAGTTGCCCGACATTGCTCAACTTTAGCTTCACTGCACAACTCAATTGGATCAATCGATGCCAAATGTTCCAATGCTGCCTGCAAACGTAGGGGATATAAGCTCCACAGCTTCTTAAATCATTAAATAGCCTCAGCCTCAAGTATGAAACGAAATATGCCTTAAGCTGATAATTATACCACTTAACAGTATACTACCATCATTCCAATTTTCATTTTTCAAAAAACGGAGGCCCAAACGTTTTAAACTACATTTTAATTGTAATGAAAAATCGAGTATTACATCTATAATATGCATACGAATGTACATAAGAAGCACGCAACCAAACCATACAGCAAAAAAAGTAACTCTAAACCCTAACTCAGCGACCCATAACCCGTCTTACTGCGCAATTAAATTACAGAAGACCATTTTGACTTTTGAGTTTGAATTTCAGTAGAAATCAGAATGAAGCTGAATAGCCAGGACCCAATGTAACAGCAAGGATTTTAATACATAATAACAAATATATCATTTAATGAATACATACGAGTGTGAGAGAGAGATAGAGAGTAAGTACGTACCTGGACTAGGGAATAAGAGTAATTGGGTGGACGAGGAGGAGGTGAGGTCCGAGAGCTGGAGCCGCCGCCGCCGCCGCTGGCTTCGTCAAATCTCCATCCCTCCATTTCTCCACAAACTCTATTGTTGATTTAAGTGAATAGAAAGATGGGAATTAACAATTAATCAAAGTAAAGTAAAAGATTACGCAATTTGAGATTGTACTGGCCGAGTTCACCGTGCAATTGAAAATTGATGCCTCTGGTGTACGTGTTAGATGAGGAAAGGAGGGAGAGATCCGAGTAGGGTATTTGAACAATTTTGAGAGTAATTTGAACTTTGACGGGACATAAAGTTAATTTTCATAAAGACCACAAATGTTACGTTTTTAATCTCAATGGTACCCCCTACAGTTTTTTAATTATTTATTTTCCCTTTTATTTCGATTCAACCTTGAACCTTGTCTTTGAATACTTCAAAAGATACTTGTAGTACCAACTAATATTTGCACTACTAACTAGAGGAGAATTGGTACGTTTGTTTTTCATTAATCATCCATAAAAATGAAAAATATGATCGTTATCAATCATATTCAGTCACCATTTTTGATTTTTCATATCTTGTGTGTGTCCGTAACAACTATATTTCTCATTCTCATTCTACAAATAATAAGAATTAAACGAACTTGATCATATATTTCTCGGTCATTTTTAAAATGGGCACTTTTACAAAAATTGACACAAATGGCCAATTTGAACCAAAATATCTCCGAAAAAACTTCACATTCTAAAAGTATCTCCAAAAAACTCTCTATTTTTAAATAATAAAATATTTAGTAATTTAGGGAATATATATAAATTTAGAGTAATTTTTTTTTAAGTATTCCAACAAACTCCTTTATTTTTTAACACTTAATTTACTACTCTCAAAAAATATTTATTATTTTTTTCTATATTTTATTTTTACTAACTTCTCTCTAGATTATTATATAATTTTTTTCCATTAAAATTTAAAATACTTTGAAATCATTTAATTTTAGAGAGTGTATTTGACTTTCCAAATTCTCTATTTTAAAACGTTAATTTGGAGAGATTTTTGAAACATAATTTTAAAGGTTAACAGTTTAAAATTGAAAAATTCTTATATTTTAAGAGTTTCTTAAACATACTCTAATTAAATCTATTCGATCAAAATATCTTATTGTAGATTCCAAGTAATTCTCGTTGCTGACCAAAATTTGAAAATCAATTTTTTCTCCTCATTTAGCTTATGTTAGAACCTCATTTTTTTACAAACTTATTTTCAATTTTACATTCTCTCCATAAAATAATTTACACGTAAATCCAAAAAAAAATCTTACTTTTAATGACACATGCTAAAAAAAATCACTATTACAAAATCTATTTTTCGATTAAATGGGGCTCGAACATACACTTAATCTCAACACGTTAAAATTAGAAAAAAAAAAAGTATTCAACCTCCAAATTTCTCTCCTTTCTGTTCTCCCTCCTAATTCTTCCTCTATAAAGTCTATTTCTCTCTCCACGATCAGTCGTTCGACTATAGTTATTGCCAGGGGCAGAGCTAGGGGGACCTGGACTCCCCAATTTTTTGACTTTTTTTTTGGTTGGTATAATGCCTGTGTTAGACAAAAACTTGAGAAGTTCTGAGGCTCCTATTTGTAGTGTGCTTGATTATGTATTTTATTAATAATTTAGTTTGTTCTTGGATTTTTGATGAATTTTTCTTTGTGTTATTGACTGGTAGTAGAGTCATTTTCGATCTACAGGCTATATGCATTATTCAATGCTTATGAACGATAAATTTTTCTTTGTTAATAACGTATAAAAAAATAAAATTCGGGGGCAGCCCCGCCCCCACCCCTTCACTTCTTGGACCCCCAAGTCTAACAAGCTAGCTTTGCCACTGGTTATTGCACGAAATCTCTAGATTAATGTAATGATTTTGTTATTCTTTCATTGATTCTTTTTTTTTTTTTTTAAATTTCATGAAAGAGGTGCAGGTAAGGGTTTTAAATTTTTTTTCTTAAAGAGTGTAAAAGTTTGTATATGATCTGTTTGAATATAATTATGTCAAATTAAATATTAAAAGTAAAGTATGTATACATGTGAATATTAAAACGCAAAAATCAATGCATAATTTATATTAATTAAATATATCTGAAATCACAAAATATTAAAAGTTATACCTCATTTAATTTGTCAAAAGTAATGATACATTTAGTTTCTTGCTTTGGTTTGCCTGAATTCAAGCAAACATATTTGATTCATATCGATTCGATCGGATTAGATTCTGTATCATTGGCGACATGCAATTCTTTTCTAATCCCGTGAAAGCCGAAACGAGATAATAATAGTAAATTATAAAAATAATTGGTAAGAATTTAAAATAAAAAGTCAGTTTTCTAAACATGCTTGTATATAGTATAATAGGACAAAAATAATTTATAATTTAAACAAAGATATTAAGAGCTTATTTGGGCTCCATTTTTAATGGAAGAATGTGTTCACAAAAATATCTTTCGAATTAAACCACCGTAACTATACGGTTCGTCAACGAGTAATAAAGTGGATTTGAGTTCCAGAGATTGATTTAGTGCGATTTTAATTATTGTAGCCTTAACCAAAACAAAAATAATAAGATATGTTTGTTGTGATGAAATTACAACTAAATTAAATGCAAATTATGCTAAATAAAATTTGACATGTTCTAATAAATGATAAACGCATCAGGATCGTGAATTCACATGTAATAATTTTTTTAACCTTAATTTTACACGTTGACAACAATATTGAAATTTGAAGAATCAATATTCCCATTTAATTCAACAATATCTCTCGAGTAATGTCAAATCCACTATCATATATGACCCGATTATATTTCTATGACAAATTCGAACATACAAGAATGCATGATTTTTAATTTTTTTTTATGAACATTTAAAGATTCGCATAAGGCGTAGCTATATATCTCTATTTCCTATCGAACCCTATGATAATTTATATCATATCGAGCATATTTCTCTTTTTTCGAATGCATAAAATAAGTCACCACATTCACACAATTACCGTGTACAATAAGTGGAGAAAAGAAAATCATATAAATCATTCAATATCCAAAAACGCGTTTTCAATGCCAACCGAAGATTAAAAACTTATATTACATGGTGGTTCATTGTTCTCTTAACACAAAGAAATCTAGCCTAACATGTTAAGAAGAAGAAAACAAAAGAAATATTGAAAAAACGACATTGCCTAAATAAATATTGAATTGAATTTTCGAGTCTTGAAATCGATCTTTGTATTTCTTGCCTCCTTCTATGCTCTAAAACTTATATTAATGTGTTGTAATACATGATAACTACTTATGGACGGCCCTAGGTCTTTAAAAGACATCCTAAAAGATTTGTTTTCATAAGAATTAGAGTCATATAAGGAAATCAGATTTTTTTCGTCGAAAATATACTATGCTATAACATTGTACAAATGCATGTTATATCATAGTTCAATGAAATTCAGCCCTGGTATTCCCTGAAAATGACCATGCGATCGCATAATGTAAATGAAAATTCAAAAGTTGCATTTTAGTCTTCGAACTCCATTTTCTCGTTTCTTGATCTCTACTCACTTAAAGAGTAAAAGAGTTCTCAATATTTTTTCTTGTTTATTTTCTTCATTTGGTCTAAAACTCTTATAAAAAAATATCAATTCAAAGCAAAATATTTATATTATGGACAATGAAATGTTCTTTAATTATGCATTTGATTAATAAAAGATTTAAAAATTGCAATTATGGATTGAATTTATTATTTTCAATAGAATTTTTTAGAAACACAATACTATTTTTAATATTTATTATTAGGTTTGAGAAAAATTAATTGTGTAAGTAATTTTATCTTATTTTTTATAAATTCTATATATTAATATTAATCGACTTAGTAAAATTGTAATTTCTTTTAATGTAATAATGCTTTTATTAATTGTGTACTAATAGTTAGTACTAATTAATGTTTGTTGAAAATAGTTGATTAAAATTTTGAAAGCAATAATATTTTTAATTATCTTATTTAGAAGAAATAAATTGAATATTAAGGGTATTGTTAACCATAAATATAAAAATATATAATTAAAATGTCAAATCGAATGTTTATTATCTATTCACATTTAGGTTATTGAAAAATGACTTTTTGTCTCATAGTTTATCAAATTAATGTAAATTAATGGTGATTTAGAGTTGATGAGTTATCAAAAAATGACTTTTCATCTAATATTTATCAAGTGAATGTTAGTTAACGAGATTTTTTTTTTAATTATTGTGTTTTATTTTCAAAGGAATTTTTTAGGAATGCAATACTCTTTTCATATGTAATATTAGGTGTAAAAAAATTTAATTGTATATATAATTTTAATTAATTTTATAAATTTTTATATTTAATATTAATTTACTTAATAGCATATGCCATTTCATGTTAATTATATATGTAGTATTGTTATAATTTTTATTTTGTTTTTATATCAGTTTTTATTAATCATATTTCGATAATTAATAATATTAGTGTTTAGTGAAAATTAATTGACTTAATTTTTTAAAATAATAATTAATTTTAATTTTAATAATAATTGAATTTAGTTAAAATAAAATTTTAATTTTAAGGATATTATTGACCACAAACATAAAAATATAAGGGTAAAATGGAAAATTAAAGATATAAGGAAAAATAAAGCTATATTGAATATAGCTAAATATGTAAAGTTAAAATCAATAATCAAAAGTTTCTCCTTAATCCCCACTTTTAATATATTGTAAATAAATTAATTGATATAAGTGAAATTTGCAATGGCAAATATCTCTTGTAAAAATCTGTTACAACGATGTACCTCCAGATTTTGGCTATGAATTTTGATTTCTGATGAACCTACAGATTTCTTTATGTACAAATTTTGTGGCGATATTAGTTTTGTTGCAAAAATCACCTTAAAATCTGATACAAACTTTTGCTTTTATTTTGAACAAAATGTGCAAAAAGATATTTATAATAGCCTATAGGAATTGTGCACAGGGACATCCAACTATATTGGTACAATCTATGAAAAAATTTAATAAAAACAAAGAACATAAGAGTTTAAATCAAGAAAAAAGTCATTAAGGCCAACTAAAAACAACATAGAAATAAAAGAACAGAAAGAAGCAGCGATCCATCTCCATGTTGGGGCAACAATCTTGAAGCCTTTGATGACATGCAATCTGCCACCTTGTTACCATCTTGGCAGATATGAGAAACAGCAAAATCCTCATTGCCAAACTCGATGCTAGCTCCATTGAAGACTCTTATTGTATGCAAAAGGAGATCCTCATTGCCCGTTACGGTACCCAAACCCAGATGGCATTGTTGTTGGGAAATAAAACGGATTAAGGTAATAATATGATATGATATGAAATATATGATCGCAAATAAAAAAAATGGAAAAGATAAAAGGCAAAAAAATAATTGGCAAATGAATGAAGTATTTTATTCAATTAACTAATATGAAAAAAGTAAATACAATAACTGTGCTTACATAAGTATCTTATATTTCAATAATACAAAACTTGTGAAAACAGTCTAATAATTATAGAGGTGCATGCCAAATCCTAAAAATATTGCAAAGATGGAAACAAGATAAAAATTACGTGGAATAAAGGAAAAAATATTTTCTAAAATATCCAACCTAATTCGATTTAAAAAACTCAACAATCTCTACCTTGATACAAATTCCGATGAAACAGACGAAACTCCAAAAATTTTCCATCCGGAAAAGTAAATTCGACTACAACGAAAAATCCAAATTATTCAACAAGAACCAAATTTTCTCCAACGCAAAAATACGTTTCCTTTTCCGCGGTACCCAACACAAATACATAAACCAAAATACTAGGTTCCCCAAAATTCACAAAAAATTACAAATTACCAAATAGTATAGAAGTACACATTGTAGAAGAATCAACTCCCAATACTTTCATAGAAAGCCCAAAGCTAGTATGAACACCTTCCAAAATGCTAAAAGCACATGCAACTGAATCAACATCTATGTATCTATCTCCAATGGGTCAATTCCTAGCAATTGAATATGAATGAACCGCAAGTAATGGTGGCAAAATGAAATTACCCATATCTTTCAAACTCGAACGAGTAGTATTCTTCAATATAGACCTCGAACCAAATACCAAAAATACAGTACTAAATTGAATCTCTACCACGGTACTAAATTTGTACTGACTTTCTTCACAAATTTTATCCGACCTTACAAGATGTATAACTGGGATATTTTCTACTCCTCCAATAGAACACGAACACCCTTATGAACCCTCAAAATTTCACCTACTCCAGAGAACGTGTACCATTTTGAATCAAGAGTACTCAACGAAATGAGATTCTTCTTCAAGCCTGGAATATGTCGAATGTGATCAAGTGTTCTACATCTTCCATCCACTAGCTTTAATCTGACTCTACCAATACCAGCCACCCTACAAGGTTTGTTGTTACCCATGAAAACGACACATTGTGTCATCGTTTCATATATTTCAAATAAATTCTAATTAGGATACATATGGAATGCACAAGTTGTATCCAAAATTCATTCCTCATCAGGTTTGCATTCCATGTCAGAAATTATAAAAAAATTTCTGTCACTCAAATAGTTCTCGACTATGTTGGTCTCGTCTGAAGTATTTGATTGCTTCTCATGATTTACTATCAAATTACATTTGTTATGTAGTTTGTCACAATCCCTCTTACTGTGTACTTTCTTCTTGCAATAATAACAAATTTGATTAGCGAAATTTGACCTTAACTTACCCCTTATTTGATCACTATGAACAATAAGACATTTTCTATCTTTGACTTCAGATCCAACCAAATGCTTCATATTTTCTTTTGAAAACAAGACATCATACGCGTCTTCAATGGTGATAGTATCACTATTACAAGATCGTGTCTCTAAATGAAGTAAACGAAGCAGACAACGAACACAAAATGTTTAAGGCCAAATATTCTTCATCATGCTTTACCTCTAAAGATTCCAAATCAGAGACGATATTCTTGAATACAGCCAGATGATCTTCCACAGATCAACTTTCTGTTATACGATGAGAATACAACCTCTACTTTATATGCAATTTGCTTGTCATACTTTTGGTTATGCACAATTGCTCAAACTTCAACCAAATGTAGCTTCCATTTTCTCTTTCAAAATATCCTGAAAAATATTGGTAGATAGATGAAGATTGATATGTGAAATGCCTTTCGATTCTTCCGTTGTTTCTCCTCCGTCGTCCAAGTTGTGAGTATTTTGTTAAATCTCACCAATGCATTATCCAAATTCATTTGCGCAATTACAACTTGCATATACACTTGTCACAACGAGAATATTGTATTACGATCCAAGAGCAGAATTTCATACTTCTTGGGTGCCATCAATACCAAAAATTTGAACAAATCACAACCAATAACCCTGATACCACTTGTTGGGAAATAAAACAGATCGAGATAATATATATGATACGATATGAAGTATATGATCACAAACAAACAATAAGATAAAAAGGCAAATGATTAATTGACAGAGGAACGTAGTATTTTATTCAATTAATTATCTATTTGTGCTTTAACTAAAACTAACTTGAGCTGAGTGATAGCGATTTAAAAGGATTTGATATGGATTTGCTGTGCCTTCTCAATTCGAATTCTTCAAAATTGGCAACTTTTCAAAAATTGACACAAATGGCCAATTTGAACCAAAATAACCTTGATAAAACTTCACATTTAGCACTTTTTTGGGTTCAATTTTAATGAAAATTTGGGGAAAAATGAGTTTTGGAACAGTGATTTTTTTCTAAAAAATATGTGGTTAAAAAATAAGGAAATTTTTTCGATTTACATAAAATATTATTTTTTGGAAGAATGTGTAGTTAAGGGCCCGTTTGTTTTCCATTTTTCAACCATAAAAATGAAAAATATGACCGTTATCAATCACATCCAGTCACATTTTTTACTTTCCATCTATTGTGTGGAGCACATAACAATTATATTTTTCATTCTCATTTTATAAATAATGAGAATCAAATGGGGCCTAAAAATGAATTTTTGAAAAAATAGGGGCCAAACATTGGCTAAGAGCATTTTCTATGGTCTTTTTATTTTTTAAAGAACATATTTAGCAATTTGGAGAGTAAATTTTTTTAAATATTACAACGAACTCTTTTATTTTTAACATTTAATTTCGCAACTCTCAAAAAATATTTATTATTTTCCTTATATTTTATTTTCACTAGCTTTTCACGAGATTATATATTAATTTTTCATTAAAAATTGAAATACTTTGAAAACATTTAATTTTAGAGAGTTGGTTAGACTCTCCAAAATTTATATTTTAAAATGTTAATTTAAAGAGTATCTTAAAACATAATTTTAAGGATTGATTTTTTTAAATATAGAGAATTTTATGTTTAAATTATCTCTTAAAGAAGCTACAATTAAATCTTCATTAAGAGTCCGTTTGATAGCAAAAATGGAAAAAGAAACATTTTCCATGTAAGTTGGAAAATAAAAAACCATCAAAACCATATGAAAATATTTTCCATGAAATTTGTTGAAAACAAGTTTAAAGTGGTTGTACCTTGAAAAATATTTTTCATTTCCACGTTGCAATCAAACGACCAAAGTGAAAAATATTTTCCTCGAATGTGACATTTTTCATGGCAAATGTACCAATCAAACAGGACCTAAGAGTTAGATAAACATATCTTATTCCAAATTCCAAGTAATTCTCGTTGCAAATGGCCAAATTTTGAAAATCAAGATTTTCTCTTCTCATTTAGCCCTTGGTTGATAAGGATTAAAATTAGATTTTTAGTAAATTTTGATAAAAATTGGTGAAATATGTGGTTGAAAAATTAAGTCTCATAAAATATGTGATTAAAATTAATTATTAACTTTAATTTTGATAAAAACTTGAATTAAAATCTTTACGAAACAGAAATTTAGAGGGTATTTGGTGATAATTAAAATTAGATTTTTTTAGTAGATTGTGATGAAAGTTTTTGAAATGTGTGATTGAAAAGTTGTGGGACCCATAAAAGATGTGATTGATATTGATTGTTTGACTTTAATTTATATTAAAATAAGATTTTAATTAGTTCCAAACAAGGTATAAATCTCATTTCATCTCAACACGTTAAAATCTAACAAAAAGTATTCAACCTCAAAATTTTCTCATTTCCATTCTCCCTCCTATATTTTCTTCTATAAAGTCTATTTCTCACTCCACGATCAGTCGTTCGACCATATTTATCGAGCGAAATCTCTAGATTAACATAATGATTTTGTTATTCTTTCATTATTTATTTTATTTCATGAAAGAGATGCGCGGGTAAGGATTTATAAATATTTTTTCCCCCATAACGAGTATCAAAGTATAGTAAACCAATTCGAAAATAAAATGTCTATAACATACAATGATAAATAGTTTCACAAAATTGTACACATTTTGAAGATTCATTATAATCAGTATACGGACTAATATAAACAAAGGAAAAATCTACAAACAAAGATGTCCGAACAATGTTAGAACAAAAAGACAACAATGTGAACGATTATCGACTTACATTCTCCACATTACAAAGGGGAATGGGGCAAGGTGTAGACCAAAACTTTCTAATATAAACACCCTAGACATGAACTATCTAGAAGAAATCACTGGATGACTTTCATGCTCATAATTTGAGCACATACTACGATAGGCTGAATTGAATATTAATGAACATGTCTTGTTTCTTTTATAAAGCTTAGTCTTATTCAATTCCACGTACCAAAATTATTGATCTACTTTTGGCCACCTCGACAACGTGTAACTGGACTGCATCCCCTCGTGTATGGATTTACTGGATCCGATGGTCTACAGTTCCCTTCATGATTACCCTTACGATCGCACGGAATTTGTGGAAAGTCTTTATAGTTGATTACTCTTTGTGGCACACCTTCTGAAAGAAATGCACAAAGCACAAGCACGATAAGAAACATAGTTTTTCTTTTCAATGAATCCATTCTCGTTATTTTAAAAGTACAATGATAAATTGCATGGGAATGGGCTTCTATATATAGGGTCCAGGGAGTGGGGTGGTGAAGGTTCTCCCTACAATTGTTCACCGTCTTGTAAAACTTGAGGTTAAATGAATTATGCTTATGAATGTTGAATAGTTAACTTTGTTCGCGACTTTGTGGGATTATCATTCATCATCCAGTGGTAATACTAGTATGGATGTGTAGTTTTAGGTAATGCTTTATCTTCAAACATTTTTTAGAGACGTTATTTTTTTACTGATAAATAAAACTTTTAATTATCTTTATAATAAGATTAAATAATTTTTAAGATAAGTGGTTTATTTATTTCACTTGAAACAAAATATTAAAGCCGATTTTTTCCATGACAAATGGTGACTTATTGGCGAAGTAATACTAAAAAAATAAAATAAAAATTGTGTCTGAATCTTGTTTGATTTTGGAGTGAAATTAATTTAAGTACAAATTTCGCAATGATTCATTGCAAATTACATTGAAAATCTCAGTTATACTGTAAAACATCAGCAAACGAATTTTCGAGTATCTAAATCATTTGCTACTGCATTATTTCAAACATATACTACATCATTTGTGTTCGTGCGAATCGTTGACAAGTAATATATTTAGTGAGTTGAGAGTATCGTCTCACATGAAATAAATTTCAATTCAAGTTTACTAGTTATGTATGTAATTCGAATTATGTAAAACAAAAGAGATTTTGATGTGATATTTGATAAATTAATCTAAGAAAGCAATAAAAGTTTAGTTCTTATTAAATTATGGATGATTGTATTGAATTTCGAATCAACCTATTAATGCTATCTATTTCAATTATTGATTTGTAATATAGTTCCGTTTATGCGTTCTTGACAATTGACAAATCTAATGCATTTAACTTTCTTTTCGAAGACAAATTAATTCCATCCTAACCACGACCCGAATCTATTCCTATCCCAAATTCGAATGATTAGAACGCATTAAATTTTAGATTATCTATATGATTGTACAAGTGACAAATGTTATTCCTAACATTTATTACACATATGTTAATTTTGTCGCATATTAAACTTATTGTGAGTCTCCTCATACTACAACAAGCAACTAATTATCGAATTGATGACCAATCAATTAAATAATGCAATTTATATGCAAAATTAATCAAGAAAGCAAGAAATACTAAACTACTATTCTTGAAATATAAATAAATAACAAATATGGTCAATCTTCATCCGATACAAAACCGGAACTAGCCTAACATATTAATATATAAATTACAAGAAAAATAATAGAAAAATATCACTGGATCATGAAATAATTCAAAAGTTACTGATCTTTAAGTCTAATGTTGAATTCTTCAAATTTTGATGTAATTAAGTTTCAATTCCTTTGCCGTGGCTTGATCTCCTCTCTAAAAATATAATAATTGACCTATTGTTCTTGATGAATTTGATGATACTATTGTGTATGAAGAGACAAGAGAACGTCTCCCCATAGCTGCCCATGTCTTGTATTTATATGATGAAATTATGTTAAAATTCACGTTCATATTGCCTTCCAAAAGAGTTTTAATCAAATAAGGAAAGTTGCATTCGCGTGCTCAAAATTTTGTCTTTGCACAGCCATCAGTATTTTGATCATAACTTTATCTTTCGATATCCGATTGAGGTGATTCAAAGTACGTTGAAAAACTAATTCAAATAGATACAATTATTATAGAATTACAATTTTTCCAATTCAAACATTTGCTATCCTAAAAATGGGTTTCAATTTGAGACTAAAAATTCGGAGGATAACTTCTTTGACTGGAAATTGATTTGTACAAATACTTCAACTTTATTTCACTTCTTTGACCTCTAGTTGCATCCAATTGATTATATGTGATCTTCAATCATCATTTTATGGTCTAAATCAACTATTGAATATTTACACTTTGGTCCCCATACTTGGATTTCTTTTATTTTTGCCCATTTTCTTCAAATTCCACCAATTTGCATTGAATTCAACCTAACAAACATAATTAACACATAATTAAGCTATAACTCATTCAAATCACTAACAAATACTTCAATTTACTGGCTTGAATAAGTGTACAAAATACATTTATCAATTTGCTACATTATTATTTCAAATATAAATTTTTGAGTATCTAAATCATTTGCTAGTTATTGCGAAAATGGTTCCCATCATTTCAAACTGGTCATTTACACCATCATTTCAAACATTTCTTGTAAAATCGGTCCATTTCATCATATTCCGTTAAATATGTGTAATTTGATGCAAAACGTCCTTATCGTTTGCTTTAAGTTGCGCAAAAAGTCTACATCATTTTAATTTTGATATTTGGACACTCAGATCGTCATTTTTTTTCTTAAAGGTTCTTGCCGTCTATTTTCTCTATTATATCATTATAGAATGCCTAATTTATCATCATCTTTAAGTAAACAAATAGAAAAAAAATAATACAGAAAAATGGTATCTAGAGTTTTTTTTTTAATAGTTACAAACGAATCTCACATTAAACAATTTAAAACATTCTAATAAAATAAAAATATTTTATTTTTCAATTAACCCACGTACCCCTACCCCACCACCACCATCAAAATAATTAAAAAGAGAATTAAAAGTATAAAGAATAAGCACCAATTTATTTTTATATATATTTTTCTTTTTTTAATTATACTTTTTATTATCTCTTTAATTTATTTTGTGTTGGTGATGGTGGAGGGTAGCCTCTAGGGGATGGGGTTAGGGGTAGTTGGTTAATTGGGAAGATAAAATATTTTTCTTTTATTAGAAGTTTTATATTATTTAACGTGAGACTCGTTTGTACTTTTTAAATAACATGAAACTCTAGATAAAACTTTTTATATTATTTATTTTTTCAATTTATTTATTTAAATTTGATGATAAATTAGTCATTTTACAATGTTATACTGAAGAATATAGATGATAAGAACATATTAAGTAAAGAAATATCGATGTGAGTGTTCAAATATCAAAATTGAAACAATAGGGATTATTTACGCAATGAAAGTAAATGATAGTAGGGCTGTGCACGGTTCAGTTCGGTTTGATTAGGTTCTAACGAGAATTGAACCGGACGAAATTTTTTTGGGTATTTAATAAGTGGAATCGTCGGGTCCAAATTTAATTATGGAACCGTTCGGGTTCGGGTTCGGTTCATTTGATTCAGTTTGGTTCCATAAGATTTTCAAATTCTGTACTATAATTAATTTTTTAAATATTTACAAAGATACATTAATTCAACTAATGACATGTACAATATTATCTCTTACAAAAAATTGTAGTCTAATCTTATGTATCTTTTTCGTCTCTCTTTGCTGAGTTCTTCATAGATTTGATTGTGAAAACATTAATGAGGAAACATTAATGTACATGCAAAGAAAAAGTAAAAGACTTGATAAGCATATTTTGAAGAAAAAAGGCGAATTTAAAAAATAATGTCAAATTAAAAATGTGTTAATTTGTAGTAGCATAAACTTTTATGAATTTAAACAGTTATTATTTTATATATCTGTTGGGCCTCAAAGGATTTCAATTTTTTTTTAAAATTTTTTTATGCATTTAGCTGTTTTACCAACCCAAGTCAGGATAAAAAAAAATTATTATTTAAGCGAGATCATTAATTTATCGAATATTAATTTATCGAGGTTTTACTGTACTCTATGTTTTACCCCTATTTTTCAAATTTGCATTTTTCATCACATTCATTGTCAATTTCACATTTCATGGAAACACAACTTTTGTACATTTCATAAAATTTTATCAAAATTTACAAAAAAATTAATTTTTACCTAAACCAAATAAGGACGACTCAAACAAAATATTAAGAATTATTCGTTCTTGATTATTCTTATCATGCATGCTGCATGGAGGTTGGTTTCTGCGCGCACGCCTAATCCGTTAATGTTGTAACCTTTTATTCATATTAATTATAACCAGTACAACAATTAGAATGTAGAAGAACCATCTTTTGAGGTGCTGAAATTTGAAAATCTGAATTATCAATTTTGCACTACACTAAAATAAAATAATATTTTTTAATGATCTCAATCACCACCCCATCTGATTACCCTCAATACACATTAATGGAGCCCATAGCCACGTTACACACGTTGTGTGGTGTTTAATTTTGGAAAAATTACATAAAGAGTGTGGTTAAAAATTAATTTGAGGAAAAATGAATTTTAAGAGATGTGGGTAAACTAGTCCTAAGTTTCAATAATTCTTGTATTATAGCGGTTATGATGGTGGTACCTTGAACGTCTCATTCTCATTAATCAGCATTTCATTTTGGACCTCAATTTCACGCTTTACATATTGCGCGTGATTTGAACACATCTGTTTGTATCTCCAGAGGGAAATTCACAATTGCCTTGCATCCGCTCATCTTAAAAGCAGCCTTGTCGTAGGCTTCGCGGCCTCAATGGCGGTTTTCGAATGTCCCCAGCCAGATACGGGAGCCATGCAATTGGGATCTCCGCCGCACTTGCCCCACAGCCGCTTTCGGACCCCTCTGTAGTGCCTATTCTCCTCCACATCTCTGAAACATCGATCCACTCAAACTTCCCCACTGGTGGCGATTCGATCTTCTGTGAACGCTTCCAATTATTAAAACTTAGTACTTTTTGTGCTGTGAAATCTATTACTTGATTTTTCTCGAAAAATATGTATCTAGAGCTGGAGAAATCGGACCGTCAGAGCTTGCAGATTGCAAGCAAAATGAATCTGATAGAGAGCTAGAAATCAACGAAGTTGAGTTAAAGCTGCTTTGATTTTCGATTTCTCCAGGAGATAACTCCCAAGAAGATGCATTCTTATTTGCTCCAATGCTGAGACTTCAGCTGGCGTTTCCATCTAGGTTGCACACTTGCACATGCATAAACTTTTTGAACATTAACGTTTTTATTTCGAGCACATTTTTCAGAAACTGAACCTGAAAGAGTGAAAAATCTAAAGAATAATTAATTTGAATTTGCAAAGAAGAGATAGTTGAAAATGGAACATAGATTGGAAAGAGGGGTGTGTGTATATATATATATATATATATATATATATATATAGAGAGAGAGAGAGAGAGAGAGAGAGAGAGAAGATTCTTGTAGAAATTTAGGATGATGGTTAATTAGCAGTGTTCTAAAAAGTGTGCTTAGGCGCGAAGCGTGACTAAGGTGCTTCGCCTTAGACTAAGCGGTCAACGAGAATGTTGACCGCTTAATTTTTTATGTTTATTTTTTTTAATTTTTAATTTTCATTAAATGTACATTTTTTTTTAGATGAAAAAGAAGATATTGAATTGAAGTCCGATAAAGAATTAGATAAGATTTAAACTACAAGCTATCTATGTTATGTAATTATGATTTTGAAACTTATCTTTTTTGTAGGAATTATTAAGTGCATACAATATTTTATAATTTTAGATGCTTGGTATATATTATATGAATTATTGAATATTTTTTACAATGATTAAAAATTTAAAATCAAAAAACGCTTTTTTAAGCCTAAACTTCGCCTAGGCTCGTAAAGTTTGAAACTTGACCTCTATGCCTTAAATTTACGCTTTTTAGAACACTGTTAATTAGTATGTCTATTTGATAGAGGATCTTTAATATCCATTTTAAATTTCACATTCTTTCAATAAAATAATAATTTTACACTTAGTTCATAATTTTCCCTACATTTTAATAACACAAATCCATTTTTTGCAAAATTTAGTTATAACCTCATTGCGTCCACTAAAAATCAGCGAGGCCTCTCCCAAAAAAACTACTCATGCCTTCTTAAGAAAGAAATATATTTTTATAGGATCAGACGAAAGGCTTAAACCTTCGATTGAACCAACAAGAGATCTAGGCCATTCAAATGCTTATTGCAATCGTGACAGCCAAAAGCCAGCAGGTGCGTGACCAAGATTTAAAAACTCTCCTACTAGCGAGATATAAAAAATTATACACAAAAATGATAAAAGCATAGGGTCTGACTAAGGATCGCGAACCATTCGCCATGTATAGGCTAGCTACAGACTGTCAATAATGAGTACATGGGCAAGTGAATAAAATGTGACTTCTAACCGAAATTAGTTATTAGGTTATCAATAAGGAGCAGCCATTTGGCATAACGAGAGAATTACCGAACTAACCTAACGTTTTGAGGAAAATATATAAATACCCTTATATTTGAAGAAGAGAGACGCGCAATTCAAATATGTCCCTCTTAAATAATTATTTTTACTCTTGTTTTAGTTTACGCATCTAGACTAGTAAATTTAGGATGTGAAGCTCATAGCTAGGTGAGAGGATTTGTTGATTGTATTTACATTGATTCTTGATTGTAATTGTTTATCAATAAAATCATTTGATCAAGTTTTTATCATCAACAGTAAGGTAGTTTTCTCCCTTCAGTCATTCCTTACGAGTCTCTTGTAGATTTCGTTGCTTGATCATCTTAATACTTCATAACACTCTTTCGCATTGTGATCCCTGGAGCAATGCATCCTACAAAATTTTGCTTTTTGATCCTTGGAAGATGGATGATCTTCGTTCGCGATAGATATAGGGGCTAATGACATCGAGTGGACCCTATCCCTGGATTCTACGAAACGCGAATACTATTGTTTTGGCAATAAAGTATGTGTGGATGTCTTACCTTTAATTTTCTGAGTTTGCACTTGCTCTATCTTCTTTTGGTTGGCGATAGTGTCCTCTATCTGAATTTCACTTTGGATTAGATTCACCAACTGGTAGTAAGAAGTAGGATTTTGGTTGTGAACATCGCGCCAGAATGGAGTTTCCATTAGCAGACCATTCCATAAGGCGTCTCTAGCCTTCTCATCCGATATGATTTCACAAACTATCAATTTGGCACTAAACCGTGTGAAGTAGCTTTTTAGAGACTCTCATTCCTCCTGCCACATATCAATTAATTGTATGACTAGAGCTTGACCCAACTTGTTTCCGGTAAATGCCCCATGAAAGCTTGTTTTAATTGGGGCCAGCTCTTAATAAATCCCAACAGTAATTTGTTGTACCATGTCAAATCACACTTATCATCTATTAATGATATGCCCAATCATTTGTCCAATAGAACTTTGAATGATGACCTACCAACCACATAGACTCAAGCATCAAGGAAGCATTGTGAAACTGCAAGCCTGACCAAACAATAGAGTGGACAAACTAGATTGTTGGTCTACGCTTAGTGGAGAAATCAAGTGTTTATAGGAAATAAATTTGATAAAAATCATATTTTAAGTAAATTTTGATAAAAGTTGATGGAATGTGTTGTTAAAAAGTTGCGAGTCGCATAAAACATGTGGTTAAAATTAAACCCCTTTGTATCTACCATTTTCCAAAAACTCTTCTTTTCTTTTACTCATTTGCAACCACATGTTCTCAAAATAAAATACTTTTCATGTTAATCGAAAACTTTTCTATACTTTTTAACTGCACATTCTTAAAAAAAAAAAATAAAAAAATAAAAATCACTTTTTAATGGAATCTACTCATTTCACCTAAAAAAAAACTCTTTTTAATGGGCATCAAAAAGGGGTTGATTGTTGAACAAAAGAAGGGCTAAATGTTTGAGTTTGATAAAATTTTGCAAGTGTACGAATCGTGTACAAATATTATAGAATGAGTACAGCGTCGACATCACGAGAATTAATTATCCATTGATGCTTTATTTATAACTAACTTTAGAATATTGTTATCTACACCATTGGTGCGGTCTAGGTGACACTAAGTGATAGACTTAATGAAAAGTAAAATTTAATAATTTATTTAATTATATCTACCATTTAATATTGTACTGGTGTCACTTAAATTGGTGTTTTAATACAAGTAATGTTAAATAGTATTACTCCTAACTTTAACAAAGATACAGAGATTTAAAAGGATTTGACAAGTGTTTTAAATTAACCTAAATGATAACTAAAGAAAGCGATATTAAATAGTGAAGATTTTAGATTAAAATTCAGTTATGAAAAGCACTAGAAATTCAAATTCATCATGGTTAGCCACTTTGATCCTCAATTATTCAAAATTGACCAACACATGTTTAAATGGACACCAATATACCTAATGCGGTTGATAATCTCTTGAGCAAAATTTTTAAAAAATTCTCACATATGATCCTTCTATTTCTTCGTACAATATGAATATGAAAGAATTTAAAAACTACAATATTTAATTCAAGATCGCTCAAATATAAAGCTATATCTCTATCCCCTATAAGGACCTTTCAATATTTGCTTAAAAGTGCTATAATTATATTTAATCTCTAAAAAATAATATAATTCAAAAACACATTTAAATAGTGATTAGGGATTTAAACGACATTAATATCACTATATAATCAATAAACAAGAATTAAGGATTTAAATCGAACATCAGTCCTAGAGATCGAAAGTTTAGACTAGCATGATTGAATTGTAAAATTGTTTTTTTAAAAGATATATTGGAAGCCATAATGGATTGGAACTACAAAACATCTCAAATGAATATATGTAATACAATTACATTAGTGCTTCTTAAATTTATGTTTATCTTGAAGCACAAATCACAGTGTAAAAATTAATATTTTTCTATTACAAATTCAAATTTCTGTCAATAAAGAATGTTGGACCTCCACAAGAAGAAATCATTAGATAAGTTTTTGTGTTTATTACGGGCACGTCTAGTATCAAGGATGCCCTAAAGATGATCGACAACCTGTAGCTGGAGTGCAATCCCTCTTATATGGGTTTACTACGACGCCCCTCTTAATTAGTTTGCAGTTCTCTTCATGATGATCTCTTCCAACACATGAAAATTGGAGAATGTGTGGTTGAAAATGAGGTTTGAAAAAATGAATTTTTAGAAAAATGGGGCTCAAACAAGGGCTAGATTTGGAAAATACAAATGAAAGATAGAGGGTAAACAATCCCTTTTGGTTACTAGTAGTATTTGTTAATGAAAAAAATTTCTAGTTTTAATTATTCATTGCCCTCTAGCAAAATGCCCGTAGCCTTTCAGATTTATGTGCAGTTCATCAAATACGATGTGATTCTCTTAAATTGTTCATACCATGATCGTATTATGAGGGCGGTTGGCCAAGTCAGTCCCCATCATCTAGCTGTTTACGACATCTCTCTTTCAAGGAGGCAGCAGGGAGAATCAAATTCCCTTACTGAAAGGACATTGATCATGGATTACCAATAAGACCCATTTGTTAATGGAGACAGACTGTAAAATTAATTGGCAATATGTTTACCTTGGTTCAAATCCAACTCGGCCCAATAATTCGCCACCTAATCTAGCATTGCCTCCCACAGGAAAGGATGATGATATAGAGATTTGAAGGCTATTGCATGTGCTCACCATGAAACCAGAGCAATTTTACTTTCAGAACAGGGTTCTAGCGTAAAAAGTAGACAATTTTTTTTCCTGTTAGTTTGAGACTCTTCTCTTATGTATGTTGGTGTGCTGTTTTCAGGGAAAGGTCATTATACAAGCCAGACCAGGAATGAAAATAGTAGTTCCTGATGACACAGTTGTTGAAAATAAGGTACGAAACCAGAAACCAGACCATGGCTAGCAATTTTATAGTTCACAGCAACTGCGTTTAATAGTTTAGAACTTTAATGAAATTTATACATCTCAGATTATTACAAGCCAAGGAGACATTGGAGGAGGACCTTTATAGCTTCTTCTTTTTATTTTTGGATTACGCCCCATTACTGGCACCCCCACCTGCCCTGCCCTGCCCTCCCCTGCCCTGCCCTAGGCCTTGGTGAAGGAGGTAAATCGCAGGTTATGCCTCCAAGGGTACAGGGTGAAAAGCTGCTTGTATACTTGCACTTACCCAAGAGTCAAATCCATACTTACAGGATTCGAACTCTTGACGCGGCAGCTTCAAACAAAGCTGGATTTCTCCACCTTCCCTTTTTACCACTTGAAGATGTGCCCTGAGAGCTTTATAGCTTCTTGAATTGACACAGAAGGGAGTTTGTTGTATTGAATTTTGTTCTTTAATTTTTCTAGATAACTAAGTTAATACAACAGATCCTCAGCCATGAAAAAAAAATACCAGTTAGAATTAGAAGAAATAAATTGTTGATTGGCCTTGTTAAATTAATCTTCTCTTATTGAGGGTTAGACAGATCAGTGCCTGATGAGTATTGGATTAGCAAATTTGTTGGTTTAAGCTGTGTATGCTTTCTATAACTGATGATTGATTGAAAATGGTGAAGCTCTCATATTCTATGAGATTACAGTATGTCTGTTGCTTACATAAAATAATTTATTGCGATCCCCAAAATTATGTGTTAGTTACAATAAATCGAATAATGGATTTTCTGAAATTTTCTTTTTCTACAAATTCATCCATCCGTAAAACCACCATTTATACATACTTGTCAGGTGTTATGTTTAGATATATATGATTTCCGCGTAAGATTAATGCATCTTCAAACAAGGGACAGAAGTGATAGTTGGTGCACTTCGAGTTAACTCCAGAACATTGGTCATGAAACCTAACAAATTTGATAGCGAGAGTTTCTACTAAATATCAGGCAATGCGGTTTATTGACAGATTAGGAACACATTTGGTGGCAAAGGAAGTAGGAACATGGAGAATACCAAAAATTGCAAAGAACATGTATGAAGGAGTTAATTGTTCCAATGGTCATTGAACTTATGTCTATATCTTCAATTGCTCACTAAAATTTAAAATGTAGAGTTCTGATCACTAAATTTTGAAAAACGTTTGACGTAATTCACTGATATAACATTCGTTTAAAACTTTTAACGGAATTGGTAATGTGGTTAATGGAATGCAGACATGGCGTTTCGTCACGTCGTTAAACTTTGAGATGGTTGATTTGGTCACTAAATTTTGAAAAACGTCTTCAATTATTCACTAAACTTTAAAAAATATCTTTTATTGCTCACTAAATTTTAAGGTAGTTGATGGCCACTAAACTTTGAAAAACGTCTCTTATTGCTCACTGAACTTTTAGGTGGTCGAAGTTTGACACTAAACTTTGAGATGATAGAATTTTGACCACTACTTTTTAAAAAAGTCTTCTATTACTCCTTGGTTCCAGTTTTTAGTAACGATTTGTGTGAGCTTTATTTCATCATTAAACATTCGGACTTTTTTCATGTTAAAATGTTGTAACTTGATGTTCTACTTGGTGGGTTGTAGTCAACGACATCGCTAAGTTGTTATATATTCCTTATAATATGAAGTCGGTTAAACATTAGTTTAATTACGTTCATGACTACTATCCACTTATTATTATTAAAAAATTGACTCCATCTTGTTGCACCCATCCTAGACCAAAGACGCTTCATGGAGATATAGTTTTTGTGACACACACACACACACACACACACACAAACACACACACACACACATAATATATGGCAAAAACTCTATACAAGTTGAATAATAAAACTTAAAGACAATATTCAAAATAAACTTAAAGTTACATCGTTTCTAACAGTAACAGGAGTCCAAAATATAATTCTAAACAAACCATTATTGCAAACTAGAAGAATCAAGAAAAATCGCTCAACCTTCTTTCGTGATCTTGACCTCTTCAGTCATCTCATAATTGAGAGTACTGGTTGGTTTTTCGTTCTCGTCCACAACATATTTTCTCCAAACAGGGTGTGCATTCCATATTTCAACCATTTCTTCAATTGGAATTCCTTTGTCACGCAGTGGGTGGAAACAGCCTCAGATTGATAGCGTCGTCTGAAATACCCCGATATCTGAAGTGTTGACACATCTCTAAGAATCGAGAGCCATGCATATGTTGGTTTTCCTCAGCTCTTCTCAGCTCTTCCATAAAATTGATGTCCATTCTGAAACAAGTGCATCACATTGGTCTTTAGTTGAAAATTTGGCTGCCCAAACGGTGGATACACAATCCTGGACTGGCATTGAATGATTTGGGGAATCATGAAATCCCCAACAAACATGTTTCCTTCGTCCACTGCTTCCTTTTCATTAGCTAAAATGATTGGGTTTTCCCGTTCGTTAGCCATTTGCTGTTGTTGTGCTATCCTGGCTTCTCTTCGCAGTTGATGAAATGTACGCTTGATTTCTGGATCAACTAGAATCAATTCCCCTTCAATTGATCTTATCATGCAACCTGAAGTAATAGAAATTGCACAAAATTAAGCAAAAGTAACTAAAAGCGAAATTTAACAAATTAACTTGCAAAATAAAATAAAAAATGAGTTTTAAGAAATGGAGGTCAAACAAGGGCTTAGTCAGTTTGACTACGCGTAACCGAACTATAGCCCCTCGTATGCTAACAATATTCTAGTTTTCAACTCGTTTTTCATATGAAGATAAAATGAAATTTTGATGTTTTATTTTGTTCCATGTTTGATCCTCAAGTTGAAATCTCCCATATTTTGAATAAAAATAGAGGGAGTTTCCTACATGTGATGACGGTAGTGCAGGGCTAGGGAAGACGACATTTTGTGTGTGTGTGTGTGTGTGTGTTTTTTTTTTTTTTTTTTTTTAAATGGAAAAAATGTGGAGAAACCATTTTGCCTTTCTAATTTTTTTTTTTGTCAAAAGTAGACCTCCTGTGTTGAATTAACAGATTTTGGAACAATTATCATCCAAAGGTCCTCACGGCTGCATATTTTACAAACATTTGTGATGGCAATGTCAAGAATTAATGGTTTGAGATCTCACCGTACTTTTTTGAAAGATATGAAACTCCAACGGCTATTTTTCTAATTAATTCAACATGTATTGGAAGACCAATTGGATGGGATATGCAAAACATCTCGAAATAGATAATCAAATGTATTTGTACTACATCAAAATAACTTAATGGTAATCCAGAATCATGCATTTCAACATGAAAAAATTAATATTTTTCCATTAAATCAAGTTATTTGAGAATATAAGTTGAACTCAGTAGTAATGAATAAAAAAGTCGAAAAACTAGTTGCACATCTTATTTTATTTAGTAGTGTTCAAATTATTCAATTCAACCTATGATTACACACCACCCTACATTTATTGAAATCTGAATTTTCAATAATATGAAAATTTTAATTATTTTTATTTTAATATTGTATTTTTGCTTTCTGTAGTTAAATTAGATCTTCACTGATTTGACTCCTGAACCGATTGGCTTCACGCTTTGGTCACACACGCCAAACTTGGCTCGCAGCCCCTCTTGTAGTTAATCCTATGTGGTACACACTTCTGTTCATGATCACACTATGTCCTATTTGACACAAATTTTTTAAAATTTAATTATTTTCACATTATGCCCCGTTGATATAGATTCTTTAAAAAAAAAAAAAAAAAAAAAAAAAAAATTTCAAACTCGTTTTAATCATTCGCTCTTCCACCGTAATAACTTTACATAGGAACTCATAATTTTTACTTATTTTTTAACTACACATTTTCAGCAAAATCATGTTTCACAAAATATATATTCTCAAAGCATCTCCATTGGCTCTATAATATTTGTCTCCTCTTCAACTATGCAGCTTCCTCCACCTCTTGCCTCCGCTTAAATCAACATCCATGACGTCATGCACCTTCGATTTTATTTTGAGAGGGAAATTCACAATGGCTTTCCTGCCTCGCAGCTCGAAAACTGCCCTACGACGATGTCGAATGGCGGTGTCGAATGTTTCTAGCCAAATAAGCGAGCCACGACGCTTGGCATCCTGCATCTCTATTGCGTACTTGCCCCATGGCCGTCGTCGAACCCTTTGTAATGCATATTCTCCTTCACACCCAAGTTCTTCCGAGTGAACTCGGATAAGTCACCCACTCAAATTTGTTGACCTCTACCAATCCAATTTCCAACGAAAGCTTTAAATTATTATAATTAATGGTTTTGTGATTGTGAAATTTCTTAATTGACTTTGCTCAAAACCTATGCACCCAAAGCTTGAAAAATCAGAGAAATCGGTCGAATAATCTGAGCTAGAAATTGGAAAGTCATTGCTCGCATGTTGCAAACAAAATGAGTCTGTTAGCAGGGGCGGACCTAATGAAGGCCGCCGCCCACTAATCTAAAAATAAATAAATAAATAAAAGGGAAAATTAGGCGCAATACTTGAAAATGAAAAAATTTAGATCAATGCATTAAAATAAATTAAAACTTCACATAAACTGTAATTAATACGTCCTAACTAAAATCCCAAAACCTCAACACCCTCCATAGAAACCTCTTCTCTCACGTCTCTCAAGTCTCAACCCAATTCCAGAACCAAAGAGCAACCTCCGTCTTTGCCTTTTTTGTCATCTTCGCTGCTCCACCATTTTTGCCATCTTCCTCTGTCTCCTCTCCAAGGGCCTCTTTAACACCGAACCCCTAAATGCCCATAATTGTAGAAACCTCACCTCATTTTAACTCCGGCTTCTAAAAATCCACCCTGACTTTGACTTCGACTTCGACTTCGGCTTCTGCAAACCATCACTTGACTCAAATAAATGGCTAGAGAAAGTGAATTTAAGGGGTTGAAGAAAAAAATGGTTATTGAAGAAGAATCTTTAGAGAAGAAGATAAAAATTTCTTCAAAAAATTATGAACCTCAGGTAGCTAAGAGTTTTCACCATTTAAACTTTTCTATGATTTTTATTCGATTTTATGTTGTAATATTTGTTGGTTTTGCGAAGAATATGATTGTTTATTCCATTTTTAGTTTTATGTGACCAGTATTATGTGAATGGTAGATAGCTGTGTTTGATGGAGATTATTGGGGAAGAATGAATTTTGAAATAGTGATATAATAAGAAATGCGTGGTTGAAAAAGAAGGAAAAGTTATTGATGTGATAGAAAATATTATTTTATTGAAGAATGTGTGGTTGAAAATGAGTAGAAGAATGAAAATGAAAATGAGAATATGGGTCAAATGAGGCCTTAATTTGACTGGTGTTATGAGAATAGAAGATATAATTTTCAGTTTTATATTTAATCATTGTGTTTTAAAGAATGATTAAGGTACTTGAGTCTGACTGTTTATTCCTGAAAGTTATGGGATAGCGCAAGACCGTTACTAACCCGTTTTTAGTTTGACCTTATGTGCGGAATTAATCTAACTAAAGTAACAAGTCACTTTAATTAGTTTCTAAATGATTAGGCAAACAAGTTTAATTCCTAGGTTGAATTATCACAATTGTAATATTATGGAAAACAATAAATAACAACAATATGTTCACGGAGAAACCCAACGTGGAATAAATTTCAGGCGCTTTGCCAATCAAAGATCCACTATAAACTGTATTACAAACTTACAGACCACCAGTAAAGTTGACGACACAAGTTTTCTGATCTCCTGTCTGAAGTTTGAAGCAGCTCTCTTGGAATGTGCACACGAACACTAATCATAGCTCTTCTTGCAGTTTATCTCCTGTAGATCCACCAAAAACTCCTTGTTCTTGAATTTCTTCCTTAATCTTCGCAGTCAGCCAAATTGACGTCACAATCTTCCTAATAGATCCAAGTAAAGAATCGGCACCAGTGTATTTGATTGAAGGTTTTGATGTTTTTAATCCAAAGGGCGCATATGATGAATTGATTGAACTTGATGAAGGTTTAGCTCTTGAGAGGATAAGTGTTTTTTCTTGAATGTATATTGTTCAATCTCGAGTTCCCGAGTGTTCAACGTCCTCTTTTATATGTTGGACGAATATGGTAACTTTGGCCAATAAAAATCTCGAAAAATCGCGAATTAGGTCAGGTCGTAAAACGGTCTCTCGAGCGAGGACCATTGTCGCTCGAGCGAGGGCCCTGTTGCACGAGCGACCGGTGGGCGAAGGTTGAGCACTGGATGTTCTGTTTCATCCGCTCGAGCATGACTCCCGCGAACTTCTAGCGAAAATGCGACGAGTTTCCTTTGTGTTCCAAACTTGGATCCCAAACCCTACGCTATACAACCAACTATAAAACTTTACAATTAAGTTCCTAGACTTAAAAAATGTTCAAGTTAGTCCTTTTGTTCACAGAATAGCCAATTACAATAATCTAACACTAACAAACTCTCCATTTGACATTCTGTGACAAAACTAATTATAAGGTAAAATAAACCCAAAAAAAAAAAACTAAGTACAACTTCATCTGAATGCAACTTCCATTTTGTTCAACCTGTATCCTGGCATCAAAACTCACATACTCAGTTTAAAAACACGTGATACAGAAAATAAGCTATAAAGCACTTAGAAACTTACACACATAAACAATCAAATAAACATACTTCTTTGAAATGCAATATTAATGCTAATCAAAACACCATATACGCATTAATACCACAAAATATCAAAACTCAAATAGCTATGTATAACGTACAACACAAATGCAATGATAACATGCTCCATATCAATGCATGATATGCAATGCACCAGTAATACGCAAGCTCCCCCTTACTGAAAACTCACTTGAAGTTAAAACAGTAAGTAAATGTATCTATGTCTCTCCCTAACGACCCCAAAAGACATGTACAATATATATATATATATAATGAAAGCACGGTAATGTCTTAAACATAATATCTATGTCTCTCTCCAACGACCCTAAACGACATAAGACATAAGTATAAATGTCATATCAATGTAAATCAAGTCAAATGTCAAACAATATCTATGTTTCTCCCCCAACGACTCCAACAGACATATATCAAAAGCATGCATATGAATAAGTAACCAATTATCTATGTCTTACCCCATCGACTTCGAAAGACAAGCATGCAAATGATAATGTAACTGCTCAAATAACAAGCCAAAATCAAATCAAAATCTCCCCCCCACTATCAAATCTCTCCCCCTTTTTGTCACAAATGCTAAAGGGAAAAGATAACCAAAGCAACGCAATGGGAGATAACAACATAACAATCAATCAAATATCTAGTTGTTAGCATGTAAGAGCAGAATTAACAAGTAATATACCTCCCCACATACTCAGAATAAGTCAGAATGGAGTAAATAATATAAGTAACTCATGTGTGTAAAGTGTCACTAATCCAAGGTAAATAGGACTTCAAACCTTAATTTTGTGAGAATGGACATGCTAAATATCACTACCAATTAGTGTATTTTCCTACTAATAGAAGTCAAACCTTGAAGAACAGTAGGACTTTCACATCAAGCTCATTTTGCATATATCTTTCAAAATTTTCTTTTACTCCCCATTACTTTGAGCAAATATGTTTTTCATATTTTCAATTTTGTACTTAGCTCAACATATTTTTTTTTTCAATAACTCATAATTTTTTTCATTTTAAGTGCAAGTTTTAATTCATTGAGCAACTAATATGACCCTTGTAGCGAGCTTTAGGTCGGTTAACCCAAGTTAGTTGACCATAGGCACCAGATTTTGAGATACCTTTCAAATTTAATTGCTCGAGTCAAATAGCCTCGAAAAAGAACATTAAGATATGATCTTTTTATCATAAGGGAGCATACTTAAACTTAGGTCTACTAATGATGGTCAATTCATGTTCAAAGTCAACTTATCAACAAGTGACTGTCATCCTAAATCTCACACATGCGGTTAAGTCCAATTTTCAATCTCATAGTGTGTGCAGTGCAAATGGTACATGAAGACACATATACTAAGTACTCTAAATCAACCTAAGCAAGTAATAAAAACTATGTTATAGCTAATCAATTATACCCAAATATGATTACAACATGCATGTTCAAACATGTTATACTTCATACAGCATTAAACTTTCCATTCCCAATTTTTTGTTTTTCAATTTTTCAATCAAATTTTGTTGTGTTTTTCATTTTTCAAAAAAAAAAAAAAAAAAAGCATCACACACAAAATAAAACAAATTAATCAAGCACACAAAAACAAAACAAAGCGTACATGTGCCAAAACAACCATAAGGAAAATGCACGTGCATAAAATTACATCCTAAAAAGCAATTAAAAATATGTGATGCATGCAAAAGTCAACATCAAATAACCATTAAACACAGACATGCATCAGAAATACCTAGTCAAATAGGTATATGAATGATCTTACATCTAAGAGCACGGTGATTTATATCAAAGTTATTCAGATCACTCTTCTTTACCCAAACTTGTTTAGTGATAGAATGATTTTTAGACAACTGTGTCACCAATTTGGTCAACTGACTCACTTGTGTAGTAAGGAATCCTATCTGACCAACAACCTTCTGATTTCTATTCCTACTAAAGCTCATGTGTCTATGACTGTTCAGGACTTGATGACATCTAAGGCGTATGTGTTCTAATTCACCGCTGTGAAAACATGTCGGGACAAACCTAGGAACAATGTTATGGGGACGCTGACGTCTATTCCTAGGTCGACGGGTCCTATGCTCTCTAGTAGGCCTCTGTCTAAAAAATTTCTTATCCTTAGGATCAAGGTTGTGGTATTAGAAGTGCTAGCAGTGTTCTCCTTAAAACCTAGACCTCCCAATTACCAGTTGGCTTGCCCATTCCTAGAATGTTATCTAACTTTTCAGAACTACTAGAGAAGGCAAGCAACTGAGACTTAGAATTTTCTAGATCACTCGGAAGGTTCTTAACCTGGATCTCTAAAGTCTCTCTCTCTCTATGGTCAACTCACTCACTTTCCTAGCTGACCTCTTAAGCTCATTGGTGAGTTTCTTAACCTGAGTCTCTAAAGTTTCATTTATTATCTTTGTTTCACTCAGGATCGATGTGGATTCCTTTAAGTGCGCTCTCAACTTCTCATTTTTCAATTTAAGTTCCTTATTTTTCGCACTCAAGGCATTATTCTTGCTAAGAACCTTAAGACTCTCCTTATACATTTTATTATAAGCCTCATAAATGTCTACCCCACTCTCATCATCTTCACCAGATTCCTCACAACTATTTATATCCTCATCATTTT
Organism: Osmanthus fragrans; assembly: GCA_019395295.1. Taxonomy (NCBI): domain Eukaryota; kingdom Viridiplantae; phylum Streptophyta; class Magnoliopsida; order Lamiales; family Oleaceae; genus Osmanthus; species Osmanthus fragrans. Next base: position 13,925,416 of record CM033346.1, on the reverse strand, counting down.
TACTTTCCTGGTCAGATCCACTCTTAACTCTAGCAACAAGGGTAACAATTTTTTCACTCTCCTCACGGGTGGATTTCTCACTCTGATATCCGAGTCAGACTCTTCATCAGTGAGAGTAGTATTCAAAGCCTTCTCCTGAGATCTCTTCCTACTAGGACACACATTCCTCATATGACCAAACCCTTGACACTTATGACATTCACACCTTTAGATCTTTTCCTAGATTCACTTAAGGCGAGGTTTGTTTTTATTCCTAAACATCGTTTGAAATTTTTTAGCAAGGTATGTCAACTCCTCATCATTTGGTGAGTCAAAATCAGAAGACTCATTCTGGTTGGTCCTAATAGTTTTCAAAGCTATAGACTTCTTCTTAAAAGGGTTTTTTAAGGTTAGTTCATAAGTCTGCGGGGATCTAACTAACTCCTCAACTTTAATAGAATCAATATTCTTACTTTCCTCAATGGCTGTGACTTTCGACCTAAAACGCTCAGGTAAGGATCTAAGGATTTTTCTCACTATTTTAGGCTCAAGGATCCTCTCACCTAGGTTGAAACTCGAGTTCACAATGTCATTTAAGCTCGCATAGAAAGAATCAAAGCATTCATCTTCACTCATTCTAATTTCCTCGAACCTCGTGGTCAACAATTGTAACTTAGAATTTTTAACAGCCTGTGTCCCTCATGTGTGATCTCTAGAATATCCAAACCTCTTTGGCTACCTCACACATAGGCACTCTCCTAAACTCATCAGGAGAAACAGACCTAAACAGGGCATGCAGGGCTTTGCTATTCCAGTTACATTCATCTAAGTCAGCCTTAGACCAGTTTTCTATGGGAGTGGGAGTGACAACATCACCTACTTTTGTACTAGGGAAACTCCAACCCTTCACAACACTCAACCAGATTCTCTCATCCATAGATTTAAAAAAAAACTCTCATCCTCACTTTCCAGTAATCATAATTACTGCCAACAAAATATGGCGGGACATGTAAAGAGCTACTAATCGAGATAAAATTAAGGTCATGACACGAAATTAGGCTCTGATACCACTTGAAAGTTACGGGATAGCGCTAGACCGTTACTACTTACCCGTTTTTAGTTTGACCTTATGTGCGGAATTAATCTAACCAAAGCAACAAGTCACTTTAATTAATTTCTAGATTATTAGGCAAACAAGTCCAGTTCCTATGTTGAATTACCATAGTTGTAATATTATGGAAAGCAATAAATATAACAATATGTTCACGGAGAAACCCAACGTGGGAAAAACTCCGAGCACTTTGCCAGTCAAAGATCCACTATAAACTGTATTATAAACTTACAGACCACCAGCAAAGTTGACGACACAAGTTTTTCTGATTTCCTGTTTGAAGTTTGAAGCAGCTCTCCTGGAATGTACACATGAACACCAATCCTAACTCTTCTTGCAGTTTAACTCCTGTAGATCCACCAAGAACTCCTCGTTCTTGAGTTTCTTCCTTGATTTTCGCAGCCAGCCAAGTTGACGACACAATCTTCCTGACAGATCCAAGTAAAGAATCGGTACCAGTGTATTTGATGGAAGGTTTTGATGTTTTTAATCCAAATGGCGCATATGACGAATTGATTGAACTTGATGAATGTTTAGCTTTTGAGAGAATAAGTGCTTTCTCTTGAATGTATATTGTTCAATCTCGAGTTCCCGAATGCGCAACGCCCTCTTTTATATGTTGGACGAATATGGTAACTTTGGCCAATAAAAATCTCGTGAAATCGCGAATTAGGTCAGGCCGTAAAACGGTTGCTCGAGCTAGGGCCCTATCGCAAGAGCGACAGATGGGTGAAGGTCGAGCACTGGATGTTCTGCTTCATCCGCTCGAGCATGACTCCCGCAAGCATCTAGCGAAAATGCGGCGAGTTTCCTTTGTGTTTCAAACTTGGATCCCGAACCCTACGCTATACAACCAATTATGAAACTTTATAATTAAGTCCCTAAACTTCTAAAATGTTCAAGTTGGTCCTTTTGTTCATAAAATAGCCAATTACAATAATCTAACACTAACAATTCCATTTTCAGTTTTATGTGAATGGTAGATACCTTAATCTGATTGATTTTATGTGAATAGTAGACATCATTTTTAGCAATCCCGAACTCAAAAATTTTTGTCGTATAATTTTTAAAGGCAACAACGCTTTTGCATATATTCTTGGACATCATGAGGAGTAGAACATGTCTAAGCTATGCATGTCTTAGTCAATTTAGCAGAATATTTGCCACCATTTTGTATAACAAACTTCTCATATGCTTATCATTTCAGTAATGGATAACGTCAACCTAAATAAATGAAGAATTTTGTATAATTCTTGAGGAACTACACATTTTTTTCTTTCCAGCAGTCATGAAGCCAATTTATGGTGACAATTAGTTGCATTAGATTGTTGACATCATGACCATCAAACATCCATATGTCATGTTCTGTCTCGATATTAATTTGCAAAAGATATGCTCTCAAGTTATAAGAATTCATGTCATAGTTAAATTTCTCTTCCGTTTTAAGCAGAAATTCTTCCACTGATTAATGACATTTCATTTTGGGAAATTTTTTGCATTAAATTGCTCTCACTTTCAATTTTTGTTTCTTTCCACGCCATTGGCTCAACACCTGCCAACAAAACATGGCTATCTACATAGAGCACAATGCTGGTTACGTTGTGGAAGTGCAACGTTGTCAATTGCAACAAAAAATTGTGGTGTTTGAGATCACTCATTTAATTCTTTAATGTAGAGATTGATATAGTGGTCCTTTTAAGTGTTAGTAGTTCTCCATGTGTCATGATGAGCAGTTTCGATAGCTAAACGTTTAAGGTAGATTATTGGTGGTCACAAGTTTCTAGTAGAAGTGCTGGTGGTAGAGATGGCAATGCTGAAGACTGGGATGGACTTACTACTCGATTTGGCAGAGGTTGTGGTGGTGGGACTTCAAATGGCTGATTGGTTCGGTTGGAAGTTGGTGAAGTTGTAGGTGATGTTATAAGTGTGGTTGACGGAGTGTTTGTCACTTTTTTTTTTTAATTATATTTCTGTCACTTTTTTAAGTGTTTGCTTTTCTTTTTTTTTAATTTTGTCACTTTTTGAGTGTTTGTCACCTTTCTTGAATTTGTATCACTTTTTTTAATATTTGTCATTTTTTTGAGTCTGTCTCATTTTTATTAATTTTGTCAATTTTGTATTCTTTTACTTTTTTTTTTTAATACGTGTGACTTTTTTTAATTTTTGTCTTTTTTTTAGTATTTTTGTCACTTTTTTAGTGTTTGAAACTTCTTAATGACCTTCTTAATTTCTATAACTTTTTTTTTTTTAGTGACAATCATATTTTTTTAATAAAAGTGACATTGTATGTCTTTTTATAATAAAAAAGTGACACGAGTTACCTTATTTATTTATTTATAGAAAAGCGACATTGTCTCACTTTTTAATATTATACAATATTTTGTACTTCTAAAATTTTTTTCATATGATTTTTCAAAATATCTCTAATTTTAAGGTATTATTATAAGTTGCTCTAAATAAAATTTGAAATGGACCAATTAATTGGCCCAATCTTATAAGATTATACAAAGGAAAAATTCAAATCTCGGAGGTATTGTTTACCCCAATTCAGAATTCAGGTGTAAGGTTTTGAAGTGCAAAAATCAGATATCATTTTATTATTTAATTATTTTAAGGTCACAATTGTACGATTTTTTTGTCACATTTACATAATTAAATGTCACAGTTAATTTACTAGTCGCATATTATCAAATTAATTGATCACAGATTATTTCGAGGTCACAAATTAAAAATTTTATAGGTCACAGATTATTTCGAGGTCACAAATTGTAAGTCACAGTTTATTTGTTGTCACAAATTTTCAAATTAACTGGTCACAGAAATTTTTCAGTAACACATTATCAAATTTTTAGGTTACAAATGAGTAATTAGTCACCGTTTTTAGATTTCAGTTGAGTGCTTGGTCACATATTAATAAATAATTGATCACATACACCCGAAGCCCAAATCACGACTCCAATAATTGGTCACAGATCGACCAAATAGTTGGTCACACACACTCTTCAACCCATCCCATCACTGCTGCCGTCGCCACCACAACCACCCAACAACAACAACACTGTCTCAATCAAATCAACACATCCACCCCCGACGGACCCATCGCCACCACCAACAAAACCACAGCCACCACCATATTCAACATAACCTTCGCTACCGTTGTATCCAACAAAGCCATCGCCACCCAAACACCACCACCACAACGGCACAGCCCCCATCCACTAATAGAAACACACCTCAAAACTCACATCAGATCCCTTAGCTGTAGATCCCGGCCACGGCACTTAGCAGGTCTCAACCATAGCGGCGCAGTAGCACAGCTTGTGAGTGCCACCACCATCTCACCAAAATCACGATTAGCACCACCACCATCAATGCATGTACCAAAAATCACCACCACCGCCTCCATTTCCACTACACCACCACCAAAAACACCAAGGCCATCTAATGGGCTATCATCTCTAAAAGCTGAAGCATCGCCACAACCAACCTACCATAAACCACGACGTTTGCTCCACAACAATAGGTCAAACACCACTCCACAACGACAGTGCCACCACCAGGCTACCACCACTACAGAACTCACACAGATCGGCCACCTCCACCACCTGGACTAGCATCCATCTCCACTGTCACAATTGCACCAACAACCATCACCACCGCCCACATCGTACCAACACATTCAACTTCCACACACAGAAATCATCCAAAAAATACCAGAATCATAACCTCCAGATCGAAAAGAGATGGAAACAAAATTCAGTGTGATGGTAAGTCTATTCGAATGGATGTTGAAGAGCAAAACCTCCACGGTCAAACGCTCCAAATTTCGCAAGTTTCTCTCCACTTTCTGCTGCCCCAACATTGGCGATGACTACTTCGTGAGCGTTTGCAACAGCATCAAAAGAGATAATTGCGATGCGCCACCATCTCATTCTCCCAGGACTTGATCACGATCACGAAAGAGATAACTACAATGCTGCGTTCGTAACAGCATCACCTTCCCCACGTCAGCACGTCGGCGCTGAAGCACTACAACATTGTCGACGTCGAAGAGAGAGAAGGGAGAGCGTTGGCGCCAAAGAAAGAAGGATATCCAGGTTTTGGGGGTGTTGCGGTGGGTGGGGTTAATTATATAATACATGATTTATGATTAATTAAACTTGATATCTCATTTTTGAAAAGTGATGTTTAAATAACTGGTTTTATGTAATTTCCACATTATACAAACCCTTCCCAACTACAAAAAGACCCAAACTTGAAAGTGAAACCCCATGCGGCGAAGACGAATTGACAATGTAGATCAAAATCAAATTTCTATCGAATATTGTCATTTTTATCAGACGCTTGTTTTTGTAGGTTTTCTAGTGGATTGTGATTCATCTTGGAAAATAACTCTTCGTCACAAATTGATTGTAAAGATCTACTAGTAATTTTGAAGCAGGTAATTTTTTGTAATTTCATCTATATGATATGAATCTGTGGGTTTGGATTGTTGTGTGAGATAAACTATGACGGGATTTGATGTGGTGTTTCAGAGTTTTTTTTTTTTTTTTTAATGATTTATTACATATTACTGTAAAGAATTATTTTCCTAGGGAATATAATTTTTGTATTGGTTTTAGATTATTTTGCTTCTTTGATATGAATTTGATATGATATGAATTATATTTAGATTATTTTCCTATATGATATGAATCTGTGGGCAGTGGGTTTGGATTGTTTTGCTTCTTTGCTTCTTTCTGCCTCAATTCATCCCGTTGTATGTACTAGATGTTCTCCTTTCCTGGCATCTAGTCATGGAAAGATTTTATTAAAGGAAATTTCTTGAGGATGTGGAAAATGTTGATTACGAGATGTCAAATAGGGACGATTTTGATGTTGCGCAACTTCCCTCCTATTTTGATAATGAAGTGATTGTAGAAAGATATTAAAGCATGAAAACTCGTAAACAAAAATTGTAAGATATTTTATTTTTAGTATAATGTTTGGGTCATAATGTTATTTTTTTTTTTACCTTTATTAATATCGTCCGTACTGAAAAAAATTTCCTGAGTCCACCCCTGTCCGTTAGAGAGCTAGAAAGTGATGAAGTTAAGTTATAGCTGCTTTGATTTCTGATATTAGCCAGGAAAAAACTTCCGTAGGAGAAGATTCTTCGAGAAGATGCTTTCTTATTTGCTCCAATGCTGAGACTTCAGCTGGCGATACCATTTAGGTTGCAAGGAAACTTTCAAACACGTTTGAGAAATTAAAACCTTGGAAAAAATTTATAAAGAGTAAAAAGCAAATCTGAAGAGAAATGGATATGAATTTATAAAAGGAGTTTATTGAGAAATGAGCATGAAATATATGAAAAGAGTACCTAATATATAATAGACGGACAAACGTGTTGACTTCATATTATTCGTGTCAAGACAGTCTTTCAACAAACTTGAGCTGTTAGAAACGTAATTTCACCTATGGTGTAACAATGTATTTTTCTGTCAAAACTATTCCACATTATTATATTCCCATTTGGCAAAGTTTTTGAGAAGTTCAAAGGTAATTTTAAGACCTAAAAGTTACTTTTGAACCGTAACTAGAATAGGTTTTTGAAGAAATTAATCAAATATGACTTTATCTAAAAACACCCATGAAAAATTCCTTTAAAAACTAGTTTCCAAAAACATATTTTACAATAATCGAAATTAGAAATCCTACCAAATCGACCTTACATAATTTGGTTTTGTTAATACAATTCAAAGAACAACTGCTCATAAATATAGTCAATTTTTGTTCTAACTCCTGTTTGGTATGAATTAAAATTCAGGTTTTAATCTAAATTAAAGTTAACAATTAACATATTTCATGAGACCCACAAGTTTTCTACTACAAATTTCATCAACTTTTATCAAAATCTAATAAAAATCTGATTTTAATTCCCACCAAATATGAACTAAAATTATCATCCAATATACATTCTTGTACTGGTATAACATGACAATTATGTTGTTGTCAAAGGAAAATGATAGAGCATTTATTTTAATACATAGTTGACAAATGAAGATCCATAATCCTAGGTTTTGGTCTCTCTTTTTCCATTTGCTTAAAATCCGTAGTCCTAGGTTTTGGTCCGTCACCAATTTAAAATATGAAAATCAAATAAGCATTTTAGGCTGCGTCAATGTAAGTATTTTAAGTTAATTTGCTACGTAACACTATATATTTTATAGTTATATATAATATAAACTTAATAATACTATTTTATAGTTATAATATAAACTTAATAAACTTAATAAGCATTTTATGCTGCGTCAAGTGATGAGATGAAGGTTAGTACTGTTCAATAATACTATTTTATTTCATGTTCTTGAATGCCTTAATTTTAAGCAAATTCATCGAACAAATAGATACATAACCTGCAATTATTCTCTCTATAGTTGTTAATTGGAACCCTTTTGGCCAGTGTTAAATTTACTTAGTTTTTATTCACATATAACTTGAGTTAAGTCTAGAGTTTGTAGATGGGTCAGCTCTCAGATTATGATCTTTTTTTTTGTTTTTAGAGTGTGTTTCGAACTGTTTTCCTCTTTTTTATGTATTTTTCTATTCATATGATATTTTGATTTGATTGTTATTGTGATACATAATCTTTTGCAAAAAAAGTCTAAAGTCAGCAAAGCAAATCATACAAAAAAAAATTGGTAACTCTTCAAATATGGAAATCTTATACTGCACATGCATATGAAATGGTAAGTCATAAATAATGATATAATATTTTATTTAATGAATTTCATACATCCATTCTATTTTTTTTAACGGAGTGATCCACTTACAAAATAGCTACCGGATGATATCAAATTTTTCCATGAGACTGTAGCAATGAACGCAGGTGGACAACTAAAGAAGTAGAGTCTCATTATGTAAGTAGTGTTATTTGTTATAATGATATAATATATATTTCAAAATTCTAATCTTTATTTATTATTTACATGTCCACGTAATCAAATGCTTGATCTTTTACAAGAAAAGAATTCTCAACTAGACCCGAATGAACAACCGATGCTTTTAAAAGAATCTGAAATATGTGAACAAGTTTTGGGCAAGATGTTTAGCTACGTTGATCAACAGAAAAACTCAAAGAAGACAATGTTAGAAAATTGTAATACCTGTGTAGAGAATGTTATAAAATGAGGTTCAAGATCTTCATTCTCAATTGAAATCTGTGTAGACATTCTTAAATTACATTAGAGAAGAGTTTTTTCGACCTACTCAACCTGACGCATCTCCGTCCAATGGGTTAAATTGTGATAATTAATGTTTTAACTTTATTTTGGGTGACATGATGATACTTATTTTTTTTTTCTTTCTATTGGGGCAATAGTTTCTAATACTACATTTGCATTTTTTATTTTTTTTTATTTTAGAACATAATTGGTTGAACTAGATGTAATCTTTTGTTTAAGTCATGATATTTCATATAATTAACATATATTTGCAGTTGATGTTGGGATATTTTAATTTATTCAATGCCAGGAAAACTTTAGTTCTTGTTAATATTATTTACAATTGGCTTTCTTCACTTTTTATAATTGTTTATGATTGTGGAAAACATTTGCTTGTAGTATGATGTGAATATGTGAAAGTTATGTATCCATTAATATTACAGTTGATAATTATATTTCTCTTTATTTTAATATTTCGATTATTAATATAAACTTTTTACAACCACTTCTTTTATTGTTGAAAAGAAAGGCAACTAAATTTTTGTTGTTTCAATGATATTTTATCAAAAAAATAATAATTAATACAACGACAAATTAAGTAGTTGAAATAAAATTGGTTGTCAATTTTAATTTTTTACGACCATTTCTTTAGTTATTGAAATGAAAGACAACTAAAATTTGATTGTTTTCATTGTATTTTAACGACAAAAATAGTTGATATAATAACGAAATAAGTGGTTGTTGAAAAAAGAATTAGTTGTCAATACAAATTTTTTACGACCAATTATTTAGTTTCTGAAATAATATATTCAACGACCAAAAATACTTCTAATTGTTGAATACATTCGCCAACACCTCTTTACCAAACAAACATCCATATGGATTTTAGTCGTTGAATATTATCAACAACCAAAAATGTATATTCTATGATTACTTATATGATTGTTGAAAGTGATATTTCATGTAGTGAGATATAATAAAATGAAATACTTTAGTACCAATATCTTAGGGTTATTTATGTATTTTATGGAGTACATTTAAAGTTGTACAGTTATTCAAATGAGATTTAAGAGAAGTACAAATACACAAGTATAATATGTAATAAATACAGGTAAATTAATAAGACAAATTTTTGTATAAATTAGGTTGTGAATGTAAAATTTTGAATAAGGTTTATTTTATGCCAAATAACATACGTATTAAATATTCATAATTAGGCAAGTTCCTAATTTATAGCTTCAGATCATGAAGTTTAAAAAGTCGCATGATTGAATTGCAAAATATATATAAGATATATTGGAAGCCATAATGGATTGGAATACAAAACATCTTAAATGAATATATGTAATAAATTTACATTAGTGCTTCTTAAAATTATGTTTATCTTGAAGCACGAATCACAGTGTAAAAATTAATATTTTTCTATTACAAATTCAAATTTCTGTCGTTGTTTTTCTTCTATAAAGAATTTTGGACCTCCACGAGACGAAATCATTAGATAAGTTTTCATGCTTATTACGGGCACGCCCAGTATCAAGGAGGCCCTAAAGATGTTCGACAACCTGTAGCCGGAGTGCAATCCCTCTTATGTGGGTTTACTACGCTCCTCTTAATTGGTTTGCAGTTCTCTTCATGATGACCTCTTCCAACACATGAAAATCGGGGAAAGTTTTTATAGTCGATAAATTTTCCTTGTACACCTTGTGAAAGAAATGCACAAACCAAAAGCACCACAAGAAGCATAGTCTTTCCTTTCAATGTATCCATTCTCGTTATTTTGGAAGTCCAATTATTTTGTTAGAAATGGACTGCTTCTATTCTATATATAGGCCGGTTGAAGGTTCTTCCAGCAACCAACGTTGATGGAATGGAATGAATTAAGGAAAACCATTCAGTGTCGTATAAATTTTGAGGTTGAAATGAATTAAGTCACTAAAATTTTGACTTGTTTTGCGGGCGACTTCGTGGGATTATCTTTCATCCATCCGGCGATAGCAATTGTTTTCACCATTAATCATGTATTCAAACATGTTTGAAAACAAATTATTACCTGGAAGTAAACTTTAGGCAAAAAGATTACTTATTTTGACCACCAGGTAAATTAATTTCAAAGTAGTTTATTTATTTCAAAATTTAACTAAAATATTATTTATTTATGAGTATATTTATTTTTAAGTATTTTTTCAACCTTAGTGTGAGATGCATCCTGATTTTAACTTCAACAAGTAAAGTTGATTGGTTGAGGAAATTTATTTCAGAGTGCCAAAAAAAAAAAAAAAAAAAAAAAATCAATTTCTCTACAACTTCTGAGTTTTTAAATAAGTATAATTATCTCTCGAACAAAGCACCGCTTCCTATGTTAGATCTTCATTCAATCATGTTCGTTTTTTATAACCAAACTTATTGTGGTTTTCCATAGGGCTTGAAGGCTATACTTGTTATCAGGTTAGAGAGAGGCCTGGCCTGTAAGCTGACCCCTTAAAAACCCATTACTTAATAAGAATTTGTTTCACATTGCAGATTTTGTTTGCTATACCATATTTTAATCGTCACGAATCATTTGTTTATCATCGCACTTAAGCTCCAAATTTTTATCGTCGCGTTTTTCTCTTTAACCTTCAATTTTTTTTACGTATCTTGTACGAAGAAAATTTATTCATTTGAAACAAAAACTTACCTAGTTAGAGGGAAGAAAATACGAAAAAGAAAACAAAACATGAATAATACAAAAGAAGACCTCTATATGAAACAAAATAAAAAATGTCAATTTTCTAAATAAGAAGCCCCCTACGAAACATAATCAAAATAATCTCAATATCATTTCCATTTATTCCACACACTATAACTAGAAAATGCATAAATCCCTAATTGAAACCCAAATTATTATACTTCCGAGCTCCACCGAAATTTAATTCATTTAATTTCAATTCATTTGAAATTCCTTATTATTCATAACTCCTTATTTGATGCCTCCTTCCTTCTTTCTTAATTAACAATTGATCGCGATACGTTTGGTCTAAGATAATGAAAATGATAATTAACATCTGTTTTATAATGAAATCACTCTTTGGTAATATAAAATCATTATAAATATACCAATAATTGTTGAACGCTTAGTTTCTAAATTTCAATTTTTATTTTACACTCTTGAAGCCAAAATAGATTTACTTGGGTAGGAAAGAATCTTAATTATATGGAAAAAAATTTATTAAAGTTTTCTAACGGGATTATTTGAACGTTGTCTACTGGCATAGGAAAAATACCCACGTGCTTTGGTATATATGACATTGTTTTGGGATGATCAGGGAGTTTTGTATCTGATAAGTAACTAATAATTATTTTATTGATAGGATTTATTTTGTCTAAGAACAATAACCTAATTTACCATTATATGAGTTGTGTTTTTGAACAATTCAAAATCAGTCAAATGGCTTATCAATGCTACCATCACTTTCGTGAAATAACTTGTTATGTTAACGACCTGGGTCTGTACCCAAGCCACTAGCTTACGTACTGTCCGCTTTGGGTGAGCCTGTGCCCACTTACCCCCAAATGACTTTCTGGCGCATCCCCAAAGATTTGAACCCAAGACATCTATTATATGCGAAATTTAAGTTGAATTCTGGTAGCAATTGGGCAACTAGCTAGCGACTTGGGTACAAACCTGGGTCATTACAAAAAAAAGTGTCATACCATTGGTGGCACCTTAAACGTCTCGTTCTCATCAATTGGCATTTCATTTTGGACCTCCGCTTTATATATTTCTTCACATCAACTAGTGCTGCTGTCTCGTCCACTTTGATCTGACATGAACGTTGGCGCTTGATTTGAACACGTCTGTTTGTATCTCCAAAGGGAAATTCACAGTCGCCTTGCATCCACTCATCTTAAAAGCAGCCTTGTTGTAGGCTTTCGCGGCCTCAATGGTGGTGTCGAATGTCCCCAACCAGATAACGCGAGCCGTGCCGATTGCGGTCCTAGATCTCTGTTGCGTACTTGCCCCACAGCCGCTGTGTTATTAAATATGATGTTTGATCAATTTATAAGCACTTAAAAATTCTGCCAGACATACACTGAGTCCCTGTTTGGTTTGGATAGAAATTAAATTTTTAGTAGACTTTGATACAAACTGATAAAATTGTGAGTCTCATAAAGAGTATGGCTAAAAATAAATTTTAAGAAATGAAGGTAAACTAGTTCTAAGTTTCAATAATTCTTGTATTATAGCCTATGTACCAGTAAACTTATAATTTACTTATGATCTTTTCATAGTGCATAAAGTAGTGGAACTAACGTAATGTGTATATAACAAGTGAAAGTAGTTGTAAATGTATTGTTTAAATAAAAGTTTGATTGTATTTATTAAAATCTATATCATTTTGAGTTTTGTAAATGTAACCGATAAAATCTTTACCATTATAGCAATCTACATTTGTGATCACGTATATTTCGCTTCTTCAACATCATATAGTTCGCCAGCTCATCAGTATTGTCCAAAATTATGGTCCAGTAGGAGCAAGACAGAAAATGAGCAAAAATAAATTGCGAAAGAAACCAAAAAAATCTTTAAAAATTAAATTTAAAAATGCCCAATTGAAAGTTTTTGAAAGATCAATTAGGACGACCAACCCCGCTCAGCCCTTTATGGGTCCACCCCTGACTATATACGAACTCTTACAAGTCAATTTATAATAATTAAAAATGAAATAAATTTTTAGCATATATTGGAACACACAATGGATTGGATAAACAAATTAGTCAAAATGTATTTTACAAACATTTGTGATGGCAATGTCAAGAATTAATGGTTTGAGATCTCACCATACTTCTTTGAAAGATTTGAAACTCAAAAGGCTATTTTTCTCTATTATAATTTAGCATTTATTGGAAGACAAAATGGATGGGAAAGGCAAAACATCTCAAAATAGATAATCAAATGTATTACAACTACATCAAAATAACTTAATGGTAATCCCGAATCATGCACTTCTAAATGAAATAATTAATATTTTTCATTAAATCAAATTATTTGTGAATATTTGTTACATAAGTTGAACTCAGTAGTAATGAATAAAAAAATTGACAAACAAGTTGCACATCTTATTTTAATTAATAGAGTTCAATTTATTCAATTCAACCTATGATTACACCACCCTAATTTGAAATCTGAATTTTCAATAATATGAAATTTATATTGATTTTTATTTTTATTTTAATATTGTATTTTTGTTTTTCGTATTCAAATTAGATCTTCACTGATTTGACTTTTGAATCGATTGGCTGCACACTTTATCACACATGCCAAACTTGGCTTGCAGCCCCTCGTGTAGTAAATCGTATGTGGTACACACTTCTGTTCATGATCACATTATGCGTTGTTTGACACAGATTTTTTTTTTAAATTTAATTGATTTCACGTTATGCCCCATTGATATAGATTCTTTAAAAATAATTTTTTTCCAAACTCATTTTTAATCATTCGTTCTTCCACTATAATAATTTTACACGTGAACTCATAATTTTTACTTATTTTTTAACCACACATTTTTTTTGCAAAATTGTATTTCACAAAATATATATTCTCAAAATATCTCCATTGGCTCTATAATATTTTTCAACTCTTCAACTGTGCAGCTTCCTCCTCCAGCTCTCGCCTCCACTTACATCAACACCCATGACAGCACGCACCTTGGATTTTATTTCGAGAGGGAAATTCCCTATGGCTGTCCTGCCTTGCAGGATTGCAGCTCAAAAGCCGCCATGTCGTACTTTCATGGTCTCAATCGCATTGTTGAATGTTCCCAGCCAGTTACGCGAGCCAAGGCACTTGGGGTCCCGCATCTCTGCCCAGTACTAGCCCAATGGCCGCCGTCGTACCCCACTGTAATGCATATTCTCCTACACATCCAAGTTCTTCCGAGTGAAAACTCGGATAAATCGTCACACTCAAATTTCTTGACCTCTACCAATCCAGTCTCCAACGTAAGCTTTAGATTATTAGAATTTAATGGTTTTTGTGCTGTGAAATTTATTGGTTGACTTTGCTCGAAACCTATGCACCCAAAGCTTGAAAAATCAGAGAAATCAGTTGAATAATCGGAGCTAGAAATCGGAAAGTCATTGCTCTTCGCTGGTTGCGAGCAAAAGGAATTTGTTAGTAGGGACAGACCCAATGAAGGCCGCCTGCATTGAACTTTGGGCCACCCCCGTTTAGAAATATAAGTGAGCAGCACACTAATCTACAAATAAATAAAGTGAAAATTACACATCCATATTTTAAGATCCAACTTAAAAAATCAGACCCAAAGTTTATTTATTATTATAATTAAAATTTTATAATTAATAATAATATTATAAAGTTAATTTAATTTACATACCATATTTAATCTAAAAACCCAAATCACATTCCTCTTCCTCCTCTCTCTCTACCTTTTCCTTCTCCATTCTCTCTTTTATTATCACTCCAGCGACTTAACTCCACTGGTGGTGCACAGTTCTCCGGTCGTCGCTGAACGACCGAATTTTTCGTCGTTGTGTACAACAACGAGCTCAGAGCATAATGTACAGTTGCGTACGCTTTGGTCGCCCGATGCTATAGATCTCTGGGAAGCGCTACAGATCCATTCTTCTTCCTTTTTTAACTTTTGAGTGGTGCGGTGATTGACAGTTCGGTGGTAGAGGTGTGCGGTGTGGTGGTTGGAACAGGGATCTATGGTTGGTGAGGCGGTGATGCGCTTCTGTGGTGGTGTTGGTTGTGTAAGGTGGTTGTGGTTGTGATTGAGGATGCGTCGACGATAGTTAGTGGTTTCTATGGTCTGGTTTAATTTTGGTGGAGGCTCTTGGTGGTTTTGTTTGTTGATTTGGAGAGGTGATGGTGAAAATATGGTGGCCAATGGTGTTACGATAAGTTGATCTGGCCGATAGAAGACAAGACACACGGGCAAGGTTTTTGGATTTTTTTTGGTGGATTGAAATTGGCGGTGGTAGCGGTGCGGTGGCTACGGTGGCGATGGTGATGGTACTGTTGGCAGTGGTAGTGGCAGTGGCGGTGGCGGTGGCGGCGGTGGTGTGGTGGTGGCGATGTGGTATGAAAGTGTTTGTGACCAACTATTCGGGGTTTGTGACCAACTTTCAGAAGGTGGTGGTGGTATTCTGGCGATGACAGTGGTGGTGGTGCTGTTGGAGGCAGTGGTGAGATTGTGGTTGCAAGTACTAGTGGTGGTCACAAATTATTCGGCTTATTGTGATCATTAAATTGGTTAGTTTGTAACCAATGAAAAAAAAGACAAATTGTGACCAAGAAAAAATGTGTGCCCTAAAAAATTGTTAATTTGGATCAACAATTTGATAATTTGTGACTGTATAATAAGTTGTTACTTGTAATACTTGTGATTTGTAACCGATAAATAAATTATGGCTTAAATTTTTGATTTGTGACCGATAAACAAATTATGACCTATAAATTTTTTGAATTGTGATCGTAAAATAATGTGACATAAAAATTTTGATTTGTGACCGAAAAATAATATGTGATTAGATCGTTAATTTGTGACCAAATTATATACATCTGTGACATTAATATATTTAATTAATAAAATATATTAAATAAATAAATCGTAAATAAATTTTAATAAATATCTGAATTTTGAAATTTGAAACATTTGCTCTTAATTTTGAAATGAGTAATACTTATCATCTTAGTTATGAATTTTTCCCATATAGAAACCCTTCCCAACTACAAAAAGACCCAAACTTGAAAATGAAACCCCATGTGGCGAAGACCAATTGACGATGTAGGTCAAAATCAAATTTCTATCGAATCTCGTCATTTTTATAGGACGCTTTTTTTTTGTAGGTTTTCTAGTGGATTGTGATTCATCTTGCAAAATAACTCTTCGTTACAAATTGATTATGAATAGGGCTGGTTCTATGGCAAGGCACATGAGGCCCGCGCCTCAGGGCCAAAATCGGAAGGGGCCTATTTTTGGCCCAATTTTTTTTTTTTTTTTTTTTTTTTTATAATTCTTAAAGGAAGAAAAGGGAAAATCTGCTTTCATTCTTACCTCCTCCTCGTCTCTGCTCGACCTTGACGTCGTCACGCTGACGCTGCTACTCTTCCAACTCCAACGGACCGGCGACCACTCATTTTCTGTAGCTCGAAACTTTCTGTCACTAAAACACCACTGGTACAGTCTTTAGTACATATCAACTCATACTTGTGATTTGTTAAGATTTTTGTTTTGTGGGATTTTGAAAAATGCTAATAATTCTCTCTAATTGCTCGTATTTCTGTCTCTAAGTTTAGGAGAGTATATTTATAATTCATATACAAGGAAACTGCATTGTTTTGGTCTGCATTATTGAGCATTGAATGTGTTTTGGGAGTCTTGTTGTGGAAAAATGGAGAAAAAGGGGGATTCTTCTCGGCGTTAAAAGAGGAGGTGGTGAGGGGGTTATCACTGGGGAGGTCACGGGTGAAGAGTTCGAGGGAGAGCGGATCTCCCAAAATGGCTTTTCTTTGGAGGAAGAAGAGTGATGGTAATTTTAATTGACTAACTCATGAAAAACTGAAGCAAGGAGATGAATTTTAAGCAGAGAAATATAAGGTACAGTATTAGGTTCAGGTAATATCTTAATTGTAATGGTTATAGAAAATTTGGATGTGGTTATTGCGTCTAATATATGTTTATTAGACAGTACTGGACTCCTTTTCACCCAGAAAAAATTCTCAATTTTATTATCTGATGTGGGTTTCTGTTTTTGTAGAAAACTTCGTCATCCCAGTACATATTGCAACAGTACACATCAGGAGGCCAAAAACTCCAGAATTCGATTAAGAATGCTTATGCAATGAGAAAGTTGAAGATGGTAGCTTTGGAGTTTGAAATTGCAACAAAGGCATGTTTTGTTTGTTATTTTAATGTGCATAATACACCTCTAAATTTTGCATTTACGTTGATTTTGGAGAGCCTAATTTATGAAATTCGCCTCAGGCCCCGACAATCCGAGAACCAGCCCTAATTGTAAAGAACTACTAGTAATTTTGAAGCAGGTAATTTTATTGTAATTTCATCTATATGATATGAATCTGTGGGTTTGGATTGTTCTGTGAGATAAACTATGACGGGATTTGATGTGGTGTTTCAGAGTTTTTTTTTTTTTTAATGACATTACTGTAAAGAATTATTTTCCTGGGGAACATAATTTTTGTATTGGTTTTAGATTATTTTGCTTCTTTGATATGAATTTGATATGATATGAATTGTATTTAGATTATTTTCCCATATGATATGAATCTGTGGGCAGTGGGTTTGGATGATTTTGCTTCTTTGCTTCTTTCTTGCCTCGATTCATCCCGTTGTATGTACTAGATGTTCTCCTTTCCTGGCATCTAGTCATGGAAAGATTTTATTAAAGGAAATTTCTTGAGGATGTGGAAAATGTTGATTACGAGATGTCGAATAGAGACGATTTTGATGTTGCGCAATTCCCTCCTATTTTGATAATGAAGTGATTGTAGAAAGATATTAAAGAATGAAAACTCGTAAACAAAAATTGTAAGATAATGTTACTTTTTTTTACCTTTATTAATATTGTCCGTACTGAAAAAATTTCCTGAGTCCACCCCTGTCTGTTAGAGAGCTAGAAAGTGATGAAGTTAAGTTATAGCTACTTTGATTTCTGATATTAGCCAGGACTTCCGTAGGAGAAAATTCTTGGAGAAGATGCTTTCTTATTTGCTCCAATGCTGAGACTTCAGCTGGCGACACCATTTAGGTTGCAAGGAAACTTTCAAACACGTTTGAGAAATTAAAACCTTGGAAAAAATTTATACAGAGTAAAAAGCAAAACTGAAGAGAAATGGATATGAATTTATAAAAGGAGTTTATTGAGAAATGAGCATGAAATATGTGAAAAGAGTACCTAATATATAATAGACGGACAAACCTGTTGACTTCATATTATTCGTGTCAAGACAGTCTTTCAACAAATCTGAGCTGTTAGAAACGTAATTTCACCTATGGTGTAACAATGTATTTTTCTGTCAAAACTATTCCACATTATTATATTCCCATTTGGCAAAGTTTTTGAGAAGTTTAAAGGTAATTTTAAGACCTAAAAGTTACTTTCGAACCGTAAATAAAAGAGGTTTTTGAAGAAATTAATCAAATATGACTTTATCTAAAAACACCCATGAAAAATTCTTTTAAAAACTAGTTTTCAAAAACATATTTTACAAGAATCGAAATTAGAAATCCTACCAAATCGACCTTACATAATTTGGTTTTGTTAATACAATTCAAAGAACAACTGCTCATAATTATAGTCAATTTTTGTCTTAAGTTCCATTTTTGGTATGAATTAAAATTCAGTTTTTAATCTAAATTAAAGTTAACAATTAACATATTTCATGAGATCCACAAGTTTTCAACTACACATTTCATCAACTTTTATCAAAATCTAATAAAAATCTGATTTTAATTCCCACTAAATAGGAGCTAAAATTATCATCCAATATACATTCTTGTACTGGTATAACATGACAATTATGTTGTTGTCAAAGGAAAATGATAGAGCATTTATTTTAGTACATAGTTGACAAATGAAGATCCATAATCCTAGGTTTTGGTCCGTCACTAATTTAAAATATGCATTCAAATAAGCATTTTAGGCTGCGTCAATGTTAGTATTTTAAGTTAATTTGCTACGTAACACTATATATTTTAGAGTTATAATATAAACTTAATAATACTATTTTATAGTTATAATATAAACGTAATAAGCATTTTAGGCTGGGTCAAGTGATGAGATGAAGGTTAGTACTGTTCAATAATACTATTTTATTGCAAGTTCTTAATGCCTTAATTTTAAGCAAATTCATCGAACAAATAGATACGTAACCTACAATTATTCTCTCTATAGTTGTTAATTGGAACCCTTTTGGCGAGTGTTAAATTTACTTAGTTTTTATTCACATATAACTTGAGTTAAGTCTAGTGTTTGTAGATGGGTCAGCTATGAGATTATGATTTTTTTTGTTTTGTTTTTAGAGTGTGTTTCAAACTGTTTTCCTCTTTTTTTTTATGTATTTTTCGATTCGTATGATATTTTGATTTGATTGTTATTGTGATAGATAGTCTTTTGCAGAAAAAGTCTAAAGTCAGCAAAGAAAATCGTGCAAAAAAATTGGTAACTCTTCAAAGATCGAAATCTTATGCTGCACATGAAATGGTAAGTCATAAATAATGATATAATATTTTATTTAATGAATTTCATACATCAATTTTTTTTTTTTTTAACGGTGATCCACTTATAAAAGAGCTATCGGGTGATATCAAATTTTTCTATGAGATGCACTGTAGCAATGAATGCAGGTGGACAACTAAAGAAGCGGAGTCTCATTATGTAAGTAGTGTTATTTGTTATAATGATATAATATATATTTCAAAATTCTAATCTTTATTTATTATTTACATGTCCACGAAATCACATGCTCGATCTTTTACAAGAAAAGAATTCTCAACTAGACCCGAATGAACAACCGATGCTTTTAAAAGAATCTGAAATATGTGAACAAATTTTGAGCAAGATGTTTAGCTACGTTGATCAATAGAAAAACTCAAAAAAGACAATGTTAGAAAATTGTAATACCTGTGTAGAGAATGCTACTTTATGAAATGAGGTTCAAGATCTTCGTTCTCAATTGAAATCTGTGCAGACATTCTTAAATCACATCCGAGAAGAGTTTTTTTTCGACCTACTCAACCTGATGCATCTCCATCCAATGGGTTAAATGGTGATAATTAATGTTTTAACTTTATTTTGGGTGACGTGATGATACTTTTTTTTTTTTTTTTTTTTTTTTTCTATTGGAGCAATAGTTTCTAATACTACATTTGCATGTTTTTATTTTATTTTAGAACATAATTGGTTGAACTAGATGTAATCTTTTGTTTAAGTCATGATATTTCGTATAATTAACATATATTTTGCAATTGATGTTGGGATATTTTAATTTATTCAATGCCAGGAAAACTTTAGTTCTTGTTAATATTATTTACAATTGGCTTTCTTCACTTTTTATAATTGTTTATAATTGTGGAAAAGATTTGCTTGTAGTATGATGTGAATATGTGAAAGTTATGAATCCATTAATATTACAGTTGATAATCATATTTCTCTTTATTTTAATATTTCGATTATTAATATAAACTTTTTACAACCACTTCTTTTGTTGTTGAAAAGAAAGGCAACTAAATTTTGGTTGTTTCAATGATATTTTATCAAAAAATAATTAGTACAACGACAAATTAAGTAGTTGAAATAAAATTGGTTGTCAATTTTAATTTTTTACAACCATTTCTTTAGTTGTTGAAATGAAAGACAACTAAAATTTGGTTGTTTTCATTGTATTTTAACGACAAAAATAGTTGATATAATAACCAAATAACTGGTTCTTGAAAAAAGAATTAGTTGTCAATACAAATTTTTTACGATTGATTATTTAGTTGCTGAAATAATATATTCAATGACCAAAAATACTTTTAATTGTTGAATACATTCGCCAACACCTCTTTATCAACCAAACATCCATATGGATTTTAGTCGTTGAATATTATCAACAACCAAGAATGTATATTCTATGACTACTTATACGGTTGTTGAAAGTGATATTTTCTGTAGTGGGATATAATAAAATGAAATACTTTAGTACCAATATCTTAGGGTTATTTATGTATTTTATGGAGTACATTTAAAGTTGTACAGTTATTCAAATGAGATTTAAGAGAAGTACAAATACACAAGTATAGTATGTAATAAATACACGTAAATTAATAAGAGAAATTTGCTTTTCGACTCTATATCTCGGAAGAAGACTCATTTTTATATAAATTAGGTTGTGAATGTAAAATTTTAAAATTTTGAATAAGGTTTATTTTATGCCAAATAACATACGTATTAAATATTCATAATTAGGCAAGTTCCTATTGTATAGCTTCAGATCATAAAGTTTAAAAAGTTATGGGTTTTCATTTAATTTTTTATTGTGAATTCAATTAGGAAATTTAATATACCCAAAATTGAGAACAATTAGTTAACTTAATGTATAAAGAACCAAATATTATATATATATATATATATATATATATATATATAAATAGAAAAAAAAAAAACCTCTTTTTTATGGACATCAAAAAAGGGTTGATTAATTGTTGACATTGACTTAGATTTTAATTAAAAAAAAATTTATGTTGAACAAAACAAGGGCTAAGTGTCTTTGAGTTTGATAAAATTTTGCCAGTGTACGAATCGTGGACAAATATTATAGAATGAGTACAGCGTCGACGTCACGAGAATTAATTATCCATTGACGCTCTAATTATAACTAACTTAATAATACTGTTATCTACACCATTGGTGCTACAACATAGTCTATGTGACGCTAAATGATAGACTCAATGAAAGGTAAACTTTAATAATTTATTTAAATATACCTCTCATTTAATATCATATTAATGTCACCTAAATTGGTATTTTAATACAAGTGATGTTAAATAGCATTACTCCTAACTTTAACAAAAATATAGAGATTTACAAGGATTTGACTAGTGTTTTTAATTAACTTAAATAATAACTAAGGAAAGCGATATTAAAGAGTGAAGGTTTTAGATTAAAATTCAATTACGAAAAGCACTAGAAATTCGAATTCACCACGGTTAACCACTTTAATACTTAATTATTCAAAATTGACCAATACATGTTTAAAGGGACACCAATATACGTAATGCGTTTAAAAGCACTACTATTTCTCTGTACAATATGAATATGAAAGAACACAATATTTAATTCAAGATCGCTCAAGTGCTATAATTATATATAATCTCTCAAAAATAATATAATTCAAAAGCACATTTAATAGTGATCAGGCATTTAAAAGACATTAATATTACCATATAATCAATTAAGGATTTAAATCGTACAATCATGCAGTAAAGAGTTGACAAGATTTCATTTCAGTCCTAGAAATCGAAAGTTTAGACTAGCATGATTGAATTGCAAAATATATATAAATATATATAAGATATATTGGAAGCCATAATGGATTGGAATACAAAACATCTTAAATGAATATATGTAATAAATTTACATTAGTGCTTCTTAAAATTATGTTTATTTTGAAGCACGAATCACAATGTAAAAATTAATATTTTTCTATTACAAATTCAAATTTATGTCGTTGTTTTTCTTCTATAAACAATTTTGGACCTCCACGAGAAGAAATCATTAGATAAGTTTTCATGCTTATTACGGGCACGTCCAGTATCAAGGAGGCCCTAAAGATGTTCGACAACCTGTAGCCGGAGTGCAATCCCTCTTATGTGGGTTTACTATGCTCCTCTTAATTGGTTTGCAGTTCTCTTCATGATGACCTCTTCCAACACATGAAAATCGGGGAAAGTTTTTATAGTCGATAAATTTTCCTTGTACACCTTGTGAAAGAAATGTACAAACCAAAAGCACCACAAGAAGCGTAGTCTTTCCTTTCAATGTATCCATTCTCGTTATTTTGGAAGTCCAATTATTTTGTTAGAAATGGACTGCTTCTATTCTATATATAGGCCGGTTGAAGGTTCTTCCAGCAACCAACGTTGATGGAATGGAATGAATTAAGGAAAACCATTCAGTGTCGTATAAATTTTGAGGTTGAAATGAATTAAGTCACTAAAATTTTGACTTGTTTTGCGGGCGACTTCGTGGGATTATCTTTCATCCATCCAGCGATAGCAATTGTTTTCACCATTAATCATGTATTCAAACATGTTTGAAAACAAATTATTACCTGGAAGTAAACTTTAGGCAAAAAGATTACTTATTTTGACCACCAGGTAAATTAATTTCAAAGTAGTTTATTTATTTCAAAATTTAACTAAAATATTATTTATTTATGAGTATATTTATTTTTAAGTATTTTTTCAACCTTAGTGTGAGATGCATCCTGATTTTAACTTCAACAAGTAAAGTTGATTGGTTGAGGAAATTTATTTCAGAGTGCCAAAAAAAAAAAAAAAAAATCGATTTCTCTACAACTTCTGAGTTTTTAAATAAGTATAATTATCTCTCGAACAAAGCACCGCTTCCTATGTTAGATCTTCATTCAATCATGTTCGTTTTTTATAACCAAACTTATTGTGGTTTTTCATAGGGCTTGAAGGCTATACTTGTTATCAGGTTAGAGAGAGGCCTGGCGTGTAAGCTGACCCCTTAAAAACCCATTACTTAATAAGAATTTGTTTCACATTGCAGATTTTGTTTGCTATACCCCCTAATGACTTTCTGTCGCATCCCCAAAGATTTGAACCCAAGACATCTATTATATGAGAAATTTAAGTTGAATTCTGGTAGCAATTGGGCAACTAGCTAGCGACTTGGGTACAAACCTGGGTCATTACAAAAAAAAGTGTCATACCATTGGTGGCACCTTAAACGTCTCGTTCTCATCAATTGGCATTTCATTTTGGACCTCCGCTTTATATACTTCTTCACATCAACTAGTGCTGCTTTCTCGTCCACTTTGATCCGACATGAACTTTGGCGCTTGATTTGAACACATCGGTTTGTATCTCCAAAGGGAAATTCACAGTCGCCTTGCATCCACTCATCTTAAAAGTAGCCTTGTTGTAGGCTTTCGCGGCCTCAATGGTGGCGTCGAATGTCCCCAACCAGATAACGCGAGCCGTGCCGATTGCGGTCCTAGATCTCTGTTGCATACGTGCCCCACAGCTGCTGTGTTATTAAATATGATGTTTGATCAATTTATAAGCACTTAAAAATTCTGCTAGACATACACTGAGTCCCTGTTTGGTTTGGATAGAAATTAAATTTTTAGTAGACTTTGATACAAGCTGATAAAATTGTGAGTCTCATAAAGAGTATGGCTAAAAATCAATTTTAAGAAATGAAGGTAAACTAGTTCTAATTTTCAATAATTCTTGTATTATAGCCTATGTACCAGTAAACTTATAATTTACTTATGATCTTTTCATAGTGCATAAAGTAGTGGAACTAACGTAATGTGTATATAACAAGTGAAAGTAGTTGTAAATGTATTGTTTAAATAAAAGTTTGATTGTATTTATTAAAATCTATATCATTTTGAGTTTTGTAAATGTAACCGATAAAATCTTTACCATTATAGCAATCTACATTTGTGATCACGTATATTTCGCTTCTTCAACATCATATAGTTCGCCAGCTCATCAGTATTGTCCAAAATTATGGTCCAGTAGGAGCAAGACAGAAAATGAGCAAAAATAAATTGCGAAAGAAACCAAAAAAATCTTTAAAAATTAAATTTAAAAATGCCCAATTGAAAGTTTTTGAAAGATCAATTAGGACGACCAACCCCGCTCAGCCCTTTATGGGTCCACCCCTGACTATATACGAACTCTTACAAGTCAATTTATAATAATTAAAAATGAAATAAATTTTTAGCATATATTGGAACACACAATGGATTGGATAAACAAATTAGTCAAAATGTATTTTACAAACATTTGTGATGGCAATGTCAAGAATTAATGGTTTGAGATCTCACCATACTTCTTTGAAAGATTTGAAACTCAAACGGCTATTTTTCTCTATTATAATTTAACATTTATTGGAAGACAAAATGGATGGGAAAGGCAAAACATCTCAAAATAGATAATCAAATGTATTACAACTACATCAAAATAACATAATGGTAATCCCGAATCATGCACTTCTAAATGAAATAATTAATATTTTTCATTAAATCAAATTATTTGTGAATATTTGTTACATAAGTTGAACTCAGTAGTAATGAATAAAAAAATTGACAAACAAGTTGCACATCTTATTTTAATTAATAGAGTTCAATTTATTCAATTCAACCTATGATTACACCACCCTAATTTGAAATCTGAATTTTCAATAATATGAAATTTATATTGATTTTTATTTTTATTTTAATATTGTATTTTTGTTTTTCGCATTCAAATTAGATCTTCACTGATTTGACTTTTGAATCGATTGGCTGCACACTTTATCACACATGCCAAACTTGGCTTGCAGCCCCTCGTGTAGTAAATCGTATGTGGTACACACTTCTGTTCATGATCACATTATGCGTTGTTTGACACAGATTTTTTTTAAAATTTAATTTATTTCACGTTATGCCCCATTGATATAGATTCTTTAAAAATAATTTTTTTCCAAACTCATTTTTAATCATTCGTTCTTCCACTATAATAATTTTACACGTGAACTCATAATTTTTACTTATTTTTTAACCACACAGTTTTTTGCAAAATTGTATTTCACAAAATATATATTCTCAAAATATCTCCATTGGCTCTATAATAATTTTCAACTCTTC
The DNA here is from genome assembly GCA_019395295.1 of Osmanthus fragrans. Taxonomy (NCBI): domain Eukaryota; kingdom Viridiplantae; phylum Streptophyta; class Magnoliopsida; order Lamiales; family Oleaceae; genus Osmanthus; species Osmanthus fragrans. The sequence goes on along the minus strand of CM033346.1, from coordinate 13,899,723 downwards.
AACTGTGCAGCTTCCTCCTCCAGCTCTCGCCTCCACTTACATCAACATCCATGACAGCACGCACCTTGGATTTTATTTCGAGAGGGAAATTCCCTATGGCAGGCTTGCAGCTCAAAAGCCGCCATGTCGTACTTTCATGGTCTCAATCGCATTGTTGAATGTTCCCAGCCAGTTACGCGAGCCAAGGCACTTGGGATCCCGCATCTCTGCCAGTACTAGCCCAATGGCCGCCGTCGTACCCCACTGTAATGCATATTCTCCTACACATCCAAGTTCTTCCGAGTGAAAACTCGGATAAATCGTCACACTCAAATTTCTTGACCTCTACCAATCCAGTCTCCAACGTAAGCTTTAGATTATTAGAATTTAATGGTTTTTGTGCTGTGAAATTTATTGGTTGACTTTGCTCGAAACCTATGCACCCAAAGCTTGAAAAATCAGAGAAATCAGTTGAATAATCGGAGCTAGAAATCGGAAAGTCATTGCTCTTCGCTGGTTGCGAGCAAAAGGAATTTGTTAGTAAGGACAGACCCAATGAAGGCCGCCTGCATTGAACTTTGGGCCACCCCCGTTTAGAAATATAAGTGAGCAGCACACTAATCTACAAATAAATAAAGTGAAAATTACACATCCATATTTTAAGATCCAACTTAAAAAATCAGACCCAAAGTTTATTTATTATTATAATTAAAATTTTATTATTACTAATAATATTATAAAGTTAATTTAATTTACATACCATATTTAATCTAAAAACCCAAATCACATTCCTCTTCCTCCTCTCTCTCTACCTTTTCCTTCTCCATTCTCTCTTTTATTATCACTCCAGAGACTTATCTCCACTGGTGGTGCACAGTTCTCCGGTCGTCGCTGAACGACCGAATTTTTCGTCGTTGTGTACAACAACGAGCTCAGAGCATAATGTACAGTTGCGTACGCTGTGGTCGCCCGATGCTATAGATCTCTGGGCGGCGCTACAGATCCATTCTTCTTCCTTTTTTAACTTTTGAGTGGTGCGGTGATTGACAGTTCGGTGGTAGAGGTGTGCGGTGTGGTGGTTGGAACAGGGATCTATGGTTGGTGAGGTGGTGATGCGCTTCTATGGTGGTGTTGGTTGTGTAAGGTGGTTGTGGTTGTGATTGAGGAGGCGTCGACGATAGTTAGTGGTTTCTGTGGTCTGGTTTAATTTTGGTGGAGGCTCTTGGTGGTTTGTTTGTTGATTTGGAGAGGTGATGGTGAAAATATGGTGGCCAGTGGTGTCACGATAAGTTGATCTGGCCGATAGAAGACAAGACACACGGGCAAGGTTTTTGGATTTTTTTTGGTGGATTGAAATTGGCGGTGGTAGCGGTGCGGCGGCTACGGTGGCGATGGTGATGGTACTGTTGGCAGTGGCAGTGGCGGTGGCGGTGGCGGCAGTGGTGTGGTGGTGGCGATGTGGTATAAAAGTGTTTGTGTCCAACTATTCGGGGTTTGTGACCAACTTTCAGAAGGTGGTGGTGGTATTCTGGCGATGACAGTGGTGGTGGTGCTGTTGGAGGCAGTGGTGAGATTGTGGTTGCAAGTACTGGTGGTGGTCACAAATTATTCGGCTTATTGTGATCATTAAATTGGTTAGTTTGTAACCAATGAAAAAAGACAAATTGTGACCAAGAAAAAATGTGTGTCCTAAAAAATTGTTAATTTGGATCGACAATTTGATAATTTGTGACTGTATAATAAGTTGTGACTTGTAATACTTGTGATTTGTAACCGATAAATAAATTATGGCTTAAATTTTTGATTTGTGACCGATAAACAATTTATGACCTATAATTTTTTTGAATTGTGATCGTAAAATAATGTGACATAAAAATTTTGATTTGTGACCGAAAAATAATATGTGACTAATTAAATCGTTTATTTGTGACCAAATTGTATACATCTGTGACATTAATATATTTAATTAATAAAATATATTAAATAAATAAATCGTAAATAAATTTTAATAAATATCTGAATTTTGAAATTTGAAACATTTGCTCTTAATTTTGAAATGAGTAATACTTATCATCTTAGTTATGAATTTTTCCCATATAGAAACCCTTCCCAACTACAATTATTTACGAAGGAAAAAGAGTACAGGTATTTTGGAGTATTAAAAATAAATGCTGCCTCATTAAAACCTTGCTAGGAAAACCCAGTGGGATAAAACCTAAGCGAAGGAAAAAGAGTATAGCTACTCCCCCTGCTGTTGATCACTGCAAATCTTTGAGTCGACGCATTCCAATCTCATGGACTAACTTCTTGAATGTAGATGTTGGCAGTGCTTTTGTGAATAAATCGGTCAAATTGTCACTTGAGCGAATTTGTTGAACATCGATGTCGCCATTCTTCTGAAACTCGTGTGTATGAAAGAATTTTGGAGAAATATGTTTCGTCTTGTCGCCTTTGATATAATCTCCTTTTAGTTGTGCAATACAAACTGCATTGTCTTCATACAAATTTGTTGGACTATCTTTTGTTGAAGTTAATCCGCATGATGCTTGGATATGATGAGTCATGTTACTCAACCATACACATTCTCGCATTGCTTCATCGATTACAATAATTTCGGAATGATTTGAAGATGTTGCTGTCAAGAATTGCTTCACAGATCTCCATGATATAGTTGTTCCTCCACGTGTAAACACATATCCTGTTTGTGATTTAACTTTATGTGGGTCTAATAACCTGCATCTGCATATCCCACTAAAATTGATCCCGACTTTTGGGAGTAAAATAATTACAAATCAATCGTACCCTTTAGGTAACGAAAAAATGTGCTTAACACCACTCCAATGTCTTTGACTTGGTGTAGAGCTATATCTTGCAAGGAGATTTACAGAAAAAGCTATGTCGGATCGAGTGCAATTTGCAAGATATGTTAATGCTCCAATTGCACTAAGATATGGTACTTCAAGACCAAGAACTTTTTCTCCATCTTCAAGTGGACGAAATTGGTCCTTTTTCACATCAAGTGATTGAACAATCATAGATGATGCCAATGGATGTGCATTATCCATATAAAACCGTTTTAAAACTTTTTCTGTATATGTAGATTGATGAACAAATAATCCTTCTGGGAAGTGTTCAATTTGCAACCCGAGACAAAATTTGATTTTTCCTAAATCCTTCAACTCAAACTCATTTTTCAAATAATTAGCAGTTTTGTTGAGCTCTTCAGGAGTTTCAATTAAATTTAAATCATCAACATAAACTGCCACAATTGTAAATCCAATGTTTGTTTTCTTTATGAAAACACATGGGCAGACATCGTCATTCTTGTAGCCCTCATTCAACAAATATTCGCTTAGGCGATTATACTACATGCGTCCAGATTGTTTCAATCCATATAATAATCTTTGCAATTTAATTTGAAACATGGTTCTCAGACATGCATCATTTGAGTTATGCTTCAGGCATATTAAATATTTCAGAGATAACATTAATAGTCATGTCAGATGAGTTGACTATCACGTATTTCAAATTTCATATATTGTTAAGATAACATGATATAGATTCGTGATTTCATCAACGACGATCTTTGCGAAATTTACTATGTTGAGAGTCGTACATTACAGATTATGACTTCATTTTTCTCATTTTCTTTTCGCATAAGTATATATCTTTAGATTATTGGACTACAGGTCCAAAAACATCATGTTTCTCTAGTAAAATTAATTTATGATTGCGTCCATTTTATTTTTCCGAACATTACTTCGATCGATATATTTTGACGCATTTATTTTCATTCATCGCGATTCATATATGATGCAGCACATCATGTACAAAATTGTTGTCGACAACTTTTCATTTTTCGATTCTATTTCTTACTCTATAGCGACATAACTTATTGAGATATCTCAAATTTCAATATATCAGGTACCTGAACCTCTTCAGGGGTTTTATAATTTGTTATGTCTAAATACTCATTAAGAGTATATGCCTCCTTAATGAAACCATATTTGCTAATTGCTCCATATTTGTTCAAAGATTTTTGTATTAGAATCGAACACATCACGCTTCAGGCGTGCCATAGATATATCAAATATAATGATATCAAATTGTCCTCTTAGGACATCAATTCGTATAGGAGCACTTTGATCATTTTGATCAGTAAATGCATCTAAATAAATTATCTTTCAAACTTCTGGTTCGAGTGATCTTTTGCGAGAATTTAGATAATTATGCATTTGTATATTATTTTCAACTTCTTAATTCCTCCCCTTAATGCTGAAAGAATTGTCCAGTCAATTTGACAATAATTTTTTTTTCAGCATTATAAAATATCACATATTTGGGATAAGGGTTCAAGCTATGCATTTATTCTCAACATTCTTTATTTTTTATCTCAGTGCATTGTGATGGGTTGATTTTGCGTATACTGCACTATCAAAATAATTAGATGAAAAATTAGGCTTTGACCATAAGCCAATTGTAATATGGAGAACTATGATGTTGACAATGATGCGTAATAGAATTACCCAAACAAAAAGGGAAAAACACTTTGTTCTCAATTAAATTAATTGGAGGCATTTAACAAACAATAGTGTTAAATAACTTATCGACATCTCAACTAACACTTATTCAAATATTGAGATTTATGCCCACTAGCATTAATAAAACACAGTCTTGATTATATAATTTGAAAATTATGCTCATAACTTGAGCAATAATTTCGCAAACTTCAGGTTGCGAACACCATGCAATCATCTAATATTTGTATCAAATCTATTAGATACGAATAATATTTAGATGGTCAACGTGGTGGGTAACGGGGCCCCATATATCACCCTAATTAATTTTCAAAAATGTAGTGAATTGAATCCTATTTTAGCTAGTGGCGTTTAATGATCAATTGTCGATAAACAGAACAAATGATATATATGAATTTATTGGATTGAAGAATCTTCTGGTTCTTCATTGAATATCCATTTGAATTTTAAATTTCGCATCATTATTGATCCAGCGATGGTTCAACTAGTCATGCCAATCAAATTGAACTTCTGGTTCAATATAAGATACATTCAAATTATTTAATTTCGAAGAATATGAATAAACATTATATGCTCGTATAATACTCAATTAAGAAGACAAACTAATCAATATCAGTATGACATGAGTTATATGTTTTCCTTCAAGGATAAACATGAATTCATAAATATTCTTCGAACAAGTGCTATGTCGAGAGAACATTATATTTAATTATTGCTTCTTCAAAGAGTAATAAATCAATATTCTTTTGAAATATTGAAAATTAAAATATTACGCTCTTCGGGAGCAAATAATATATTATTATTTAAAATAATAAATTAGGTAAGAATTTACTCTTGAGGAGTAAAAACATAACTTATATTAGATCGTATTTATCATACTCTTCTGTAGCAAATAAATTTTAACTATAATGTAAATACGTATGTAGAAGAATGAACACGTAAAGAAATTGAATAATTTAGTTCGTGATTTCACATAGAAATCAATTAATATTCTTCTGGAATATTGAAATTGTAATATCATGCTCTTCTGGAGCAAATAATATTATTTTAGAATATCAATATAATGTTGTGCTACTTCATGAACCACAAAATATTTGTAATATACAGATCTATAAATAACATTCTTCTGGACTATTGAATCAGAGTGTTTTGCTCTTCTGAAAGCAATAACGTATTATTGTTTGAAATAATAAATTGTATAAGAATTTACTCTTCGGGAATAAAGAGATCATTTTTAATTATCATCTTCGAGAGTAAGTAAAATATTATTAAAACATAAATAATAGTGTGCTACTTCAGGAGCAACGAATTATTATTTAGAAAATATTAACTCTTCAGGAGTCGTGTATTATTTGTAGAGATGAGCTTCTTCAGGAGCAATAATATTATATTCATTTATGATATCGATCTAGAAAATTTCTCAAATCATGAAATAAACTAGATCTCATAGAATTCGATATTCTAGCGCAAGTAATATTCTCCTAGAATATTAACATCATACGAAATTTAATATGCATAAATTTTGAATTCTTCAAAAATGACAAAATATTCTTCATAGACATTAATAAGTATAGATGTGCGCTTTATTTGGATAACATAATAATATGAATAGAATATAAAGTCTACTAGTTACATAGATATGGAGAAAGAAAAGAAATTAAACCTGATATGTGGTATGACACGTGAAACGGATGATGACGTTGATTTATCACAGACAATGACTTTGATTTCTTCTCATCAATTTATCAATGATTATCAGGTGACTGTCGATTAGTGTATGCTAGGCACAACATAACATGACAATATTTATGATATTGACCTTCCATTGATTCTGGTTGTTGAAGACAAATCTATACTAGATAACCATTTTTTTTTTTTAAAGTCAATATCAACATAAGTTACGTGTTTTCTTTCAAAGATAAACACTAATTTAAAATAATATATTTTTCGAAATATGTGCTACTTCGAGAGCACATTGTATTCTAATATTGCTTCTTCAAAAGCGATATATCAATATTCTTCAATAATATTAAAAATTATAATTTATGCTCTTCAGGAGCAAGTAATATTTTTCTGAAATATTGATTATAATATTGTACTATTTCAAGAGCAACAAATTATTTGTAATAGATAGATTTATAATTAATATTCTTCTAGAATATTAATTATAATGTTGTGCCACTTCAGGAGCAACAACATAATAATTTATAAATTTGAATTTACGAAAGAACATCTAAAAATTTTAATCAGCCATACAAACATGAATATAAATTACCAAACATGATTAAGTAATCATGAATCTATAATTTGCAATTAAAAAAAATTAAATCATGAATTAATATATATGTTGACAATCATTATGTAAAGCAGATGAGCAAAATCATGTATGATGTATATATATAATTAATTAAAGATTAGAGTTGAATTAGAAAACAAACAAGAGTCTGTGATGGTTCAAACGAGCATCTAAGTGAATTTGACATTAACTAATATGTTTCACATGAGCAACTAAGTAATTTGGCATTATCATACAGAAATCAAAAGGCACTTATATTGGCGGCGGCTGAGAATTGAAAACCGTGCATTTTAATGCTTTAAAAAAATTCTCATTGATGGAAGAAGACGGTGGCTGAGAAATGAAAGCCATACAATTTAATGTTTTAAAAAAATTATGTTGGAAGAACAAGCCATCAACGTGACTGCCTGTGTATATTGTAAAAAAAAAAATCACATGTGACTAAATTAATTTTAGTACACGTGAAAAGAAAAAAAAATACTACCTTCAATGGACTTTGAAAAATTAAGCTTTCGTGCTGATAACGTGTTATAAAAGAGAGAAAAAGTAGAAGAGAGAATTAAATCAATAGACTTGTGTGTGTTTTATTAATGAACAAAGCCCTATATTTATAGGTAAGAATCAAGGATACAATGGTAATAATTTCTAGGGCTACAGGGGTATAATTGTCATTCACTACAAACCCTAATAAACTTTCCTTTTACAACATTTCACAAAATATATATTCTCAAAATATCTCCATTGGCTCTATAATAATTTTCAACTCTTCAACTGTGCAGCTTCCTCCTCCAGCTCTCGCCTCCACTTACATCAACATCCATGACAGCACGCACCTTGGATTTTATTTCGAGAGGGAAATTCCCTATGGCAGGCTTGCAGCTCAAAAGCCGCCATGTCGTACTTTCATTGTCTCAATCGCATTGTCGAATGTTCCCAGCCAGTTACGCGAGCCAAGGCACTTGGGGTCCTGCATCTCTGCCCAGTACTAGCCCAATGGCCACCGTCGTACCCCACTGTAATGCATATTCTCCTACACATCCAAGTTCTTCCGAGTGAAAACTCGGATAAATCGTCACACTCAAATTTCTTGACCTCTACCAATTCAGTCTCCAACGTAAGCTTTAGATTATTAGAATTTAATGGTTTTTGTGCTGTGAAATTTATTGGTTGACTTTGCTCGAAAACTATGCACCCAAAGCTTGAAAAATCAGAGAAATCAGTTGAATAATCGGAGCTAGAAATCGGAAAGTCATTGCTCTTCGCTAGTTGCGAGCAAAAGGAATTTGTTAGTAGGGCTGTACCCAATGAAGGCCGCCTGCATTGAACTTTGGGCCACCCCCGTTTAGAAATATAAGTGAGCAGCACACTAATCTACAAATAAATAAAGTGAAAATTACACATCCATATTTTAAGATCCAACTTAAAAAATCAGACCCAAACTTTATTTATTATTATAATTAAAATTTTAATATTATAAAGTTAATTTAATTTACATACCATATTTAATCTAAAAACCCAAATCACATTCCTCTTCCTTCTCTCTCTCTCTCTATCTTTTCCTTCTCCATTCTCTCTTTTATTATCACTCCAGCGACTTATCTCCACTGGTGGTGCACAGTTCTTCGGTCGTCGCTGAACGATCGAATTTTTCGTCGTTGTGTACAACAACGAGCTCAGAGCATAATGTACAGTTGCGTACGCTGTGGTCGCCCGATGCTATAGATCTCTGGGCGGCGCTACAGATCCATTCTTCTTCCTTTTTTAACTTTTGAGTGGTGCGGTGATTGACAGTTCGGTGGTAGAGGTGTGCGGTGTGGTGGTTGGAACAGGGATCTATGGTTGGTGAGGCGGTGATGCGCTTTTGTGGTGGTGTTGGTTGTGTAAGGTGGTTGTGGTTGTGATTGAGGAGGCGTCGACGATAGTTAGTGGTTTCTATGGTCTGTTTTAATTTTGGTGGAGGCTCTTGGTGGTTTGTTTGTTGATTTGGAGAGGTGATGGTGAAAATATGGTGGCCAGTGGTGTTACGATAAGTTGATCTGGCCGATAGAAGACAAGACACACGGGCAAGGTTTTTGGATTTTTTTTGGTGGATTGAAATTGGCGGTGGTAGCGGTGCGGCGGCTACGGTGGCGATGGTGATGGTACTGTTGGCAGTGGCAGTGGCGGTGGTGGCAGTGGTGTGGTGGTGGCGATGTGGTATGAAAGTGTTTGTGACCAACTTTCAGAAGGTGGTGGTGGTATTCTGGCGATGACAGTGGTGGTGGTGCTGTTGGAGGCAGTGGTGAGATTGTGGTTGCAAGTACTGGTGGTGGTCACAAATTATTCGGCTTATTGTGATCATTAAATTGGTTAGTTTGTAACCAATGAAAAAAGACAAATTGTGACCAAGAAAAATTTGTGCCCTAAAAAATTGTTAATTTGGATCGACAATTTGATAATTTGTGACTGTATAATAAGTTGTGACTTGTAATACTTGTGATTTGTAACCGATAAATAAATTATGGCTTAAATTTTTGATTTGTGACCGATAAACAAATTATGACCTATAAATTTTTTGAATTGTGATCGTAAAATAATGTGACATAAAAATTTTGATTTGTGACCGAAAAATAATATGTGACTAATTAAATCGTTAATTTATGACCAAATTGTATACATCTGTGACATTAATATATTTAATTAATAAAATATATTAAATAAATAAATCGTAAATAAATTTTAATAAATATCTGAATTTTGAAATTTGAAACATTTGCTCTTAATTTTGAAATCAGTAATATTTATCATCTTAGTTATGAATTTTTCCCATATAGAAACCCTTCCCAACTACAAAAAGACCCAAACTTGAAAATGAAACCCCATGTGGCGAAGACGAATTGACGATGTAGGTCAAAATCAAATTTCTATCGAATCTCGTCATTTTTATAGGACGCTTTTTTTTTTTGTAGATTTTCTAGTGGATTGTGATTCATCTTGCAAAATAACTCTTCGTTACAAATTGATTGTGAATAGGGCCGGTTCTATGGCAAGGCAGATGAGGCTCGTTCCTCAGCCCCAAAATCGGAAGGGGCCTATTTTTGGCCCAATTTTTTTTTTTTTTATAATTCTTAAAGGAAGAAAAGGGAAAATCTGCTTTCATTCTTACCTCCTCCTCGTCTCTGCTCGACCTTGTCGTCGTCACGCTGACGCTGCTACTCTTCCAACTCCAATGGACCGGCGACCACTCATTTTCTGTAGCCCGAAACTTTCTGTCATTAAAACACCACTGGTACAGTCTTTAGTACATATCAACTCATACTTGTGATTTGTTAAGATTTTTGTTTATTGGGATTTTGAAAAATGCTAATAATTCTCTTTAATTGCTCGTATTTCTGTCTCTAAGTTTAGGAGAGTATATTTATAATTCATATACAAGGAAACTGTATTGTTTTGGTCTTCTTTATTGAGCATTGAATGTGTTTTGGGAGTCTTGTTGGGGAAAAATGGAGAAAAAGGGAGATTCTTCTCGGCGTTAAAAGAGGAGGTGGTGAGGGGGTTATCACTGGGGAGGTCACGGGTGAAGAGTTCGAGGCAGAGCGGATCTCCCAAAATGGCTTTTCTTTGGAGGAAGAAGAGTGATGGTAATTTTAATTGACTAACTCATGAAAAACTGAAGCAATGAGATGAATTTTAAGCAGAAAAATATAAGGTACAGTATTAGGTTCAGGTAATATCTTAATTGTAATGGTTATAGAAAATTTGGATGTGGTTATTGCGTCTAATTTATGTTTATTAGACAGTACTAGACTCCTTTTCACCCAGGAAAAATTCTCAATTTTATTATCTGATGTGGGTTTCTGTTTTTGTAGAAAACTTCGTCATCCCAGTACATATTGCAACAGTACACATCAGGAGGCCAAAAACTCCAGAATTCAATTAAGAATGCTTATGCAATGAGAAAGTTGAAGATGGTAGCTTTGGAGTTTGAAATTGCAACAAAGGCATGTTTTGTTTGTTATTTTAATGTGCATAACACACCTCTAAATTTTGCATTTACGTTGATTTTGAGGGGCCTAATTTATGAAATTCGCCTCAGGCCCCAACAATCAAAGAACCGGCCCTGGTTGTAAAGATCTACTAGTAATTTTGAAGCAGGTAATTTTTTTGTAATTTAATCTATATGATATGAATCTGTGGGTTTGGATTGTTCTGTGAGATAAACTATGACGGGATTTGATGTGGTGTTTCAGAGTTTTTTTTTTTCTTTTTTTTTTAATGACATATTACTGTAAAGAATTATTTTCCTGGGGAATATAATTTTTGTATTGGTTTTAGATTATTTTGCTTCTTTGATATGAATTTGATATGATATGAATTGTATTTAGATTATTTTCCCATGTGATATGAATCTGTGGGCAGTGGGTTTGGATTATTTTGCTTCTTTGCTTCTTTCTTGCCTCGATTCATCCCGTTGTATGTACTAGATGTTCTCCTTTCCTGGCATCTAGTCATGGAAAGATTTTATTAAAGGAAATTTCTTGAGGATGTGGAAAATGTTGATTACGAGATGTCAAATAGAGACGATTTTGATGTTGCGCAATTCTCTCCTATTTTGATAATGAAGTGATTGTAGAAAGATATTAAAGAATGAAAACTCGTAAACAAAAATTGTAAGATAATGTTATTTTTTTACCTTTATTAATATTGTCCGTACTGAAAAAATTTCCTGAGTCCACCCCTGTCTGTTAGAGAGCTAGAAAGTGATGAAGTTAAGTTATAGCTGCTTTGATTTCTGATATTAGCCAGGAAAAAACTTCCGTAGGAGAAAATTCTTGGAGAAGATGCTTTCTTATTTGCTCCAATGCTGAGACTTCAGCTGGCGACACCATTTAGGTTGCAAGGAAACTTTCAAACACGTTTGAGAAATTAAAACCTTGGAAAAAATTTATACAGAGTAAAAAGTGTTGAGAAATAGTTGTTCAAAACAAACAAAGAATAAGATCTGGAAAAGGCCGAAATTTGTTCTATGCGGCCGCATAGAACGAATCCTACGCGGCCGCATAGAATGGACAGAAGCCTCCCTTGGCTGTCCGAGTGTAACTATGCGACCGCATAGTTTTGTACTATGCGGTCGCATAGAACAAAGTTAGTGACCGTTGGAGGACGGTTTCCTACTGTTTGTCACTTGAATTTGGTGCCCTTTCAACACATTTTGGCACCAATTCGTACACAATAGTGATGCCTATAAATAGAGTAGCCATGTTCTTAGTGTATACAATTGAAAAACATTGTTTCATGCTTATACTATCTACAATCAAATTCATATCCAATATTTTCTACTCACATTCATATTTTCCTTTGTGTTCTTGAGTTTTGGGTGAAAATACTTGTGCTTTAGTATTTTCATAACAAGGCTTGATTAATCCTTCAAACCATTTGCCGGAAAACCTTTTAGCATCTCAATTTCAAGGAGAAGGGGCAAATATTGTTTGAGGACAACGATCATGTGTTTGGGCCTTATTCGAAGTTTGATTTCTTGTTTTGTTGCTGTTCCAAGATTGTTTTTCTCTCTTCCTACGGTGAAGTTTTCCAACAATCTCAAACAATATATTAATGCAATGGAGAGTGAAACAACAATGGCTACCATAAAGTTGATGAATCAAGACTTGGTTCGTTTGGATCGCTTCGATGGCACGAACTTCACAAGATGGCAAGATAAGTTGAAATTCCTTCTTACGGCGTTGAAGATTTTTTATGTCCTTGATCCGAACTTGGAAGATCTATCCGAACCATCCGACAAAGACACCGATAAATCAAGGGTGAATAGAAAGAAGCGTGAAGAGGACGAATTGATATGTCGTGGTCATATTCTCAACTCTTTGTCGGATCGATTGTATGATCTATACACCAACACAACATCACCAAAAGAAATATGGGATGCATTGGAAAGTAAGTACAAAGCGGAAGAAGAAGGTACCAAGAAATTTTTAATTTCTAAGTACTTTGATTTTAAATTTCTTGAGAATATCCATTTGCTTCCCCAAATTCATGAATTGCAAGTGCTAGTCAACAAGTTGAAGGCGGTGAAGATTGAAATCCCAGAGACCTTTCAAGTGGGGGCAATTATTGCAAAACTCCCCAGTACTTGGAAAGGATACCGGAACAAAATTATGCATAGTTCCGAGGATCACTCCTTGGAACAATTGCAAAAAAATTTGCGTATTGAAGAAGAGTCTAGAATGCGTGATAAGAGTGAAAACTTTTATGAAGGCACTTCCAAAGAAAATGCAATATAGAAAACCGAACCGCCAACAAAATCCAACAAGAGAAAGCCTTCAACGAACTTCAACAAGTTCAAGAAGAAGACTAAAGGAGGTTGTTTTGTGTGTGGAAAATCTGGTCACTATGCAAAAGATTGTAGACATCGAAAACAAAACAACTTCGAAGGCAAAGTGAACTCCATCAAAGAGGATAGAATTGTGGTCACCATTTGTGAAATCAATGCAATCAAGGGAAAAGTTCCCGGATTGTGGTATGATACTTGTGCTACAATACATGTATCATATGATAAATTTTCTTTCAAGACTTATCATGAAGTTGATGGAGACCAAGAGATTCAAATGGGTAATGAGGTTCGATCTAAAGTGATTGGAAAAGAAAGTGTGGATATCATCTTTACTTCCGGCAAGACCATTACCTTAACCAATGTATTACATGTTCCCGACATGACTAGAAACTTGGTTAGTGGAAATCTCTTAGGAAAATCGGGTATCAAAAGTGTATTTGAATCCGGAAAACTTGTATTATCCCTAAATGGGAAATTTGTTGGAAAATGCTATTCTAGTGAAGGAATGGTCAAATTATGTACCGTTGACAATTTGAATGAGAATAAAAATAACTTTGCTTATGTTGTTGATTTATTTTCATTATGACATGCTAGATTAGGACATATTGGAAAAAGTACTATGAAACGTATGATGAAATGTGACTTAATTTTATATGATGAAAATGATGTCTTTAAATGTAAAACTTGTGTAGGAGCAAAGATGGTTAAAAAGCCTTATCAAAGTGTAAAAATGACATCTAATATCTTAGAACTAATTCATATGGATATTTGTGAATTAAATGGCATGTTAACTAGAGGTGGAAATAGGTATTTTATTACCTTTATTGATGATTGTACTAGATACACATATGTTTACCTAATGAAACATAAAAGTGAAGTTTTTGATATATTTAAAGTATATAAAAATGAGGTTGAAAATCACTTAAATAAGAAAATAAAAACCTTAAGAAGTGATAGAGGTGGAGAATATTTTTCTAGTGATTTCAACATATTTTGTGAACAACATGGCATAATTCACCAATGTTCGGCACCTAGAACACCGGAACAAAATGGTTTAGCTGAAAGAAAAAATAGAACTTTAGTTGAAATGATAAATGTCATGCTTACCTATGCTAAGTTGCCATTTAATTTGTGGGATAAGACCTTGTTAAGTGCATGTAGGATATTGAATAGAATACTTCTAAAAAAACCAAGGTTTCTCCTTATGAATCTTGGAAAGGAAGAAAACCTAACATTGGATACTTCAAAGTGTGGGGTGTCTTGCTTATTGTAAGAACACAAACCCTAATAGGACCAAGTTGGGTCCAAGAGGCATTAAATGTGCCTTTGTTGGATATGTTAGCAATAGCAAATCATATAGATTATTAAACTTGGAGACCAATGTGATTATTGAATCAAGTAATGTAGAGTTCTTTGAGGATTCGTTATCTTCGGATAATGAATTGAGGGGAAATCTCTTAGATATCCCTAGCTCAAGTGGAACACAAGATGAAACATCTTCTAAAAAGGTGTTGATGAGTCAAGTGAGCCACGAAGAAGCAAAGAACTCGAATTGAGAAGTCTTTAGGACCGGATGAAATTGATTCTCAACGCATTTCTTTTTACTTAATAGAAAGAAATGAATTGAATGTCGTAAGAACAATTCCATTTGTTCTACATGTGGAAACCGATCCTAAAACTTATAGAGAAGCTATGACTTCTCGCGATAGCATGTTTTGGAAAGATGCAATCAAAGATGAAATGGATTCAATAATGTCTAATAATACTTGGAAACTTGTCGATTTACCACCCGGATCCAAACCTATTGGATGTAAATGGGTATTCAGGAGAAAATACAATGTTGATGGTTCTCTAAATACCTTTAAAACTAGATTAGTAGCTAAAGGATATCGACAAAGAGAAGGAATAGATTATTTTGATACATATGCACCGGTAGCTAGAATAATATCGATAAGGATATTATTTGCACTAGTTTCGATACATGACTTGCATGTTCACCAAATGGACGTCAAGACGACATTCTTGAATGGGGATCTCGATGAGGAGGTTTATATGGAGCAACCTGAAGGTTTTGTTCTACCCGGAAATGAACATAAAGTGTGCAAGTTAGTAAAATCATTATACGGTTTAAAACAGTCACCTAAAAAGTGGCATGAGAAATTTGACTTAGCTATAATTTCATTTGGTTTTAATCATAATAGTGTAGATAAATGTTTATATTCAAAAGTATGTGATGATTATGTGATATTTATATGCCTATATGTTGATTATGAGTAATCACATGGATGGAATAAAAGAAACAAAGAGGTTTCTATCTTCCACATTTAAGATGAAGGATCTTGGACAAGTGGATACAATTTTGGGTATCAAAGTCACGAAGACTAGTGGGGGTTACCACCTAAGTCAATCACATTATATTGAGAATGTGATAAATAAGTTCAACCATTTGAACATAAAGGAAGCAAGTACCCCAATTGATCCAAGTTTAAAACTTGTAAAGAATGATGGAAGAGCAATTGCTCAATTGGAATACGCAAGTGTTATTGGAAGTCTTATGTATGCAGTTCAATGCACAAGACCAGACGTAGCATTCGAAATTAGTAAACTAAGTAGGTTTACTAGTAATCCAGGCAATGAAAATTGGAAGGCTATTGGAAGGGTTCTTGGGTATTTAAAGAAGACCAAGGACTTAAGCCTACATCATACTAAATTCCCGGCTGTCTTGGAAGGATTTATCGATGCTAGTTGGATATCTAGCACTGGTGAGAATAAATCCACTTCCGGTTGGGTGTTCACTCTTGGAGGAGGAGCTGTTTCTTGGAAATCAAAGAAACAAACATGTATAACACACTCGACCATGGAATCCGAATTCGTAGCATTATCGGATACCGGGAAAGAAGTTGAGTGGCTTAAGGATCTCCTTTATGAGATACCTTTGGGACCAAAGAATACATCTTCAATATCTATCATGTGTGATAGTCAAGCCACATTAGCAAAAGCATACAACGAGGTATACAACGAAAAGTCTAGACATATGACTCTTAGACATGACTACATAAGGAAATTAATCAAAGATGGAATAATTTCCCTAAATTATGTTAAGTCTATTGAGAATCTAGCGGATCCTCTAACTAAACCTCTAAATCGAGATTTAGTAACATCTACATCGAGTAGGATGGGGTTGAAACTCTCAAAATAGAAAGATTCACCAATGATAGCAACCCTATCTATCATTACTCAAAAGGTAATCCACGGGTTCAAAGGGTAACAACAAGTCATTTGATATGTGGATAGTTTCAACATTATTCAAATCTGCGATAACCCTATCCTAGTTAAATAATGCTGGTTGTTACTGAAGTGAGGGTTGAGCTTCAAGCTCTTAATGAAGTTCAGTGCTAAGAGCACCAGCGTCTCTAAAAGTAACAAAGATGCTGGAAGAACTTCACCTAGACGAACTTCGAGGTGGTGCCACCTCAATAGAGAGCTAGAGTTACTCTCTTAAAAGTTTGTCGAAAAGGATGAGCGCAAGGCCATAAAAGCGCTAAGCGAGTTTGAGGAACTTGAGAACACGTGGTACTTGTGTGTGTTCTTACCAGTTTTGTCACATGGAATAACTGGTTCAAAGCTTCACGCTACCTTTGATTCCGACTTTACCTTGTTAGAATTACATTATGGTTAGATTCAAATGGAAAGATATATAATCCTTAGGCATGAGTATCGTTTACGATTGAATGTGATACTTGTTCATTTTGAACAAGTGGGGGATTGTTGAGAAATAGTTGTTCAAAAGAATCAAAGAATAAGAACTGGAAAAAGCCGAAATTTGTTCTATGCGACCTCATAGAACAAATCCTATGCGGCCGCATAGAATGGACAGAAGCCTCTCTTGGCTGTCCGAGTGTAACTATGCGACCGCATAGTTTTGTACTATGCGGTCGCATAAAACAAAGTTAGTGACCGTTGGAGGACGGTTTCCTACCGTTTGTCACTTGAATTTGGTGCCCTTTCAACACATTTTTGGCACCAATTCGTACACAATAGTGAGGCCTATAAATAGAGGAGCCATGTTCTTAGTGTATACAATTGAAAAACATTGTTTTATACTTATACTCTCTACAATCAAATTCATATCCAATATTTTCTACTCACATTCATATTTTCCTTTGTGTTCTTGAGTTTTGGGTGAAAATACTTGTGCTTTAGTATTTTCATAACAAGGCTTGATTAATCCTTCAAACCATTTGCCGGAAAACCTTTTAGCAGCTCAATTTCAAGGAGAATGGGCAAATATTGTTTGAGGACAACGATCACGTGTTTGGGCCTTATTCGAAGTTTGATTTCTTGTTTTGTTGCTGTTCCAAGATTGTTTTTCTCTCATTCTACGGTGAAGTTTTCCAACAAAACTGAAGAGAAATGGATATGAATTTATAAAAGGAGTTTATTGAGAAATGAGCATGAAATATGTGAAAAAAGTACCTAATATATAATAGACGGACAAACCTGTTGACTTCATATTATTCGTGTCAAGACAGTCTTTCAACAAACCTGAGCTGTTAGAAACGTAATTTCACCTATGGTGTAACAATGTATTTTTCTGTCAAAACTATTCCACATTATTATATTCCCATTTGGCAAAGTTTTTGAGAAGTTTAAAGGTAATTTTAAGACCTAAAAGTTACTTTCGAACCGTAACTAAAAGAGGTTTTTGAAGAAATGAATCAAATATGACTTTATCTAAAAACACCCATGAAAAATTCTTTTAAAAACTAGTTTTCAAAAACATATTTTACAAGAATCGAAATTAGAAATCCTACCAAATCGACCTTACATAATTTGGTTTTGTTAATACAATTCAAAGAACAACTGCTCATAAATATAGTCAATTTTTGTTTTAAGTTCCTATTTGGTATGAATTAAAATTCAGGTTTTAATCTAAATTAAAGTTAACAATTAACATATTTCATGAGATCCACAAGTTTTCAAGTACACATTTCATCAACTTTTATCAAAATCTAATAAAAATCTGATTTTAATTCCCACCAAATAGGAGCTAAAATTATCATCCAATATACATTCTTGTGCTGGTATAACATGACAATTATGTTGTTGCTAAAGGAAAATGATAGAGCATTTATTTTAATACATAGTTGACAAATGAAGATCCATAATCCTAGGTTTTGGTCCGTCGCCAATTTAAAATATGCATTCAAATAAGCATTTTAGGCTGCGTCAATGTTAGTATTTTAAGTTAATTTGCTACGTAACACTATATATTTTAGAGTTATAATATAAACTTAATAATACTATTTTATAGTTATAATATAAACGTAATAAACTTAATAAGCATTTTAGGCTGGGTCAAGTGATGAGATGAAGGTTAGTACTGTTCAATAATACTATTTTATTGCAAGTTCTTAATGCCTTAATTTTAAGCAAATTCATCGAACAAATAGATACGTAACCTACAATTATTCTCTCTATAGTTGTTAATTGGAACCCTTTTGGCGAGTGTTAAATTTACTTAGTTTTTATTCACATATAACTTGAGTTAAGTCTAGTGTTTGTAGATGGGTCAGCTCTGAGATTATGATTTTTGTTGTTTTTGTTTTTAGAGTGTGTTTCGAACTGTTTTCCTCTTTTTTTATGTATTTTTCGATTCATATGATATTTTGATTTGATTGTTATTGTGACAGATAGTCTTTTGCAGAAAAAGTCTAAAGTCGGCAAAGAAAATCGTGCAAAAAAATTGGTAACTCTTCAAAGATCGAAATCTTATGCTGCACATGCATATGCACATGAAATGGTAAGTCATAAATAATGATATAATATTTTATTTAATGAATTTCATACATCAATTTTATTTTTTTTAACGGTGATCCACTTATAAAAGAGCTATCGGGTGATATCAAATTTTTCTATGAGATGCACTGTAGCAATGAACGCAGGTGGACAACTAAAGAAGCGGAGTCTCATTATGTAAGTAGTGTTATTTGTTATAATGATATAAAATATATTTCAAAATTCTAATCTTTATTTATTATTTACATGTCCACGAAATCAAATGCTCGATCTTTTACAAGAAAAGAATTCTCAACTAGACCCGAATGAACAACCGATGCTTTTAAAAGAATCTGAAATAAGTGAACAAATTTTGGGCAAGATGTTTAGCTACGTTGATCAACAGAAAAACTCAAAAAAGACAATGTTAGAAAATGGTAATACCTGTGTAGAGAATGCTACTTTATGAAATGAGGTTCAAGATCTTCGTTCTTAATTGAAATTTGTGCAGACATTCTTAAATCACATCCGAGAAGAGTTTTTTTCGACCTACTCAACCTGATGCATCTCCATCCAATGGGTTAAATGGTGATAATTAATGTTTTAACTTTATTTTGGGTGACGTGATGATACTTATTTTTTATTTTTTTCTATTGGAGCAATAGTTTCTAATACTACATTTGCATGTTTTTTTATTTTAGAACATAATTGGTTGAACTAGATGTAATCTTTTGTTTAAGTCATGATATTTCGTATAATTAACATATATTTTGCAATTGATGTTGGGATATTTTAATTTATTCAATGCCAGGAAAACTTTAGTTCTTATTAATATTATTTACAATTGGCTTTCTTCACTTTTTATAATTGTGGAAAAGATTTGCTTGTAGTATGATGTGAATATGTGAAAGTTATGAATCCATTAATATTACAGTTGATAATCATATGGATTTTAGTCGTTGAATATTATCAACAACCAAGAATGTATATTCTATGACTACTTATACGGTTGTTGAAAGTGATATTTCCTGTAGTGGGATATAATAAAATGAATTACTTTAGTACCAATATCTTAGGGTTATTTATGTATTTTATGGAGTACATTTAAAGTTGTACAGTTATTCAAATGAGTTCTCTCTCCCCATCAATTTAAGAGAAGTACAAATACACAAGTATAGTATGTAATAAAAACACGTAAATTAATAAGAGAAATTTGCTTTTCGACTCTATATCTCGGAAGAAGACTCATTTTTATATAAATTAGGTTGTGAATGTAAAATTTTAAAATTTTGAATAAGGTTTATTTTATGCCAAATAACATACGTATTAAATATTCATAATTAGGCAAGTTCCTAATGTATAGCTTCAGATCATGAAGTTTAAAAAGTTATGGGTTTTCATTTAATTTTTTATTGTGAATTCAATTAGGAAATTTAATATACCCAAAATTGAGAACAATTAGTTAACTTAATGTATAAAGAACCAAATATTATATATATATATATATATATATATATATATAAATAGAAAAAAAAAACCTCTTTTTTATGGGTATCAAAAAAGGGTTGATTAATTGTTGACATTGACTTAGATTTTAATTAAAAAAAATTTATGTTGAACAAAACAAGGGCTAAGTGTTTTGAGTTTGATAAAATTTTGCCAGTGTACGAATCGTGGACAAATATTATAGAATGAGTACAGCGTCGACATCACGAGAATTAATTATCCATTGACGCTCTAATTATAACTAACTTAATAATAATGTTATCTACACCATTGGTGCTACAACATAGTCTATGTGACGCTAAATGAAAGGTAAACTTTAATAATTTATTTAATTATACCTCTCACTTAATATCATATTAATGTCACCTAAATTGGTATTTTAATACAAGTGATGTTAAATAGCATTACTCCTAACTTTAACAAAAATATAGAGATTTACAAGGATTTGACTAGTGTTTTTAATTAACTTAAATAATAACTAAGGAAAGCGATATTAAAGAGTGAAGGTTTTAGATTAAAATTCAATTACGAAAAGCACTAGAAATTCGAATTCACCACGGTTAACCACTTTAATACTTAATTATTCAAAATTGACCAATACATGTTTAAAGGGACACCAATATACATAATGCGTTTAAAAGCACTACTATTTCTCTGTACAATATGAATATGAAAGAACACAATATTTAATTCAAGATCGCTCAAGTGCTATAATTATATATAATCTCTCAAAAATAATATAATTCAAAAGCACATTTAATAGTGATCAGGCATTTAAAAGACATTAATATTACCATATAATCAATTAAGGATTTAAATCGAACAATCATGCAGTAAAGAGTTGACAAGATTTCATTTCAGTCCTAGAAATCGAAAGTTTAGACTAGCATGATTGAATTGCAAAATATATATAAATATATATAAGATATATTGGAAGCCATAATGGATTGGAATACAAAACATCTTAAATGAATATATGTAATAAATTTACATTAGTGCTTCTTAAAATTATGTTTATTTTGAAGCACGAATCACAATGTAAAAATTAATATTTTTCTATTACAAATTCAAATTTCTGTCGTTGTTTTTCTTCTATAAAGAATTTTGGACCTCCACGAGAAGAAATCATTAGATAAGTTTTCATGCTTATTACGGGCACGTCCAGTATCAAGGAGGCCCTAAAGATGTTCGACAACCTGTAGCCGGAGTGCAATCCCTCTTATGTGGGTTTACTACGCTCCTCTTAATTGGTTTGCAGTTCTCTTCATGATGACCTCTTCCAACACATGAAAATCGGGGAAAGTTTTTATAGTCGATAAATTTTCCTTGTACACCTTCTGAAAGAAATGCACAAACCAAAAGCACCACTAGAAGCGTAGTCTTTCCTTTCAATGTATCCATTCTCGTTATTTTGGAAGTCCAATTATTTTCTTAGAAATGGACTGCTTCTATTCTATATATAGGCCGGTCGAAGGTTCTTCCAACAACCAACATTGATGGAATGGAATGAATTAAGGAAAACCATTCAATGTCGTATAAATTTTGAGGTTGAAATGAATTAAGTCACTAAAATTTTTACTTGTTTTGCGGGCGACTTCGTCGGATTATCTTTCATCCATCCAGCGATAGCAATTGTTTTCACCATTAATTATGTATTCAAACATGTTTGAAAACAAATTATTACCTGGAAGTAAACTTTAGGCAAAAAGATTACTTATTTTGACCACCAGGTAAATTAATTTCAAAGTAGTTTATTTATTTCAAAATTTAACTAAAATATTATTTATTTATGAGTATATTTATTTTTAAGTATTTTTTTAACCTTAGTGTGAGATGCATCCTGATTTTAACTTCAACAAGTAAACTTGATTGGTTGAGGAAATTTATTTCAGAGTGCCAAAAAAAAAAAAAAAAATCGATTTGTCTACAACTTCTGAGTTTTCAAATAAGTATAATTATCTCTCGAACAAAGCACCGCTTCCTATGTTAGATCTTCATTCAATCATGTTCGTTTTTTATAACCAAACTTATTGTGGTTTTCCATAGGGCTTGAAGGCTATGCTTGTTATCAGGTTAGAGAGAGGCCTGGCCCGTAAGCTGACCCCTTAAAAACCCATTACTTAATAAGAATTTGTTTCACATTGCAGATTTTGTTTGCTATACCATATTTTAATCGTCACGAATCATTTGTTTATCATCGCACTTAAGCTCCAAATTTTTATCGTCGCGTTTTTCTCTTTAACCTTCAATTTTTTTTACGTATCTTGTACGAAGAAAATTTATTCATTTGAAACAAAAACTTACCTAGTTAGAGGGAAGAAAATACGAAAAAGAAAACAAAACATGAATAACACAAAAGAAGACCTCTATATGAAACAAAATAAAAAATGTCAATTTTCTAAATAAGAAGCCCCCTACGAAACATAATCAAAATAATCTCAATATCATTTCCATTTATTCCACACACTATAACTAGAAAATGCATAAATCCCTAATTGAAACCCAAATTATTATACTTCCGAGCTCCACCGAAATTTAATTCATTTAATTTCAATTCATTTGAAATTCCTTATTATTCAACACAAAATAACGAGAAAATGCAAAAATCCCTAATTGAAAAAGAAAAAGAAATTTTTTTTTATAATATTATACTTCCAGATTCCAACTGTCTCAATTCGTTTGAAACTTCCATTCTAATATCCTCGTCTACTTGAACTCTTTTATTCACCATCTCTCTACAATTCATAACTCCTTATTTGATGCCTCCTTCCTTCTTTCTTAATTAACAATTGATCGCGATACGTTTGGTCTAAGATAATGAAAATGATAATTAACATCTGTTTTATAATGAAATCACTCTTTGGTAATATAAAATCATTATAAATATACCAATAATTGTTGAACGCTTAGTTTCTAAATTTCAATTTTTATTTTACACTCTTGAAGCCAAAATAGATTTACTTGGGTAGGAAAGAATCTTAATTATATGGAAAAAAATTTATTAAAGTTTTCTAACGGGATTATTTGAACGTTGTCTACTGGCATAGGAAAAATACCCACGTGCTTTGGTATATATGACATTGTTTTGGGATGATCAGGGAGTTTTGTATCTGATAAGTAACTAATAATTATTTTATTGATAGGATTTATTTTGTCTAAGAACAATAACCTAATTTACCATTATATGAGTTGTGTTTTTGAACAATTCAAAATCAGTCAAATGGCTTATCAATGCTACCATCACTTTCGTGAAATAACTTGTTATGTGTGACGACCTGGGTCTCTACCCAAGCCACTAGTTTACGTACTATCCGCTTTGGGTGAGCCTGTGCTCACTTACCCCCTAATGACTTTCTGTCGCATCCCCAAAGATTTGAACCCAAGACATCTATTATATGAGAAATTTAAGTTGAATTCTGATAGCAATTGGACAACTAGCTAGCGACTTGGGTACAAACCTGGGTCATTACAAAAAAAAGTGTCATACCATTGGTGGCACCTTAAACGTCTCGTTCTCATCAATTGGCATTTCATTTTGGACCTCCGCTTTATATATTTCTTCACATCAACTAGTGCTGCTTTCTCGTCCACTTTGATCCGACATGAACGTTGGCGCTTGATTTGAACACGTCTGTTTGTATCTCCAGAGGGAAATTAACAGTCGCCTTACATCCACTCATCTTAAAAGTAGCCTTGTTGTAGGCTTTCGCGCCCTCAATGGTGGTGTCGAATGTCCCCAACCAGATAACGCGAGCCGTGCCGATTGCGGTCCTAGATCTCTACTGCGTACTTGCCCCACAGCCGCTGTGTTATTAAATATGATGTTTGATCAATTTATAAGCACTTAAAAATTCTGTCGGACATACACTAAGTCCCTGTTTGGTTTGGATAGAAATTAAATTTTTAGTAGACTTTGATACAAGCTGATAAAATTGTGAGTCTCATAAAGAGTATGGCTAAAAATTAATTTTAAGAAATGAAGGTAAACTAGTTCTAAGTTTCAATCATTCTTGTATTATAGCCTATGTACCAGCAAACTTATAATTTACTTATGATCTTTTCATAATGCATAAAGTAGTGGAACTAACGAAATGTGTATATAACAAGTGAAAGTAGTTGTAAATGTATTGTTTAAATAAAAGTTTGATTGTATTTATTAAAATCTATATCATTTTGAGTTTTGTAAATGTAACCGATAAAATCTTTACCATTATAGCAATCTACATTTGTGATCACGTATATTTCGCTTCTTCAACATCATATAGTTCGCCAGCTCATCAGTATTGTCCAAAATTATGGTCCAGTAGGAGCAAGACAGAAAATGAGCAAAAATAAATTGCGAAAGAAACCAAAAAAATCTTAAAAAATTAAATTTAAAAATGCCCAATTGAAAGTTTTTGAAAGATCAATTAGGACGACCAACCCCGCTCAGCCCTTTATGGGTCCACCCCTGACTATATACGAACTCTTACAAGTCAATTTATAATAATTAAAAATGAAATAAATTTTTAGCATATATTGGAACACAAAATGGATTGGATAAACAAATTAGTCAAAATGTATTTTACAAACATTTGTGATGGCAATGTCAAGAATTAATGGTTTGAGATCTCACCATACTTCTTTGAAAGATTTGAAACTCAAACGGCTATTTTTCTCTATTATAATTTAACATTTATTGGAAGACAAAATGGATGGGAAAGGCAAAACATCTCAAAATAGATAATCAAATGTATTACAACTACATCAAAATAACTTAATGGTAATCCCGAATCATGCACTTCTAAATGAAATAATTAATATTTTTCATTAAATCAAATTATTTATTTGTGAATATTTGTTACATAAGTTGAACTCAGTAGTAATGAATAAAAAAATTGACAAACAAGTTGCACATCTTATTTTAATTAATAGAGTTCAATTTATTCAATTCAACCTATGATTACACCACCCTAATTTGAAATCTGAATTTTCAATAATATGAAATTTTTTATTGATTTTTAATTTTATTTTAATATTGTATTTTTGTTTTTCGTATTCAAATTAGATCTTCACTGATTTGACTTTTGAATCGATTGGCTGCACACTTTATCACACATGCCAAACTTGGCTTGCAGCCCCTCGTGTAGTAAATCGTATGTGGTACACACTTCTGCTCATGATCACATTATGCGTTGTTTGACACAGATTTTTTTAAAATTTAATTGATTTCACGTTATGCCCCATTGATATAGATTCTTTAAAAATAATTTTTTTCCAAACTCATTTTTAATCATTCGTTCTTCCACTATAATAATTTTACACGTGAACTCATAATTTTTACTTATTTTTTAACCACACATTTTTTTGCAAAATTGTATTTCACAAAATATATATTCTCAAAATATCTCCATTTGCTCTATAATATTTTTCAACTCTTCAACTGTGCAGCTTCCCCCTCCACCTCTCGCCGCCACTTACATCAACATCCATGACAGCACGCACCTTGGATTTTATTTCGAGAGAGAAATTCCCTATGGCTGTCCTGCCTTGCAGGCTTGCAGCTCAAAAGCCGCCATGTCGTACTTTCATGGTCTCAATCGCATTGTCGAATGTTCCCAGCCAGATACGCGAGCCAAGGCACATGGGGTCCCGCATCTCTGCCCAGTACTAGCCCAATGGCCGCCGTCGTACCCCACTATAATGCATATTCTCCTACACATCCAAGTTCTTCCGAGGGAAAACTCGGATAAATCGTCCCACTCAAATTTCTTGACCTCTACCAATCCAATCTCCAACGTAAGCTTTAGATTATTAGAATTTAATGGTTTTTTGTGCTGTGAAATTTATTGGTTGACTTTGCTCGAAAACTATGCACCCAAAGCTTGAAAAATCAGAGAAATCAGTTGAATAATCGGAGCTAGAAATCGGAAAGTCATTGCTCTTCGCTGGTTGCGAGCAAAAGGAATTTGTTAGTAGGGACAGACCCAATGAAGGCCGCCTGCATTGAACTTTGGGCCACCCCCGTTTAGAAATATAAGTGAGCAGCACACTAATCTACAAATAAATAAAGTGAAAATTACACATCCATATTTTAAGATCCAACTTAAAAAATCAGACCCAAAGTTTATTTATTCAAAAATCAGATTATAATTAAAATTTTAATATTAATAATAATATTATAAAGTTAATTTAATTTACATACCATATTTAATCTAAAACCCCAAATCACATTCCTCTTCCTTCTCTCTCTCTCTACCTTTTCCTTCTCCATTCTCTCTTTTATTATCACTCCAGCGACTTATCTCCACTGGTGGTGCACAGTTCTCCGGTCGTCGCTGAATGACTGAATTTTTCGTCGTTGTGTACAACAACGAGCTCAGAGCATAATGCACAGTTGCGTACGCTTTGGTCGCCCAATGCTATAGATCTCTGGGTGGCGCTACAGATCCATTCTTCTTCCTTTTTTAACTTTTGAGTGGTGCGGTGATTGACAGTTCGGTGGTAGAGGTGTGCGGTGTGGTGGTTGGAACAGGGATCTATGGTTGGTGAGGCGGTGATGCGCTTCTGTGGTGATGTTGGTTGTGTAAGGTGGTTGTGGTTGTGATTGAGGAGGCGTCGACGATAGTTGGTTTTCTATGGTCTGTTTTAATTTTGGTGGAGGCTCTTGGTGGTTTGTTTGTTGATTTGGAGAGGTGATGGTGAAAATATGGTGGCCAGTGGTGTTACGATAAGTTGATCTGGCCGATAGAAGACAAGACACACAGGCAAGGTTTTTGGATTTTTTTTGGTGGATTGAAATTGGCGGTGGTAGCGGTGCGACGGCTACGGTGGCGATGGTGATGGTACTGTTGGCAGTGGCAGTGGCAGTGGCAGTGGCAATGGCGGTGGCGGCAGTGGTGTGGTGGTGGCGATGTGGTATGAAAGTGTTTGTGACCAACTATTCGGGGTTTGTGACCAACTTTCAGAAGGTGGTGGTGGTATTATGGCGATGACAGTGGTGGTGGTGCTGTTGGAGGCAGTGGTGAGATTGTGGTTGCAAGTACTGGTGGTGGTCACAAATTATTCGGCTTATTGTGATAATTAAATTGGTTAGTTTGTAACCAATGAAAAAAGACAAATTGTGACCAAGAAAAAATGTGTGCCCTAAAAAATTGTTAATTTGGATCGACAATTTGATAATTTGTGACTGTATAATAAGTTGTGACTTGTAATACTTGTGATTTGTAACCGATAAATAAATTATGGCTTAAATTTTTGATTTGTGATCGATAAACAAATTATGACCTATAAATTTTTTGAATTGTGATCGTAAAATAATGAGACATAAAAATTTTGATTTGTGACCGAAAAATAATATGTGACTAATTAAATCGTTAATTTGTGACCAAATTGTATACATCTGTGACATTAATATATTTAATTAATAAAATATATTAAATAAATAAATCGTAAATAAATTTTAATAAATATTTGAATTTTGAAATTTGAAACATTTGCTCTTAATTTTGAAATGAGTAATACTTATCATCTTAGTTATGAATTTTTCCCATATAGAAACCCTTCCCAACTACAAAAGACCCAAACTTGAAAATGAAACCCCATGTGGCGAAGACGAATTGACGATGTAGGTCAAAATCAAATTTCAATCGAATCTCGTCATTTTTATAGGACGCTTTTTTTTTTTGTAGGTTTTCTAGTGGATTGTGATTCATCTTGCAAAATAACTCTTCGTTACAAATTGATTGTAAATAGGGCCGGTTCTATGGCAAGGTAGATGAGGCCCGCGCCTCAGGCCCAAAATCGGAAGGGGCCTATTTTTGGCCCAAACATTTTTTTTATATAATTCTTAAAGGAAGAAAAGGGAAAATCTGCTTTCATTCTTACCTCCTCCTCGTCTCTGCTCAACCTTGACGTCGTCACGCTGACGCTGCTACTCTTCCAACTCCAACGGACCCGCGACCACTCATTTTCTGTAGCCCGAAACTTTCTGTCACTAAAACACCACTGGTATAGTCTTTAGTACATATCAACTCATACTTGTGATTTGTTAAGATTTTTGTTTTGTGGGATTTTGAAAAATGCTAATAATTCTCTCTAATTAATCGTATTTCTGTCTCTAAGTTTAGGAGAGTATATTTATAATTCATATACAAGGAAACTGCATTGTTTTGGTCTGTTTTATTGAGCATTGAATGTGTTTTGGGAGTCTTGTTGGGGAAAAATGGAGAAAAAGGGAGATTCTTTTCGGCGTTAAAAGAGGAGGTGGTGAGGGGGTTATCACTGGGGAGGTCACGGGTGAAGAGTTCGAGGCAGAGCGGATCTCCCAAAATGGCTTTTCTTTGGAGGAAGAAGAGTGATGGTAATTGTAATTGACTAACTGATGAAAAACTGAAGCAAGGAGATGAATTTTAAGCAGAAAAATATAAGGTATAGTATGAGGTTCAGGTAATATCTTAATTGTAATGGTTATAGAAAATTTGGATATTGTTATTGCGTCTAATTTATGTTTATTAGACAGTACTGGACTCCTTTTCACCCAGGAAAAATTCTCAGTTTTATTATCTGATGTGGGTTTCTGTTTTTGTAGAAAACTTCGTCATCCCAGTACATATTGCAACACTACACATCAGGAGACCAAAAACTCCAGAATTCGATTAAGAATGCTTACGCAATGAGAAAGTTGAAGATGGTAGCTTTGGAGTTTGAAATTGCAACAAAAGGCATGTTTTGTTTGTTATTTTAATGTGCATAATACACCGCTAAATTTTGCATTTACGTTGATTTTGGGGGGCCTAATTTATGAAATTCGCCTCAGGCCCCGACAATCACAGAACCGGCCTTGGTTGTAAAGATCTACTAGTAATTTTGAAGCAGGTAATTTTTTTGTAATTTCATCTATATGATATGAATCTGTGGGTTTGGATTGTTGTGTGAGATAAACTATGACGGGATTTGATGTGGTGTTTCAGAGTTTTTTTTTTTTTTTTTTAATGATTTATTACATATTACTGTAAAGAATTATTTTCCTGGGGAATATAATTTTTGTATTGGTTTTAGATTATTTTGCTTCTTTGATATGAATTTGATATGATATGAATTGTATTTAGATTATTTTCCTATATGATATGAATCTGTGGGCAGTGGGTTTGGATTATTTTGCTTCTTTGCTTCTTTCTTGCCTCAATTCATCCCGTTGTATGTACTAGATGTTCTCCTTTCCTGGCATCTAGTCATGGAAAGATTTTATTAAAGGAAATTTCTTGAGATTGTGGAAAATGTTGTTTACGAGATGTCAAATGGAGACGATTTTGATGTTGCGCAATTCCCTCCTATTTTGATAATGAAGTGATTGTAGAAAGATATTAAAGAATGAAAACTGGTAAACAAAAATTGTAAGATAATGTTATTTTTTTTTACCTTTATTAATATCGTCTGTACTGAAAAAAAATTCCTGAGTCCACCCATATCTGTTAGAGAACTAGAAAGTGATGAAGTTAAGTTATAGCTGCTTTGATTTCTGATATTAGCCAGGAAAAAACTTCCGTAGGAGAAAATTCTTGGAGAAGATGCTTTCTTATTTGCTCCAATGCTGAGACTTCAACTGGCGACACCATTTAGGTTGCAAGGAAACTTTCAAACACGTTTGAGAAATTAAAACCTTGGAAAAAATTTATATAGAGTAAAAACCAAAACTGAAGAGAAATGGATATGAATTTATAAAAGGAGTTTATTGAGAAATGAGCATGAACTATATGAAAAGAGTACCTAATATATAATAGACGGACAAACATGTTGACTTCATATTATTCGTGTCAAGACAGTCTTTCAACAAACCTGAGCTGTTAGAAACGTAATTTCACCTATGGTGTAACAATGTATTTTTCTGTCAAAACTATTCCACATTATTATATTCCCTTTTGTCAAAGTTTTTGAGAAGTTTAAAGGTAATTTTAAGACCTAAAAGTTACTTTCGAACCGTAACTAAAAGAGGTTTTTGAAGAAATTAATCAAATATGACTTTAACTAAAAGCACCCATGAAAAATTCTTTTAAAAACTAGTTTTCAAAAACATATTTTACAAGAATCGAAATTAGAAATCCTATCAAATCGACCTTACATAATTTGGTTTTGTTAATACAATTCAAAGAACAACTGCTCATAAATATAGTCAATTTTTGTCCTAAGTTCCTGTTTGGTATGAATTAAAATTCAGGTTTTAATCTAAATTAAAGTTAACAATTAACATATTTCATGAGATTCACAAGTTTTCAATTACACATTTCATCAACTTTTATCAAAATCTAATAAAAATCTGATTTTAATTCCCACCAAATAGGAGCTAAAATTATCATCCAATATACATTCTTGTACTGGTATAACATGACAATTATGTTATTGTCAAAGGAAAATGATAGAGCATTTATTTTAATACATAGTTGACAAATGAAGATCCATAATCCTAGGTTTTGGTCTCTCTTTTTCCATTTGCTTAAAATCCGTAGTCCTAGGGTTTGGTCCGTCACCAATTTAAAATATGCGAATCAAATAAACATTTTAGGCTGCGTCAATGTAAGTATTTTAAGTTAATTTGCTACGTAATATATTTTATAGTTATAATATAAACTTAATAACACTATTTTATAGTTATAATATAAAGTTAATAAACTTAATAAGCATTTTAGGCTGGGTCAAGTGATGAGATGAAGGTTAGTACTGTTCAATAATAATATTTTATTGCATGTTCTTGAATGCCTTAATTTTAAGCAAATTCATCGAACAAATAGATACGTAACCTGTAATTATTCTCTCTATGGTTGTTAATTGGAACCCTTTTGGCGAGTGTTAAATTTACTTAGTTTTTATTCATATATAACTTGAGTTAAATCTAGTGTTTGTAGATGAGTCAGCTCTAAGATTATGATTTTTTTTTTTGCTTTTTTTTTTGTTTTTAGAGTGTGTTTCGAACTGTTTTCCTCTTTTTTATGTATTTTTCGATTCATATGATATTTTGATTTGATTGTTATTGTGATAGATAGTCTTTTGCAGAAAATGTCTAAAGTCAACAAAGAAAATCGTGCAAAAAAATTGGTAACTCTTCAAAGATTGAAATCTTATGTTGCACCTGCACATGCACATGAAATGGTAAGTCATAAATAATGATATAATATTTTATTTAATGAATTTGATACATCAATTCTATTTTTTTTAACGGTGATCCACTTACAAAAGAGCTACCGGGTTATATCAAATTTTTCTATGAGATGCAATGTAGCAATGAACGCAGGTGCACAACTAAAGAAGCGAAGTCTTATTATGTAAGTAGTATTATTTGTTATAATGATATAATATATATTTCAAAATTCTAATCTTTATTTATTATTTACATGTCCACGAAACCAAATGCTCGAATCTTTTACAAGAAAAGGATTCTCAACTAGACCCGAATGAACAACCAATGCTTTTAAAAGAATCTGAAATATGTGAACAAGTTTTGGGCAAGATGTTTAGCTACGTTGATCAACAGAAAAAACTCAAAGAAGACAATGTTAGAAAATTGTAATACCTGTGTAGAGAATGCTACTTTATGAAATGAAGGTTCATGATCTTCGTTCTCAATTGAAATCTGTGTAGACATTCTTAAATCACATTCGAGAAGAGTTTTTTCGACCTACTCAACTTGATGCATCTCCATCCAATGGGTTAAATGGTGATAATTAATGTTTTAACTTTATTTTGGGTGACGTGATGATACTTTTTTTTTTCTATTGGGGCAATAGTTTCTAATACTACATTTGCATGTTTTTTTTTTATTTTAGAACATAATTGGTTGAACTAGATGTAATCTTTTGTTTAAGTCATGATATTTCATATAATTATCATATATTTGGAGTTGATGTTGAGATATTTTAATTTATTCAATGCCAGAAAAACTTTAGTTCTTGTTAGTATTATTTACAATTGGCTTTCTTCACTTTTTATAATTGTTTATGATTGTGGAAAATATTTGCTTGTAGTATGATGTGAATATGAGAAAGTTATGAATCCATTAATATTACAGTTGATAATTATATTTCTCTTTATTTTAATATTTCGATTATTAATATAATTTTTTTACAACCACTTCTTTTATTGTTGAAAAGAAAGGCAACTAAATTTTGGTTGTTTCAATGATATTTTATCAAAAAAATAATTAATACAACGACAAATTAAGTAGTTGAAATAAAATTGGTTGTCAATTTTAATTTTTTGATGACCATTTCTTTAGTTGTTGAAATGAAAGACAACTAAAATTTGGTTGTTTTCATTGTATTTTAACGACAAAAATAATTGATATAATAACCAAATAAGTGGTTCTTAAAAAAAGAATTAGTTGTCAATACAAATTTTGTACGACCAATTATTTAGTTGCTGAAATAATATATTCAACGACCAAAAGTACTTCTAATTGTTGAATACATTCGCCAACACCTCTTTACCAACCAAACATCCATATGGATTTTAGTCGTGGAATATTTGTTGGAAAATATTGAATGAAAACTTCCATTTGAATTTCATCTGTTTCCACCATCCACTACACAAATGCCAACAGTTTCATTTCATTTATTCAATGTTGTAACTCCTTATTCAATACAATAAAGAGCTGGCTCCTCCTCTATGGGTATAAATAGAGGATCTCTCTTGGTGGAAAAACAGAAAAAAAAAAAACAAGTTTTCCTTCCAACCTCAAAATCTTCTGTTCGGATCTAATTTTCCTTTCTTGGCTAAAACTCTTTAAGAGATAGACACAGCTAGTTCGTAGGTCGGTAACGTTGTGCAGCGTGAACCGACAACCGATTGTATCCTGGGAATCGAACACCGATCAAAATCTCTTGCACCCCGGTGAAGCGGCGAATTCGATTTAAGGAAACCGTGTATACACGGGCCTTCGGTTTTGGTTTGATTTACTTTGATTCTCCAATTTTTCCCTACAAGCTTAAATCGAATTCTTTTGGTGAATCAATTTGTGTTTGTTCATTAAGTTTCTGGTTTTTCGTGGTTCTTCAGTTTCTGTGGTTTTTGTTTTCCCCTCCCAGTTCGTGGTTTTTTTTTTTTTTGCTTCAATTCATGTTATTCCATCAGTTATACTCACCATTTACATAAAGTTTCATTAAGGTAGTTTGTGGAGTCGATCAAATTGAAAGAATAGAAAAAAAAAAGAAACAGAAAGTTAAAAAAAACGGTTCCTGCATGAGAAGAAAGTTGGTGGTTTTGCATGAGTTTTGCATGGTTTTAAAAATGATTTGGTAATGATTATGTAACTTTTTATAATTCTAGTGATGATTGGTAATTATTTGTAATGATTGCCTACCTTTTCTTTTATGATTGATTAATTATTAGTTAATCATTTCTAATTCTTTTAAATAATTGTTAAATGGTTAATAATCTGACAAAATAATTAGTGTTTCAATTCTGCGGTTTTTTTTTTTTTTTCGAACAAATAATTTAGATCTCGAATTTATACACGACTTTACAAATTTATAATTATTCTAAATTATTTGTTGCTTGTTCTAAGGTTCAATGGCGTCACATGGAAATGACGATGTAAACAACGGAAGCAACATTGTTGGTACCAGTGTACCAAATCCTACTATGAACACTGTTAACCCTATGGAAACCACAACTGGCATTCCTCCCATTGACGGGATAATTGGAGGCGGGATTCCTCATGTTGGAGTGAACCCAACTTTGCCCACGGCTGCGGCCTCGGCAATCCAGTTTGGCACAATACATTTGCCAGTGTCTAGGGCTGCAGCCTCGGGACCCTTGCCAACGTTTCCAGCTCCATTTCCGGTGAACCATGCAATTCGACCGGATAAGTTTGCTGGTACTGATTTTAAGACATGGCAAAGTAAGATGATCTTTTATCTTACTACTTTGGGCCTTGCACGTTTCCTCACCGAGGATGCCCCTGTCGTGGCTGAAAACGACACTGATATGCATAGGCGTGCGGCTTGGGATGCATGGAAAAGTGCTGATTTTTTGTGTCGCAACTATGTCTTGGATGGCCTACAGAATTCTCTGTATCACGTGTATGTGGTAAAAAAGTCTGCTAAGGAGCTTTGGAAGTCCTTAGAAAAAAAGTACAAGACCGAGGATGCTGGGTCTAAGAAATTCTTAGCCAGTCGGTGTATGAACTTCGAAATGGTTGATTCACGTTCAGTGGTGAGCCAAGTGCAGGAGTATCAAGTACTTTTGCAAGAAATGCATGCTGAGGGTCGACTATGTCAGAATCTCTACAGGTGGCTACTGCTATTCACAAGCTACCACCTCAGTGGAAGGCTTTCAAAAGCTACTTGCAGCATAAGAGGAAAGAGATGTCTTTCGAGGATTTGATTATCAAGCTGCGCATTGAGGAGGATAACAAACGGGCTGAACGTAAGTCAGAGAAGTCTTACTCTGAGAAGGCTAATGTATTGGAGCACAGCCAAAGTTCTGGTACTAAGAAAGGTCATTCCTTTCAAGCCAAACAGGGTAACGAAAATCGAAAAGATAAAAAGCAGGCTACGAAAGGGTCTCAGTTGAAGCCTACGGGTGGGGTAGGAAAAAAACCTAAGTTCCAATTCAATGGAAAGTGCTTCAATTGTGACAAAGTTGGGCATCGATCAGCAGACTGCCGTCAGCCTCGAAGGGATAACAAGCAGCATCCTCAGGCTAATATGGTTGGAAATGAGAGAGATCATCTCTCAGATGACATGTCTGACCTAAACCTCACGGCAATGATTAGTGAGGTTAATCTGGTGGGGTCTAACCCTAAGGAGTGGTGGCTGAACACTGGGGCCACTTGCCATGTCTGCTCCAACAGGAGCATGTTCACTACTTTTGCACCAGTTACAAATGGTGAAAAGTTGTTCATGGGAAACTCTGCAACTTCTGAAGTGCTTGGTAAAGGCAAGGTGATCCTAAAGATGACATCTGGAAGAGAGCTTACTCTAACTAATGTGTTGTACGTGCCAGAGATTCGCAAGAATCTGGTTTCTGGGTCTCTTCTGAGCAAGAATGGTTTCCGCATGGTCATTGAGGCGGATAAGCTGGTGATTACCAAAATAGAAGTTTATGTTGGGAAAGGCTATATGACTGATGGCCTGTTTAAACTGAATGTAATTGCTGTAACCCCAACTGTTATGAATAATGAGAAAACTCATTCTGTTTACTTGCTTGAGTCTTCTAATTTGTGGCATGGTAGATTAGGTCACGTAAATTACAATGCATTACGTAGACTAAGCAAACTAAACTATTTGCCTAGGTTTCAAATTGATTCAAATCATAAATGTGAAACCTGCGTTGAGGCTAAGCTTACTAGGTCTTCATTTCATAGTATTGAAAGAAGTACCGAGCCATTGGGACTAGTCCACAGTGATATATGTGACTTGAAATTTGTCCAAACAAGAGGCGGCAATAAGTACTTTATTACTTTTGTCGACGATAACACGAGATATTGCTATGTGTACTTGCTTAAAAGCAAAGACGAAGCTATCGATAAATTCATTCTTTATAAGAATGAAGTTGAAAATCAACTTAGCAAGAAAATAAAGGTGCTACGAAGTGATCGTGGTGGTGAATATGAATCACCATTTGGTGAATTTTGTGCTAAACATGGAATAATTCACCAAACTACTGCACCTTATTCACCTCAGCAGAACGGAATTGCTGAGCGTAAGAATCGAACGTTAAAAGAAATGATGAATGCTATGTTGATTAGTTCTGGATTAGCACAGAACATGTGAGGAGAAGCTATTCTTTCTGCGAATTACATTTTGAATAAAGTGTTAAGAAAGAATATGGATAAGACTCCGTATGAACTTTGGACAGGTCGTACACCTTCGTATAAATACTTACGAATGTGGGGGTGTCTTGCGAAGGTCGCAGTGCCTCCTCCTAAGAAGGTCAAGATTGGACCTAAGACAGTTGACTGTGTGTTCATTGGTTATGCACAAAATAGCAGTGCGTATAGGTTCTTTGTGCATTATTCGAATGTACCTGATATTTATCCGAACACGATTGTGGAGTCTAGGAATGCACAATTCTTTAAGAATATATTTCCTAGTAAATCTCCTAAACAGTTAATTCCTATTAAACGAACTATGGAATCTTCTGCTTCTGGCAGCAGTAAAGATCCAGTTGAAAAAGGTGAGAATGAGCCTAGACGGAGCAAAAGGACCAAAACTTCTAGGACGTTTGGCCCTGATTTTCTCACATACTTGATGGAGAATGATCCTCAAAGCTATAAAGAAGCTATATCTTCTCCAGATGGTCATCTGTGGAAAGAAGCCATCAAGAGTGAAATCGATTCTATCCTACAGAATCATACCTGGGAATTAGTAGATCTTCCACCGGGCTGTAAGCCTTTGGGCTACAAGTGGATCTTCAAGAAAAAGATGAAAGCGTATGGCTCTATTGATAAGTATAAAGCTCGGCTAGTAATCAAAGGTTATAAGCAAAAAGAAGGCTTAGACTACTTTGATACTTATTCTCCAGTGTCGAGAATAACTTCTATCAGGATGATAATTGCTATTGCGGCCTTGCGAAATCTGGAAATACATCAAATGGATGTAAAAACAGCTTTCCTAAATGGAGATTTGAATGAAGAAATCTACATGGAGCAACCAGAGGGGTTTTCGGCTCCAGGTCAAGAAATGAAAGTCTGTAAACTGGTTAAATCGCTTTATGGTTTAAAGCAAGCACCAAAGCAATGGCATGAAAAGTTTGATAATGCTATGCTCTCTAGTGGTTTAGAATCAACGAGTGCGACAAGTGTGTATATGTCAAAGACACTAATGATGGATATGTCATATTGTGTCTGTACGTCGATGACATGCTTATTGTCGGCAGCTCTGATAAGATTATCAAAGCCACTAAGAATATGCTAAACTCAAAGTTTGACATGAAAGATATGGGTCTCGCGGATGTCATTTTGGGAGTAAAAATTACTCGAATACCGAATGGACTTGCGTTATCTCAATCTCATTACATTGATAAGATACTAGACAAGTTCAACAAGTCTGATACCACTGTGGCCATGACTCCAGTAGATTTGAGTCTCCATTTATCCAAGAACACTGGTGATGGTGTGTCACAGTTAGAATATTCTCGGATAATTGGGAGTTTAATGTATTTAATGACTTGTACGAGATCAGATATAGCATACTCAGTTAGCAGACTGAGTCGCTACACGAGTAACCCAGGTGCTATCCACTGGAAAGAAATTTTCAGGGTGTTACATTACTTGAGGTACACTCGTGATTTTGGACTGCATTATTCTAGATACCCTGCAGTAATCGAAGGGTATGCTGATGCAAATTGGATATGTCAGATTCAAAATCTACTAGTGGATATGTCTTCACTCTTGGTGGTGCAGCTGTCTCTTGGAAATCGTCCAAACAAACTTGCATCGCAAGATCTACAATGGAATCAGAGTTCATTGCTTTGGACAAAGCAACTGAAGAAGTAGAGTGGCTTCGCCAGTTTGTTGAGGATATTCCAAGGTGGTCAAAGCCCGTGCCTGCAATTTGTGTTTATTGCGATAATCAATCAGCAATTGGCAGGGCACAGAGCAATATGTATAATGGAAAGTCTCGACATATTCGAAGACGACATAATACCATTCGACAACTACTCTCACAATGTATTATCACTCTGGACTACGTGAAGTCAAAGGATAATATTGCGGATCCGCTAACCAAAGGGCTAACTCGAGAGCTAGTTGAAAAAGCATCGAGGGGAATGGGCTTGCAGCCTATGACGTTGAAAGGTATCATGGTGGAAACCCAACCTAACTGAATGGAGATCCCAGGATCTAGGTTCAAAGGGACAACTAAATCATGTATATCTGTGTGAATCACTGAGAAGGTTCTCCTTCTGCTCATTCCTATGGTGCTCACAGTGATTAGAAGATGCAGGCTAAGCTATGCTTTTAATGACCATTAACCGTTGTTGTGAAAGACTGAGTTAAGAGGTCACCTATGTAAGTGTGAAGTGGGACTGCTTCTATAAGGATTGGAAATGCTACATCCTTGAACAAACACTTGCAGAACCAGGCGACGTGTTCATGGCCAAAATGAACACAACATTGAGAACTACGCTGTGTCTAGAATGGTCCTGTGTAAGATCTATTGTCTTGATTTACAAAAATGGCGAAACAGTTCAAGGCATCAGATCAACTGGTTTGCTAGTAATTCCCGATAGGTTTCACAAGGGAAGGTTCAAAGCTAAATGCTACATATCCTATGCAGGATTGTTTCGTTCTACTCTTTCTTTCTCTCTTGAGTTTTTGGTTCTAGATTTTCATTCATGTGGGGGATTGTTGGAAAATATTGAATGAAAACTTCCATTTGAATTTCATCCGTTTCCATCCGTTTCCACCATCCACTACACAAACGCCAACAGTTTCATTTCATTTCTTCAATGCTGTAACTCCTTATTCAATGCAATAAAGAGCTGGCTCCTCCTCTATGAGTATAAATAGAGGATCTCTCTTGGTGGAAAAAACAAAAAAAAAAAAAAAAAAAAAAAAAAAAACAAGTTTTCCTTCCAACCTCAAAATCTTCTGTCCGGATCTAATTTTCCTTTCTTGGCTAAAACTCTTTGAGAGATAGACACAGCTAGTTCGTAGGTCGGTAACGTTGTGCAGCGTGAACCGACAACCGATTGTATCCTGGAAATCGAACACCGATCAAAATCTCTTGCACCCCGGTGAGGCGGCGAATTCGATTTAAGGAAACCGTGTATACACGGGCCTTCGGTTTTGATTTGATTTACTTTGATTCTCCAATTTTCCCCTACAATATTATCAACAACCAAAATTGTATATTCTATGACTACTTATACGGTTGTTGAAAGTGATATTTCCTGTAATGAGATATAATAAAATGAAATACTTTAGTACCAATATCTTAGGGTTATTTATGTATTTTATGGAGTACATTTAAAGTTGTACAGTTATTCAAATGAGTTCTCTCTCCCCATCAATTTAAGAGAAGTACAAATACACAAGTATAATATGTAATAAATACACGTAAATTAATAAGAGAAATTTGCTTTTCGACTCTATATCTCGGAAGAAGACTCATTTTTATATAAATTAGGTTGTGAATGTAAAATTTTAAAGAACAATTAGTTAACTTAATGTATAAAGAACCAAATATTATATATATATTAAAAAATAGAAAAAAAAAACCCTCTTTTTTATGGGCATCAAAAAAGGGTTGATTAATTGTTGACATTGACTTAGATTTAAAAAAAAAAAATTATGTTGAACAAAACAAGGGCTAAGTGTCTTTGAGTTTGATAAAATTTTGCCAGTGTACGAATCGTGGACAAATATTATAGAATGAGTACAGCGTCGACATCACGAGAATTAATTATCCATTGATGCTCTAATTATAACTAACTTAATAATAATGTTATCTACACCATTGGTGCTACAACATAGTCTATGTGACGCTAAATGATAGACTCAATGAAAGGTAAACTTTAATAATTTATTTAATTATACCTCTCATTTAATATCATATAAATGTCACCTAAATTGGTGTTTTAATACAAGTGATGTTAAATAGCATTACTCCTAACTTTAACAAAAATATAGAGATTTACAAGGATTTGACTAGTGTTTTTAATTAACTTAAATAATAACTAAGGAAAGCGATATTAAAGAGTGAAGGTTTTAGATTAAAATTCAATTACGAAAAGCACTAGAAATTCGAATTCACCACGGTTAAACACTTTAATACTTAATTATTCAAAATTGACCAATACATGTTTAAAGCACACCAATATACGTAATGCGTTTAAAAGCACTACTACTTCTCTGTACAATATGAATATGAAAGAACTTTAAAACTACAATATTTAATTCAACATCGCTCAAGTTCTATAATTATATATAATCTCTCAAAAATAATATAATTCAAAAACACATTTAATAGTGATCAGGCATTTAAAAGACATTAATATTACCATATAATCAATTAAGGATTTAAATCGAACAATGATGCGGTAAAAAGTTGACAAGATTTCGTTTCAGTCTTAGAAATCGAAAGTTTAGACTAGCATGATTGAATGCAAAATATATATATTTTTAAGATATATTGGAAGCCATAATGGATTGGAAATACAAAACATCGCAAATGAATATGTGTAATACAATTACATTAGTGCTTCTTAAAATTATGTTTATCTTGAAGCACAAATCACAGCGTAAAAATTAATATTTTTCTATTACAAATTCAAATTTCTGTCGTTGTTTTTCTTCTATAAATATTTTTGGACCTCCACGAGAAGAAATCATTAGATAAGTTTTCATGCTTATTACGGGCACGTCCAGTATCAAGGAGGCCCTAAAGATGTTCGACAACCTGTAGCCGGAGTGCAATCCCTCTTATGTGGGTTTACTACGCTCCTCTTAATTGGTTTGCAGTTCTCTTCATGATGACCTCTTCCAACACATGAAAATCGGGGAAAGTTTTTATAGTCGATAAATTTTCCTTGTACACCTTCTGAAAGAAATGCACAAACCAAAAGCACCACAAGAAGCGTAGTCTTTCCTTT
This sequence comes from Osmanthus fragrans, assembly GCA_019395295.1. Lineage (NCBI taxonomy): Eukaryota > Viridiplantae > Streptophyta > Magnoliopsida > Lamiales > Oleaceae > Osmanthus > Osmanthus fragrans. The sequence continues at coordinate 13,858,733 of CM033346.1, read as the reverse complement.
CAATGTATCCATTCTCGTTATTTTGGAAGTCCAATTATTTTCTTACAAATGGACTGCTTCTATTCTATATATAGGCCGGTCGAAGGTTCTTCCAACAACCAACATTGATGGAATGGAATGAATTAAGGAAAACCATTCAATGTCGTATAAATTTTGAGGTTGAAATGAATTAAGTCACTAAAATTTTTACTTGTTTTGCGGGCGACTTCGTCGGATTATCTTTCATCCATCCAGCGATAGCAATTGTTTTCACCATTAATCATGTATTCAAACATGTTTGAAAACAAATTATTACCTGGAACTAAACTTTAGGCAAAAAGATTACTTATTTTGACCACCAGGTAAATTAATTTCAAAGTAGTTTATTTATTTCAAAATTTAACTAAAATATTATTTATTTATGAGTATATTTATTTTTAAGTATTTTTTTAACCTTAGTCTGAGATGCATCCTGATTTTAACTTCAACAAGTAAAGTTGATTGGTTGAGGAAATTTATTTCAGAGTGCCAAAAAAAAAAATCGATTTCTCTACAACTTCTGAGTTTTTAAATAAGTATAATTATCTTTCGAACAAAGCACCGCTTCCTATGTTAGGTCTTCATTCAATTGTGTTCGTTTTTTATAACCAAACTTATTGTGGTTTTCCATAGGGCTGGAAGGCTATATTAGTTATCAGGTTAGAGAGAGACTTGGCCCGTAAGCTGACCCCTTAAAAACCCATTACTTAATAAGAATTTGTTTCACATTGCAGATTTTGTTTGCTATACCATATTTTAATCGTCATGAAGGTTCTGATCATTTGTTTATCATCGCACTTAAGTTCCAAATTTTTATCGTCGCGTTTTTCTCTTTAACCTTCAATTTTTTTTACGTATCTTGTACGAAGAAAATTTATTCATTTGAAACAAAAATGTACCTAGTTAGAGGGAAGAAAATACGAAAAAGAAAACAAAACATGAATAATACAAAAGAAGACCTCTATATGAAACAAAATCAAAAATGTCAATTTTCTACATAAGAAGCCCCCTACGAAACATAATCAAAATAATCTCAATATCATTTCCATTTATTCCACACGATATAACTAGAAAATGCATAAATCCCTAATTGAAACCAAAATTATTATACTTCCGAGCTCCACCGAAATTTAATTCATTTAATTTCAATTCATTTGAAATTCCTTATTATTCAACACAAAATAACGAGAAAATGCAAAAATCCCTAATTGAAAAAGAAAAAGAAAAAAAAAATCATAATATTATACTTCCAAATTCCAACTGTCTAAATTTGTTTGAAACTTCCATTCTAATATCCCCGTCTACTTGAAGACTCTTTTATTCACCACCTTCTATCAACTTTAGATGCCATCATAATTCATAACTCCTTATTTGAAGCCTCCTTCCTTCTTTCTTAATTAACAATTGATCGCAATACGTTTGGTCTAAGATAATGAAAATGATAATTAACATCTGTTTTATAATGAAATCACTCTTTGGTAATATAAAATCATTATAAATATACCAATAATTGTTGAACGCTTAGTTTCTAAATTTCAATTTTTATTTTACACTCTTGAAGCCAAAATAGATTTAATTGGGTAGGAAAGAATCTTAATTATATGGAAAAAAAATTATTAAAGTTTTCTAACGGGATTATTTGAACGTTGTCTACTGGCATAGGAAAAATACCCACGTACTTTGGTATATATGACATTGTTTTGGGATGATCAGGGAGTTTTGTATCTGATAAATAACTAATAATTATTTTATTGATAGGATTTATTTTGTCTAAGAATAATAACCTAATTACCATTATATGAGTCGTGTTTTTTAACAATTCAAAATTAGTCAGATGGCTTATCAATGCTACAATCACTTTCATGAAATAACTTGTTATGTGTAACGATCTGGGTGTGTACCCAAACCACTAGCTTACGTACTATCCGGTTTGGGTGAGCCTGTGCCCACTTACTCCCTCATGACTTTCTGTCGCATCTCCAAGAATTTGAACCCAAGACATCTATCATATGAGAAATTTAAGTTGAATCATGGTAACAATTGGGCAACTAGCTAGCGGCTTGAGTACAAACCTGGGTCATTTCAAAAAAAGTGTCATACCATTCTCACTTGTAGGCTCGAGTCGCATGCACCAAAGTTTAGTGATTTTCACATCCATCAAAGAAGAAGTAGAAATTGTTACATCCTTGTAACTATGAAACCCTGCAAAATGTACAGCTGTGTAGAGTTTTTCCGTCCCTTCATGACAATAAGAGCACCCCCACTCACCTTCATAACACCACTTTCGCCAGTGTATTTATGACCCTTTGAGTCAAGTAAACTCAAGAATATGAGACTTCACTTCAGTTCTAGAATGTAACGTCTGTAAGTGTTCTGATGACACTATCAAACATTCTGATCCTAACTCTACCAACTCCAACAATTTTACAAGGCGTGTTGTTTTCCATAATCATTGTACCTCTTGAAACTCTTTCATATGTTGTGAACTAATCCCTATTGGGACACATATGGAAAGTATAAATCGAGTCAAGAACCAATTCCTCATAAGGTTAGGAATCTATGTCAGAGATCACAAAAAGCTCTCATTCACTTTGTCCATCTTCCACAACATTAGCCTCCGCTGTGTTAACAGGTTGCTTTCTTTTTTTAGTAGCACCAGCAACTTTATTCCTATTTTTCAAAGAATATCAATCAGCCATGATATGTCCATTCTTCTTACAGTAATGACACGCCTTTTCTGTATATTTGGATTTCAATCTACCCACATATTTCTACCATAATTCATTTTCTAATTTCTCCCACGAACAATCAGGCCTTCCTCCTGACTCCCAGATCCTCCAGCAAGATGCCTCATCTTTTCCTTAGATAGCAAAGCATCATAGACCTCTTCCAATGTGAGAATATCCCAACTATAGAGAATAGTATCATCAAAAGTCACATATGATGACGGCGATGAACATAACAACATCAACACCAAGTCCTTTTCATCATACTTAACCTTCAATGTCTTCAAATCGGCCACAATTTCTTTGAACATGGTTAAGTGATCATCCAATGACGCACCTTTGGACATCCGTTGAGAATACGAACATTCTTTCAAGTGTAGCTTGCTGGTCAAGCTCTTTATCATGCAAAATTTCTCCAACTTCAACCACAATGTAGTGACAGTTTTCTCCTTAGGAACACCCTGAAGAATCTAATTTGATAGATGTAGATGAAATTAAAATTAGGCTTTTCGATCCCTACGGTGCTTTTTTCTGCATCCAGGTTGAAGGCATCTTATCAAAATCAAGCAAGGCTTCCTCCAAATCGATTTGCGTGAAAACTGCTCGTATCTTCACTTGTCATAAAGTAAACCTCGTGTTTCGATCCAAGAACGGAATATCATATTTCGTCGTTGCCATGTCAAATAATAAACATGATGGTCAAATATCACTTGTTATGAAATTGATGGAAGATTGTGACAATAATGAAATAAAGACGAACAAAAATATTTACGTGGAAACCAAGACAAGAAAAAACCATGGGCGGGGAGAAGAAATTCTCTATAATCAATAGCAACTGTATTTACAAGATCTCAATATTTTCAACTAAGGTCTAAGGCTCTCAAGATGTTATATGAATCATATATTTATAGTACAAGTTGAAACTCATATATGATACCCTAGAGAACAAGTTGTAGATGAATAGGAGTCCAAAAGCATTGAAACGCGAAAACATGTTTGTTTCGAATAACACTGTTGCTCGAGCGGCATCAAGCAACAATTCGTCGCTCGAGCTAACAGCGGGCGACATGTGAGCGAAAATATTCAAAGCCACTCCAAACACAACTTCAAAATCCACTGAAATTTGGGTCACACTACAACATGATGGCGATAGCAGTAAAAATGGAGAGAAACCATTTTTCCTTTTTAAAATTTGGTCAAAAGTAGAACTCATTTGTTGAACTAACAGGTTTTTGAACAATTATCATCCAAAAGTGGACCACATGTGTCAAGAATTACTGATTTGAGACATCACTGCATTTTTTATTGAAAGATTTGAAACTCCAATGGTTATTTTCCTGAATTAATTTAACACATGTTGGAAGAGAAAATGGGTTGAAAAATCGAAACAACTCAATTGGATAATCAAATGTAGTGCAACTACATTTAAATAACATATTAGTCATCCCGAAGCATACAATTCAACATGTAGAAGTTACAATTTTCCATTAAATCAAAATATTTTAGAATATTTGGTATGTAGGTTGAACTCAATAGTAATGAATGAAACAATCGACGAACAAGTTATTGCACCTTGTTTAGTTTAATAATGTTAAATCGAACAAATGCCTACTCACCTCACCTTTGAAAAGCAAGCACATGCTTTGCTTCAGAGTACGGAAACAACTCTTTGTATCACGTTAGCAGTAAGCCAAATAGCGAGATAACGATGAATATAATGGCACCTTAGACGTCTCATTCTCATCAAAAATTGCATTTCACTTTGAACCTCTATTTCACGCTTTGTATATATCTCCACATCAACTAGCGTAGCTTCCTTCTTTGCCTCTCTCCTCTGCCTTGATCCGACATCAATGTCGACACATGACTTAAACACATCTGTTTGTATCTCCAAAGGGAAATTCACAATCGCCTCTCATCTGCACAACTTAAAAGCAGCCTTGTTATAGGTTGTCGTAGCCTCAATGGCGGTGTCGAATGTCCCCAGTCAGATACGTGAACCGTGCCGATTGGGGTCCCGATCTCCACCGCCTACTTGTCCCCATGGTGGCTTTCGGACCCCTCTGTAGTGGAAAGAAACTTTGTAGTAAATTTTTGAACGAAGTCCACCCAACCAGTGTTGCTTCCCGAAGGTAAAGTGGCAAGCCATTCTCTTGCCTTATTGTAGCGGAAAACACTCGAGAAACCTTTAATTCGAGCTCAGAAATCAACCAAACGAACACCAATCTACCGGCTCGACCCAACAATCTTCTACACCTTGGTTGCCTCCGTTTTACCCACTACGTTACCCTTCTTCTAATCCACAAATAACACAAAGGGGGTGGTGATTTGTAGCCACAAAGGCAAGGGAAAAGACTCCACAAAGAAGGCAAGGAAGAGGCAAAGAAACCACCAAGTTATCAACCGTTTTTCTCACATAGAGCTGGCCGATTTTTCTCTCCCTATGGCTGCCGGAATTCCCCCACAAAGGCTGCCGAATTCTCCCCTCAAGGCTGTCGGAATTCCCCCACAAAGGGGCAACCTCCTTTCCCTCTCTCTTCCACACAAATCACACACTAAATGGCTAGGGTTTCTACCTTATAAATATGCTAGGTTTAGGGTTTAAGTTTGGTCCAAAATTTACTCACAATGGGCTAACGATAACCAAATCCAACCCAACCAAATTTAGGCCCTCCAAGGTGTATTAATTGTTTCCGAGTCAAGCCATAACTTTTGGTGTCCATAACATATCCGACATCAATTTTTCATCATCGCCCGGATTATTGGGTATCAAAAAACCCAACAATCTCCACCTTGATTCCCAATAAACCTGCAAGCAAACAAAACACACAGTTTATACTTGCACAATCAAGGTAACCAATAAAATTGGTTTCACAGACCTTACCTCGTGTTTCCGTCCTGAAACACATACCATACCTGCTCCGTATACTCACCAGGACTAAGGTCAAGAACACCCAAGTAGAAGCAGATAATTACAGTAAACAGTCAAGAGCAAATAAACATGCGATGAAGATATAACATAGGATAATACACATACAGATCTTTTTCAAGCACGTTCACACAGAACAATAGATTAACACCCAGTTAATCAACACACGGTCAACACATATGCAACAAATGCATAAATGACCCCCACGAAAAAGATCTCACCACACTTATCCTATCACATTCCGTGTTACTCCCACCTCGAGAACACATATCTCCACTCATCGCTCCACCATGCTCACTAGACTAATCACTCAACTCATGTCTAACTAGTAAGTCACAATAGATCCTAAGTTCTTGGGATAATCCTTTATCACCTCATCACTTCTCCCAAACTACGTGGATAATGGGGCTCCACCTAACAGAAGTGATAGAAGTGTCCTCTCTCACAATCCACCTGATCAGGGTCTCTTTCTGATAAAGGATTCTAGACATTTGATCACATCTCCACTCGTGATCCAAATGTCACACTCCACATCACCACAAGGTTACTCCAATCACCAATGCTCAAAAAATATCCACAAAGGAGAGGGGTGAAGGTGGCTCTCACAAAGAGAATAGGAGAAGAAGAAAAAAATTGGTTACTTCACTACACTCACAAAGGAGGTTCACAAAGAGGAAGAAGATAACCCTACATGGCTGCCTCACACAATCTCACAAACCACACAAGCTCACAAAGATAAAAGAGAAAATGGCTGCCCATCTTTCTTCTCACTATCACCCTCTCACACCACTCACAGAGCAAAACAGAGTACGCCACAAATCTCAACCCACTATGCATGCAAACATATTACACAAAGTAATAAGATCCCTCTAATTCATGCAATTACACACATCAAACATATTGAAAGTGTAACATATCAATGCAACAGAATTAAGCGATCACACATCATGCATAAAATGGGTTACACACAGATGCACATGCAACAACTAGGTTTACTCTCAATAAACCTCACACTGATCATCACTCGACCCCATGACAACATTCGTCTAACCTCTCATCTCATCTTTTCTTTTATTATCATTTCTAGGACAGTCTATTTCACCATGTCCAAATTCACCACAATTAAAAACACGTATTATTTTTCGCACTTGCCTTAGATCTATACATGTCATCAATACCAATAAATGACCACAAGCAAAGTACATACACAATTCACACAGAATCATCAAAAGAAATTTCCTAAGGTCACGTGCAATTCTAACAATATAGAAAAATTGGTAGCAAATTCACAAAGAATTTATTGCACGTAATTAACAAGTAATTCCTAGGTCTAGCAACAGGCAATGGTTACCCCTTCACGGTAACCCCAAACCTAATGTCACCCCCACACGGTGACTTCTAATGCGAAAAATAAATTACGCTACACAATAATTTTAACTACAATAATAACAAGGAAATAATACGATACCGAGCGGACCATGTCTGAAGGTCCGTAAATATCGAGAGTTGCGAATTTACTACTTTAGGATCGTCGCCATTCGTCCTAAAGTCTCTAGCAGCCGCGACAATACGAAACGACACCCGGTACCTGGATGTCAAAGGGCAAAATCGTCCAACTTTCACTGTATTGCTCGAAACTGAAATTCGACAACACCAAAGGGTCTGTCTCATCGTTGGGAACATTCTGTCTTTTGGAGTCATCGTCGGATTCCGGCCGACGCGCCGGCCAAGCCCTCGCCGGAGTTCACACGCCGGCGGCGGCCCCGGCGTCGGAATTTTTTGCCCGACCCTCTCTGATGCGCCTCGACCTTCTGAGTTCAACGGTGGTGTCCGTTTCTCCATCCGATCACTGGTTTGGTCGGAAAACGCAAAAAAATGTCCGATTTTTCAACAGTTTTTCCGTCCAGATTTCTGCCTATTTTTTGCTTCGTTTCTGGTCATTTTCAGCCCCTTTTTACCACCAAAAATCATTGATTTCTCAACAACTCAAGCTCTGATACCATTTTAAGCGGAAAACACTCGAGAAACCTTTAATTCGGGCTCAGAAATCAACCAAACGAACACCAATCTACCGGTTCGACCCAACAATCCTCTACACATTGGTTGCCTCCGTTTTACCCACTACGTTACCCTTCTTCTAATCCACAAATAACACAAAGGGGGTGGTGATTTGTAGCCACAAAGACAAGGGAAAAGACTCCACAAAGAAGGCAAGGAAGAGGCAAAGAAACCACCAAGTTATCAACCGTTTTTCTCACCTAGAGCTGGCCGATTTTTCTCTCCCTATGGCTGCCGGAATTCCCCCACAAAGGCTGCCGGAATTCTCCCCTCAAGGCTGTCGGAATTCCCCCACAAAGGGACAACCTCCTTTCCCTCTCTCTTCCACACAAATCACACATTAAATGGCTAGGGTTTCTACCTTATAAATATGCTAGGTTTAGAGTTTAAGTTTGGGCCAAAATTTACTCACAATGGGCTAACGATAACCAAATCCAACCCAACCAAATTTAGGCCCTCCAAGGTGTATTAATTGTTTCCGAGTCGAACCGTAACTTTTGGTGTCCATAACATATCCGACATCGATTTTTCATCATCGCCCGGATTATTGGGTATCAAAAAACCCAACACTTATTTTTCAATGTATGTACAAATAATCTCATCTGTTTTCTTCTACATTCACACCTTTGTATTTTAATCGGTTCTCCCATAGAATGATATGATGTTGGAGAAAAATTAATCGCATCCGATCGCAGTTGAAAGTTCAGAGGATTACACGACGGATATACAATGCCTATTGATTCTCCACAATAGGAGGATTCATGAAGTCCCCAAAAGGCATATCCTCTTCATTTACTACGGGATCGTGAACTCTTCCTGCTTGAGGATCAAAACCTGGTGGAATTTTTTTCGGGTGGAACATTAGGAGCAACATTTTCTCCTTGTATCATCTCAACTTGAGATTTTTTTCTTGCTTCTCATTGTTCTCTTAGTCTTCGTCGAAAGGTTCCTTCGATGTTCGGATCAAATTCAACAAAATCAAAAATTCTCGAAACCCTGCATGTACTGTTGAAGACCTAGGACAATAAAATTAAGAAGATCAATTTCACAAAAGATGACGAAAAACAATTGTTAAAACTAATATCTACTAAAGTAGTAATCTAAACAATTACACTCCCCGATAACAGTGTCAAATACTTGTTCGTCGTAAAATGTGTATGCTGTGAGCGCACAGATTGTGTTCGTCATTACTTAGATTCACAATAGTTTATTTAATTCTAACAATGAAACACACAATAATATTTTATTTGAAAAATAACAAAAATAACTTTAAATACAACAAAAAATAAGAAAAATAAGCTGGTCCAAAATTTAAGGAAAGTTTGGATGATAAAATAGTTGGGATTCATGATTTTTCTTAATCATAGCTTAATTAATTTCTCAAGAAGTAATTTAACAAATTACTCATTTAATATGTTAAATCGAATTTTTCATTTAAACTAATTACCTCTCTCGATTGAAATTAGCTCTAATCGATTGATTTAATCTACTATCTCTTTATGTCGATTAAAACAAAATTAATTGCATTAACTCTTTGTGAAAATAACTGAATGTCTCACTAGGATATTTACTACTTGGTCTAAATATACAATATTCTCTCAAAATTATACAAATCACTCAACACAATTATTTCAATAACAAATACATATGAAAATTAGTACTTTAACATTAAAGAGTAAATATTGAAATTAATCAAACTATGTTAAGCTACATCAATCATCCGCACATTAATATATAAGTTTTTGGTCATTATAAATAAATGACAAAAATAAGAAGAGTTAGAGAAACACATTACAAGTTTGAGGAAATAATGGATAGAATACAAGACAAAATGTAGAACATGACCTTGGTCGAATTCTTAAAATGTAGAATAGCTTGGTCTTGATTTTTTCCTAAAATCTCTCCACTTTTCCTGGTTTTTCTCCTCCTCTCTTTCCTCTTTTTTGCCCTAATTTTTTATTAGGTACTATAGAATGAATTGAGAATGAATGCCATGAGTTTCGGTCTGTAAAAGCCCTAAAAATCGTACCTAGGAGGATTCTTAAAGTGCCCGTAAGCATACTCACAAATAACAAAAGAAGCCAAAAAAATTTCCGCCTGACATGTGCATCCATCCTTTAATTGCCTTCCAATCCTCCATTATTTATGCAACAAGTCCTTCAACTCATACTTCGTAAATTTTGGTCACCACATTTTTTACTCTTCTTTCAATCATACCCTCAAGAAATTGCATCTAAGGTCCTTCAGCTTTTTAGTACCAGGCCCTTTGATCCCCAAATTCATGTTTTTGTACCCTTTTAGTCAAATTTTTTCCATCTTTTGCATTGTTCTCCTTCAAGTTGGGGATTTTTACCTACAACAATAATATTCATACTATTTTGTGTAGAGTCGATCATTTCATCAATATTTAACTTATTTTAGACTTTCAATAAGTGTGTCAAAACACACTTATAAACTATTAAAGGGGGTGCCTAATCATTTATCCAATAGAACTTTGAATGAAGACTCGAGCGTCAAGGAAGCATAATGAAACTACAAGCCTGACCAAACAATAGAGTGGACAAACTAGATTCTCGGTCTACGCTTAGTGGCAAAAATCAAGTGTTCATAGGAAATAAATTTGATAAAAATCAGATTTTAAGTAAATTTTGATAAAAATTGATGGAATGTGTGGTTAAAATATTGTGAGTTACATGACGCATGTGATTAAAATTAAGCCCCTCTGTGTCTACCATTCTCCAAAAACTCTTTTTTTCTTATACTCATTTGTAACCCCACATTCTAAGAATAAAATATTTTTCACGTAAATCGAAAACTTTTCTATACTTTTTAACAACGGGTTAATTTCAGAAATGGTCACTGAAATTACATGAAAATTACAAAATGGTCACTGAAGTTCAAAACTTTCATGAACGGTCACTCAAGTTTCAGGTGCTTTCAGAAATGGTCACTGAAATTTAAGATTTTCACCAACGGTCACTGAAGTTTAGGAGATATTTCACTAACGGTCACTGAAGTTACAAAAAGTTTCAGGAACGGTCACTGAAGGGTCATGCATTTTTTCAATTTTTTGGGCGACTTTTTCGGCCACTTCCGACCACCAAAACCGCCGAATTTTGATACCTTTGGAAAGCCCACAATCTCCTCTTCAATTACCACCCAAAATCTCCCCCAAAATCCAAACGATTCGACCAGAAAATCGCCGCAAAACTCGCCCAAAAATTGGAAAAATCTCCAATTTTTTGGGCGACTTTCCGGCAACTTCCGACCACCAAAATCGTCGAATTTTGATACCGTTGGAAAGCCCACAATGTCCTCTTCAATTAACACCCAAAATCTCCCCCAAACTCCAAAAGATTCGACCGAAAAATCGCCGCAAAGTCAGCATGAAAAATATGGGCAGATTTTCGACCTTTTTGGGTAGCTGACTTTGCGGCGATTTTTTGGTCGAATCCTTTGGAGTTTGGGGGAGATTTTGGGTGGTAATTGAAGAGGACATTGTGGACTTTTGTATCAAAATTCGACAATTTTGGTGGTCGGAAGTTGCCGGAAAGTCGCCGCAAAGTCGCCCAAAAAATTGAAAAAATTTGGACAGATTTTTCCAATTTTTTGGGCGACTTTTGCGGCGATTTTCCGGTCGAATCGTTTGGAGTTTGGGGGAGATTTTGGGTGTTAATTGAAGAGGAGATTGTGGGCTTTCCAAAGGTATCAAAATTCGACGATTTTGGTGGTCGGAAGTGGCCGAAAAAGTCGCCCAAAAAACTGAAAAAAATGCATGACCCTTTAGTGACCGTTCCTGAAACTTTTTGTAACTTCAGTGACCATTAGTGAAACATCTCCTAAACTTCAGTGACCGTTGGTGAAAATCTTAAACTTCAGTGACCATTTCTGAAAGCACCTGAAACTTAAGTGACCGTTCATGAAAGTTTTGAACTTCAGTGACCATTTTGTAATTTTCATGTAACTTCAGTGACCATTTCTGAAATTAACCCTTTTAACAACACATTCTCAAAAAATCACTTTTCCAAGATTCATTTCACCAAAAAAAAAAAAAAAAAAAATTAATGGGCATAAAAAAGGGGTTGATTGTTGACATTGACTTAGATTTTAATCAAAATTTTATGTTGAACAAAAGAAGGGCTAAGTGTCTTTCAGTTTGATAAAATTTTGCAAGTGTACGAATCGTGGACAAATATTATAGAATGAGTACAACATCGACATCACGGGAATTAATTATCCATTGATGCTTTAATTATAACTAACTTTAGAATAATGTTATCCACACCATTGGTGCTACAACACAATCTAGCTAGCGTTAAATGATAGACTCATCAATGAAAGGTAAAATTTAATAATTTATTTAATTAAAACTCTTAAATAGCATTACTCCTAACTTTAACAAAGATACAGAGATTTACAAGGATTTGACTAGTGTTTTTAATTAACCTAAATAATAACTAAAGAAAGCGATATTAAATAGTGAAGATTTTAGATTAAAATTCAATTACGAAAAGCACTAGAAATTCGAATTCACCACAGTTAACCACTTTAATCCTTAATTATTCAAAATTGACCAATACATGTTTAAATGGACACCAATATACCTAATGCGTTAAATAATCTCCAGAGCAAAGTTTGAAAAAAAAAAAATATATATATATATATATATATATATATATATATATATCTCACATATGACCCTACTATTTCTTCGTACAATATGAATATGAAAGAACTTTAAAACTACAATATTTAATTCAAGATCACTCAAATATAAAGCTATATCTCTAACCCCTATAGGACCTTTCAATATTTGCTTAAAAGTGCCATAATTATATTTAATCTCTCAAAAATAATCAATAAACAAGAATTAAGGATTTAAATTGAACCATCATGCAGTAAAGAATTAACAAGATTTCGTTTCAGTCCTAGAAATCAAAAGTTTAGACTAGCATGATTGAATTGCGAATTTTTTTTTTTTTTTTTTTTTTTAAGATATATTGGAAGCCATAATGGATTGGAAATACAAAACATCTTAAATGAATATATGTAATAAATTTACATTAGTGCTTCTTAAAATTATGTTTATCTTGAAGCACGAATCACAGTGTAAAAATTAATATTTTTCTATTACAAATTCAAATTTCTGTTGTTGTTTTTCTTCTACAAAGAATTTTGGACCTCCGCGAGAAGAAATCATTAGATACATTTTCATGCTTATTACGGGCACGTCCAATATCAAGGAGGCCCTAAAGATGATCGACAACCTGCCGGAGTGCAATCCCTCTTATGTGGGTTTACTACGCTCCTCTTAATTGGTTTGCAGTTCTCTTCATGATGACCTCTTCCAACACATGAAAATCGGGGAAAGTTTTTATAGTCGATAAATTTTCCTTGTACACCTTCTGAAAGAAATGCACAAACCAAAAGCACCACAAGAAGCGTAGTCTTTCCTTTCAATGTATCCATTCTCGTTATTTTGGAAGTCCAATTATGTTGCTTGGAAATGGACTGCTTCTATTCTATATATAGGCCGGTTAAAGGTTCTTCCAACAACCAAAATTGATGGAATGGAATGAATTAAGGAAAACCATTCAATGTCTTATAAATTTTGAGGTTGAAATTAATTAAGTCATTAAATTTTTTGACTTGTTTTGGTGGCGACTTCGTGGGATTATCATTCATCCATCCAGTGATAACAATTGTTTTGACCATTAATCACGTATTCAAACATGTTTGAAAATAAATTATCACTTCGAAGTAATTTTTAGGTAAAAATATTACATATTTTGATAGCAAGGTAAATTAATTTCAAAGAAGCAATTTATTTATTTCACATTTTAACTAAAATATTATTTATTCATGAGTATATTTATTTTTAAGTATTTTTTAAGCTTAGTCTGAGATGCATCCTGATTTTAACTTCAACAAGTAAAGTTGATTGGTTAAGGAAATTTCTTTTAGACTGCAAAAAAATAAATAAATAAATATCGGTTTCTCTACAACTTATGAGTTTTTAAATAAGTATAATTATCTTTCGAACAAAGCACCGCTTATTGGGTCTTTGTTCAATCGTGTTCGTTTTTTATAACCAAACTTATTGTGGTTTTCCTTTAGGGCGGGAAGGCGATACTAGTTATCAGGTTATCGAGAGGCCTGGCCCATAAGCTGACCCCCTTAAAAACTCATTCCTTAATAAGGATTTGTTTCACATTGCTACAACATATTTTAATTGTCATGAAGGTTCTTATCATTTGTTTATCGTCGCACTTAAGTTCCAAATATTTTTTGGTCGCATTTTTCTCTTTAACCTTCAATTTATTGACGTATCTTGCATGAAGAAAATTTATTCATTTAAAACAAAAATTACCTAGTTAGAGGGAAGAAAATACGAAAAAGAAAAGATAACATGAATAATATAAAAGAAGACCTCTATATGAAACAAAATCAATAATGTCAATTTTCTACATAAGAAGCCCCCTATGAAACATAATCAAAATAATCTCAATATTTCCATTTATTCTACACATATAACTAGAAAATGCATAAATCCCAAATTGAACAAAATAATTCAAAAAACCCAAAATATTATACCAAGCTCCACCCAATTTTAATTCATTTCATTTCATTTCAATTCATTTGAAATTCCTTATTATTCAACACACAATAACGAGAAAATGCAAAAATCTCTAATTGAAAAAGAAAAAGAAAAAATTTCATAATATTATTCTTGCAAATTCCAACTATCTCAATTCGTTTGAAACTTCCATTCTAATATCCTCGTCTATTTGAAGACTCTTTTATTCACCATGTCTCTATCAACTTTAGATGCCATCATAATTCTAAACTCTTTATTTGAAGCCTCCTTCCTTCTTTCTTAATTAAACAATAGAATCTCTATACGTTTGGTCTAAGATAATGAAAATGTTAATTAACATCTGTTTTATAATCAAATCACTCTTTGGTAATATAAAATCATTATAGATATACCAATAATTGTTGAACGTTTACTTTCTTAATTTCAATTTTTATGATACACTCTTGAAGCCAAAATAGATTTACTTGGGTAGGAAAGAATCTTAATTATATGGAAAAAAAAATTATTTTATTAAAGGGAGTTTGTATCCAATAAATAACTAATAATTATTTTATTGATAGGGTTTATTCTGTCTAAGAACGATAACCTAATTTACCACTATATGAGTCGAGTTTTTGAACAATTCAAAATCAGTCAATTGGCTAATCAATGCTACCATCACTTTCGTGAAATAACTTGTTATGTGCTCGATTTCTAGTTCAGCAACCTTTTCTATCAAGCATAATAAGAGTCTACGAATTATATTAATTCGATAAATAATTTAATGTATTACAAGTACATTAGAAGTAATTCATTACACTTATCTTTTATCAGCAAAATTTAGTAGTCTTCCTGAAGCATAATGTACTTCAACATTGTAAAATCAATAGTATGTTTATGGTTTAATGAGAGCATAGGTTTGACTCATGTTTATAAACATTTTATTTGCTCTCAAGTCACTTTTATCCACTCATTTCAAAATCACAGTAACCCATAGAAAAAACGCTCTCTCCAAAAATTCTAACCTAGCAGCGTCCCATGGCTTTGGATGGCGGGGGCGCCTCCTCTTCAGCCACCTGTCATGGCAGCAAGGGGGACTGCGACCTATGCCTCAATGGTACAAGCTCGGCCCCAACCTATCCCGAAGATGAAGATTGAGATGAGGCAACCAAAGGAGGATAAAGGAGCCTTATGGTTTCACTTTTCCAAATCTGAAATGGAGCAGGCAGTCGCCCCTTTTCGATTTTCTGTAGTTCTGAAGTTTTTGAAGAGGCGACCATCGTTGGATCAGACACAGAGCTTCATTAAGGCGAGGTGAGGTATTAAAGGAATCTATACGGTGAGTAGCATGCAAAGGCCACGTAATGTTTTTATCCGTTTTACCTCAGAAGAAGATTTTGGCATTGCATGTGCTAGAGAATCATCTGATATTGATGGAACACCTTACAGATTGGTTATCTAGACTCCAGAATTTGATGAAAACAAAGAATCCTCATTGATCCCTATGTAGGTGTTTCTCCCTGGATTACCTCCCCACTTCTATCATGAATCCATGTTACGTATTATCACTAGTGCCTTTGGTCGATTCCTGAAGAGGGATAATTTTACGGCTTGCGCATCACACACAGATGGGGCGCGATTTTGTGTAGAGGTTGACGTGTCCAAACCCATGGTGGAATCCTTCTGGCTGGGCGTTCCCTTTCACCCGTCCAGGCCGTATCAGGAAATCATCTATGAAAAACTCCCACCGTTCTGCAATTTCTATAATACTATGGGACACCTAGAGTCGGTTTGCAAGAAGAAGGAGAATGGGGAAATTAATATCCCAAACAGTACTCGGTCCAAACAGATCTGGTAAAAAAATGAGCATACAGATGTGTCGACGGTCTACCAATGGAGGGTAGTTGATCTAAGGAAAATGTTACACGAACATAATGTTTGACATAACGATTGACATCCCCCTCACACATGAGGAAAAAATGTTATTTTATTCAAGTGGGACCTACACACCCATGTGAGGAGGATGTCAACTGTTATGTCAAGCATTATGTTTGTTTAGCATTATTCGTTGGTCTAAACACAGTGACCAAGATCTGAATATCATCACGTAGCCCACTAAGAAAAGTACTAATTCGAAACTCCTCCGGAAGTCCTGGGATACGGTTGGATAGTACCTCAAAATTAGTTTGGTACTCCTCCGCAGTGGATGTTTGCCTTAACTTTGTAAAATCTGCTACTGGATCATCAAAATGTGTGGGTGTCAATCGAACTTGTAATGCCTCCACAAACTCGGGCCAAGTGGCGATTGGATGGAAAGTCAATAACCATTGGTACCAAATAAGGGCCTTACCTTCCATATAGAAAGAAGCTAGCTGAATTTTCTGTGTATCAGGTGTCTTGTGGTAGTCAAAAAATTGTTGGGCTCTAAAGACCCACCCGTTAGGATGAGACCCATTAAACTTGGGAAAATCAAGTCTCATGGTTCTGCTGTGGAACCTACCTTGGTGCTCAAACTGGGTTAAAATGGGTATTGGGCATTTCAAGATTTTGGCTGCTACTTGGGTTGGAATGGTGAGGGAAAAACTTGTTGACCTCAAAAAGTGTACCTATGAGCTGTCAACAGATCTCAGGGCCTCTCACGTCCGATTCAGCCTTTCTTCCTACATACTAGGACAAACTGTCAGTTGCACGTGGCCTTCTCCAAAGAGGGGAGAGTCGATCGCGCGCACTCCGACAATCAAGTCAGTTGGAGTGAAAATATATATGAGTGTGGAAAGCTAAAACGTGAGCCTCCAAAATATATAAGGGGATCGGCTTTGGAGAGATAAATAGAACAGTAAAATATAGAGAGAATTGCTAAGTAGTATTGAGAGTCCAATTTAGCATTCCCTTCAAATGGTACAATGTGTGAGCTTTTATACTGAGTGAGGGTGAATAAGGACCGTTTGATGACTGGACACGTGGCCTTATCTTGGCGATCGAGACTTCTTGTCATAGACTTCAACACATTTAATGTCCTGACTACTCATACCTTAACTCTGATATGTGGGATTGGGATTGACCTGCGTGATTGACGCAGCCGTCATTGCAGTGTGTTGTCACATCAATCATTTGTCAGAAGATCTTTGTATGAGATCTTCAATAGAATAGCCATACTGCATACTGTTCACGCGATAAGAGTTCGGTACGGCACATAGGTTCGGACATAAGAGGTTCGTGCTAATGGTTCGGTCTTTGGGTTCGGGTCGTAACGCGGGATCATAGGTTCAGCCACGTGGCTTGTGAATTTCTACCACACAGTTCATCTTGAAAGCTCATCTAGTAAATTGTTTATTAACAAATTTAATTAAGGCTTGATGCATACCGTGTAGACTTACCACACACAAACCGTGCCGAACTTTTTTTACTTAGGATTTGTAGGATGCTAGACTTCATTTGATAGAAGGTGCTACAAAGTGAAACGGTTCGTCTTGAAAGGTCATCCAGTAAATTGTTTATTAACAAGTTTAATTAAGGCTTAATGAATACCGCGTGGACTTACCACACACAAGTCGTATCAAATCGTTTTTACTTAAGATTTGTAGGATACTAGACTTCATTTGATAGAATGTGCTACAAAATGAAACAGTTCATCTTGGAGAACTAGACGTAGTTGAAATAATCCAATACCGAAGTTTCATTCCACAGAAGGAATAGCAAAAAAACAGGGGTGCTACAAACACACACCACAATAATTGGATCAGTGGAGAGGAAAGAAATCATTGATAGTAGATCCTCAAATGCTCAACATTCCAGGGGTGAGGTTGCATCTTCCCATCCAAAGTTTCAATTCTGAAAGTTCCTGGCCTGACCTCCTCGGTGATGCGGTAAGGGTCTTCCCAATTCGGGCCTAAGGTTCTGGCACCGAGTTCCTTAGAAGAGAGGAAAACCCTTCTCAGCACAAGATCGCCTCTTCAGAACGATCTCTTTTTGACCTTCTTGTTGTAATACTTGATCATTTTCCTTTGATAAGTAGCGAGTTTAGTTTAGGAGGCATCCCTTCTTTCTTCAAGAAAGTCCAGCTCGCATCGCCTGATTCTCTTATTGGAGACATCGTCGAAATGCAGGCGCCAAGGCGAGGGTAAGCCCACTTCAATGGGGCTCATCGCTTCTGCGCCATATGCCATGGAAAAGGAGGTTTCACCCGTTGCGGTCTTACTTGTGGTGCGTTTGCCCATAACACATGGACAGTTCATCCACCTAGCCCCCTTCGATGCAATAAGTTTCTTTTTCAGAATTAGTTTGATCGTCTTGTTCACTGCTTCCATTTGGCCGTTGGCTTGGAAGTGATGTGGGGAAGAAAAATGTTTCTTGATGTCGAGCTCTTCATACATGTCTCTGACCTTTTTATTATCGAACTGCCTTCTATTGTCTGACACAAGTGATTGAGGATTTCGATCCGACATATGATGTTTTTTCCACACAAACTTTGAAGTGTTGGCCTCGGTTATCTTCGTTAGGGGTTCGACTTCCACCCATTTGGTGAAATAGTCTTTGGCTACACTTGTCCTTTTCCCTTGGGAAGGGGACCTATCAAGTCAATCCCCCACTTGGCGAAAGGCCACGGGCTGGATACAACAATAATTCTTAAGATTGTTGTCGTTGAATGGAGGAGAAACATTGACATTTGTCACACTTCCTGACGAATTGGATTGCATCTTTTTTCAGAGTCGACCAGTAGTACCCTTGTCTGAGTATTTTATAGGCCGGGCCGGACCGGCGGTGTGGTTCCCACATATTCCTTCATATACCTCCCTTAGGACATAGTTGGTTTCATCACCTCCGATACATCTCAAAAGTGGCATTGAGAATCCTCTTTTGTATAACACTTTGTCTTGGAGCACATAATATGCAGCTCGGCGCCTCAGCTTCTGAGCTTCTTCCTTGTTTTCAGGAAGGGTTTGGTCTTTTAAGAAGGTGACAATCGGCTGTATCCAACTAGGTGTCCCCTTTATCCATATGATCTCTTCGCCCTTGGCTATGGACGAATAGGAGAGGTGCTCGATTGGCACAATCTTAAGGAGTTCTGAATCTTTACTGCTAGCCAGTTTGGATAGGACGTCGGCATGTGTGTTTTCTGACCTCGATATCTGTATAAGATTGAACTTTCAAAGTGGGGGATGAGCTCATTAACCTTCCTCATGTAAGAAACCATGTTCTTATCTTTTACTACGTAATCTCCCCTGATCTGGCTAACCACTAGCTGTGAGTCGCTACTGCTATCAACCTTTTTATCTATATTTTCCTTGACAACTTGAGGCCCACAACCAGGGCCTCGTACTCAGCAGCGTTGTTCGAAGCTTTGAATTCGAACCTAATAGCACAGCAAAGTCTGTGTCCTTTTGGGCTTAACAAAATAACTCCGACACCTGATCCGATTTCGCCGGATGAGCCATCCACGAACAGGCTCCAAGTAGGGGGTTCTGCTACCTCCGTTTCCATGTCAGTTTGTAGTCTGGCTAATTCGTCTGTGAAATCTGCCAAGACCTGTCCCTTTACCGAGGCCCTTAGTTTGTACGAAATGTCGAATTCGCTCAATTCGATTGACCATTTCATTAATCTTTCGAAGGCGTCTGGCATTTGCAAGATTTGTTTGAATGGGAGAGTAATCAATACTTGGATGCTATGGGGCTGAAAGTAAAGCCGCAATTTTCTACAGGCGGTCATGAGTGAAAAAGTGAGTTTCTCCATGTCTGAATATCGAGATTATACGGAAGTGAAAGCTTTGCTTACGTAATAGATGGGTAGCTGAGTATCTTCTTCCTCCCTTACCAGGACCAAACTCACAGCGTCTGCTGATACAGCTAAATATAACGACAGAGTATTCTCTTCTTTGGGCTTTGAGAAGAGGGGGGCTTGTCCTACGTGCTTCTTCAACCCTTGAAAAGTCGCTTCGCACTCCTCATTCCATTGGAATTTCTTTTCCCCTTTTAGAACTTTAAAGAATGGAAGACATTTATCTGTCACCTTCGAAATGAACCGGTTCAGAGCTGCGAGCCGACCTGTTAGGTTTTGTACTTCTTTCGGCTTGCAAGGGGACCTCATGTCTAATAGTGCCCTAATTTTGTCGGGATTGGCCTCGATTCCTCTTTGATTCACCATATAACCCAAGAATTTTCCAGAGGCTACGCCGAAGGAGCATTTCAGGGGGTTCAGTTTCATCTGGTACTTTCTCAAGACTTTGAAGGCCTCAGTGAGATGTTTGATATGGTCTTCTACTTTGAGACTCTTTACCAACATATCGTCCACATACACTTCCATCGTTTTGCCCAAGAGATTTGCAAACATTCGATTTACTAGCCTTTGGTAGGTGGCCCCTGCATTCTTCAAACCAAACGGCATCACTTTGTAGCAATAGAGTCCCTGATCGGTGATGAATGAAGTATTCTCTTCATTCGGTGGGTATATGAGGATCTGGCTGTACTCGGAATATGCATCCATGAAACTCAGTAGTTTGTGCCCCGCAGTGGTATCTGCTAGTTGGTCGATTATTGGCAGTGGGAAGCTGTCTTTTGGACATGACTGTTTAGATTAGAGAAATCTATGCAGACTCTCCATTTGTCGTTGTGCTTTTTCACTAGCACTTGATTAGATATCCACTTCGGGTAGGTTACCTTGCGGATGAACCTATTAATCACCAGCTTGTGAACCTCGTCTTTCAGAGCTTTATATCTTTCTGGGTTCAATGTTCTCCTCTTCTATCGGTGTGAGGCGAATTTGGAGTCGATGTTAAGATGATGGCATCTAATCTTCGGGTCGATGCCTACCATGTCTCCGTGCTTCCATGCGAATATATCCAAGTTTGCGAGAATGAAGTCCTTCAACAGTCGTTTTCGTTCAGTCTCCAACTCTTTCTCTACTTGGAGCATCTTTGTAGGGTCATTAGGGTCAACCTGGAAAGGTTACAATTCTTCAACTGGAGCCGCTTGAGAGTTCGATTCTGTAATCCTTGGGTCTAGGACAGTTTCCACAACACCTTGTTCAGGGGTGGTTCGATCTGTGATGGCATTAACCATCTCAACGTCTTCCCCTTCTTCAGGGGTTGGCCCTTCCGCTGGGGCATCGAACATTTCTACATCCATGTAAATCATATTTGAGCTTCGGGGTTCGGATTTTTGTAAGGAGCTAAGGTAGCACTTTCTCAAACCCATCTTATTGCCTCGGACAGTTGCAATACCCTTATCAGTGGGGAATTTCATGCATAGGTGGTGAATGGATGTTATAGCCCCTAGCTCATTTAGTGTGGGTCACCCTAATACTCCGTGATAGGCTGATCTGTGGTCCACCACCAAGAACTCCATGCAGTGGTGGGCTGTGAAATGAGGGGCTCCATTTCTACGGTCAATGTGATCCTTCCTCTAGAGATGATGCTATCCCCCGTGAATCCATACAACGAGGCTGTCATTGGGGAAAGGTTGAAACCAACTTCCATCTTATCGAATGTGGCGCCGAAAAGTATGTTAACTGAGCTTTCATTGTCCACAAGCATGCAATTTAGTCCATTTCTGGCTACTATAGCCCTTACGACTAAGGCATCACAATAGGGGTAGTGAACATCGATAGTATTTTCTTGCGTGAAAGTGATTGGCCGAAGTGTATAAGTTCTCCGATAGGACCTATTGATGGAATAACTTGTCATTGGGGAGCCTTTGGCTTCCCTGGCATAGTTCCTTTGAGCATTCCTGGATTCGCCTCCAATGTACAGTCCTCCGATTATGGTGTCTATTTCTCAAACAAAGTCTGGCTTCGTGTTGGGCCGAGCCTCTCTTTGTCTTTGTGAACTCCTAGATCGGTCCCGATTTCTATCTTCCCTACGCCGAGGCGATCGGTCCCTTGTTTGCCTCCTGGACTCCTCATTCCTGGGTTCGAGATCTCTCCTGTCTCGGCTAGAGGTTCTCAAATTTTGGTTAGCAGGAGCCCTATCCTCGTTCCGACTCGTTTGCTCCTAGTTGTGGGGCCTTGTCAAGCAGTTGTTGTCGTTGTGGCCAAAAGTCCTGTAATAGGTACAATAGGGCCTATTTCTATGTCCATTGCCCCTTCCTCTGCCTCTCCCTCTCGATGAGCTGGGTTGTGCACCCCCATTGGGTCCTACTTCCTCATACGCCAAGGAGGGTACAGCATTCAGAGTGGCAGTGGCCAGTGCTTGGCCGAATGTGGGAGCTATTGTTTGTCCAACTTAGGTCCATTGCTGGGTTACCAAGTGCAATATGGGGCCTCGCCTTTGTCTCTGAGTTGGTGATAGTCCTAGTGAGGTTCTATTGCGATGGTCAATCAATTCCTCATTGATGATTCTCATCATTTCTACAAGAGCGTCATAAGTAGTTGGGTTCCGATTCCGTACATCTCTCCAAAAGATAGTATTCATGTTGAGACCACCCCTTAGTGCCAATAAGGCCTCTCTATCAATTATTTGTTCTCAATAAGTCATCTCGTCAATGAACCGAGCCAAGTAACTTTTCAAGGCTTCACCCACTTGCTGCCTTATGTCTTAAGCCTTTGTATGGGGGTCTCTCCCTCCTTGCTGGATAAATATTGATTTAGGAAGGCCTTTTTAAGGTTAAGCCAGCTCCTGATGCTTCCTGCAGGTATGCGATTGTACCAGATTTCTGCTGCTCCTGTGAGAGTAAGGTGGAATGCCCTGTACTTTAATGTCAGTGAGGCTCCTTTGAGAGCCATGTGGGTTTTGTAGTTGTTGAGGTACTTGGTTGTGTCTCTCTTGCCTTCGTATTTGGGAATCTTTGGAGGTACAAAGTAGCTGAGGACATGCGCATTTCTTAACTCACGCGAGAATAACAAGCTGTCGTCATCATTATCTAGTTCAAATGATCTACATGGGCTGCTAGATTCCTCCTCTTCTACTTGATATCGGGGCGGTTGAGTGGTTCCCGTCAGGTTCTATAGGTTCGCGACGTCCCTCCTTTCTCGCCTATTCCTAAGCTAGCGAGCCTCTTGGGGCTCTTGCTACCCTTGCTGCCTTATGTTTGGAAGGAATCGCTGGGGCCTATTTCTAGGCCCAGATGTTCCGATCCGGTCAAGCACACTAGTAGACCTCCTTGGCTCCGGGTTTCGCGTATATTCGGGGGGAAGTTCCCTACCCCTTAGAGCGGGTCTCCGCCAAGATTCGTATGGACGTGATTTGAAGATATGTCTATGCCCACTTCCATTTCCAGGGGCTTGGTTCCCTAACATGTTAAGAAGAAATTCTGGTCTCTTCATCCTGTTGATAAGCTCATGGTGGGCGGTTGGTATCCGGCATGTCCCTGCATTTGCATGAGTAGTTGTTGCATGGCAGCATTCTGTTCAACTAAGTTTCTCATGTTCACTGTCATTTCTCCCACCTCTCTTGCTAGGTGTGTCGTTGTACCGCCTCACCTGTGAAGATGATGGGGTCTACACATGTTGACATTTATCTGGAGGACTTCTTCTTCAGAAGCCTCCTGTTGGTGGTTCCTGCCATGGGAACCCTCCTGCTTGTGGCTCCGGCTATGGGAGCCATAATTGCTAGAGCTCATTGCACTGGTGAGTTCTGAATTGATGATAAAGTTCAATGGGATACTTTTCTCCTTCGTTCTTTTTCAAGAACTTCAACCTTTCTTCAAGGTCATGTTTCTCTTGCTTCTTTTCGACTAGCTTCTACCATTAAGGTCGTAGTGGTTATGATGTGTGGTTTTCCACAGACGGGGTCAATCTGTTGACCTCAAAAAGTGTACCTATGAGCTGTTAACAGATCTCAGGGTCTCTCATGTCCGGTCCAGCCTTTCTTTCTGCACACTAGGACAAACCGTCAGTTGCACGTGGCCTTCTCCAAAGAAGGGGGAGTCAGCCGTGCGCACTTCGACGATCAAATCAGTTGGAGTGAAAATATATATGAGTGTGGGAAGGTTAAAACGTGAGCCTTCAAAATATATATAGGGGTCAGCTTTGAGGAGATAAATAGAACAGTAAAATATAGAGAGAATTACTAAGTAGTATTGAGAGTCCAATTTAGCATTCCCTTCAAATGGCACAATGTGTGAGCTTTTATGCTTAGTGAGGGTGAATAAGGACCGTTTGATGACCGGACACGTGGCCTCATCCTGACGATCGAGACTCTTGTCATAGACTTTAACGTATTTAATGTCCTGACTACTTATACCTTAACTCTGGCATGCGAAATTGGGATTGACCTGCGTGATTAACGCAGTCGCCATTGCAGTGTGTTGTCACATCAACCATTTGTCAGAAGATCTTTGTATGAGATCTTCAATAAAATAGTCATACTGCATACTGTTTACGCGATAAGAGTTCGGTACGGCACATAGGTTCGGACATAAGCGGTTCGCGCTAATGGTTCGGTCTCTCGGTTCGGGTCGTAATGCAGGATCATAGGTTCGGCCACGTGGCTTGTGAATTTCTGCCACGCGTTGTATGTTGTGGGCTGCCATGTGTCGTATGCTGGGCCCTTTTATGGCTGCCCATAACAAAACTGTTTCTGGCATATGGTGGCTATGGTATGGAAAAGGATTGTGTAATTGTTTGCAAGATTGCCTACCTACTTGACAAGCTCTTCGAGCAAAGTCTGCTGTCGAGTCTGGGCCTCCTTCATTTCTGTATTTTCATTTTTCAGCTGTGTAACCACTTCAGAAAGTTGTGAAAGACGGGTCCCTTCTGCCATGCAACCGACAAAGCTCTGATACCACTGTTACGGACTCTCAAATATAAATAAATAAAATCTGGTACTTCAAGGGACCAGTGCCTCCAAATATACGATAAAAGCCAAATGGAAATTCTGATGCTTCATTAATCAGATAACAGTGCTTTAAATACAACTCCAATAATAACTAACCAGCAAATAAATCTAGACCCACTACAACCACTTTTACCCACTACTGATTCCACTAACCCAATAATAGAACATGACAACCTAAGCTAAAGACTATGTAGCTTCAGTACCGTTTCCAAATGTAAAAATGGTCATCCTAGCACTTACTAAAGATTAAAATATCGTAAAAAAATACAAGAACAAATTTTCGTAAATATGGGCGGAAAATATCATTCATAAGCCCTTGGAAGGTGGATGGGGCATTAGTAAGGGCAAAAGACATTACTAAAAATTCATAGTGGCCTTGTTGGGTTTGGAAGGCTGTTAAAGAAACTTATTATTCAGATATTGTGTCTACCTCGTTAGAATTACTGCTTGAATGACGGTGGAGAAGCCAAATCAAGCGACGAAGATAGCGGTGAACCAAAATTTAAAACTTTGATGGTGGGTGTTTTGATCGAATTTTTGGGTTTTGATACGGGGCTTTTGGGTTTGTGGAGGTTTTGACTTTTGAGCGTATTAATTACGGGAGTAAAAATTTTAATTAATTTTAGGCTATTATTCTAATTTATTAGTATTGGAGGGTATTGAGCCTAATTACCTCTTTTAATAACCACTATATGTCCAAAAGTAACTAATGGACTTATAGATATTACACGCTGGGAACTCGGGCTTCTGAAGAGCCCATAGGTATTGAGTTTTTAGTTTCACTTTGATT
The DNA here is from genome assembly GCA_019395295.1 of Osmanthus fragrans. Classification (NCBI taxonomy): domain Eukaryota; kingdom Viridiplantae; phylum Streptophyta; class Magnoliopsida; order Lamiales; family Oleaceae; genus Osmanthus; species Osmanthus fragrans. The sequence continues at coordinate 13,832,867 of CM033346.1, read as the reverse complement.
ATGCTGCCAAATAATTAGATATATCCAGTGATTGAGCGTTTCATACCATGTATGACAAATTTATTCTATTATTGCCTCTCTCTCTCTCTCACACCTTAAGAGCATCTTCAAGGGACTCTCTATTTTTAAAGAGCAAAAAATCTAAAATACTCCAATAGCCTCTTTATTTTTAACATTTAATTTTCTCATTCCCAATATGTATTTATTATTATTTTTTCATTCTTTTATTTTTACCATTTTCCCTTCAATAATTATATCACTTTATTTAATTAAGTCAATAAATTGTGCGTTGAAAGTTTGAATATTTGAAACATTAAATTAGAGAGAGGTGGGTTTGGCTCTCCAAATTTGGAGAGTCAAACCCACTCTCTATTTTAAAATGTTAAATTAAAGAGTTTCTTGAAATAAAATTTTAAAAAATTGACTCTTTAAAATATAGAGTATTCCACTTTTAAAGAGTTTCTTGAAGATACTCTAAGGTAGTGATTTGAATTAGGACGTGTGGCCACACCAACTCTTTTTTCCCCATTATTATCATGATTTACTTGAGTGTATAATTGAGATGTTTGATACGGAATTCGCTTGTCATTTTTTTATAAATTTATTTATATTGAAACAAGCTATATGTTCTTAATTTATCATATTCCTTGTTGCATATGTAACTATAAATGCAGTGGTGGAGTCATCACCTGGCAAGCTCACGCGGCCGTTTATGCTGGTTTCGTCGGAATTTATAGTTGCCACTCGGAGCTCACAAGCCAGGGAGGAGGAAACTTGAATTGCAGAGGCAGAAAAGAAAGGGAAAAATTCATAATTAAGGTGTATAGTTTACACCAATTCAAAAATCAAATATATAGTTTAAAATTTCAAAAAGCAGGTTTTTATATAATTAATTAAATATAATAAAGTCACAATTATACAATTAATGGTCATAGATTTATAGTTAAGGTCACAAATTATTTATTGGTCATATATTATCAAGTTATTAAGTCACGGATTATTTCGAAAAAAAATTTATAGGTCACATATTATTTCGAGGTCATAAATTGTAGGTCACAGTTTATTTGTTGGTCACAATTTTTCAAATTAACTGATTTTTCAGTCACACATTATCAAATTTGTAGGTCACAAATGAGTCATTGGTCACAGTTTTTAGGTTACAATTGAGTGCTTGGTCACAAATTAATAAATAATTGGTCACATACGCCCGAAACTCCGAATCCCGACCCCAATAATTGGTCACAGTACCCCACCGTCAGAGCCACTGCATACCGGCAGACCCACCATCACCGCATCCACACACCCACTACCGCCACATCCTCCACTACCACCTCAACACTGGTCCCTAACCCCAGCACCACCACCTCTTCATCCCAACAATAATCACAACACGCAAATAATGATCACTCTCTTCATCTCAACTCCACTGCCACCACAACAGTCGCCACAGCTGCCACCACCGCGACCCACCACCAACACCGTCACTGTCATCATGCATTACCACAAAAAAACCACCAGATCTACCATTAATCGGCAACCACTGGCGATAACACGACTCTACCTGCACCCGTAACCGGCACCACCACCAACACAAAAACAGCAATAGATCCACCGTCGCTACCCCACCACACAACCAACCACTTACTATTGACGTCGCGTCGCCGGCACCACCACCTCTGTCGGATTGAATCAACAACAAGAAAAGTCCCAAAAAATTTGCGACAGTATTGCAAATCAGGCGGCCTTGTCAAAAAAATCGAATCCACCACCACCTCGCTGTGTCTCGCCTCGTCGGCACCACCACATCACCAACACCACCAGCTTTGCCTAACACCTCCATCATCGCACATGGGTCGAACCAATCAAAAACGAAAAAAGTCCCAACACATAAACAACAACAGATTCACCGTCGCTGCCCCACCACACAACCAACCACTTACCATTGACGTCGCGTCGTCAACACCACCACCATATCACACACCACCACCACCTCTGCCAGATCGAATCAAAAACAAGAAAGTCCCAAAAAAAATCGCGACGGTATTGGAGATTAGGCGACGACGTCAAAAAATTTGAATCCACCACCACCTCGTTGTGCCTGTCGTCGCTGGAAAAGATGGTGGGCTGGAGACGTCGTAGGGCACGGTGGTATAGAGAGAGAGATGTCGTAGAGGCGTTGGTTGAGAGAGAGAGAGAGAGAATAATGAATTTAGGGTTGATAAGATATAATTAATTCAATTTAATAATAATAAAATATTACCTGAGATTTGCTTAAAACTTCTTTGTACCTGATTTTTGTACTTGGTTCTTGAAACACTTAGTGTGGTGTAATTTCCTCGAAATGAAACTTGGAAGAAGCTGAAAGGAAAATGACACAGGTCTATGAATTGGGCCTTTTTTAATGTTTTGGGCCTCTTTTTTAGCCTCCTGTGTTATTAAAAAATTAGGTCCAAATTCATTTTCATCTAGTGGAGTTGTACCCATGGTAAAATAAAAAACCAATTATGTAATCCATTACCTACCATTCATGCTAACCAATTCGACAATTACATTTTCCAATTCCACGCAAACCCTTCCTCCCTTCTACTGCCCTGCGATTTCGATCTCAATACATGCGACTTGCTATTGCTGCTTCTGCTTCCGGCGAGTCGTCATTGACGCCAGCATCTACAATCTCAGTGACTGTAAGCCTCTCTCTCTCTCTCTCTCTCTCTCTCTCTCTCTGTTTTTGTTTTTTTTTTTTCTTTTAATTCATTTTTTGATTTATCATTTATGAGTTATGATTTATGTATTATGAGCTATAAATGTGATTTGTAAGAAAAAAAATTCCTACCTAGTTCCTATCTAAATTATTATTGGAGAATTTTGCAGATTATAAGTAATTTGAAATTTTTTTTTATTGATAAATTGGAACCAATTTTAATTGATTTTGTTAATATATTGCTGCCTATTTAATTAATTTTAATTGAAAAATGATTACTAGGGTTCCATTTTTAAAGATGTATGTGTTCTTTGTTTTTGAAACAATTTTAATTGAACTATAAATTGTGGCATTTTGCAGATTATTGAACAATTTTTTCAACCAAAGCGAAAGACCCTACCTAGTTCTTATAGATAAAGTGATGAATCTAGTCCCATCATTGCCTCTAGTCGAGTTCACGACCTTGTTATTATGGACGTTGACTATCGCCGGTCAACGGTCAACGTCCGCCCTAACTGAACTTATATCCTAAATTCGTCACTGTATAAATGGACAATGCTACATGTACCGAATTTGGATTACTGAATCCTTTACCTACACTCGCAATAGGGGATGAGGACCACATAATTGGATTTTTTTTTATTCACGTGGATCTCGCGCTCATGTGAGAGTAGGTAATAAATTCGGTACAAGTATCTTTATCCAACTAATAAATATTTTCTATAGATCAATTTATGATTAAAGAAATATCTAGCCCAACTTTTAGAATATCTAACTAATTTCACTATTTTCATTGAACTAAGCACTTTTAGTGTTTGCTTGGCTAAACTTTTAATTTTCTCATCCATACAATAAGTTTTCAATAATTCTTGTATATAACCTATGTTTGGGTAAACTTATAAATTACTTATAATCCCCCTATAATGCAGAACGATTAAGTTCCACGAAATGTGTGAATAGTAATTGTAAATGTGTTGTTAAACTTTGATTGAAAATTACAAGTATACCCAAACATAAACATAATTAAGACAATAAATTTATTTCATTTAGGATTTTTCAGTATGATACATTTTTAGTTTTGTCAACATAACGGATAACATCTATAAATTTTAGATTTTGTCTAGGTTTATACCACAAGTTTTTACAGGTCATGTGGATAACTAGATATAATAAAACAAGACAGTAAGAGAGCGGCTTCAAAATTAGATAACTTTGTTTAAATTGTTGAAAAAAGAAATAATTTATTTATTGACTAATATTATCGACTCCTTTTGAATTCAACTTTCAAAGAATACACATTTGAATAGCTTCAAGTTTAATCACAATTAAAAGTATAAATCAACGTAGATGTCCCCTCTTGCATTTGTTTATAATTTGTGTGTAATGTGGGCATATATTTATTGAAAAACATGGATGTTTCTACATTTCTCCTTCTAACAATCATCGATGTTTTTACTAATACTTTTTCGGGGTAACTCCACCCTGACCCCCATCATCTGTGTCGCCTCTGCAACATGGCACGATGTAGAGTTTGGTAAAGGAAAGAATAACCATAATGGCATATTATTGTTAAAGTCGTTTCACTAGAATGTGGTCGACAGTAGAAGAGTATTATAAAATTATAAAAATAGTAAGAAATTATTCTAATTTTATATTAGGGAATGGTTCGTTGAGAAGTATACATTATAAAAAAGGGTTTTGTTTTACATATTTTCTTGAATAAATATTTAATTATTTGGTTTTGTGAAGCGAATCTCAAACATTGCGGTGATGCGCACGTGTGGGCACGCATGCATCGACCGGCGACCGCACACCAAATAGTCGAGACACAGAATCTTCAACCCAAAGTGTCAAACACTTTGACCATTTTGGTCAGCTTAAATTTTCACTAGGATAAGATCCGTAATAAAATAAGGTTTTAGGCTTCCTTTTTTCTTATGCTTTTTTATTTTTTAATTGAAGAAAAAGTTCCTAAATTATAAAATGGAGCACACAAGTTTTAAACTCTATTTTAATTTTTTTTTTTTTTTAAAGTAAACTAAAAGTTACTTCTATCGTACATTCAAAATCAAACTTTAATTTCAACAGCATATTTTAAATTAGAACCATGATTCGTGTACAGATGAGAGGTTCACACAATCCCTCAAGAATACAAGCAACATGGGTTTTTTTTCTCACTATTTTATTCACGTGAGATCCACAACATGTGAATATTCTGTATTGTTTTTATGAAATCATTCTGTACAAATGGAAAGAACTATTAAAATTATTGCTCATTATCATTCACACATCTTGTGATCATCACCACTATTTCTCCTAAAAATTTACTAACAATCTTTCCCCAAATAGAGGCTAAGTTTCTAGTGATAAAACCCAATTTGACTATGAAAATTGTTTTTGTTTAATTAGAGAGTTAAAGCCTTGCCTTGAATACTATAACAAAGAGAAAGAATTGGGTCGATATTTAAATTGAATAGGAAAATTAAAGAAAAATCCTCATTCCCCATTAAGATTTAGTTAACAATTAAATAGGACAAAATCTTCATTGATGAAAAATTAAGACGAACCAAGCGGGTAGAGAATATTTCCCCATTTTGACAATGTAATTGTCTAATTCATTCAAATTCAAGTAATTCGTTAGTTTCGAACACGGTCATCGACATGACGGCTTGCTATCATAAGACTCCACGACGTCGTTATAACATCTATAGTTGAATTTCATAAAACCCACGTGACCAAAAATACTTTATTCAATTAGTTATCTCATTTCAGAAACTTCCCAGAAACTCATATTCTTGACCAAATGCGAAAGCTTTGAATTACACGTAAAGTGCAAAGATTTCACTATATAGTTCATGAACCTTTGTCAAATGTTCTGTATCTCTGTCTCTGTCGATCCTGAAAAAAAAGTTGTTAATAAGCTTCGATATTTGTAAGAACACGAGCTATGATCTACGAAAATGGAGATTATGAAGCAGACCTTGAGCTTCTTGAATCAATACAAAGACACTTTCTTGATGACTCTCAAACTCTGATTAGATTCTCCGCTGAAAATTATTCAGATGACATGTTTCTATTTGGTGTAGGCAACGATGCTTCAAGTGTGGAGCGGCTGCCGTCTGTCTCCACCGCTTCTACGGCGGCACCAACAGAAAGGCTGGGGGAGATGACAGTTGTGAGGGTGGAGCCGTCGATGGAGGTCCCTAGGGTGAAGAATTATAGAGGTGTTAGGCGGCGGCCGTGGGGAAAATTTGCGGCGGAGATAAGGGACCCGTCGAAAAATGGGTCACGAGTATGGTTAGGGACGTATGAGACAGCGGAGGATGCTGCATTGGCCTACGATAGGGCGGCTTATCGTATTCGGGGCTCGCGTGCATTGCTGAATTTTCCGCACAGGATAAATTCCGGTGAACCGGAGCCCGTCCGCATTACAACGAAGAGGACTTCAATGTCGCCGGATCGGATTTCGTATTCGGGAGCATTGGAAAATGGGGCCCCTAAAAAACGGAAGAAGGTGGCAGAGGCACCGGTGGTGCAAAATGGGTGCTGAGTATATAGCTCTTTCTAGTGTCTTGTTTGGCTGATTTTCTAATTGTATTCTTTCTTTCAATCACTGTCATATTCTCTTCATCTCTTAAGAAAAGGAGATCTGTATCTTTTGTATTGATACTACTTGCAAAATTTCATGTCGATCGAAAATGAAATTTGTAAAGTATAAGGGCTTGACTAAAGTTCAAAAAAAATATTCGATTTGCCTGCAACTCATATTTCAAGATTGACATTTTCAGACGAATCAGTATCAATACATATTCATATGTTAGAATTCGGGTGTGACCGTAATTCATTGTTTAAGTAATTGAAGAGTTCTACTTGAATCGCACATCTAGATGAATTCAATTGTGGAATGTTTTTGGGATCCTATTTGAAATATATTTGACAAATTATAGTTGAAGTTTTATTTGAAAACCCTATTTGGAGTTGGAGTTTGTATTGGACTTAAAGAGATCAAGATAAGAAAATTTTTGGACATTCTATTTCATCTACAACTATATTTCTAGTGCTTGGATTGTTCCTTATATATATTTGATTATTCTCTACAATTTAGTATGAGAGTAATTTAATCTTAGAGATTACTAGAACTTTAGATTCATTGTCAGAAACACAATTTGTATATTTCTTCATTATTATTGATTCAATAAAATTTCTTAATTCCTATGCCATATTTTCTTGTCTTTTATTATTCTTTTTCATGCGATCAAATACTTCATATTTTGTCATACAACTTCAATCAGAATCACAACAAACTGGTATCAAAATAATTTCGACATCTCGTTTGTTCGATAACACATAGCTTCTATTTGCAAATCAATAAGAAATCCTTAAGCTACTTCTAAAAGGTTACATTGTTACCACAGTATCTCTAGATGCACTGTTGATGTCTAGAGATATAGCCCCTGTTTGGTAAAGATTTTAATTTAAGTTAAAGTCAATAATTAATTTTAACTACACATTTCATCAATTGTTATCAAAATCTACTAAAAATATGTTTAATCCCCACCAAACATGGGCATAGTAAAAGAAATTTATTCTAGAGCAAATCTTTGCTAGTAATCCGTACTAGATAGGATTAATGATGTATGTTTCACATCTAGAAAGCCTTCTCCCACAAAAATGATGTTATTGACTTGGATGAATCCATTGCTCTAGTTTAAGCTGCTTCAAAGGAGGCCCAAGCCTTCTAAGAACCACGCCATTTTCCTCTACTTCCCATTGCGTTGGGATACTGTTGGAAATTTGTCGTCTCACACTGAACCTTTCTGGTTGTCTTAGCATACTCATTCCGTTTCAACGACAATGTTACTTCATTTCTCAAAGACTCGGATTGGATTCTATGCAGCCTTTCTGTATTCTCTCTATTCACTTCTCTGCTACTGCCCTTTCTCGTTGAAATGAAACCATTTTCTGCTCACTCGGTTCCCTCAATACCTTCTTTCAGCCAGAGTTTTCTTTGAAGTATAGTCAAACTCAAGGTGTATTTAGGTTGCAAACTTACCTATCTACTTGAAGGCATTTCTCTTGCGGGCTAATCTCAGCATAATCCTTCCTCCCATTCAACTTGTGAAGGGATTTTCCATAGTGATTTCTTCGTGTCAAAACTTTGGCAATCCCAGTTTCCTCTATAATCTCTACCGTCTTTAGATTTTCTACTTTCTTCCATATAACATTGATCATTCATGACTCTACTGACTCTTAGCCTCCCAGCAACTTCATGGCTATAGATTATAACTTGTCTAAAAATTTTGGACTCAAAATGTTCCCTCATCTCCTACTCATCAATCGTGACTATCCAGGGTCCATTAGGTAAAAATGAAAGTATGTCAACAGAGAATCACAAATCCCTATTCACTAAATAATAATGTTTTCTAAGATCGCTGTTTTAGTTCTGATAACAGAATAAGAATTTGCCTCGACATACTTAAAATCTTGAAAATTTATAGCAGAAATACATAATTATTTGAACAATCAACAGCTTATTATTGCTTAGCAAAGAAGAGAAACCGAGTAACATAAACGTAATTACACAAAGAGGAAGAGAGACGAGAAAGGACGAAGAATCCCTCCCTGATGGGCTGATGGTCATGCTCTTCATCTTTTACCGAGCTTTGCATTTAACAATCACAGCTGATATTCTTCTCTCATTTAACTAATCACTTGATTTTCCATCTTCAGTGAAATCCATAGTTTTATCTTCTATTCAGCTGTTGCCTATTTGAGCCACGTATAAGTTTCCATTTGTTGGAAATAACACCTTCGAGTAGGAGAATGAACAAACCGAAATAGCAACAAGAAATCAAGAACAAGAACTTCGATGCAAAGGCTCAAACGCGTGATCGCTGTCCTCAAACAATATTTGCCCCTTCTCCGGTAAATTTGAGATGCTTCAAGGTTTTCCGGCAAATGGTTTGAAGGATTGATCAAGCCTTGTAGTAGAAATATAAAGCACAAATAATTTCTACCAAAAACTTGAGAAACACAATAAAAAATGGAAGAATATGAGTAAGAAAATAGTTTGATCTTCTATATGGAGATTGTAATGATTTCCAAGTGTTTCTTCATTGAACAAAACCCCACTATATATAGGTCTAGTTCATATTCACGAAGTGGTGCCAAAAACCAAGTGAAAAGCCTCCAAAAATGACTTTCCAACGGCTAAAAACCGTCCAACGGTCACAGTTTTCGGTCGACCGGTCGGTCGACCGAACCTCCATTTCGGTCGACCGAAAGGTCCACCGAAACTTCCTGCAACTTCTTGGTTGAAATCCTGCAGAGTTTCGGTCGACCGCAGTCCAGTTCGGTCGACCGAAATTGTCAGCAATTTTCCACTTCTCCTTTTGTTGGTTTTGAACAACCAATTTCTCAACAATCCCCCACTTGTTCAAAATTAACAAGTTTCATATTCAACATGAACGATACTCATGCCTAAGGATTAGATATCTTTCGATTTGAATCTAACCATAGTGTAATTCTAACAAAGTAAAGTCGGAATCAAAGGTAGCTTGAAGCTTTGAACCAGTTATTCCATGTGACGATACCGGTAAGAACACACACACGAGCACCATGTGTTCTCAAGTTCCTCAAACTCGCTTAGCGCTTTTATGGCCTTGCGCTCATCCTTTTCGACAAACTTTTAAGAGAGTAACTCTAGCTCTCTATTGAGGCGGCACCACCTCGAAGTTCATCTAGGTGAAATTCTTCCAGCATCTTTGTTACTTTTAGAGATGCTTGTGCTCTTAGTACTGAACTTCATTAAGAGCTTGAAGCTCAACCCTCACTTCAGTAACAACCAGCATTATTTAACTAGGATAGGGTTATCGCGGATTTGAATAATGCTGAACCTATCCACATATCGAATGACTTGTTGTTACCCTTTGAACCCGTGAATTACCTTTTGAGTAATGACATGTAGGGTTGCTGTCATTGGTGAATCTTTCTATTTTAAGAGTTTCAACCCCATCCTACTCGATGTAGATGTTACTAAATCTCGATTTAGAGGTTTAGTTAGAGGATCCGCTAGATTCTCGATAGACTTAACATAATTTAGGGAAATTATTCCATCTTTGATTAATTTCCTTATGTAGTCATGTCTTAGATTCATATGTCTAGACTTTCCGTTGTATACCTCATTGTATGCTTTTGCTAACGTGGCTTGACTATCACACAAGATAGATATTGAAGATGTATTCTTCGGTCCCAAAGGTATCTCATAAAAGAGATCCTTAAGCCACTCAACTTCTTTTCCGGTATCCGATAATGCTACGAATTCAGATTCCATGGTCGAGTGCGTTATACATGTCTGTTTCTTTGATTTCCAAGAAACAGCTCCTCCTCCAAGAGTGAACACCCAACCGGAAGTGGATTTATTCTCACCCGTGCTAGATAGCTCCATATAAACCTCCTCATCGAGATCCCCATTTAAGAATGCCGTCTTGACATCCATTTGGTGAACATGCAAGTCATGTATTGAAGCTAGTGAGAATAATATCCTTATCGATGTTATTCTAGCTACCGGTGCATATGTATCAAAATAATCTATTCCTTCTCTTTGTCGATATCCTTTAGCTACTAATCTAGCTTTAAAGGTATTTAGAGAACCATCAACATTGTATTTTCTCCTGAATACCCATTTACATCCAATAGGTTTGGATCCTGGTGGTAAATCGACAAGCTCCCAAGTATTATTTGACATTATTGAATCCATTTCATCTTTGATTGCATCTTTCCAAAACATGCTATCACGAGAAGTCATAGCTTCTCTATAAGTTTTAGGATCGGTTTCCACATGTAGAACAAATGGAATTGTTCTTACGACATTCAATTCATTTCCTTCTACTAAGTAAAAGGAAATGCGTTGAGAATCAATTTCATCCGGTCCTAAAGACTTCTCAATTCGAGTTTTTTTGCTTCTTCGTGGCTCACTTGACTTATCAACACCTTTAGAAGATGTTTCATCTTGTGTTCCACTTGAGCTAGGGATATCTAAGAGATTTTCCCTCAATTCATTATCCGAAGATAACGAATCCTCAAAGAACTCTACATCACTTGATTCAATAATCACATTGGTCTCCAAGTTTAATAATCTATATGATTTGCTATTGCTACCATATCCAACAAAGGCACATTTAATGCCTCTTGGACCCAACTTGGTCCTATTAGGATTTGTGTTCTTACAATAAGCAAGACACCCCCACACTTTGAAGTATCCAATGTTAGGTTTTCTTCCTTTCCAAGATTCATAAGGAGAAACCTTAGTTTGTTTAGAAGGAATTCTATTTAATATCCTACATGCACTTAACAAGGCCTCACCCCATAAGTTTAATGGCAACTTAGCATAGGTAAGCATTGCATTTATCATTTCAACTAAAGTTCTATTTTTTCTTTCAGCTAAACCATTTTGTTCCGGTGTTCTAGGTGCCGAACATTGGTGAATTATGCCATGTTGTTCACAAAATATGTTGAAATCACTAGAAAAGTATTCACCACCTCTATCACTTCTTAAGGTTTTTATTTTCTTATTTAAGTGATTTTCAACCTCACTTTTATAAATTTTAAACATATCAAATGCTTCACTTTTATGTTTCATTAAGTAAACATATGTGTATCTAGTGCAATCATCAATAAAGGTAATAAAATACCTATTTCCACCTCTAGTTAACATGCCATTTAATTCACAAATATCCGTATGAATTAACTCTAAGATACTAGATGTTCTTTTTACACTTTGATAAGGCTTTTTAACCATCTTTGCTTCTACACAAGTTTTGCATTTAAAGACATCATTTTCATCATATAAAATTAAGTCACATTTCATCATACGTTTCATAGTACTTTTTCCAATATGTCCTAATCTAGCATGCCATAATGAAAATAAATCAACAATATAAACAAAGTTATTTTTATTATCATTCAAATTGTCAACAGTACATAATTTGACCATTCCTTCACTAGAATAGCCTTTTCCAACAAATTTCTCATTTAGGGATAATACAAGTTTTCCGGATTCAAATACACTTTTGATACCCGATTTTCCTAAGAGATTTCCACTAACCAAGTTTCTAGTCATGTCGGGAACATGTAGTACATTGGTCAAGGTAATGGTCTTGCCGGAAGTGAAGATGATATCCACACTTCCCTTTCCAATCACTTTAGATCGAACCTCATTACCCATTTGAATCTCTTGGTCTCCATCAACTTCATGATAAGTCTTGAAAGAAGATTTGTCATATGATACATGTATTGTAGCACAAGTATCATACCACCATCCGGGAACTTTTCCCTTGATTGCATTGATTTCACAAATGGTGGCCACAATTTTATCCTCTTTGATGGAATTCACTTTGCCCTCGAAGTTGTTTTGTTTTCGGTGTCTACAATCCTTTGCATAGTGACCAGATTTGCCACACACAAAACAACCTCCTTTTGTCTTCTTCTTGAACTTGTTGAAGTTCGTTGAAGGCTTCCTTTTGTTGGACTTTGTTGGCGGTTCAGTTTTCTCAATTGCATTTGCTTTGGAAGTGCCTTCATAAGAGTTTTCACTCTTATCACGCATTCTTGACTCTTCTTCAATACGCAAATGTTTTTGCAATTGTTTCCAAGGAGTGATCCTCGGAACTATGCATAATTTTCTTCCGGTATCCTTTCCAAGTACCAGGGAGTTTTGCAATAATTGCCCCCACTTGAAAGGTCTCCGGGATTTCAATCTTCACCGCTTTCAACTTGTTGACTAGCACTTGCAATTCATGAATTTGGGGAAGCAAGGGGATATTCTCAAGAAATTTAAAATCGAAGTACTTAGAAATTAAAAATTTCTTGGTACCTTCTTCCTCCGCTTTGTACTTACTTTCCAATGCATCCCATATTTCTTTTGGCGACGTTGTGTTGGTGTAGAGATCATACAATCGATCCGACAAAGAGTTGAGAATATGGCCACGGCATATTAATTCATCCTCTTCAGGCTTCTTTCTATTCACCCTTGATTCATCGGTGTCTTTGTCGGATGGTTCGGGTAGATCTTCCAAATTCGGATCAAGCACATAAAAAATCTTCAATGCCGTAAGTAGGAATTTCAGTTTGTCTTGCCACCTTGTGAAGTTCGTGCCATCAAAACGATCCAACCGTACCAAGTCTTGATTCATCAACTTTATTGTAGCCATAGTTGTTTCACTCTCCATTGCAAGAATATTGTTTGAGATTGTTGGAAATAACACCTTCGAGTAGGAGAATGAACAAACCGAAATAGCAACAAGAAATCAAGAACAAGAACTTCGATGCAAAGGCTCAAACGCGTGATCGCTGTCCTCAAACAATATTTGCCCCTTCTCCGGTAAATTTGAGATGCTTCAAGGTTTTCCGGCAAATGGTTTGAAGGATTGATCAAGCCTTGTAGTAGAAATATAAAGCACAAATAATTTCTACCAAAAACTTGAGAAACACAATAAAAAATGGAAGAATATGAGTAAGAAAATAGTTTGATCTTCTATATGGAGATTGTAATGATTTCCAAGTGTTTCTTCATTGAACAAAACCCCACTATATATAGGCCTAGTTCATATTCACGAAGTGGTGCCAAAAATCAAGTGAAAAGCCTCCAAAAATGACTTTTCAACGGCTAAAAACCGTCCAACGGTCACAGTTTTCGGTCGACCGGTTGTCCAACGGTCACAGTTTTCGGTCGACCGGTCGGTCGACCGAACCTCCATTTCGGTCGACCGAAAGGTCCACCGAAACTTCCTGCAACTTCTTGGTTGAAATCCTGCAGAGTTTCGGTCGACCGCAGTCCAGTTCGGTCGACCGAAATTGTCAGCAATTTTCCACTTCTCCTTTTGTTGGTTTTGAACAACCAATTTCTCAACACCATTAACTTCCCATTCTTCATAATCAGAAACCATAAAATTTGTATCATTCATCCGTGGCAATTCGTACACAGCTCGAGAACCAATTCTTAATGTCCGGAGGCTCTGCACGAACCAACATAGGGACGCATACGAATCATCAATCTATTGATGCCGATCATGTTATTTTCAGTTGGACAGAATGGTGAAAAGAATCGACTTGGAACCTCATAGGCCATTTCAAATCAAATCACTAATCCACGGCAATGTTTCAAATTCTAATTTCATATTTCCTACGTGTTTTTTGGCCATGTTGGGCACTTCAACAGATTGTAAATGTCACGAGAGGATAATATACCTGAAGAAAATGCTAGTGTATTTGAAAATCCCGAAACCTACCAAAAAAAAAAGAAAAAAGAAAATTGTAGACAGATATAAGATCAATTATACTACACAAACAGGCTCAAGGACAAGTTACAAAATGGGGACATGTGTCGAAACATCATTGGACAGTTTGAAAAAAAAACAAACAAACATCCAAACATGTGCTACCAAGTCAGTCTGTCCATTTTTGGCATATCTTTGAACCTGTTCAAGCATCATTATTCATATAAGATTAGGGACAACGAAACATTTCACTGTTAAGCAAACACAGTTACCATGCTCTACAGTTGCGAATTTAATAAACTTAGAGTTTATGTTGTAACGTTTTTCATGATTGAAAGAAAATTTAGAACTCATCGTTTGGTCTTTCACTATCGATGGTTGTTTGGTATTCTTGTATCGATTTTATTCAGTTGGATCACTATGATACCAACTAAGTTTATTCAACAACAAATCTAAACTCCACCAAGAATGACACATTAAGAAAACTGGATAAAAGGAGAAGAGTTGAAATATGAAGAATGCTTTTGGACCTTTGGTAATAAAATATTATTGGATAATTACTTACCATTTCTTTACAAATTTATCAAAGACAGGAGGTATATATAACTCTGTCAAGAGGGACTAAACAAACAACTAAACAAGGACATAGCATCGCTTTCAAGATTCAAGTATAAGGTCTATGCCTTACTTGTGTACAATCTTTTAACGTTCGATCTTTGTTCATTGACCAACCTCAATAAACTTCTCTTCGCATTTGCTCTAAATGGACAGTTAGATGCTAAAAACCCATCTACTAAGTGTAGGTACGCCTCTAAATCGTGACAACATGCTACATCGGCATTTGACTTCAAGTATGGAGACATTCTAGTATCAACTCTTAGTTCACTCCCAACATGTACATATGCCCATGGCATGGTATTATCTAGCACATTAAGAAACTTTGCAACTCTAGAGTCCTCAACCTTTTTGTCAATCTCTTCGCTCACAAACATACCAGGAACTCTAGTGATCACATCTTGAGAATTCACTACTCGTAATACCTTCACGTGTCTTGAACTAATAATATTTGCAAAACCCCGGTTGCCAACTCGAGGACCTCCAAAAGAGAAAATAGCCACGGGCGGCATAGTTTGTGTGCACCTACTTAGTTCATTCCCAACGAGCAATGCTAAGGCAGCACCGAGGCTGTGCCCGGTTATCGTTATGCTTAAAGTCTCGCCTTTGTACTTTTCAATTAATCTTTGAACTTCTTCGACTACTGATTCGGCTAGGCTTGGCACGTTTGCTCCTGGGGTCTTGAATAGGTCCAAGAATCCACATTCAACTTTAGGCTGTACACATGCTGGGTCACTTTCTTTCTCAATTGGAATTAATAAACTTTTACAATTTTCTGCCCATTCAAGACACGTGGCAGTGCCACGTAGGGCTATTATGATATCTCTTCGCCCCATTCGTTGAATCTCTCTCTTGTCTTCACATACTGCGATGTACCCAATCCAACTCGTTCGTTGGGTCATCCACCCAAGATCGGGTGCCACATCATCCACCCACTTTGGAAACCCAATTGATGAAGTGGCATAGAGGCTCTTTGTCACTCTATATGACCTATCAGGCAGTGCCACGTGTCGTCCTAGTGTAACTTCATCTGTCAAGGTGACAGGATTTGAGTAAAAACAATGGTAAGCCGCCTGGATGAACTCGCCATAACGGACCAACTCTCGCCGGAGATTCTCGTCGAGTGGATCAAGGAGGCCAGACCAATCATCCCTACCGTGGTACTTCAGCCAGCGGCTGCCGAGATTAGTCCTAGGAGAATATTCCGGTGACTTGGATAAAAGCCTTTGTAGCCTATTCAAATGCCGCGGTGACATTTCCTCTGCAGCCTTCATTTCCGGCCACACACGACTCAATTTCATCCTGTCCATGAGACCTTTTGCTTTGTCTCCCAATGACCAGTTGTTGGATCCTTTTTGAATCGGTTCTAAATCAGAATGCTTGGATTGGAGTATTGACTTGACATTCTGTGATTGAACTGGACGTCTCATAAATGAGTTCGACCGCAAACCGCCGCACCTGAAGCTCGAACGTCCGGCGGTGGCGGCCAAACTGTGAAGATTATGTGCCGATAATGTTGAGCCAATCTGCATTAAGTGTAAAATTAATTGGAATAGATATCAGATATGGGGTCCAATGCATTAATGGAGGCTTTATATAGTGGCAGTTTATAATGGCATATTGGGTAATTGTGGCAATTTAAAAGTGACATGAAATTGACCCATTCTTAGTTCTTCCCCCTGAATTGGAGATTGCTGGAAAAGTCAGCTTACACGTCCATTTGACCCAAATGCACCATTTTTTTTTTATTTGCCAATTCAAAGGCTTGTGTCACATTCCGTGTCTTCGACCAACCAATTTATGAGACATTTAGGACTACAAGATATTTGTTAAGGGTTTTGTAGACTTATCCTATGTTAATATTCTTAGCAAGATGTTGGAATTAATTAATAATCTCTGAATAAGGAATTGTTATTTTCTTTGTAGTCAAATAGTTATATTATAAGGTGTTTGTCGCCTATTTTAATTTATAATCATAGTCGAACAAATTTAGCTTTTATTTTTACACTATATGAGATCTACAAGTATTATCAAATTTTTCTATCATTCATTTTTATTCATTTATAATTTAAATCGATTATAATCATTTTTCAAACAAGCATTTACCTGGATCAATCACATCAAAACTTTAGGGGACGTTCTCTTCGTATTTCGGTTTTGTGTTTTGAGTTTTGAATTTGTTTTGTGTTTTGTGTTTTGGGTGTCTATTTTGAGATTGTTAAAAATTCGTTCTTTTTGTCGTTTTGAAAAAATATTTCACAACCTGTATTTTTTGAGTTTTGACAGATTTGTGAAGAAAACAGTCAAAACGTAAAAAAGTTGTGTTATGTTTTCTTCACAAAATTTTCAACTGTTTTCAAAAACTTGTTTTCGAAAATGAAAAAGAGAACGCGTTTTCAATATTTTGAAAAATCGAAAATAGAAAACGGTCCGAAAACAACAAAGAGAACGCCCCCTTAGTATTTTAAGACCTTAACATATATATATGCATCGCATTGATGGACATTTTTTTCTAGTTAGTGTGTAAAAATGTGTCATTGCTAGATATTGTTTGTAATGAAGTGAGTTTCTAAGTGTATTGTTATGCAAGTTTTTTTTTTTTTTTTTTTTTTAAAGTAGTTAATTCGAGCCACTATTTCTCCTCAGATTTATTGTATTATTCTATATAAGATTCAACATCCAATGATATGAGTCGGGGCCTTCTAGTTGTTGCGACTGTATGGATCTAAACTCGAGTAGGTTATAGGTATGATTTTGGGTTAATCACGTCAATAGCAATTGAAATTTTAAGTAATTACAACAATGGTAATTGAAGTTTTCTTTGCAGTATAGTAATTCAAGACCACGTTAAATGCCAATTTTTCACAAGACCACGTTATTTATTAGACAAAGTTAGCAAAATTGGGGAGTTAGGAATTGTGGACTAAGCACGTTCAAATGAGAAAATAAGACTTTGGTTTTGTTCAATTTATGGGCTTAAAGTAAACCCAAAAAATTAATTTTTAATGAATTGATATAATATATAATGCATTTTGGTGACATGTTGACAGTTGACACTTAGTCCATGTTTGATTTCCATTATTTCAAACTCATTTTTTAAAAAATTCATTTTCAGTCACGCAAAAAATATTTTGCACGTATATCCAAATTTTTTCTACTTTTTAACCACATATTTTTCAAAAATTTGTTATTACAAAACTCTTAATAATGGGCATCATATACGGGCTTAATAATGTCACGTGCGATTTAATGTTAGATGGTGTTTGATGATGATTAAAATCAGATTTTTAGTCAATTGTGATAGAAATTTTTGAAATGTGTGGTTAAAAAGTTGTGGAATCCAAAAAAGATATGATTGATATTTATTGTTTGACTTTGACTTTGACTTAAATTAAAATTATATTTTAATCTAAAAAAACAGACTCTTAATTTTTGTGACCAAATGTTCATTAATGTAACAGTTGGAATTTGATTGACAATTATAAATAAATGTGCAATTAACCCTTTGAACTCAACAACTATAATCGTAGACAGGCTTCCATCGGGTCAGTACCGGGGCTTTAATTTCAATAAATTTCGCCATGACAGGTTGATGGATCTCGTGGTGCCGTGGTACTTTTTGAATAAATCAAAACTTCCTGTCCAATATTTTACACCTACATCGAGAAAATAACGCGTCGTTTTTTTACTAATGAAGCTTCAATGGAACACTTTTAATTCAACTTCCAAATTCAATTTATTTCAACTCTTGACATATTAAGTCCTTATCTTTGACTCAATCAACTGAAGACACAAAATTATCTATTTGATTACTTGTTTCATTAAAGAAGCTCCTAGGTCTAATTATGAGCTAGAAGAATTAAGGCATGTTTGATCAATTCGGATTTTTCATGAAAAATGAAATTGAAATTTCATTTTCCAACTTTTTGTTGTTTGATGCACTTTTTTTCTTGGTAATTGCCCCCCCACCCGCAGCGTACCCTATTTCCTCATTTTCCTGGAATTTGTTTTCCCACCAATTTGGTGGGGGAAATGGTTTTCCACCTTTTTTTTTTTTTTTTTTTTTTTGTGCAATTGGAACAAATTCTAGCCCCAATTGTAAAAAAAAAATAATAAAAAAAAATAAAAATAAAAAATTATCTATTTAATTGATAATTTTTATGGAAAAAAACCAAAAAAATACCAAAAGATTCAAATTTTCTAATTTTTCGGGTGAAAAATTATACTAATCAAACACAATTAATTGACAATTTCAGGTAAAATAATTTCTAGGCAATTCAATTTCCTGTAATTCGTTTTCTTTCCACCCAAATTCCATCTTGCAATCAAAAGGACTCTAAACTCTAAGTCGACAAGTTCAATATTTTTGTCTCATCAATTGACCATAATTAGTACCAGGTCTAAACGTCTATTTTACCCATCAAATTATAGCTGTTCCATACTTATGTAAAATTTTAAGTGAAGCAATAATCTATATATGTAATCAGATAAAATATGATATTCAATAAATCCTTATTAATCATCAAGAAACACGAATTCTTAAGAAGATAATTTCTCGTAAGAGTTATGAATTCCATCTTATAATATGTACTCCCATTATTTAGAAGCACTAGCACAAAAATATTGAGCATATTATGCTCCCGTTCGGCTCAACAAAACAAGTTAATTAAAATTTAAGCTAAAGTCAATATTTAATTTTAATTATAAATTTCACGATAATCACAACTTTTTAATTACACATTTTATCATTTTTTAATCAAAATCTAATAAAAATCATATCGTCGTCTGAATCAAACAGTGCTATAATTTTGCTCACCAGTATCTCCATAGAATAAGTCATGAATGAGGATTCATTAAATAATGGTCCTGACATTGATAAACATTTTTCATAGCAAATTTGGCTAATCAAACAGCCAAAAGTATAAACTAGAAAAATATTTTCCTAGTTCTATGGCAAATTTCTCGTATCAAACGGATCCTAAAATATTTTCTTTCCACCCATTTTTCACCTTTGCAATCAAACACACCCTAAACTCTAAGACGACAAGTTCAATATTTTTGTCTCATCAATTGACCATAATTAGTACTAGGTCTAAACGTCTATTTTACTCATCTAATTATAACTTTTCCATAGTTATGTAAAATTTTAAGTGAAGAAATAATCTATATATGTAATCAGATAAAATATGATATTCAATAAATCCTTATTAATCATCAAGAAACACGAATTCTTAAGAAGATAATTTCTCGTAAGAGTTATGAATTCCATCTTATAATATGTACTCCCATTATTTAGAAGCACTAGCACAAAAATATTGCGCATATTATGCTCCCGTTCGGCTCAACAAAACAAGTTAATTAAAATTTAAGCTAAAGTCAATATTTAATTTTAACTATAAATTTCACGATAATCACAACTTTTTAATTACACATTTTATCATTTTTTAATCAAAATCTAATAAAAATCATATCGTCGTCTGAATCAAACAGTGCTATAATTTTGCTCACCAGTATCTCCATAGAATAAGTCATGAATGAGGATTCATTAAATAATGGTCCTGACATTGATAAACATTTTTCATAGCAAATTTGGCTAATCAAACAGCCAAAAGTAGAAACTAGAAAAATATTTTCCTAGTTCTATAGCAAATTCCTCGTATTAAACGGATCCTAAAATATTTTCTTTCCACCCATTTTTCACCTTTACAATCAAACACACCCTAAACTCTAAGACGACAAGTTCAATATTTTTGTCTCATCAATTGACCATAATTAGTACTAGGTCTAAACGTCTATTTTACTCATCTAATTATAACTTTTCCATAGTTATGTAAAATTTTAAGTGAAGAAATAATCTATATATGTAATCAGATAAAATATGATATTCAATAAATCTTTATTAATCATCAAGAAACACGAATTCTTAAGGAGATAAATTCCCGTAAGAGTTATGAATTCCATCTTATAATATGTACTCCCATTATTTAGAAAGCATTAACATGAAAATATTGAGCATATTATGCTCCCGTTCGGCTCAACAAAACAAGTTAATTAAAATTTAAGTTAAAGTCAATATTTAATTTTAACTATAAATTTCACGACAATCACAATTTTTTAATTACACATTTTATCATTTTTTTAATCAAAATCTAATAAAAATCATATTGTCGGAAACAGTGCTATAATTTTGCTCACCAGTATCTCCAATTCTCCATAGAATAAGTCATGAATGAGGATTCATTAAATAATGGTCCTGACATTGAATCTATATTTGCGGCCCCATTGTTGAATTTTCCTAGAATAGGGTTCAAACATGGGCTAAAGTTTTACGCATTTCCATCAATTTTTTTTTTTTTTTTTTTATACCCAAGTTTCTCAATTTACGTTAGACTATATTCTGGACCACCAGTCACCGGCCCCTCAGTAACTGGCGGAAGTAAATCACGGATTATGCCCAAGTTGACCAGGGTTCATGCACCATTTATACTCCTGACCCCAAAGGAGCTCTTTCATAATTATTACATCACCAAACTGTTCCAACCAATAATGGTTATTACAACACTCAACTGCTCCAACCAAGAATCAAACTCCCCATGCTGATGTAGCATTCCCATCAATTTCATTATATCCAATGTTGCAATCTCTTTCGAGTTTTTGTCAATACTATTTAATAAACAATGAAAAATAAGCTATTACTATTTTCTTTGACTTTAGAGCATCACCTACCATTATTATGATCAGGGGCGGATCCAGCCCAACCCGATCCTTCAGCTCAAATACTAATAAAAAAAATTTGTGTAATTTTTTTTTTTTTTTTTTTTTTTTTTTATATTAACCCATGCTAACATTTTTTTTTCCCTGGATCCGCCTCTAACTACGATACTAGATATACTTTTCTCAACACATTATTCCTCGTCATGCCACTATCGCCACTTCACGTCCCCCAATCAATTGGCTACCTCCAAAAACCCCAACTCCAAGCCTACAGTTCCCTCCTAAAGTGTGAAGCTTCTTCATTGAAATTCATGGAATAAGGACACCAAGGCTTTTAGAGTCTCATCATTAATTAATCAAATGGTGCAACTCATATTGGCGGCTCAATCCTCAACTATTGAATTTCTTTGCAAATTATACATTATACACACATACCTGCACATGCATTCCCAAGTGGCGTTGGAAACGTGGAGTGGGGCTGTGAAGGGGTTGGGATAGGTGAAAGTGTATCGGGACCAACTCCTGAGTCTTTTATTGTCTTCTTTTGATTTTTTAATTTACATACTCATTTTTAAGAATAATGCTATGTAATTTCACTGGAATTACAACCCCAATCTAGATGACACCAAATGATAGATTGAATGAAAGGTGAAAATAAATGACTTATTTAATTTCACTTATCATTTAATGACATATTAGGACCACCTAAATTGAGATTATAATCCCAGTGGGCGAGTACTCCATTTTTAATCATAAACTCGTGCACATAAATTAAAAAAAAAAAAAAATCATACTTTTTAATTATACATTTTTCAAAAATTTACTTCCCCCACCTCCTCCGTCCAAAATAATGATCATCAAATATAGGCAATTCTTTCAGCCTTTCTTCGAACTACTTTTAGCCCATGTTTGAGCCTCATTATTTACAAAAAAAAAAATACATTTTCTAAAAAGTAATTTGACATCATTTTAACCACACTTTTTTTAATAAAATAATATTACATGTAAATTTAAACTTTTTTATTTATTTTTTAATTACATATTTTTCATCAATACAATATTCAAAAATATATTCTTGTAAAAAGAATGAGGCTCAAACGAGAGCTTAATATTGATGCGGACAACCGTTCCAAATCAAATGCAGCTGACTCAACAAGAGGAAGAACTGCGGCTCACTCAATAGTAGTGAACAATAAATTTTAGTTTTGATTTTTCATTTCTTTTCTTTCCTTTTATTTTAATGTAAAATATGATTCGACGACTTTTCTTATCACGGAATATACTTTTTGAACTGTTAAAAACGGATGGTCCATCCATTAAAACTTGAGTGTCAGTGTTCAGAAAATTATATAAAGAAAATTAATTTTTTTAAGCATCGGTGATTGTCATAATAGATCTTTTAATTGATAGATCAATTATTTTCTCAAATTTATCATAAACTTATTTATCAATTAACTAGTATAATGTGTAAGCATCGATCCTAAGAACATCATTTATCCTCTATATAATACTCCAAATAAAAAGTGGGAAAATTACATGGATCAGATTTTATGTTTACCCCAATTCAAAAATCAGGGGCCAAGTTTTCTTGTGTAAAAATCAGGTACTATAATTAATATATACAAATTATACAAATCCTAATTTAATTTTCAACCCATTTTTTCTCTCTCTCTATCCATTCTCTCTCTACAATTTCTCAACCACATGAATCTTCTTTTCCCCATCGGAGGCGAGCTCTATCTTCTCCGGCAACACACCAACCGTCGACGTTGAGTGCGACGCGTCTGCGTATATGCCCAGTCTGCACAGTCGCGATGTGTCTCTTCGCGAGGCGCTAGAGTTGAGGAGCGACGCTGCTATGCGGCCCCTATTAAACTGTCTCCTCTCCCTCTCTAATTCCCCTCATCTCTTTCTCCCTCTGTATACGTAATGGAACGCCACCTCCAGAAACCCGAACTCACTGTGTCACGAAATCGGTTGTGGGCTGTGTTTTGTGTTTGTGGTTGTTTGGTGGCGATTTTGTGGTGTTGTGTAGTGGCGGCGGTTATGTGGTAGCGGTTTTTTAGTTGGTTTTTGTGAGGTGGTGGCGGTTGTTTATTGGTGTTGGCAATGGTGGTGGTGGCGATTTTCAGATCCGGCTGGCGAGGTGGTGGCGATGGTGTTTATAGCGGCGACAGTGAGGGTAGTTTTGTGATTTTGTGCGATGTTGATTTTCAGATCCGACTTTGTGAGGTGGTGGCGGTGGCGATTGTGAGGTGGTGCGATGACGATTGTCAGGCAGTGGTCACAGATTATTTGGGTGGCAATGGATTGGTGGTGGTGGTGGTGGTGGTGGTGCGGTGGCGATGACGGTGATGAGTGGGGGCGTCTATGACCAACAATTAGGTGTTTGTGACCAATAATTAGACGTCTGTGACCTAAAATTATGTGTTGGTCACAGATTAATTTTTAATCTGTGACCTAAAATTAGGCGTCTGTGACCTAAAATATTTATTTTTAAATTGTGACCAATAATTAGGCGTATGTGACCTAAAATTATGAATCTGTGATTTAAAATTATGAATATGTGACCAGTAAATAAATATGCGACCTAAAATTATAAATCTGTGACCTACAATTATGAATTTGTGACCTATACATAATCGTGACTTTATTATTTTTCTTTAATAAATAATTTTAATTAATTAAATA
Organism: Osmanthus fragrans; assembly: GCA_019395295.1. Lineage (NCBI taxonomy): Eukaryota > Viridiplantae > Streptophyta > Magnoliopsida > Lamiales > Oleaceae > Osmanthus > Osmanthus fragrans. Next base: position 13,808,870 of record CM033346.1, on the reverse strand, counting down.
GATACCTAATTTTTGAATTTTCAAACTATTTGTTTGATTTTTGAATTAGGGTAAAGTTAAATATGATTTTTTTGAAAGTTGCAATATTGAGCCAAAATCTTGTTGGGCCAATATTAATCTAGCCCAAACCATTAATGGGACTCATGAAGCCCATTTAATCCTAGGGCTATAAGATTTGCCGTGGTCGATCCCCTCCTTTTTTCTGCCGCATTTTGATAGGGTTTTCCGTAAGCCCCCACTCTCTCTTTTACACACACACTAGCAATCTCTTACACAAAATCTCTCTTCTTTTTCATGGATTCTATTTATTAATTTCTGAATTACAATAATAATAAGCTAAAGCTTTGAGCTTTAGATAGATATCTATATCTTTTTCTGATTCTTGAGGACAGAGAGAAAATGGCTACTGTAAATTCATTTGATCTTCTGGGTGATGATGACACCGGGGACGTGAGTCTATTAATTGCGGCTCTTCAGCAGAAGGCTCCGGTTTCGGCTCCAGCTTCAGCCGCAGACAAGAAGGCTCCGGCTCAAGCCCAGCCGGCTAAGCCGGCCGCTAAGCTTCCCTCCAAGCCTCTCCCTCCTGCCCAGGCTGGTAAGTTAATAAAGTTAAATAAAGATTTTTTTTATTCATTTGTAATGTTTTTACGTGGTTATTTGATGTAAATATGGGAGAATTTATCGGAGTTGAATTTTTGGTTGATTTATGTAAAGATTGTTGTTTGTGAATGTAATTGGCTTACTGGACTGCTGAGAGACTGGAGGGAAAACAATACCACCCACCCCGTAAATTCTGTTATTCTCCCCAACTCATTTATGCGATCAGAAATTGTTTTCCCTGATGTAGGAATTGAGGAAATGATAAAAGGATAAACATTTACTGGAACTATGTAATTGTTTATGCCCTTGTTTAGTACAGATACTTAAGAACTCATTTTTTTGCCCAAATTCATTTTCAACCAAACCTTCCTCGTATAAAATAATTTTGCATGTGGATCCAGAACTTTTTCCCCACATTCTCCAAAAATATCAGTTTTCACAAAATCTATCACAAAAATATGCTTGAAAGGTCATGTCTTTATATTTTTAAATATGTGCATCTCTGTGATTATGGTGATGGATTTGCTTCTGTCTATTAAAATGTGTTTTCCCAGACTGACACCACTAAAATTTTCACTGGGCATTTAAATATTATTATATGTAACTGCGAATTCTATTTTCTATATCATTTTATATACTACCTTTATGGGAAATCCTTCATTCATTTGTGTCTCATTTCGTATTTCTGTTCTTTGCTACCTATACCATGAATAAATTAGTAATTTTTTAATTCGTCATAAGATTTCTAAATTGTTATAATGAATGTTGTATAGCTAATAATTTTTCAATCATTTAGGAAAATGGCTTGACATCTATACTTGTTCACTTATATAGATCCTGGCTACTTGAATCAGTTCTCAGTCTGTCATTCTTTGTGCAGTCATATCCTGTACCAATCACTTATATTTCTTCTAAAATCAATAAGTTCATGTGTCCATATGCCTTTTTCTCCGGTCACTTCTGGAAACATCTAGTAATTTGAGGAAACTTCTAGTAATTTGATTATGTCACTTCCTAGATTGGTGGAAGGGTAATATCTCCATCTTCATCCTCTGGCAGCCTAAACTCTAGTTTGGTATTCGATTGTATTGGAAGGATTCAAGTCTATAAGGATTTCCTTATTTTTTAATTATTTTCTGCTTAACTTTCTTGCTATTTTGGGAAGTATCTTTATCACAATTCAGTAAACAAGAAGTTTCATATGGAAAGACTTGTTACCTTGGGTTTCATTAAGGCCCTTTTGCAAGGAAGTTTCATTCGGAAAGCCCGGCGGCTTAGTGCCCTCTATCGGTGCCTTGCCATCTTGTGTTTATGTGTTGGGATAATGTGGGAACCCATTTGTTCACTGCAACACATTGGGCTCTTATCTCTTTAAGGAAGACCTTACAATCTTATTATATCCCTAACTGCACTTGTGAGTGTCGTTACCAGAGGACAGGAGCTCAGTTAGCTTGGTTTTCAAATGCATAGGTGCTCCTTTGGCTTCCACTGCAGATTTGCTATTTAGCATGACTCAGAGGCCTCTACCGTAGAATGAGTTATATTTCCTACTAGTAGCAGGAACAAGTGTCTATTACAAGTTCTCCATGAGTTGCAACCCATCTTCTGATAGATGGGACTCATGGGGCTAAACTAAAGAACTTTGGACATTTAAAGTTATAGGCTTCAGAGTCAAGCTGGATTGCCCATCTATGATTGTGGTCTTGTTATTCCATTTTTTGTTCGGAAGGGTTCAATCTCTTTTTTTTTTTTTTTGGCAATTCATGTGATGTAGGCTACTTTCCTGCTTTCTCTTCATTGTGGTGTAACTGTGGGTTGCATTACTGTTACCATCGTACATATTTATTTTTGAGATTCATTGTTAGCAGCATAGAATTGCAAATAGTCCTTGCCTTTTAGGATTGCTCTACAACTTAGTTCATCAAGTACCCCAGTAAGGATGGTTGTTTTCAATTCTTGTCTATCAAGATTTTTTTTTTGATGTATAGTTTGACACTTGTCTGTAATATAATCTATCTTGAGCAGTGAGGGAAGCCAGTAATGGAGGTCCACGTGGAGGAGGGCGTCGTGCTGGTCGTGGACGTGGATTCAATCGTGAATCTGTGGATGAAATTACATTTGGAAACAACAACGGATATTCTGGCAGGCACCGAGTTTCCGAAGAAGGAGATGATGGCAAGCCCTCTGAAAGACGTTCATATGGTGGGCCACGCGGAGGTGGTGGTTTCCGTGGTGGTCGCCATGGTGGTTTCAGCAATGGAGACTTTGTGGAAGGTGAGCACCCTCGGAGGGCATTTGAGCGACGCAGTGGGACTGGACGTGGGTAAGTGATTTGCAAACCAGCTGTCATTGCGATTTGTGCGTTAATCCTTTCTCTCTCTTCCTTTTGGCGTGAGTTATGCACCACATTAATTATTGTGTACTTCAAAATTTTTGTTGTCTAGTTGTGAATCTTATCTTTTTATTATTGTTGTTGCAGGAATGAATTTAAACGTGAGGGTGCTGGTCGAGGAAATTGGGGAACGCCCACTGAAGAGATTGCTCTGTAAGTGCTGGAGTCTTTTAAGCATAGCTCTGGATTGGAGTTTCATATGAGTTCCATAACGTTGCTGTTCAATTTATGTCGTCTTGTTGCTAAATATAGGGAAACTGAAGAACCTGTTAATGAAGGAGAGAAGAATACTGAGAAGCAATTGGAAGAAGAAGATGTTGGAGATGCCAACAAGGATACTTCTGTGCCTGAACAAGAAGAAAAGGAGGAGCCTGAGGAAAAGGTGAGTGACTTTCCACTTCGTACTATTCATGGAATTCATAGGATTTTGTGCTTTTGTTCACTTGAAAGTTTAAACAATTGGCTCATTACTTTTGTTTGCTGAACTTAACTAGAGATTGACTTGCATCAATTTGCCGGACCCAACTTAGAATCAAGTGGGGATCAATCTGCTTCCTTTTTTCATTGAATGTGGTTGTCATGCATGTTTTGATGTTAGCTTTCCAGCTTCCAAAATTCTTGTTGATTTTTGTGCAATAAATTTTTTGTTGAACCTTGGATCCTGTATAAAGCTGTTCTGTTTTAAGGCCTTTCTTTATGATGGAAAGGTGTGCTAGTATTCTATATGAACTGAAGTTAGAATTTCCTGTTATGAGATTTGGAGATGTGGTAGTACTGGCAGTTTTCATGTATTTTCTGATTGCATTGATATTTAATGTGATGTAATGTAATGTATTTTATCTCTGAACAAAGAAACAGTGATATAAGTACATCATTTCTGACATCTAGGTGCAGTGTCACTTAAACCTAATGTAAGGTTGAAGAGAAATACTTCTCCATAAATTTAGTTCAGTTTTTGTTCAGGCATTTAAACTGGGAAGTCATTACTGTATCTCGGAAATGAATTGAGTTCAGGTGGCACAGACGCAGACACAATATTAGCAAATGATGTAGGACTTTCTCATATCTTGCCATGAGTTATTAGTACTGTTTGAACAATAACTTTTCTTTGTGTTCTACACCCCATTTTCTTCAAATTGAACAGTTGTGCTAGGTCTTCTTATCTTTCTGAAAAGGACTTACATAATTACTGTCTGCCACTAGGAGATGACACTGGAGGAGTATGAAAAATTACTAGAAGATAAGAGAAAGGCCTTGCTGGCAAATAAATCCGAGGAAAGGAAGGTTGACTTGGACAAAGAGTTGGAATCCATGCAACTTCTGTCCAACAAGAAGAATGACGATGAAGTCTTCATAAAATTGGTCAGTCAACTGTTGTGGTTAAAGCTTTCTTCATTTCTTTAACTAAGCTAAGACAAGTATATGGATTGTGTTTAAATTATTGGTGATTGGATAGGGTTCTGATAAGGATAAACGTAAAGAGGCGGCTGAGAAGGCCAAAAAGGTATGTTTAAATTTCATGATACCTGTATAGGACTTGCCCCTTTTACTTGAGATAAATCTTCTGCATAATCTCTTCTGAGTTTTGGCTGGTAATAATTGACTGTTTATATTGAATTTTATCATTAACATCCACTTGTTGAAGATCATTTTATATTTTGTCCACACAGTTCTGGTGGGTACATTGGGAAACATTGTCTATATTGTAAGACCGTTTCATGTCTACATGTTTGTTGAAGACTATTGTCTTTTTATCCAGACAAGACCTTGCATGACTTATATGCCACTTGTACTCCTTGAATTACCTTACATTCTGGAGTGGTTCTGTTGCTTTTTGCACTACTCTGCAATTTGTCTTTTTTAAGGTTATTGGTGATAGTCAGTGTCTAAACTTGAGAGTGTCTGTTGATCCTGGAAGAGTGGCCAGTTGTTGCTTATTGGATCTAAATTGGCTGTGCAGAGTTGTTTTTATCTCGTTAGAAGATTATTATCCTATAATATGGTCATGTTTGTTGTTTTTTCCTATTGTTACCTCTCTGGAGTTGTTTAGAATCTCTCTATATATAAAAAAAATTTACCTTAGAATTTGCTTGGGTGCTTCGATTGTGATCTTTGTGGTTCTGATATCTGAAATTAACTGTTGCCAAGATGCTTGACTCGTGCAATTCTTAATTGTTTTTTGTTTCATGTGCAGTCTGTGAACATAAATGAGTTTTTGAAGCCTGCTGATGGGGAGAACTACTACCGACCTGGTGGCCGTGGTAGGGGACGTGGCCATGGTAGGGGTGGATATGCTGGAAACGGTATGAACAATGCGCAAGCCCCATCTATTGAAGATGCTGGGCATTTCCCTTCCTTGGGTGTGAAGTAAGGGATCTCCACCTGCCTCCCGAGCTCTTTTTTCTATTGTGGCTTTCCGACCTTTAGTTTGCTTGGAGGTGGCAGGATATATCGACGGGAACCTGTGTGTATATTTAGATGTATTCCAGGAGCTTATGCCCTTGGTTCTTCACGACTTTAATGAATAACTTCCTGTCATATTTAGAGCATTAGGAACCTTTTTTCTTGAATAACTTAATGGGATCAGTTTCATTTTGGATTTTGATTAAAACAGTTTTGTTCCATTCTCTACTACATGGTTTTTCTACATGTACTCTGTCAGTGTGCCTTCTTTTATGCCATTCTAGTACCTTTTCCGTCTTCGTAATTCACTTGCAGTAATTTTGTAGAAATCACTCTTCGAAATTGTTCCAGCTACACAAAAGCATTTCTCTAGTGATCCCTAGTGTCATTCTTTTAATCCTCTTTTGTATCTTATTCTAGTTTCATGGTGTTTGTTTATTAGTTAAGAGTATCATTTACTTAATCACCTTTATGAATCACACTATAATTATACTTATCATCTTACTCGATATCAAATTGAGGACCTCACCAAATATTTTCATGAACACCATATAGATATTATTCATAGAATTTAAATTTATTTGTCTTTAAGAAATGCATAAAATTGAAAGAAGATTGAACTGTGACACTGACATGAGAAGAATTTCAATTTTGTACAACTTTGTATAAGCATTCTTTGAATCAAATGCGTTGAATAAAGGAACATTTCGACAAAGTGCTAAAATAACATAAGAAACAGTAATTATGCTGAATTTTAATTTTAAAGCACCAATGGAAGAACCCAACTTTATATGCCACGAACAGCGCTGTAACATCACAGCAGTTAATTTTTTTCCTCTTCCTTCTAGGAAGAGCAGCAACCAGAATTCTGGTTAACGGGGTGCCCTTTGATCTGCACAGTTGGAGGTCGGGCATTGTTCATGCCCGGTTGACTTGCCATCCTGTAAACACATGAAGGAATACTCGTAATCTAGATAAAACACATCTCAGGGAAGTAAGTAGTAACAGATCATGCTTGGTTAAGCTTAAAAGTAACTGAATTTGCATTAAATAAATTTTGATTCTGGAAATGTTTGGATATATTACTTTTTTTTTTTGTCATAGTTGATTATTGACAACAACGTAAGGTTACTTTTAAAATAAGTAACTTAATTGCACCCTACTTAGAGCAACAACAAAACAAAATATATATATATATATATATATATATATATTTGCTCTACAATTTGTTTATCAATAAGAGCCTGTTTGGCATGACTTCAAAGTTAAAACTGCTTTTCAGACTAAGAAGCTATTTCTAAAAGTGCTTTGTCCGACTAAAAAGGGTTTTTAAAGGAAGTTGATCTAATGTAGCTACCTCATTAAGTTCTTCCATAAAATGTAGAAGCAGAATCTATCTCAAACAAGACCTAAGTAAGCTCACCTATGTGTTAATGTTTTTTAGCTTAGCCAAATGAGGAACTGTCCCAATACAATACTCAGCAATTTCAACACTATAAACTCAACACACACTATAAAATACCTGTTCTTGATTGCAGCAGCCATAGCCGTGAAAGCCTCCTCGACATTAGTGGCATTTTTCGCACTTGCTTCCATGAAAGGAATTCCAAGTTCATCTGCAAATGCCTAGGGAAAAACGAATTACTAATTAATCAGAACTGATTATGTTATTTAGCCTCAATCATTCAAAAATAAATTGAACATAGATTCATGCAAGGACGAGGATTTGAAATACGAAGTGCGTTAAAAGTTACTTTAGCTGTCTCGGAAGACACAACTTTTTGGTCTGTGAGATCGCACTTGTTTCCAACAAGAAGCTTGTTAACATTGTCGCCAGCATATCGGTCAATTTCGTTTAACCATTGCTTAACATTGTTGAAGCTGTCTTGATCAGTCACGTCATAAACCACCTGATAGACGTACCATTGAAATAAGTAGATTCATCACAAGGAAACTGCCCTAACAAGTATTGGCAATACTTACAATGATACCATGTGCCCCACGGTAGTAGCTGCTAGTAATTGTTCTAAAACGTTCTTGTCCAGCAGTGTCCCACTGCAAAAGGAAAAACATTAGACTAAATGAAAATTGAATCTGAAACAAAGAACACAACAGACATAGGGCCTAATGACCTGGGGTAGAAAGGGCATGGACTGAACCCATGTGAATGTAAATGCTATATGATCAAATGATTCGAATTCAAATATTTGTAACAATTGCAAAATTTTACACCACAAAATACCCAAATTGGGCAAAGAAGTTTAACATGTAGGGAACTGTAATCGAGATCTTATATTCATCACAAAGCCATAATGGGTATTGCAAAAACTTACTATTTGGAGTTTAATAGTTTTTCCATCCTGCTCTATTGTGCGAATTTTCTGCATCAAAGAACACATGAAATAGTTACAAAAGATAAGAGTTACAATGTCGTACTTGGTAGACTGTACAAAAGGCATCGATGGACTGATCACTTACAAAGTCTACACCAATGGTACTAATATAACTTTCAAGATATGAATCGTCCTGAAAACAAAGATGAAAGATAGTTAGGGAAAACGTCGCTTTTATTAGGATTTTTGGTCATATCTCAAATGCGATGAACATATCTAAAACCAATCAACAAACGTTATTTAAAGCACAAAAGGAAAAGTTCAAAATATAAAGAACGTATTTCAGGAGTTACCATTATATGGAAAGAAGAAGACCACGTTTGCAGGCTACAATGGCTTTCTTAAAAAAATGCATCAACAGCAAGGGAAGCAAATCACGAAAGGAATCAAAAGAATAACTACCATGCCTCCCCCGCCCCACCCCCACCTCCAGTGGATGCAAAAAATAACAACAACAACAACAACAATAATAAGTGGTAACATTGCAAACAGATAATCCCATCAGCTAACATGAAAATGCTGATGTATCATTCAAGGCAGCAAAACAAGTTTTATGGGAAACTCTAACAAAGAAAAAACTGGACCACAAGAAAGATTTTAAAGATCCCCTGTTTGATTAAAGAAGAATGGTAATCACATTAAAGAATGATTATGAACTTACAGCAAATCGTAAAAGAAGGCATGATTTTCCTACACCAGAATCTCCAATTAGCAAAAGCTTGAAAAGGTAGTCGCTGCACAAAAAACAATATAAAGGTAAGTGGAATTTGTAAGACAAGATAAAGAAATCAAACTGAATAAAATCCAGAACTAACTTATGATAGATAAGTGCAAAAACAGTATAAGAAAATTTTAGAACCTATAATTTCATATAATTTTGAGACACGGACCCAAAATACAACACATCGTCCAATTATTAAAAAAAAAGAATTTACATCACTGTTTGGAAACAGAACAATTCTTTAACTAATCACCACCATGAATTTGGGTAAAATGAAAAATGTACTTTATGCTTGAAAATTTGATGAGAGATGTAGGCATCTCCTGCCAACATAGAAATTGTATTTTAGTCTAAATCCTCTGGATGCTATTGGCTAGGATTTTCCATTTTTCATGACATGGAAATTTACATCTAGCAATTAAAACAAACATAAGCTCAGTAGTGGAGCCATGATTTTCATGTTGGGCGGAGGGGTTGCCTCCCTGTATGCTTGCTTCAAAGTCAGAGCCACAACCGTACACCACGACATGTTTCAACAGCTACGGAAAATTGTAATAAAGAAAATATAATCCAGTTGAAACCAGCAATGCATATTATGCATCACAAATACAGAATTGAAATTTCGCTGTTATTTAGAAATGCGCATGGCAACAAATATATGGAAAAAGAAAAAAAATCATTACTAAAGCTATTTTCTCATAATTTTCTACATTGCATTAGTATTATATTGGCAGCTAAATATAACAAAAAACTTCTGAAATATAACTTTCTGAAACCCGCATATTACTAATCTCACTCAGATAATCTAGAAAACTAATGTTGATTGCTCCAATTAGTTAATTGCTCAATGTCATCTGATATCCCCAAATATATATTAAAAATCGATTGATTAACATTCTCCTTCAAAGAATCGGCATATACATAAGTTAACAATTTCACGAACGGAGAAAATTTTAATTACAACCCGTATATGGATCTCGATTCGTATCATAACAACATCAGTCTCAGTAATCAAATAGACCCACAAAAAATCACATCAGAAAAGAGAACAATGAAAAAAACAACTTTCAGATAACAGATACAGATTTAATTGAAAACCGACGGCATGTCAGAAGAGTTGCCTCATGGAACATAGAATTCGAAGGACTCAACATAAAGTATGAATAATTGAATCATCCCAATGGATATTTTTTAATGATGAAAATAACTTACTATTCAGGATTCATGGCCAAATACAAAATTCAAAATCGATCCAAATATTAAGCGTGAAGGCGATGATTGTGTTTTGCGTTGAGGGCTTGACCAGATATTAAAATCGCAGGTGGGGCGAGAATTAAATTGAGATGAAATGGGAATTTCTGAAACTTCTTCAAGATCACACCAAGAGGCCTGATTTGTGGGTGGATGTGCCAAATCACGCTTTCTTGCCCACCATACATGGATCGTTGTCTAATGTACATAGTTTTGTTGACTTAGAATGTTGTTAGTTTTGAATTGTTTGATCCCCATTATTTAAAAAAAATAAAAAAATAAAAAAAATGCATTTTTCCCTCTCTTCTTTTAAGTATACATTATTCAATAAAATAATATTATATGTAAATAAAAAAAAATCTTATTTTTTAATCATACATTTTTCATTAATTTACTATTTTAAAATACATTCTTAACTTTAAAAAAAAAAAAAAAAAATCTTATTTGAAGTTTTAGCTGCAAATCATTCATAAAAGACAAAAATTTCATAATAGCAAACATTGTCTAGAATTTCACTTGAATTTGGCCATTTGTACAAAATAATTTGCTCACCTACCTGATGGATGAAGTGTTGACCTCAGATGATTGAGTGTAAAAATTGACTATTTTTTAAACAGTTCAATGATCTGACATTTTGTAAGGAAGTGCAAATAATTTTGTACACCAGGCATGATTACTATAAAAATTTAGTGACTTCTGATACAATTTGATCATGAATACTGTAGAAGGTTCAAGGAAAATATATTTTATAATTTGCTAGAATAGCATAGAGCATCAATCCTTCACCGAAAAGTTGAATGAATTTCAAACATCCATTCTAAGGTGTTAGAACTATAAATAGGGACAAGTTGTCTTCATAATCAAGCAAAGACGAACTAAATTATCATGCATCAATATTACAGTCATTTTCTTCCTTAATTATAGATCTGCATTTCGGTAACAAGAGCAGCCAAATTTGAATCATTTTACTTTAAGTCCTCTCCCTCTTATATTCCTCACTTCAATACCCTCTTTCTATTTCTATATATACATTGCTATATCGTATACGTACAAGATAATCCACATTACAAATGAATATATGATTTCTCTCACATAAAGAAAACAATTGTTACACTGAGAACAAGAATGTGTAATTCAAAAACTTGACAACATTTGATAAAATAGAATAAGGAAAAGTTGCTTTCTAATAGAACCAAATATTATGTACACTTTAGTAATGTATATAACATCTTCATGTCATCCATTTCTTTCTAAACTCCACTTGTATATGTGTTTGAAGATAGATTTGTGAACTATAAAGGCCAAAATTTGGCGGTGGCGGGGGAAGCCTTTTTTGTTTCGTAAACTATTTTTGATGATTTAAACTATTGTTAGTTTTTACATGAATTGGTATTGTGGAGTTATTTATATTATTATAATTATACTTTTATATAGTATTGTCATGATTTGTGAGTCCACAATGTGATACTTGCTTTTTTTTTTTTTCTAGTTTAAGAATCGACTCCTCATATGTTTCATTTAACTCATTCACTCTAATCTTGCTCTCTTCTATCAAACTCATATTTTTTCTAACTTTTTGAAATCTTCTTGAGAATTTGGTGACTTTCGTTTCAACTGTAATTCTCTCTTCCTATTTATAAGATACACTAACATGGTCAACTATTCAATATTTCTCAAATTGTATTTCATAGAAAATATCTTTAATCTTCCTTGTTTTCATCTCTAGTAGTTTTTTTTTAATCCTTATTTCCTCCCTTACTTTTTTTCAAGCCACGTTTTATGCTTTTCTTTCCGGAGCCATGTCATCGTATTGTATTTGGTGAAATCTCATAAGTGTGCGAGATCATTGACATGTAATATGTGATTAGTAATGTGTATTGTCCCACGAGGAATAAAATTCAATTGAGTGTACTAGTTTTTAATTAGATTCAAAGTTAGCAAACAAGAGAGATTTTTGGTTTGTTATTATTCTTAATTAATCTACGAAAGCGTGTAAAATTCGAGTTTTGTATGTGTATGGAATGAGTGAATTGGATTACGAATCCACATATTATTATCTATTTCAATTCTCAATCACGTAGTTAGTTTTATTCATGCATTTTTTTTATAATTGGTAATTTTATTGTAATTAATTTTCTTTTTCAAAATAAATTAAATTCATTCTAGTCACGACCCGAATCTATTTGTAGTCCGAATTCAAATGAATAGAACACATTCAATTTTACGATTATCTTAAAGATTGCACACGCAATAAACATTATTCCTAATATTTATTATACGTACGTTAATCAAGCAGTGTTCTAAACTTATTGTGAGCCTCTAAGCACTACAACAAGCAATCATATATTCAATTGGTGATCAAGCAATCAAATAATAAAATTAAGCATGCAAGATTAATCAAGAATTGTAAGAATTTAACTAAACTACTTGTCTTGAATTAAAAATAAATAATAAAAGGTTTCATCTTCATCCAATACATGAAAAGAATTAGTCTAACATGTTATTTAATAAATCACACAAAAAGATTTGGAAAAAATCAATAATGATTGGAAATTGAAAAATTAATTTCTTCTTCGTTAATCTTCAACTTGGACTTTGAATCTTCAACCTCTTGTGTCAATCGCTCTTGAATCCCATCTTACCCTTCTTCTTGTGGTGAAAAATATGTATAATATGTGGTTTTCCTTTTTAACAGTCCATTGTAACTTAAATAGTTGGTTAAATTTGATTTCCATAAAAATTTTAAGTCAAAAGAGGACGTTGGGCCGTTTAGGCCAAGAAATAGCCCCCATGCACGCCATATGTTTCAATGCGCGCGCGTCAATCAAGGATTTTGCTCTTGGTAAATGCACACCAAGATCCCGCGTGCGCGACAAAATGCCTATGCGCGCAAGCCATTATGAAATCTTCATTTTGTTGCACTTTGGTCCCTCAAATTCATTCTTCATTCATTTTAGCTCTTCTTTTGATATCTTCTTGATTCTTCATCTTCCAATTTCACCTAATTGACTCTACACCTTCGCTAATAATCAATATTAGGTCAGAATCAGTCCCCAAACTTTGGATTCAGTCAATTTTTGCAAATTTTTCGCTCTTTTTGCTGACTTCCATTGTTTTTTGTCGAGATGCACCTAACAAATGAAATATATACAAAAGTCTCAATTCATTTTAAAATAATAATAATTTCTCTAATTTAACGACTGGGATAAGTGTACAAAATATACTTATCAAATACTCCCAAACTTGAACAATTATTTGTCTTCGAATAAAATAAAACTTAACTACGCAATTTTCACAAATAATTTGGTTGGATAACCTACCTTTAGCCTCATGATTGGACTTTCAGAGTTGAAACTATAAACTATTTTAAAATCACAATGCTTAATCAATCTCTGCATATCCAATGCAAAACTGACACGTGTGTGTGAAGATTTAAAAGCATCAAAAAGTCATAAATTGATTCAATTCTCGACCTTCTGTGGTTAAATATTTTATTTCTTCGCTCGTAAGATATACACTCCTAAACTTTATTCTTTTCACTCATTCCCAATGTGTGATCTGAGATTGAATTTTAATAAAATACTAATTCTCACCCTCTCTAGTTTGGTTAGATTTTACTAATTATAGTTCAACACATCAACAAAGGGAGATTCTCTTTAGTTTTTAGTGTTTCAACTTCTAAGAATCAATTAAGCTAATAATTCTTTATCAAAAGTTTAATTCTCTCAAATAAGTGTTTGTGGCTTAATCAAAGCATATAGTAGTATTTTTCTTTTATATATATTGCAAACTCCTCTCCATTAAGCTTTCCAAATGACTCTTGTAGCGAGCTTTCGATCGATGAATCCCAAGTCAGATGACTATAGGACACCAAGTTTTTAGATACCATTGTAGGCTTAATCGTTAAAGTCATAAAGGCTACACAAGATGGGCTTCACAATAAGACAACATCACAAATATTTTTTTTTTTTTTTTTTTTTATTTTACAATGATTAGTGCAATGCCCCTTATTAAACACTTATTCTAAAAAATCGACCCCTGACTTAAGATTTTAATCTATTTTCATCTTATTGATTTCAGATAATCCACACAAAACTCAGCACACGTGAAATCTACATTTGTCCTATGTCTCCCTACAACCGTTCAATCACTCTCAAACTATTCTATATTTGATTTAAGAATGTATAATTTAGCGGTTGTTTGAATTTAGCATCTAAGGTCAAAAAAAAAAAAAAATATATATATATATATATATATATATATATATATATATTTTCAACATGTTCAAATTTTGAATCAAAATATTTTTTTAAGATGCAAAATATAAATTTTGTGCCCAAAAATATTAAGTTTCACATGAATAGACATAAATCAACCCTAACATGTAATTTTTTTTTCACAATTTATAGCATGACATATGGTTCAAAGTATATTCATCATAGTAGGCAAATTTATCAAACCCACATAAGTACAAAAAAAAATAATAAAGCTGAAATTAATTTTTTTTTTTTTTTTTGCACTCGAACAAGCACACAAAACAGTAAAAATAGATAAAAATTCGATATTTTTCGCCCCAAACTAATAACAGACATTGCCGTCAATGTTTAAAAATATAACAAGTAATATACAAAAATTAAGGGCAAATATAAATCTGCAGGTGCTGGATAGACTGGCATTGAAAGTGCTGGATCACTTGCTATGTATATTGTTGAGTGTGCACATATGTCATGTTCTTTCAAAATAATTAGAAAATCAAAGATAACATGTAACACTTTATAATAAGCTCAAACACCCCTGAAGAGAAATATGGGGATGAAGATACTAAAAGCAATAAAAATTACTAATCCTATATCTAAAAAACAAAATAAATTAAAGGAAAAAAATTGAGTTAGCTTCCAATTAGCGCTTACTTATAGTCATTAGCTTGATTTTGATGTTTTGACTATTAATGGTGGCTTGAAAAGAGGGTTTTCAGCTTTGCATCGGCTGCACTAAGCGTTGTTCTTTAATTCATCCTGGAACCTCCATATTACAAGATTTTCATTGTTGTCCCGCCCCAACAATTCCACATTTTTCCTTCATGTTCTTGTTGCTTCCCCAATGGTCGATCTTTCGATATTTCTCAATGTCAAGTGGTTGCTTGAGTGGAGTATTTATTGTGAAACTTTGTTATTTTTCTTCCACCCTGAAGATTAATTCATCTTTCTCAAAATCCATTAATACTCGTGCAGTTGCTAGGAATGGTCTCCCCAAAATTAATAACATGTGTTGACCATCTATGTCAATGATGATGATATCAGCAGTAAAGAAATTATCTCCAACTTTGATGACCATATCCTCTACCACTCCATAATGATGCTTGAGTATCTTGTCCGCCAACTGTAGGATTATTGATGTTGCTTTTAGATCATCTAATCCCAATTTCCTATAAATAGATAGTAGCATCAAATTAGTACTTGCTCCAGAATCAATTATAGCATTTAAGTTATGTGAATTTCTTATTGAGTAAGGTACAATAAAACTCCCCGGATCTTTCAATTTAAGAGTAATCTTGGACTGTAAGATTTTACCACACTCTTCTGTCAGAGCTATCGTTTCATCTATTGGCAGCCTTCTCTTCTTGGTCAACATCTTTTTCAAAAATTTAGCATCATTTGAAATTTTTAGAATGATTTCAATGAAAGAAATGTTGATATGCAGTTGTCTGAGGATATCCAAGAACTTCTTAAATTACTTTTCCAACTTATTGTTATGCAACCTTTGAGGGAATGAGAATGGGAATGGATGTGCATATTTATTGAGAGGAACAATTCCCTTAACATGTGGACTATCTGGCTGTTTTTCTTTATTAACCTTTGTTGAGTCTTCAAAATGAACCACTTGTTCCTTGTCTGTGGTAGGTACCCGATTCTTCTCCATCCATTTCTTCTTCATCATGATTTCTGGCAGCTGAACTCCACTTCTCGTTGTGATGGCCTGGACTTGTTCCTATTTAGGCTATCTTTGAAGCCTTTGAGAGAGTGGAATATAAGGCACATAAGCTCGAATAGGTTTAGTAGGCTTGATTGATGGTCCCTCAATAATTGCATAATTCACAGCTTCAATTACTAATACCTATTTCCATGGGTTCTTTTCTGTGTCACTTGGCAGAGTACTTTGTGTTCTATTGGCCAATGTAGTTGTTAACTGCCCCACCTGATTTTTCAAATTTTGGATAGAGGCTTGCTGGTTTTGGATTGCAGCCTTAGTTTTAGTGATGTACTTAACAAGTAGATCCTCTAAAGATGACGTCTTCTCTTGTTACTGCCAAACTTCTTTTAGGTTCCTCTGAATTTGATATTATTGTCCCTGATTATTAGCTCATGAAAAGTTAGGAAGCTAGCTCCAACCTAAATTATAAGTGTTAGAGTAAGGATTGTTCTGTTGCCTCTGAAAGTTCTGTGCATGAGTGACCTCATCAGGCTGACAAACATGCGTTGATGCTAAAGGACATCTTGCAGTTATATGATATGCCCCACAACCCCCGTAGACTGGTGTTGGTTGGTGCACCATGCTCACATTCGGAGTTAATTTGTCCAACTTCTTTGTTAGTACTTCCAGTTGGGCTGTCATTGCTGTCATTCCATCTATGTTGTGAATCACATTGTTTTCCTTGGTATTTCCCTGTCTATAGACCACATGGACTGATTTTTTGCAATTCTCTCAAAAAGGTCTAAGAAATTGTCTAATGGAATATCCAAGATTGATCGTCCCACTGAAGTATCGACTATGTTGAGGAATTTAGGTCTTAGGCCTGCATAGAATATGCAAATCTTAGAGTCTTTAGGAATGTTCTGAGTGGGGCACTTCCTGAAGTAGTCTTTGAATATTTTTCATGCTTCTGGATAGCTCTCAAAGTCATTTTGCTTGAAAGTATGGACTTCATTTTTGATATGATGGACTCGAGATGGCGGAAAGAATTTCAAATTGAATTTGTGCACCATGTCATTCCATGAAACGATACTCTCATGAATTAGGGAATTTAACAATTCTCGTGCGTCTTCCTTTAAAGTGTGAAGGAAAATGTTATGAATTGGCATATTTCCATTTGGGTCTGGTTTCGAGTGATCTGAACCTAACCATAAACCAATGATTTTCTTGATAATAAAATCAAATTATTTTTTTAAAGATATGGAACTGAACCAAACCATTCGGTTCTCGTTTGGTTTGGTCTTGTACTAGTTCTATTACTAAAATTTTCAGACTTATCCATAAATTAGTAATATATACTTATACTTAAATAAAAAAAACATAAGCATCAAATATTTAACAAGTTCAAATTATCAATCATCAAGATCACAAAAGTTCAAACTAACAAACAAAATATAAACAAATGAGTCTGCGCCAAAAGTTAATAATATCAAGTTTCATCTTCATCCTCCATCTAATCAATTCCTTTACATGAAGCCACCAAACTTACTGAGAAAAATGAAATATGAAACTGAAATATAAAATTAAAACTTGAAACTAATAAATAGGGATGGTGACAAAATGACCAAGCCAAGAAACTTAGCATTTACCATCCAGACAACCATTAACCGTTTAATACTCCATTACTTGTGCTATAACTTTAAGAAACTCTACAAACATGATTCAAAATACACATTTAAAACAAGCAAAAATAAATTAAAATAGTTTACAATTAATAAGATGCTACATGAAAATATTTTATAAAATTTTTATTACCAGACTCAATTTCTTCATAGAACTTCATCTCCTCAATGCAAATTTTGTCTTGAGTTACTCTCAAAAGTCTAGATTCTTCTCGTAACCAATTTTGGGTACACATTAAAGCCTCAAGTATTGTAGGAGTTAAAGAACTCCTAAAACAATCAAGAATGCGCCCTCCAGTACTAAATATCGAAACCGTAGATACAAGAATGGCAAACACATCTATTTCAATAAAGTGTGTTATGATTACCATGTAATTGAAATTGAATTGAGGTCCAACAATATGTGGTTAAAGAAATTCTCGTCCTATTTTTGATAAATTTACTCCTTAAGGAATCTTTTGTTTTATGGTAGAGATGAATCACATCTCTAGCAATAGTTCTACAACTAGGAACCACAAGTTTTGGACAAAGTTCTTGCACAAATGCCTTGAAACCCTCACCCTCCACAACAAAAAAGAGAGTCAATTCATCAATAATCACCATCCTAACCAATGCTTTTCGACACTTTTTTTTATCAAATAATGATTCCATAATATATCCTTTGTCACCCTCACCATTAGCTCCATTATAATCATCAAATTTATTTTTTTTATTTTTTTTGTTTTAGAACTATTTGCTTGTCATCTGTTTTAGTGATTTATAATCAAAACAAGTTTTTAAGTGCTTTCGCAAAGTAGAAGTTACATTACACTTATAGAGTTTCTTACAACAATTACATTTTGTAGTCTTTCCATCTAATAACTTCGGGAAATGTGCCCATGCCATCGACCTCTCTGTAGGTTGCTTTACAACTTCTTCTACATCAAAATCCATCTAAATTAGCAAATAGAAAAGATAAAATTTCAGTTAGCATTTGACAACACTTAACAAGCTAAAAAAAAGTAGAAAACAAAGTTTTATATTGAATAAAGGTGAGATTGACCCATCTTGATAACCTACTATACCAATTTCCAAAAATAATATAATATTGAATAGTAAAAAAATATTTGTAGTCTACTTTAACTTTTTGTTTTTGTTTCATATTGACATTAGATCACAATCCAATAGAAATAGTCTGACAATAATCTTTGATAATATGCACAAAGTTACGGAAAAAAAACTATGGAAGAAAAGAAAAATGTCTAGTAAATTATGGTATTATTTATTATACCCCTGATGGTTTGAATGAGGAATAGCAAATTGGTGGTTGCGAAGTCAAAGTTTCGGCACAGAGAAGACTTGAGAAGCTGTGTCATTTAAGGATTCTGCATGGAGGCATTTGGGACTCTTGAAAGTTTGAATTTCAAGTAATACACTTAATTGGTTGTACAAAAAAAATAATGGCTATTGGACTGGCTTCAATTAATGAAAAATTAGATCCACATAAAAAATAAAATTATAAATTAAGTTTGATTCTCGGTTATAGAACTAGAACCATAACCAGAACCAAATGGTTCTCGATTCGAAGAACCAAAACCATTCACTTTTCTATAGAACCGAACCAAGCTATTTAGTTTGATTTTAGTTTGGTCTGGACATTTTGTCCTTCCCTAGGCACAATCGAAAAACGTCAACAAACATGCCTTTGTGACTGATCATATCACAAAGTGTCAAGAAGGCCTCGATATGGTCATAAGAATTTCTGTTGATCTCCCAGAGAACCTGTTGTCGTGATGATTTTGAAATAAGTTGATGACGTCAGATCTAATGTGGAAG
The DNA here is from genome assembly GCA_019395295.1 of Osmanthus fragrans. NCBI lineage: Eukaryota > Viridiplantae > Streptophyta > Magnoliopsida > Lamiales > Oleaceae > Osmanthus > Osmanthus fragrans. The sequence continues at coordinate 13,789,703 of CM033346.1, read as the reverse complement.
TTGGCATTTCCAAAAGGTGAATATATGATAGGTGGTTGCACAGAAGCCGGAATGGAATTTACATAATCCCTCTCTAAAACTTCTCCATCATTTGCGATTGTCCTTGGTTGATCTTGCTAAATTGGCCGAGGTAGTGGTAATGGATACTGAACCTGATTTAGATGTTGATTTTATGCCATTTCTCTCGCTTATCTCCGTTATCTTCTTCGCTATTTAAAAGTTCTTTAGATTTCGAGATCTATAGGAAGAAGTTTGATCTCGTCAGAATTTTGCATAAATTGTGATTTCCTGCAAAAAGTAAAATAAGAGGTTTAGTTCATTTGATAAATAGCATAAAACAAATAAAAACTTCAAATCTAAAAATAACTAATAAACTCAAATTAAATAAATTACTCCCTGAAAATAGCGCCAACAAATTGTTCGGTAAAATCTCATAAGTGCACTAGTTTTTAATGAGATTCAAAGTGAGGAAACAAAAGAGATTTGTGGTTTGTAATTATTCTAAATTAATCTACGAAGGCATGCAAATTTCGAGTTTTGTATCTGTATGAAATGAATGTATTGAATTACGAATCCACCTATTATTATCTATTTCAATTCTCAATCACGTAGTTAGTTTCATTCATGCATTCTTGATAATCGATAATTCTATTGTAATTAAATTTTTTTAAAGACAAATTAAATATATTCTTGTCACGACCCGAATATATTCCTAATTCGAATTCAAATGAATTGAACGCATTCAATTTCACGATTATCTCAAAGATTTCACACGTGATAAACATTATTCCTAACATTTATTGCACGTACGTTAATCAAGAAGTGTTCTAAACTTATTGTGAGCCTCCAAGCACTACAACAAACAACCGTATATTTAATTGGTGATCAAGCACTCAAATAGTAAAATTAAGCATCCAAGATTAATTATGAATTGCAAGAATTTAACTAAACCACTTGTCTTGAATTAAAAATAAATAATAAAATGTTTCATCTTCATCTAATACATGAAAAGAATTAGCCTAACATGTTATTTAATAAATCGCACAAAAAGATTTGAGAAAACATCACCCGAAATTGAAAACAATGATTGGAAAGTTGAAAAATCAAAATTTTCTTTGTTAATATGTAACCCGGACTTTGAGTATTCAATCTCTCGTGTTAATTGCCTTTGAATCCTATGTTAACCTCCTTCTTGTGGTGAAAAATATGTATAATATATGGTTCCCCTTTCTAACCGCCCCTTGTAGCTTAAATAATAGGTTGAATTTGATTTTCATAAGAGTTTAGGTCAAAAGAGGACGCTGGGCTGTTCAGGCCCAAAAATGCCCCATGCGTGCCCTATATGTTTCACTGTGGGCGCGTCGGTCAAGGATTTTGCTCTTGGTAAATGCACAACATGGTCCTCCCCGCGAGCCATTATAAAATCTTCCTTTTGTTGTACTTTGGTTCCTCAAATTTGTTCTTCATTCATTTTAGCTCATTTTTTTTATATCTTCTTAGTCCTTCATCTTCCAATTTCATCTAATTGACTCTACACCTTCTCTAATCATCGATATTAGGTTCAAATAAACTATTACTACTTTGCAATTTAGTCCCCCAAACTTTGAATTCAGTCCATTTTTGCAAAATTTTCACTCATTTTGCTCACTTCCATCGTTTTTTCATCAGGATACACCTAACAAATGAAATATATATAAAATTAAGACTCAATTCATTTAAAATGACAATAATTGATCTAATTTAATGACTCAGATAAGTGTACAAAATATCTTCAATTCATTTTTTCTAACCTTCCCTGCCTTCTATCTTGGTAAGTAACTTCTCAAGTTGGACACTTCCCCTTCTACTCCTTGGTTTTTAGCTTTTTATACTTTTCATTTAGATTTTTACTTTTCTTCTTTTGAGCCTCAAGTTTTCAAGACTTCCTTCTTGTAGAGTTATGCAACACAACATATGGTGTTTACTTAAAAATAGTTTTTAAGAGTACAGCTTATATAGCTATACGAAAAGATTTTGTTATTTTAGTTATGGGTTGGTAAGGTGTTGATTTATCCTCGGTTTGGGACTCGGTTTTTTGTGTGATATTTGGAGCATTTAGGCATATATACAAAAACTTGGTTTCAGTTATGTTTGATTTTTTGTATGTATTACCTAATCCTGAATATTGAAGAAGTAGATTATATTGAATGAGGATATTTGGTGCGAACTCAACAGGGATGTAAGCTCTTTATAGCCGACTCTTTGGAAACAATTTAGGGTTCTTACGTATTTTGATTTCGATTCTCTTTTCGGTTTCTTGGATATTCCGTAGCCCTAATTTATCAAGTGTTTGATAATTTAATTTTGTTGAGTAATAGATTTGCGGGCTTTTTATTTTTGAAGTTAGTTTTCGAGAATCTTTTGAACTGGTTGATTAGCATATTTCCAAATGTCAGAACATCATCTTTCCCAGTTTTCTGTTTTCTATTACTCAGCTAGGTCTCCACAATTTTTGTTTTTGAGGTTAGTTTTCAAGAATCTTTTGAACTGGTTTGTTAGCATATTTTTTGTAGCAATTTCCTAAATACAGGAAATTTCTACAGATTTTATACAAGATGTTGATGTGGCAACATCCTGTCCATTTGTATTTTATCTGGGCCCATATGTATTTTAATATTGTTTATTGAATTTGAATTTATGTACCAATTCTGTATAAATTTTCTGTATTCATACCACTGATCTATTTTTTGTGCTTGTACATTACCTTTCATCGTTTTCTATTTTCCAATACTCAGTCGGCTATTAACATTGGTCTTCGAATCTTGGCTTTAAAAGAAGGGTTTTCATTGAATAACTCAAAAATCCTAACTGATTAATCTAAATTAAAGTCAAGTAAATTTCAAGTCATTTAAAATGTTTTTTTCAAAACACTTATAATTACACGCTAATATGCATATAATGCACACATGTAATTTTGTTTGATAGAATACAAAAAATATAGTCAGTTCATAAAATGAAATATTTAATTCGTTTAATTACATAAAATATTTGTACAAATTAAGGGTTCGTTTGATTGCAAAGGTAAAATTTGGATGGAAAGAAAATGAATTGCAGGGAATCGAATTGTTTAGAATTTGTTTTACTGAGAATTGTAATTAATTGTGGTTGATTGATATAACTTTTCACCTAGAAAATGTTGAAAGTTTGGTATCCGTCTGGCTTTTTTTTTTTTATGGAAATTGTTCATTAAAGTGATAAATTTTTTATCATTGGATCTAGAATTTATTTCAATTGTCAAAAAAAAATTAAAAAATTATCATACCGAATACCATTCGTTTGACTTTGTTTTGCATGAAAATTGTCAATAAAAGTGATAAATTATTTACCATTGAGTCTAAAAAAATTTCCAATTGCCTAAAAAAAAAAAAAAAAAAAGAAGCTAGAATCAATTTTCCCACCAAAGTGGTGGGAAATTTTTTTCAATGATTTCCAAGAATTGGGGCGCGTGGGTGGGTGGGTGGGTGGGAGGGAAAACAAATTATTATCAAAATTTTGACAATCAAACAAGCAACTTTTGGGAAAATGGAATTAACTTTTCATTTTTCATGGAAAAGTTGCCAAATCAAACACTACCTAAGAGTTATCCTCATAAATTATTAATTTATGAATTAATCGATTAATTCATATTTGCTCAATTAACAACTTTTTCTTGATCTCAAGAGTATTAAATTTTCGAGATTTTAATGTAAATTCATTACCTAATACGCAACACAACTATTTAGCACATATTATGATGTTACGTACAAGAACATATAAATTAATAGACACGTTTACTCAAAAACTTGAAAGCAAAATTTGAATTAAAAAGAGATTATTTTTGTTGCGAATTTTATCTTGCAATTGGATGGTAAGTGATACTTCGTTGCTGACATGTTACTAGTAGTTTTCGTGGCTTGGAATGTTTCCTTGTACCTAAGATCATATGAAACTCAAGTATGGGGTGTACATGTGTTGGCTCCATCAACCTTTTCGATGCTTAATTTAGTATTATAACATAAAATAATTAGGTAAAATCTAAAAGAATAAATTGCATACCTCCGTTGAAGGGGTGAGGATTTATTTATATATAAAAGAACTCTAGTTTGATTAGAATAGAGAATGTAATTCAGGTTGAATAAGAATAAGAAAGTATAATTATAATTTTCATAGGACTCAACTCCAGTTCGATTAAGATTCTTCACAAGTAATATGTGTTGAATTTTATGAAACTTTTAGGGTTTAGGAGTTCCTTTTTGATCTGAATGGGCCGCCTCACGGCCTGTTTAAAGAGGACTTCACTTGGCCCAATTTTACAATTATCAACTGTAGCTCCTGTCCCTAACCATTATATATTATTTTGGGAAAATTTCCTAAATCCTACTTTAAGAATAGTGTATTTTCAAAATCAGAAATTAAATTTCAAATTTCCAAAATCAGATATTCATTTAAAAAATATTCATAATTTATTCAATTAATTATATATTTTATTCATTAAACAAATTAAGGTCACATATTTACACAATTTGATCACAGATTCACAGTTTGGTCATAGATCAAAATTTATTAGGTCACAAATTTTTTTCGAGATCACGGATCGAAATTTATTAGGTCATAGATTTTTTTCGAGGTCACGGATCGAAATTTTAATAAGTCACAATTTATTTTCAAGGTCACATGTCAAAATTTATTAGGTCACAGATATTTTTCGAGTTCACATATGTGAATTTTAATAAGTCACAATTTATCACAAATTTGTTATTGATCATAGATTAGCCAATTTAGTGGTCACAGTTAATCAAATAATCTGTGACCACCGCCGACAACCATCGCTGCCCCGCCACCACCACCACCACCACCACCTCACAAGCTGATATGAAAATCACTACCACCACCACCATCACCGCACAAATCAACAGAAAAAGTCTCAAAACCATCACAAATCGCAAACCTCCACCGCACCCAAACCACCTACACCAAAAACTGCCCCCGTCCACCAACGCCGTTGCCTCCACCACGACCTCCACCACCAAAAATTATCACAATGACCAATCCACCTCAACACAATCCCCAGATGCACGACCATCACCGCCACGCAACCATTGCAGTAGCCCAAGGCCGTTCCCACCTTCACCAACACATTACCACCGCCAACATCGCCACCGTGGTCATTACCACCGCCAACATCGCCACCGTAGACGTTCCCACCTTCACCACTCCACAAACCAGATTCCACCCCATCACGCCACGAATCAACGGAGCCATCCCATCACTGCACGAATCAACGGAGAAAAGTCCCAAAAACGCGAGGCGGTGCTGCAGATCGGGCAGCAACAGCGCCGCGCTCGCTGTGCCCCCTACAAGGTCGTCGACACCACCACCCCATCACCGCACGAATCAACGGAGAAAAGTCTCAAAAATGCGAGGCGGCGCTGTGGATTGAGCAGAGGTGACTGAGGCGAGAGAATGGAGGGAGGGAGGTGACGGTGGTTGTTTTGACAAGCGATCTGACGGAGGAGAGTAGAATGGTGGTTGTTTTCTTCTAGGCTACTGACGGCGACGGTGGGCGTTTTCCTCTAGGCTACAGACGGCGAGGGAGGAGAGGAGAGGAGAGTTAGAGAGAGAATGTCGATGGTGGAAATGAGGTGGGGGTGGTGGAACGTAGGGTTAGGTTATAAATTAATTTAATCTAATAATATATTTATTTAATAATCATATTTTAATTAACAAATCATCTGATTTCGGAAATTACAAACCTTAAACCTGAATTAGGAAATGAGATCTCTAAAAGTAGGGTGGGGCCTAATTTCCACTATTATTTTGGATAAATGGCACAAAACGTTCTTATTTTTCAATATTATTATGCAAAACGTTCTTACTGACATTTTCACCCTTACCTTCCACATTTCATTGCGCAAAAGGTTATTTTCATCAATTTTCCCAATAAAATGACGATTTTACCCTCATATTCAAATAAAAAAAAAAAAAAAAATATTATATATATATATATATAACTAATTGCAATCATAGTCCTGAATTTGTTAAAACATTGCAGCTTATTCCTAAATTCTCCACCACCACCACTTTTACAACCCTACCAAGTCGCCCCTTATTGATTCCGATGGGCGTGGTTGCCGGAAGACGGTGCTATGTGGATAAATAGGTGAGGGCTTGGTAGGATTGTGAAAGCGATAGTGGTGGTGAGGAGGAGGAGGAGGATTATGCAAATATTAACTTGGACCATTTAAAAATACCATCTTTTCGTATCACACACAAGTCACTACTTCCTATATCCTGTATCTATATTCTAGCTAGATAGAAGTCATTTCTATCCACTGCCTTTTGTCCACGTAAGTGCCTATTAACCACATTTTTATATCCTAATTCTCATATATTCTATATCCATTATCTTCTGTTTTGCAATATTCTTGCTTGTGTCCTGTGCTTTACCGTTAAAATGAAGAGATGATCCGAGTTAAAATGCCGGGAATATGTGGCCGAGTTCCAACAAATTGAAACGAGCACTAAAGACAAACTAACGGGCTACATTAAGGAGCCGAAGCACAGCATGGATCCCATTTTCTGTTAATTGCAATTCTCTTGGTATATCAAGTGATAATTTCTGGAAAACTATTTTATTCAGACTTTTGTAATATTCAGACTTGTTGTATTCATCCCATTTTCTGTTATTGAATCACACCATGTTTATCAAAAACCGTCTATATCTTGCGAGTGAATCCTATGGAGCCAAGTTTGTTCCCATGGTTGCCATGGAAATATTACAAGGTATTGTATAAGAAAAAGAAAAAATAACCTTACACGATTTTGTTGGATTTTAAGTTGTTAGTCTTCAATGTAATGCAGGAAAGGAAGGAGGACTGGAGCCACAAATGTCCCTCCATGTATTGATTAGCTCACACAAATATATTAATATGTTCTTGTTTATTTGTAAATACTATAATATATTTATTGTTAATGGTCGAGTACTTTTGAAATTGAAACAGGGCTACATTATCGGCAATATTGTACTAACGGATCCAAAAATTGATATTAATGAACGAATTCCATATGTTCATCGTGTTGGAATTTTGTATCGAAAATTGGTTGTGACCAATTTTGAATGATTATTTAAGTGGAATTCGTTATTTGGTGAATGAGAAATTAAGCTAAATTCAAGCCACTTAATACTTGAAATTGTTGGAAAAATCGTGTAGAATATTGTGGAATAATCTAGATAATATATTGATGAAAAGATACGTCTTTTCAAATGAAAAACCATGACCTTTGGAGATCATAACCTTTGGTATGATTAATTTCCAATAATTGTGTCTCTTTATGTAGAGAATAAATTCCAAGAGATGTGTCTCTTGGTATGGTTTTGTCTTTTGACAAACCTTTCCAACGCTTAATATGGTATATATAGAGCTTATTAAACTCAAACGAGCATACCGATTTTAAGATTCATCTGCTCAAACGAGTATCCATCTTGAAAATGGTTCAAGTTCAGAAAAGATAATCTCACAAAGAAATCAAAGGGATCAAAATAAACAAGAGCTAATCCTATTTGATAATTAAGTTATTGGCCCTTCGATGTTATAGTATGAACACATTCTTTTCTCAAAAAAAAAATGTTTTTGACTATGGAAATAGCTATAAATGTTGAGGTGGAAAGCCCTAGACAGGATTAAAATTTGGATTAAATCAAAAATTGGTTGTTACCAAAACGTAAGAGGTGGCCTAAAATTTGGATTAGGCATTCCAACATGGATCAACAAATGTATTTTTATCTCAATAAATTACAATAACATCAAAATGTAATGTGGCAGTTATATATGTAAAATCTCAGTACTTGCAATTATCAACCCGCACTTTCTCTAAGTTTTTGCAATGTTGCTAATTTAATGTCTTTGGTGATAAAACATTCCTACATATTTATTACTTTCCATAATATTACAACTGTGGTAATTCAACATAAGAATTGGACTTATATGCTTAACCATCTAGAAATTAATTAAAAGTGACTTGTTGCTTTGATTAGATTTATAAACATGATTCTGCCCAAGTTTAGTCAAATTATAGAAATAAAAATGTATTAAAAAATTTAAACAGTTAGGTAAATAATGATAACATGAGGCTGAACCAATATGTCAATATGTACATAGCCCTATCCGTCCAGACATCATTCTCAAGCTTGTGACAAAAGCAGACAACATGGCACTCAACCGCCCCCTTTGATTCAAGAGGTACGAGAGACGATTTTCAATATAAATGCAGACAATATCGCAGGGGCAGATGAATTTTCTTCCCTTTTTTCAACGTTGTTGGGACATTATTCAGGATGATGTGTATATGTACTACAACAAAAAGGGTCTTTTGCAACGTTCAAAAAATGTTGCCAAAAATCTTTTGCAACGTTCCAACGTATGTTGCAAATCTCGATGTTGTCATTGAGTAGAAGGATACAGTAACAATTTTTAAACGCTGTTAATAACCTTTTGCAACTTTTTTTTTGAATGTTGCTAATAAACTTTTTGCAACGTTGTTTGAATGTTACTAATTACCTTTTTGCAACTTTTTTTAGTTTTGCTAATAATCTTTTTGCAACATTTTTTGGTTGTTGTCTATGCTTATATCAATCTTATAGTTGATCATTTTGGGTGAAAGGTGATAGCGTCCAAAAGAAGTACCAAATTAATTTCCTTACTTTTCTTAAATGTGTCGTTCAAGTAGTAATATGGCAAGTAATGGTCATTCCCACTGAGGATTGTTTCAATTTCATCAATTGCAACATAACAAGCAAAATACGAAATAGATTAAACAGGAGGGGAGTTGGTTCGTTAAACTAAAGAAGCAACAAAATGAAAATAGCAAAGACTTGAATAAAAAGTAAACAAGGTAATGAAAATGTGATCGATGGGTACTTCTTCACCACGAGAATGATTTTCTAATCAATGTTTGAAAAAAAAATTTCGTTCTCAAGATTAACAATAATTCAAGAATAATTACAAACTCAATTACCTTAATATCTTCTTACATATTAGTTGAATAAAACAAGCTCTTTACCCAACCCTATTCATTAAACAACATAGGATAAGATCTCTATATTTAATTTAACAAAAGCATTACGACAAAAGAGATTAATTGAATTAAGCGCAAACTCGCAAGCTCGGTTTACTCACTTAACTGTTAATCCACATACAATCAATCGAAAATCTCGCATAATCAATTGAAATGTAATTGCTACTAGGTTTTAGAATAAATAGCGATTACATACTATAAATTCCAAAATAGCATTCATTGAATCCGCCCAATCATTTAGTTGTACACCCCAAATAATCAAGAAGAACAATATAAACATTAATACAATGGATTAAACACATCAATCAAGAGAAATATAATGCACAAATCGATAGAAAATCATTACTCGAGTTAGAAATCACCCCCAATCACATCTAAGTTTAGCTATTCATGAAATATTCATAAATATCCAACAAAATATTACAACAAATGGAAGAAAATGAGATTAAAGAGAAGAAAAGGCTTATTGAAAGAGATGATTGGATGGAATCTTCAATGTCAAAGAGCCTTCTTTTTCTTCTTCCCCAAAATCACCATTGTTGTTGAAGGGCCTCCCAAGTTTTCTCTCTTTTTTGTGGTCGGCTCCCTCTCTTCTTTCTTGCCCTAGAATGAGCCTTTGTGTTGTATTTAAGGTGTATTGAAGGTTGGAGACGAGTTTGGGTCGAAATGGGTCGAGAAAGAAATTAAAATTCGGGTCTTCTTCCTTACCGGGCTGCTAGGCGCCATGGCGTCGGATCTGCCCATTTTCAGATTTTTGGGCGCCCTGCTGAACCTTTATCCTATTTTCTGTTTTTCACTCCTTTTTCACCACTTCAATCAACATTTCTTCATGGTTTTGATCACCGAATCTTGGAATATTGCATCTTCAATTCTTTTGGCTCAATTCTCTTTTAAAATCCTCTCTAATCATCGCTCAAACCAGGGTGCCGCCTATATAACAAAAGTAACAAAATATAAGTAATAATACACTAAAGAAAACTCACAACTATATAAATTTAATGGTCTAAATAAGTGCGAAACCCGCCCTTATCACACCCCCAAACTTAAATCTTTGTTAATCATCGAACATAACTATAAAAACAAGCACACAAATTAAAATCAAAAGACAATCAAAAGATAAATAGTTTGCTACCTTGCTACAATTCTCACATATGCTAATGACTTATGAAATGCACACAAAAATGCTATAACAAACATCTTTAAACTTATACCATGTTTAACTCGTGTGTGTGTGTGTTGTCATCCAATTTATCGCAATACACTAGTTGGTGGTATTTTCGACCCTCAAAATGGTGAAATTTTCCTTTCTCGCTCATGGGATGCGCACTACCCCAAATTTGATATTTTCACTATAGTCCAATGTGTCAAAAACGTAAGGTTGCTCTCAAATCACTCAATATTTCCCTCTCAAGCTTGGTTGGATCGAACCGGTAAGATTGACCATCTAGTCATGTATTAATTCCCAAAAACTTTGAGTGCTTAGATTGAAAAATGGAAGATTCGACCCAACTACACCTAGAGGGGGGTGATTAGATGTAAATGCGGAATTAAAAATTAATTAACATGCAACAAGTCACAAGTTAATTATGTATAGGTGATTAATCAATCAAGTCAATTTATCCTATCTTTGAATATCGCAGCAATATGAAAGCAGTAAATAAAACAGTAAACAACACGAGAATTGTTCACGGAGAAATCCAATGTGGGAAAAACTCTGGGCGCTTTGCCAGTCAAAGATCCACTATAAATTGTATTATAAACTTATAGACCACCAACAAAGTTGACGACACAAACTTTCTGATCTCCTGTCTGAAGTTTGAAGCAGCTCTCCTGGAATGTACTCACGAATACCAATCCTAACTTTTCGTTGTAAAACAGTCCTCCTGAAGTGAGCACACGAATTTCACTCCTGACTCTGCACGCAGTTTATCTCCTGTAGATCCACCAAGAACTCCTCGTTCTTCAGTTTCTTCCTTGATATCACAGCCAGCCAAGTTGACGACACAATCTTCCTGACAGATCCAAGTGAATAATAGCACTAGTGTTTTGATTGAAGGTTTTGATATTTTCAATCTGAAGGGCGCATATAGATGAAATGAATTGTGGTTGATCTTGTTGATTGAAACCCAATGGACGATCGAATTGTGCTTGTGGAGCTATGAAATGATTTCCTTCATAACCGAGACTAGGATGATCACTCAATCCATGATTATATGCGTAAGAATATAGATCATACCACTGTCTTTGTTGCATTGGAAATCCCCCAATAACATTCACTTGTTCTGAGGCTCTTCCTTGTAGTGTCAGACATGCATGAGTAGGGTGTCCCGCAAATGAACAAATCCCACACACTTTTTCTTGTTGAATTATTCGAATACCCACTTGTAGTAGAAGAGATGTAAGATTGGACAATTGACGTTCAATTTGAGAAGTTGCTTCCATCTCACAAACTTGTTTAACCTTGCCTTTTCTCTTGATATTAGGTTGTGGTGTGTTGTATGCGTTTCGCTCAATCACAACCTAAGTGACATAGAAAATAACAAAAAATAAAGAGAACCGAAATAAAAAGAAAATATTGCAATTAGAAAAATTGAAAGAACAATCCCGGCGACACGACGCCAAAATTGATAGCGTCCAAAAGACGTACCAAATTATTTTCCTTGCTTTTCTTAAATGTGTCGTTCAATTAGTAATATGGCAAGTAAGGGTCATTCTCACAGAGGATTGTTTCAATTTCATCAATTGCAACGTAAAAAGCAAAATACGAAATAGATTAAATGGGGGGAGGTTGGTTCGTTAAATTAAAGAAGCGATAAAATGAAATAGCAAAGACTTGACTAAAAAGTAAAAAAAGTAGTGAAAATGTGATCGAGAGGTACTTCTTCACCACAAGAATGATTTTCTAATCAATGTTCGCAAAAGATTTTCGTTCTCAAGATTAACAACAATTCGAGAATAATTACAAGCTTAATTACCTCTTCATATTAGTTGAATAAAACAAGCTCTTTACCCAACCCTATTCATTAAACAACCTAGGATAAGATCTCTAGATTTAATTTAAAAAAAGCATTACGATAAAATAGGTGAATTGAATTAAGCGCAAACTCGCAAGTTCGATTTACTCACTTAAGTGTTAATCCACATACAATCAATCGAAAATCTCACATAATCAATTGAAATGTAATTGCTACTAGGTTTTAGAATAAATAGCGATTACGTACTATAAATCCCAAAATAGCATTCATTGAATCCGCCCAATCATTTAGTTGTACACCCCAAATAATCAAGAAGAACAATATAAATATTAATACAATAGATTAAACACATCAATCAAGATAAATATAAAGCACAAATCGATAGAAAATCATTACTCGGGTTAGATATCACCCTCAATCACATCTAGTTTTAGCTATTCATGAAACATTCGTAAATATCCAACAAAATATTACAACATATGGAAGAAGACGAGATTAAAGAGAAGAAAATGCTTATTGAAAGAGATGATTGGATGGAATCTTCAATGTCAAAGAGCATTCTTCTTCTTCTTCCCCAAAATCACCATTGTTGTTGAAGGAGCTCCCAAGTTTTCTCCCTTTCTTGTGGTTGGCTCCCTCTCTTCTTTCTTGCCTTAGAATGAGCCTTTGTGTTGTATTTAAGGTGTATTGAAGGTTGGAGACGGGTTTGGGTCGAAATGGGTCGAGAAAGAAATTAAAATTCGGATCGTCTCACTTACCGGGTTGCTAGGCTGCTGATCTGCCCATTTTCATATTTCTGGGCGCCATGGCGCCGGGCCTGCTGAACCTTTATCCTGTTTTCTATTTTGCACTCTTTTTTCACCACTTCAATCAACATTTCTTCATGATTTTGATCGCCGAATCTTGGAATATTGCATCTTCAATTCTTTTGGCTCAATTCTCGCTTAAAATCCTTTCTAATCATCGCTCAAACTAGGGTGCCACCTATATAACAAAAGTAACAAAATATAAGTAATAATACACTAAAGAAAACTCTCAACTATATAAATTTAATGGTCTAAATAAGTGTGAAACCCGCACTTATCAAAAGGTTTGCAAGTTTGGTTGATTAAGTTCTGAGCCATCGCGCTATAGGACGTAATCAAGAAGGTAAGAAAGAGCATGGGAACAATGAAGAAGAAGAAAGGCCTCATTTTTGCTTGGTTATTATGGTATGTTATGGCTGCTTGTTCTTGCTTTATCTCTCACCTTATGACATGGTTTATATTGCTGATCTAGTAATGGGTTGGTACATGCAGTTGGGCCGTTCTTTGATTGGAATTTTTTCCCAAGTTTGTTTGGAAATAACTGTCTTGACTTGGACAACTAATTAAAGTGTTTGAAATACATTCAATCTATGAAATCAATCATTTTTTTTCTCAAATTGTTACATTGTATACTCATAAACGAGTTAGAGATCTTGTCAATTTAGATAAATACACGTCTTCTCTTTTCTACGAATTAAACTTTTTGGTGAAATCATTAATATAGTTTCAGATAATAGACAAAGAATTCATGAGTTCAAATCTCGATTGCCACTCATTTATGAAAATTATGTACTTCTTATCAAGAAAAGAGTCCAAGATTCACTAGCTACAATAATCTTGATTTAAAATCTTCAAAACTCTCACATTCAACTTCACACTGTTGTTTTTATTAAATAAGTGGGATAATATCATAATAACATGTCTAATTCAACCAGTTCAATGTAATCCTTTGGGCAGATGTAATATTCTTTGCAGAGATTATAATTAATGAGTAATTCATAGAATGAATAATTACTCATTGTGATTACTAAAAAAAAAAAAAAAAAAGAAAAAAAATCAAGCCTTAACTCAAGTGGCAAAAGTGAAATTTTCCCAGGCAATGGAATGGTTTGAGCTTTCTTTCGGAAGAATGGGTGAAATCCTTTGATCCCCTAGAAATGAAAAAGAAAAAGTTTCGTTCGATTACAATTTACATTCGCGAGAGATAAGTAGATTGTATGCTTCATAAAAATTGTCCAAACATCATGGGTGGTTATAGAAGTGTTATTGTGAAGGTACGTGATTTTTAGTTCTCCACAAAGGTCTTTTCTTTATCATTATCTAAACTCACATCACTATTTACCGGAATTGGGTCTCCACCTCCAATTTCTTGCTTGTACACATCAACTACATCTCAAGCCCATGTTTAGTGTCCTAAAAGTATGCTTTCTTGGAGAAAGCACTACATATTTCATAACGTGCCTATAAATTTTGTTCGCTCTAACGCACTGAACATGTCCTTACTTATCAATTATCATACAATCCAATAAAAGTGACCACGAGCTTGGTTTACAGTTACGGAATAAAGTAGCGAATACCCTTACGTAACGTTTTTATCACAACTTCCTTCATCATCAAGTGTTACATATGAAGTCATTATAAAACCCGGGAAGATGTGACAGATCCTTGCATTAAAATCTCAAAGCCCTTTTGTAGTTAATTAGCTGGTTCATAAGAAAATACAACTTCAGGATAATTGAATACTCTCCCAAGGAAGTCTACCATTCCTACCTCAAATGAGTACATCACACGTAATTATTTTGAATTTTGTCAACAGAATATTTTTCTCATGGATCTTCGAACTCGGAAAGAGTAATTGAAGCAGTCTAGCTCACCTCGATTACATATCCGAGCAGATTTTAACTCCTTGAAGTTGATAGCAAAGTTCATCTTAGTGCACGCCACAATTTTTCGTCGTATCAGTCAAGTCCCTCTTCACCTCCACTGCTATCTCCAAACATTGCAGCCATTTTCAAGGCCAGTTTTGCAGCGATTTCCCGTCTCTGGAAATCCGGCATTAACCTCAAACTGCTGCGCATATTCCCAATTTCAGACATCAACATTTCCAGATCCTCAAAATCGTAAGTCTTACCCTCATCAGGTTCCGGAGTTCCGTCAGCTTCATGTGCATCGGGTGTTTTGTCCATGTCAAGCTCTTCCTGCAGCTGAGACGCTGATGTTGACGGCTTGTGCTCTTCTCCGACAGATCCAACATCAATCTTGCGATCAAAGTTCTTAGGGTCAGGATTGCTTGCAGATCGTTCCCCAGTCCCTGTGGTTGAAACAGGACCATCTGCAGACATCCATACATCTGTGTTGTCCCATGGTTCCGCAGAACCAACAGATAAGACTTCGTATTCAAGTTCATACTCGGATTCTTCTTCTGATAAATCTGACAAAAAAGGTTATCCAAATGTTCGGTTGGAGTATATTAAATCATCGACATAAATAACAATTTAAAGCATCACCATGACGAGGGAAGACTGTAAAACCTTCTTGTTCAGGTAATGTAGGTTCTTTTATCTTATCACCAGACTTCAAGGACATTCCAGGCCACATGTGAGCGGAGAGAGCTCCAAAGAGTCGTTCAACACCCTGCGAATCTCCATCTTCGGACAGACCTGCAATGAAAAGTTATTGACAGACCTTAACCGTTTCTGACAAAAGTGCATAAGACAGAAAGGTTTTCATTTCAGCAAACACGCACTTTAAACAAATTCAAAATGTAATTATGTGTAAACAGAAATGCCAATAGAAATTTAAAACTGAAAAAAACTGAGCATAGAATAGTGACGGCGATGCTCTCATTGCAAGCATACGTAACAGTGCAATATATCGTGATGTGACACTATCTAAAAATTAAAAATATAAAACTGGAGGGATTTGAAATTGGGAGAGAAAGGTGCACCAAATTACACATGTTGCAAATCAAGGTAATGGATTTAGAGGAGGAGATCAGTCGTGATACTGAGCCAAATTGCAGAGCAAGAATACTATTATGATATTAAGGTCTTACATTTGTCAAAGTCAGCATTAGATGCACATGCTTCAATGTATTCAATGTTATGTTCGATGCACCATTCCAAGCAAGACTTGGCAATCTCTGATGGTGGTTCTTCATCTCCCAATAAACTACTCCCTTCGGTTTCAGAAATCCCATAGTCTGCCATGTCTAGATGAGAACTGCTGGAAGATTCTTCACGCTTCAGCAGGCATCTCCTGTATTCAGAATGAGCTGGATGATGAGGAAGAAGATCAACTTTGTTACCAATACATAGCAGTATATCGAATTTCCGAATATCGGTTTGCTTCACCCAATCTTTAAGAGCAGCAAATGAAGAGAGCTGTGGACAATGGCATAAAGAAGATGTGTCACCGCACTCAATCTTAAAAACAGTTGCAGAAATGAGATAGTAGTTTCACAAATTAATCTGCCCAAAAGAGGAAGCTAAAGGGCAAGGCTTACATCGTTAACATCGAACACCATCACCAAGGCAGATAACTTATCAACCATTGGTAGGCTCGCGATAGAGAACTCATCGTGAAGATGAGCCATCCAAACTGAAACATCAGCTGTATAGTACTTTGTGTTGATTGTCCACCTGTTTAAGAAACCAGGTCCAAAGTTATCGTTAAATGGAGAAAAATCTTCTTAATTATCATTCATTGGATACTTGGTGTGTACTTTGCTGCTTGGAACTTACCCATAGGCAAGTAACTTCGACGATGGATTGGGGGCATCTTCAAAATCAACAGGAAACAGTCCTGTATTTAAAATCTTTGAAATGAGTGGTCTGTCTATCAAGAAAGTTTTCTACAATTCTACAGAAGCAGAGCTACAAATTCATCACTACCATGACATTACATAAAACATTTCATAGTTCATACGTTTTAGTAACTCGTCACTGTGCAAGCTAGAAGGTTTCATGTTAAGCTTAAGATATAAAAAGATCATAACAACCAAGGATGGATGCAGTCAGAAAAAAGACTGATGACAAAGAGGAGCATCCACATATAGTACTAATGAAATGATATGGAACATATCTTCATCGTACCATAACTTTTCTAGTTTCTAAATATTTTTGGTAAACAAGGCCCCAGTTGCTGAGAGCATAGTTATAAAACCCGGACCAGACCATCCGGTTCAGTCTGAAAACCGGTGAACCGGACCCAGGTCCGGTCCGAGTCAGACATATTTACAAATATGTAATGAACTCGCCTCAAACCCGTTGAACCGCCAGTTTTTTATGTAACCCGCCGACTCCTTTTTAAATTGAACCGCTCGGGTCTTTCATTCTCCTCCTGGGTTTCTTCACAATTCACATTAGGACTTTTTCAAACACAAGAAATCTTTGCCCAGTCTCTCAATCTCTTTGCAATTCAACCACTCCCAAAAATCCAAATTCCCAATTTCAAGTTTTAATAGATGGAATCATGGAAGAAGAAGAGGTAAATCTGATTTTTTTTTTTTTTTTACCCGTTTTGAACATGTTCTTTAAGTGATGAAAATCTGTAATTACCCCTTTCACTTTTGCTTATTTTGGTTGAGAACTGTACGTCACTTCAATATTTTGGCATTTTACCTATTCTGATTTTCAAATGAAATAGTCCCTTTTGTTTCTGTCCAATGAGATTTAGAAATCAGAATATATTTAGTTATCTAATTTATAGCTCTATATATCCAATAAACACGGGCACCTGTAAATTATGTTTTCCAAGCGTGTAAATCTACGTGGGGTTCTGTTGAACCTCGGATTTATCGTGTTCTAGAATCTGGCTGCCCTTGTTCGGCTGGAGTTTTAAGTGATCCTCATTTGACCTTTGGAGTTTGATTTACTAATTAGCTCTTAATTTAGGAGAAAATATTGCTTAAATTGTGTTTTTAGATCTGTGTTAATCGTTTTTGTTAATAGTGAATTCTGCATCTGATTTTTAAGTGCTTGATGTAAGTTGATGTATTGTGAATTTTATACTCTGTTGATCAAGCTTTCCTCCTGGCCTCGTAGTTGGGGTGGAAGTATATTATTTAAAATTTGTTTTCTTCTTCCAAGATAAAGATCTGAATTACGATTACACAAATATCAGTCATCGTTATCAGGACTCTAAAGGTTTTCAGAACTACTGAATTCATTTCATGTGATGAAGCAGCTATTCCTTGTTTGCTGTCATCTCAATTACTGTACAGCACGTTTCTGTACCCAAATTAGCTGCAAGCTTAAAACATAAGCTCTTTAAGTCTTCATTGAAATTTATATACTGTTGTTCTCCGTTGTCTTTCCTTCGTCTAGTTTCTAATATAATGTCAAAAACTTTCATCAGGTTCTTGCTGGAAGTTACTTCTCGGTGGCTGGTGCACTAATTGGCCTCTTAAAACCCGGGAGGATGAGTATGTTTGGGACTCTTCTAGTCACATGGGGCCTTGTCAAGGAAGGGATTCTAAAAAAGCCAGCAAGCACAGATCCAACAAATGCAGTATTTGTCTACCCAACTATTTTAATAGCTCTGGTTTGTTCTCTCTTATCTGTCAAATATGATGTGAAGAAGGCAGTGAGAAGTGCTGCTGCTCGCCCCATTGCAAAGCCTATGCTCAGCTCTTCAAATCTAAGCTGAAATGATAGTTGTTCACAATTTAATTGTTCCCTGCTTATTATTCCTAGTATATCAGTTACTAAGATTTACTTTTTTAGAAACATCAATCAAAGCAAAGTTCTGAATAAAGTTTAGGGATACAGGTTGATCTTTAATTAACAAGATAATATAAGGTTAATTTAGATATTGATAGAAAATGGCAAAATTTTATTGTTCAATGAAAATAATTATTGGTATATTTGACAGGTATTGACCCGCCGGTTGAACCACTGACCCGTTGACCAGCTGCATTGTCAGGGTGAGTGTCCGGGTCGGATCTGACAACTATGGTTGAGAGAAAAAACCACATAAAAGATCCATCTGCTATTGCTCTCTCTCCACACTTTGCATTTTGCTCTTTTTATTGAGAACAATCACACCCAAAGAACCCAGGAAACAAGAAGAAAAGGAACTCTAAACAATTGGCACTAGTTTCATTTTTCCCCCCTATTGGGTCAGAATGTGAAAAAGAATTCAATCAACACTTTCTTCAAATGAAAATCGCCATAAAAGATTCAAGACGTAGAAGTTCTAAAAATATCAGCTCCAGTTCCTTAATTGTTTTTCCTTAATAAACAACTATAACTTTACTCTTGACTTGAGGGTTACCATCAGACCATTATCCACCCATCAGGTCTGTTGTCGAGTCATGACCCAACAAACAATGAACACCAGAACAGCAGTCATCCAAATGTTTCACAACCAACAAACATGCCTGAATCACCAGCCTGCTCATCAAGCAGACTATGCACTCCAAATCCATAGAAAACCTCACATCTTACTTAAACAATGCCCATGAGCTCCTGCCGGCACCTCTTTTGATGATTGTTAGAGTTTCCAAATTCCAGATTCGAGATTTTGACAAAGTATATAATTGGATCTCGAGGAGATGTAGGAAAGTTTTCAACACTTCAAATGTCTAGATTATATAAATAGTTTTTATTAATTGAAATGCATTTTACCAACGAAGCATATTGAATTTTTCTCCAGTTACCTATCAAATTTTTTTCTCCAGTTGAAACTTGAACTGAGGTCTTAAATTCTCAAGTTCAAAAGCACTAATCCTTGAACTTTTTATCTGTTATGCTTAAAGATTTCACTAAGAATTTGTCTACGGCTCTGGCCTAAGATCACCACATTTCTTCACATATTCTCCTGCTCCAATGCATTCTATGTCGGATAATCATATATTTTCCCCGCTGCTTCCTCTCCTTGTCTGTTCATTCACATGATCCAAAATCCCTTTTAATGTTTTTCA
Source organism: Osmanthus fragrans (assembly GCA_019395295.1). NCBI lineage: Eukaryota > Viridiplantae > Streptophyta > Magnoliopsida > Lamiales > Oleaceae > Osmanthus > Osmanthus fragrans. Next base: position 13,769,904 of record CM033346.1, on the reverse strand, counting down.
TCGACTTAACTGCTAGTAATTATTCATTAACTTAGAAACCAGATTACAAGACGTTATCATATTCTTCGAATGTGTAGTGTTCCTTACTTTAAATCAATCGTATAAATACATCCGTTAAAAGTTAAAATCATCAAATAAATAGAAAGAAATCATCAAATAAATAGAAAGAAAACCAAGCTACAGTAAGAAACTTACGAGAAAGGAGGGTCCGTTTACCAACGCTCCGGGACCCAACCATTATAATTCCGGGTCTCATCCCGAGGGTCTTCATATCCATTTTCACCTCCTCCTGTTCTTATTTTGCTCAAGGGGTTTTGTCTTTGGGTCTTCGGGTCAAGGAAAAGGAAAGGAGGCACCTGTGAAATACTTTAAGAAGAGATCTTTCTGGAGTATCCACATCTCGTCATTAATAATAAAAGCATAAACTGGTGCTTGCTAGTTACTACTGCAAAAGGAGTCGTGCAACCAGGAACAAAGCATGTGTGTTTTGTATCCACGGAGAAAAACAGTGTAATTAGATAGCGAAGTCTAAAAACATAATTGATATTTCAATGACGCACCAAAGTGTTCAAAATGTCATTATTAGATATAAAAATAAAAATTGTAAAAACCTAGAAAATTACAATTCTGGTTAAAATGCTCATCCTTGTTTTATTACCTGACCTCGCAAGTTGGTAGTTCGAGTAAAGGGGCTTGTAAGCAAAACTGCCTTCCTTGCCGAGTTGTAGGGCGTCTTAAACCTATTGATGGTATAGATCATATATCACATATTCCATTACAATCGAAGGTTATAGGTATAGTTGACTAGTCATAAGATTGCTCAAATTTTCAGTTAATCTAAATGCTCGAGGTGATTTCAGCTGCGTGATGGTAACTTGATCTTCGTATAAATGGACCTAACTCGTGTGGACAACTCAAGTACAGATTCATTTTCCTGAAAACCCTCATTCTCTAGTCTTGTAACCATCAACATAGCATCAAAACTAGATGTCATACCTTCAACCCAAATCCAATTACATTAAGTAAACCCTTCTAATAAATAGATTAACCATGAAAATTTACTTCAAGTGGTATAAAATTGAAGCCCTTTTTGAAATTGTGATACATTTTTATCGAAATATTACAACCACCCGACTGTTAAATATTAGAAAACAAACCCACATACCACCAAATTAGTGAAAAAATAAAGATGATCATAATATCATATCCACCCAAATTCCTTCAAACTTGTGCTCCAAAAGATCAAAAAGTTTGGGTACATAAGAATTTCTTCAAACCACCACCAAGAAAGAATCGATGAAATCCCAAGATTCCTACTTTTTCAATTACCAAATACATATATTATCAAAAATCAATGAAATGCAGCAAAAAATTATGTTCAATACGCAGACATTTTAAGTTAGAGTGGAACAATCAAATTTGCAAAAAAGTCGTGAAAAAATTAAAGCATTCGATCAAGGTTTAAAAAGACGAAACTAAGTATTGAGGTGATTTTTCTTTATGAGGTGAGGCATAAGCCTCGAAGCGCATTGAGGCGTAAGCTTCACAAAAAAAAAAAAAATCTAAGTAAAAAAATTATAAAAGAATACAAAAATACAAAAAAATAAAAATTGAAGCATATAGTAAATATGATATCTAGTCATTAGTATATTGAGATATAGTCCACCTCGCAGGGGTCGAGGGCGCAGAGCCCCCTCGTGGGGACTCGAGGGCAACGCCCCCGGAAGGGAATTTTAATTTTCGTATAGTAAAGTTAGCCTGAAACAATTTTAAATATTAAGTCACTAGAAGAAGCAAAGGAGAAAAGAGACATAGAAGCAACACTTGAGGACCTCTTTAAGCGAAGGATTGAAGATTGGTTTTCTGGATGCCGTTTAATTGAAAAAAATCAACTCTTAAATGAGGCGCACGCCTTTTTTTTTAGCCTCATAACTTCCGCCTCGAGGCACAGTAGATACGCCTCAACCTGCACCTTTTTAAACCATGCATTCGATATTTTATTACAATGGATATCTTACGGGCTCTCATACTTTTAGCATCAACTCCAATAAAATAACTAATATAAACAAGAAAATAGCTTAACTGTTAAAAGTAAATAATGTACATATTTTAAGTTTATAATTAAAACTGATACTACCAATTAAAAGTACAACCTTTTGCACTATATCAATTCAGGAATACATCATTTTCCCCTGCTATCAAGATCACAAGCATTTTCATCATAAATAATAATAAATCCCTTACCAACAACAATATAATAAAAATAAACATCGCCTTGAACAATTGACAATGAAAAACATGTACGATCGCTCTTTAACCATTTCATTTGAAAACCTATTGGTGTAGTGGCATTCGACAACCATCATTTTACTGAGTGATCCAATCAACGGGCTTAATAGCAGCATTCTTGCTTCTAACTAAATATGAACAATCTTAACACACTCTCAAGAATTTAAGCATAGAGAGTTCGCAATTACCTAATAATGTTGTCCCTAACTTGAATTTTTGATGAAGTTCCCAAAATAAATCTCACAACTCACAAAATACAAATCATAAATCACAAACCACAAATTAACAAACATATTTTCAAATTCCAGACTAGTTGGCAGATAATGAGTTACATACAGTAACAGACTAACAGTGAGTAAAGTTTCAATAGAAGCAAGGCTCAATTTCAAAGCATAACTAATTAACTAACAGACCGGAACTGGAACCGGAGTCACCGAACGGGAATCAAAGCAGAACTATTAGTGACCTTTAAGCTTTGGGTTTGGGACCTTAGGGTTTGAATTGTTACTGGTGATGGAGTGCAAACTGGCTGACAGACCGATAGCCACGGGAGCAGTCAACAGAAGAAGCAAGAAAGGGTAGGATTGTAGGAGAGGCTTAATCGCGATTAGCAGGAAGGAGAAGGGATGAGGCTGAATCGTGTAACAAAAAGAGAGGGTTTTGCTGCGCAGAAGGATTTCCAATTTTCTAAAGGTAACGCATAAGCGGTTCCGTTCTTCTGCAGACTACAAATGAATGTGTTTTGCAAAATCTGATTTTTTTTACTCAACTTTAAAAGGTTACCCAATGCTCACTTATCTTCCCTTATAATTACCCATCCACACTCATTTAACTCTCATCTCTCCAAATGGATGAAAAATACACGTGGAAAATAGAAATCAAACGTGGCTATATATTCTGTTAAATGTTTACAACCTGGAATATCAAGACCAACAACACTTTGATGAATCGACACCTGTAGATAGTAAGAAATCCGCATAATGGTGAAGTAGAACTGGACAATATGAAAATGGAAATTGTATAAACTCAAACTAACTTCGTCGGAGACTTTTGGAATCTCACCGAGGATGCAGAAAAGGAAACTGGATTTTCCAAAACCAACCACACTACATACAGAGGCGGCCCTGAGGGTGTTCCAGTTGAGCGACCGCACAGAGCCTCAAAATTATAGGGTACCAAATTATTATATATTTTTTTTTAGTTGTATATTTATAGGGGCACCAAAAATGATAATGTTGATGATGAATTTCCTAAGAAAAATGATATTAGCAAAGATGTTGATGATGAATCTCTTAAAGAAAATCTTGCAGGGCACCATTTTAAAATCTTGCACGGGACACCCAAAATCACAGGGCCGCATCTGACTACATACAGCCCACGCATACCCTTCTCCAACCTAATTTGAATTCCTAACAGAGTTGGGGTTGGAGATCGATCGATCCCAAGAGAACTCACCATCTTTGATTGTTGTGCCTCCTGCTGCTACGCCTTCTAGAATATTTGGGAAGAAGCTGTTGAATTCTTCGTATGAAATTTGTGGTTCAATTGATATCGATTTTGGATTTTGAACCCATATCTTGCTAATTGGAATTTCTAGATTGGGGGTTTGGAAGAGGAAATACCTCTAGATAGTCATCTGATAGAGGTGATTTGTGAAAATAGACATCAAAAAGTTAGAAATTTGAAAAATAGCTTTTGAACAACAATCTTTCCAAAAATACCCTCTCACATAAAAATTGCAACAAAAGTCATTATAATGTATAAAATACTTCAATTAGGTCCCCAAGAAATATAAATTCAGAATCCTTAATAAATTTAAACCCGAATATTATACAAAATTTTATTGACCTAAAAATTGCAACAAAAGGAGAATTAAATTATTTAAAAGAAGATTTAAAAAGTTTCTTTTTAGATTATTTAGATCCAAAATTAAGAAATAAGAATACTTATATAGATAGCCAAGCAATTAGATTTGAAAATAATATACATAAAGAAATTATCAATCTAGAAAGAAGAATTGAAAAATTAAATATAATCATTGAAGAAAAGGTCATAACAAAAGATAGTGAATTTTATAAATTTTATTGCGATTTATTAAATATTTATGAAAATAATAAATTTTGAGATTTTGAAGACGGTCTTAGTACCCCCCCATCTTAATTGGTATCAGAACCATAGATCATAACATGATAATAGAAGATTTAGGAAATAGATATAAAATTATAAAAGATAGATTTGCGATAATAATAAGAAAATCTATAATAGAGAAAGAAATCTTAAAAATCATACTTATAAAATTAAAAGGTCTACCTTTAGATATTAGAAAGGAGATAATAGAAAAAACAGAAATTAGTGTAATAAGAGACCTTATGATATGGGAAACTATTATAGAAACTATAGATCAAGAAGAAATGACTGCTAATAAGTAATTATGGGAATTAAAATTAAAAAGATAGATAACTATTATAAATTAGAAGAAGAAAAAGGATATAAAATATTTTATGAACCTATTCCTAATAAATCAAAAATATTAACATTAGATATAATTAAAAAATTACCTAGAGAAATAAAAGAACAAATACTACATAAATTAAGTATAGGATCTATAAAAGATAGATATGTATATGAAATGATTAATAAAGAATTTGAAAGTATTTTATATTACAGAGAAATATATGAATCATCATAAGCTATAAATGAGTAATGATAAAGTAGTTAGAAAACTTAATAATATTGTTAGAAATCTAAATAAAATACAAGAAAAAACCTCAAATATACTAGGAACACCAGGAGAGATAAATAAATCACAAAAAAAAATGTTAGGAAAACTAAAAATCGAAAAATTAGAATTAAAAGCAAAATATTTTGAAACTGTAAGAGATAATCAATCACCTGATAACAAAATAGCAATAGAAAGTCTTAATAAAATCATTAATGGAAATAAAGACAAAAAGTGCAGATTATCATATTTATTAGAAGGAGAAAGTGGAAAAATATAATGTCTTTTTCAGAATCAAAGAAATTAGTAAAAGAATTAATAAATGAAACTAAAGAATTAAAAGATGAAATAGGAATGTTAAAAATAGAAATTAGAGAAATGAAATAAAATATGAAACCAACAAATAAAAAAGTAGATAAAGATAGAATAAAAGGAGAAATGACAAGAATATGAAAGAAACATGTAGAAACAGAAGGATACTATGAACCAGGAAGTATGGATGATAGATTTAGAAAACAAATATTACCAATAATCCTAGAACAAGAGAAAGAATTTGAAAAATATACAGAAGAAAGAGGAAAAAATAAAAAAGATGATGAATGAAGAAATAGATAATCTAATAGAAAACTTTGACCAATTAAGTATAGAAGAATTAGAAAATTATGAAATATTAATGAATACTAGTGGAGGACCAACACCAGCACCAGGAAGTACAAGTAATAATCCAAAATTAGAATTTCCTGAATTAGAAGGAGGATATGCACCAATGCCACATAGACCTTATAGGCAGTACTATGATAGAATTATACCACAACATAGAATAGAAAAATATAGAGATCAATTTACCCCAAACTCAGACTACAATAAACCAATAAATTATGGAGGAGCAAAACTAGATTTAGATTGTAAGATAGATATTAAGAAAGCCTTGTTACAATGGGCAGATGCAATGATATTATTCTTTTTATATAACCAAGACGATACATGGGAATCTACGGATAGAAGAATTGACTATTTAATAGCATCATTTGAAGGAGATGTAAGAAATTGGTGGGAAGGAGTAACTGAAGATACTAAATTATTAATGAGAAGAAATATACAAACAAAAATGCAGAAAACCTCACAAGAGGGAATAAAAAAATTAGTAGAATATATATCAGATGAATTCCTATGAGAAAATTGGATAAACAATTCAGAAGAAGAAGCTAGAAGAGAAAAATTAAAAGCAAGATTAGGATTAATAAATATTATGATATGTGATATGTGCAAAATAAAAGAATATACATGTCAATTTAAAATTTTCTATTATACTCAATTTTATAGTAATGAAAATCAAGGACCATACTTAGAAATGTATTTTGCTAAATTACCAGGAACATGAAATATATATTTTAAAATAGAATATGAAAGATATATAAAGGATAATCCTGTACCAGATACATTAGGAAGTAGAATAAAATTTCTATTTGAAAGATTAACAGAAATATGTAAAAATAGACAACTAATGAAAAAATCTGGAAAATTAACAAGAATTTGTTGCGAAAAAATAGAGAGACCTATTAATTGGGGATGTGGACCGGAAAGAAAATATAAAAGAAAATTCAAACCAAAAAAGTATAAAAAAATATAGACAATTCAAAAAAAAATATCAAAAACCAAATAGGAGATATTATAAAAGAAAATATCAACCAAAAAGAAAAGAGTTTAAAAAAGATAAAAAACAATGCAAATGTTGGAATTGTGGAGAAATAGGACATATAAGCCCTGATTGTACTAAAAAGAAAGTTAGAATTTTACAATAAGAATATGAAGAGATAGAAAGTGATTTAGAAGAAATAATAGATATTAATAATTATGAAGGAGAAGAGGTTTACATATCAGAATCAGAATGAGTCACGAAATAGAAGAAGCTGAAACCATAGAAGAAAAACAAGAAATAGAAAATTTTGAAGGATGTGGATTAAAAGTAACATTTGATAATAATACATTTAGAAAAATAGAAAAATTATCATGAGATTTAAAATTAGGAGAATGGAAAATATTCGATAAGATATTTAGAAGAGAAAGAGTAGCTATAAGTGAGTATCATAAGATAGAAAAATCAATAGATATAAGAACAGCTTCAGGAAGTCATAAATTAGCATTACTAACAAAATCCACAGTTGACCAATTAATGGCAAAAGTAAAAGGAAGACAAAAAGAAAAGATACAATACGTTTATCTAGCAGGAATACAATTAATGTTCAAATCCCTATTTAGAGAAGGAATAGATTCACCAATAACAGTAAGTTTACATGATGGAAGAATACTAAATACTAATGACAGTCATTTAGGAACTATAGAAGGAAATTTAGCATATAAAAAATTAATATTTACATGTTATCCAAAATATTGTGTATCAATAAAAGATAAAGATTTTAATAAAGTATTAGGATTACATTTTAAAATACATAGAAAAGATATTATGGAAGAAGGAAATCATATTATGACCATAGAATATAGAGCATTATATACATTTACTAACTCAAACTATGGAAACATTTATTCTAAAAAACCCTATATAGAAATTCACAAAGAATGTAAAGACATATTAATATTGTAGAACCAAACAAACAACTAAACCTACTACCAGAAATATATGAATTAGAAATATCTAAAACAAAGTCAGATGTAACAGAAAAAATAGAAAATAATTCTTTAATAGAATTTAAAGATGGAAAATTAAAAAGAAGTAATAGTACATCTATAATACCAAAAAAGAACATAAATCGAGAAATAATGGTAAAAAGGAATATAGGAAGTATGCAAATATATGGAGAATATTATAATGGAATAGAATATATAAAAGGAAAAAATATCATAATTGATACAGGAGCAGCAAACTGCCATATATCAGGAAATAGAGATAAATGATTAATAAAAAGAAGGGTAGAGCCTTATAAATATATCAATTTTGATGGAAAAACACATACTAGTGAATTAGAAGTAAAAATACCAATAGTTTTAGATGGAGAAGAAATGATAATACCATGTTATGTAGATAATAGTATGGGAGATCATTACCATATATTATTAGGAATGAGTTTTTTACAAGCATTAAATCATTATAATATTAATAAAGAAGGAATCTATATAACACATAATAATAAGACATTGTTTTGTCCAAAAGAATGAATAATGTAATAACATTTCCATTAGCAGTATATATACAAATTACCATTGTAGAAACTAATATAACAACATGTGCTTTGATAGATACAGGAAGTGATATAACTATTATCAAGACATTTTTGTTAAAAAACTGGAACAATGATAATACTATAAAAATAACAGGTGTCACAGGAATATCGACACCTATTACTAAAAATAAAGAAAATGTAGAAATCCTATTAGGAAGTAAACAAATAACTATAAACAAAGTATATGCATATGATGTATTAGAATGTGATATATTATTAGGAAATAATTTTGTTCAACAATTCCAATATTACCAACAAAATAACTATATGATTATATTAAAAACACCATGTGGACATCTACTAAAAATTTCAAGAGAATTTAAACCATACAGAGTTCAGCCAGCCCAGCGTGGTGAAAGGACAATAAAAATACCAATAAAAATAACTATTAAAATACAAAAAATACAAACAACAGAAAAATCAGAATTAATAGAAGAAATAATAAAAAAGATAGGAAATGTCTATAATGAAAATTCATTAGCTTATTGGAAACCTGAACATCCAAGGGCAAAAATAGAATTAACTGAAAATGTAATAATAAGAGTAAAATCAATGATGTACACTATACAAGATACTCAAGAATTTAGAAAACAAATTGAAGAGTTAAAAAATATGAAATTAATCAGAGCTAGCAATGGACCACATAGTAGTCCAGCCTTTATGGTAATGAAACACTCTGAACAAGTACGAGGAAAACCAAGAATGGTAATAAATTATAAAGAATTAAATAAATATACAAAATTTGATGGATATTCCTTACCAAATAAAGATGTTTTAATAAACCTTGCAAAAGGAAAAGAATATTATTCAAAATTTGATTGTAAGTCAGGATTTTTGCAAATCAAAATGGAAGAAGAATCAATACCATATACGACATTTAGTACGCCTCAAGGTAAATACGAATGGATAGTTATGCCATTTGGATTAAAAAATGCACCTCAAATATTTCAAAGAAGAATGGATAATATTTTTAGAAAATATAATGATTTCTTATTAGTATACGTTGATGATATACTATATGTTCAGAAAATAAAAATGATCATAAAAATCATATTATAAAATTCCTAAAAGAATGTCAAAAGGAAGGAATAGTTTTATCTGAAAAGAAAGCTATTATAGAAAAACCTGAGATATAATTTCTTGGATTAATTATAGATAAAAATGGAATAAAATTACAGTCTCATATATCTAAAAAGATAGAAAGCTTTCCTGATAAATTAGAATCTAAGGAACAAATACAAAAATTTTTAGGATGTTTAAATTATGCAGAAGGATTTATTGAAAATCTTTCAAAAAAGAGACATAAAATACAAATTTTATTTAGAAAAACTAATACTAAAGGATGGAATGAAGAACATACAGAAATAGTTAGATTGCTTAAGGAAGAATGTAAAAATTTACCAAAACTAAGATTACCAAATGAAAAGGATAATTTGATAGTTAATACTGATGCCTCAGATAAATATTGGGCAGCAATATTAAAAACAGATTTAAATGAAATATGTAGATATTCAAGTGGAACTTTTAATTAAGCAGAAATAAATTATACTACTCATGAAAAAGAATTATTAGCAATTATTAGAGGAATAAAGAAATTTTCATTATTTTTATTATCTAAAAAATTTATTGTTGAAACTGACAATTCTCAAGTTGCAGAACTTGTTAGAAATAAATTACCAATGGAACCCCAATATAGAAGGTTACATAGATGGCAAGCATATTTATCATTCTATAATTTTGATATTATTCATATTAAAGGTACAAATAATTATCTCGCTGATTTTTTAAGCAGGAACATTGAATTTGGAGATGGATGATATCAAACAGGTGATATCAGAAATGAAATCTGCAGCAGCCTATGCCAAAGAAGAGGCAGATGATATAAAAATTGGAATGGAGACATTAGCTGAGCTCTTAAGTCATAATATTAAATTATTACTTGAAATTAGTGAATCCCATGCCAAGGTTACAAACGAGATGAAAGACAAAATTGATGCTCTTGAAGCACAATTAATGTCTACTGATACAAATAATAGAAGGATTGATGTCTTGGCACAATCCTATGATACCAAATAGGGATACCAACAGGTACCAAGGAGTGATCCACAATGCGAAAGCAGTAGTGGACCCAGCACTATCAAAAGGGATACACAAAGTCCTAGAAAATTGACCATAAAATCCAATGATGAACATACAAGGGTCATTAGAATCAAAACCGATGAAGATGATGATACCCCTTTATCAGCAAAAGAAGAAAAATATAGATCTTTTGCCAAAATTGTTTATGAATTACAAGAAAATGACTCCTATTTCATATCTTCAGGAGATCATGTTTATCCAAGGTTACTAATTACCAATGATGCAGACCCTGTCATGGTCAAAATGGCAGCAGACTATGGATTTTTAGATCTTATCTACCCCGGAAAAGATCTAAAAGAAATTGAAAGATTCGATGAAATTTTTAAATCTGAAGTATCCAAATTTGCCAAAGGAAGATCCATATACATAAAATTTTATTCAATTAGTCCAGAAATTGATGGAATGATATTTTATCCTGCTGAGCATATTATAACAATCGGATATGTTAGTAGAGAGTTTCAAATTGATGTCGGTCACAATAAAAAGCCATTACCAAAAATCACCAGATCATGGATAAAATCCCGAAGAGTTTTAGGGATGAAAGTCTTATATAAAATGGCAAAAAGTTTGTATGACAAAAAATTCAAATGCTTGTGTCAATATGAAGGATGGACTCTTCTCACCAACAATGGAGGAGAAAAATCAACAATTCTGAAAGAATACATTGAGAAATTTGATACTCATCAAATCAATGGACCTATCACAACCATACAAGAGGCATGCAGAATAAGAGAATGCCCCACTTGCCGACAGAATCAAAGATAAGAAGACAAAAATGATAAACACATGGAGGAAAGGTGTCAAAGCTGCTACAGGAGAATCTTTCCAGTTGTATGAAAAAACAAGATTTGAAGGACAATTATAGAAGGAATGTGTCCTTTATCAAAGAAAATGTAACAAAACAACAAGGATGGAGGGGCCATAAGGCTCTTGATGAAAAGCACGAGGCAATAAAATATTATTAGTATGATGTAAGCAATGATGTAATTTATCTTCAGATTTGTGTATAAATAGAGGCCTTTGGGCTAATGAAAGAGGCAGAGTTGGTTGAGCACTCAAACTGTGAGATAGCCAAACAATCTTCTGTCTTCCATTGTAATCATATTTCAGCCTTTAGATATCAATAAAATTCCAAGTTATTTCATATCCAAATTATCTTCAAAAAATATCATGAGTTTCTAAACACCTCATCCCATAGATTCTTGAAAGATTGAAGAAAAATTCATTTCTTACTTTAACAGAAAGAGAGTTTTCTTTAGTTAATATCTATAATCCGAATTTAAAGGACTGACACAGTGAAGGTGGAAAGCTGGAATAGCAATTATCCCGTAGAGGCAGGAGGCCATTGAAGGGAGCCATTTGCAGATCCAGAACCTGAAGGTTACTCGGTTCTAAGAATAAAGATTTGAGATCAAAACTAAAGTAAAACTATTATTTTTGTTAAATTTAGAAAGATATTTTCTGAAATCTTAAAGAATCGTTGGGATTACTTATCTGCATGACTAAATTATCTAAATGTTTGTATTTAATATTTATTTTATTAGTATTGTTTAGATTTATATAACATGCCAGGATATACAATTGAAGGACTAGATAACTTATTAGAAATTTTATTAGGAAAAATAAATAATATCATCTCTCAAATGGAAAGAATAGATCAATCATCGTCTGAAGAATATTATATACTTGGAGAAAATTTTGATAGATATATGGAAGATTATGTCAATCTATTAGATCAAAGGATGAATTTATATGCTAGAATCCGAGATAGAAATAATACAGGACAAAACTGAAAAACTATTTTAAAAGATAAGGATATATCCTGCAATATAAAAACACATTTCATTAAGGGTAAAATAGTATTTTTAACAATTAAGACCATTGTGAAAAATAGCAACAGTAAACCGGCCATTTAAAAAATTACCCCGGTTTGGAATTAGAGCTCGAATTGGGAGTTCTGATGTTGTGATTTTGATTTGGGCTTAACCAAAGTCGTGGGTCAGGAAGGAATATGTGTTGGTGTGATTTTGGTGACTTGGACATTGTTAACGCTATCAACATTTGAACTGTTACTTAACGGGTTATGGATGGGTAATAATATGTAAAGATGAGCGAGCATTCGATAACCCATTAAAGATAAACGAGTAAGTAGTAATAAAGTTCAATGATAATTGATTAAATTTAATCAAAAATTTAAAGTCATACATCCAACCTATTCTTAAATTCTCATAGATATTAAGAGTGTGTTTGATAGGCATTATTTGGGAAAAATGCATTTTGGAATAGTGATATGATGGAAAATGTGTGGTTGAAAAAGAAGGAAAAGTTATTGATGTGATAGAAAATATTATTTTATTGAATAATGTGTGGTTGAAAATGAGTAGAAGAATCAGAATGAAAATGAAAATGAGAATCAAACAGGGCCTAAAACTCAATCAATACTTAGCTCATCAAGGGTAACGACTATAGTTCCATTCTTACTCTTACAAGCCAGTAAGTAAAGACATGGATTCCATAAATCCCACAAAGTCGAAACTACAAACTTGAAAATGCCTTTAAGTCTTTGACTTAAAACTTCCGAATTGTTGACTCCTCCTCTTCCTCCAGTGACGCCAGCCAATTACCAAATGTTTAATGTTTGATTTCACCTAAAATGATCAGAGAATAGTCGAACAGAGAGTGCAAGGAAAACCAAATTTTAACCATGGGAGTAGGTTGCGCTTAGACTTTGGTGGAATCTTTAAAAGTTTTTGGGCCTTATTAATACCATTGTTTTTTGGGCTAGGTGGCTTTGAGCCCAATGCTATATTCCTCGACCGGTCTTGAATATTTTTATTTAACTTTTATATTTTCAATTTAAAATCTATTTTAAAAAATAAAATATAGTAATATATATGTGTGTGTGTGTGTGTGTATTATTAAAATGGAGCGATATTGAGAATATTTTAATCTCCATCCGTTTCTCGCAAATCCCAAAGACACCAGATTGGGAATGGCAGCTGTTAAATGATAAATAACATTACTAAAAATATGAAAAAAGAAGTATATGATTTTTTTTCTATTAACTTGTCAAACTCTCGATGCTACCGTCCTCATTTATGATGAAGATGTGTCTCGAAGGCCTTATTAATCATCACCAAACCTTGCATAAATTTAAATTCTTGTCCTCTCATTAATTAACAGCCACACATTCTCTTCATTTGAAATTCAAGTTATTTGAGTTTACACGTATTTTGTGAGAAGTAGCGCAAGACAAAATCCTGACCTTAAAACTATTATTTGACAATTGACTAAATCAAAGGAAAATGTTTTTCATTATTTTCTTTTCCAGACAAATTGACGGGCTAATTCTTAAGTGAGAATGTGCAATTCTTCTTGTCGTTCCATGTTATTGAAAGATTGACTTTGATATCTCTTGCATTTACGATCATTCAAATTAAAGTACCATCTATCAGAAAAACGAAATAAATGTAAAACAAACCTTCAAAGGCTCTAAAAAAAAGGTTATAGAAGAGGGAGAACAAGAAAAAGATAGAGAGAATTCCCATGCCTAAAATTCAATTTCAACTATTACCATAGGAAAGTTGCACTTTTATGAATTTTTTGAGGATCAAATTATCAAATATCAATAAACCAAATTCTAATCCCCCATTCTTCTCACAGTGTCACTAGGGTCCCTCCCAAAACCCTGCCAGATAAGGAACAAACCTCGTTCCTCATTTCAATAGAAAGAGAAATCCCCATTCACCTACTGAACAATCTATTCACTCTGAAAATTGTCTGCAAAAATGGCAAACCTAAGAACAACAATGGATGCTGCATTTTGGGACCTAAATATATCAACCCCACAAGCTCTTGATGGCATTTCCAGGGCAATGCCTGGGGAGCCCATACCATTGGATGGTACCAAGGCTTGAAAAGCCCTTAGAATCCAACAGCTCTCTTTACTTGGAAATGGGTTTCCTTTGGGGATTATCCCATCTTATTCCCCTTCCGCCAATCATAAAGAATTGGGATCTTTTGCCCTCCAGTCTCTTCTGGGCAAGGCCGCCTTCCACAACTGGTAAAACTTTTAACACAAAGCACATTTTCATATCTTTCTAGTGATATGTCTAAATATTAGTTATGTTATTATAATTGTTTGGGGGATATTGGGTTTAGGAAAAAAACTGTTAACAAAGATTAGAGATTACTATAATTGTACATCCCTGTCACGTGTCCGAATGTGCCCATGTGGAGGGGTTGGAGCTGCAACTTTTATAGAAAATTTGTGGAATTGAGCTTTCTATATGTAGATTGCAAGGAAGTAAAAAATGTATATGCATTCGTCATCATCTTTAATCAAGCTCTTTAGTTTTGAGTGCTTCTCTAATGTGTATTTGTCATCATCTTTTGTGCTTTTGTTTGTTGCCAAGACGTACTGGAAAATTACAACGGTGTATAAAATTTCTTAGGTACATCTTTGTGCATATATTTGTGTACATGTATATCTAACTAAAGATATTCAAGAAATGATAACCAGAAGCCTAATTTTTCTACAGTTCAGTGAATTAGAAGGGTCTTCATGAACATTGTTATATTATGATGTTATATAGTGATACCTACATATTTGTTCCAGTAGAGATACATAAGTACATACGAAAAGTTTTATCTGGTCACATGCTTATATATTATGTTCAGGTATTACGTCAACTTATGTTTCTATTATGAACTTCGATCATCAACAACCACGTGTTATGAAGATAAACTGATAATTTGGTCGAGAGAATGTTAAGATTGTTGTACCTGCTTATTGATCATTCAAGTTTGTTATTCATGACATCACTCTATGATTCCTTTAATTCGAACCCCAGAAGTACGTGCTGTCTGAGACATCGTAACTTTTTGACTTATTGAAGATAAAATTCCATAGTTCTTTCATGGAAAACACGTTTTGGTTGTTTATTTTCCTAGCTTAGTTTAGTTCAGTTCAGTCCAACCCATCCCAAGAAACGCCTATGAAAGACTTTATGCACTTAGATCGCTGAAGCCAGTAAAAATATGAATGAAAGATCTGAACTTGTTGATAATCAGATCAAGCCCATCCCCTCTAAAATTGATTAAACCCACTACACAATTGACAAGAAAGCATCCAAATCAAGAAATTTGATAGAGATAGAGGTAATATATTCTCGATAATAAATTAGATGGGCATTTTCATTTTTGTGCTTTATTTCCGAAGAACAACAAATTCATAAACTGTTAACGCTCTTGCAAATGAAGATTCTAGCAACAAACATATTCCATAAGATACAGAAAAATAAACAAAGCTACCTTGAAGTGCAAAAACTAATACAAAAACCTCAACATCAAGCACTATATTGGCTTTTCCTCTACATCCCCCCAACCGCCAACAAACTACCAAGGGTTACCAAACAATAATCACCTTTCTGAAAACCCCCTGCCCAAAACACATAAGAAAAGGAGGAGAAGAAAAGAAACTTGGAACAATGCCTTCGCAGCTACTTGAAGTACTGACCCATTCAGACTTATTTAACTATCATCAAATTGACATCCAACAAGCAAATATAAATTCAAATTTGACATCAATGATTCTGCATTAGAATATGAAGTTAATATGACAGAGTTAAATAATTTTATAAACTAAAACCAACATCAAAATTTACTTTACAAGTCACACAAATCAGTGGTTCATGATCAAATAAATAAAGAAGTAGATAAACTGACATGTTACGGTGGAAGTGAAGCTTTGAAAAATAATTGACTCGTTCGTTTTTATTCTTTTGGAGGGATACAATTTCAGGGTTGTAAAAGCATTGGACACCAAGAGAGCAACAACAGATTACAGCCGCTAAAACGCACCTTAACTTCGCCAATCAATTCATACACACTGCAGCAGCATGCGAATTATAATCCCTGAGAAGAACTGAGAAAAGGCCATCCTTGTTTCCATTCCCTGTTTCAATGGTTCCGAGAATATGTAAACTAATCTATATCCAGTTGTTTCAAGCAATAGCTTAGAGAAAAGCAACCTTACAGATTTGTCCACCCCACCCTTACAAAAAAAACTGTAGACAGGGACTTTAGTAAGAATCTTAGTGAAACTGCCCCACCCCACCCCAAAAAAATTGAACTTAATTTTGCCTTGTCAATTTTGCAATTCAGATCTAGAGATTTCAAGTGCCTTTAGAAAGTCATTCTGTCAAAAATAAGAGTAAAATAAATGAATGGTCACTGAACTTTGGTTTATGTAACTACTTACTAACCGAATTTTAAAATGTAACCCGATACTCACTCAAATATCAGAAACGCAACTCATCCATCACTGAGACGGAATCCGTTTGAAGGCTTTGACGGAACTCTCCACGTGGCGGATGAAAATCTGACATAGCATTATATAACCGTTAAAACACTCCACTTCAGCTACTCAACCTCCCAAACAGCCCCTAACTTCACATTAACAATTGACAACACATTTATTAACATTTTCACAAATCCTATGTCTAATCCCAACTCTTCATTCTTCCTCTGTAGCTAAAAAATTCTCCCATTCTCACAAAACAAAGAAACCCTACTTCTTCCGTAAATTTCTTGAATATGGGTGACCCATATGCTTTCGAGTTTGAAGACAACACCATAAATGAAAATGAATTTTTGCAACAACAGGGACCACAAGAAGGTATGTGTTAAGCCCCACATTTTGTAAATCCGAATTTAATTTTTTTTATTGAACTATATATAATGAATATTCTTTTTTGTGATGTTAATAAATGTTGGATTTTTATTATAACCCCCTGAGTAGAACTCACCCTCAAAAGCTAGCTATTAAGGGGAGGGTACCCAAAGGATTATAAATCCTACATTTTCAGCCTAAACTTCCGATGTGGGACAATGGGAACCATGACAACCCACCACGCTCCGCAGTCCCCGCGTCCACAACGGCAGGCTTCGTCACCTTCGCCGCCGCACGATTGCAACCGGAAGACATGGTGACCCGCTCTGATACCAATGTTATAACCCCCTGGGTAGAACTCACCCTCAAAAGCTAGCTATTAATGGGAGGGTGCCCAAAGGATTATAAACCCCACATTTTCAGCCTAAACTTCCGATGTGGGACAATGGGAACCATGACAATTTTGTGTATTTTTTGTTTTGTTCTTGGACTAGAATCACAACCATAAAAAAGGCACAAAACTGTATTTTTCTATTTTTTTATTTTTAGTGTGTGTGTGTGTGTGTGTGTATATATATATATATATATATATATATATTTTAAGATTTTGGAAATTCGTTTTTTGGTTTATTTAGGTAGTACACAAAAAAAATCCTAACCCTACATATACTTTGTGCAATCTTCAACATTGAGGACAACACACGTTCTGATATAGATGGTGAGCTCAACGATTCTGATAATGAGATTGATGATAACAATTTTGAACCAGATAACTCTGTTGCAGAACGTGTCTCGATTGGATATAACCATGTTTTGGGTGAAGAAGACCAATGTGATTTAGAGCTAGAAGAATTGTATTATCCATCATCTGAGGAGATTAACATTGATTATGGTTCTTCAGAAGAATGTAACTTTAGATTTCCAGAATTCTGTTCGGAGAAGGAATTGAGGGATCCTAAGCTGGAAGTCGGAAAGAAGTTTGCGGACATTAAGGAGTTCAAGAAAGCAGTGAGAAACTATGGGGTTATGAGTAGGACTAATATTAGATTCAAAGTTAACGACGCCAAAAGGGTAGAAGTGGTGTGTAAATCGGGATGCAAATGGAGGGTATGGGCTTCGTGGACCAAAAAGGAAATATGTGTGCAAATAAAGTCAATCACTCCTACACACACATGCAGTAGAGATGGCACAAATAGGCACTGCACATATAAGTATCTTGCTGAGAAATACTTAGAGAGATTTAAGGTTGATCCCGATTGGAAAACCAGTAATTTTATAAAGACAGTCAAAGATGATTTGAAGCTGAAGATTAATAGGATGACTGCATGTAGGACTAGGAAATATGCTAGATTGTTGATAGAAGGGTCAGATGAACATCAATTTGGGCTACTACGATCATATGCTGCAGAAGTGATAAGAACAAATCCCGGGTCTACATTTATAATTGCTGTTAAGGATTCAAAATTTCAAGGCATATATGTATGCTTAGAAGCATGTAAGAAAGGCTTTCTACGAGGTTGTAGGCCATTGATAGGTTTAGATGGTTGTTTCTTGAAAGGAAACTTTGGGGCCCAGATGCTTTCAGCAGTTGGCTTAGACGCCAATGATTGTATATACCCCATTGCATATGCTATTGTGGAGAGGGAGAATATGGCTACTTGGGGCTGGTTCCTTAGGCATTTAGGAGAAGATCTTCAAATTGATAACAACAATGAATGGACTTTTATGATCGATAGGCAAAAAGGGTTACAAAATGTTATTGGTGCTAGCTATCCTCTAGCTGAACATAGATACTGTGTACGACACATGTACACGAATTTCTTTACAAAAGGCTTCAAGGACAAAACTCTTAGAGACTACTTATGGAGAGCCGCTAAATCTACTACAGTTACTGATTACAAATTTTGGATGGAGGAGATAAAGAAGTTCAGTGAACGTGCCTATGAATGGTTAGTGAAAAAAGATCCATCAGAGTGGAGTAAGTCTCATTTCTCCACTAAATGCAAAAGTGACATTCTCGTGAACAATTTGTGCGAGTGTTTCTATAAGATTCTCTTAGAAGATAGAGAGAAATCGATTTTGACTATGCTAATAGACATCCAAATTAGTTTCATGAGAAGGATTCGAATGAGGAGGGATAAGATGAGGAAAGTTGAAGGACCATTATGTCCAAAAATTCAAAAGAAGTTTAACAAGATCATTGATATAGCAAACGAGTGCGAGGTAGAATGGTCTGGAGGCCATCAGTCATATGTGGTATGTTCATCAAGGGAGTATGTAGTTGATTTGCCCAATCAAACTTGTGCATGTAGGAGATGGCAACTATCAGGCATCCTATGTGCACATGCAGTGGCTGCCATTAAAGACCGTTACAATAACCCTCAGATGGATGTATATGTTCATGACTGGTATAAGGTGAGAACATATTTAAACTGTTATGAGAGCATTGTCAATCCAATAAATGGGAAGAACCTATGGCCTGAGGTTAATGCACTCCCAATCAAACCACCTGGCTGGTATATACCTAAAAGAGGAAGAAAACAAACGAAAAGAAGAAGACAAGCTGAAGAAGGTGTAATTTCTCATATTGGTGGTACATCAAAGATGAAATGGAAAGATGGGGTAGAAATGACCTGTAGTGTATGTGGATTGACTGGCCACAATAAGAGGTAATATGCAAGAGATGATGCACCTGTTGAGGTAAGTCACTAAACGTTTCTTGGGACTATTTTAAGATTTACTTGTACACCGTTCATAATATGTTACTATGATCCCCTTTTTTTGATAGGATTGGTACGAGAATGATATGATAAGTCCCATTACAGATAAGGGTGAAAGGCTGGTATACATTGGAGATTCAGTTTAATTTTTATAGTCTCATTACAGAAAAATTGCTGAGTTTATTTGCTTAATTTGTATCTTCATTTTTGTTCCTGTCATAGAACAAACTTGTACCTCAGAGAAGGAGGAATACCATGCCAACCAACCAAGAACAACCTTCAATATCAGAATTCATGTTCATGCCTACGCCCGGGATTGTTTCAAGTCAATCTGCAGTCTTTACTACGGCAGGACCAGCTTCTGATGCACCTGGAATTTCAAGAGACAATGAGAAAGGAGTGGCAGCACCTGAGATTAGTCATGGTCAGGTTGAAAGCATTTCTGTTGATGAGTTGGTAAAAGACTTGCAACAATTTGATGCTGAGGAGAACTTAAAAAGGAGAGAAGCAACAGCTAGAAACCAAAGAATTATGAGAGGTTCTGTGTCGTTTGCCGAACCCCAAACCATAAGCAAGTGAAGATGAACTTCAACTTTTTTTTTGTAATGCACTAAAAGGGTTTGCAAGCAGCAACATTCTTTTTGATTGGCAATGAACCAGATGACCATAGAAATTTCTGTTTCATTTTGATTGGCAATGGACCAATTCATTAAAGTTTTTGCTTGCTATGTTTTGTTATTGCTATTGAAAGATCTGTCATTTGTGCAACAAGCTCTTTTTTTGGTCGATTTCCAACATATTTCCCATTCATTTCTTTAAGTGCTGCTGCAATGTCTGAAGGCAAAGAGTTGGTTTTGGTTCAATCTTTTCACCTCTGGTACAAAACCCAGTTAGTCAATCCACCTCAACTGCTCCTTACATTATTCTAATAAAATAAAAAATTGGATAAAGAATTATTAACACATTCAATTTAGTTAACCAGGATTCTCGACATTCATGGATGAGCATCCTCAAAAACATACACAAAATAGATAACTCATGGCTGAGAAATGCTTTTGTACTATAGATAAAATTTTGCAAAGGAGATTTACATAGATAATAAAAATAAAAATGACACAAAATACCTAATACAATCTACTGCTCGATAAACCAAAGGCCAACATACAACAAATGCTCTAAGAGGCATTTGACAAACAATACATGAACAAAAATCATTCCGGACATTTCTCATCTCAATGGCCATACACTTCACTTTTTCAATCACCAAAATTGAGTAAGAACATTTACAAAAACAACCCAAGATCCAAACTTATAGTTTTTTATGCCCAGAAATCTGCCTCCATTAAACCGCCGTCGATTTTTTTTGTCCATGATTCCTCACAATAGGGACTTCTCCACAGAGACATAATATTCCTTCCACAATTTGGGAATCACTTGATGGATGAAGCATCTTCAAGATAAAGAATGAAGATTTGGAATTTTTTCTGATTTGGGAGTGATTCTCAGAGAGTAGAATCTCAGACGCTGTCAAGGCTAACTCTCAAATGTTAAAAGAACCCGTTGTCAATTATTTATGTGGTGTTAGGGGCTGTTTCGGAGGTTGAGTTGCTGAAGTGGAGTGTTTTAACGGTTTAATAATGCCATGTCAGATTTTCATCCGCCACATGGAGAGTTCGGTCAAAGTCCTCAAACGGATTCCGTCTCAGTGATGGACGAGTCACGTTCTGATATTTGAGTGACTATCGGATTACATTTTAAAACTCCATTAGTAAGTAGTTACATAAATCAAAGTTATGCAACCATTCATTTATTTTACTCCAAAAATAAAGAATGTTGTTGCTAGAATGTGAAAGTTTTATCTGAACAAATTTCAAACTTAGCGATACAATTTCTGCATGTTTCTTTGGATACTACTATCAACTTCGCAAACCAAAAGGGGGACAAAATAAACTACTAGAATTTGACAGCTCAGAATCCGATTTGTACAAATGCTTGCCGACGCAATCCCTCACCACCCCTCTCAGCTTCTCTATTTGCTCTTCCTTCATATCCGTTAACAACCTAAATTTGACAGCTCCAAATCCGATTTGCAGACTCGAATAAGACACTATAACCATTCCATTTCAAGCAATATATCAGTTAAAGGGCCGGCACGTTTTGATTTGTGAAAGAGTGAAGGGAAGGGAAGAAGAGAAGCAGACTAAGGGAGTGCTTGAGTAGCCGCCACCGTCGTCGATCCGGTTGGAGCAGAGAGGCGAGAGGAGAGAGAGTAGGGGTTGCATTTTTTCTTGCTTTACGACTTTTGTGAACAAAAAATTGATTTTGTTTTGGTTTTTTTGTTTTTATCCTTTTGTACACATTTCAAGCAGAGGTCAGATCGAGTGATGCTACAGGAATATAATGAGTGATCGCAGAACTGATCGCACATTTACATAAAAAAAAATATTATTTTATTCACATGAGTCTCACACACTCCCATGCGATCACCCTCAATATACAAGTAGCAGCATTTTTCCCCATTCAATGGAGTACCTGCCAGGGATTTAATTTTCGATCATGCTACATGAATATAGGGGTTGACACAATGATTGACATAATTGGATAAAAAGACATAAATATCATTCATCTATACTTTAATCAATTCAAGGTTCTCTATTCCTATTATAAGATAACTTTGGCTTATTTCTCTTATTAAATGGAAAAATCAATTATGCTCGTATTTAACAATTATTTAACGTTCTAATTTATTAATTTCTATATTAATTCTAACTATATTTTCTATTTAAAATAAAGGCACAGATATAATTCTACTATATTTCATAAAATAATTAAGCACAGTATAAACTTTGAATAACAGATACTAGAACTTTATAAATAGTAGGGGTGCAAATATTAAAGCAAGTAATTGACATAAATAAGAAAGCTCTTACAGTATTGAAGCAGAAGGTAAATGCAGAATAATATCAATGAGATTTCCCTCGAACTTGCACCCGTATGTTTGTATACTCAGATATAAGTGATCGATGTTATTTGAATTTAGAAAAGTGGGTTATGGTCCAACACAATTTCAGCACACTCATTGGTTTTCTCTCTGAATCTTTTGCATATCTCACAAATGGATCACATGGAATCACAGTTTTCCTTTCAACTCCTAGTTAAAATATTACCATAAATGGTAACAGGGTTCTAATGGCTTTCTCTAACAACGCCAAAAACACCTACATACGGCAACATGACAACAAGAAAATGCACAAACCCTCAAGACTTTCACCGTTGGAGTATAAGTAAGATAAGAGTTTTAGAGAAAATAATAACGATGAAAAAGAAATGTTTTGGAATAATTTTAATTTCATAAACACATCACACTAATATCTTTTACATAAGAGTATTCATACATACTTTGGCTACACTATTGGTACTCTCTCTAAAGAAATTAGAACTCCATAGAGATTAGCTTATTACAAACTTCACTTGAAAGAGTGAAACTGAAAATGTTACAAGATTCGAAAAACTAGGCAGAGAAATAAAATTTTTGATTTAAGACTCGATGCCTTTCTTCTGCGAATTAGCCTTCAATTTATAGACTCAAAAAGCTCCACAGCTGCCATTCATTATTGTAGTTTTTAACTATGTATGATAGTGTGAATCTTACTGTGGCCTAAAATTCTCTTGTCGTAATATGGAAATTATTTGAGGTAAACCCACAGTTTTTCTTTACCAGAGAGTAATTCTGATAAAGTAGTAATAAAGGGGTTCATTACTTTTCCACTTGCTTGTCCTTCAAAGATATTATTGCACCATGTGTCGAGATAGTGTCAATCTTTCTGTTTGGTGGGTGCTACAGCTTTACTGTAAATCATGTGATCTTGTGACTCATACACCCACATGTTTTTTTTTTCTTCAAAAATTTTCTGGATATACTCAAATTGCTCATTGTATCCCTTGGCTCTACGGAAGGTCATCATGTTGATGATGTCTTTTGGTGTGGATTCAATGATTTCACTCTTTTCAGGCTGAAGATGTTTGGTAGTAGTGGTCATTCTTATGACATGGCTTACTGGAAGCAACCTATCTTCTTCATCATCCCATTCAGGACTGGCCGTGAAAAATCTGATATATATGTTCTTATGTTTAAGAATTTGACAATATCGTTCAATAGCTCGGACTACATTCTTTGGCAGCATAGAAATTTCTTTTAATGATTCTGATGGGTAGTACAGATTATATTACCTATTTCGTAAAGAGTACGAACCCAATATGCTGGGGCTCCTGGATAAATATTAACTTTGTTATAAGTTTCATACGTAAGAGTTTTCATCCATCCTCCAATACTGGTGAACCAGCAGCAGGCAAGATTGAACAATACGTATGTCAAAATAAAATTGTTTTGATTCTCGATATCCATAATACCAGGGGTGTGTTACAAGCCTTGATAATATTTGAGCGATTGAGCTCTGGTATAGAAATACTATCCTTTGTAGATTTTTTCTCGTATGAGGGAGACAAAGTAGTATTCTCCTTGACAAATAGTTTATGAAGCTTTAATGTTTCTTGTTCAATATTGGTGTTAAAACCTTCAGATCTATTGGCACTAGGGCCTTCAGATAATTTAGTCTTGTTGGCATTTTCAGATATTAGCTTGGCAGCAGCCATTTCCATTAGTGTTATTTTGGATTCTATTGCAACAATCTTTACATCCATTTCGACCTTCAATGCTTCGAGTTCCTTCTTGATTTGCTCCATTCCTATTAAAAAATCCAGAATAAAATTGTCTTTTCCTTTAATGTGAACAATATCAAATATAAATGGCGCAAACCACATTTACATTCTAATAAGTGGTCTTTCAGCTGCACTTATTTCAAATTTATTTGTTAACAATGGTTTTACCTGAGTATTATCTGTTTTAATAAGAAACTTATCAAGTAGCAAATAAGGTTCAAATTTTGTTACTCCTTTCTTGACAGCTAAACATTCTTTACGATTAATATCATACCTTGTTTCTGCATCCTTAAAAGAGCCTGAAATATAAGCAACAAACTCTTCTGGGCATTTACACAATGGATTACAAAGAAATTATTTATGATTCTTTTTTCTTTTGAGGATTGCTCCCCAATATAATAGAAATGCATCAGTTTCTAAAATATAAAAATCATCATCATTAGGAATATTTAATTCAGGTAGATTTTCACATATTTTCTTTATCATTTCAATATCTTCTTATGTCCATTCTCATACAACTTATTTTCTAAGTTTTTTGATAAAGTTGACTTTGTATTTTGAGCAGTTTTTTGATAATTTTTTCAGAATAATTTAATAATCCGATAAAACTTTGCAACTCTTTCTTGTCTCTAATTACTTCTGGAAATTCTATAATCTTTTTTCCAATATGAGGTTGTTGAAGTATTTTCTCTTCAGTAAAAATATATCCTAAAAATTTGATTTCAATTTTAGCTACTTCTGCTTTTCTTTCTGATAGGGCTAATCCATATTTTTTGGCAATATAATTGAACTTTTTAAGATGTTCGATATGATCTTTTAAATTTTTACTATGTATAAGAATATCATCTAAATAAACAATGCATAAATCTTTTATTAGTCTGATAATTTTATCCATTCTTTGTTGAAATATAGCAGGTGCATTCATTAATCCAAATGTCATAAAATTCCACTCGAATTATCCTAAAAGATTAGGGATAGTAAAACTAGTTAAAGGTTTTGATACTTCGTCTAGTTTTATTTGCCAATATCTTGATTTACAATCAAATTTAGAATATATTTTGCTTCCTTATATTTGTTTTATTAACAAATCTTTTATTGGTAATTTATAATTGTTTGGAATAGTTTTGGAGTTTAGGTCTCTATAATTAATTATCATTCTAGCTTTTCCTATTTTAATTTCACTATGATTTCTGACCATAAATGCTGGACTATTATATGGACTGATTGATTCTCTTATCGCTCCTAATTCTAAGAGTTCCTTAATTTGTATTTCAAATTCTTTTTTTTATCTTCTTCACTATACGAAATTTTTTCTTGATATTTTAGCATCTGGACTTTTTAGTTCAATAGTTGCCATAGGTTTATCTTTGTCCCATTTGGCTAAGGAATGTTCATGATAATATTCTTTTAATTCTAATTTAATATTTGCTTACTCTTCTTCTAGATTATTAATTCTTAATACAAGAATTTTTTGTTTTTGATTTATTTTTGTATAACATCCACCACGATTACCTGCAGAACTCTGATGTCTAGGCTTATGGTGAATTGGTTGATATGCAATTCCAATAACTTTATAAATTTTTGGTGTTTTAATTTTGTGAGTACAAGATGTGGTAAATTCAAAACTATTTTTATATTGTGTAAATGGACTATAAGTATAAATAAAATTTTCTCCTAAAAGGATATCACATCCAAATTTATCTGTTGCATATATTCGTGGAATAAAACATTCTTTATTTCCTATAATTATAGGAACATTTTCTACAAAATCCCTATAGATTTCAACAATATCACTGGCTGTTTATCATAAATTGTTTTCTTATAATGTAGAACCCCGAAATTTTAACTAATGATAGGCCCATGATTATATGTTTGGCCCAATAGAATGAAAGCCCAATAAAAGGTCCAATACGTTTTTAAAGTAAAAATGTATTCGATGAAGATTGGACAGAATGCAAATGTTTTCATCAAAATGACATATTTTCATTGACTTGATTTTTATGTGCAAAGAAAAGAGAAAATCGGAATTTTGACATACCGGTCGATCGAAACGACTACCGGTAGACCGAAGCAATGAACCGGTCGATCGAGTACCAGTCGGCCGATTTTACCCGCAACTCGACCTTTCGATACTTGCAGAGTTCCGGCCGACCGAAAGGTAGAACCGGTCGACCGAAAATGCCTGAAAACCCATGATTTTACAAATTTAAAGCCCACTATTTATACAAATAAATTGGCCCATAATTTACCCCCAATTAATACCCCATTTTACAACCCTACATCTACCCCAAGCTCTACCTATAAATAGGGCTCTAAGTTTATTCATTTTTCGCACCAAAAGCTTTCAAAGTTGAGAGAAAAAGAAAGTAAGGAGAGAAAGAAAGAAAGGAGCAAGGCTTTTTAGAAATCATTTTCTCCAAAGTTCAAGTGCCGCTAGGAAGACAAAGTTCCGGCGTCCCACTTCATCGAAGTTTTTCAAAACATCAAATTCTTTTCAAAAACATCAAATCAAATGTAGGTGGAGGTGTAAAAGTGTTATTATCGTGTTCAAAGTATAGTTTTCACCCGTTTTTCAAATGAATGCTATAGTACCTCCGGATACGGTGTTTCGGCACCTCTCTATAGTTGAATGATCATTCTCGCTATAGTTGATTGGTCATTCTCCGGCTCGAGGCGTCATGTTAAGTCATGACTCAACAGTTATTGGATTTTGCCGGAAATCCTTCTACGCGACGGTTTTTAAATGCAAATGCTATAGTTTGAAAATATATATTTTGATAAAGATGCACCTATGATATCTATTGAGTTTCAAACTCATGAGTTTAATCCCTTCTACATGTTGACGTGATGATGCGTGGGACGTGGATGACGGTTGAGGAAGATGCTAAATACTATGCAAAGCCAGTGATTTTTACATGTTTTATGAATTTCTTTAAATAAAGTTCAGTTGAATTTATTAAATTAAGGTTCAGTTTTTTTCCAATGCGCATAGAATTATTTCTACAGAACATTTATGTTAAAGACAATCGAAATTAGGACCCATGTTTTCTTGAAATAAATTGAGATGTTTTAAATTCATGAATTTCATAATAAATTTTTTCTCTTAATAGTACATACAAAGTACATATATGCACTAAGGCGACGGCTATAGATAAGTAGCAATCTGATCCATACGGGTTGGGGCGTTACATATAATCTCTTTTATAATAGTGTTCAGGGAACACATTTCTTTTACATAGGCAAATTCCTGATCCAGTGTCAATTATAGCGTGAAATTTTATCATACAGTAGTCTGGTAAATTGAGAGTTATCTCAATATAAGGACTAAGTATACTAGTTTTGATTGATCTAGTTCCTTATATCATATAAATTGGTTCTTTGGTTTTATTAACTCTAGGAAGTATTTTCTATTTATCCTCTATAGTTACCTATAGGGTGTTTTCTGGATAACATATGGTGATACATTTTCAAGAAAATTTATTCCAAGTAATATTGAGCTAGTATCTTTTCATTTTCTATAATCTTTATGGATTTTAAGGTTTAATTTAAATTGTTCCCCTTCTATATCAGTAAAACTTAGTTCAAGATTAACAAATGTTCGGATTTCATATTTAATTCCATAATAATCTGTAAGAGTTATTCCTTGTGGTAGGTTTTCTTCAAATAAATGATCAACTAAGTCTGCTCTTATATGGCTGGTACTAGCTCCTGTATTGACAAAGGCTATGATCTTTTCATAGTTATTTTGATTATTGATATATTCTGTTAAGATAGAAAAATTATCTTCCTCACACTTTTTCAGGTCAATATCAATACTATTTCTAGGTAATGTTGAGTAATTTCTACTTATTGATGGTCTACTAGAGCTTACGAGTTCTCTAATATTGATACTTCTTTCTATTCTTTTACTAGGCATCCTAACTACAAGTAGTCCAAAGGTACTCAAAGTGGCTAATCCTTGATTTCCTACATTATTGTCTAATCTTCTAGCTCGTTGATGAAAATCAAGCAATATATCTTGTGGTAAGGAAATATTATTATCACTTAGCATTCTTGGTGGTGTAAATTGTGCTAGATTTCTAAAGTTTTCATGAATTTCTATGAATTCTACTGAAATTTTTTATTGATTTCTTTTTGGTGTGTAGTAGTAAAAGTATATAAAGCTTTACAATGTAAAGTTACAGTTTTACTTCTTGGTGGCATAATTAATCAATCAATTTTGTGATATAAATTTAGTTTTAGACTTAAGTTCTCATCTGATAAAGACATGACAAATTCAGATCTTATAGTAAATATAATTTTCTTATATACAAGATGTTACAACCCAATTTTTCTAGTCAATAGTCAAAAGTGGAATTGTCAAAGTCAAAGTTAAAGTCAAATAAGGACTAAATTGAAATAAATTATTTTATTGGGGGTTTATTTATAAATTTTCTATATTTGAGGTTTTAATTGGATACATTTGAAGTTGGGGATTTATATTCCTAATAATGGAAGTTAAAAGGATCAAATAATATGTTAAATGGAAGATGAGGGACCTATGGTGCAAAAGTCCACTATTTTGACATTTTAAAACCCACTTTCCATTCCATTTCACACACACAAACACACACAGTAAACAACAGAAACCGGGGAGAGAAGAAAAAGGGGAAAAGAAAGAAAAAGAAAAAGAAGAAAAAAAAAGGAAGCCATTAACGAGTTTGGAAATTGGGTTTTCAATTTCTTCTTGTATTTGAGGTAAATTCGAAATATATTTTTTTGGTTGAGTTTTGTAGTAAAAATTTAGGGTTTGTAATTTATAGTTTATACTTGGAAAATATGATAAGGAAACTAATTATTTGAGCATTTTGAGCTATTTATTCTAGTGGGTTGGAAGAAATGATATTTGGATATTAGGGTTTTAATATACATGTAGTAATCCGAATATTTGGGGAAAAATTAGCATTCTTGTTATTTTTCTTTGTGATTGTTGCATGATATTAAGCTAGATTGGTTAAAAATAACTATCTTGTGCTTGAGTTATTAGGTTGGATGAATATTGAGATTTCAAGAAAGGAGTTTTTGATAAGATTTGTGTATTTAGTTAAAAGAAATCTGAAATAAGGAATGTGGATGAGTATTGTCATAAAAATTTAGTTGAATCTTGTCGGGACAGCCGGGAAAAAAAGTTAGTATTAATGAATTAAGGAAATAGAGTAATTCGAAGGATTAAGTGAATGTATATTTGGGTTAGCCAAATGAGATGAAAATATTAAGTCTTGGCTTCTTGATTATTGAGGGACATATATATAAGTTAGGTATGAGTTATTAATGAGAATTCTCTTGCAACTTATTATGGATGGAATTTATATGGCTTGTATGTGATCATTTCAGGAGGGGATTTGGACGTGGGGACAGCATACCAGCCCCGTTAGTCCAGCCTATATCTGTGAGTGGAGAACCTACTTTTTCAAAAAGAAGAATTTTCAATTATAAGCTCATAATTATGTTTACTTAATATGATTGTTGACATGAGTTTCAATTTCATTTTGGAAGTATAATAATTATATGAAATGTCTTATTTTCGAGAAATTAGTAAATAAGCATGATTATTTTGAAACCATTAGACAATACCCGACGAGGTTATCTTACTCTAGTACACTGAGGGGCTACGGCCGTATACTAGAGTCGAGTGTTTGACTCCTATACACTGAGGGGCTATAGCCGTATATAAAGGTAACTCTTAACCACTGAGGGGCTACGGTCGTATGTAAGAGTATCTATTATGCACTGAGGGGCTACAGCCATGTATAAGGACGATTATGTTGTTACCACTTTGTGCACTGAGGGGCTACGGCCGTGTACATAAGTCTTGTTCAGTCAGTTTATGTGCATATGACTTTATAGCTTTCAGATCAGCAGTAAATGACTACTTGGGGTATATTTTGACGTAATTATACAGTGTATAGTGGATTAGTAGCTTTTAGCTTATATTTCTCAGCTTACAGTTCAGCTTATTGATTTCAGATTATGGTTTTAGTTTCCTGAATTCGACTAGTGTACTGGCTCACCTGGTTGTATCAATTGTTATCATTTAGATAGCAACTTGAGCCTAATTTATGATTTAGCATTAGTATCTTGATTTTATACGATGTTATGACACGAATATCAAGAATAATGAGTATACCAGGATAAGTGAAATATCAGTTTCATTAGTATATAAATACATACATAAAGGACAATATAACCATCTTTTAAATACTCTTCTCACTGGGATTATCATCTCATATATTTTCTTAACTTTTTCCTTATAGGAGGCAGTTGATTGAGCTGTGGTGAAGGTTATATCGATAATTTTGCAGCCACTACCACCACCAATTGTGGGTTCTTTTGCTTAAAATTGTATAATCATCAAGTGACACATTTGCATCATATTTGGGGATTTTGTACTTATTTGTACCAGTGATCATGATGAAATATTGTAAACTAAATTGCCTTACTATTATCTTTTTGAGAGACAGTTATGATGCATAATGATGTAGATGTTTTTGGTGGTTCGAGTGATTGATGTTGTGATGTTGGTATTTTGGCGTTTGGGAAATTTTTTTTATGGTTACAGGATTGAGAATAGTTCATATTTCAGAGGAAACTCTGTCAAAATTTTTATTAAATTACGTCACGGTCAAGCATGTCAATGTTGCCTTGGTGGTGGGGCCGACACTTAACTTGTATCTACCATCGGCCCACGACACGTGTCGAGTCCACTAGGGTGATTCGGGACGGGTCTTGTCACAAGATTTTCAGAGACCATTCCTAATAGTGTATCCATAGGACGATGAAGTATTCTATTATCCATCAAGTATATTTGTATAGGAATATCCATTCATTCTTTAAAATATCCTTTAATCATAATTTGGATTCCTCCAATTACTATATTCTTTAATCTATCTCTAGTGGATTTCTTTATATTAGCTAATTCTTTATTCACCCATTCTCTTGTTATAAGAGGTATAGTAGCATTGCCTTTAACATTTTCAATATTAATAGGAACATCGTCATACTTGGCAATGTATATTATTTTGTTAAACCAAGATAGTATAGGTCTTATAAAAAATATCTTTATCTTTTAAAGATATTTGTTTTTTTTATAGCTCCATATCTTTCTTCATCAAACACAACAGTTTGTGAAGTTCCTTCTTCATTATCTAAGTTAGTCTCAATAGTATCAATAATTTTTTGATTCATATAGATCTGTTCATATTCTGGATCTTCAATTTCTTCTATATCTAGTTTATAGATAGAGTCAATTTCAGATAATTCGTCTAAATCTTCAATTATCTCATATTCTGAGTCAATTTCGATTTCTTCCATTAATCTAATGGATTTAACATTTTCTCTTTTATTTTTATTAGGACAATTGGGAGATATACGTCATATTTTATTACATGTAAAACATTTACATTTTTTATAAAATTCTTCCTTAGGTCTTTTCTGAATTTACATTTACATTCCTTTTTCCAAGGTTTTTCTTCTTAAAATATTTCTTGTGGCTCTTAAATCCTTTATTTTTCTTCCAAGGTTTAAGATATTTCTTAAATTTCTTTTATAATATGGTTTCTTAGATGGTTGATGACAACCAAATTGCGGTACGACAGTAATTTTTCCATAACAATATAAACTTGATTTCTTACCATGTTTCCTAAATAGGTGTTGATACATAGGTTTTCTGCACCATTCATATATTTTTCTCTTAGCGAATGAAGTTCTCATTCCTAGAGTATCTGCTTTGTGATTAGGATCTTCCCATTCTATTTTCTTCCAATAAATTTGGTAGTTTTCAAATAATTTCTGACCTCATGGCTAAGGTAGTTTATGAAAATATCTATTTAGTAATTTTTTATCTTCTTCTAATAAATTTCATTCCTTTATGGATTTGGAAGCTTTGATATATATTTTTTCGAATTTTTTAGTATATTCATTTAATTCACACATGTCACAGATCTTTAATAATTCCATTTCTCTTTCAACTTGTAAGGTCTCTTGAGTAATCATATCTATTTTAGTTTCAAGTATAACTTATCCTAAGAGTAGATGTCTAAATAAATTTTCTATACATTTTAAAACATTTTTGTAGTTTTCAGCATCTAAACTTTCATTTCTATTTATGGTAGTATTAGATTTTTCTCCATATTTAATCTTATTTTTGGTCTCTTTAGATGTTCTTCTCCAAATATATGAAGTAATTCCTCTAAAGGTGTGGGATTATAAAGTTATACGCTTGAGTGATATTCCATTTATGAAAAGCAACAGCTAAATTAGTAGTTTTTGCCCATGAATCAATAATTTCGTTTTTATTATTACTATCATCAATATCTAGCCATATTTCTGTTGTAGGAATTGGTTCAATAAATAATTTAACTAGATTATTATCGCTAAGATGTATCGACTTGGTCGTCATGGTTTTGGGTCCTTTTCTAAAATTATAATTTTCATGTTCTTTAGCTAATTCATGTTCTTTTATCCATTCCAAATTCTAGTCATCAGATTCGACTTGAGTCCAATCTGTAGTAATATTAGTTCTACCACTTTCTCCAACTAACGGTTCAACTTGTTCATTTAAAGGTGGAGTATTAATTTCAGTAGTCTCTTCTTTAGGTGAATGATCATTCATATATATTCTCAGTTTGAATAGCTAATTGTTCTAGACTTTGTTTATAAGCTTCTAATTCATCTCCAATAGTTTCAAAGAATTTAGTTTCTAATTCTTTTATAACATATGTTGGTAAAGGTGGTTCAATATAGGCATGGGCATCCTTTTTAAGTTTTAATTCTTTAAATTTTGATTCAATTTGTTTATATAGGATTTTTGGCCCTATCTTAATATTATCATTTACAATTTCTAAATTCGATTCAATATTTTTCATATGAGTTATGATGTCTTGATTTATCATATCAGTTTTTTCTAAAGGCAGAGCATAATTATCATATTGTTCTAAAAACTGATTTATTATAATATCTTCTTCTTCATATTTGGAAAATTCATCTTCTAAAATTTGTAATACTTCATTTTTTACTTCAATTAACTGTTGAGAATTATTTATTTGTTTTATCTCTTCACTTAGAGATCTAAATTCGGTACTTAAATTTGTTGCTAATTCTTGTAATTTAATTCGATTAGTATTATTTAATATAACAATAGTTTGTAAGTCTTCTAAAATTAATTTATCTTTTTTATTCATTTTAGAAAATATTTCTAAAGTTCTAAAATTTTTCTTCAATTTCGTTACTAGGCTCTGATACCAATTTTAGGGATTAAAAGCGAAAATAATTAGAATATAAGAGATAGGGGTAAAATAGACAAAACACCCAAAAGATGACAAAATTATGTCAAGCGTTATATTTGTTAAGAATTATCCTTTAATTTTTCTGCCGAGGCAAAAAAAAAGTCAAAAAGTGACAATCTCACACGTACTTTAACAATGTGATATTTTGATAAATGCAATGGCCAAAATGGCTACCTGGTGCAATTTCCTCATTGAAATTTATGTAGCCCTCAACTCTTTTTGTACCATAAATTATTAGAGCCCTATTTGAGGTACATAATAGAAGACCACAGAAGTTCTACCGAATACACACAAATGGGTGGAGCCCAATATTTTTGGTAATATTTAAGAGGAAATTACACCACAGCCAGCCTTTGAAGAACATTTTTCAAAACCCAGGGGTAAAGTTTCATTATGCAAAGATCAGGTGGCAATATAACCCATATAATAATTATTTTCCCAATTATTCTAAACCCTAATCATTTTCTTCCTTACTTTTTCTCTCTACCCTATCTCTCTTTTGTCTCTCAATTCGTCACACACACACACACACACACTTTCTCTCTCTCTCTCTCTCTCTCTCTCTCTCTCTCTCTCTCTCTCTCTCTCTCTCTCTCTCTCCACTCGCTCTCTACACTCACAATCGGCGCCTCCATCCATTCTCGCCGTCTTCGCCCAACATGCCATCGTCGCCCAAGGTCGTTACCCACCCTCAATCCATTTCACCCCAAAGGAGCGCGAATCGCCTGCGTGGATCTATCCGATCCTCAATCCATTTCATCCCAAAGGGGCGCGAATTGCCGGCGTGGATCTGCTTCGAGCTCTTGAAGCAGAAGCAACGACGATGGGTGGTGGTAACGCTGCTTCTGCTTCACGACTTCTCCTTCTCTTTCGCGTGGATTTGGTCGTTACTATGGTGGTGGTGGTTTGCGTTAGGTGATGGGTGGTGGTTTGCTTGGTTCGCGAATTGCCAGCGTCGCTTAGGTGTTGATTTTTTTCACTGTTTTGGTGGTTGGGTAGTGTAACTGTATTGGTGGTTTTGCGTTGCAACGGTGATGGGTGTTGGTGTGCTTACTGTGGTAGTGGTGGTGGTGGTGTTACTGTAATTGTGGTGTTGATGTTGATGATGTGGTGGTGGTACCGGGCGATAGGGACATCAGTGATAGTGGTAGGTTGTATGGTGGGGGCAGCGATGGTGGGTGTGATGGTGTTGTGGTGGTGGGTTCTGTTTGTGACCATGTATTGGTGGTTAATCGGGATCGTGATCGGACTGTGACCATAAAATTCGATAATTAGTGACTATAAAATTAATCTGTGACCTAAAAAATAATCTGTGACCACAAAATTGAAAATCTGTAACCTATAATTTTTTAAATTCGTAATCAATGGAGTAAACTGTGACTTATAAAATTTTTGATCTGTGACCTCGATATAATTCGTGATCTATAAATTTTTTGATTTGTGACATCGAGATAATCTGTGACTGGCAAAATTTTTAATTTGTAACCTCGAAATAATTTGTGACCAATTAATTTGATAATATGTGATCAGTGAATTAGTTGTGATCTTTAATTGTGTAACTGTGACCATAAATTGTATAACCGTGACCTTAAAATAATTAATTAATAAAAAATTTTAATTAATTAATGAAAACCTATTTTTTGCATAAATCAAACTTTAGGGTTGAAATATGAATCTGTTAGACTTAAACCATGGTTTATGAATTATTCCCAATATTTAATTCACATTGGGCCCACCTTTTATATGAGTACCTGTAACATTTCTGTGAAACCCTTTTCTGTACAAAAGGGTTTTGCACAAATTATTAATATCATAGCACTCTTAGTGTGCAATTGCCCTTAGTTGTACTTTAATAAAATAATAAAATTTTGTTCGAATAAAAAATATAATAATTCAATAAATTCTTTATTGAATTACATGACCTGTATTCATTCATTCCAGTATCGAAATGTATAAGAGAACATAATTTTTTTCAAAAGATATACGAATTGTATTGCTGATGTATGTTTCATATATTTGTATAAATTCGAGTATTTTTAAGTTTGTATTAAGTCAAATTGTAATATCATTCAAATTCAAAAAATCCCAGATAAAAAAAATAATGGTCTCAAACAATTTCTCAATTATTATTACCAAAAATGAATGATTTTTTTTCCTAAAATTAACAAAAACGTACAATTTTGAAAGAGGGACAGACAGTGGCCACAATATAGCATATCACAAACGTTAGCAGAAGACTGAAGTGAACAATCCCTTCTCATAGTATGGCAGGGGCTCTGTCTCCAGCCACCACCAGTCTCCGCCTCATCAAAACCTTCTCCGCCACCGCCCTTCGCCGTCTCTCTCTCTTCCACAAACCCAAAAGCACTCTCTCCATTTCCTTGCCATCATTCTCCTCCGCATCCTCCTCCGTCGCCGCTTCTGTGCCCCTGTCACGACGCGCCTACTGCTCTGTTATCTCCTCCGCTATCACTTCCGGAGAGGCAACTAAAACCGAGACCTTGGAGAAAAAAGTTGGCGAATTTCGAAAAAAAATTAAGATTGTGGATATTAAAGGAGGGCCTGACGAGGGGTTGAATTTATTGGGGGAGACTGTGGTGGTTAGGGGTTGGGTTAGAACACTTAGAGTTCAGAGAAGTGTCACTTTTATTGAGGTAACATTCTTTCTTATTGGTTTTAATTATCTGTTTGAAATGATAATTGGGTTGTTTTAGTTTTTGGTTTTGTGAAGTTAATTTATCATGTATTTGGTTTAGATTTTGTTTTGTTGATGAATGGAGTTTGTGATGAATAGGTCAACGATGGGTCGTGTCTTTCAAATATGCAATGTGTGATGAGTTCAGATGCCGAAGGTTATGATCAGGTATTAGTTACACATCTCCCTGAAATTTATTATTTCCGGGAGCTCGTCTCTGAGGTATCTCTGAGGTACAAGTCGAAAATTTACATGCTTCACAGCTCGAGTAAGAGTGATAATTAACAAGGACAATTGTTGAATTCAGCACTTATTATCTACCATGAAATATGGCGCATACCTGAGGATGTGTGCGTGTTGATATCATAGGCACACCCACACTTGTACACAGTTTTGTGTTTATGCACGTTTAGTGGTTGATAAATAATAAGTGTTCTCCAATACTGTAATTCATCTACAAAATCTGTATAACT
This sequence comes from Osmanthus fragrans, assembly GCA_019395295.1. Lineage (NCBI taxonomy): Eukaryota > Viridiplantae > Streptophyta > Magnoliopsida > Lamiales > Oleaceae > Osmanthus > Osmanthus fragrans. Next base: position 13,732,915 of record CM033346.1, on the reverse strand, counting down.
AGGTTTTAAGTTGGGGATATGAGTATTAATTTAAGCAAAGGCTATAAATATGTTTTTAAGTTGAAAAGATGCAATCTTTTCAAGAAGTTGATTGGCTGAATTGGTTTCCCTTCCCCCATTAAAAAAGAAGAAGAAGAAGAAGAACAGTGAGTCTTTTATTGTATTCCATGCTACTTGGAGTACCATGCTAAGACCTGTGAGATTTAGTTATTCTGGAATTACTATGGTTTTGATGAGATTTAAGTTGGGGATATCTGTATTAATCTAAGTTATCTAACCAAAGGCAATAAATATATTATTAAGTTGAAAAGATACAATTTTTTCAACAAGTTGACTACAGAACTGGTTTCCTGTCCCCCATTTAAAAAAAATAAAAATAAAAAAGTGATTCTTTCATTGTATATAGTACTGCTTAGGGCCCATGCTAAGAACTGGGAGATTTAGTTATTTTGTAGATATTATGTTTTGATAAGATTTTGAGTTCATGAACAAGAAGGCAGCATTTGGATGTTATTCCGTTAGTCCGTTGATGTAATTAATTCTGCAGGATGATGTTACTAATTCTTGACTGCAGATACTAGAATTTGCTGATTGTTATCTGGCCAATTCTGTTTTTGGTTAAGTTGGTAGGCATTTGCATAGATTTTAAATAGGCATTAACAGTTAATATACTTTTATGTTAGCTTCTTTGTCGTCGTTGTATTTCCACTTTCCAATTGCTGGTAACCTATGTTGCTCGGACTCTCCAAAAATGAGAAAGTATCCGTGTCGACACGACACGACACGGATACCGACACGGGATACGGGTCGGATTCGTGGCTTTGAACTCGGACACGGCTGGAAAATGGAGAAGACAATGGACGGTGGAGTACTGCTCATGGCTTGCGGTTATGGCGGCAGCGAACCCATTTATTTCAAGTCTTGTGATAGTAATATGACGAAATTTGTGGAGGAATGGAAAATGGCTGCAGCATTTACAGAATTTGCAGAGAGGGAAAGTTGGAGAAGACGACAGAGAGTATGGAGGAGAAGATGTAGGGTTTGGGTATGTGTTAAATGGGCTTTTGTGGAGCCCAATGAATAAGTTAATGAAATGAGTAATATTTAGGTAGTTTAAATGGGATTTTTCTTCACTCCCAATGAATATTTACGTGTTAAATGGGATTTAGGTAGTTTAAAAGTCATACTGCCATAAATTAGGATTGTCTTAAACAGGTTGTATTATTATTTATTGTAAGTGAAGTGATTTATTGTTTTATTTAAGAAAATATTAGTTTAATATTTAATTTTAAATTTGCTTGATTCAATAGCTTAAGTTATAATTATCGATTTTGAGTGATTTAAATATGTTACAAAGCTTACAATGCATCTATGATAAATATATTACGGATGAAGTATAAATAATTAAATATCGAAAGCTATCTTTACATGAATTATTGAATACCCAAATCTAAATTATTTAATACGTAAAATGTACACACGTAATCTCTATTTATTTTATCAATATATGAAACATTTGTATTGTGATAATTTGATGTTTTGCTTTAATATTGTAGTTGTATACTTTAATTGAATCATTTTTTTTTAGGAAAAAATTGTAAGACGTATCCCCGTACCCGTATCCAAAATTCGGATCCTTTTTAACCGTATCCCCGTATCTTAATTTTTAAAATGAGAAGAATCCGACTCCTAGATATGTACCCGTATCCGACACCCGCACCCGAGTCCGAGCAACATAGCTGTTAACTATGTGGAAATAATGTTGTCTAGTTATTGTTTCAATCTATTTGTAGGTGGAGAGTGGCTTGATTTCAACTGGTGCATCAGCATGGATACAAGGTACTGTAGTAAGCAGTCAAGGATCAAAGCAAAAAATAGAATTGAAGGTTGAAAAACTTATAATGGTAAATAACTTATCCCCGTTGTTTAACTTCGATAGAATTTTGATCCTTGGCAGGCATAGTTTCTTTTTGATTATGAATATTATTGGTAATATTAGTATTGTTTCCTTTTTTGTTTTATGCATTATTAGTAGTATCAGGCATGACATATAATTCTGCTGAAAATCTTGAACTTGCTCTTAGGTATGACATTTTGTTTAAATGAACCTGCAAATAAGGAACAAATATGTGTAAGTTGAAAGTGGTTACTCTCTGGGAGATCCTTGTATTGTTAAATCTTTGTAAAAAGTAAGGTGGAACTTCAACAAATTTTGAGGACTATATTTTCTCATTGCCATTTTGTTGGCATGTTAAAATCAATTAATAAATGTTAAAGCAAGCACCATCGAAAGGCTCAATATAGAATCTGAAAAGTGAAATGTTATTTTCCCTCTAAACCATTAGAAAGTCTGACTAAGACGCAATCAGTACAAACTTAAGCAGTATTTAAGTTAGGATATTCTTGTATGATTGTTATCTGTAAATTTTTTCATCTTTGATAAGAGATTTGGTTTGTTGCTAATACTAGAAATGAGATACCGTCCCTGTATGAGCCCCATCCCTAACTCATTTTCAACTACACATTCTCTCAATAAAATGATTTTGCACGTAAACCCAAATTTTTTTGTACTTTTTGACCATACATTCTTCAAAAAAATCACTATTACATAATACATTTTCCTCAAAAAATGGGGCTTGAACATAGCCATTATAACACTGCCATATTATGCGTATAATCCGATGCTTCTTTCTGCTAATTTTATAATACTTGTCATTGAGACTGACCTAGGAGCCCAGTAGGTCCTTGAGTGAAGAAGATAATTTAAAACCTTTAGATGAAAAAAGCTACATGAATATTTCATCTCGAAACTTTATGAAAGGCATGGAAAACATGAAACATAGATATCACATCCAGCTCTAGCTGCTATGTACAGCTTTTCTGTTGATGTCCATATGAATCATTCAATTTTTCTTAACCCCATACTTTTGATCTTTCTGTAGATTGGTAAGAGCGATCCTTCTTTTCCTATCCAGAAGAAAAGGGTAAGCAGAGAATTTTTGAGAACGAAAGCTCATCTTCGTCCTAGAACGAACACTTTTGGTGCGGTATGACTCTACTTCTCTTTTTGCGCCATTTTATACTCCTCATAGATTTTGTAAGCACATAGAATTATTCTTCTGTAAATGCATCTTGCTGTTTTACAAGGTTTTTTTTTTTTTTTACCAAAATAAATAACATACAATGTTCTGGAAAGTTTTCATTTCTATTTCACTTTCATGAAAAATTGTGAAGAGAAATCGGAAAGAGTGGTTTGACTTGATACACAAAAGTAAAAGAAACTAAATATGATCTGCTTTTTTGTTAGATGCTTTTATGTAGTTAATCCCTATTGTGGCATGTGTAATGGTTTCATGAATTTTTCATAGTTCCTGTTATAAGATTTCATCGTGTTATAGTTTTATTCATGTTAGTTGAACGCATTATAGTGCTGCCTGCTATTATGTGTCCTGTAAAACCAGCTTTGCTTGTTTGTTATATTCTTCCGAAACCTGTATTGCAACTGATGATTCGCAAGCCACTGATTACCTTGCCATTGCTCTTGTGCCTCTGTACCATTGGGACTTGGTCAGAACAGTCTACTGCAGCCATCACTACCTAACTCAAACTTTGAACCCAACCAGCCATGACAAGGCTGAATTTATTAAAAACCGTTGTTGCTTAGAAAGACTGGGAAACTTGAACAGATTACCAAACTTCATTTTTATTAGGCACACTTTCTATTTGCGCATTCATTGTTATTAGGTTCTCAATTCGTCAACTTAATTGAGAACCAGTAATATGATAATCACCTTTAGTAAATGCTATGAAGGAATGCTAAATCTCTAATAACTAGATTTTGTTAAAGTAGTTCCCATAAGTGGTGTATTAGTGATTAGGAATGTTAATTTGGTAATCCTAATCAATCTGTGTTTCTTACCTTCAATTTTTCGAGGAAAAAATGCTTAGTCAGAAAGTAGATTAAACATCATCTTTTACATGAATACTGGTGGCACCCCTTCCATTCTGTACCTAATTTAAATTACTATTGTTGACGTATGAAATCTCTAGGAGGTCCCCTTCAATTTCGTGTACTGTTTGATGCTAAAATTTTTGCAACCAAGCTCAGTTATTTTGCTTGGTTGCGAATAGTAGGGACGGTCATTAGACTTCTGACAATCAAAATCAATTATTTTTAGAAGAAAACCTGGAAGATCAACATTAAATTTAATTTTCTAATACTGAAGTTGATGGACTTGGGGGTTTCATATTGAAGGGGTTATGACTGGTGTCCTCAAGAGGACAGTTGTCTTGAGCTGTGGTACTTGGTGGTTACATCATCCTTTGGACTTGAAGTGGACATCATGTTGAGCTAGATTCATGCTACTGTAATTTCACTAACATTCTCGTTGAGCCATGCCCACCTTCTAAGTTGGACTGGTCCTTGCTGAACTCATTGCCTTGGTGTCATGGTGGCCTAGTATGTTTTATTTTGAGTTCTGCCTCTCGAGTTCGACTTCGCCTTTTTTAATGCGAGCTTGGTCTGCACCTCTGTGGTCAGCCTTTTGTCAGTCTGTAGACTCTTCTCTAACTGCAGCATTAAGCCTCCATACGGCTTGGGCCTGTCAAGCTCACCATTAGTGCTTACCTGAGCTAAAGATTTTGGCCTTTGATGATGACCAGGTTAGCCTCTTCGGACATATGAGTCCTTCATTTTGCAAGGTGACCATCGGGGTTTAACTACAACTCTTTTTATTTAGAAAGCCCCATTGAACCATGCAGATTTCGTCATCCTTTAATATTATGGAGCTAAAGAAGCCTCTCCCTCAGATACCACTTTCTGTTATGAATTACATTCTTGTTTCCCTTTGGTAAACTGTAGTGAACTACAAACTAGGTAACGTTTGGCATGCTGTGACTGCCACTATGTTGTTATCCCAAAATTTAGTTTCTGTTGTAAATACTTTTTATTCGTTTTGGATGTCTGTCATGGCATTCTATTTCTGCTTTTTTGGATATTATCACCATGTTAAACCTCATTTTCTATATGAATTTTGCGTATTGCGCTGTTTACTTTTATCATATGGTCAGCTATCATTTTGTGTATGCAGGTGTTTACTTTCAAAGTATACATATATGAATCATGGCCAATGAATTTGTCGTTTCTTATGGTTTTTATCTTGTATTTTGTGTCTGCATGTTTATGATAATGTTTGTCTTCCAGTGCTCTAGACTTTATGAATCTTTGTGCGGTTATTTTTCGTTTGTGGTGACCTGTAAATTTATACGCTGAAGTTGGTTTAGGTTGCAAGGGTGAGAAATGCTCTGGCCTATGCTACACACAGATTTTTTCAAGAAAATGGCTTCGTTTGGATCTCTAGTCCAATTGTTACTGCTTCGGATTGTGAAGGAGCTGGTGAACAATTTTGTGTGACCACTTTGGTATGCTGTTCTTGGACGACATCCATATATCTTGGAGGAGCTGTATATTTCAATTTTTTGAGCTCTCTCCATTATTGTTCAAGCATCATGGCATTGTACTTTGTCTTTTCGACTTTCTGTGCCCCCTTCTTTTGGTTCAACTTTTATGTTAGATTTATATTTTTCTGTTTCCACCTGTTTCCTTTTTTATTTGAGTGGGAATGGGTGCAGTGAGCGTTGAAAACATATTCTCAGTGTCCTCCAAATGTCAAATTAAGGTTTTTTTTTTTACATGGAACTTCATTCTGAACTTCAACAGATTTCGTAACCATGCATAAGTTGTGATCGCCTCCCCGCCTTTTCCTGTATATAGATAGTCATGTTGGTTTGGAACAATATTTCTTTGTTCTTTTTTTTTTTTTTTTTTTCCTTATCTGCTCCTTTATACCAAACATTTGATTCATGGCATAAATTTAATATTTACCTGTGGAGCTCAATGGGTGCAATGCATATCCGCATGTGCTATTACTATCCTGAGAGCTTATCCTTGTGATTGAGTTTGATCATGTTACTGTAGCCTCCATTTAAGACACATCATGGTGCATATGACTTTTTTTACCTAACAGATTCCTACCTCTGGAGAAGCTGGTGAGTCTCCAGTGAATGCTATCCCTAAAACTGAAGATGGTTTAATTGATTGGTCTCGAGTGAGTATTACTCAATATTCATTTTCTTTTTGTTCTAGTACCAGCAGTTTGACGTAAGTTCAGCCAACCAATCTCAGCATATTCATTTGCTTGGATTTTAGTTATATCACTTGATTGGTGAATCAGCAGATTATTAATGTCACTGGTGTAGCTTCATTTGTTTTTCCCTGTTTTGTTTCAAGTCCTTCTAATACAATTTCATTTTATGATTTCTTAAACAAATAGTTTACTTTCATATTTTTTAGGGAACAGAATGTTATTGCAAATATAAATAAAATGATGTCTCATAATTTTTTTTTTTAACTTCTCATATTTCTTTTGTCAAATGATATTGCAGTAACTATTGAATTCAGCATGGCTACTAGCCTGCTATGCATTTCACAATTACTGGAGATTCAAAGGTTCACGTGTTGTGTACCACACTGAACGCAATCAATTATGTGCAATAAATACGTTAGTGATTAACTGGATTCTGGGAATCTTTTTGCGAGTCTAACGTCAAGAAAATGTGACCTTTGGAAGGATCACTCTTAATGCATCTGGTATATATTCACCAGTATTAAACCACTTCCCATATGTGTTGAAATACTCCTCTTTCCAAATAGCGCCTTCTAGAAATGAGTTCAATTAAAAAATTCCAGGATATATAGATCCAAAGAACAAAAACTGAAAAAACTGTGCTCATCCTAAGATGATTGTCCGGAGGAACATGGGGTGTTTAGTGCCTTTTAAGCTTTTTTTTTTGTCCTTTTGATGGTGATCTAACCTGCAGAAGTTATCATTGAAAGATGAAATTTTTGTTCCGTGGGTATTTTTGGGTGAGTGGAGTAATAAGTTCTCAAAAAGTTGCACTTTAAACTAATAAAAATTGGAGTGGAAGAAAAGGAAGGAAAAGAGAAGGCTTAAAGGGAGGATACAGGTCCTGGAAGAGAGTTGATAGAGCTGCATGTAATCTTATCTAGATATCTATTAACGTGATCGGTTATGCATGCAGGAGTGCAATGATGTTACTAGTCAACGTTGTAAACATTCTTCTATTTTGTTATTCAGATCCATTCGGTTCATTAGTGATATATGAGATCTAAGGTTTAATGGGGAACAACTTATTCTTCTTTTCCTTCCTTTTTCCTGTACACCAACAAATGAGAAGTTGGTGCCCGGAGTTAAAAGTACAGCAATTTTTGGATGTGATACTAGTAAATAAATGTTTCTACACTCTTTAATCTTTCACTTTTGAGGAAGATCACATTTCAACCACAATCCGTCTTTCTTATATGAACTATTGCAATATTTGCTCATGCTGGGTAATTTGTTTTGTTACAATAGTCTCGGTTCTTCAAAATATTCTGATGCAAGTCAATTGCTTTTCTGTAATTATCGCCAAACTTATACTGGTAAATCATTTGTAATGTATTTGCTTTGCTTCTTGCTTGGCAGGACTTCTTTGGGAAACCTGCATTTCTTACTGTATCTGGGCAACTGAACGCTGAAGCATTTGCTACTGCTCTTACTGATGTATACTCTTCCTCCCTATCTTTTCAATTTAATATGCCATCATTCTTTCCGCTTTATACCTCTCTTCCCTTATTTATTCTCAATTCCAACTGTTGTGCAAAGTGCAAACTATTTCAGGGTTGCAGTTTCTTTTACTTTTATTTTGTTTAAAGTCTAACAGTCATTTCTTCTCTACCAGGTGTATACATTTGGTCCAACATTTTAGAGCAGAAAATTCTAACACTTCTAGGCACCTAGCCGAGTTCTGGGTATATTTATTTTAACCTTTTGACTTTTAAGGTTCAGTTCCATCAGTATTTAATTATTTCCTTGCGGAAAATCAGCGAAATAATGCTTCATATCCAGCATGGAAAAAAGTGTTAAACAGTTAATTTCCTTTCTAAGATGATCGAACCAGAACTTGCATTTTCCGACTTAGATGATGACATGGCATGTGCAGCTGCATATCTCCAGTATGTAGTATGTAACTTTTCACATCTATTATCTGCTTATTGTAAATACTAAGATTTGTCTTTTACTCATCTAATGTGTCTGTTTTTAACATGAAAGGTGGAGTATGTTCTAGAGAACTGCAAGGAAGATATGGAATTTTTCAATACTTGGATTGAGAAAGGAATCATCAAGCGCCTGAGTGTAGGGGCTTCCAGCTTTTTACACTAGACATTTTGTCATCCTATTTTTAATTATTTGTATTTTTGTTAGGGTATCTAAGTACTTTGTTTTAGACACTTTCCTTTACACGGTAGATACTTAAAGCATGTTTCTGATGGCTTGTTCTTTTTCGATAATATGTCCCAACAGGATGTTGTTGAGAAAAACTTTGTTCAGTTGACTTACACCGACGCAGTTGAGCTTCTCATGAAAGCAAAGAAGAACTTTGAATTTCCGGTACTTGCAATTTCTTGGTAGTCATGTCTTTTCATTATCGTTGTTGTTTGCATGTTTTTCCGAGTCTTCATGTGATTGCTATCATAAGTCAGTTTACGATCTTGTGCTGTACCAGAAAGACTACTAATTGTACAAGTGCATTAATTATATTCTGGGGAAAATTTAGATGTACTTGCTAATCACTTAAAACAAAATCAGCTGTCTAATCTAGTAGGGAAGGTCATTCTGCTAGCAAGATAGACCCACTAAAACCAATGTAAGAGTACCTTAACTTCTCATGCATAATTTTCTCCCTTCTTGAGTAATTTACACCATTTTGCTGATTCTTCTTCTGAGTCATCCAGTCAGTCTCTTGATTTTATACTGAAGACTGGACAATATGGATAATTTTACGTAACACATCGATATATCAATCAGTTGCATGCATTTCTTATAGGTACAATGGGGATGTGATTTACAAAGTGAGCATGAACGATATATCACTGAAGAGGAGTTTGGTGGATGCCCTGTAATTATTAGAGACTATCCAAAGGCATGAATATTGGCCTAAACACATTAACAGTAATCTCTATATAGAACTGGTTGTTGATGCTTCTCTCTGAAAAACTACCAGGAGATCAAGGCATTTTACATGCGGCAAAATGATGATGGAAAGACTGTTGCAGCCATGGATATGCTGGTTCCTCGGGTACCACTATGTTAATATATATATATATATATATATTTATATATATTTGGGTACATTTATGACTACAGTTGCACTACCCATACATCATCTGAATTTAATAACAATTTATTCTTAATCCTGAACATGTTCTGCATGTGACATATAACTGCATATATCATATGTTCACATCATATGTACACGTGGTGGCGCGAGTTATTAATTATATAGTAACTTTGGGGTACACATTTTCCGGTCGTTGAAACACCCACCTTTACATCCTGAGATGAGCAATTGAGCGTGATTAGAAAACATATTTGATCATTCATTCAATTACTGCTGCATCTTAGCTTCCAGTACTCTATGACCTTGTTTGATGAAATAGTCAAGTGATTTTTCCTTTTAGAGGATTGTTAAGTAAATAGCATGTGGTGTGTTTCAATTGGGTGTATGAGTGCAGCTACACTTGTAAACTTCTGCTGTATGTTTAGGTTCCATTCCACCATCTCACCCTTTTTTGCCCCTATAAAAAATCATGCTTTTAAACTGATCATTAATACCAAGTCTTCATTTTTGTGTTTTGGGTGCGTCCTGGTTTTGTATAATACAGTCCAAGAAGCTTTTATTTGGTGAAATTCTGTTTTTCCCTCATCAAATTCTAAATTGTTTATTTGGCTAACGTGATTTTCTTTCCCAGGTGGGTGAACTTATTGGCGGAAGCCAAAGAGAGGAGCGCCTTGACTATTTGGAAGAACGGTTGGATGAATTGAAGCTCAACAAGGAGAGCTTTTGGTGGTATCTTGACTTGCGGCGTTATGGTTCAGGTAAAGGACCTTTACAAAATTAGACACAATTCTCATGATACAGTTTCATTTAAGCTTTTAAGTTCTGTAAAAGATCATGCAACTTCATATACATAGCTGTCGATTCAACTGGTGTGTTAACTCTCCTCCGTAACTGTTATTTGCCTTTGAAAGTAGAACTTGTATTTTGAATCAAAATCCTGTAATTAGGTTTCAGTGGGCTAGTAGATTGTCATATCTTAAAGCATGTTTGGGAATTGTTTATAAACTGTTTAAATATTAAATAAATATAAATGAGTGGTAGTTAAGTGGATAGTACTTGTGGGTCCTTCGAAATGTGTGGATAAAAAGGGTGCATGAGTGTTAATAAAGAGTAAATAAACATGAGCAAAACATACACTTGGTCTGACATGTTGCTAGGTTTCTGTAGTTTTAGAAACTCAGAATTTTTTTCCTTTCGTTCTCACCCTCATTTTTTCTTTTCGTGAATGCTAAAATAAAACTGAGTCCAATGAGTTTGATCGAAAAAATTTATCTTCTTGTCTCCAGTTCCGCATGCTGGATTTGGATTAGGCTTTGAAAGGCTTGTGCAATTTGCAACCGGAATAGAGAACATCAGAGATGCAATACCTTTCCCTAGAACACCTGGCTCAGCTGAATTTTGAAGTTTGGTCGACACTGTTGAGAGTGTAAGTAGGGCGACTCAAATCTCGACTCTGTTTGCAACGGAAAATCCTTGTCCTTTTAAATCTTGAACTTCTGCAGATGAGAATTTAAGATAACGGAGGTGGTTGATGGTTTAGAATTAAGTAGTCTTTTCTTGTTATAAATGTAAGCAAATTCTTTATGCAAATTCTAAAAGGATTAGATATAACATTGATTCATTGTATTATATCATAAAGTTGACTACTTTACTGAATAATTTATTTAATACCAAGTACTACTTGACTGTTTGGAATGAGCCTTTGAAGCTGTGGAATTCAAATTATTCTTTATAGATACTACATATTTTGTTAATACGAGCATTTGCGTTTTGTTTGGATTTGAATTTTAAATATAGATAGATACACATCACATGAGGAGATATAATAGAAATATGTAAACTTTTCATGTTCGTCTCTTGGACATCGATTTTTTCATTACTGCAAGTATTTCCTACCTAAAATTTGAATACGGTTTGCAATTCCTTCCTTCTCAAGAGGTTAAAACCATCTCCAATGTTGCACCAGGTAAATTTTTCAATGTTTTACACCAAATTAAATTATCTTCAATTCATTGCACCAAAACTTAACAGTGTTTAATTATTTTATTTATTTTTTCGATTCTTAACAATTTACTTATTCGAAAAATTATTTATTTTATTTACAACTAAATTACTAAATAAATAATAATTTTAAATTAAGGAAAATAGTGAAATATTATTGATTACTAAATTATTCACTTGTTTTATGCATTATGTTAAATTGATGAAAATAATTACTAAAATTTTATTCCTTAATTATTATTGATTATATTATTAAAGTTTATCATCATCATCATTTTTATATTAATAACTTATTGTATTAAAAAAATATATAACACATGCAAATACCCTCAATATGTTCAAAAAATGAAAGAGGAGCAAAATTAACTGAGCACAATTTTGGTGCAATATGTATAGTGCCATACATTAAAGGCATTTTATGGTGCAAAACAGTGTTTTGAGATCTTCATTGGAAACGCCCTAATTACTCGGAGATTATTGAAATGTAGGAACAAACTTTAGTTGCATTTTCAAAGATTCTTTTGTTCTCAACTGAAAAATTTGCTGCCGATGATGTCTGATAAAAGATATCATCCTTTAAAAGAATCTTGAATTCTATATACACGTGATAAAATAAGACAAAATCTTAAACATTGAGCCACTCAAAATATGACATCTCAACATCACACATCCACTTTGTTTCTCTTACCACCTCGGAAGCCGACGTATCTCGATTTAATTAGCACGAATTTGACGTAATTTAAATAAGCAGTCCTACCATACATACATATAGTATCATCCTAGTGAAGCTTTTTCTCCATTCTCGCTCTCTTCATTATCCTGCTCACTCAACCACAATGTAAAATGGCATATGCTACCACGATCGGCTTTAATCATTACAGCCTGGAGACAAGAAATCATTCTTAGGATAAACAAATACAATAGGGCTAAAAATTTGGGTGAAACAAATTATTGAATTTGATTTTGTTTAAATTGGTAGTTGAACTTGATACGTTGTCCAGTCTCTTGAATTCATTCAGAAGTTACATTCCTTGAACAAATGAACTGTACAGTTTGAACTATTTCTGTGCGGTATGCCAATATTATGAGAACAGCACGGCATTAACTTTGAGGAGACGAGTGAAAGCTCTCTCTATAAAAACATCAAACAGCTAGGTAACAACTGATTTTCATCATACAGTGTGAAGATAATAATAGAGAACGACAAGGGACAACAATTGAGAAAATAAAAAAGAAAGGAAAATAATAAAGAAAAACAACAAAAACTTCGGGTCTCCTTCTAACAAAATATACCTGGTGAGAAAATTTGTGCACAATCTTTAGCAGCATGGCGAAATTAGAGAAGCAAAATTTACTATTTACATCCACAGTGCATCAGAGTTCCACTTCATGAAGGTCATCCCCAAAGCCGGGCCCATTCATTCCCGGTTGCACTAAAAGATTGTCTTTTGGCGCAAAGATTGAAGGGCGGTGCATACCCAATACCTCTCCCAAAGGTTTTACTTCAGCCTTATCTGGAAGACTGAAAGAACCGTCAAAACTTCCACTCCATGATGCTGTACGCCGTGAATGAGTTGAAAACGAGCCATTGCCACTCGTTGTATCCTTGTTAGAGATGCTGCCCATGCTTGGGAATCTTTGCATGGCCATGGAAGATGGAAGTGCAGGAGACTGGAATAAATCACTTGTAGAGGAAGTAGAAGGATTTTCAGGAGTATATGAAGTATCTTGCATGGTATTAGCAGGGGTGTTGATGGACTGTTCACCAAAGGGAATGGATGTTGGCACAAAGAATTTTGGGTTGGCTGGGCTTGCTGGTTTAGCGGAAGGAACAGATGGAGACTGGAACAAATTGGTTGGGTTGCCACCACTCTTGTTAAAGGTGTCAACATACCTGCCAAAATGCAACAAATGAGAGCTCATCAATGTATACACTATGTTACACCACGGACATGCAGTTAATTCTTTTTTTCATTTATTTCTCTTTTAAGCACATTATAAAAGACAGAATGAGCACACATCGAATCAGAATTGAGCTGAAGCAATGATATGTGCACCACATCCCAGGCAGTTCATTTTATTTTTTATTTTCATTTATTTCTCTTCTAAACAATAACACTATATCCGTCTCCACAGTTCACCTGAATATGATCAAGAAACAATTTCAAACAGGCAACAGTAGGAAAGCACAACTCTCTACTGCAAGTTTGCAAGAATATGATTTAAGTCAGAAATTGAATGCCGCTGTAAGTTGTTCTAGGACTATTTCTGGACAACGTAATATTCGGCTTCACTTAATCCAAATAGAATCGAGAGCGACGAAGTCCACGAAAAGAGTGAATTTTTATATTACCTTGATCGAACACCCATTCTTCCACGGGCTGAGAATTGATTGGAGGTTGGAGGAAGTGGTGGCATTCCTGAACTATGATCTGGACCACTCGGACTTCTAATCTCTGCACTTCCATTGCTATGAGAAGTTTCACCTTGTAATGCACTCTTTAAGTTATAATCTGATGTTCCATTCTGGAAAACTGAAGTTGGTGGTGGGGGTGGAAGGGCTGCTTCCTGAGCTGGAGGTTCAGCACCTTCCTCAACCCATCTCTTCAGTTTCTCGTCATAATAAAACTTGTTTTGTTCGCCCAATTTTGCCTACAGAATCAATGCAATCATAAGAAAACTTTCGTAGGAACCAAATTTAAAATTTGAAGCACGAGTCTGAGACAATTTTACCGTAAACAAATAACTCGATCAACTTACCTGGCGACCTTGACGGGGCTTCAACACTAAACCTACAGTCTTTTGCAATATCTGGGATCCAAAACCAAAACGGCCAAAACGAGATGTACTTCCTGCTGCTGATGCTTTATCTTGCTCGCCAGTGGAATTAGCTCCCTTCACTGAATCAGCCTGACCCTACACAAATTGGCAAGATCTCATACGAACTCTACCCAAATTACAAGAACGTCTCAACACATCAATCAATCAGTAAAGTCAGAATTTATTGAGTGGAACGTGAGGCACTGAGATTAAAAGAAGAAACAAACCTGTATTGGACTAAATCCAAAGTTAGGTTCTGAAATACTTCTTGTATGCATTGTCATTTTACCGCCATCAGCTGCCCCTTCACTTATAGACTCCATGGATTGAGAAGGAATTAATGATGACATAGCCATTGTTGATTGACTAGTTGATACCCGAGGTCCCATTGATTGATGATGATGCTCTGTACCATGTCCACTGCCGCCTGCTGTCGGCACAGGTGGGGGTAGGCCACCAACAACCCGATGAGCAGTACTATCAAAAAGGGTGAGCAATTTACCCACCAATTTGGCAGGGGCTAAATTTGTGGAGAATCCACCCTGCATTCAGGAAATCATATATATTGGCATCTAGAAAATTGGTCAAAATGCAAATTAGAAGATATAGAAATACCTGTTGGTGAGCTTTTATCCTTTCCTCAAGAGATGATATTAACTGTCTGAGCGTTTCCACCTCGAGAGATCGACCAGTTTTAAGTGATTTTAATGCTGCTTGACAATACCTGAATTATTGAAGAGTTATGTTAAGACGAAAAAGGCAAAATATGAAAAAATTAACTGAAAACTAGTAGCATGGTAGATACTTCAATGCATCTGACATTCTCCCAACTTCTGCCAACATATGCGCATATACGAGCTTGTACGGCTGAAATGGAAGAAGGGTGAACTGAGAGTTTCCTAGCATCTTTGAATATTCATATATCTCTGTCCTCTGTCCAAACATGCAAAGGTCAAGTTAGTCTCATCACTAATAAAACCAAATAAACACAAGCATACAGACTTAATGCATTGTGACCAGGCAACTGGCACCATAATTGTTGCTAGTACAACCTAGGTGCCCTTGGTCCCACTGCCTGGGCAACGATTGCCTGGCTAAGTTCATTTAAATAAAACTTCTATGAATTTATCATTATAAGCAATATAAACCTTTATATAAGTGTCAGCATATATGCATATAAAACTGTGCGTGGTTCTTGAGGGGGCACTTTTGTGCCATTTTGAGCAATGTCTACGATCCGATAGCTATATAAAACATATAACATACAAGACAAATGGAGAGAGAAATATTGAACAGTGTGTGGAAAAGAGTATGGTGGTAAAATAGGTTCTTCCTGCTTGTCATGCTTTTATTCATTTTTTGTCTTTTCTTCCTTCTATTTTAAAATTCTGCAGGAAAAATTACCCCATCACCTAGGCAGGGGGCATTTCCTTGTGCTCTCATAAAGGCATTTTAACAACTTTGAGCAAAACAATGCATTATTAATCACCAACTCAGCCAACCTGAATAGCCTCTGGACTAGCATAAGTTCGTGGAAATTTCAAGTGATCTGCACCAACAAGACAAAGCCTGGCTGTGTCTGAATATGCCTCAAAATTCGCTTCCGCAACCAAATAGCATATGTGAGCCGCTATGATCTGAATAATAAGTCCACAGAAAGCAACATACGAATTCAAGTCAGGATGACAACGTGAAAAATAAGAAATAACCACATCCAGAAAAACAGACCAGAACATACATCACTTCTCTCTTTCCATAAACAATCTCCCAGATGAATAAGGACAAGTTCGTCATCTTTTGTTCTGTTAGCAGCTATCACAGCCAAATTTTCTTCCCAGTCATCCAGCATGCCTTTGGCACCAAACTGGGTAAATGATCAAAAGAAGCATAAAGAATTAATAATTTGAAATTTAAGATAAATTTCTTTAAATTTCTTCAAATATAGGACTTGAGAAAGAAATAAAACATGTATACTAAAAGAATCTTCAAGTAAATTTCATTGCAATCTACAGAAACATTCATTGCATACTTGTGCAGGTAGCTGAGGCATATTTACAGCACCAACCATGCTACCGTCAGCTGTGGAATCTGCTGAGAAGACATCAGCTGGTTGACCAGCAATTAGCAGGCATAATGTTCGCAAAGGTGACCCTGCTACCAACTGGCGAAGTGCCATTTGCTTCACAGTTTCAACATAGAACTGCAATGGCCCATAAATCGGTTATTAAGAAAAAAAAATTGACAGGAACGTGTATAAATATTGTATATCAAGATATGATTCAAGCCATTCTATTGGCCAGCCAAAGAAAACAACTCTCGTGCTAACAAACCTGATCACCCAGTTGTGCAGCAAGAACTAAGGCAGGACCCCACAACTGACCCTCCTGTGCATATTGTAAAGCCTCTTTCTTTCTTCCAGAAACCAGAAGACTTTGAACCTCAGCAGCTGTGGCCTAAAACATGAATTGCAAATTATTAAGGGATGACGGGTTGTATAAAAAACTCACAAGGTAGCAATCAAATACCCGCAGTTGTCCTTCAGAAGGCAATTGCTGCAAGCAGTGGGAAACAGCACCATATTGACTAAATTGTGTACCATTATTTTTGACAGATGCAAAGAGTTTGGCAACTGCAGACTCTGGAACATCACTTTCCTATCAAAATAGCAAAACATAGAGAATAAAACAAATACAAGATTAGTGAATACAATATCTCGATCAAAAAACAAAGGAGACATCTTCCAGAAAAAAAGGCCTTATAGACTACTGAGAATTACCCACGTTACACAGGATTCTCCTAACCCTACTCGCTTTACTATTCAGAGAGTATAGTAGGACTGTAGGATGAGTGATATTTACCCAGGCAACTTGACATCATATTAGATCCAAGCCAAATTGTTTACTGAATTAAATATCCAGAAACTCGGACATATTTACTTAGATAACTTTTAACTTTCTTAAAATATATTCCAATGCCAAGTTTTGGGTACAAACCAAAAAAATACAGCTGATGAACAATCGGGGGGAAAAAAAACCAGCTTCCAATTTCTCCTCAATCTAATTGTCAAAAGTAGTTAAAAAATGCCCTAGATAGATTTGAGATTGTAAGCGGGACTTTTGATAGAGTAGAAACATTCATCTTATTCACAGAGTCCGGTGGCTCAGGATTGTTCTCGTCTTTCAGACATGCTAAAGCATGCCAATCAAATTTTCCATAATTTGAGCAAGACCTATGCTTCTTTAGTGCATCAAAACTCAAGGATGTGTGAATGATACATACAGAACAATCAAAAAATAATTAAGGGGATTAGATCCAATGTGATGATAAAGTCAGTAACCTCAAGTAAACCCCCCGGCATTTACAGGACAAATATGTAGAGTACCTTCAAAGCTGCATCAGTACCGAAAGGAGATCGAAGTTTTCCATAATACTGACAGGCAATCTTAAGCAAAGACAGGAGCAACATCAAAACTTCTCCCTTGCTGTGATCCATATCGGAAGACTCAGAATTCATTATCCTCTCATCAATCCATCTGTTCAACTCCTTAACGCCAACGCTTCCACCGGCAAGAGGACCATGGAAGGATTGTTTACAGAGAACCCGTAAATAACTACAACCACCCATTCCAATGCTTGAAGAATCGACTTTCTCATTGACAACTTCTGCTAAGTTGAGAACAGATATTGAACTTCCTACAGGGTTCTTCACACAAAATACACGAACATTTTCAGCAGGAGTACAAGTAATACTATTAAGAAAACTCAAAAAATAGAAATCTCAGACAGTCAGACTAACCTGGGTTTCAAATGTTGCACTCCCTATAGAGCTATTATCTTTCATAACAATGAGCTTTCCACCAAAACCAAAAGTGACCAAAGCATGTGAAGGGCGGCCTGCAGATGATCTTCCTGCTGGAGCAGAAGAGAATTGGTGGGCACTCTGCAATTGTTGCTGTGAAAAGTTAAGGTTACTCTGATTGCTATAGTAGTCATTTGGGACATGTTTGTGCTCATTATGATTGATTCTAGGCTGATTAAACTGATGGCTAAAATTCCCAGGAGGAACAAAACCTTGTGGCACAGCACTAGTTGAGAAGTCATTCTGACCTTGACTTGCATTCCCAAAATATGAACTTGCTCTCTCACAATCAACAGTACTTTGTCGGCTAACGTGACTGCTGTCAATAAAGTCCTGCCCATGCTGAGTCTCCAATTGTTGGTTTCTTCTATATTGTGAAGTAGAGTCACCATTGGCAACATTTTCAGGCTGCCAAATAGCTGATTTCTGTTGATTGTAATTACTGAAGGACCCCGCCCAGTTGTGATGCTGGCCTTGGCTGCTAAAACCTTGAGATTCATAGTTATTAACCTGGTCATATCCACTGTATGTCTTCTGATCATTGTTATGAGAAAATGTTTTGGTCGGGGCATGTCCATTCTGATTCACCTGGTCTTGAGCTTGAGTGGACTGAGCAGTTGAAGCGTACAAGTCCAAACTGCGCCAATCCTGGGCAATAGTATCATAATACCAACCAGGGTATTCAGGATAAAACACCATATGCTGTGGGTATCCGTTGTTTGCTTGTGAAGCCTGATTCCAATCAGATACAGCCTCAGTAGTATCATCAATCACTTGGGAAACTTGATTCCAATTTTCTGTGCTAGTCGTAATATCACTAACCTGTGATACCTGATTCCAGTTAGTAACACTCTCAGTCGTAGCATTCTCAGCTACAGTCTCAGCGATAGACTGAAGAGATTGCTGCAAGTAAGAGACATCTTCACTAACGTGAGATTGCCCCAAATCAGAAGTCAAATTAGCGTCAACATTTGCTTGCACGCTCACACCTGCATCATAACCATCCACCGGATACCACTGGCCAGTGTTTTGATCATACTTCCATCCGGGATAAAGATTATCCCAATACTGACTGCTATTCATATCCTGCCCGGCTGTACTCTGATCTGCAGTTGTGCCATAATTATATCCCTGTTGATTCTGCAGGGAGGTAGTTGAATTTTCATGCACTTCATTCCCAGAAGCAACCTTGGACTCAAAGTGTGAACTATTCCCCACATTTCCAAACGCATCACCAGCAATATCCCCTCCTAAATCAGTGAAAAAATCTGAATAGGATCCAAAGCCTTGACTATTATTCTGAGTTGAATCAGCATGAAATGCACTCCAATCCACCTCTTTAACTCCCGAACCCGCCAATCCACCATCATTCTTACTCATTACAGTGGTATTGGACAAGACCTCAGCCTCTCCATTCCCATTCTCTGATTTGTGTATCAAACTGTCAAACTCAAATGACTTTGCCGACTCTAATGTACTTGTGCTCTCTTCCACAGTCCCCACCATCATTTTCCCAACTTTCTCAGTTTTCCCGCTTAAACCATAAATCCCAGTACTAGTGTTATTATCATCTTCGTCATTATCATCATTAAACTCACAATTATTATCAACCTGAGTGATACTCAAATTCGCAAAGGCCTTAGCCTCATCGGATTCATTCCCGTTGGCAGAATAGGGGCCTACAACTGCCGACAATGTGTTAACAACCTTAAAGTCCACATCATCTTCATCATTTACCAATTTGTCGAAGAAATCCTCATCAGTGTTATCCTCCACCATGAATGGAGGAGGATTTGAAGCCATCTACTCAAACCCTAACCCTAATCCGCAAAATACCAAAAATTTAACACAAAAAAGGAAATCAAAACCGTATATATTCGAGCTAACAACACTCAGATCCAACAACAAAAGCCACCGAATTCCAAAAGAAAAAACCCAAAATAATCCAAATCAATCAGGATCAAGGGTTTTCAGATCACCCAAATTCCACAACCATCAAATGAACAAGAAACACACAAAACTCCCAAATTCTGATTTAATTCAAAAGCAACACATCTCACAAGCGACACAAAATTCATGGAGAAACCACTCAACCAACAGATCAAATTGATAATTCGCAAATCAAACGAAATACACGCATAAAAATAAATAAATAACCTTTCTGCGTGTATTTTCTATAGAGAAAATAAGAATTAAGAAAGAGAAAATAGAGAGACAGTGACAGAAGACAAGCCCTTGATTTCGCACCCGGAGGTCTCGACAACCCACAAAAAATCTTGGTTTCTTACAATTACGTGTGTAAGTGTATATATATAAAAATTTGATTTCCTATATATAAATTCCTGCTGTTGGAATTTATTTTTACTGCGAGTTAATTAATCAAAGTTGGGAAATTGGACAGTGAATTTTGAGGAAATTTTGGAGTGAAAATCGATGTGTGTTTTTTGAGGATGGGAAAGAGTGCTAGATTTGGCAGCATTTATAAATGTAGGGTTAATTAATACGAGTCGGCTTATATAGGTGAGTCATGCAGCGAACGTGTGGCAAATGGTGCACAATTAGGTGGAGTGGGGTGTACAATCAATTCATATGCCTAGTACATGTTTTATATTTTGAAAAATTAGGGGAAAATGATACTTGTACATTCCAATGTATACATTCAAATTTACACCATTATATACGTTTAGCATCACTCATTCGTGTAATATATTGTTTAAATACTAAGTTAATTTCAACTTTCACTTTTAAAACGAAACAAGTTGTTTACAATATCAATATACGGTAACTAAAATCGTCTTATGCACTCACTATGAAACTTTTAAATGTAACATGGTGCCCAAAATATAAAAACAAGTATGTGTGTATGAATATCATGATCTCAATATATTGATTAAATACTAAGCCCCCGTTTGGTTATCATTTTTTCACCATCAAAATGAAAAATATGACCGTTATTCATAACATCCAGCCACTATATTTGACTTTACATCTCTTGTGTGGGGTCCATAACGGCTATATTTTTCATTCTCATTTTACAAAAAATGTGTATTTAATTTCAATTTTTTTTCCTTTAAAATGAAACAAATTGATTGCAAAAATGAATATACAAAAACTAAAATCATTAAATCGTCGTATAAATTCACTTGTTCAACTTTATAAAACTTTCCATTTACGATAGTACTCAAAATTTTGAATGATGTATGTTTGTATGAAGATCACGATCTCCATATATTGTTTAATTTCAACTTTTGCCTTTAAAAAGAAACAAATTGAATACAAAGTCAATATAAAATAACTAAATTCGTTAAATAATCATATGCACTCACATTACTTTACAAAACTTTTAAATTTAAGATGCTGCTCCAAAATTTAAAATGAAGTATGTTTGCATGAAGATCACAATCTGAATATATTGTTTAAATACTAAGCTAATTTCGATTTTTGCCTTTAAAAAGAAATAAATTGATTGCACAGTTATTATACAATAACTGAAATCGTTAAATCATCATATGTACTCACTTGTTCAACATTATCAAACTTTCCAATTTAAGTAGTGCCCAGAATTTTAAAATGAAGTATGTTTGGACGAATATCAAGACCTCAATACACTGTTCAAATACAAAAATAATTTCGACTTTTGCCTTTAAATGTAAATAATTGGTAGCAAAGTCAATATACAATAATGAAATTATTAAATCATTATATGCAATAACTTATTCAACTTCATAAATCTTTCCAACTGTCGAGGTGGTGTGCCTAGTTCAAATGGAAATGCTACATGCAATCCCTGGCCCTCTAAATAATGGCCTGGACATTTGGCTTCCGGGGCATAACTCAGTAGTGCAAAAATCAGGAGTGATATAGTCTCAATTTGAGCTGACAGCTGAAGTGTGAGGGTTCGATTCATGCCTCTTACAATGTATGAAATTGGACTCTTTGTGGGTATCAGTATAGCAGCTCTTGTATCATGGTCTGTTGAGGCACATCCAGCGATTTACCTCCTCCACAATGCTCTAGGGGTGGAGCGATGGGAGACCCTCAAGGTTGGGGTTCAACCTTTTTTAATAATGACTTGAACATTCGAAAAATAATAAATAAATAATTCCACCAATAGTTACTAAAAAATGATTTCGAAAAAAAAAATAGTTATCAAAAATGTCCCTAAGCCATAAACATTCAGAATTATCTCCCCTTTGTCCTGTACTTTTAATCATTTTTGTTATGGCTCGTCACACGTGGCTCCACATAGATGATCCACTGGCACGTCCACTGCTCACAAGGGCCCATTGGCCCAGATTACCGAAACCCACTTTACCCTCACCAAAGCAAAACGAATCATGGCCCAAGGTGCCCAAGGTCCAGACGGTTCACTTCCGAGGCACTCCATGGCTTTGACACCCAACTCCGAGGCCTCTTCGTATCTGAAGCTCTTAACAGCTGTTCACGAAAAATATGTTCGATTAAAAATCACAGCAAGTATACGGTTCGTTACAAGTAAAAAAGTAGACTTTTAAAGTTCGGATTGTCGATCCCACAGAGATTAAGTAATTTAATGATAATTATCTCGACTTTAACTGAAATTA
This sequence comes from Osmanthus fragrans, assembly GCA_019395295.1. Taxonomy (NCBI): domain Eukaryota; kingdom Viridiplantae; phylum Streptophyta; class Magnoliopsida; order Lamiales; family Oleaceae; genus Osmanthus; species Osmanthus fragrans. The sequence continues at coordinate 13,710,412 of CM033346.1, read as the reverse complement.
GATGAGTTTTTGATGTGTTTTATGCTAAAGTCTTACCGAACTAGATAATAAAATCTTACTATGAATTAATTGATTAACTAAATGCGAATTATACTAGATTGCAATATGAAATTCGAATGCAAATTGATTAATTTAATAAGAGAAAAACGCATTAGGATCATGAATCCTCATGCAACAATTCATTTCAATTCTAGTTTCACAATTTGACAATACGATTGAATATTGAAGAATCAATGTTTCTATTGAATTTAGCAATCTCTTTCGAGTAATGTTAAACTTATCCTATCATGCGATCCGACTATATTTCTATGACGAATACACCATAAAAGAATGCATGACGTTTTGTAAACACTTAAAGATTCACACAGAGTATAACGGTATATTTTTATTCCCCATCGGACCCTATGATGATTTATACATTGTCGAATCTATTTTCCTTCTTTCGAATGCATAAAATAAATCACCAAACTCATACAACCATTGCGCATATAATTGTAAAGAAATTAAATTGCATATGAATCATTCAAAAACGTGTTTATAATGTCAAAAATATAAAACTAAAGATTAAAATATCATATTACATGGTTCATCGATCTCCTAGTACAAGAAAAACTAGCCTATCATGCTAAAGAAAAAAAAACAAAAGAATAGTTGAAGAAACGTCATCACCCGATTAGATATTCGATTAATTTCTTGGAGTGCTTGATGATTCTTCACTTTGTTCCTTGTATTCTTGCTCCCAAAATCACATTTGCTTCTCCAAAATTGCGTAGCCCCCGTTTCTGGTCGAGTTTAGGGTTATAAAGGAGTAAAAAATCGAGTTTTCATTGGTGTTTAACTTAAAAAAGGAAACCCAAAATTTTGAATCAAAATATACCATGCGACCGCATGGTTTAATGAAATTCTCCCTGGGATACTCTGACATAGCCATGCGACCACATGAAAGTTTACACCATGCGGCCTCATGGTACAAGTGACTTCCAGATTGCGTCGTTTCGGTCCTCGAACTCCGTTCTTCCTCATTTTGACCTCTTTTCTTCATTCACTTCCTTCTAACACCCATTGATTTGGTCAGTCTTGTACTTATTTCATTTTCGTTCTTGATTTGGGTTTCGGGTCAACTTTTAAATAATTGCATTTTAGTCGTTGAACTTTGGTTTTCTTCAGTTTTGGTCATTTATTGTTCGTGTTCATTCACTTTCGTTATTTCCATCGATATAGTCCTGCAAACACAATTTATATAGAATTAAGTCATATTTCAACATAATTACAATCAATTGTCCATATTTTGTGACCTAAATAAGTGTATAAAACGCATTTATTAGCAGCCTAGGCAATCCACGATCATAGGCATCTGCAGAATATAAACAGAGCTCTTGAAGGCAGACCCACTCCTTAGAGATGCGCACTCAAGTGAAGATCTTCAAGGAATGACTTATGGGACTCGTGTAGTGAGTTGAAAGTGTACTGTCTTGTCATATGGTGGCTGCTACTTGTGTAAACATTAAATACCCCTGCCATTGTATCATAGAAAGTGATTAGATGTGATTGGTTAGTTAACGAGATGATGCCACATGTAATGTAATCTAACGGCCTCAATCCCGAGTGTATTACTATAAATAGATTGTCTTGGGCAACTAAAAAATGATGCTAAATTTTATACTGAAAAAACAATATAAACTGCTTACTCTCTACAAACTCTTGAAAAAATATATTTGAAAGCTGATTAAATACACTTTGTTCTTAATTGATTCAGATTGGATCGGTTCTTATTCTACGATCGTCATCCCCCTTGACCGAGATCAGAACCTCATACGTCTCGTGTCCTAAGGACGCTTCTCCAACGCTCCATTCTTTGGACCTTCCTTGGGTCCTTGCGTGTTGAACTGAGCCTACGTAGACGCGAGTGGATCCGGTATCTGTTGTTTGAGTGGCCCTAACCAGAAACGAGGTCAACAATTTTAATTTAAATATAGTTATAAAATAAAATGAAACTCTACAGCCTCTACCCAGTTATAATGTTTCAAAACCATTTGCTTCAGATTCATTGAAATTTTCATTTTTTTTAATATTTTGAAGATGGCGGCCCCGAGTTTACTATTCCAATCCCAAAAGTTGCAATAAACCAATCTTTGAGAGTTAAATATCAAAGTTATTTCAATTGAAAATGTGAACACGTCTATTATTTGGTTATAACAATGTATCATGTCTTTACCAACCTACTAAACAGTTGAAAATATACATAGATAGATACGTGTGTAAATTTATATATACAATTTGCTTTGACAAGGTACTTGATAGTATGTTTAATATAGTTTATTAATGTGTTATGTTATCTTGCGTGAATAGGTCTACACTGATCTACATGGCCTACATTTGCTAGTTTGATACGATTGTAAGTAGGTTTTTTAGTCATATGCGGTTGTAAATATGGAGTCAATGGTTTCGACCAGGTATTGGATAAATTATTATAAAATTATGTCAATCACGAGACTTCAAGGAAAAACGATATTGTAATTTGATTATGCAAGATTGTGTGGATATGTGCATGTTTTCTAACAATTAATTCGAATGATTATGAAGAAAGTTGTCATATATACATAATATATGTTGACCTCAAAAAATAAATTTTCGAGCCGCCAACAGATAAGTTTTCTTGTCCACTTCTCCCTGCGCACAGTAACAAGTCGTTAGTCACTCGTAGCTCTTTTTCCTGGCGGGGATGAAGGCGGTCGCGAACACTCCGACGGTCAAGCCAGTTTTCTGTTTGGTTGTAGGGGTCACCGGTGGTTTAGTGGTCACCGGAGACGTGAAGAAAAAATATGGAATGAATAAAGTGTATATAAGGGGTGAATAACTTATGCTCTTTTCATTGGCCAGAATGCGATCCTTCTTCTGGGGTAAGGAGATTGTATTTATACTAAGGGTGGGAGGAGGAGAGCCGTTGGATGAGGAGACACGTGGCTTCGGATCCTTCTACCATGTTCCATCCTAGACGTTAATCTGTCCCTCAATAGGTTGGCGGATCTTTATTGTTCTGACTTATGCGGCTGAATTGACCGTTTGAACCCTGCCACACGTCCCGTCAATCAATCAGAGATTCAATGTTGGAGAGACTTCCGTACAAAAAGGACTTTGGCAAGAGAGAGGTGAGGCAGTTCAGCGAAGCGTCTTGGTCGCGGAGTACGGGCCTTTGCATCCGCTGAGAGATGCGGATGAATTCAGTTCTGCTTTTTAAGACGCTTCAGTTCGGTCCCCAACCCAAATCAGTTCGCCTATATGTGGGGCTCTTCTGTTTGACACGCGTCGGGTCCTTTTGGACCGGTAACAATATATATAAAGAGAAATAGATTGGAATTCAAAGTTTAATAATCTTGTTTATATTTAATACAACTTGGAGCCTGCAACTATTATTTATTAAAATAAATTTTCTCTTTTTGTTTTTCTAATTTGTTTTTTTTTTATTTGAAGAACCCCTCAATTCTTTTCTTCAAATCCGAAGAGGTAAAAATATACTTGCCATTTTCCATGTTTACCATTTCTTGTTACTTTATTAGGCCATGTTTGATTAGGCAAAAATTTTCATGAAAGTTGGAAAACCAATTCCAACTTTTACTTTTTGCTTGTTTGGTTAGTCAAATTTTCAATAGAAAATGTTTTCCACCTTTTGCAAATTTCTCACTTTTCACGAAATTGGTTTTCCCACTAGTTTGGTGGAAAAGCAATTCCAGGTTTTTATTTTTATTTTTTTGTAATTGAAACAAATTCTAAATTCAATGGTAAAAAACTTTATCCATGTACTAGACAATTTCAATGAAAAACAAAGTCAAACGAACATCAAAAGATTCAAAATTTTCAAAATTTTTCGGGTAAAAAATTATACCAATCAAATACAATTAATCGACAATTTCCGATAAAATAAGTTCTGAACAATTCAATTTCTCGTAATTCATTTTTTTTTCACCCAAATTTCATCTTGCAATGAAACGGACCCTTAGTTATATATGAAAGCACATGACCATTGTAGAACAAAACGAAACTCGCAATGTAAAATATAAAGTTTGCATCTGCAAGAGGTTTCTAAAATATTACTATGAATTTTAAACAACGTTTAGTTGTAAGAATACATACTTCTGAATCCATCTAAAAATGAGAGAATAAATTGTAACAACAATACTTACATGATATGAAGCAGACTTTAATTTACTCTTTTATAAATGTAAATATTTGTGAAATCATTTAAAAATAATAATTTTTATGTGTACAAAGAGCTAAAAATTTAAATAAGTGTACTTTGGATTCTAAACAACACTAGGATATATGAATACATACTTTTAACTCTCGAAATTTGAAAACTCGAGAATAAATTGTAGTAACGTACTCAATTAACACACTATATATAAAAGCGTGTGTTAGAGAACCCAAAAAATAATAAAATCGTGCTATCATCATAAGCACAAAGAAAAAAATTATTACCATCAACGCTATAATCGCACTTCTTCTTTCTATATTCATTATTCCCCAACTTGATGAAATATCCGACTCCAACAAAGAATTATAACTAAAATTAGGGTTTGACCCATACAAAGCCTGTATACCTTCCACGTCATCAACTTTGAGGTCTACTTTTTTGGTCCTCGGACTCAAACTCGGGTACATAATCGCATTTTTGTCCGAAGAGTGAGCCAACCCTAGCACATGCCCAATCTCATGGGTGGCCACCGATTCTAAATCCACCGCCACTTGTGACTTCTCCACCGTGAAGTCCACTGCCCATGTCTCGGCGGCATCGAGGTGGAAACTCCCATTTTCCGGCGAAAACGCGTGTGCAAGAACACCCAACACCCCATCAAACGACTCCCCATCCCCATGATCGCCTTTGTAAAACCCTATTTTGATATCGGCCGAGGAGTAATCCTCGACCTCGGTGAAGTCGACGGGAATCGCCGACGACCACCTTGAAAAGGCGCGTCGAAAAACTGTTTTGATATCGGATAAGCTTACATAGTCGATGATGTTAGACGGAGAGAAAGCGTAGGATAATGTCATCGGCGATGATTTGCTCCACCTCGGCTTGCCGTAGAAATAGGCGTAGTGCTTCGTTACATGTAAACTGTGGGCTTCTGTTGTGTCGGAAACTCCACACCTTGGCGACATGATCACTTTCATAGTATCGTTGTCGAGTTTTCCGGTGGCGGATAACCCAAGCTTTTTCTGGAACACGAACAGAGCCGACTCAAACTCTTGATCGAATAAATCGGTGAAATTATTTTCCGGGATGGAGAGGTACCCAAAGCGTTGAAAATATTTCTTAAGCTCGGCCATGCCGGTGACTTGGCTGCCCTTTCCAACGTCAAGAAAACGAATAAAACTGTGCCACTTGTCGTTTTGACTATCGACAGTTATTTCGGTTAAAGGAACGGGTGGCGACCGGGTTTCTATGGCGGGAAAGAGAGAGGAAATAGAAAGAAAAAGGACGAATAGGGTAATTGTATCATTAAAAAACCGAAACATGGTTAAAATGTTTTTTTTTGGGATTGGGGAAGTCTTTATTAAGACTAAGAATTTTTTTGTATATATATAGAAACAAAATTTGTTTGTATATGTTAGCTTTAGATAAGATCGATGCACGAGAAATTGGGGTCAAATTTAGGAAAATTCGTTAGCGTGCAAATTCTTTAGTTTGAAGGGTGTTGTGGTGGCCTGGTGGGTGAACCACTGACTATGCTTTCACATAAATAAGATATGACTTCAAATCTAGGGGAAGAATGGGCGTAGGTAGGGGGTTAGGGGGTGCGTTGACTCATGTTAAGTTTATTTTGTATTGTGCGAAAAAAGAACCGTGCCGCTGTGCCAGAGGTGGCTTTGCCACCTTTTTTGACCGACCCTCATAATAAGGGGTCGATCCTACTTTTTTTTTCATTTTAAATTCATGCGGGGCCCACGCCTGTGAGGATTGGTCAAAAGGGTTGGCAACTACAGTTCTGACAAAGCAGCAAAGTTCGAGTAAAAATGAAACAAGAAAATGAGGACGATAGATATGGAGTCGAGAAGGAGAAGGGGATGGAGATCTAAATTTACTAATTATTATAGAAAATTTGTTGGTAGAATGGAAAGAATTTAGGAAAGAAGGACCCACGACATGAAATGAATGGGAAGATCAGAATGTTGAAAAAAAAAAAGAAAAAGGATTCTTTGGTTATGCCGTGTTGGGGGGGGTTGGAAAAGTCAAAAGATTTACTTATTTTATGTTAATTTGGTTTGTATGATTTGATTTTAGTTGGGATTGGCTTTGTTTGTTGACCAAATTAGGGGAGTTTGACATCATCTTAATTTTTTTGATAGAATAAATTGCTTCATTGAAATAGGGGCATAAACCCTCAAACCCGATTACAAAAATGTTTGTCGTGGTAAACAACATTTGTAATGAAATTAGGACAGTTTTGACACCATAGTTGGACATCTTGAATATTCCATGCATGCCTCGCAAGTCTATGTGCCACACCATTTGTGAGTCTGCTGCAGTATTCCAGATTACATGTAGTATAGGAGTTCATAATGTGCTTGATTTCTGTAATAATATTTCTATACCTGACATTTGACTCTTCAGTTTTATTAACTTCTTCGACTGGCAACAGGCAATCACTATTGATGATTAAATTCTGTATGCCAAGGTTTGAAATGAACTGCAAGTCTCTCAACAAAGCTATGGCTCCACCTCTTTGACTTCAACAGCTTCGTTCTCAATTTTGCTTAAGGCAATAATAACATCTCCATCAGCATTCCTAAGTATAGCGCCTGAACTAGATTTTTTAAAATCAAAGAAGACAGCCCCATCCATGTTAAGCTTGAGAAAATTTGTAGGAGGGGATTTCCAGAGATGATCTTTCTACACTTCTTTCTTTGGCATCTGAGATCCATAACCCTTTTGGGAGAGGGCAAAGGAGATCACATGGCAGGGATGGATTCTCACATTCTCATAAAGCATTTTATTCCGTCTGTACCACACTCCCCATGCCATGAGAATAAACTCTGAAAATTCCTCAGTACTCCCCTTAGAATGCATCTCTTTCATTGCTTGCAAGACCGATCGAGGTGGCTGATAGTGTTTGAACCTTTTTGTCCAATATGCTTGTATATCTGAATAGGTAAATAATGCATGAATTTTGTCCTCACGTTCCTGGTTACAAAAACTACATACTGGGTTCAGGCGAATCTTCTTTTCCATGAGATTTAATTTTGACGGGAGAGCCTCCTTACACGCCTCCAAGCGAATATTCTCACCTTATTTGGGATTTTTAATTTCCAAATATCATTCCAGAACTTCCTGAGATCGGTAACATGTGATGGTTCACCTTGGTTTTCAGTTTCCATGTTCATAAAAAATCTGGAGGCTGATTTAACAGTGTACACCCCATTTTTTTCTTGTTCCCAAATCCACTGATCTGTACCCCCCGAAGCTGATGGATGAGTATTTAATATTGTTTCTGCCACATTTGGATTGAAGAGAGTTCTAACAAGAGGAATATTCCACCATTTAGTGGATAGGTCAATTAGAGAGTCCATTGTAGCCTTCATTATATCAACTTCACCCATGATATTCTCCGCATGAGCAAGCACCCATTCCCTACACTCCATCTCCCCCCTTTAGCCATGAGTTTCGATGCTTCAAGGATACCTCTCCAAGCAAAAGATGGGTTACTCCCCAGAGAAGCAGCAAAGAGATCCCCATGTGGAAAATACATTGCACTATAAATCTTAAAAAGCAAACTGTCTTTATTCTTCAGTAATCTCCAACATTGTTTTGCCAACATAGCTATGTTAAAAGTGCTCAGATTTTTAAATCCTAAGCCACCATTCGATTTTGCCTTACACAAATGCCTCCAGCTAACCTAGTGCACCTTCCTCTCCATCTTTCTTTGACCCCACCAAAATTTTGCCATCATGCTTTCCATCTCAAGACAGAGCTAAATAGGGATTTTAAAACAAGACATGGCATATGAGGGGATCGCCATTGCTACCGCTTTAAGGAGGACTTCTCTTCCACCTTGGAAGAACATATTGTTTTTTCATCCTTGTAATTTGAGCCAAATCTTCTGTTTAATATCAGCAAAAGAACTGGTTTTTGATTTCCCGACCATAGGGGATAGGCCGAGGTATTTTTCATACTGCTGGACTCGATAAACACCCCAAAGATTCATGATGATTTGTTGTTCTACCTCCTCAACGTTTTTGCTAAATACCATAGCAGTTTTCTTTTGGTTTATCAGCTGTCCCGAAGCCTCCTCAAACTTTTTCAACAAATTTAACACATTTCTTTTAGTCATATTTTTGTGTTAATTAGCTTGAAATACTAGTGAATCGTATTAATTATTGCGCCAAAATAAATTATCATGCTTAATTCATCAAAATATTGATTAAAAAATCTTTAAAAAAGGTGATCGACATGTTGAATAGGATAAAATTAACAAGAAGTAGAATTTGACGACTATCATACTGTTCGATCAACGTACTAAAAGTCCAATAAAAGAAACAAGTTATATAGCCTTCATACTTTTTTAAGACAATACGAGTTAATTGTTCTAAGAGGATTTGTCCAAATAAATTTTAAGAGATATTGCATTATTGTTCTTGAACTTATCCCCTTAGTAACAAGTTAGTCCTCACTCTTTCATTATAATTGCATAATCAATATTCAATACAGATACCGTTCGAATCTTTGTTAATTGTTGTGTGCCCTCAGATTTTAATTTTATGAAACTAGGTTTTTCTTTCTAACTTGAAGTGATCTCTAGAAATTTAGAGTAGGCATATTTGCATGGGGGACATCATAATTTAATGAAGATTCAATTATTCTTGTTATTTATGACTAATTCTGCAATCATGATTTTAAAATAATAATAATAATAATAAATTTGGACCGTAAGGGACCTATTTGTTACTGGAACAAAAGATTGAGGACTAATTGTGGAAATTGCTCTTTTTTTCCATTTGTTCAGGAATCATGTTAGTATAAATTCTAGATCGAAAATAATTAGGCATGTATTGTTTTGATGTATACTTGGATGATGTAAGCCTAATTAGTCCATTATAAATGCACTAATGTTGTATTATTTTAACTTCAGTCCAATTTGCAATAATTTCCCTTTTTACAAAGTCCAAATCATGCACTTGCAACATAAAACATTGGAGAGTGCAGAAGAATATTGTTGAATTTTGCACTTTTTTAAGGTAAAAGTGGGTATAGGTTTTAGTCTAAAATTTACTTATGCTTCCAAGCCTGAAGTTAAGCAAAAAAATAGTAAAGATTAAGTATTAGTAGAGGAATTTGGTTGAGTGTAAAATGAGTTGAGTTGACGTACCTTCGCATGACTTGATTTATATTGTGTATCGTTTAATCGAGTTCGAGTAGTACTATGAGTTGTTTAAGAACTCTTGAGTTGTGTCGGATGGGACATTGGTCAGGTGGCATGTGGATTATTAATTACTTTTAACTTATAATTAAAATTGCAATAAGACGTTTGAATGTTAAGTTGATTGATTAAGTTAAAGAACAAATAATAATAATAATAATTCTTGAATTATTTAATAGAATTTAAAGGATCATGCCAATCCAACGCGGTCTCTTTACACTCTTAGACCCTGCTTGATTGGTATATATTTTTCCTAGAATTAGGAAAGTCTTTTCCAACTTCCAAAAAGATGATGTTTGATACCTCAAATTTTCCTTGGAAATCTTTTTCTGGCTTTGGCTCACACAATGCCCATTTCATCGATTTGAGTGGGAAAAGCAATTCCAGGTACCTTCTTTTCTTTTCTTTTTTTATAATTGAAATTTATTCTAAATTCAATGGTAGAAAAATTTATCTCTTTAATTCACAATTTGTATGAAAAATAAAGTCGTTACGAATGATATTCAGTATGGAATTTTTTTTATTTTTTATTTTTATTTTTTGGCATTTGGAACAAATTTTAGATGCAATGGTAAAAAAATATGACAATTTACTTGACAATTTGCATGAAAAACAAAGTCAAATGAATTATATTCAGTATGTTAAATTTTTTTTTAGAATTTTTAGAATTTTTTTTTTTTTGGCAATTAGAACAAATTCTAAACCCAATGGTTGAAAAAAAAATTATCATTTTAATAGACAATTTCTATAAAAAAAATAAATAAATAAATAAAGTCAAACGAATATCAAAATGTTCAAAATTTCAAAAAAAATTCAGGTGAAAAATTGTACCAATCAAATACAATTAATCGACAATTTTCAGTAAAACAAATTTTAGGCAATTCAATTCCATGTAATTCATTTTCTTTTCACCCAAATTCCACATTTGCAATCAAACGGATTGTTAACCTCATTTGACAATTTTGAGTACCTTATAAGAGATAAATAAACTCTTATAAACTCTTTTTTCTACAAAATTTTATATGTGGTTTTTTCTAGTTGCAAAAGGACCTAAAAGCTATTTGTCTAGTCTAATCTCAAATTAATCCCTCACAATGTCTAGAGTAAAAAAAACATTGATAAAATTTGTATACTACAATTCCAAGCTGAATTAACCCCATATTTCAAAATTCCAAATCATTCGAAAACCAAAAAAAAAAAAGTATTTCTTTTTACATCCTTAAGGGTTATCTATTAGACTAAATTTTAATGAAATATAAAATGTTGGTGAAAAAAACTAGGTAGCATTACATTTATCCTAAGAAAGTAGTTGGAAAATCAGAATATAAATTTGTCTAGCCTCTATAATTGGTGAATCCAACCTTGTTCTTAGTCTACTAAGATTAGAATTATACGAGAATATTTCAACATTGTCAATGTCTTGTATAAACTGAAAAAACGTGTTAATTAAACTAAAAAAAAAAAAAAAAATTAAGCTGAACTCGTTGATTCAATTCAAAAATTTGAGAATTGATTGAAAATCATTCCGATTATTTCTAAAAGTTCGATATGTTCGTTTCAAATTTAAAGACGTTGAAATTATAAACTATAAATTACCAATTAACGTAGGACATTGTACCATGCATAAGAGATATTGCAATAACATGTATTGCAAATTTTTTTTTTTTTTTTTTTTTATTTTTTTGAAAAAAGAAAGAGATGAAGAATAATCCTAACTTGTGAAGGGTAAAAGTTAGCAGGGTACTTCCACCAGTTCACAAGTATGGGTCACCTCGATAATGGACTTATGTCACATCCGCAACGAAAGTGGGCCCAACTGCTCAAAAGGCTTCATGGAAAAAGCCCATAAATGCCATATGGGTCAAATAAGGAATACTTAGGCTCTCTACTGTCAATGTTAGTGGAAATTACAAAAATGCAGGCGTTTCAAAATGTCAGTGCAAAAGTCAGGCCCAAAAATATTATGTGCAAACATCAGGTATTATAAATATATTCATCATTTTCAATCCCTAATATCAAACCCATTTCCACCGTCTCTCCTCTCTCTCTCTCTCTCTCTCACTACGACAACACCTCTTCTCTCTCCCTAATCTCTTTTCTCTCTCAACAGTGGCGGCGCCGACCCTGGATGCTTTCAGATCGTTGTGATGGTGGTTGCTTCTAGATCGTCAAGCGGTTGTGCTGTGAGGTTGTGGCGATGTGGAGTGGCGGTGAGGTTGTAGCGGCACTGGGCGTTTCGGTGCGGCGGTGAGTACAGATGGTCGATGGCGGTTGCTGTGCGATCTTGGGTTGCGGAGGCGACGGTCGCTGTGAACGGCAACGTCGCGATCTGTCTTCATCTTTGTCTTTTTTTTTATGAGGTGTACGATGGTTTTGGGTGCGGTGGTAGATCTATGGTTTTAATGGTGGTGGTGTGGTGGTCAGTGACAGCGGCGGAGATGATGTTAGGATTAGGGATTTTTTTTAGGTGCTAGGATGGAAGTGGTGGTGTGCGTTGGGTTGCGAGGTAGTGGTGGTCCTTTCTTGGTGGTGCGAGGTAGTGCTACAGTCATTGTTGTTGGTGCTGGTGGTGGTGGTGCGAGGTGGTGGTGGTGTGCGTTGGGGTGCTAGGTAGTGGTGGTGCGACGTAGTGCTACAAACTACAGTCATCGTTGTTGCGATGTTGGCAGTGGTGGTGGGTGAGTGGGTGTTTTTGTGGTGGGTCTACCGGTGTGCAGTGGCTTTGGCAGTGGTTGTGATGGTGGTGAGATGGTGGTGATGGGGCTGTGTGATGGTGGTCATGGCGGTAGTGTTGCTGTTGGAGGTGGTGGCAGTGCGGGCGGTAAGTGATGGTGTGGTGGTGAGGTGTTGACGGTGGTGGTGGTGGTGGTGGTGGATCGGTTGTGGGGCATCTGTGATCAACAATTAGGTGCATGTAACCAACTATTTAGGCGTATGTGACCAATTATTCGGCTAATATGTGACTAAATATTAGGTGTATGTGACTAAAAATAACCCATGACCAACAAACTGTGATTTACGTGACTCATAGATAAAATGTGACCCATAAATTGAATGATATGTGACGTCGAAATAATATATGACCTATAAAATTTTTGATCTGTGACTACGAAATAATATGTGACCAATTAATTTGATGATATGTGACCAGTAAATAAGATTTGTAACCTATAATTATGAATCTGTGACCATTAATTATAAACTATTATTTATTATTTTTATTTAATAAATATTTTTAATTAATTAAATCTATACCTGATTTTTGAATTTTCAAACTATTTACCTTACTGTAGAATTGAGGTAAAGAATACACCTTAAATATAAATTTTTCCCTCAATGTTATGTTACCAATTACCATGCACTGGGAAAATGGAAAATTACCTAGAAACCTACATTTAAAAATTAATTTTCAAAAACAATGGGAATTAATTTTTGTTTCACAAATCAGGTGGTAATTAGATTTTAATAATTAAAATTATTAAAATTTTTATTAAACCTAACATTCACGCACCCCCAATTCATCCAAACCCTATCTTCATCATTCTCTCTACCTTCTCTCTATCTTCATCACCCATCAGCCCTCGCTACCTACCTACGTCTACCACTCTTCTTTCCAGTCGGTAAAGGATCAAATCTAGGCCATGGTTGTAGCTTTGCCTTTGGTTGCTGGTGGCAACGCCTTGGGAGGAGGTTATGCTGCAGGTGGCCCTACCATATCTCGTCTACGAGGTCGCTACTCTGTCGCACGCAGCGGTCAAGCATTGCATCGTCACCGCTAATTGCAGACTAACTGTGGTTTTATCATTATGCTAAGAAGATAGGACATCGGTGACTGACCAACTATGATTTGAGTATTTTGTTTCAATTTTCCATTGGTTTGATCATTTTTGTCATTCATCTTGTAATGTTTTCTTAATGGAGTTCATTTTTCTGACTTTTGTGGATTTTTCTCGGTGGAAGATAAGTGTGAATGGCTAATGGTTTTATCATTATACTCTTAATGATTTGATGTTAGTGGCTAATTGGTCCGTCCACTAGTTTTTTAAAAGGAGGCGACAACAATTAATGCAGGAAAAGAATCTTTGAGATGGAAGCATTGGTGGTGATGTGGTGGTTGATGGCAGTAGAAAAAAATTTAGTGCAGAACAACAAAAATCAATTATTTTCTATCGATCTGCGGATTTTGCACAATAGATTTGATTTTTGAATTGTTGGAGTTTGCTAGTGGTTTTTGATCTAAATTGCTGTGGTGTGTGCAGATTTGTTTGTGATAACCTTCTGTGATCAAATATGTGTTAGTTGTGATTGATTGTAACTAATTTTGTGCTAATTGTGACTGATTGTGACTTGGTCACAGATGGTCACATTTAATATTAAATTGGCCACAGACAGTTACACTAAACACAAATTTGATCATAATTGGTCACAGATAACATAAGTCAGTAAATGTTGTATTTATGGTCGTGAATTTGAGTTGAAAGTGATAGTGGTGGTGCATTGAAAGTTATGCTGGTGAATTGTGGTGCTGATTTCTGGTGTGTGTAGATTTGTTTATGATTACCTTGTGTAATCAAATATGTGTTAGTTGTGACTGTTGTGACCAATTTTGTGCTAATTGTGACTGATTATGACTTGATCACATACGGTCACAGTTAAAATTAAATTGCTCACAGACAGTCACACTGAAAGTAAATTTGGCCACAGTTAATCACACTGGATACAAATTTGGTTTTAATTACTCACAGATAATGAATCAATTACATATAGTGACTTGAACATTTTCTGGATTCTGTGGGTAGGGTTGGGATAGGGTAGGGTAGGGTGAGATGGTTCCATGAACTGGGATGCAGTTTCCAATTTTTGTTATGAGTTATATGTAACAATTCACGAGTTACAAGTCATATTTCATATGTCACAATGTGCATGGGTTACAAATCCAATAGAACTAATCACGGGTCATCGGTAAAAAAAAAAAAGTCGTTGGAGCCGTCGCCGGAATGGTCACCATCACCGGAGTGGCTGCCGGAACGTCACCGGAGCCAATGGAGAGATGGATGGAAGGTGGTGTAGTGAGGTGATAGGATGAGATGGGTAAGGTGGAATGAAATGAAAATAATTAATGTATATTATTTTATAATTTAATATTTAATAAATTTATTTACCACATGATTTTTGAAATAATTTGACAAGTTTGTTAGTTTTGAAAAGTAATTATTACATGTAGGTATTATGTGGTGTTCCCCTTGAAAAATACATGAATAACCCAAGTGGAAATTACACGGTTCTAGATATTTCAAATTCACAATTCAAAATTTAGGTGAGAATGTTTTATAATCAGAAATTAGGTATTGAATTAATAATTAAATATTAAGTATGTTAAATATATAAAGCACGTTTCCTTAAATATCGTAATTCAAATTATTCATTATTTTAACTTCCATTATTATCCAAATTCATTTTCTATCAAACTCCTCCCCCACGACTCCACAGTCCACACGATATCACCATTGAATTTGCTTTCTTATTCCGGCCATTTCAACTTATTTTATACTTTTCATCTCTATATTATCAATATTATCTCTTACATTCATCACTCTTCTATTATCATGTGAAAATTGAAGAACCCGAAGTCGAAGTAAAATGGTAAAAGTGAAGGGTGTAAAAAAATGAATCAAGATAGAAGACACGCCACGAAACGAAGAAGAAGTAAGAGAAAGACTGTGGAGAACCTCAAACAAACCCCACCGAAAAGAAGAGGTCGTTTGTAATCATACGAAAAGTGTCCTCCAACAAAGGTAATTTCGATTTTTTTTAAGTTATATGTATGTATTCAAAAATTGATGGGTAAGAAGTATTGAAGATGTATTGGGCATTTGTGAACTTTAATCAGTTCAATTTCATTAGTGATTTGAATGTGTTAGGGTTTCTATTTGAATACTTTGTTTTATAGAAATTGATTTTTTTTTTTTTAAATTATTTTTTTTATTTTTTATGAATGATGTGTCCTAAAGATAAATAGTCTTTATGTGAAAAGGTTTTTATAAATATGTGACTTGAATGCATACTTTTTTTAGTTTGTAACCTTATTCACGTGATTATATACCAATATAATATGTGACCTAATTTAATTTCCTTTTCAATATATGACCTGATTGCACAAGAATAAATATATGTGACCGGTTGAAAACACTATGTGTGACTTGATTTTAATCATTGTGAATCATTTTATCTATATCTGACCATGTTGAGATTTCAGTGAGTTTTTTTAGAGAGAGAATGATATAGAGATATAGAGAGAAAATGACCTAATAAGTTGTTAAAAATTAGGCAAGTGGGCTGTGCTTCTAGGAGTGGGACATGATTGCAGAATGTGTCTGATGGGCGGGATAAGGTGGCGGTGAAATTGTAAAAAAAGTAAGAGGAAATTACATTGGGTGTCAATTTCCTTGTATATAATTACAAAAATGTCATTTTTTTGGGGCCATATCAAGAATGTCTCTTTTTGACATTTTTACCCTCGTAAAGAAATTAATTCCCCAACAGGTACACCATTAAATGAGACTGATATGGACTTGAAAATTGTACAAAAGTGCTGTACGGATCAGACAAACTGCTGTACGACTGTCAGAAAATGTCCGTTGCTACAGTAATTCTCGACAGATGGGTAAATCTCGATAGATGAAATGTCGTTCTCGACAGATGAAATGTCGTTCTCGACAGATAAAATATCATTCCCGACAATTTACCTCAATAATTCTCGACAGATGAGTGCATAAAATTAGATAAAATTTGACTTGTCAATCAGATGGGTGCATAAAATCAATCAACATTACAGTTAAATAATAATTTTAATTGTTTATGTATATTATTTGTTTAATTGTTTATTTAAAAAGTAAAGAAACAATTAAATTAAATATGAAATAAGTAATTAAAATAAATAACTAATTAAATATTAAGTATACATAAACAATTAAAATAATTGATGGCATATTTAAATAAAAACGAAATTAAATATTTGATAAATAATTAAAATAAGTAATTTTAAAAAATAATTAAATAAAGTAATGAAATATTAAGGAAATAATATACATAAACAATTAAAATAATTAATGAAAATTTTAAAGAAATTAAATTAAATATTGAATAAACAATTAAAATAACTAGTTAAATGTGAAGTAAATAATATACATAAATAATTAAAGTAATTAATGAAATATTTAATTAAAATTAAATTAAATATTACATAAACAATTAATTAATTAATTAAACAGTAAATAAATAATATATGTAAACAATTAAAACAATTAATGATATATTTAAATAAACAAGTGAATTAAATAATAAATAAACAATTAAAATAAGTAATTAGTAGAGTTAACATTTCAACTTCTTTTATCTTTTTTTTTTTTTTTTTGTATTAACAAAATTCAAAATAGACAATATAATATAATATAATATAATATAATATATATATATATATAATATAAAATATAAAATACATTAAATGGAAATATAATATACATATATATTACAATAAAATATTGAAATTTAATCAAAATATCAAGACCATTAATGCCATTCAAATCATGTCATAAATGGTACCATATGTGATTGCAAGGGTAATGAGGACATTTTACAACATAAAAGTGACATTTTTGAACAAATTATGTGCAAATGAAAAAAAATGGTGAATTTTCTATTTTAGTGACATTTATGAAAATTCCCCAAAAAGTAAAACGGTAACTTTGTATTATATATAAAAAATAAACAATAAAATAAAATAAAAACTTATTTTAAAAACACTACTTAAAAAAATAAAAACAACTTATTTTTTTAAAAAATGTTACTTAAAAATAAAATAAAATAAAAACTTATTTAAAAAAAGTTACCTAGAAAAATAAAATAAAATAAAATTTTAATTTTAATATAAAAAAATGTTATTATTATTATTATTTTAATATATATATATATATATAATGTAAAATTACAATTTTACCTCAATGGAAATGGTAGTGATGGCAACGGTTCAGTTATGGGTCGGTTCGGTCAAAACCATAACCGCACCATCAAATTTTTTGTCATACCATAACCGCACCATAACCACTTAAGTCGGTTCGGTTCGGTTCGATTTTTATCTCGGTTCGGTTCGGTTCGGTTTGGTTCGGTTAATAACCACGAAAATAAATTATTTTTTATAAATTCGACAGTCAAATTAGAAAAAAAAAATTATAAAAAAAAGTCAATAAAAACAAAAACATAATACTAAACCAATTTAGCAAACAATATCTCAAATGAAAATGCAAACAATATCCCAACTTTCAAATGCAAAATTTGAACTTAGCGATCATGAATATTTATGATAATTTATATTTCTTATAGTCAATCCAACAACGAAAAATAGGTACACGCATACCTCCAAGCAAACATAATCTTACAATGGACAACAATGCTAATGAAGCAGTATAGAATATACAAGTATACTCTGAAATATAAGAGAAGAAACAACTATTTAAAGAGATGACATGTAAGCACAACACAAACATACCAGAAAAGTGATCCACCGTTGTCATAAATTGCGCAAATAGAGTCATAGCAATCTTCCTCATCATTAGTTACAATGTCTTGTCCAGAGAAGAAAACAAAAATAGTGAAAAATACAGCAGGACAGAGCTGGTTCTAAAATATGAAAAATAAGCTCGTAACAATTCCATAGTTGAAATTTGTTTTTTCCCCTCTATTTCTTCTCATTAATGCAAACATTTACAAATGATATATCCTGTTTATGAACATCAGTAATACAATCAACATAAACAAAGGACAAGCTATAAGTCTATAATATCGAATCTATCTTATTAAAAAAAATATATATTAAAGAAGCAACCAAACTATAGAATTACCAGAAATCCCGAGCATTAGTATTACCAATGCTATTACTACTGTTCACGCTCCTCTCTCCATCCTTCTCCACGTGATTCCCATTTGCAGAAAACTCAACCAGGTGGTTCGACACGGCCACCGATGATTGTGAAAACCAAGATGCCGCCATCAAATCGTCCAATGCCATAAAAAAAACTCCTCTCGCCCTTCTTATTATTTCAGCCTTGCCCCAATCGAATAGAAAAGAGAGAAAGAGAAAGAGAAGCAGTGTGGCTGTTGAAGCAAAAACTCAAAGTAGAGATCCAGCAAGGGTTTTAAAAATGACGAGAGTGTTTCGCACTTTTGCTAGACGGTTTCCAATTTTGAGAAAATGAGTTTCCAAATCGGTGGGGTTAGACTTATTAGGTTAAGGGCTGTTGGGCTGGTTTGGTTTACTGGGCCAAAATGTTGCCTGGTTATTAATATATTAATTGGGCCAGAATTTGGGAAATAATAATGGAAGGCCCAATTAATTTAATTTTTTTTATTTTTATTTTTCGGGTTATCGGTTCGGTTCGAGGCACCATCACTAAATATCATACCCGCACCACTTAGAATCGGTTCATTAAAATCAAAACCATAACCGCCCCATTGCACCATCGGTTCGATTTTTTTCGCCCCATTCAGTTCGGTCAACCGCGATTTTCGATTTTAACGGTTCAAATTGTCATCCCTAGGAAATGGAAATGGTGAAAAGAAGTTGAGTTGCCAAGTTGAAATAAAATCAAACATGGTGGTCATGGTGACACTAAGTATAAAGTTGAATGACCATGATGAAACAAAATCAAATTGATAGTCATGATGACACTAAATTTTGGTGGCCATAGGTAGATTAGTCCATGTTTGACCCCCATTAAATTTCATCAAATTAAATTAAAATTTTCTTTCTTATTTTTAATTACACAATTTTCAATAAAATAATATTATACGTAAATCGAAAACTTTTCATTCTTTTACATCCATCCATTTTTAAAAAAAATACTATTTCTCTAATTATAATCAAAATTAATGGGCCAAACGGGGAAATCTTAATTTTTACCTTCAATTTTTTTTTTGAAACAAAAAAAAAAAGGAAAAGTCCCTGCAATCCCCTGCCTTTCAGAGATGCATAGGATCAGTGGCTATAGTGAGAGGCCGAATTTTCGGACCATAAGAGGGGGCTTCCAAGTTTGTGGGCATTTGGGTGCATTGGTAGAAGGCAGGTGCTTGCATGCGTTGGCAATAAATCTGGGATTGTGTTGTTACATTTTGTTTAATCTTCAATTTTGTCAATGTAATCAAAGTGTGAGACTATTGAGGATGCCCGTCTTATGTTTGAGGAAATTGTCATTAAGGATCTCATTTTGTGGACCACAATTATAGGTGTTTATGCAAAGTTGGGGTATTTTTATCAGTGTTTTAATATATTTTTGAAGATGAAAGATGATGGGATACATCCAGATAGGTGGTAATCAGTTGTTTGATTTTCTATTTTGCTAGTTCCATGAAGTTATATGAAGGGAAGGCTTTTCGTGGTTTTATCTTGACGGGAAATTATGAACTTGATCAGATTGTTTATAATGCATTGTTATCTATGTATTGTAAGTTTGGAGTCATGGCTCCAGCTGAGAAGCTGTTTTTATGGAGGACACGATCAGGATGAAAGCTCTTGGAACAAGATGATTGTTGCCAGGATTAGAGATGATAAGCATAAATTTTTTAAAGAAATGCAGCATCTAGGAATCAAAGTTGATTTGAACAGCCTAATATCAACTTCAGCTTATGGGGTGCTTTATTAATTGCTTGCAAAGTGCTCAATAATACTGACATGGAGGCTGACCCAGAGAATGATGGCTATTACATAATAAGAGCTTGTTTGGTATTGATTTTGAGAATCAATTCACAATCAATTCTCATTTTCAACCACACATTCTTCAATAAAATAATATTTTTCATCACATCAATAACTTTTCCTTCTTTTTCAACCACACATTCTTCAATAAAATAATATTTTCATACTTTGGATGCAGTCCTTATTTTCAAAGCTACCTTGCATAGCGTGTAGCAGGCTTTTAGATAGGCGATAATATTCTAATGGACTAAAACAGTTTATTACAATGTGGATTACATAAACTCGAAAGCGTAAAAAATCGAACCAGTCGACCCAAAACTTCTTCAACATCGCCAATGAAAGTCATATGATGTTGAGCTCAGATTTTTGCCACATTGGATCGTGCACCTTCGTCCACGGGGATAACAATGAATACCGAGAGAATTGTCGAAGGTAACCAAGAATTTGACCGGAGATATGAACATCTCCCACTTAGCTCCTTTCTATCTTTTCTCTCTATTGTTTTCCAAGTCCAAATGAAAATTAGTGAAGGCACATATTATTAAGAGTCAAAACCATTTTGAATTCAAAATTCAAACTAATGACAATAACTAGACTAGTGATAGAAAGTGACTACAAGATTAAATCCAACCATCAAACAAGCACAATCCTTACCAAATCCTCAAGGCCAATAATCATGTGTCAAGTGGATTAAGTGATCCACCCCACAGTTTCAATTAACACTTTATTTCAAAAAAGGGAGACTAGACGGCAAGAAATAAGGATCGTCGACTACACGGATTTACCACAAGAGGTGAAAGTACTCGGTTGCTATTGGCTTTTAATCTCAATTTGCCAACAATCAATCTAAAAGAGGCCTTGCTTGGTCAGGACTAAGTTCATAAGCGAAAAAAGAATCTGCCTTTAGCTTCGTGGCACTAGCCGGCAAGGTACAAGGATAGAAAGGAGTTTTCAAATGCCCTCCTATAATAATATGAGAAAATAAAATGCCAATTACAATTAAATCGAGGAGGAATGCTACCATTGTCTGGATGATGCCACATGGTTTAATCTAGGCTGTTGATGTTGGCCACTTTGCGTGACTACTTAGATCTTACATCTCTTTAATGTAACCTTAACATTTTTGAGTGAACAGTTGCACATGACAAATTTAAAAACTCGTTGATTCGGTAAACAAGGCTTTAAAAGGTAGTAAGAAGTGGAGGTCAAAATTCAAGTCTTATGAGCCTAAGTGTAATAAAACGTTTTTAATATTATTTTAACTATTCAAGACCAATAAATGATGCATACCTTGAAAATTTATAAAAACTTTATACATATTTCAGAGTTTCCAACAAAAATATAATTCTAAAAATCATGAATACTACAATTTGATAAGTGTGTTTTTACACACTTATTTAGCACTTTTTGAGACTTTATTATTGATAAAATTGAGTAGATTTCTATTTATAATTGTGTAATTGTTACTTTTGTAGGCTCCTCGAAAAGAAGTGAAACGAGCGAAAAGAAAAGAAAAATGACTTAAATTAAACAAAATTGTGAAGTTGGGGACTGAAATGCAAAAGTCTGAAAGATAAAGGACTTGAAGTGCAATTATGGAAGAGCTTAAATGTAATAAAAGTCAAAGAATGAGGACCAAATTGTACTAAATCAAAATGAAGGATCAGATTACACTATGATCAACATTCAAGGACATTGCCTGCAAATCTTGATGAATCATGTGACCGCAAGTATTACAGCGTTGCGACCGCATGAAAAAGGCAGAGACGTCAATTTTATTATTTTTCTGTTCTATGCAGTCACATTGGTTATAACTATACGGTCGCATAGGATTAAAATTAGGCGATTTTTTATTTTTCTTGCTCAATTTTCTTTGGTCATACTTACATTATTTTTGACTTGTTTATTATTAGATATTTTAGAATTTTTACAAAATATCCTAAAATATCTTATTTATATTATAATATACAAAATATCCTAAAATATCTTATTTATATTATAATATATTAAATATCTTAAAATATCTAATTTTTATATCTAAACTATTAAATATTATATAATATCTAGTTATTATATATATAACTTAGTAGACAAAAAGAAAGTGACACAAATTCTCTCTCAACTCCCTCTCTCCTAGAATTCTCGTCCCCTCTCTATTTTTCTTTTTCTTTTATTTTTCTTCTTTTCTTTTTATTTTGTTGTTGTTTCTTTGAGTTATTAGCTCATTTTGAGAAGAAAATGGAGTAGAACAAGGAGATGACATTCAAGAAAATTGGTGAAATTAGATGAATTCAAAACTTTCACTTCAGAGGATTGTATTTTTATCTTTAATTTTCCTTTCATTATTTACCAAATTTGATATGTATTGTATTAAGAATCTCTTTGTTATCACTTTTATAAAATGAGTTAAATACATTTGTGTTGGAATTTATGTAGTATCTTAACCTTATTTTCATTAATATTGATATATGTTATTAAAAATACATTTGTTATCAAAATAATAGTGTATTGATTATTATATTGAAATTACAATATTTATTTGACAATTAAATATTGTAGTTCGTTAATATGTACAATTATTTATATGATAATTAAATAGCTGTACTGATTAGGCCGAAATAATTAATACCATAGGTTTGTATGGTTCCGACTATACGCGTTTAGATGATTTAGAGATAGACATCTACCCTATGTGACCCGTTGAGTATTTTCACAGCAATTTAATGCAATTGGTTAATTTTGTATCGATATAGAAATATGTGGTATAATTTAATCAATTGGGGTTAATATCGCTCGAAAGAGGATATTAATTTAAAATTGAAAAATCGGGTCTAACTATTAATTTTGGTAATTTGCATGTGTGTCATTGAATTAATATTGATGAAATAAAGGTTAAGTGAAATCATAAATTCCAACCATTTTTAAA
The DNA here is from genome assembly GCA_019395295.1 of Osmanthus fragrans. Taxonomy (NCBI): domain Eukaryota; kingdom Viridiplantae; phylum Streptophyta; class Magnoliopsida; order Lamiales; family Oleaceae; genus Osmanthus; species Osmanthus fragrans. The sequence continues at coordinate 13,687,326 of CM033346.1, read as the reverse complement.
TCAAAGATTCAACTACTTTTTAATTTGTTAGTTTAGTTTTTTTTTTTGGTAATTAAGTTTAGTTTTAATTAAAATCTTTTAATGTGTGTGTGTCTGTGTCGTTGTTAAAATTAAAATCGATTAGAGTGCGTAATTAAAAGTATACATTCTCTGTGGGATCGATATTCGGACTCAAAAAATCCACTATATTACTTGCTCACGATCCGTGCGCTTGTGGTACATTTTTCAGCGAACACAATTACTTAGAAATGAATTCCTACAATTATATTTGATACGAACATAGCCTATACATTTTCTAACTCTTCGCTGATGACTGATTGAAAATCATGGAAGATTCGAAAGTTGAATCACAAACTGAGCTGAGAAATAAGATGGAAAACGTTAAATGCTTTGATTCTATGATTTGGGACAAAAATGCAAGATGGAGTATGGGATATGGGACGGTTTGTGGGCTGAGTTTGAGCTAGGTTGGGTTTTTTTTGGACACACACACGTGTATATGACAAATTTATAAACAAAAAATAATTTTTCTCTATGTACAGCACTTTTGACAGTCCTCTCAAATGGATGGTTGTCATAGCAAAACTCAAAAAGAAAATACTAGTGCTAAACAAAAATGCTCACATCTTTTTCTGTCTAGGTGGGCTTTATGCGATCAACTTTACTTTGATCTCATTTTTTACAAGTCTTATCTGTAAGCGAAGCGTTTTCAGACCTTGTAGAACATCAAGTACTCAAGAGTTTGGGGATAATAAATTCATTAGTTCTCAAGAACACTGAAAATTTAAAAGATTGTTTTTTTAAAATTCAGATTTGACACCTCTACAATCAACAACTTCTAAAGGTACAATAATACATAAAACTTCATAATCTGAGTAAAGCCAATTCTTAATCACATTAACCCACCTTAAGTCATACTTAATAAAATAAACATAATTCCGGATCACATTAAAACATACGTATTTAATTAAACTAATTGTTGATTTAAAACAAACTTATCTCTTTCGTTAGTCAAATTTTATTTTATTTTTAAAATAGTTATTTTAAAGGTTAAGATTGACTTGATCGGCATCAGATTTGTTGATGAGAATCTTGAAAGCAGGGTATCAAATACAAATAAACCCTCATTATATATTCAAGGGTAATTTGTGTACGCCATCCCAACCTATGGGATGGGTTGCAAAATGGTGCCCAACCTTTGTTTTTTGGTGTTAACCTCCTCTAACTTTCATTTTAGTTGCAACTCTGTCCCAACTCACATTTTACATTATATAAACAATTATTGCACATTTTAATTTTTCTCTTATCAATATTAACTAAACAATCTAAGGTTCTAAACTAATCATTATACTACATGTTGGCAAAACGGTCATAATATTACGATCTATTATTATTATTACTATTGTCATGTTAGTGATATCTTTTTCTTCAATAACTACTCTCATTATCGTCATTGTCCATGTAATAAACAAATTGCCGCCAACCGAAATATTTCTTTAATATAATTCCTAATGAAGGACTTAAATCAAGGTTAGTGGAGCTTATTTTGTTCAATAATTAAGCTCATCTCTACTAATGTTTTTATTTCATTAATTGTTTGTATTTCCATCACTTTCAACTAATCATACATAATTAATATATATATATATATATATTAATTAAGGCCGATTGGTCTGCTCCAATGAATATTCTCAATCAACTCCAAGTAAGTCGACAAAATTAGATGAGACATGATTTATTGTGTAACACGCTGTAATCAATGTGTAACCCCAAAACGATTTGGGAGGTTCGCATGCTTGTTATTAATCGTACTATATTTAGTAATTTACAATTTGTCCTTTCAGATACATCATTATGTTACAATGTATGTGGAGGAGTTCACTGCAAGATAATTTCATTCTCTTTTAGATAATCTAAAAAATCATCTTTAAGATATCTCTACTTCGATCAAATCTCAGAGTGAGAATATTTTTACCTATTTGTTTCTCTATTTCCAATTTGAATCCCTTGCACCTTTCAAAAGTTTTATGTTTAAGTTTCATCAAATATACATTACAATTTTTGTAATAGTCATTAGTAAATGTGAAGAAATAAGAAAAATTTCATCTGGCATAATTGACATGGATTCATATACATCACTGTGTATTAGACCCAGTGATTGTGCATATTTTTCGCATTTTCAAGTAAAATCGGATTTGGTCATTGTGTCTAACAAGTATAATTCGCATTCGTCAAATGATTCAAAATCAATTGATTCCAAATATACATCTCTATGTAATTTTGGAATTGAATTTTCATTTATGTGACCAAATCTGCAATGTCAGATTTAGGTGTTATTCATATTCTATTACTTTTATGCCTCTCAATTTCTATACTCATTATAGAATACTTAGTATTTGGAATATAAATGTCATTTTATAATTCACCATAATCATTAAAATCTTATCAAGAGAAAGGGAACAACAATTGTCCTTAACATTAAAATAGTTCATGTCCAAACATAAAATTTATTTAATGTCCTAGTAATGGTGGGTACAAGGTAACATTTCTTTAATTCCAATACTAAGTTTAAAGACAATGACAAAATGTATGCTCCTACAAGCAATGTAGCAATATTTGTTCATTTTCAATGTACAAGTCAACTTCTCCATTTTTCAGTCACGTGCTATGACAAAATCAAACTTATTCATTTACTGTAAAACTATAATCATTTCATCAATATGATCCGATCAATTACGAGATATGAGTATGTGTCAATCTCAATTATTGATCATATATTTGATCTCACTATCAAGTCAATATAAGTCGAAAACTCCCTTTCGACTTATGAGTACACTTTTGTTAAGGATTTCACAATAAACTTAATTGGATGAAATGTAAATCATAATCTTTTATTATCTAGGAATGACGAATCTTCTATTGAACATTCATAACCTTCATATAATTTTTGACATTCCCGAACGATACCGTACTAGCGGTCCTTGGTAGAGTAACATCCAATATCACCATAGTATATCTGTCATCATATAAGGTACTATGATGACCTCAAGTCAAAAGACAAATTTCACTACCAAACATTTGAAATTAACCATTAACACTCAAATAGTTATCCATGTGGAATCTTCCCAGCGAGTCTCTAATGTTTTGTTTTATAACAAAACATTCGCATGTTCATTTAAGTGTCACCACACTTTAATTTGCAAGATCGGCTCCTTACTTCACAAATAAGAAATGTCACATGTGTTGGTGTATCCATAATAACGATATTCGTACCTCATTATTATTTACGACCATGTATGATTTAAGATTCGGTCATTTAATTTTTATCTTACAATCACAACTATTTGTGATTAACAAATTTTTAGGATTTAAATTTACGAATTCTATTATTTAATTTAATTAAATAATAGATCTACCATAAATTTACATTAATTATATATTAAAAGTGTTTATGCTCAAAGTTGATTGAACTTCGAACATAACACTTGCAGACTAATCAAAAGACATAGAAGAATTGAAACACAAACTGAGCTGAGAAATAAGATGGAAAAGGTTAAATGCTTTGATTCTCTGATTTGGGACAAAAAAAACAAGATGGAGTATGAGACAGTTCGTGGGCTGACTGAGTTTAAGCTAGGTTAGGTTTTTTGGAGATATGTATTTTTTTTTTTTTTTCAAGTTTTAGCACTAGTTGAGCTTTTGAAGGACAAACTTATAAACAAGAAAATACTATTGCTAAACAAAAAATGTGCACATCTTTTTTCTGTCTAGTTATGCTTTCCGTGTTCAACTTTACTTTGATCTCATTTTTTTCAAGCCTTACCCGTAAGCGAAGCCTTTTCTTTGAGCTCCAAGTTTAGATGGACCTTGTAGAACATTAAGTGTTTGACCTCTACAATGAACAACTTTTTAACCTTTAATACATAAAACTTGATAATCTAATTAAAGCCAATTTTTAATCATATTAAACCTCCTTAATGCATACTTAATAAAATAAATATAATTCCGGATCACACGTAATTAATTAAATTAATTGTTGATTTTAAACGAACTTATCTCTTTCGTTAGTCAAATTTTATAAAAAGAAAAATAGTTATTTTACAGGTTAAGATTGACTTGATCGGCATCCGATTTGTTGATGAGAATTTTGGAAGCAGGGTATGGAATACATATAAACCCTCATTATATATTCAAGGGGGTAATTTGTGTACGACATCCCCAACCTATGAGATGGGTTGCAAAATTGTGCCCAACTTTTTTTTTTTTTTTTTTTTATGTTAACCTCCTCTATCTTTCATTTTTAGTTGCAACTTTGTCCCAACTCACATGTTACAATATAAACAATTATTGCACATTCTAATTTTTCTCTTATCAATATTAACTAAATAATCTAAAGTTCTAAACTAATCATTATACTACATGTTAGCAAAAGGTCATAATATTATGATCTATTATTATTATTATCATTATTACTATCGTCATGCTCGTGATATCTTTTTCTTCAATAACTATTCTCATTACCGTCATTGTCCATGTTATAAACAAATTGCCGCCAACCGACCAAGTATTTCTTTAATATAATTCCTAATAAAGGACTTAAATCAAGGTTAGTTGAGCTCATTTTGTTCAATAATTAAGCTTATCTCTACTAATGTTTTTATTTCATTAATTATTTGTATTTCCATCACTTTCAACTGATCATACATAATTTATTTATATATATGAGATCTAATCAGCAACGGTGCTCATCTCACACTAAACACCAATGATGTATTATATTAATTCATTGGTGAATAAAAATTTTGTGAGTTTCAACATTTGAATTAAATTTATTATCCACCAATGAACTACTATGACACAACACCTTTGTTGAGTGTAAGATGAGCATCGGTGCTCTCTCTCTCTCTCTCTCTCTCTCTCTCTCTCTCTCTATATATATATATATATATATATATATATATATATATTAAGGCCGGTTGGTCGATTCCGATGAATATTCTCAATCAACTCCAAGTAGACCCATTCGTCACTAAAACCTAATTCTACTGCCCATTATATAAACCATGCATGCCTTGAACTATATATATATATATTAATTAAGGCCGGTTGGTCGGTTCCAATGAATATTCTCAATCAACTCCAAGTAGGCACATTCGTCACTAAAACCTAATTCTATTGCCCATTATATAAACCACGCATTCCTTGACTAAGTACGCAAAGCAAATTTTGTGATATTAATTTGGTTCCTTAGCTTATTTGGCAGCTTCGCAAGTTACCAAAAATGGTGAAGATTAGTTTGGGTAGGATTGGCGACTCTTTTTCAGTTCCGTCGCTAAAGGCTTACATTGCTGAGTTCATTGCCACCCTTCTCTTCGTTTTTGCTGGTGTTGGTTCTGCAATAGCTTACAGTAAGTCATCTTTTATGTTTTGCATGAGTGTATATCTGTCTATATTTAGCCTTTGTTTGGTTGGAATTAAAATCAGATTTTTAGTAGATTTTGATAAAAAAAAAAAACAAAAAAAAAAAAGATGAAATGTGTGGTTGAAAAGTTGTGAGTCCTATAAAATATATGATTAAAAAATTGTGGGTTCCACAAAATGTGTGGTTAAAATTAAATGTTGATTTGATTTAGATTAAAATTTTAATTTTAATTTTCATCATACAGGCGTTTAGACAGTTGACCATAAGTCCAGATAAAGGAGGAGGGTCGCGGTAGATTATCCATAAGAATAAAAAGTTTCAGACTTAGTGTACTAATATATGTAGTATGATTGTTGTTTGCAGACAAGCTCACGTATGATGCAGCTCTCGACCCACCTGGTTTGGTGGCAGTCGCGGTGGCTCACGCATTTGCATTGTTCGTTGGCGTTTCTATGGCGGCCAATGTGTCCGGTGGTCATCTGAATCCGGCTGTCACATTCGGATTGGCCATCGGAGGCAACATCACCATCATAACTGGCCTTTTCTATTGGATTGCACAATTGCTTGGTTCTATTGTTGCATGCCTTCTCCTCAAATTCGTCACCAATGGCTTGGTAAGTTATACCAATATTAAAATTAAACTTGTTTTGACAGTGAAGCACTAAAATTGCTCATTTTGAGACCTTTAGAGCCTTTCGCGATAAGAAAAATACTCATATTTTGAATTAACTGCACTTTGAAGCTTATTTTTGTGTATGTTAGCTTATTTTTAATTATTTTCTGATTGATATAAGATAGAAAACAGCTTGTCTACTCTGATGTTGGACCAAAACAAGTCATAATTTATGTAAAATCGACTTCTAAATTGAAACATCAACTTAATTCATTATAGGTTCGTTAAGCTTTAATAATCAAGGTAACAAAAAACTACTCAAATTGTTCGAGTAGATCGTGTTCGACTAGACGAAAACCTTATAAAATTAACTTGATACATTAAAGACTGGAGTTCAAGTATTTCGTAGAATTAGCATTTAAACTCGACTCGAATTTGAGTAGCTTTAGACCACAGCTAGGTTGAATCGAGATGGGCTTTTACCAAAATGTGGTAGGCCCAAACCATACTAATATTTGATGTTTGGCAGGCCATTCCCACTCATGGAGTTGCTTCTGGAATGAATGCTGTGGAGGGTGTTGTAATGGAGATTGTCATCACTTTTGCTCTGGTCTACACAGTCTATGCCACTGCTGTGGACCCCAAAAAAGGCTCGTTGGCCACAATTGCACCCATTGCAATTGGGTTCATTGTTGGTGCAAACATTTTAGCTGCTGGCCCATTTAGTGGTGGATCGATGAACCCGGCCCGATCATTTGGGCCAGCCGTTGCCGCAGGCGACTTCTCTCAGAACTGGATCTATTGGGTCGGCCCACTTATTGGTGGAGGATTGGCTGGCCTGGTGTATGGTGGTGTTTTTATTGGATCATATGCCCCACTTCCAGCCCAAGAAGAATATCCTTAAGAATTTTTATTATTATAAAACAAGTAGTTGTGCTTATGTAATTCTCTACCTTTGCTTTTGAGTTTGTATATTTTGATCAGGAAGAGAAGATCTTGTATTTTCAACTTCAAATAAGAAATGTAAATAAATTGTATTTTTATTCAAGTTGTTATTTCTATTTTGTCTGCAACGATGTAACATCATTGAGCCAAACATAAAAAGGGGTAGAATTGACTTCCAAGAAAGACTAAAGTCGAGGCTAAAGGTTTAGTTACATCTAAGTTCAAATAAAGGTTGATCACATCGATGAAAGATCTCTAATAGAGTTATATAGAGCAAAAACAATTTGTTTTGATCAATTTACAATAATTAGAGCTATCCCGTTCTGTAAAAAAAGTACGACTTAATTAATTTTGAACAATGACCTAAAACTAATATGATTTTGATTGATCATAATTCCAAGAAGGTCCCATGCCCTTTAAAACAAGAAATATACATCTCCATAGGACAGTCCCCGAAGACATCCAAGATGAGCATATGATGTAGGTTTCTCAATGCTTTCGTGTATGTCATGTGCAAATTTAAATCGTAAATTTGTTCAACTTTAATAATTAAGTGTGTCAACAATTTGTACACCTTAAAAGCATCCGCCTATTAAGGATGGTATTATGGTTATTAGTTATATGATACTGAACATTGGGAAGACACACAGTTTGACCCCTTCTCAACAGCTGGAAATTCATAGAAGAAAAAATCCTCGCATTTATAATATGAAATATATAAGAGAACGGTGATGTTGTAGTGCTATGAGTAATAACTCTTGATAACTCGTGTACTTATAAGACATATGTTGACCTTGAAAGTTGTAAATTCAACGTGGCCAATAGATCTCAAAGTCTTTTGCGTTCATGTGAGCCTGTTCCTAAACATTAGGACAAACTGTTAGTTACACGTGACATTCTCCGGTGGTTGGGAAGACAATCGCGCGCACTCTGACCATGAAGTCAGTTGACAATATAAGTGATTGAGTGTGAAAGGTGTTTTAGATGCGAACCTCTTATGTAAAAAAGGAAGATTACCTTGGAATGACATAAAGTGTGAGCTTTTATAGTATAAGAGGATGAATAAGAATCGTGGGATAAAGACACACATAGCCTCATCTGAACAGTTGAGATCTCTCGTCATGTGCATCAATTAATCAAATACATTTAATGCTAATACCCTTCCCCCCCCCCCCCCCCCCCCCCCCCAAAAAAAAAAAAAAAAACTTGACACTTAGGGTTTGGACTCTACTTGTTGACTTATTTGGATGGCGGTTACAATGAGTTGTCACATCAATCACTCATTGGAGATAGTATGAAAGATATCTTGTCAAGTCCCCTAACAGCTTCGCTTCGTTCATGAGGATTTGATGATCCATATGGGATCGACTTCAGCAAATGAGTTCTGCCTCTCCAAAGGGGTTCAACCAAAACTGCCACTTGGACAAGATGATGTGGAGGGAGGCCTAGGCTCACTTGCTACGTAGCTACCACATGATTGTATTTGGAGCCTCGCTGAAAGAGGCGTAACAACATTTGTACGTAAATAAGTAAGTTTTATAGCTTATGAAAACTATCACATTCTAATTCAAGGAGGAAGTATAGAAAGAGGAGGAACAAAAAAGAGTTAGCAGAAAAGCTTTAGAGATCCATAGGGGTAAGAAAATTTCTTCACAAGTAAATAATTATGAGTTAAGAGTAAGAAAATTCTTTTGTTATAATCAGAAATATGGGTAGTCTGCTTGGTGGTACCAGGATTAGGAAAGTTTATGTTTACTCAATTCTAAACTTTAGTCCATTCTAAAATCAAATTCATCTAGGGATGTCAACGAGATGAGTCGAGCCGGCTTGTGGGCCGAAATTTGAGACTCGGGCTCGAGGTGCGGCTTTTTTTCGAGTCGAGACGAATTTTTGCTCGCCCAAAAAAAAGATACTCGATCCAAGCTTTAGACGTAGGCTTTGTTACTGCCTTTCTAAGGCAGATTTTTTTTTTCAAGCTGCGGGCTGGCTCGAGTCTCGAGCCGAGCCGACTCGGGCTGTTTTCGAGCTAAACCATGAACAGTCCGAACCGACGAGCCAATTTGTCATCCCTAGGTTCATCCCAATCAAAAAATGTTATCGAACTTGCGACGAAACGTCATACAATAAAACATGTCAAAAAATCAAACGAATTATATTAGGAGGTTATTTATTTTCAAACATGATTAGATATCTTACATTTGAGTTAAAAAGAATTTTATTTTGAAAAAAGTTCTTAACTTATTTTTAACTTTAAATAATAAAACGTATATGTACGAAAAAATATTTATTTTTTTTAAAGTAAATTTAGTTGTAAAATAAAACAAAAACGAAAATCTAAAATAATCGTAATCCAAAACGGACCCCGATTTTATCCTTGAATTGCTTGAAAAAGAGACACAACCTCTAACATAAAAAGCGCACTCATGGATCTTCTTCAAGCTCATCCCTATAATGCCTGTACTACGCTGTACCCCAAACCGCCACTGCATCGGCGGCCATTTTTTTCCAACTCCGTTACACTTTACCCGTCAAATTCCCTCAAAACGACGTCGGAGCTCCGAGCCCAGGTGGCAGTCACGGGCCAAAATGCTACCAGCTACTCCTTTACAGTTCCAACCCACAAAGTGACCGTGCACGACCGCCAACGTGGCGTCGTCCATGAGTTCTTTGTACCTGAGGTATAAAACTGTATATCCGGTATGTTGGTATAATTTTATGTCGATTTTGTACAAATTGTAACTATTAGAGGATACTAGTGTTGACGAACAGGTACGAAGCTGGCCTTCCACTAGAAATGCGAAACATAATTATAGTCATTACACAAATTTATATGTTGTATGTTTTTTTTTTCCCTTGTACTTTGTACAAATTATAGCCATCACTTTGGGTACAATGTATTCTTACGATCAGTGTGTAAGGGGAGGGTGCCTAAAGTGCTTATAAATTACAAAACATGCATTCCATGAGCAATGTGGGGTGCAATTTGAGGTACTACTCGTATATGTAATGTTGTTTAATAGTTAATTACATTGAAATGCAGGATCAGTATATATTACACACAGCAGAGTCTCAGAATATAAATCTCCCATTTGCCTGTAGGCACGGTATTCTTCTATCATTCATTATATATTCTGAGCAATTCCTTTTTATAGTATTTGAGTTTTTACAGAGTTAAATGCAATTTTGCGCAATTTCAAGGATTGAGTTTGACAAGTTTTAAGCTTTTGTGATTTTGAGGAGGAGGGGAAGATGGAAAGGGAAAAATGACTTCATATTCTTTTTTAAAAAATGATTTAATTGTGGATTCTAGAGAAATTATATGCTAGCTGCATTGCCTTTTATGGTTATTTTGAAGGAAATTTGAAGCTTTCAACGAACTGATCCTTCTAGCTTGTTATACGCTCAATTTTCAACGCAAAACATGTAAGGAGAAATATAAAAGCCATACAGGGTAGGCGCAATGGTGCTCTAGTCAGGAAATGGATTTTATCTAATGTACACAAACTTTAACTTGTGTAGTAATACGCAGAATGAATGTTAAATGTAACACCTTGTATTGTGAGCCCACTCATGCCTATTTGTTGCATGGGGTATTGACCTTCTGAGAAGCACGGATATGTAATTCAAATACGATACGATACTGGTATGTCGATGTAACTTTTAAAAAAAAAATTAGGATATGTGGATAGTTGTTATAAAATTCAACATAATTTCATTAATTAAAAAAATATATATATACGAGAGCATACTAATAAAAATAAAATAACATTTTATCTTAATCCTTAATTGTTCTAACTTCATTTTCGTCAACATTGGCTTCTTTATTATCATTAAAATTAACACTCTTCAAGTCTGGCTCATTTAATGATAAATTAACAATCTCAAACAGTGTAACATTTTCAAGAGTATTAAAAGATTCTCCGACAATATCCCACATTTTGGATTTTTTTTTGAATAGAGATCTATTTTTTCTTGTTGAAAGAAGTATATTGCTATGAATGAAAATCAATTCTTCAACTCGTTTGTAGAGTTATTTTATTCTGTCTCATAGAGTGCTCAAAAGAATACACACTCTAATTTCTTTCAGCACAAGACGAAGAAGATGGTTGCACAAGAAGTTTTAAAGCAATGCTTTAGAGCAAAGATGCATGTGAACCATGAAGTAGTTACCAAGTATTTGAATCCATATTATACCAATTAGTAAAATAATCAAACTCACAAATAGCACTCTTCTTCACGTATCCTAACTCGTCGAATATGTATCGAAAATAATTTTAAAATATAAATAATTAAAAAAATGTATTCGATACATATTGAAGGGTATCAGAGAGTGTCCAAGCATGTATATATATCGGATACGAGTACATAATAAGTTTTAAGTATCCATACTTCCTAGGTGACCTTTGTGCCTTATGTTTTAGGAATAATGTTAGGAGTAGTCTTAGAAGTAAGAGGTTTCCAAACCCTCCAACTTTCACTCCATCCCACTTCCCATAAATGACGACGTGACAAATTAGTTGGCTTTGACCATGTTCTAATGAGATTATCTCGACCAAAATTTTATGTTTTGACTGAGTCACTAAATTTGACTTCTTCATAATGCTGCCAATTCAATAGTACTTGATGGGACTCGAATAGTCAATGGTGAAGAAGGGTGCTACTAAGGGATTTCCAGTGCACGATACGGCCCCCACTAGTAAACCACCTTGAGGGCAAGTGGAAAAGTCATTTCCACCCAAAGGGAGAAATTGCTCGTATAACGGTACAAGTCCTTTTGAAATTTTGATTCTGCATAAGGGGCTTTATGTAGAACTTAAAATAAGTTGAATAAGTCAAAATTCAGAAATTTGGTCAAAATAAGCTGACATGGATCTGGCCGAAGCCAACTCCCCTATCACATCTTCGCTCTGGTGAAACAGGGTGGAAGTTGGAAACCGCCCACTTCTGAGACCCCTTCAAGCATGATCCTCCAAAACTCTAGGCAGTAGGGTCACTACCCAATGAATTAAGGAGGTGTGAGTGCAATACTTAGTGTACAAGGAGGTACACTGGTACATGTAACATTCTGCAGATTACTAAACTAGTACTTTTTTACCTTTAGCCAAATTTTATTTCATGACTCGAGTTTATGAGTTCCTATGCTGGGGTTGCTCCTACATTTCTCTTAATGTACTGGTCCTAAATTGCGAGTATAATGAGCTAAAAGTCTGAGTCCAAGAAAGCTCTAGGTTTCCATAAACAGGTATGATGGTGAATATGTAGCCAACTTGTTATTGTTTTATCTATTATAGCTGATCATTCTCTAGATTCCCACAGTACATTGTTTTTTGAACTCCAATTTATGAGTTCAATTTATCTTATTTTAATTTTCTCAAACATGTAGTTAATCAATTATGCTCCACTGCTAGTGTATTTCCTATTTCTTACCATGTTCTAGGATTTTAATTTTTACTACATGTAAAGCTTTGTTGAAAGTAAAAATTTCTCACTAATGTAAGACTTGTGGTCGCATATAAGACAGATTCTTCTGTAATTGATTTCATTTGCTTAGTGTGAATGTGACATTGCTAGCAATACCAAATTCAAATAAGAAAAGAAATAATGAGTTTTTGTAGAAATAATCATATTAAAAAGCAAATTTCTAATCTTTTTGTTCTTTCTCTGTCCCTCGTTCATGGTTAAAGGTGAGGCTTGCAGTAATTTCATGCGAAGAAATACTATCAGCTAGTTTACATGATTTGAAGCCTGATGAAGAATCGACTTTATTTAAATTAGTCACAAAAGAAAAGTTAAAATAAATAATTGGTTTAGAAGTTATAAACAAATCTACTGTGAACAAGATGTACAAAAAATTTGTATTAATTGTAAAACGTAAAGTGCAATTGACTGCTTGGGATCACTAGTGTGGAGATCTAATTCAATCTAAATTGGGGGTGTGTGCCAATGTCACATTGTTGCCCAATTGCATGATTAGTTACCGATAGTGTCTCGTGCAGAAAAGTTGAAGGTATTTGGGCTAAAACAGGTTAGAATTGGAGTTTTTACATGAATCGATGCTTGTTATCTAGCTAGAGTACATATACATTTTTCTTATATACGTTGGATCTTTGATTTTTTATATGTGGCATGAAAGGATATAATATATTTTGGGGAAGATTGGAGCAGATTAGTGGCAGTAAAGCTCGAAGTTAACCTCTAACATATTGAGTCCTGGTTACTAGTTTGAGACTTTGATTAGGGTTCATCGTAGTTTGTTTGTATGCTCGTTGATTGGGTTTACGAAATGATGACCTATTTAGCAGGTTGGACTTCGTAAGGCTGTTAATACTGAAGTTAGTTATGCTTGTTTATGGTTTGTACCCACCAAATCAGGAAAAATAATAGTTACCAACCAGCTAGATCTTTTCTTTCCGGAATGTGTGTCGTCTTATCTAATTTCTTCAAAATACAAATCATAATGTTGCAGGCTGCTGTACTAGCTGTGCCGTTCGTGTAAAATCTGGGCAACTCAGACAGCCAGAAGCACTAGGGATATCTGCTGAATTGAAATCAAAGGCACGAGATATTCCTGCTCTATAAACATATCAGAAGCATTAGGGATACTTAACCAATTAAATTTATTCAATAGCCTTTTTCAATTATTACGTCCACTTATATTACTTCGCATTGTCGTTTGGCCAGGATGAGCTCAGTTATTAATAGTCTCAAGTGTACAAGTACAATATTCCAACTTACTGAAGAAAACCTAGTAAAGAAAAGCAAACATGTAGAAACCACATAAGGATTTTGTCAATGAATAGCTGACACTAGTGGAGGAGGGATACTAAAGATTTACAAATGGTTTAAGGAAAAATAACTGATATTCTGTTCGACTTCTGATATATATTTTATTCCCCTATCGTCATATAATCCCTGTTTCTTTACCTGCATTTCCCTTTGATATTGCTGACAATTAATTGTATATTCAAATCTATTCTTCTGAGATGTAGGGGTATGCACTTCTCTGTGTGGGCTTTCCATCATCTGACCTTGAAGTTGAAACTCAAGATGAGGATGAGGTAGTATAAATATATTTCTCCATTCAAGTTGTTAAATACATTCAACATGTATTAGAACAGATTAAGAATCAAAGTGTAAATCTAATTTTGAAGGATAGCATATTTGTACATTGAATTTCTATTATATTGCCAGTAGAAGTTTGTGACAATCATTCTGTTACTCTCTGGTAGAGTATTAACCATGTCTAATGTTACCTAGCAAGCTGATGGGTTGAATTGCAATTCTTACGAATTAATTCAATATGATATCTGGTACACAGAGATGTTAAATTATGGTTTTAACAGGTGTATTGGCTTCAATTCGGACGATATTTTGCCCGAGGACCTATTGTAAGTCCTACATTTATGATTTATCTTAAATCTTTGGCATTGTAACATCTCTCGAACCGAAAAAGAAGAAAAAAGAAAAATCAATTAACATAGGAAAGAACTTAAAATCAAAAGAAAATGGTTTCTTCTTCTAGTTATCATGTTGTGTTTGGTTATTGCAGGACAGAGATGACTATGCATTGGAGTTAGCTATGGGAGATGAGTAAGCTGTTAAAATGGCCGTGGACTCGAACATCTCCAAGATGCTACAGAAAATTCAAATCAAATGTACAAGTTTTTATAATTTGCAATGTTGTTAACCTTATCATAAAGCTAGAATGGAAGGCATTTCTATATTTTTGCATTACTTATCTAAATCTTCTATTGGTTACTTATTCTTTGATGATAAATGATTTTGTTCTTGAATTGCTAGCATTGCTCTTAAAAGGAGATTCAAATGCATGAATAGCATAACATAAGTAGGGTAGCTCTGCTCTCGAGTTTGGTCTGTCAAGGAGGAGAATGTGTATTCTGGTAAAAGTTTCTATGAAGCTTTTATTATAATAAAATAATTCACCAGTTCATATGGCTAAACCATGAGTAGAGATAATAATAATTATCAAGTAAACATTGATATAAATTCATTTAATAAATAAATGAGCCTGTTTACCGCATTTCTGATTTATATTTTTGAAAGCAAATAAAAGAAACAATAAAGGAATTAAGAAAGTACCAGGATGAATTAGCAATAAAGCAAAGATCAATGCAGAATATGGATATAAAACAAAATCTGATGTACAAAGTATTTTATTCTCCCTGTTACAATAAAAATTAAAAAGTAAATATGGAGCTAAAATATCCGAAGCTCCATAACAGATTCAAGCCTCTGCCAAATTTATACAACCACTTGAGCATATTGCATTCACCAGTCCGCGTCACACTATCATCCATACTTGCCATAACGATCTCTGTCACGTTCCCTCTCCCTAGACCCTCGGGAACGCCTTGACTCCTCGCCCTCCCACTTCCCGGCAACAACCGGAGGTGATGACGAAGTGTACCTTGATGGCCTTCTCCTGAAATGCCTCTCATCATCACTGCTCTCGTATTCCATAGGATCAGCAGCACTTTTTCTTGACCCAGGCAGTGCCTTGTGCTCTTCATGATACACATTAGATGCCGACACCCTGTGGCTTCCAGAGGCGCTGCCTGGTGCTGCACTAGTAGAAGACGACAGCTTTCTTTTCTTGGAAGCTGCTACATCTTTCTCTGGAAAACTAATGCGAGAAAAGACACTTGATTTTTGCTTCTGGTCGGTTGTCAAGGTACTAATGGCCAGTGCTACAGGTGGTATCGATGGGGGAGGTTTAGCAGCCGATGATGACTCCAATCCACATTGACTGCTGCGGTTATGATAATCACGATGCTTATGGTTGTCGGGATAGTCATGGTGGTGGTAATCTTCTTGGTGATGGTAGCCATTGTCATGGTGGTGATGATCATAGTCAGATTTACTCTTGGACAATGGACGAGAATCTTCTCGCTGATCTTGTTGATGATAGCCATCAGAGTTGCCACGGTGGTGGTGGCCATCATAGTCGGATTTTCTCTTGGGCGACAGGCAAGCAAGTTCGGTGTCACGGGAACGTCCATCTAGGGATGGTCTCTCAGGTCGGTGGAGGTAGTGCTGATGATGGTCTCCACCAGGTGGAGGGGGAATAGACTTCTGCATCAGCGAGACAGAAAAAGTGAAAACATTGAACTTTAGAACCAAATAATTTCCAACAGATTTTATGCAAATATTGCACCAAACAAATTCCAATCCCGCATCTTAAATCATATGACTGACTTCCAATCTAGCTACATATCTAAATTATCTTGGTCAATAAGCTCAATTCTCTTGGTTAATCACTTTTGTCGAATCGCCAGTACATAGCATCAAAATTCACACATCAGTAGGCACTGACAACGTATATTCATGGGAAAAATTTTCCTTGTGAGTCTGATTATTGGCACATCACAATCCAAAAACAAATATATTGAACATCAACAAGGCCCTTTTAAGGCCAAAAGTTCCTCGTCAGATTTAAACCAGTTAGATTTAAATTGAAATTTGGATAACAAATTATTTGTGCAAGACTTTCTAAGATCTTATTCAGTAAGTGATGCAGGCGGTTCAGAATTAAGCTCCGTATATAGAGCAAATAAACTCCAGAGGCCAAGGGGAAGAGGAGGGGTGAAATTTGCAGGAGATGGAGTGAAAAAACAAACAATTGGAACGGGGATGAAAAGACAAAAAAGTAAAGGTCGCAACAAAAATCTAAAAGTACTGGTATCTCCTCATCTATACCACCCACTTATATTCCATTTCATTGCTGATGTAATCTGTAAGCTTCAAATCAAACAAGCACTCAAAAACACTGGAAGGAGAAACATTCCAAATTTTATTAGATATTCCAATCCACTGCTTTCGGCAACCAAACACAGGCATTAAGTGAGACGTAATGACAAGATTTCGACCACCTCTCCCCCCCCCCTCCCCCCGCGGGCATCATTTTAAAGCATAATCCTAATTCTAACAGCGGCTGCCAGAAACAAATTAGCCTTCTCCTTGATCATGAACTCTTCTTGCATTAGTCCACATATGTAACATAGAAAAGTTGGATAGCAGAACTACATACTGATTTGGACTGCAATGATGAAATACCGCCTGCATTTCTCATTTCTCTACCATATTCCCAATCCTTAGATAACTCCCTGAAAAGTAAATGATCAGAGCAATTGATTAAAATAAACCTTAAAGGTACAAATACCGTAATGCACTAATCATAATTAACTTGAGTAGGTTACAAACTCCCAAAATTGAAATCCAGTATGAATATACATTGCTGCATCATGAAAATGGGTTCTAAATAATCAAAAGACACAAGGAAAACAACATTGAAGGCCAAAAAAATTCAACAGAAATCAAGTGGAGCACAATAATTGGTTAGAAACATGTTCCAAAAGGTTGATGTGCTCCTAGTACGTACGCTTGCAAGAGAACCTATTAAAAAGTTCAACTGCTAGTCCAAGCAATCATATTTTTCAAGTCCACATAATTAAGTTCAAGCTCAAAAAAAAAAAAAAAAAAAAACCTATACCTTTGATGTTAAAATAGAAAATAAATGAAATATATCATTGAAAAATATCCAGGGTAACAGAATTCACAAAAATGATAAAACATAGTGTCATCAGTCGTGGAACATAAAGTTAAAAATTTTAAATTATGACATTGCTGAAATCAGAATGCAATGTCCTTGAAAAATATCTAGAATAACAGAATTCACAAAAAATATAAACATAGTGTTATCAGTCATGGAAAGTAAAGTAAAAAATTTAAAATTATGACATTACTGAAAACAGAAGCAAGGTGGGTCCTCTTTACCTATTACCATTCCTCTCCATTTCATGCTGCCTTTTGAGATCAGCTTTCCGAGCTTCAAAATCCTCTCTGCTCATTTTCCGTGGCCCAGCATTAAATCCCATTGCTAAGTCCGCAAGGTCCCTGATATCAATAAAAGTTTATGAAACAATTACACATTATTCATATCAGAGGAAAACCTTAACAACTATCACAGGCATGTTGTATAGCAGTGAAACCCCCATCGCCAGCGGTCAACACTTAAGAAAAAAAAGTAGCTGAACCACCATATTCCATGTCAGAGATACATGTTCACCCTCAAAAAAGATGCAAAAAGAAAAAGAAAACCTTATGTGCATGAAATGAGTGAGAGAAAGAGATGAATAGAAGTTAAACTGAATCACACCTGTGAGGTGGGCCGGCATAAGGCAACATACAACCTGGTCCTGCAAATGGATCAGGAGGTAAAACACCTCCGAATGCAAGATCCATATGACCAAACCCACCCATATAGGGCATAGGACCACCATAAGGGGTTGCAAATGACTCCATTCCAGGTTGGATGCCTGACCAATATGGATTATAAGCACAATGCCCCATAGACATCATGTAATTCTCAGCTGCAAGGTCCTGGCTAGTTCTCCACTGCATCTCTGAAACTGCATCCAAGAAGTTAACAGAATAGTATCAGTAATGCTAGATGGGTTTTTGTTTGGGCAAAATCCAGAATAACTGAATAAAGTTAGAGCTAAAAAGTTTCGAACACTAAAACCGAATAATAGTAGAAGTTAAACAAAAAAGAAACCAAATCATTACCATTAGGAGGTAAGTGCATTCTCTTCTTTTTCTTCTTCTTTCCTGAAATTCAATAGATCAAAATCATGCCACAAGTCTGAGAACTAGCAAATATTGTCAAATGCCACTTATTTACTAATGTTGCTTAAAAACCAATTTCCAAAATGTAACTTGTTTCATGTCTAATATAAGTTACGAATAATCCGTGAATAACAAGCTTGTAATGGAAAAAAGGTAACACCCCAATCAATTTGGAACAAACAGTATTGGTAATTAGCAGAAGTGGGCATTACTTCTGGAAACCATTTTTCGCTACATGATCGAGGCATTATTAACAAGAAAAGACTCTACAACCTCCTAGTTGATATATCAGCAAGCTATCAACAACAAAAGAAACATAAGCATGTTGGGCGTAGGTTAAGCACATATAACAAATAAGCATTTGCATCATTTACCTGCATCTCCAGAGAGGGGTTTCTGCTGCACTTCTTCATCAACCAATGGAGCAATGCCCTGTGATGCTGGTTCCTTAACACTTAGAACCTCATGTATAACTTTTGAAACATCTGCCACTTTTGAAGTTCTACCTTTCTCAGCTTTCTGGTCTGGAGCAACCAGTGCCCTATTCTCTTCCGCATTCTCAACTATCTTTGAAATCTCTTCCTTCTGAGGAGGGAGCGGTCTTGGTGCCACTTGCTCTCCTTTTGAGGAGGCAGATTGTGTAGGAGACAAACCCTGACGGTGCGGATTGCGCGACTCCATATCTGAAACCAAAAGATAGTTATACAAAAATGATCATTGTAAATAAATAGACAAGACTCACTAGCACTACAAACCTTGGACTTGAAAGCTATTCCAGCCATTTTCAGCACTGCTGTTATTGGACTCGAGGATTCGATTTATAGTATCCCTTACTGTCTTGTTGGGTAACAGATCATCCACGAGGATATTTGTTGCCCCGCAGACGCACAATGATTTAGAAATGATGTAATCTCTTATACCTAAAGAAAATATCCAAAGAGAAAAATAGCTTCCATCAGCATAAAGGAAAAAAACAATAATAAATAACTCTCTTTAATAAAATCAACATAAAAAGGCCCACATTGTCCCCTCTTCACTTCTAGCTCCAAACATCTCATCCTCTACTTCCAGAATGAAGAAAAGATGCCAAGAACATGTGCAATCATCAAGATGATGAATAGCAATAGTGATACATGAGTATCAAAATGATCATGGAAAATGAATTATTAATCATAACTACAAGCATCGAGCTTACATTTATAACAGAAACTCCTAAAACAACACTTGCTCGTAAGCACAGCATCTTTCATTACTTCTTTGCATAAAGGGCAATGGAGTTCCGGTGGCAGATCACCAACAGAACGCGTAGAAGGCATCCCTTCAATTTCTTTTTCGAATGCAGCCCTGCAACAAATCCAAGAAAAGACAATATTATTAAGAAAATATATTAACAGGGTCAATATGAATTGCTAGAAACTGCTTACTCATTTGGCTTCAACGCTGCAACAGCCCCACTTGGCAATGCATATGAACCTTCAGGTGTAGCCATTAGCATAGACTTTGGAATTCCAGTGGGAGGTTTCACTATTTTTAAGTCATAATTTGGATCTCCATTGGTTGGGCAGTGCTGTATAAAATGCCCTATATAAAAGTATTTTATCAAGTATGCATTTTTGATAGTGCATTTGTTCCATCTAAGAACTTTTGAGGACTTGACTGTTTAAAAAAAAAATATCTATATTTGCATTTACACTGACATACCAGGCACTTTGCACCTGTGACATGTGTATCCCAGAGGCGGTGTTTTTCGCTCGAATCCACCTCGGCCTGGAGGAATAAAATGCGACTTTCAATTTTTTTACAGCATACTTGTAGAAAAACAAGACTAATGATCGAACAAAAGCATTAATAGACTATAATTCTGTGTACACAAAAAAAAAATGAATATAATTCTAACCATATGGACAATTCAAATATTTTGGTCATCTTTAAGGAGAATGATGTAGGACAATACCATTATGAATAGGATAAAAGTTAATTATTACTATAGTAGGATTTTTGTTTCTTTTTAGATTAGGGTTTTGTTTCCTTTCAAAAATATTAATTTTCTTTCCTTTTAGGATTTTAGTATTGTTTCCTTATATTGATAAAATTTGGGAATTCTTTGCCTATAGAAACAAAGGTTTTGAACACTTTTCAATGAAAAAATTCATTATAACCAAATTATTCACCACATATTTTCAAGTTTTTTAACTTTATTCTTGTTTCAAGAATTTAAATTCCACTTCAGAGAAAACTACGTAATTTTATGGTTATCCAAAAGATATTGTATATCTTTTCGTTTGGAAACATCTAATGCCTTGGGGCAAAAAAAAAAAAATTAAAGATAACAAATAAGGCATAGAAAAACAATTGAAGTCCCTCCATTCCAAGAATATACAGAAAAAACATGTTGCGGAGTACTTTTATCTCAAGGAAATGAAAAGAAAAAGAGAATCACCAAAACCACGTCCACCCATCATTCTTCCACCCATGCCCCGTTCAAAATCTCTACCAGAGCCAAAGCCATTAGAAGGTTGCCTGCAAATCCAACGCTAACAAACGAATAAGCCTCTGACACAATCAGCTTCCAGAAAAGGAATCCTCTTTGTTATTTCAAAAGTACATACTACAAAAATATTTCTCACCGCTGCCAGTCTATGGCTGGTGTGTCAATCAAAGCCATGATCTTGACATCCTCATCGGCTTTATTAAAAGGAGCATCCTGAACAGGATTACTAGATTGGACTGGCATGGGGTCGGGTATCGCATACAAATCATTTCCAAATTCATCCCATTCTCCCTCTTCGATCTGCAAGCATGCGATTATATATTTCACTATGTTCGGGTGCAAAACTGAGATAAGAACATCAGGTAAAAACAGATTATTCTGCTATTCAGAATGAGATGTTCAGGTACTTGCTGAACAGATAGCTAATTAGAAGCTTACATATTGCATGGCAGATGAATCAGCTCCAGCAAAGCTTCTTTTATAGCATGAACACCAACAGAATTATCTTCCACCTTTGGCCTACATTATAGATCACAGAGACTCAAATCATTAAAGGGGGTGTATTCAATTGAGACTTTTGAAAACTTTGATGGACTTTTTTTAAGTGATGACTTTCGTGAATTTTTCATAGATTTGCATAGAATTAGTGGAATTCTTTCGTTGACTTCTGTAGACTTTCATTTTAAAACTTTTGTAGAATTCAAAAGACTTTTTAAAGACTTTCATTTGAAATAGAATTCACGTGGATCCAGTGCAATAATGTGAAATTATTACATATGAGATTGTAGTTCCCACAATTTTCATTCTACTTCCCCTCCTCTTATAATTAATTTTTTTTTAAAAAAAAAAAAAATTTAAGATCTTAATTAAATAAATAATAATTAAAAGTATACATATATATGATAAAAAAATAGATTTAATATAATATACTTTTAAAAATAAATAAAAATCAATATATTTACATTTAATTATAAATTTGTATATAAAATATAATTTAATAAAAAAATAGATATTTTTCAAAAAAAAATGAATGAAAAAAGTACAAGAATTCAATTTAATTTTTTTCCATAGAAAATAGAGATAAACGATAATGTTCGCAGAAAGAAAAAAGGAAAGAAATATTGAAAAAAAAACTTTTTTTTTTTTTTTTAAAAGTCTCCAAAAATCTTGTGATTAATGGGAGACAAATTTTTAGATTTTATATGAGTACTTTCTGCTTAAAAGTTAGTACTCCAGAGACTTTTATAAAAGTCTCCAAAAGTCATTAAAATTTGAATACCCCAAAGTTTATAGAGACTTCTAAAAAGTTTTAATTGAATACACCGTGACTTTTAGAGACTTTTTAAAAGTTTATAAAAGTTTCAATTGAATACACCATAACTTTTAGAGAGTCTCTAAAAATCTATATTGAATACGTCTAAACTTTTTAAATCCCAAAAAATCATTAAAAGTTTCAATTGAATACACCCCCCTAAGAGTTTCTTCAAAGGCCAAAAGAGTACAACAGTTTATTTTCTTTCCGATCCTTTATTTCCCACAGATAGTCTGTTGAGTCTTTGAAGGCTTAACACACCAACAACTGGTTCCACAACTACTAAACTCATTGGGCTTATCAAGAATGTAGCTAGCTAAACCAAGGTCATCATTCATGTTTTTGAGAATATCTTTATTTTCACCCCTATTTAAAAAATAAAATTTAATGTATGACAGGAAATTAAACTACATATATGAGTTAAAAAGGATTGAGACAATACTCGTCTTGTGCAGTGATTGGTGTAGTAACTATGGGCATCCGAGGCCGTCCAGGAACACGGCGGATTAGGACTGAAGTATTTTTTGGAATTAACATTTCTTCATCAAGGTACTCTGCAATCCACAAAACAGTAAAAAGAGTCTATAAAAGCCTCCAGAACAGTATACACATAGAACCCTAAAAAACACAACTACATTTAATCCCCCAAAACATGTGACGTGTGGTGTGGACCCCTTAAACTCATAAATTGTCATCACCACCATTCTCCAACCATCATCCTTGTCTCCCTTAACCAGGCAAGAAAAACCAATACTTGTAATACAAGTAATCTCACTCTCAAACTCAACTTCATTAACCCAAAAATAATGTAGTCTAATCTAAACAATTACGAGGTCCAACAAAAATGTACGGTTATATCTCAAAATATTTTCTTCCAACATGTCAACTCGCATGATTACCATGGACGCACCTATTGGAAGTAAAGCTATCAAAGTATTTCTGAACCAATCCCATCTAAAAAAAGTAGACACACACTTGATGCAATTACTAAGGCCATCTATTTTAGACAAACCTAAGCTTTTTGTTTACTTTTGTCTATAATGTACGTTAGATATTAATAGTCAAGAAAGTGAACCAAAATGGTAGGCACATACATTCTTAAAAGGTGTAACTAATCTTTAAAGTGTGTGTGTGCCAATCAACATTTAATCTCAGCACAAACATGAAACAACAAGCACATTCTTCTCATTGTATCCACAACATACATAAGAATGCATATAAATGTAAGTACCCAGTCAACTTCCACATAGAACACTCACACTTGCAAATGCAGTAAGCGTTTGTCAGCTTTGTATCAAACACCAATAATTTTGCTAATGCAGGTAAAAAAAACTGGTCAGGTTCCAAAACTACTGTACCCAATGCACAACCTCTCTCATTCTTACATAATTACTTCGATAAAAGAGCATTACCTCACTGATCATTATTTTGGGACGATAAAGCCAAGAGGAAAACTTTATCATATTATAAAACCCAATCTGACAACAATTTCTAATCTAATATATTCAACTAGCATAAAGATACTTTCTTAAGTAAAACAATAAGGAGCAGCTAAAATTAGTCACACTCAAAAAATTGTTTTAAATTGAATGATTTTCTAAAGAATCAAACAAACCTTCGTCAGTCTGCGCATTCGTTATAACGAGGTCAAAGTCAGTACCCCTGCCCAATTGCTTTGATTCAAAAACTTTTTCTTTCAGATATCCAACAGATATAAAATGACCATCAATTGCAACTGAGTCGTAATCTTTTGCACTTTTAAATTTATAGTACACTGCCATATTGATTTTCTTTAACTGGTTAATATTTCTTTCTCTTCTTTCTCTCAGAGGAAATCAAATCAAAAGAAGAAAAAATGTGTTGAATATAAAATAAAAGGCCTGCATTCAACTCAAATAAGAGGAAAAATGGAAACTAGTACAATGAAATACAAGAAGCTCTCTTTTTCTTTTTCTCTTTCCCAATAACTCAAGATAAAACCTGCTCAATTAAGAGCTACGCGGCAAATTCAATTGCCTTCGGATCCTTTCAAAAATCCGGAAATTATAAAGGATTCTCCAACAACCCAATGGTACAGATCATCTGCATCTGATGATAAATCAAATTTACCCTCCATGGACGGAACAGCTCAAACAGATTGGGTACATAAAATCACACCGCCGAAAATCTCATTCCTACAATCATTCTGACGCCAGTCTATTGTCCAAATTGACGTTCAATTAGATAATCTGCCAATTCTCGATGTCTCGCTAAATTAAAGATCCAAACAAGCCGCTTCCCTTGGGATGCTTTTGTTCCGCAGAAACGTCTTGAATTGACAGCCTGATCCTTCGGAAAAGCACGCGAACTAAATCGAGAGAGAATTTATCGAATTAATAGAAATCCAATGCAATAATTAGGAATCAATCGACGAAAAATTATGCAATCGAACAAACTTCAATCTTGCAAAAAATCCACAGTAATTGAGGAGACGGGAATTAGGGTTTTGGGGAGAGCCTTTTTTTTTTTTTTGGACAGATTTCGATCGACCCTTTTTATATTTATATTTATATCCACTTTTAAAAACAAAATTTTATTACATTTTAAATCCAATGTAAATTTAATGAAATAGACATAAATAATATTAAATAAAAATACATAATTCTATATTCATCCACTTAGTTTAATTTTCATTAAATTACTTTTTTACCTTCTTTTAGAATTTATATTAAACTAGAACTCTAAGGCAGTGTTTGATTACAAACCATTTCGGTGGAAAAGGAAAATGTTTTCCTTTTCCATCCTTAAATGTGCTGTTTGATTGCCTTTATTTTCCCTGAATAATGTTTTTCATGGAATTCTAGGTACAACCTCTTAAAGCACAAAAGTAGAAAAATATTTTCCTATGGGTATGGTGGGAAAATGTTTTCCATCTTGCTGAGTGTTTTTTTTTTTTTCTTTTTTTTACTTTTTGACAATGGAAACATATTCTAAATTCAATGGTAAAAATTTTTATCCATTTAATTAACAATTTGCATGAAAAATGAAGCCAAACGAACAAAAAAAAATTCAAAAATTATTTTTTTTAATTTTTTTTTTACTTTTTTAGAATCTAAACAAATTTTAATACAGATTGTGAAAAAATTTATCCCAAAAAGTAACAATTTGCATGAAAAATAAAGTCAAACGGATTAGGTGGAAAATTATACCAATCAAACACCGTTAATTACAATTCCCTCTAAAATAAATTATATTCAATTCAATTCCTTCCCATTCATTTTCTTTCCACTCATTTTCCACCCTTGCAATCAAACGGACCCTATAGTTCAGAGAAAATTAAATGAATATGTTTGAAACATTCTAATATTCAAAATTTCAATAGACAAAGCGAATAATATATGTTTATATAATGTTCAATAAGTTCAACATTATTTTTTTTTCATTCATCTGGTTTAAAATAGTTTTCTTTTTATGGAATTTATAGATTTATAATGCTAGAAATATATTTAAAGTAAAATGAATATATAAAATTTATTTAGATATATAGTAATTAAATGAATGAATTTAATAAGGACGAGAATGAAATGTGGTGTGGATGTAAATAGTATTTTTTATAAAAAAAAAATTAAAATTTAATAGAGATGAACTTAGAGTGGGATGGATATATAAAAAGTGTGGATGAAAAAAGCGGTACCCTAACTAAATTGTCTTGAATTTATTTGCAAGAAAATAGTCACATGTTTAATTGACCCATATTTGGTAGTCATTTTGGGGAGAAAATGTATTTTTGAATAATTGATTGATGGAAAATGTATGATTAAAAATTAAGGAAAAATTTTGAGTTTGCGTGTAATATTATTTTATTGAAAAACGTGTGGTTGAAAAAAAAAGAGAAAAATGTATTTTCAAAAAAATGATTATCAAACAGAGACTTGATTTAATTTTCAACCTAAAAAATATTATATTTATTCATTTTTTTATGATGGATAAATGAAAAAGAGAAGAAAGATGAAATAGTAATATGAGAGAATTATCCGAAAAATAAAAATTTACTTTCTTAAATAAAATATTTTCCTTGTTCTCATAGATTTAAATTTCAATCAAATAGTACAAATGTAATAATTTGGGTAAAAAATAACATTTTTCATGAAAAATATTGACAATTAAACGCACCTGAAAAAATAAGAAAAATTACATCTACTATCTTTAAAAATATATATATATATTATATTAATGTGAAAATTACATAAAATCAGGTATTTAAAGATCACTTTTCAAAAATGAGGTACCAAGTTTAACTAATCATAAACCAGGTATTATATAATTAACCTCACACACTCAAAACCCCCAAACCCTAGATCTCCATTTCTTCTCGCCGCTCTTTCTCTACTCTATTTCTCTCTACCTTCATTTTCTCTCATCTCTCTTCTCTCTTCTCTATTCTATCAGTCGTCGGTCCGGCGACGAGTGTACTGCCGACATAAAGCTCCGACGCTCGATACACCATCATAAGCTGAGCTCTGATGAGCTATTTCGAATGTAGGGCTGAGCATCAACGTCGTTGTAGTGGCAGCGCTACGAGCTCATGTCATCGTCGCTACGATCATTGTCACAACTTCGCATTGCTCCATCGTCGTGGATCTGGTTTTGTGGCTTTGGTCCACGAGCAGAAAAGATCAGGTTTGGTTTTTTGCGTGTAAGGTGGTGTGTTTCGGGCAAGTGGTAGTGGCGGTGTGTAGGAGGTGGTGATGGTAGATCTGATGGTAATGGCTCTCTCTACCGTATGCCTCAATGGCATCGAGAAATACACTGCAGAGATTGAAATGCCGGAGAAGATGAAGAAGACGATGAGAAGAAGATGACGCCGATGATGCTGCTACGCTGCTGTTATAACAGCACCGTGCCTAGCGTCAAAGCGAGTGATGGAAAATGTTGTATCCTTGTTTCAATCGATGTGAATACGGTAGAGAAAATAGTGTTGGGTGTTGGTGACGCAGTTGCAATAGTCCCGATCTGCGGTCGTGGCGGTGGTGGTCGTGCCAGCAGCATTATCAGGTTTGGGGATTTTTTGGTGGGTATAGTGATTGTGGTGTGATTGGGATGGCGGTTTGTGATTTTTTGGTATAGTAGTTAGTAGTGTAACTACCGTCGGCCGTGATGCTGGTGGTGATGGCGTTAGCGTTGGTCACAAGTTGTCGGTGTTGGTTTGTGATTTTTGGTACAGTAGCTGGTGGTGTAACTGCTACTAGCTGTGATGCTGGTGGTGGTGGCGTTATTGTTGGTCACAAGTTGTTGATGCTGGTTTGTGTGGTGGAGTTTTTTGGTGGTGGATCTGGCGGTTTGGGATGGTTTTACTGAATTTGGCTGTGGTAGGGGCGCGATGGTGGCGTGTTTGTGTACAAATTTCATGACTTGGTTGCTGGAGGGCATGGTGAGTTGGTGTCGGTGTGGTGGTGGTGGAGACTGGCAGTGGTTTTTCTGGTGCTACCAGGTAAATTCCAGCATGGTGACCGTGGTTGAGCTTCTTGCCATGTGGACTAGATGTGGTGGTGAATGGAAGTTTTGGTAGTTGGCTGCTGAGGGCATTGAGTTGGTGTTGGTGTGGTGTTGATGGTGGCAACTGTAGCAGTGGCGTGGGCGGTGGTGGTGGTGGTGATGTTAGCTGCCGTGGTGTTGTGTTGTTGTTATTGTTGGTGGTGATTATGGCCGCGACAGCAACGGGATGGTACAAAGAGTATCTGTAACCAATTATTTGGTTGATTTGTGACCAAGTATAGGTGGATTGGGATCCGGGGTCGGGTGTTTGGATGTATGTGACCAATTATTTGGTCGATTTACGACCAAGTATTGGTGGATCGGGATTCGGAGTCGAGTGTTTGGATGTATGTGATCAATTATTTAGTTATCTGTTACCAAATATTCAATTGTGACCTAAAAATTTGATAATATGTGATTGTGATAAACTATTTTGAAAATATGTGACCGACAAATAAACTATGGCATATAATTTATGACCTCGAAATAAATAGTGACCTAAAAATTTGGTGATTGTGACTTAAAAATAATCTGTGACCAACAAATTTGAAAATATGTGATCGATAGATGATCTGTGACCTATTATTTTTTCGATTGTGACCTCTACATAATCTGTAATCTATAAAAAAAATTATTTATGATCTCGAAATAATCTATGACCTATAAATTTTTTTGATTTATGATCTCAAAATAGTTTGTTACCTATAAATTTTTTGATTTGTGATTTCAAAATAATCTGTGACCTATAATTATGTAACTGTGACCGTTAATTGTATAATTTTGACTTTATTATAATTAATTGATAAAATATTTTTAATTAAAAAATAAAACATGATTTTTACATTTTGACAACTTTAAATATGAAAATTGAATTGTGCATACTTAATGCCTTAAATGTGAATTATTTCCTATATTAATACTCTTAAAAATGATTAGAACTAAATATTTTTTTATTAATCAGGCCCAAACTAATTTTGTCACTTTTTTGAAGTTTTGTCACTTTTTTAAGTTTTTGTCATTTTTTTAATATTTGTCAATTTTTCTAACTTATGTCACTTTTTTTTTAACGCTTAACAAAGGTTGTTGTTTGTGCATTCTATTGGAATAACAATGTCAATCATTTTGTCACCTTCATATTGGTGTATCTTGTTTCCATTTGCCTCAATAAGAAATGAAAATGTTAATTTTATCTATATCTACAAAATAAAAAAGTAGACATGAAATTGTGTGAAACTTTTTTTCAAAAGTTGCCACTTTTAGTTTTCAACAAACTAGCTCATATACAAAAAATACAAATAAAATGTTACGTTGTATCATTTTTTAATGTAAAGCAACGTTTGAAATCACATTTATATTTAAATTTTCACAATTACACGTGTTTTCATTTCTTTAATTGTTTTTAAAGAATTCGGATGAAATGGACTGTGACCTTTTTTTAGAAAGAGCGACAGAGAAGGTCACTTTCAAGTTTTAGCATCTTAACGCATATGCAAAATAAAAATAAAGTGTTATACCATCTTACTTTTTATCATAGAACAATGTTTCAATTTATATTCATATTTAAGTTTTCATAAACACATATATATGCATCTATTTAATTGATCATAAAAATTTCAATGTTCTGGAGCCCTCACATTTTTTTCAATAGGCTGTTTCACCATATTTCTTACGATTAAATTAGGGTGAAGATGTATAATTTATGGATTAGTCAATGTTTATAATAATTTTTTAAAAGCACCCCAAAATTAAGGGTATTTTTGTAAGTAACCCAAACAATATTTGAATTTATCAACTTTGGGGCCTAATGCCCACAAGAATTGAGTTATCAAATGGTTGGGGCGGAGAGTCTATCTTGGGAAATACCCTTGAATTTTCCTTTTAAAAGTAAAATATCACTATAATATAAAAGATGCTAACTTTGGGCACTATTCCTGTTAGACACGTGTCGCAATTTTCTATCATGAAACATGATTTTATTTTTTTGGGAAACGACGTGTGAGGAATTGCCCATTTGTTTTCATTTCATTCCCAAACCCTCAAATCCCTAAATTTTCCTTCTCAATCCGGCAAGGACACCTATATGAACAAAAAGCTCAAGCAAGAAGAAGTTTTTCCACACGGATCTGCCTTATTCCCGAGTCACTCTTTTTGCCTTTTATTGTCCTTTAGCTCAAGTATTGTAGATTTATCGGACTCTATACAAATTGTAAATCTAAAGGCAAGAATCAACGGCTCAGAGAGCAACAAAACTTATGAGCATCTGTCTCGTGATTGTTGTACCCAAAGCAGCTATCGAAGTACCACAATTTTGGATTGCCTCCACCTTCGACTGTTGTAATCGTTGACAAAAACACCAGGATAATATGTCAAGGCCAGAGGCGGCCCTGAGGGCGTTCCAGTTGAGCAACCGCACAGGACCTCAAAATTATAGGGGGCACAAAAAAAATTTTTGTTATAGTTGTATATTTATAGGGGCACCAAAAATGATAATGTTGATGATGAATTTCTTAATGAAAATGATTTTAGCACTGACACGCAAAAAAAAAAAAAAAATATATATATATATATATATATAAGCGTGAAAATTTTAATTTTTTTAAAATCTTCTTAATTTAGTTTTCAGAGTTTTTATAATTGAATATTTAGAAAATATTTGATATTTTTTTTTGCCGAATTGTATATATTTATTATATATTAGATATTTTTATTAGCGTGAAGATTTTAAATTTTTTTAAATTATCTTAATTTAGTTTTCGGTGTTGTTATAATTGAATATTTAGGAAATATTTGATATTTTTTTATCGAATTGTATATTTATTATATATGAATCTCTTAAAGAAAATCTTACAGGGCACCATTTTAAAATTTTATACAGGGCACCCATTTTAAAGAAAATTATGGAAGCACCATTTTAAAATTTCGCACAGGACACCCAAAATCATAGAACCGCCTCTGGTCAAGGCATCCCCTACAATAATGGCACTTTCCACCCATAACAAGCAATAAAATACGACACCAAAATGGTATTTGTTTCTTAATGGTCATGTCATTTCTCATATTGTGTGTCCATAACTCTTTTTTTCAAGTGATGCGAATTTTGATCTTGTTTTTATGTGGGTTTTTAATGATTTTGGATTCCCACGCTGTCTGTGAATTCGCTAAGAAATTTGTAATTTCTTACCAAGATACAAATATTGACTCTATAGGTTAGTGAAAATAGTATGTTGCATCATGTGATGCAGTGCTTGTACCATTGGAAAAATGGTCACTTTATGTATTATATATTGTATTTGGCCTCTATTTGACAATAATTATTTGAAAAAAATAAAATTTTGAATAGTATTTTTTAGAAGAATCTGTGATTAGAAAATATGAAAAAAAAAATTGAATAGTATTTTTCAGAAGAATGTGTGATTAGAAAATATGAAAAAGTTTTGAATTTACTTGTAGAATATTTTTATCAAGTGAATGCATGATTAAAAATGAATACGAAGAATTTATTTATTTTCAAATAATAGTTGTCAAATATGGGCTTCCACACATACAATGCATGAGATTGAGAGTGTGGTCACATGGCACTTATATAATTTAGATATACTTTTTTTTTTGAAATTCTATAATATGGAAGAAGTACTGAAATGCGGTACCTTGCCCTTCAATGCTTCCCTTATCCATTTGCATCTATGTGATTTTGATTTATCTTTTGAGAAACGTGGATGCCAGATTCATATTCCATCCCAAACTTTCTCATTAATAACATTCTCTCATATACGAGCAGTGCTCATCTTTTTGAGACATTTGAATATTTTTTGTGCTATTAAAACTCTCATAGGATTAAACATGCAGTAGAAAATGGGCCCAAAAGCAGAAAAAAAAACATGAACAATGAGATGGAATTCAATGAATGTAAAGGAAAAATTCTATAAATATAAACCATTTCTTCCCTCCCCTAAGGAAAATGAAGAATTTGTATGCTAATGCATTTTGTCCTTGAGTTTCTTAAACTGGATAGATTTCTTCATCATTTTCTCCCTCCTCATGATTTGCCTACTTATGTAGGTTAGAGGGGTTACCCCTGGAAAGGGTGGAACAAAACACTCGGGAGTTCCTGTTTTCAACTCTTTAGCAAAGGCAAAAGCTGAAACGA
This sequence comes from Osmanthus fragrans, assembly GCA_019395295.1. Lineage (NCBI taxonomy): Eukaryota > Viridiplantae > Streptophyta > Magnoliopsida > Lamiales > Oleaceae > Osmanthus > Osmanthus fragrans. Next base: position 13,655,236 of record CM033346.1, on the reverse strand, counting down.
AGGCTAATGTAACAATGATTCATGTTTCTCACCCTTTTGCGGCTAAAGCTATTATGGAGGCTGAGCTAGATTTGGTTGTTTGCATCATTGAGGGAATCTATGAGCATGACATGGTAACAAACATTATTTTAGTGAATCTCCTTCCATTTCACCCTTTAGGGCTAACCACAGTTATCGAGATTTGCTCACCAAGGATATTTCAATGACACGGTAAATAAAAAAAAATGTTTCGTAGATAGTATGTTAATCCACATTCTGTAAAGTGCTCGAATCCTCAAGTTCTTGGCAACTGGATTCGTTTTCTAGTCATATTGTATTCTTCTATTTATGACATGACTTAAATTTTACTTGTCACACCGCAAAGTTGATTTTGAAGTTCTCATAAAGTCTGATGTGCCTCGAGACCAAAAGAATGATGGTTAATAGATAATTATTTTTATTCTTACCTTAAGGCTTTTACGTGATTGTATAGAGTTTCAATAAATAAATAGTTGTAACAAGAAGTTAAATACAATGAATACTAAACGTTCATATCAAAAATCAAAAATATAACAAGAAAATAGATGGAAAGTGAGTCAATTTCAACCAACTTATAATATCTTTCATGTTTACAAATGAATTTCTCTCATATTTACACACACTTATTTTTAAACATTATCCAAATAATGTGCAATGCACGTTCACCCACTAGTTATTGAAAAAGGGTGATACAAAGAAAAGAACTAATATCATCATCTTGACCACAATATTAAACTAATTCTAAGTTTCACCAAGTCTTGTAAAATTTCTCCAAGTCAATCTCCATTGATAGAGTTTTTGCGCAATTCGTGAACATTAGTGCAAATGCTATGCAGTTGGGGGTTAATACGGTTTTGTTTAGGTATTTTTGAATTTTTTTCAAATAAAACAATTTGAAATGGTTTGAAAATTTTCAAATCAAAGTATTCTTTGCGGTTTGATTTGAATTCAACCATGTTTTTAGAGATACTAGTAGTAAGTACGTGCATTGCACATCTTATGTACGGAATAAATGATATACGTAATGTTTTTAAAGTAAAAAAATTGATAATGCTAAAAAAATTAAAATTGTTCAAGAATATATATATATATATGAATAAAAGTTTATGAAATTATGTACAATGTGAAAATGTTGAATAAACTAAAACGTAATGCTTTGTTTACTTATCAACCAGCTTTGTGGTACAAACAAACACGTAGAAGAATCAATTTAAGAGATGTATATTTGACTAAATTTAAAATATTTACTTATAAGTAAACTAAAGATACATAAATGATTTTCAAAATAAAAAATAACTCATTTTGTCTGTTACATAAACATTTTTACTTTAAAAAGTAAAAACAAAAGGTATTTTATCTAAACATAGTTAGAAACAAAATTTACGCATAAATCATGCTCGTCATATTTCCAAAACATTAATTTTAAATTAAAAATCAAAGTTACATTCAAAACAAATATAGAAGTGAAAATTCTTAAAACACAAGCATTCATTTTTCTTTTGAATGAGATTAACAAATGAAGGAATAAAAATTCTCTCTTTCAATGCATCGAGATAAAAAAAAATTCTTTTCTTTACATATTTATATCTAATAAGTAATTTGATTACCATCAATTTTTATGCTTATACAAAAATAAACATGCAATAATAATAAAATTTTCAATACTGTTATAAAAGAGAGAAAAAGTAAAAGAGAGAATTAAAGTCAATAGATTTGTGTGTATTTTATTAATGACCAAAATCCTATATTTATAAGTAAGAATCAGGGATACAATGGTAATAATTTTTAGGGTTACATGGGTATAATTGTCATTCACTACAAACTCCAATAAACTTACCCTTTACAACACTCCCTTTGAATGATATATTACAAAATATATGTCTCCTTAAAACCTTGTTTGATAAAAATTCAATAGGACAAAAAAATCAAATGAAGGAAAAAGAGTACAGTTATTTTGTAGTATTAAAAATAAATGTTGTCTCATTAAAACTTTGTTAGGAAAATTCAGTGGGATAAAACATAAGCGAAGGAAAAATAGTACAGCTACTCCCCCTAATGTTAGTCACTGAAAATCTTTGAATCGACGCATTCTAATCTCATGAACTAATTTCTTGAATGTAGATGTTGGCAATACTTTTGTGAATAAATCGGCCAAATTGTCACTTGAGCGAATTTGTTGAACATCGATATCGTCAATCTTCTGAAACTCATGTGTATGAAATTTTTTTGGAGAAATATGTTTCGTCCTGTCACCTTTGATATAGCCTCATTTGAGTTGTGCAATACATGCTGTATTGTCTTCGTACAAAATTGTTGGACTATCTTTTGTTGAAATTAACCCGCATGATGCTTAGATATGATGGGTCATGCTCTTCAACCATACGCATTCTCGGCCTGCTTCATGGATTGCAATAATTTCATAATGATTTGAGGATGTTACTGTGAAGGATTGTTTCACAGATCTCCATGATATAACTGTTCCTCCACATGTAAACACATATCCTATTTGTGATTTTGTTTTATATGAGTCAAAAAGATAACTTGCATCAGCATATTCTACTAAAGCGGATCCCGACTTCTGAGAGTAAAATAATCACAAATTAATCGTACCATTTAGGTAACGAAAAATATGTTTAACATCATTTCAATGTCTTTGAGTTAGTGTAGAGCTATATCTTGCAAAGAGATTTACGGAAAAAAAAATTATGTCAGGTCGAGTACAGTTTGCAAGATAAGTTAATACTCTAATTGTACTAAAATATGGTATTTCAGGATCAAGAATTTTTTTCTCCATCTTCAAGTGGACGAAATTGATCATTTTTCACATCAAGTGATCAAACAACCATAGGCGATGTCAATGAATACGCATTATCCATATAAAATCGTTTTAAAACTTTGTTTGCATATGCAGATTGATGAATAAATAATCTTTTTGGGAAGTGTTCAATCTGCAACCCGAGACAAAATTATGTTTTTCCCAAATCATTCATCTCAAATTCATTTTTCAAATAATTAGCAGTTTTGTTGAGTTTTTCAGGAGATTCAATTAAGTTTAGATCATCAACATAAAATGTCACAATTGTAAATTTAATGTTTGTTTTCTTTATAAAAACACATGGATAGATATCGTCATTTTTATAACCCTCCTTCAACAAATATTCGCTGAGACAATTATACCACATGCGTTCGAATTATTTCAATCCATATAATGATCTTTGCAATTTAATTGACAACATGGTTCTCGGGTATGTATCGTTTGTTCCTGACACTTTAAGTCCTTTGGGGACTTTCATATATATGTCACTATCAAGTGAACCATATAAATAGGTAGTCACTACATTCATAAGGTGCATATCAAGTTTTTGTGACATGATCAAACTAATCAAAAATCTAAAAGTGATTGTGTCCATTACGGGAGAATACGTTTCCTCACAATCAATTCCTGGTCTTTGTGAGAAACCTTGAGCTACTAGTCGAATTTTGTATCTTGTAATTTTATTATTTTCATTTCTCTTTAGTATAAAAATTCATTTGTATCCTACAAGAATTACATTTTCAAGTGTTCGATCTATAGATCCAAACACTTTTCGTTTCTCTAAGGAATTCAATTCCGCCTGTATGACTTCTTTCCATTTTGATCAATCATTTCTATTTTAACAGTCTTTAACTGACTGTGGTTCAGGATCCTCATTTTACATAATATCAAAAGTCACATTAAAGGCGAAAATATTATCTATAACAACATTATTTTGTTCATATAATTTATGAAATAACATATAATTTATTGAAATCTCATTATTTTAGGACACTTGTGGTTCTTTAAGAACCATATTTTCAATATTTGATTGATCAATCATTTCTAATATTACTTCTTCTGAAGTTTTTGGTTGATTTTTCTCTTGCACTTTTCTTTTTCGATGTACAAAATCTTTTGAACCAACTGGTCGACCACGCTTCTGGCGCACGTGAGATTCATTTGCTACAGCAGATTGTCTTGTAGGGACATCAATTTTTGCTGAAATATTTTCTGCTGATATATATGACTTTGTCACTTTTTTCGTGTCAACAAATACTCAGGTAATTGATTTGCAACTCTTTACAAATAAATGATTTTTTCAATCTCTTGCTCACATTAATTACTGCGAGGATCAAAGTGTGATAGAATTATTTCATTCTAAGAAATTTTACCTTATTTTTTCATAATGTTGTTTTTCTCCTCTCAAAGTTGGGAAAATCATTTCATCAAAATGACAATCTGCAAAATGTGCAGTAAATAAATCGCTCGTTAAAAGTTCAAAATATCTAACAATTGATGGTGAATCAAAGTCCACATAAATCCCTAGTCATCGTTGGAGACCCATTTTAGTACGTTGTAGAGGTGAAATAAGGACTTGGACAGTACAACAAAAAATTCGTAGGTGAGAAATATCAGGTTCATGATCAAATGTAAGTTGCAACGGTGAATATTGATAATAGACAATTGGTCTAATACGAACCAATGATGCAACATGTAATATGACATGTCCCCAAATAGAAGCTGATAGCTTTGTTTCATAAGTAATGGTCTAGCAATAAATTGTAGACGTTTAATAAAAGACTCTGTTAAACTATTTTGTGTATGGACATGCGCGACTGAATATTCAATTACATTCTCAGTTGACATACAATAATCGTCAAATGCTTGTGATCAAAATTCACCAGTATTATCAAGACGAATAGTCTTGATTGAATAATTAGGGAATTGTGCTCGTAATTTTATGATTTGAGCAGGTAGTCTAGCAAATGCTACATTCCTAGTGGAAAGTAGGCAAACATGTGACCATCTAGTAGAAGAATTAATTAATACCATAAAATAACAAAATGGTCCACATGGTGGGTGTATTGGCCCACATATGTCTCCATGGATTCTTTTCAAAAAAGTTGGGATTTAATATTGACATTTGTCATCGAAAGTCTAATGACTAACTCGTCTTACAAACAAACTACACATGGATAGAAGAATCTTCTGGTTCTTTAAAGGATGTCCATGTGAGTTGTTTATTATTCGACACATCATTATAGCTCCTAGATGTCTAAATCGATCATGTTAAAGTTAAAACTTTTTGGATCAACGAACTTCTGGTTCATGATATTATTTGATTCAACCATTTTTTTAAATGTATAATACATGTCAGATGGGAATGCATGGAGTTTTTCTTTTATCTGCTTCTTGCTAAATACAAAGAAAGTTATGCAAAGACATTCAACACTATTTCCTTGTATCGTCTTAATGTGATATCCATTGCAGCGGATATCTTTAAAACTAAACAGATTTCTTGAATTTGTTAGAGTAAAGTGTATCGTCAATATTAGTATTATTTGGTAAAATAATACAAATTCTTCCGGAGTTTTCAACGATCTTCGATGCACCGGATATTGTATTAACATTATTTTCTGCTAATGTTAAGTTCAAAAAATATTTTTTGTCATGAAGAATGGTATGTGTAGTTAATCAAACAGATATATTGGCAATCCATCATAAATCTATAAATATAACAAAATAGATATATTTAAAAATTTTGAATATAAATTTAAAAGAATAAACATAATTCAATATTATGAAATTGACGATACATAATAAAGTTTCTTTTTTTTTTTGTGAAAAGTAAAAATATATTCTAACTAAATTTCTAAAATAAAGGAAAATACTAGAAACATAGAAAATAAACTAATCTACATCTTACATCACACCACACCAAACAAATGGTCAATATTTCCATTTGGATCGAAAAAGAAATCAAAGATATCCAAATTAGTCACATCAATCGGACCATCATAATCATCGAAATTTGTCTCAACTTTTCTCTTTCCCTTGATTGATTTTTGATAAAGATCCACAAGGTGTTTTGTCGTACGACAAGTACGTGTCTAATGCCCTTTCATTCCACATCCAAAATAACTTTCTTCATGCACCCTTTTGGATGTGCTACTTTCGTTTGCTTTGTGTCTTTTGAAATTGTTATCTTGTTGTTGATAACTTTGTTGATTATTTCGTCCATGGTTTATTCCACGTACACGTCCGCGTTCACGTCCACGTCCACATCTACGTCCACATCCTTGTCTTGATATTGCATTTGCTTCAAGAAATGTAGTATCATTTGCTTTAGGCAATGGTACAGAACCAATTGGACGTAACCCATGATTTTTCATTGGCAGTTCATTATTTTGTTCAGCAATAAGTAAGCAATAAATAAGTTCTAAGTACTTTTTGAAATCACGCTCACGATATTGCTGGTGTAGGAGCACATTTGAGACGTGAAATGTAGAAAAAGTTTTCTCCAACATATCTTCATCAGTGATTTTTTCTGCACAGAAGATCAATTTTGAAGATATTCTGAAGAGTTCAGAATTGTACTCAAATACAGTTTTAAAATCTTGCAAACGAATGTACATCCACTCATAGCGGGCTTTGGGAGGACTATAGTCATCTGATGATCAAATCTTTCAGTCAATTTTTTTCAAAGAGCATGTGGATCTTTCTCAGTGAAATATTCAATTTTCAATCAATTGTGAAGATGATGACGAAAGAAAATAAGTGCTTTAGCAGGATCCTTCAGGGATTCTTTGTTTCCTTCTTTTATTGTCTCTCCCAGATATTTTGAGACGAGATGGATATCAGCATCGAGTACCCATGACAAATATTTTTTTGCCAAATATGTTAAGTGTAGCAAACTCAAGTTTTATGATATTTGTCATTTGATTACTACACAATAAATAAATTACAATTAGTTTCGAAGAATACAGAATAGTTGATTAAGTAGTCAATATCAACGCGACATAAGTTATGTGTTTTCCTTTAGAGATAAACACTAATTTAAAATAATATGTGCTACTTTGGGAGCACGTTGTATTTTACTATTACTTTTTCAAGAGCAATATGTAAATATGCTTCTAGAATTTTGGAAATTATACTTCGTGCTCTTCAGGATCATGTAATATTCTTATGGAATATTGATTATAGTATTGTGCTATTTCAAGAGCAACAAACTATTTGTAATAGATAAATTTACGATTAATATTCTTCTGGAATATTAATTACAATGTTGTTCTACTTTAGGAGCAACAACAATTAAGAATGAATTTAGTAATTAAAAAAATGATGATAAAACAAAAATCTTGGCACAAGAGCTAACCTGGGTACACGTACGTGTAATTAAAAAAAAATTAATTAGCAGGAATCAATTAAGGCATAATAATTGATTTAATTAGCAATAACCAATTTGCACAAGCCAGTTAACACAAAAAAATGGATTTTGAAAGAAACAAGAGGTTGGGTACAGATAAACGTATTGCGGAAACCATGGAATTAAGTGTAAAAAGAAAAAACCAACACACATTAACAAAAAGTAATCATGATCACGCATATGTGAGAGAGATTAGGTGGTAGAGAATTAAAGTCATAATATGTTAAATATTATTATATACATAAAGGCCAAAGCAATGATGCCAAAGCAGTGACGGCGAAGACAGATTTAGAATTGATAGGCACAAATATCAATTGTAATGATTATATAATTGATAATCAACAGACAAGAATATATTCTAGTACACGTAGATAAAAAAAACTGAAGTCACGTATTCCGATTTCGACATATGAATATGTAAAATTACGTGTTACCAAATTAATTTTGGTACACATGATATATAATTATGCTTTTAAAAAAAATTATTACCTTCTCTTAACTTTGAAAAAATTAAGCTTTTGTAATTATATAAATAGATGATCATTAATTTTAAGTGAAACTCAAGTATATATAAATAATAATATATATATATATATATATATATATATATATATATGAGATTATATTATAATATATTAAAATATAATCTCATACTTCTACGTGTGTGTGTGTGTGTGTACACACACACATAGAAGTATGAGATTATATTATAATATATTAAAGATAGCATTGATGATAGATAAATTACAATTTAACTTCACGTAATTTTCTTTTAAGTATGTAGTTCATTTTTTTTATATTAGAGTACTCATAATTTTATATTAATTAAATTTAATCACTTAAAATCGAAGCTCATCTGCAAAAATAATTATATTAAAATTATAACAAATATTATTTTATATTGTAATTAATCTACCATTATAATAATGCAACTTTAATATATTATACATCTATATATGCGAGCTTCAATTTAAGTAGTAAATTAAATAAATAATATAATTTGACTGATAAAACTTAATTTGATTAATGTAAAATTTTCTAAGTACTCTAATATAAAACAATGAGCATTACATTTAAATGGTTATTATATGAAGTTAAATTATATATATTGGATGGTACTATATGAAGTATATAAGGGTAAAATAGTTATATAGCTAAATATATAAGGGTGAAATTTGTAATCAAAAGTTTCTCCTTAATCTACACTTCTAATATATTGTAGATGTAGATAAAAATAAATTTTTTAAAAAATTAGAAAATAAATAAATATATTTTTATTAAATTTCACTATAACACTTTAGATTGAAACCATCTAAATACAAATGTTAAAATACTATTATATTTGTCTCAATACAAGTTTAAATCAATAGTTAATATAAATTTAACAATATAATTTAAGCTTGCAATTTCATTCTTGAGATAAGAAAAGTATTATAATAATAAATCATTACTTTTCTAAAAAGTCAATTGAAGCCGACTAACAAATAAATTTGTTGAAGTATAAATTGATCTAATAAATAAAATATCTTGGACAAAACAAGTAATTTTATTTTTAAAAAAAGATGGATGAACGATTCAGTTTGATTTCAAACTATTTTGAACTATCGGAACCTAAACCACGTGAATCCAAACTAATGGTTTCGAATCACGATTTCAATTTAATTTGGCAAGTTGACATTTTTTTGTTCAGTCTTACCGTGTAGGGTTTAACATTAATTTTTTTTTATCAAGAGGTCATTAATGTAATTGTTAAAACTTGAGTGATTATTAGTATAATTATTCAAAAATGATCATTAATGTAATTAACACAAATGAAATTCATTAAGAATATTGTTCTATGAAAACCTTTCCCAAAGTACTATTGGTCCTCTTTCAAAAAGGAAAAAGAAAAAAAGCACTATTGATCTCACGGAGATGGATTTCTCAAACTTATCATGAGCATATTTGAAAAGTGTTTATAAACAATTTAAATTTAAAAAAAAAAATAGAAACAAGTGATGAAGGAGTAGATCCATCGAAATGTGTGAATAAAAAGTGACTTAATATTCATAAGTAATTTATAAACATTAGCCAAATATATGCTATAAGTACATGTCCTTGATAATAAACACAAGTCTGAAAGCCCAAGAATAGCTAACCAAGAGAGGGGGTGAATTGATTATTAAAACTTTTTCGAAAATTAACTCACGTTTTAATGTAATATCCAATGAAATAATTAAACAAATACGCACAAGTACAAAATCAATTAAGAACAAGTAATGAACACAATGTAAAGGCGGCAAATTAATCAAATTCAAGCAAGTAAAAACTAAATAGATTAATTTAAATAATAAGCTCAAATATAAAAGCGATAAGTAAAAGGGAGAGAGGATGCAAACAATATAATTATAGAGGTTTGATCCAATGCAATGATCTACGTTTCCCGTTACCAAGCTCTCCGGCACGAGCAATGCCTTTTTCACTATGTTGATTGACTTATGGTGCAATCCAACCCTTTACAACGCTTCCGATGACTTACAAATAAGGAGCACCAATCCTTATACAATGTTGAGCTTTACGGGACCTCAACACGACCCACACTATTGAGCTTTACGGGACCTTAATATGACCCACACTTTATCAAAATGATTTTACAATGGAATTCCTCTCTTGATAAATAATACAATCAAGTTAAGTACTAAGAGAGACTAACACTTCAATGAATAGTAATAAATGATAGCTCAAGTGTTAGATGAAAAACTTTGATGAATATGATAATTAAAAATTAGATTCAATCAATCAAATTATTTCAATGAGAAGATGATGAAGATATAAATTAAATGTAAATTCAAAGAATCTTCTCAATATATATCTCTCTCTCTTTTAATAAATGATTGTAATAAATTAAGCACTAAAAGAGAAATGAAAAACTTTGATAAATATGATGATTTTACAAGTTTGATTCAATCAATCAAAGTTTCACAATGAGAAGATTAAGATGAAATATATACTATGTAAGTTCAAAAAGATTTTCTCAAGTAATATCTCTCTTTTGAAATTGATATAAATAAGTTAAGAATAATGAGATATGAAAAGCATTTATAAGAGAAGTTAATTCAAGAAATTTGATTTAAAATTAAAGTTTTCAATATGAAGAAGTAGAAAGATTTATACAATATAAGTGCAAATACCTTCTTCAAGAATATATCTCTCTTTGAAGATTGATATAAAAAAATTAAGTACAAAGAGATATGGAAAAACTTTGATGAAAGAAATGAATCAAAAAATTTGATTTAATAATCAAAATTTTTGTTATGAAAAAATAAATGAAATGAATGTAAAGATGTAGGCTCAAACAAGATTTTTCACTCACATATTTCACAAGAAAACTCTCTTCAAGTTGTTAGAATGAATGCAAAGTGAAATGATATTTATAGCCATTAAAACGGAAAAGTTCTGCTCATCCGAATGACCAATCCAGTCGACCGTCAATTTTCGGATGACCAATATAACCGTTTGTACAGTCAGAACGGTCAAATTTTGGACCGTTCGAATTTTTCGGTTGACTGTCAATTTTGGCAGGTCGACCGCCACCCGATCGGTCAACTGTTGACTGTTGACTTTTTTTTTTTTTTTTTGAAAAATGTAAACTTATAAATGATGTTTTCATTTTGAAAATCAACCTTAGTTTTAATTAAAATATTTTATGCACATGATAATGAAAATAACTTTTCGTGCGCAAATTGATTTTTGAGCTATTGTCATTTATTATTAAAGATCAAAGTGTTATACATTTACATATGAACTAGAATGCATAGTCTTTGATCTTGCTTCGAAGTTTCTTTCATGTTTGGCTCTTGACTCTTGAACTTCTCGTCTTGATCTTTCTTTGGTTCGTCTCTCATACTCTAGATCTTGATTTTTCTTGGCTTATTCTTTCAAGCTCTCATCTCGAATAATTTGACTTGAATGCTTAACTTCACTTTGATCTTTATTTCGAGTCTGATTTATAATGCTTGATTGATTTTAACATTGAACTATCATCACTCAAAATTAATTGTTAGAAACAATATTAATCGTGTTTGTTATGATCAAAACATTAAGGATGAAATCAACCATAGGTCAACAAAGTCAAGTTATTGGTTGTGTTATTCATCGAAGAGTACAATCCTAGAGTAGTATATCTCTGTGGTTGAGCAGTCAATATATTTGTTTTGAAATTATGCATTCTCAATACAATACTCTAAAGTCAATTATATCATTATGAGTTGAATCGATTTCAGATATAAAAGACACCTTAGATATTCTCTTTTTCTTTCTCCCCATGGTCTCGTGCATTTGAGAATGAATATTTGGGTTTCAAAGTATTTAAAAAATGTTAAAAATCAGTCAAAGGTTTTCATAAATGAATGGAGTTAGCATAAATTAATCAATTTCAATTGACACGTCATCAAATTTGTTATGTTGTTTGAATTTACCATAGTGAAATGGATTGAAGTCATATAAACGCATGGATCATTTCAACAAGTCATGTTACATTGTTTGAAGTCATGTAAACGCATGGATTAAATTATTGTTAAATTGAAGTTATGTGAGTCGATTATTATGAATTGAACATTAGTGATCTAAGGACCTGTTTGATATGTTAAACTTTTCATGGAAGTTGGAATTTCAATTTCCACTTTTATCTTATTTGATTGCACATTTTTTCTTGACAATTGAAATTTCACATTTTGACCTTTTCTTGCTTTTCATAGAATTGCAACTCTAGAATTTTTTTTTTTTGTTGTAATTGGAACAAATTCTAATACCAATTATAAAAAAATGTATTCATTTAGTTGCCAATTTTCTTGGAAAACAAAATCAAACGAATAATATTCGATTTTTTTTTTTTGACAATTGGAACAAATTTTATCCCCAATTGTAACAAAATATATCACTTTAATAGACAATTTTCATGAAAAATAAAACCAAACGAATACCAAAAGATTCAAATTTTCAAATTTTTTCAGGTGAAAAGTTATATCAATCAAACACATTAATCGACAATACTCGATAAAACAAATTTTAAACAATTCAATTTCTTGTAATTCATTTTCTTTCCATCCAAATTTCATATTGCAATCAAACGGACCCTAATTGCAATTGGAATGAAAGTATGGTGACCGCCAATATAATTAATCCTACGAAAAGATGTACATAATCTTATGAACTATAAAACGAGTTAGCCCATGTATGATGGGTCTAAAATCTTTTTTTTTTTTTTAAGAAAATTTTGATAAAAAAGTTGATGAAATATATGGTTAAAAAGTTGTCAAATTCATATAATATATGATTAAAATTAATTGTTGATTTTGACTTAAATTAAATATTGATTTTAATCCCTACCAAACAATGACTTAACATAGATTGCCCTTAAATATAACATTTCCCGATGAGAGCTACAAAGTACCTCGGAAAATTCTCATAAATGATTTTTTAAGATTAAACTATGCCCCTGTTTGAGCCCCTTTCTACACGCTTTTTTTTCAACAATTTCCTACTTTCTACAGTAAATTGCCTGCAAGCTGTCAACTTCACTAGGCGGGTGTCAGGTTCATTAATGCACAGCCAGCCGTTGTTAATAATGCAACTGGACAATAATATCCACCTATTACCTTTTTGAATTCAAAATTGTGAAGTGCATAGAAGGGCAAAATTGGCAAACTATTTTCAACGGTTGTTTAGCATTTAATGTGTTCCGACAGAAAATAGGAAAGTGTTCAATTTCAGCAGGCGATTCACTGTAGAAAATACGAGAGTATAGAAAAAAAACTGAAAAAAAGGGGCTCAAACAGGGGCTATATGTACATAATCGTTGACACCTCCTTAAATTATGTGTGACCATATAAGGGATGTGAGCATCTCCAAGAGACTCTCTATTTTTAAAATAGCATATTCTATAATTTAAAGAGCATCTATAAATTTAAAGAGCAAAAATTTTAAAATGTTCCAATAGCCTCTTTATTTTTAACATTTAATTTTATCATTCTCAATATATATTTATTTTATTTTTTTCATTTTTTTTTACTATCTTCCCTCCAATAATTATATCATTCTTCAAATATATTTATTTAATTAAGTTAATAAACTATGCATTGGAAGTTGGAATCTTTGAAACATTAAATTATAAAGAGGTGAATTTGGAGAGTCAAACCCACTCTCCATTTTAAAATGTTAAATTAAAGAGTCTCTTGAAGTAAAATTTTAAAGATTAAGTCTTTAAAATAGAGAGCATTCCACTTTTAAAGAGTCTATCGAAGATACTCTAAATGATTGTGTACATCAAAATTGTATATGTAGCATAACCCAAATTTTAATTTATCATTCAACTATACCGAAGTGGAACCAAATGAAGACATGTTTATAAATTCTTATTATTTTTGACATAAAAATAGGCGTAGTTAAACTTATTCTTGGACCCAAGTAGTTGTCAAGAATATACACTAATTTATTTAGGGCCTGTTTGATAGGCTGCTAATTTCATGGAAAAAGGAAATCTAATTCCATTTTCTGGCCTAATCTGTGTTTGATTCCAAAAATTTTCCTGGCAAAGGAAATTCCCAGCCGTAATGTCACGCGCCTATTTTCCAGGTTTTTTTTTTTTTTTTTTTTTTTTGATAAAATCCTTTCAATTCAAGGTTTTGCACCCCCCCCCCCCAATTTTTTTGCAATAAGAAAAAATTCTAGGCCCAATGATAAAAAAATTTATCCCTTTAATTGACAATTTTCATGAAAAATAAAATCAAACGAACGGTATCGATAACTTTTAATTTTTTTAAAAAAAATTTAAAATTTTTTTGTCAATTAAAATAAATTCTAGACTCAATGATAGCAAAATTTATCACTTTAATTGACAATTTTAATAAAAAAACAAAATCAAACGGATACCAAAAGTATTACATTTTTCATCTGAAAAATTATACAAATCAAACACAATTAATTATAATTACCAGTAAAACACATTTTAGGCAATTCAATTCACTACAATTCATTTTTTTCCACCCAAAATTGATTTTTTCTATTAAACGGGTCCCTGGATAAATGTTGGGGGGAAAAATACAAAGTTTCTTTTTTACTTTTCAATTATGATGAAACTTTTTAATTTTTGTAATTAGTAAATGAAACTTACTAATTTTAACGTTACTATGCGACATTTTTAGTACCTTAAATTTTAAAAACTTCAAACACCAAAACCTGCTAATTCATATTCAAATTGCTATTTCCGATTTGATTTCATAAAAAAATTTGTTGTACATCATTATTTACATATTCTTTTACATATTGATGAGATGACAAAAAGAAAGTAGAGAAATTTATTTATTTTTATTTGGTGGTGATATTTTGAATCAATTAAGCCTTTGTGTTGGGCTCCATTAAAATCATTTTTTTGGGGGTAAATATATATTTTAGAATAGTGACTTTTTTGAAGAATATGTGGTTCAAAAAGAAGGAAAAATTTTGAATTTACATATAATATTATTTTATAGAAGAATGTGATTAAAAAAAGATTGAAAAATACATTTTGAATTTAATGGAGTCCATACAATGGCTAAAATATTGCTACATCACCCGATGATAAATAAATATGTAAGTTGTGATATACATGTAATATAATCAGGGTCGGCCTTGACTATAGACGACATAGACGATCGCCTAAGGCCCCATTTTGATAGGACCCCAAATTATGTTGGGTGGATTGATTGATTGAATAAAATGAAAATTATAATTAAAAAATTCTTTAAATTAGAATTATTATACGTAAACAGAAGAAATTAATAAAATTTGAAAATACAAACATTTCTAAGGAAAATCATATAAATGCCATAAAACTTATCACATACATTTACGTATCACATAAATATATCACATCCATTACTCTCTCTATATATAATTAATTTGACTCTTTATCTTCCCAATAGCCATTTTTGTTTTTGTTAACAAGAAAGAAAATATCACTTTTCTCTCTTCAAAATGTATATTCATTACTTTTTCTAACGCTTTTATAGTGAGTCTTACACTTATTCAAGGAATTGCTGCTAAAGACACTGGTATTCATCTTTCTTGATTCGTTGTATTTCTTCCAATTTTTCTGATTATGTTTAATTGTTTTTAAATTTATTTAATTGTATTCTAAGTCAAAAGTAAACAATTAATTCTAAGGTTAAAGCTATATGTACAGAATTTGGTTTACAAGGGTTTTACAAGGTATTTTGATTTTGGAGATATGGCGCCTTATTTAATTAAAAAAGCTATTGAAAAAAAGAAAGAAAGCAAATATAAAGGAGGGAACAATTTAGTCGGAACATTAAACCCGCGCAAATATAAGTGATTTTTCCCCCAAATTGGAGAAATCCCGAAATCGGTCTCATTTCTTCCCAATTCCCATGTCTTCCGGCTAAAGTAGCTTAGCTCCGGCATCTCCGAAATTGGAGAAAACTCCGTCTCGAGTTCGAAGTCCTCCGACGATAATCACGACTGCTGGTCGTATAGCTTCCACCTCCAGCCACTATCCCATATTCCGTGCGTAAATCGTGACTGCCTCCCAGCAATTTTCTCCAACTCCGATGTTTGCCCACGTGGGACACACTATTCTCATTTATGTTAGTGTTGTGCATCTTTTTTTTATTACCTGCCGTGTTGCAAGATATGGGATTCAAAGGATTTACAATAATTGATTTGATCGGAGCTTTACCTAAAATTGATGTTTAGCATCAAAATTCAATCTGTTTACTTGGTTTAAAGTATTTAACCGGGCAATGACCTCATTTGTTGAAATTTTATGTTGGATGTTATATGAGAATGGTTAGATCGTTAAATTTTGATCTCTGCTTTCGCTGTATGTTGACACACTTTATGTCACTGGAATGCATGGAGATGAAATCATGAAGAGAGATGTGTTGTTCAATGAGTCACTGAAGGCGGCCAGAGATGGTGAGTAATGTAGCAGGTAATCGGCGGGGTTTCAAAACTGGGGACAGTGGGTGATTTTTCCTTATTTGTTTCCCATTTTATTTAAAAGGGTGGACGGCTCAGTAAAGCTCCTGTGAACCGAATTGTGTCCGTCTAGCACGATTCTGATTCTAAACACACATTTCATATACCAACAATTTTTCAACTATAAATTTAATCAATTTTTATCATAATTTGATAAAAATATGATTTTAATTTCTATTGGAGGCTTAATATTCATAGGGCCCCATATTTTCAAGTTGGCTCCCAAATATCCGTCCCGGCCTTGAGCACAATAGTTGATTTCTTGACAACTAACCTTTATCGACTAATTTTTAAAAAGTAGATTAGTTATGACGTAGGTCTTGATCCTAGAATCAGCCAGCATCAACCACGTGGTAGAATAGCCGGGCCTCACAAGGTCTCGCTTTATAAACAAATCGTATGCGTGGCATAGAAGAACCAATCTGCGGAACTCAATTGGCTGAAGATTGCCACGTGTTCTCTCTGTCTTGCATAATATATGCCCCCTCCTCCAGCCAACCTAGCTCCCCCTGTCACACATTTACACGCATTAGACGCACTAAACGCATAACCCAGAAATACACCGTTCAGACCCACGCCATAAGTGCATTATTTTCATTTCAAGAAAATCAGGAAACTATGTTAAAATTTTATTCTTGACTTGACTCCTACTTGGAAAAATTCAATTCACTCTGTTCTTGAACAGTTTCATGCTTGGAAGATATTTGTGGGATTCTTGTGCTTGAGTTTCGTCTTTCAAGAATGTGATTCGGTAAGTTTTGGATTATATGTGATTGTAAAAATGTCTAGGGACATTATTGATCCAATGAGGGATGTCCCACCTGGGATTTTGCTAATTAGGAGCATTAGGGGAAGAGATTGGAGCTTAAAAACTTATAGATATATGGTTTTGATAATTACGTTCATAGCATATACTGGTTACCATGCTTCAAGAAAACCCAGTAGTATAGTCAAAAGTGTCCTGGATCCGGACCCAAATACAAATTCGAACTTGATTATTCCTTGGCCGGTTGGGGATCTCTTTATTGGGAAGGAAGTAATGGTGACTAATACTAGCATTGATGCGGGTAGATCTAGCCAAAACAAGGGTTGGGCACCATTTAACGGAAAGGATGGGACGTCGAAATTGGGCGAGATTGATGTTGCATTTCTTGCTTGTTATTCGATAGGAATGTATGTGGCAGGGCATTTAGGGGATAGATTGGACCTTCGGCTGTTCTTGACTACTGGAATGATTGGAAGTGGCATTTTTTGTGGCGCTGTTTGGAATGGGTTACTTTTGGAACATTCATGTTTTCTGGTTTTATTTGGTAATGCAAATGGTTGCCGGGTTGTTCCAGGCCACAGGGTGGCCTTCAGTTGTTGCTGTTATTGGTAATTGGTTTGGCAAGAGGAAGAGGGGATTAATAATGGGAATTTGGAATGCTCACACATCAGTTGGAAATATCAGTGGATCGTTGCTTGCTGCTAGTGTTTTGGATTATGGGTGGGGCTGGTCTTTTATTCTTCCAGGCGCATTTATATTCCTGGGTGGGATAATGGTGTACATGTTCTTGGCTGCATATCCTGAAGATGTTGGATTTGCTGACCTAAATGGTTCACCCGTGGAGGCTGCAACATTGCCTGATGACGTTGAAACTCAGATTTCCAAAGATGGTATGCCTGGAGATGAGCAGAATACTGACCCTCGGTTTACTTCCGTTAACAGGAGAAGTGTTGGGCTTCTTGAAGCTTGTTTAATACCGGGAGTAATTCCATTTGCACTATGTCTTTTCTTTGCAAAGCTGGTGGCATACACATTTTTGTACTGGTTGCCATTTTATCTTAGCCACACTGGTATTCCCCGATTCCCAATATATCATTAATCTTATACCTCTATCAGTGTTTGTGCACCTGCATGTGCATGAGTGTCCTCTGTGTGTGTGTGTGTGTGTTTTTTTTTTCTCTTTTAAGTTACTGCACGTATACTTACAGGGATTTATCAAGTTGTTTGGTCCTTTTCACTTGTCACTTTTATTAACATCGCAAGGAAATTCCAATTCTTGCAATACTAAAACAGCCTGGTTTGCCTTGATTTGCAAATTTCTATAAGTATTGTACTTTAAGAACCAAAATGAAATGGTCAGTTCAAGATAGGAGATTCCATGGTCATCTCTCCTTGAGTAGGAGCTTGATGAAAGCCCGAACAATGTTTAATGGGGAGAAAGAGATATCAACAATGTTATGCGATCTAATTTAGTTGAGTCAAGTTAGCATATTGTAGTTGTGCAAAAAATTTAGCAAAGTCCACGTATGTTGAGTATAGGAATGTTTTTAAAAATACTGTAGCGCTTCAATGGATAAAGTGAACCGAGCTTTCAGAATGTGGAAATTAAAGTTTAGTGTGAGAGCCTGCCATTTGTTCATTTTATATCTGTCTTCTATTATTACCTATATTGTAATTAAACTCCAACTTAGACGTACCAATTGTCAGTAAATTTCAATTGAGATCTTTAAGAACATAAATTAGGTTATAATTTTTCATTGACATTTTGCAATACTTTTTTTTGCATGAGATAGCAATAGTACCCTGTGAGGCTACTAGCTGATGAGAGAAATGCCTTAGCAGATACTTGATACCTTCACGGTTTGATTTTTATCAGTCTCAAACTAGATATATTGAAAGACACTGAACGATTATTTGTGGATGGACTGCTGGCATCTGTAAATGACTTAAACCTGGGAGACGAACAATTTTTTTTCGATGATTGAAAGGCTAAAATATCTCATCTCTAGTGTAATGTTGTTGAAATATTGTCTAAGGACAATTTATTGACATATGTGTATAGAACATTCTTGCTATATTAGTTACATACTTACACACGCCATCAATTTCTGGTGTGTACATACAAGAATAATGACAATCATGGAAATGGATGCAGTGCAATGGATAATTGATATCTCACATTTAATTAGATACCATACCATGAACAGGTTTAAGTTTTTGGGTTTGTTATATTTGGTGGGTTAAACACTATCTGAAATTAAAGGGGTTTCATAATGAAACAAGATCTAATTACAAGAAAGAAAAATTGTATGGTTTCTTTTGGTAATTCCATTGTTGCTGTTGAATGATTGAATTGCATTTTGATAGTAAAGTAATCCATAAAAGTAGCACATAATTAAAAAACATATCAACAAACTGGAGATGAAATTGATTGGGGCTCCTTACGCAAGGAAGTTTCATCTGATGGTGGATGGATGCTGATGCAGAGTGGGGAAGAGATGGAGGTAAAGTGAAAGGAGAAGGAGGCGATGGCAGTCGTGGCAGAGGTAAGTTGGGTGAAGGAAGCTGTGATAGGCTGGATACAAAATTGAATATGACAAAAAACTTGAAGATAATTCACTGGTAATGACTAGCATGTTGGTAGATACACTGAGTGCATCAAAGAGATAGAGAGAGCAATGATTGGGGAGGTGGTTCGTATTAAGGAAACAATGCCAGTAGTAAACAGGGGGTGGGGAATATAAGCAGCAGTTGTCATTAGGGTGTGTGGGCGTGCATGAGAGGGGGATTGAGAGAGATTGCAGCTAGTGGCATTCTGGATGATGGTGTGGCAGTGGTAATGTGGGCTCAAGACAGTTTGAATTGGTTTAGCAATTTATGGACAATTTAGTTGCTTGTACTCAGTGCGAGGGTAAAATGAATCTCTCCAATATTGTTGGATGAGAATACTAAAGCAATCTCATTATCTTACCAATTGGCTTATCAAATGCACGAATCTTTTCAGTAGTGGTGACCATGTCCTTCCTGCCATGGATTTGACTAATCTTGCAGGTCTCTGTTGTTGAAGAATTGATAGTGCATCTTGAATTACTGTTCAACCTAAGCATGGATTTATATTTGTTACAGTTCTGTTGGCTTTCAAGTTTGTTAAAAGTTGTAGTTAGTATCTACTCCTGTCTTTCCCTCGGAAGAATGAACCTCGGAAGAATGAACCACCACCAAGGTGGCAACAAGATAGATTTGAGTGAAAATATGAGCTCATACGCATGTTCATTAGGTTGAGGTCATTTATTATTTGTTCAAACCAGCTTTCTAGTAGTTTGTTTCAGTCCTCAGAACTACAAAGATTGCTAAATGTCATTTCTAAAACATTTTAGGATGCAGAACACTTGGAATGCACATACATAAAGATGAAAAACATCTATATGGTTGCACATGCACGCATGCAAGAGCTCACACGTATCTAAATAGATATGGTGAGAGAATGGGAGTGTTCAGATGTCACTTTGAAATATCTGAAGATACATTTTGTTCCGAGTCTAGATTAACTAGTGTTTCTTTTGATTCTTAATGGTTAGATAATGACAACTACATAAGAAACATATGCACCCTCTATCTCAAATTATGTGCCATGGCATGGATAGGAATAGCAATTAGGTAGGAGTCCTAAACATGTGATATTTGCATATTTCTCTAATTTTGTTTCTAAATATGACATAGAATGTTATGTGGCCATTGGAGAAGTGGACATAAATTTGAGACTCCAGCATAAGATCCAGCCTCAAACAAAATTACCAAAACATAATAGTTGACTACTACTGCAGAATGCATTTGGAACTGAAAATGAAAAATAAAATTTAAAACTTCTTTGTTGGAGTCAAATTCACAGGAATAATTGCGAGAATATCTGGGATGTTGACTCTTGTCGAGTCATTTTCAATCCAAAAATAGTTAAACTCTCTATTTTGGTATCAACTGCCTGACATGTTTGAATGCCTCCTTTCTCTTTCATTTAAGCTGATGGACATAATAAACTGCTCAATACAGTTCTAATTCTAGACTAGATACTTTTGCATTTACGTTTCTCTTCTCTGTTATGTTTGAAATACCACCTCTGTCCTATGACCTAAGGCAAATAGAGTTAATATTTTCTTAATATAGTTCTTATTTGGTGTAGATCCTTTTGCATGTACGTCGGTTTTGGATTTTTTTTTTTGAGGGTTATTTATTTGTGTTTAAGATTTCTCTTCCTCATCTGTGTTCCTCTCATACTGTTGCAGCTATTGATGGTCAGTATATGTCAGTGAAATCTGCTGGAAATCTTTCTACTCTGTTTGATGTTGGAGGAATTGTTGGTGGAATTCTGGCTGGTTACATATCTGATAGGCTCAAGGCTCGGGCCATTACAGCGGCCAGCTTCATGTATGCTGCGATCCCTGCGATGCTTCTATATCGTTCCTATGGATACATGTCCAAGGCCATCAACGGTATACTCATGATGATAGCTGGTTTATTTGTTAATGGGCCATATGCACTCATCACGACTGCAGTCTCTGCTGATCTTGGGACTCATAGCTCTCTAAGAGGAGATTCTCGAGCACTGGCAACAGTTACCGCTATTATCGATGGTACTGGATCTATTGGTGCTGCTCTCGGCCCTCTTTTGACTGGATTTCTTTCAACAAAAAGCTGGGATGCAGTTTTTGTTATGCTAACAGTTGGAGCTTTCACTGCGGGTCTCCTTATATCGCAGCTTGTTGTAACTGAAGTTAAGGAGAAATTTTGTAAACAGATGCCCAGTAGACAAAATGATCTTGCAGGTGACATTTTCTCTCTTTTATACTTCTTGTATTCTTTCTGCTTGTATGTGGTTGTTCCACAATTTCATGTCACTTTTTCTACATATGAAAAAAGAACACATAATCTAAGAACCAGAAAAAAAAAATTGCATTCCTCAAATACTATACTTGTGCTATACTGAGTTTTGAGTGAAATAAAACTGGCTTTTTACGTTTTTAACGTTGTGTTGGAGACTGTTGTTTGGCAGTATAGATTGTTGTTTCATTTTGCTAATGATTTTTATTTCTTTACTATGTGATAGTGTGAGATTAATAAACTGGAAAGTTGGCAGCCTGTTATCGATGCATGTAGAAAGAACAATATTCATCAATGAATGCATTTTCTTAACACCATATAATATCATCTTTATATTTAACAAATAGGAAAGTTTGACAAGTAAACTCTTGTCTAGTGTGTTTAACATACAGGAATATGTAGCGAACAATTGATTACATTCTGGTAGAGCGCCTGACTTGGCTTGAGGTGTCATCATAATGGAAGATGGATCTTTCACGGCATCTTTAGTTTCTTGGACCATTGACTTTGGGATCGGCTTGAAAGGGTAGGTATTTTTGATACGTCCAATATCAAAAAGGGATGAACTTCTGCATAGGTTGAAGTTCTTATCTCCTGTAATATAATATACAGCCAGGTTTCTGAATTTAGGTCACCTTGAACTTTACTTTAGGTTTGACTTGAATCTGTGTGCATTGTTCTACTTAGCCTAGAATAATGAATCCGTTTGAACGTAAGAGTTGGGCTGATGGATGATCATACTCCAAAGAGGCTCACTTTACTGAAGCACATTATGGCAAGATGACTTGTATGTAGCATGAGAAGTATTTCTAGGTGTTCCGTGATTAGGGTAGCTGAGATGGAATGTGTTGAAGCAGACAAACTACAATTAGAATTACATACGGTTGCCTTTATACTTCATTTATCCTTTGTCCAATCTTGTCCTTTGATTTGAAAGCAGGACTAGGTGCTGCAATGTATAAAGCGAAAAAGCACATAATTTAGAAATTGTAGGATCGTGTAGTGTAGGAGATAATGAAATTTCTTTCGCCAAAGCAAGTTCATCTCAGTGGAAAAATTGGAGAGTTGTGGCCTTCTCAATGAGGTACCTCGTGAACACATACAGACTGTATTAGTCAACTTCTCATAACATAGAAATGCTGAGGTCATCAGCAGCAGGGCATCAATGATATGTTACCTTTTCGTTTTGCAAAGGAATTAAATACTTCCTATAATTCTTTTAATTGACTTGCACCGGTTCTGAGTTATGACCACAGGACCACTCACTTATAGCTAGGCACCTCCTGGGGGAGTACAATTTACGAAATGCTGATGAAAGTCAAAGGACAGAATAGAAGATGGTTACCTGGAAGACTATACAATTTTAAGATTGTGTTTCTAATTTGTTAATTAAGATTATTAAAGAAGGAACTTTGTTTAGTTGTTCAAATATTTGTGGATTAGCAAATATGTTTGTTCTTCAATGAATCAGACAAGGTGCTGGATAATCAGGATCAAGTGAAACATGGAGGTTCTGTAGATGTAAATGTTGTTTAACATTTACATATTGCACACTTTGCTTTCGGGTTACTTATCACTGAAGAAGACAAAAAATCATGCGCAGAAAATGCTTTCATGAATATTCCATAGGTGGATGACATGGGGTTACTGTATGACTTAAAACAATTTTTTTCCTCTTGGCAAGGGGTGGGGCATTCCGGTATTTTGAGTTCTTTGGAAAATTTAAGATTTATAGGGGAGAAAAGGTATTGCCAAATTTTGTGGTTGGCATCCAATTATCGAGATGCAACTTGCCCCTTCTTCCCATCACCTCTGTGATTCATTATTATTTTTCCATTTTGGTTTAGGAAAAAATGAAAGTTCTCTAGCAACTCATACAGGTACCGTAGAAGAACCCTGACAAGCAGCAGTAAATTATCAAATGCATGAAGCATTTTTTTTTTTTTTTTTTGACATTAGTGACTGATAATATGGCCTAATTGTCTGTGTTTGCTAATTGTAGTATTTTTATTTCATTCTGGATCTTGGTAACAATTGGAAATGATTGTGAGTTGAAACACTAGATGATTACAGATACTTTATATACCTTAATACTATTGATCATTCTTTGATTCAAAGTATCGTCCCATCTCATTTGAAAAAGCAAATAAGCAAATAACGTTTCATGAACAAATCTAGTTCTGCTTCCGTGTTACTTTTGTATTTTTTTTCTTTTTACCTTTTTTCATGTCCGATCTCGCATAATCTTCTTAAATATCTTTTTGTTGAGTTCTGGGAATCATCATATTGATGCAACTTGTGTGCTTTTTTGCATTTGTATGCATCCTGATATTGGATATTGTTCATAGAAAATCATCTACAGAGTTGCCATCTTATGAAATTTTGGTGGCTACCATGGATACTATTCTTTGTTCAGTTTGAGTAATTTAAATAATAGCCAAAAGAATGCAAACTTAAGTGGGCATACTGAGCTTTTCCTAATTAAAATGGTGATCTGGGAGAAGTATGTACCTTGCTCATGTCTTCTATGCCATGGATTAACCAGTTCTAAATTGTGCATGGACAATTTTTTGCATGTTCGACTTTGAATGACGGAGTTCGGGCTTCTCAGCCACATTTTGAGTCAAATGCATCCTTTTCTGTTTAAAAATTTTCTCAGATCTTCTGTAATAGTTTTTCTCGATATATCATCTTTCGTTCACGGATAGGAAATTAGTGCATATGGTTATTATGATTATAACTATATATTCAGGACGAAATTTGTGGACTTGATTGAGCAAAATCTACTCTTGCAGGTCCTGCATCTCAGCCCCTCTTGAGCGAAAGGAGATGACCATATATCCTTCTGAAGCATCACAATTTGGATATCAAGTGAATCAGGAATAGAAAGTAACTTTCAAAACTTCACTGTCTTTATAATTCTGAAACTTTTTGTAATAGCTTGCTAGGGAAATGGTAATTTCCTTCAATAGCTTTCATCTGTTGTACAAGTTTGTGGATTCATGTATAAATAAATCTTTGAAAATGTTAAAGAATCACGAGTTAATAGATTCAATCAGTTTTGATCTGGTAGTAAAACAAATTGATAAATAAAATTTTAGGCGGGGATGGGTGAACCACGTGTATATGACCGGACCAAATTTTGAACTGATTCTTATAATATTAAACAAGACGTGTTTAATAAGTTAGATTGAACTTGAGAATTAACAAATTCTATTATGCGTGTCCCTTTCTTAATCAATATAATACACACACACACAATCTTTTGTTATCGGTAAAGAAAGAGGTCTTGGATCAATCCAGCCTGTCACGTTTGTTAATACGGTCATTTACCTACCTACCTTGTTCACCATCAAGGGGTTTTCATAAAGCCTTGCATCTATTCATTCAAGTATTGTCTAATCTGTCATTGTATATCGCCTTCATTTTCAAAGTCATGTCTATCTCTCGAGCCATGTCCTCTAGCCTTGGCATGTGAAGGGTCAAGAGGCTTATTGGGGTTCCTTCAACCTTTCAACCATTTGTGCTAATTATCCAACAAAGAGTGCTCTTTTTGAGAGTTTTTTCCAAAACCCCAAGATGAAACTTCTTGGTGATTGTAAATGAATAAATTTCCAACATAAACTCTGGTTTCGATTTATTCTTTTATACAAGATGGATTTGGTCCATTCACTCCTTTCAATTCCAAACTATATATGAAATGGTTCGAAAGACACAATTACAATGGACCACCCATTTTTCCAAAGAAATTGAAACAAAAAATTGATATAGAAGATTACTATTTTAACGATACTCCTATCTTTGATGAAGAGCTGGATTCTGAGATTGTCGAAAGGACTCATTATTTCTTGGATGTTTCTCTCTGCAATTGTTCCACGATCGTGGTCTATTCTCGGCATTCATGCTCGAATCTACAAGATTGATGACGTGCTCGACTATAATTTTAGGCGAAGCTTGTGATTAGGTGTTTTAGGTTCACCGAAAAGAGGACAAGAGATGGGGTGAAGAGGACTGCCGAGAAGGATGGTGGAAAATTACCATGGCAAGTGGACCTTAGGTGAGTGAAGACAAGGATTATCACGAACTCAATTTTCATAATATGGGTGACAATGAGATTTGAACTCAAGATATTTAATCCACTATAATACCACATTGAACAAAATCTTCTAAATGCACCCGATGTCGATATCAAACCTTCATCTAAAAACTCCACATACTGTAGACCAAAAAAATGGAGAGCAGCTGTCTAAACTTGCTATCCATTTAGCCTCCTTGTCTTAATTGATGGGAAATGGTACTTAACATATTACCAAAATAATTTGTATTTTCCCTATTTTCCGGTTAACTACTTCACTAATGGACTTATAACGTAAGCAAACACGATAGAATGTGGTACCACAAAAGCTCTAAACAATAAGAATTTATTTCACCTGATAGGTAAAATCTCACCAAATAAAAAACTTATTCACCTCATACCAGTTACAGGAGGCAAAACAAATAAATGGCAAAAATTAACAATTTCGGTGCATTGTGAACCAAAATGAATTCCAAACTAAGAACTAAAACCTTCATTTTCACAGTAAAAATGAAACAGAAGTGAAAATTTTAACTTGGATAAAAAACAAAAATCTTGCTGAAACTAGTTCCATAAAACATGCCAACACTTGAAAACATAGTACTTGACAGTGCCAAACCAAATTTCACTTATTAGATTACAACAACGATGTTTCAAAGTCTAGACGAAATAGCAACAAACCACATTCTTGCCATTCGAATACTAGCGACTTCTAGCGGAGCTGAGAACACATTTAACATACTTACCTAGATTGAAGGTCCCCTATGCAATACTTCTACCCAAGCAACATTTCGATCCTGAAATTTTTTTTGAAGTGGTAATTTAGGCTATGATGCAGTTGAAATGGTAGAAATACACAAACCATATGTACAAATTCTGCATTTACCACACTAATGAGAAAAACCTATACAAGGTACATCCCCAAATTTCATAATTTCATTTAGGATCCTAAACAGATTCACATCTCTCAGAGCATTGTATTCAACAAAATGCCAAGCCCTCCCAAAAACTTGAAAAGTGATTTCAGACATCAATGCTTTAAGAGAACAAAAGGATGGGACAAAAAAAAGGTTAAGACAACTCACCATACTTGATTTCCATCTATCAATTTAGTATCGGTTATAGGATTTCCCAAATTCATCGCCCCTTTTATGCTGAAAGTCACTGTAAGTGACGTGAGGTCTTGAAGGATAATTTTCCATAGAATTTGGGTACTTTCCCGTTGACTCCATCGGCACATTGGTTCCAGGACCGGAATAGTGAGCATTGCCTGAAGAATTATCGTACTCTGGATAACTAGGTTGTTTATAATCACTAAACCCAGAAGCTGAAATATGCTGGCATGCATGTTGTCTCCTCTGGATGTCAGCTTGAAGCTCTTCCCACTGTTTTGCCTGTGCACCCCTAAGCATTGCCAATTTCTTCATGTAACCCTCCCTAATTTCTCTGACAGCCTTAAATTTGAAGAAGTCAATATATAAGGAGTCAATGACCGCATAGTGAAATTCAACAAAAAGATAAGGCAGCTCTCTTCCCCACCCACCTTTAATGGGAAAAAGACATTAAGGTTAGTTGTATTTTATATTTATTAGGAAAGAACAAGGAATTGATGCGTACATAGATATGCATCCCAAAAAAAAGCTACTGTGCTTGGACATTGTTAAGATATACCATCATTAACTAAAATAGAAACAAAATAATAGAATGTAACAAACCTCACGATGCTTGTGAATTTCTTCATCTTCTTCCTTGTCTCGAATTCTCGCAAGATCCATTGCTTCCCTTTTATGTTCCGATTCTATTTCCTCGAAGGTTTGGGCAAATGCAGGGTATTCAAACTTATGGCAAGATTGCATGTCAGACCCACGTCTGTCAGCATCCAATCCATCGAACCTGTAGCCCCCTCCGCTTTGACTGTGACCATCATACGAATTATATGGGTCTCCCACATAAGAGGGGAGTGCTGGAGACCTTGAATGGCTTGATCGACCTCGACCACCATCATTACCATAAGCTTCACCAGAGGAAGAGCATGTTAAGCACTTCCATTCAAGATCTCTAACAATGGAGGCAGCTTTAACATGACACAATATCTTAAATTCTCATAGTGAATCCAATCTGAGGCAAATGAGTCTCCATATCTCAGTTAAAAAAATTATTTGGAGACCACCCTTTCAATTCAACCCAAGACATATCTTTCAGAATGCTTGAACATAAGAACTTACCTCTTTCTGCAAAGAATATGATAAGAAACAAGCAGTATAAAGAAAAAGATAGAACGGCTGAACAGAAAGAACTTATAAAAGGATACACCCTTGTGAGATTGTAAATTACAAGTAACGAATAACCCTCTCTTCAAGCAGAACAAATATATCCATGCTTTGCCTACCTTGCAGAGAGCCCCTCGATAATTTTTGCAAATCTTCACAAACACGGTCTTCCACAACCTTCTCCTGTCTACCATATCTATGTGGGACCTGCAAGGCATTATGTGGACTGGGATTGGATCTTTGGGAATTAGAGCGTACCAACCGTGAGCTAACAGGACTCTTGCGTTCAGGTGAACTGGACCTGGAAATTGGGGAGCTAGAGGAATACTTATGCTCACCCTCTTTTTTAACTTTATGAACAGCATCAACACCTTTTTTCAAGACCAACCTATCCTTGCCACTGACAATGATAAATTTTTCCTCAATTTTGATTTTGCATCCTATATCCTTTTCAATCTTTTCTACTACCTTTTCAGTGAATAATGCTTTCACGTGAGGATCTCTTGCAGGCACCCGCTCAAAATAATCTTGCGACTTGCGATTTGCTCCAAGAGTAGAAGGGCAACCCTAAATTAAATCATTTAGGCATAATACATAAATAAAAATTATCCATAGTTGCACACACAACATTATCAATGACATTAATTGTTTTTATCATTGGTAACAATTATGTTGAAACATGCTTATATATTACAATGGATCCATCATCTATCGGTAAAAAAAAATGAATTTAAGCTGGAAAAACATTATTCTACGGTCAAATTTTGGATTAAGCAGCAGGGCATAAATTTTTTTCTCAACTAGCACTGTTTCATGAAAAATTAGTAGACTTTAAGTTTTTCATTATCATACACCATTGGCGGTTTGATCGTAAGCATGCATACCACTCCCCAGGTACAAAATGCCAATATATTCATACCATCAACATCCATATCTTTATCTCCAGCCCCTCCACCTGCTCTCTTCCTCTGTCCTTGTCCAGAGACTAAGGTCAGCTCCCTTGGATATGGGAAGAAAAGCAGAAAAGAAAATCCAAGCAGCTCAACTACTTCTCTTAGCATATCAAAAAGAGGTTCTCTCGTTATGCCTCTGTTTGGTTTAGCTAAAAAGTTTATCAAAATCTAAGCCAAAGTCAACAATTAATCTTAATTACACATTTCTGGGACCATAACTTTTCAACCACACAGTTCATCTACTTTTATCTACTAAAAATCTGTTTTTTGGCTAAACCAAACAGGGGCTATGTGACCATAACAATCTAAAACAAAGGAAATACATAGAAGGTACCTGAGTAAAGTGGCCTGATTCTCCACATAATTTACAGATCATTTCCTCCTCTTTCCTTTTCTTCCAGTTCCTCTCAGTAGCTTTAGATTTAGCTTCCCAAACCTTAGCTTCTCGGCTAGTAAAATCTGTTGGGACAGCATTAGGGTCACGGGCTTCCTCTTCCTCATCCGAACCAGCGTTGGATTTTTTTTTTGTTGTAGTTCTGTCTTGTGCATTGGTTGCATTAGGATTAGATCCCAGAGGCCCAGTATACGCCTTATAAATTTCACTAAAATCATCATCAATGTCCACCTCTACCCTGCCAGCCATCTCAGCTTCACTTAACTAATTTTCTGCCAGAAGAAAAGATTAGAAAGTCAAATTGACATCAACAGAAGACAGGGAAACGTACATAAAGATATGAATCAAATCATCTCATGCACGAAACTAACTCCCAGGAAATGTCATCACATTCAGCATTTCGCGCTGTAACTTTTCCTTCACAGCCAATTTTTTTTTCTGGCGCTATAAGCTCCTCACCCATATGTACACACAAACTAAACTAAAAAACTAAAAATTCTCTGAAAGAAGATTAAGAAAATGAAATTTAAGTATTTATTGCAAAGAGATGCAATGTACTTAAAGAAAGACACTATGTGCTTACAATGCAAAATTCAACAAAAATGGTCCATGTTAAAGGGAAATTTTGAAACTCAAACACCGAGAATTTTTTTTAATACCAATTTTCTCATTAATAATATCTTGGTCACTTAAAAAACAAATATCTCATTAAGTGATACTCTCACAAAATGCTACATTTATCCTTGAATATCATGAACTGATTCTACCTCTTACTTTATTGATAATTTTCTTTTCCAAATGATAACAAGGCATTGGTTATGATTTACATGTCTTGCTAAAAACCCATTTGTGCTGCTAAAATTTCTTGTTTGGCTTAGTCAGACTTTTTACTTTTGTAATTTATCACTTTAGTTTCAGGAAACCTTACGTACATAAAGTGCTTCTTTCCAATACAACAATGCGTAGAATTCTTGTCAGAATCGCAATATTCCTTGGTGCTAAAGTAATCGAGCTCTCATATCTCTCAGTCCCTGCACTTCTCAGGGAGCATTGAGCTAAACATAATTAAGATATAGACTCTGAAGGAAATAAAACTACCAATACTCTAAGCTTGTATAGTCAAGATGACATAAAATGGAATTTGACACTAACTGAAATTGATTCCGCAATTCGCAAGAAAAAACTGATAAGCTAAGTTTGATAATTGGAATTCGTGAAAATATTATTAAAATGCGCTAAAAACATAAAATCAATCAGATTCAAACTTAAATTAAAAAATAAGAACGTACAAATAAGATGAAAACTAATCCTGGGTAGTGGCGATTTGCCCTTAGTAATGAAACGATAATTATACCGCAAAAATTCTACTACGATTTTTCATGCTTATAAATGAAACATTCAAATGCAAAATATCCAACCTAGAATCAAAAAGTTTTCTAAACAAACTATAGGATCAAGTTTATATAAATTTCAACAAACTATGAAACTAAAAAATATAAAAATTGGATGCCTAATGTGAAACTGCAAATGAATTGCACAATAAATTAATGGGAAAGAGAAAAGAAAAATAGAACGTTACCTGTATTGCCGGGGGGGGGGGGGGGGGGTGGAGTAGGCGTGGGAAGAACCAATGGACAAAAGGCTAGGGCTCATATGCATTTTTCTGGCTTTGTTTTTTGCATTTCATTTTAAGCTCAATTCGTTGGATAAACTGCATACTTCGTCCTCAACCTTTGGAATAGTTCGCAAATTGGTTCCAAACTTTTATTTTAGCATTTAGCTCCTCAAAATTTCTTTGATTTAAGTTAAAATTAATAATATATATTCTTTGATGAATATCCATAAAAATGATAAAATATGTGATTGAAAAGTTGTAAATTCAATTAAACATATAATTAAAAATAATTATTAATTTTAACTTAAATCAAAATCAAAATCAAAATCAAAATCAAAATGATAAAATATGTTTTAGTACACATATTCTCTTGTATCGTGGGTTTGTTTAGGGGAAAAATACATAACTATCAAAATTTAAAGATGCAATTTCAACTTTGACAAACTTGAGTTTTTGTTTTTTTTTCAAATCAAGTTATAAATATGTTATTTATTATATTATATATAGAGCATGTTTGAACTCCATTATAATCAAAGAATGCATTTTGAAATAGTAAATTAATGAAGAATATGTGGCTAAAAAATTAAGGCCTCATTTGGTACCCATTTTTCTTCATGAAAATGAAAAATATGACTGTTATCCATCACATCCAATCACCATTTTTTTTTTTACCTTTTATCTCTTGTGTGAAGCTCATAACGACTATATTTTTTATTCTCATTTTACAAAAAATGATAATCAAACGGAGCTTAAAAAAATTGAGTTTGAGTGTAATATTATTTTATTGAAAAATGTGTAATTGAAAAGAATAAATGAAAAAATATATGTAAATTAATTACGAAAAATATTTAAAAGTTTCTCTCTTAAATCAAGAAATTAGTTTCACGTTCCTTCAAAAATTTATGTGGTATTAATTGGATATATTTTATTAATTAAATATTTTAAGGTCATTGTGTCATACAGTTTATAATCATAATTACGTATTACTCACAATCACGGAACGTCACAATCACAAATCATGAATTTTATATGTCACAGCTTATTTACAATCAAAATTTATCAAATTAATTGATCACAACTTATTTCTCGATTACAAAATACAAATTTTATAGATCATAACTTATATTTATGGTGACAAATTATCAAATTAAAATTAATTGGTCATGACTTTTTTTTATTTATCACAAATTACGATTTTTATAATTCACAACTTATTTCACGATCACAAATTATCAAATTAATTGATCACAACTTATTTCATGGTCATAAATTACCCTTCATCTTCCTCACCTTACCCCACTATCGACGGCACCACATAAAACTTTGTCGTTGCCTCAAACTCCAAACCCACCACCATCACCTCCAACATACCATCACCACTTGCGATGCACCGCCATCATTACCACCATCACCGCCACACTCCAACAAAGCCCACTGCCACTTACACTGCAACCACCATTGTCTCTTCAAATCCATCAACTCCACAACTTCAAGTACCCTCTATAGCATTGTCACCACCATAATCACCACCACATCACACATCAAATCCAAAATCACCACCTCCACCTCCACCATGTTGACTTATGGTTGATTCTACATTTTGATTATAACAAACAAATTACTTTTATCACTAACATTTGAATTCGAGTCGTTATAGTTATTGTAGTTAAGTTGATAAATTGAAGACAAAAAATGTCACAATCAAAAGACTCACAATTGAAATGGAAGCCGAGGATGAACACCAAAATCAATAAAGACAAGTACCTCATCAAGTCAAACATCGAACATATTGGCCTTAGATATTTTGAATTCATATGTAAATGTAAAATATTTTAATATTTAGCAGTGAATTATTAAAAACTCAAGATGAATTTGTATGCACGAGAACATTTATTTATTAAGAATGCTTGCATAAAAATTATTTTTCAAAATGTAAGAATCTTAACTTGATATTTAAACTTCTCACAAATGTCACTTACCTTGAAAAATTAAATGAAAACGTCTTTCAAAAATCTACATTTATCAAAATAATTAAAGAATGAAAAATTCGGGAAAACTGTTCAAGAGGATATCCGGTACGTCCAACGGTCAAATGTTTAACCGTTCTGAAATTCTGAAGCACAACGACTAGTTCAGTGTCCGGTTCATAAGCGGACGTCCGGTTAGATAGAACTTTTGACGTTTTAACTGCTATAAATATTACCTCACTTTGCATTCATTATAAGACTTTTAAGATCATTAAAGTGAGATATTTTTTAGCAAAATTATTACACTTTCTGTTTATCTTTATCAAATCAAATAATTTTTTTTTATTAAATTAACTTTGAGAAATCATTATTCGCATCAATTTTATTTTATTTTTTACCCAAGAGTTAAACTTCATTCATTACTAGTTATTAAAATGTTAGCATATTTCTCTCTCGATACTTAATTTTGATTATATCATTTAATAATAGAGAAGTTCAAATTGTAAACTCATTACTCTTTGAATTTGTAGGTCATATAGAGGTCTGTAAAGCTCTATATTGTATAAGGATCGGTGCTCCTTACTTGTAAGTTATCGGAAGCGCCGTAAAATGTTGGATTGCACCATAAGTCAATTAATATATTGAAAAAGACCTTGCTCATGGTGGAGATCTTGGTAACAGATGACGTAGATCATTGATTTAGATCGAATCTCCACAATTACATCGTTTGCAATCTCTCTTCACTTCTGCTTATTGCTTTCATATTTGTGCATCTTTGTTTGATTGGCTTATTTGATGTTAAATTTATTTGAATTTAGACTTATTTTGAAAAAGTTTTTAATAACTCATTCACCCATCTATTGGTTAGTTATTATTGGGTTATCAATTGGTATCAAAGCAAAGTGCTCAATTTCAAATATTTCACAATCGGCTAATTCCAATATTCAAAATCTCGAGGGGCAGTATACAAATCGTGCTCTCTTCATTGATGGCACACATTATAATTATTGAAAAGTTATGATGATGATTTACATTCAATCAATAGATTACAATATTTGGAAAGTTATTGAATATGGTCTTTATGTGCCTACTATGATTATTAAAGTTGATGGCAAACCCAATCAAACTATTCCTAAACCTAAAGAGGAATATGATGACGAAGATAAGAGAAAGTTATCCTTAAATGTTAGAGCAAAAAACCTACTTTATTGTGCATTAAATAGAAATGAATTTATCATATTAGTACATGTGATTCCGCATATCATATTTGACATACATTAGAAGTTACCCATGTTGGTACCAATAAAGTAAAGGAAACCAAAATTAATCTATTGGTTAAAGAATTTGAAAACTTCTTTATGAAACAAGATGAACCTATTGTTGATATGATTATTCGATTTACCAATATTGTTAATGGTCTTAAAGGTTTTGATCGCAAATTTACTAACGGTGAGCTTGTGAGTAAATTGCTTAGGTCACTATCGGAAGAATGGAGCCATTAAGGATGTTGATAGAAAACTCCAAAGATATCAACTCATATCCTTTGGAAGAACTATATGGAACCTTGATGACATACAAGCTCAACAACACCAAAACCAAGGAGAAAACTAGGAAAACCAAAGAACCAAAGGCCAAATCGCTCTTAAATCGACAATTGAAGAAAGAACTACAAGTGAAAATATGAGTGATGAAGAGCTCGATGGTCTAATCCTTCTTGTCAATAAATGGGGAGGTTTTCGAAATAATCGGAGATTCCAAAAAAAGAAGAAAAGAGTGAAGAAAGATGCAAAATGTTCAACAACTAAATCTTGATATTGAAATAACTTCAACAAAAAAACTTAACTAATCCAGTCTCAGCCCATGAATATAAATTTCTCTTTCCATAAACAAAACATTATTGTTTTGAGTATTTATAATTTCAATAATTACGTTTTTTGCTTAAAACTTGGAATACATGCATGAAGTCTTATAATTTTTAATTATGTCTTATGTTATTTCTTTACTGGTTTAGAATAATTAAAATAATATTAAAAATGGAAAGAGGACTTTATTATGCGTAGACTTCACCTAGGTACTATAAACTCAAGACTGAACCTTTAGAACCGTGCTTGAAAATAGTTTCTAGATGTTAAATTATTTTCAATTTTTGTGTGTGTAAATTCTACATATCAACCCCTAATTAATGTGTAGGTACTATGTAATCACTTTGTACAAAAGTTATAACTCATGGGAAGGTGCATTGTACCATATATCATTAGAATCAATACCAAAAAGTCACGCCTACTTGTTTGGACCTTACTTCAAAGAACACCTTACGATTATACGCATTCAAGTGTGCTCCTATATTATGAACTCACTCTATGAAAATGCTCAAACATCAATGGGACACATGAGACATCCATATAACATTAATAGGTATAGATGCAAGCATTTCGTCCAAAAATTTTAGCTCAAAAGATATGTACAATTCACCCTATATCATCTAAAATTGAGTTCGAAGATCCACTCCAAAACCACTATATTTGGTCTGCACTTCAAATGACCCTCATGAAAGCACTATTGGGCCATACCCTAAAAAGACCTTAGATCCATTCTGGTTTAAACAAGCTTTAAGGTGTGTTTAATTGCAAGCATGAAACTTGCATGAAAATAAAATAAGTTTTAGGCAATTTAATTACTTAAAACTTATTTAAATTTATTAATTAAATGTGTCTAGTTAGTTTAATTTTCAATCTAAAAATGTTATATTTGTCTATCTTTTATTGAGGCCCCGTTTGATACATATTTTTTGTAAAATGAGAATGAAAAATATAGCCGTTATAGGCCCCACACAAGAGATGTAAAGTCAAATATGATGACTGGATGTGATGGATAACGATCATATTTTTTATTTTTATAGTGAAAAATGGGAATCAAACGGGGCATGATAGGTAGATGAGAGAGAAAGAGAAAGAGTTGTCTGGAAAATAAAATCATTCACCTCCTTAAAGAAAATATTTTCCTTATTTTTTAGAAAAATATAGTCACATGAATAACTTTTGAAAAATATTTTTCATGAAAAAAAAGGTCAAGCAAATACCTCGAAAGTATAAACTTGGATAAAACAAAAAAGGGATAATTGCAGTTGAGACCCCAAACTTTTCAAAAAGTTGTAAACTTTTCCTTAACATTTCATTTGTTGCAGTCATCATTCAAAACATTTCAAAACACTGCGAATAAAGCCCCAACGGATGAATTTCATCCATATTTCTGTTAGTTGACCAAAAAATTGGACTTTGACCACATTTTAATCAATTATAAAAGGACGAAATGGTAACTTTATATTTTTTACATTAAAAAACTAAAATAAAAAACAACAAAAAAAAAAAGAAGAAAATAAAATTAAAAGGAAAATAATATATATATATATATATATATATATATATATATATTCTTCTCCCTCACCCTTACCCTCCAACCCCTCAACCTAAAATTGGAAATCCACCATCAAGAAAATAGAATATCAATTTTTCCTTGTGGGGGAGGGGGTAAAATGGAAAGCTCAGTAATATATTAATGGGAAGAAATTATAAGGTTAAAGTACAGCCAAATCTGATAGAATGATCTTTTTTTAGGAATACGAATGGAGCTCGCTTATGCATACAAGAGAAATTAATTTAGGTTATACTCGGAAAGTGGAGTAAATATCTCGGATATCATCTCTTATTACAACAACTACTTTCGCGTTATTGCAAAATTGATCGAAAAGTCTCCACCAGGATAAAGATGCTGGAACCTAGTTACTTAGTTGCATCACAAGCTGCAATTGATTGGAAAATGTTCAAAAGTTGCTCCCTCATTTCTCCCCAATTTCACACTGATATATTGGAGAATGAACAGTATTTACTACTTCAGACCTGACCCAGATGGATGATTCGGTTCAAAGTCCCCAGGAACAGTGACTGGAAGCTAGTGTGAGGTAGGGTTCCTCTTGAATCTTGTTTTTTTGTGGCAAACTTAAAGGCAACTATCTTGGCCATCTCTCGAACTTGAGCATGTCTAAGTTTTCAAACCATATCTAATTGGAGCGGTCAAAAGTGGGCCGCCAAAGAAGATGGACTCATCGGTGTACATTAGCTTCTTCGACTATTGGACATGAGGCTTTATAGCAGGTAGCTGCAAAGATGGACTCTCCATTGTACATTAGCTTCTCCCGACTATTGGATTTCCGATTTTGGGTTGAGATATTGGGGTTGTCGTGGGGGTTGGGAGAAGAAGATATTTTTTTCCTTTTTATTTTATTTCCTTCTTTTTTGTTGTTTTTTATTTAAGTTTTTTAAAGTGAAAAATATAAAGTTGACATTTTGTCTTTTTATAATCTATAATATATTAAATATCACATCAAACGAGAATTTTTTTTGGACGATTTTAACCTTAATATAATTCAATTATTTCAATAACACCTCACTTTCCGTTTTTCAATATGTAATAAATATTACAAAATCCTCACATCAAAGGAAAATTATTTTTTGGACGATTTTAACCCTAATATAATTCAATTATTTCAATAACACCTCACTTTTCTTTTTTTAATATGTAATAAATATTACAAAATCCTATGAATTTCGTGTTATTAATTAACAGTAACATTAATCTAGATTCAATGAATTTTGAGTTGATGAATCTGGATGTATATGAATCTAGAGTTATTATAGATGAATTTATTTTTATATGAATTTTAATGAGTATTTAAATTCATGTATTAGCATTTAATTTTTATGTGCCAAATATCTATAATATATTAAATATCACATCAAGGAAAAATCAATTTTTGGACGATTTTAACTTCATTACAATTTAATTATTTCAATAATATCCAACTTTTCGTTTTTCAAAATGTAATAAATACTACAAAATTATTATTCATTGAGAATAATTTTTTGGACAATTTTAACTCCATTACAATTTAATTATTTCAATAATATCCAACTTTTCGTTTTTCAAAATGTAATAAATACTACAAAATTTTTATTCATTCATGTATTCTCTCATATTCATTTAGTATAAATGATTTAATATTCATTGTCACGTATATATTAATTGATATTAATTCTAAATTAATTAACATTTACGTTAATCCATGTATGCTATTTACCATTCATTTTCATTTATACATTTAGTTGTAATTTAATACTCACATTTAATTGCATTTTACTATTTACTTGCATGTATAATAATTAAATTTATTTTCAAAGACTTGCATACGTCTCATATTTTGATCAAAATGGTGAATGAGAGGGTCAAATATTATTTTCACTGTAATCATAAAGTGTTACAGAATAACGTGCAACACACGTTCAACATTAACTAATTGATTAAAATGTGGTCAAAGTCTAATTTTTGGCCAACTAACAGAAATATGGATGGAATCCATCTATCGAGGCTTCATTCGCAACGTTTTGAACGGTTTGGGTGACATATGCAACAAATAAAACGATAAAAGAAAGTCTACAACTTTTTGAAAGATTTGGGATCTCAACTGCAATTATCCTTAAAAAATAACACTTTTTATGAAAAATAAAGCTAATTAAACACAATTTTACATTCTTTTAAATTTTAAAATGTTCTATTCAAGTTTGTTGTGGTCTCGAACCGTTACATCTAAAAATATATTTCCAACCAACCAGTAAGACAAGTTGATTTTGGTCCAAGTTTTCAACCGGGTGACTCGTCCTCGGCCTTCCACCACACCCATTTTTACACTACTGCTTTATCGTTCTTCCTAGGACCGGGCATAATTCGGGTTAGGTTTGTTTTAAGTCTAACCTGAAATCCAAATCAACGCAATCCAGCTGCTGAAATTAAATCAAACCAAATCAGTTTGAGTCGGTTTGGGTCGATTAATCGGTTTAGATATCAATAATTTATATAATGTAAATGGTAAATGATCGATTTTCCTAAAATCATCAATAATTTTTTTGTTTCCTTTTATTTTGATATTTGGAGTTTTGGTAGAAAAATATAGACGGTAAATAAATTATTTGAGAAAAAAAAATTATATTTGTGTTGTTGTTGTTGTTATTATTATTATTATTATTATTATTATTATTATACGCTTAAAAAGATGAATTTTAAAAGAAAAAAAATGTATTAGCGAGTTGGATCGGTTAATTGATGAGTTGATTACTTAAACCGAAACCAACCTAATCTGATTTTTTAATGGTTAAAATTAAGTGAACATTACACTAAATCATATCTTTCAAGATCTAAATTTAAAAATCAGACCAGAAGTTTGTTTATTCAAAAATTGGTGCTCGGAGGTTCTCTCCCACGACGACGGTCCATGTGAGGGAAAAGAGAGAAAAGAGAGAAAATTGACAGATATGGAGCGAGAAATGAGAGCGATAAGTAATTGAGTAAATTTAATGAATGCTCACTCATCTTTAATCTATATTATTATTTGCTCACTGAACAATAAAATATTACCCCGTTGTCACTCATTTATCTAATATATTACCCATCCATTATCCGTTTGAACTCTGTCAAATGCAATTAACGGAATGTGCCACATGGTGGGTGAAAATTCGACGTGGCACATAATAAACATAAAATCAGGCCAACTGGGCCAAAAGTGCAAAAAACCCTTACCAAATAAACACGTTTTTCCCTTACCAAACAAAATCTCAGAACCCTCTCTCTTTCCCCCAAATTCACCCCCACGAACCTTTTAGGGGGCATTCTCTTCATGTTTCAGTTTTGTGTTTTGTGTTTTGGGTGTCCATTTTGAGATTGTTGAAAACTCGTTCTTTTTGTTGTTTTGAAAAAATATTTCTCAACCCGTGTTTTTTGAGTTTTGGCAGATTTGTGAATAAAACAGCCAAAACGTAAAAAAGTTATTTTCTGTTTTCTTCACAAAATATTCAGTCGTTTTCAAAAACTCGTTTTCGAAAATGGGAAAGAGAATGCGTTTTCAATGTTTTAAAAAATCGAAAATAGAAAACAACCCGAAAATAGCAAAGAGAACGCACCCTAAAATTCGCAACCAAATTCCAGGAAACTATCACCACCACCACCATCATGCTCCTAGTAATGACGAAAGTGCTGTCCGGCTCACCAAATTCCAGGAAACTTTTCTAAGTTTTGCCAAGGCCGTCAAATGGACCTACCTGGCTAATTTCTTGAGGGAACATTTGGAGCTCTGTTGCTGCTCAGCTGCTCTGTTTTTAGCCATTGCAGCTTGCTCTTACTTGATTCCTAAGCCAGCAGTCAAGCCACTTCAGCAAGCCTTCACTTTGATTGTCTTCCTACTTGTCAGGGTTCCGACATCGTTTGACGTTGTAATGGATATTACGGGTGGAAAAATTAATATTCATGTGCTTATGGCACTTGCAGCATTCGCTTCTGCGTTTATGGGGAATGCTTTGGAAGGTGGCTTGCTTTTAGCTATGTTCAATTTGGCTCACATTGCAGAAGAGTATTTTACTGGTCAGTGTAGGATTGATGTTAAGGAATTAAAAGATAATCATCTTGAATCTACACTAGTGTTAGATGTGAAGAATGAGAAGTTGCCGAGTTTCTCTGTTGGACGTGAATGATATGGAAGTTGGATCTTATATATTGGTCAAAGCTGGTGAGTCAGTGTCAGTGGATTGTGAAGTCTTCCAGGGTAGATCAACAATTACAATTGAGCACTTGACTGGTGAAATCTTTTCTTGAGACTGTACTTTGCTTCTGAAGACAAGTATCAGAACTCATTGGCAATGTACTGAGTTCAGAGAGAAATAGACGTCGGCCGAGTTTATCAACAAATGTTTTTATTGTAGTAGGAAAATTGGAATAGAAATAGGAAAATTGGTGGATTGTGTTCTTTGTGTATTGAATCTATAAATGAATGGAATGGAATTTAATCCTTGATATGTTTAAGGATTTAGTTTTAAATGTTAATCTTTTATTGTGTTTTGTATATGACAATTGCTGGTTAATGAGATGCTTGCTGGTGCAATCTGGAGCATATGAAATGAGGAGCTTGGGGTTATGACAAAGTTGGCAATGGTGATTAGGGCAGCAATATGTACACTGGTTGCAAAGTTCTGATGCATCACATTTTATTTAACTTATGCAAAGTGATGCTTACAAATTGATGCACAAACTGATGCAATCTGATGCAAACTACATCAAAAAAGCACATTACTACTTATGCAATCTGATGCATTTAACTAGCTTGTTGCAAATAACATCAAAAAAGCTTCAATTCATTCCATTAAGAAAATACAGTAATTTTCAGTTGCTCATTATTCAACTAGCCACCTTATTCAACGATGCCCAAATCCTGAATTTACAAATGTCCTTTTTGCATATGGCATGTGCCCTCTCTTCATCATTCGGCCTAAATCTAAAGTTGTATCTCGTTGCAACCCCATGATTCCTAACAGTTTACTTAGACTCCTCAATATTCTTGAACTCCTTCCCAACCTCCAGTTGCGGGTCGTACTTTTCCTTTTCAACATCATAAACAGAAAAGTGATAACTCTTTTCTTCACTAGAAAAATTATCAGCCAGCAGTT
This sequence comes from Osmanthus fragrans, assembly GCA_019395295.1. Taxonomy (NCBI): domain Eukaryota; kingdom Viridiplantae; phylum Streptophyta; class Magnoliopsida; order Lamiales; family Oleaceae; genus Osmanthus; species Osmanthus fragrans. The sequence continues at coordinate 13,613,522 of CM033346.1, read as the reverse complement.
CCTCCTCACTAGGACAATAACCATCATCATTTCCTAACTCCTCTACGTTTGCAACCTCGAATTCAAGTGTCGGGTATGTATTATATCCCACCATAACACGTTCAGGTGCATTTGTGTCAAACTGAAAACCGTCATCATTAACCTCATCATCTGAGTCATTCAAGTGACATTCGAGAGGTATCAATTCATCTTCAGCGAAGGTTAGGTCTACATTAAAAACACTACATTAGGATTTTTCAAACACCAACTCTTTCACAAATACAATATAAGCATATAAACGAACATGAATATGGTCCCAAACAAAGAATTTATTGTCCCAGTCAATAAAATGCATAATCAACTAAAAGGGATAAAAATGTGATTCCAAAGAAAAAAATGAAAAAGACACAATATAAGAATATAAACATGGATGAATATGGTTCTAAAATTAGAAATTGTTGTCCCACATAATACAATGTAGATTCAGGTTTGGATGTGCTTCCAGATTAAAAAAAATAAAAATATGCAAATAAAAAAAGATACTACTACGAAATTGTGGTCCCATAAGAGAATATTCAGAATCCATTGAAAAGTAAAATAAATTTTCCACGTGGTTGCCCATCTTCATGTATCACCAATCTTGTTTCTTCCACAGTGACATTGCTTCCATACCCAAGGCTAGTGGGTTTTCTTGTTCCAAAGATTTTGATTTTGCTCAAGATTGGTTGGCAGTGATTATTGAACTTAGAATTTCATATTTGGAAGAACATTCAGGAAGATGAAGTGTAAATGAGGGCTTGTAGAGAGAGATATTTCATATTAGAGAAGAAAACGGGTCTTCAATATATGGGTGTTAAAGAAATGAAATGTCATTGGGCTTTTCGCACTTTTGGCCCAGTTGGCCTGATTTTGTGTCTGTTACGTGCCACGTCGGATTTTCATCCGCCATGTGGCACATCCCATTAGTTGCATTTGACGGAGTTCAATCGGGTGATGGATGGGTAATATATTAGATTGATGAGTGAACAACGAGTAATATTTTATTGTTTAGTGAGCAAGTAGTAATATAGATTAAAGATGAGTGAGCATTCATTAAATTTACTCAATTATTTATCGCTCTCATTTCTCGCTCCATATCTCTCAATTCTCTATCTTTTTCCTCACATGGACCGCCGTCGTGGGAGAGAACCTCCGAGCACCATCATGCAGCTGTGCACTTCGCTGTGAAGCCGCTCTGACGTCTCCGTATCCCATTTTTCTTTTTGGTCACATGTCCAGGTGTCACTATTCTCCCGTCTTTTACTTAATCGCATGCTACGCTGTCACTTTCTCATCACCGAGCACTGAGAAGTCACACTGTTTGTGTGACACTGATTTGAGCATCATATGCAACGACACATTTAGATCGTCGTTGTGCAGCGCTGATCTGATCGCCAAGTAGTGTTCACAGTGCAGCTTGCTTAGTCGGTGTTTTTGTTTATGTTTCAGATTGTGACGTGGTGGCGGCGATGGTGTGGCTGTGTTGTGTGTGGTGGTGTTGTGGTTGATACGATGATGATAGTGGCAACGATGGTTATTGTTGATACAAGCGATGGTGGTAGTGCCTGTGACAGATTTGGGGATTTTTTTAGGCGAGGGTTGTAGTTGTGGAGTGGTAGGCTAGTGGTGGTGGTGTTTGGTTGCGGTGTTTGAGATAACGATTTTGCTGTTGGGAGATGGTGGTAGTGATTATAGCGACGTTGGTTTCGACAGCGATGTAGCTAGTGGCGATAGTGAGGTGGTGGTCATAACTATTTTGATTGTTTATGACTAACAAATTGGTTAATGTGTGATCAATAAACTATATGATGAATGAAATAGATAAATTGTAACTAATAAATAATATGTGATCAGAAAATTTGTTATTATGTGACCAATAATTTGATATTTTGTTAGTGTAAAATAAGTTGCGACTTATGAAATTTGTGATATGTGGCCTATTAATTAGATAAATTTGTGATTGTAAAATAATTTGTCACCTCTAAAATTTTTAATTGTGACCAAAAAATTATTTGTAACCAATAAGTTGTGATCAAATTGTGACCTTATATTTAATTAATTATTTCATAAATAAAATTTAATAAATATCTATTTTTAAAATTTAAAACCTTTTATCACAATTTTGAAATGAGTTATCCATTATGTACTCATTTTTCCTTCATAAAAATAAAAAATATGACCGTTATCCATTACATTCAACCACCATTTTTAGCTTTTTATCTTTTGTATGACCCATAAGATTATATTTTTCATATTCATTCTACAAAGAATCATAATCAAACAAGATCATAAAATTAAGGAAAATTACATTTGTACACCATGATACACCCCCCCTCTCACATGTTGAGGGGTCCACATGAATAAAAAATTGAAAAATGCTAGTGGTACATAAGAATTTGTACATCAAAGTGTACCCACCCTCACATGGGAGGATCCACTTGATTATTTTATTTGAGTGGCGTGTACACCCTTAAGTACATTTTGATGTACCGATAATAAAATCGTACAAAATTTGTAAGCCCCTCACCGTGAGGGAGCTGTAATGGTGTACAAAAAAAAAAAAAAAAAAAAAAAAAAATTGCCGTACACCAAGCATACTTCATTAATTAATCCAGCCAAACTTTGTTTTTATTTTTTATTTTTTCAAGCCAACCCAACCCGATTGAATAATGCTAAACAAATATGAGCTGGAGAGCTGGCGAGGTCCGTGACTCCGTTCCACCGTTCCAAGGAAGAAGACAACCGGAGTTCAGGCGTTGGGTCATTGGGCCAAGTTTTTTTTTATTGTGTTTTGGGTTACAATAAAAAGGCCCAATTAAAAAGGCCCAAATACAATTCAAAACGGTATATCCAATTATCCAACCAAATCTCTAATTCGAAAATTCATAATTCCTAATCGTTTGGAGTTGGGCTTCGCGAGGTGATTGGCGACTTGGGCGAGTGGCGGACTGGCGGTGGACTGGTGTTGCCGTGTTGGTGGATTGGTGGAGTCTGGACACTGACTGGCGATTGCAATTTGGGAGGCCGCGAGGTTGCGAGTAGGAGGAGTGGAGTGTGGTCCGTGGGAGAGGAGACTGGCTTTGGATTTGCCACTGCAGTGTGACCGGCGACGGCTTCTTCCGGTCACTACTGCCGGAGTGCGAGGGAGGGAGGTGCAGTGCGCACTGCTCAGTGCTCTCTGCTGGTGACTGAGTTGGTGACTGACTGTGAGAGAGATAATGTTTGGCTATCCTTTTTATTTTATTTTTTGGATTATGGTTTTAATTTAATTAGTGTGAAATTGAACTATGATTTATGAATTATTGTATATGAATTATGCATTAGCTAATTTGGTTTATGAATTAGGGTTTTTTGAATTATATTTTATGATTTATGATTTATTCATGAATTATGTTTTATGAATTATGAATTATGAATTGTGGTTTGTGGATTGGTTTATGAGTTATGGTCCTTATGGATTGGTTTATGAATTAGGATGTTTTTATTTTTGATTTGCTGTTTGGGAATTGGGAATCGGGAATCGGGATGCTCGGAATTTAGGTTTAGCAAATTAGAGAATTGAGAATTTGTGAAATTTGGGGAATTAGGAAATTGGGGAAGTTTTAATAGAGAAGGTGTTTGATTCAACTGAACTATGCTCTTTTTTTTAATCTATGTTAATTGAAAAATAAATTGGGTTATTTTGCAGATTATGGAACGATTTTTTCATCCAAAACGAAAGTCTATACCTAATACTTCGACTTCGAGTTGTGCATCTAGTCCCGCTACTGATTCGAGTCGAGCACAAGAGTTATTAAATAACACAAAGAAGTCTTGAGCTCAATTCAATGCGGATGATCTCGTATCTGATCCAGGGAAACGCCCACCTATTGAGTCATATGATCCTAATATCAGAGATGATGTTAGGATGGCATACTTGGAGAAAGGTCCTTATCAACCATATGAACATGACTTTCCAAGAAGATCAATGGGAAATGATACAAGGGTTTTTCGGAAAGAATGGTTCTCTGAATTTTATTGGTTGGAGTACAGTATAGAAAAGGATGTGGCGTATTGTTTGTATTGTTACTTGTTCAAACCCGATAGAGGGGGTCAAGGGGGTGGACATGCATTCACTAAGACCGGCTTTAGGGATTGTAAGCACAAAAAGACGTTGTAAGATCATGTCGGTCTCTTTGATAGTACTCATAATCAAGCTTTTGCGAAGTGTACTAACTTGATGAATCAAAAACAGAGTATCTCCTATGTTATTTCTAGTCAAAGTAGTAGTCAACAAAAAAATTATAGGACGAGGTTGACTGCGGTGCTAGATTGTACTAGATACCTCTTGATGCAAGGATTGGCATTTCGTGGTCACAATGAATCGAAAGACTCCCTTAATAAAGGAAATCTAATTGAGCTACTACAATGGTATGCGTCTCGTTGTAAGGAAGTTGAAGAAGTAGTATTTAGTAATGCTCCTGGAAATGACCAAATGACTTCACCAAATATTCAAAAGGATTTGATTAATTGTTGTGCTGTAGAGACGACAATGGGAATTATCAATGAGATAGGTGATTCGTTGTTTTCAATTTTGGTTGATGAGGCTCGTGATAATTCTATAAAAGAACAAATGGCAGTTGTTGTGAGATTTGTTGACAAAAGTGGTCAAGTGAAGGAGCGTTTCTTGGGCATTTCTCATGTAGCTAATATTTGCGCACAATCACTGAAGGATGTCATTGATGCAATGTTTTCTACATATAGGTTGAGCATATCTAGCCTGAGAGGTCAAGGTTATGATGGTGCAAGCAATATGTTAAGTGAGTTTAATGGCTTGAAAGCTTTAATTCTAAGAGAGAATCCATATGCTATGTATATTCATTGCTTTGCTCACCAGCTTCAATTGGCAGTTGTTTCTGTGGCACATAGAAACCATTTGCTTGGTGATTTTTTCAACATGCTTGCTGTTATTGTAAATTTGGTTGGTGCATCATGTAAGCGTGTAGATGCTCTTCGAGCAAGTTATCATTCTAATATTCTTGAGAAGCTGAATATCGGGGAACTTTCTGGTGGAACGGGTCAGTTTCAAGAAATGAATTTGGCTCGTCCAGGTGATACTAGATGGGGCTCACATCTACTGATAATCACTCGTTTCATTAGTATGTTTAATGCTATCATGGATGTTCTTGAGAACATATCAGAAGATGGCGTAAATTCAGATCAAACAGCAATGGCTGTAAAACAGATGAACACTATGCAAGATTTTGAGTTTGTGTTCAGTCTCCACTTTATGTTTGAAATTCTTGCAATTACAGACGACTTTTCACAAGCCTTACAGAAAAAGGATCAGGATATTCAAAATGCTATGAGTTTATTGAATGTGTGTAAGAATGCATTGTAGAACATGAGGGACAATGGTTGGGATACTTTGTTGAGTAGGGTGATTGAGTTTTGTGTTGATAGGCATATTGTAGTGCCTAATATGGAGGATATTGTAGTAGTGAAAGGTCGATCTAGGCGTGCAGCTCAGCAGGTGACTTAATTTCATCGCTTTTACGTTGATTTGTATTGTTATGTGATAGATTCAATCTTGCAAGAATTGAATGATCGTTTTTCAGAAACAACTACTGAGCTTTTGACTTGCATTTCGTGTTTAAGTCCAAGAGATTCATTTGCAGCTTTTGATAATGCCAAATTGATGCGCCTTGCTCAGTTATATCCTTTGAACTTCAATAGTGAAGAGCTTTTGTTACTTAGACCTCAACTTGACAACTTTATTATATTTGTGAGAATGAAGGAAGATTTCTTTAATCTCAATAGCATATCCTGTGTAGCTAAGAAGTTGGTTGAAACTAGAAGTTCCTGCTATTTTTCATTGGTTTATAGGCTGATCAGATTGGTTTTGATATTACCGGTCGCAACTGTTAGTGTTGAAAGGGTATTTTCTGCTATGAATCTTATCAAGAGTGACTTGCGCAACAAAATGGGAGATGACTGGTTGAACGACAATTTGGTGGTTTACCTGGAGAAAGATATTTTTAAAAAACTTGAGAACGAGGCAATATTACAACGTTTTCAAAAAATGAGGCCTCGTAGAATGCAGTTGTCCGAGCTTACTATTACAGAGTAATATTGTATCGTATATATTTTTAGTACTTTTTATTATATTGAATTATATTTTCTTATGAATATAATTTTTACATTTCAGTGCATTTACACATATATCAAATAATATTTAATATTATTTAATCAACGATCGATCGGACCAGACTATTACGATCGTTGACCGTCGAGGGTCAACAGTCAAAGTCAACCCGCCCTAACTGACTTGACGTCTTAGATTCGTCACTGATTTAACATAACGATCGATATTCCCCTCATATAGACATGTAGATTTCATTTGAATAAAAAAGGGTGTCAATCATTATATCAAATATTATGTTCGTGTGACATTTTCCCACAACTCGATTAGGTTTGATTTGATAGTTTGATTGGCTTCGTCAATTTTTTGGTGTTTTTGCCCACCCCTCCTCCTTTGAACAAACGGCCAAATGATGGATTCGTCTTCTCTCCTGCAAACCCATACTCAAGAACAACAGTATCAATTTCAAGCATGCGATTGTCAACAAGCCGATGATTCATCCCAGATTCAACCCTATACATACGATGAATCCAATTATTCTTGTTACCAGAACCCACAATACTCACAACAGCAACACTCCACACCGTACAATTTTGAGTATTCAAGTTCTCACCGACAAAATTATGCGCAACAGCATCAGAAGCAGCCCATTCATCAGCCTATAGTCGAGGCGCCACCTCGTGATGGTGCGGCCGAGTCCGGCGGTCCGGAAGTTGTGGCTGCTGATTCGTCTGCTAGGGTGCAGAATCAGCAGAATGCATATTACCCGCCAAAACAGGTGGATTTACAAGCGGAGTTGAACCCGGCTGCGGCTGCGGCTCTGGCGGCGCTGGTGCAACTGACGCAGTGGGGACTCGTTGCAGGCACATCTAGCGGACCCAGTTCAGTGGATTATGCTCTCGGTCCAATGCGTCATCGTGTAAGGTCTTTTGATCATGTTAGGAGCGCTTTTTAAGTTGTTTTTTTTAATATTTTTTATGGTTGATTTAGTGGCATTAAGTTCGAATTTTTTCTGTGCATTGTAAGGTTTTCGTACTGTTGATTTGTTCATCGATGGGCTTTTTGTTGTTAATTTGTGGGATTTATTTGTTTACATAACGTATATTTGATTGTTTATTTCTCAGTGATACAAATTGGTAATATTATCTTGGGTTTCAGATTATTTAAATGATTAATGAGTGATATTTCCTAAGTTGTCAGTTTATTTTATGACAGTTGTTGAATCAGTCTTTATTCTTTTCCCTTTTTTTAACTTGGGGAGGGTTTATGTTCCCGTGTATGAAAAATAATTAGTTTAACATATTTTATTCATTCTCTGGAGCTGTTATGTGGTGCATAATCCCGTCATGCTTCTATTGGTAGCAAGAATTTTTGTAGAACTTCTGTCGCCATTATGTCTAGTCTTGCACACGATTACTGTGAATTTGTTCCTAATCTGAAATTCTTATTTTGTATAATTGTATTCTGAAGTGTCCATTTTTTTCTGCTTTCCCCAAGTTATATAGCATATTTAATAATATATAACCATATAAAATGGAAATAATTACCTGTGAGAGCTCCTTTCTTTTTTGGCACTTTTTATCTTGCTGCATGTTTATGAACCATGTCTATATTTGTATGCATCTGTTATGAAAGTTTGAATCAGTCACATATTTCAGTGAGTTGTTTCACAGTTCCATTTTTAACCATTGAACAGATGAATTGCAACTTTACCTGCATAAGTTAGTTTGGATGGAGAATGTTTGAATGGTTATCCTTCCAATCCTTCCCAGGTGTTGAGTGGTAGTCAAATGCTCACCTAAGTTTTTGTATTCAAAATTGACCTGCCACCTTGCAATTTGAGATCGTTGTGATGCAAAATTTATATTTGTGAATAGTTAGATTGGATGCAATATAGCTATTAGCTAATTGTATGGCCATGAGTTACAACTGCTCAGTTAAGTTCTTGTGTGTGCCCTGCATGACTATGAGTGTAGAGCACTCACATGATGTGATATCTTTCATTACCGAATGGCAGAACATTTCTTAATTTCTTATGCTCCCATCATTCAGCCATTTCTTAATGTTATGTACCCCATCGACAAGGTTTTGAAAGTGAAACTAATCCCTGAACCGGTTGGTCTCCCGTTCATTGATTGACTAGTCCAATGAGTCTGACTATGTCAAGTGGACAATGTCAGTCATAATTGAACGTTAGTTTTCCAGATTTAACATTAAGATAAATCAGATTTGTAGAGAATTTGTGATAATGTTGTGTCAGATCTTCAATTCACCAACAAAATGTCATACCTTCAACCAATATGAATCAAAGTAGGCATATCAATAAAATAACATACAACTTATTATAGATCTCCATGAAAGACTTCAGCATATTGATAATAACCGAATTCTGGACCAGGAAAAAGAATTAATGCTGCAAAATCACGTTCAGGCTATTCACTCCCATATGCCAAATATATATACAGTTTGCATAAATGAAGTTCACTTGGCAAAAATAAGCGTGGGCTTCAACATCCAATAACTTTTGTTGTTATCTAATCTCAAATAAGTATGTATAATGAACCGAACTAGGTTAATCCTAATTCCTAAATAAAATTATTCATTATTATGTTCACATTATATGGCCCACATAAGAAATATTTTTTACGGTGTTATGGAAACGTTTGATGCAGATGTTTTGTCTTCTTATTTAATGGGAAGCAAGAAACTCTTGCTCTCGTCTCTAAGCATTATATTTTCTCTTATTTCACCTTGCTTGGGTTGAATGCAATTCTTTAATTACCCTATTAATTTGAGAAACTTTTGGACCAATGTCTGACATTGGAGCAGCTTTTTAACAAACATTCTGAGGTCATCATGGGTGGGGAAACATTCTACTGTTTTATGTTTTCTATTTCCACTTGTTAAATTTCTACAATCTTCTGATACCTATCATGTGGGCTTTTTAGTACCAGGGCGGTGGTAGAAGGCCATTCAGAGGTCGTCGTGGGCAGGGAAATTTAAGCATGCGTGGAAAGGCTCGTCAATGGGGCATGGGTGGACCAACACCATCCAATTGCATGAATCATCATCTTCTTCTCATCCAGAAGCTTCTACTGCTGAAATGGCAGGTTCTACTGAAGAAAAGGCAGAACATTCGGCTGATAATAATAAAGAAGTAGAAGGTGGGTTGCTGGCGCAGACAACTAAAGTAGCACAAGATAATGCAGCTCTGAAGCAGCGGCCTACTCAATTTGCATGGTGTGAAGTGTGCAGGGTCGAATGCACTAGTTTGGAAATCCTTGTGCAACACAAAAATGGAAAGCGACATAAAAAGTGTTTGCAAAGATTAAAAGAGACGAGAGATGCTAACAAATCTGGTGCTGAAATTCTGCATAAGCAGACACCTACAGGAGTTTTTAGTCCTGAAGTGACTTTGAAATCTGATAATTTACTGGAAGGTGAAGAAAATAGGCAAACCCCGTCCAAATATTTGCCAACAGAAGCAGTTCCCAGTGGAAGTAAGGTGGAATCTGAACAGAAAAATGATCAAGCGGATCATCCTGATATTCCCATAGAGCCACAATCTTATATGCCAGAAAATAATCCTCAGTTGAATCGAGCTTTCAATCTGAGACATGTCTGGAAACGAAATATGCAAGGTGGTCATGGAGGGAAGCGTATGAAAACTTCTGATATACCGAGGCAACCTCTGAAACTCAAAGTTGTAATTCCCTTGATATGTGACTTGTGCAATGTTAAGTGTGATACACGGGAGGTCTTTGATCGTCATCTTTCTGGTAAAAAGCACATTTCTAAGCTCAAACGCTATGAAGGTCACCAAGTAATGTACGGACCACAAGGACTTCAAGCTCTGTACCCTCCAAATCCAGTCACACAGACGTTATATGCTCAACCAGGTCCTCAAGTAGCCCTTCATGCTTTGCAGGGTCCGAATATTCCACCCAGACTTCATATGTCTTCACAAGCTCACTATGCTGCACCGACAGCAATGGATACTCGAGTTCAGCAAAATCCAAACCTTCTGATGTCTAATGCTACTTCACAGCAGTGATCCCCAATCAAACAATAACTGAACAAGTTGCGACTGTAGAGATATATGCCGGTATTGATTACTTGGAACCTGGAGGTACAGACTGTCTCGAGTCCTCCCGTGGTCATAAATTGCAAGGGATCAGCTAATTACTTTAGGCACATATGGTGCTCGTATATGCTCTAGTTATGAAGCCATATTTCTTTTATTTTAGTGAACCTTTTTTATTGTTTTATCTTTCCGGGACATGAATATTGGACGGGATGGCTAGTGAGGCTTGTCTTGCAGTTGAATGTAGTTCTGTCATATGTCTGGTTAGCTTCTGCAGAAAAGAAACTGCTTCTTGCTAGCATTTTGGTCTTATTCATTCCGAACGCTTCCTTTTGGATAGTTGTTTAGAGTATATTTCTAAATTCTAACTTATCCGTTTCAACTCTGACTATCTACTGCAGTTGCAGCTCACGTTCATTTAGGGATTTGCTCTCATCTGAGATTCTGAATGGATATTTTCGGGTTATGAAATGTGCCATACTGATACTGCCATCCAATGATCCCTTGTTTCTACCTTCTCATAAAATGTTTGATGTGCACAATTTAATTAAGAGTGTAAATGATAAATACGTTTTGCACGCTTATTTAAGGCACAAAATATGGACAATTGTGAATATATATGTTGAAATATGGTTTAATTCGATACAAATTGTGTTTGTAGGGCTATATTGATAGATGAAATGAAAAGTATGCGAAAAGGAGCAAAACGGAAGAAAACGAAAGTTCAGGGATCAACGTGCAATTATCCAGAGGTTGTACCAAAGGGTGAATCGAGTGTGAAAATGAGCTAAGTTACCAATTGTCGATATCATGAGATGCTATGAGTAAGAGAATTAAGAAATGAGGTCAAAATGTGACAGAATAAAATTCGAGGACTAATATGTACAAAATTTGAAGTTTTGCTATTCCGTGCGGTCGCATGGAAAGCAGTAGGGATTTTAGGAGGTCATTTCTAGTCTTCTATGCGGTCATATAGTTGACTCCGGGTGTGAAATTTTTGATTTTCTTATCTCAATCACTCAAGGAAATGATCTTTGGGACTCGTTTAAAATCTCTAATCTTGTCTAGAAGGGGGGTTACTCATTCTAACACAAGAGAAGGTTTGGAGAGCAACAAAGAAGAAGACAAGAAGAAAACTTTCACTCCAAGATTCAAGATTTCAATTCAAAAATTGGGTGATGTCTGTTGACCCAAAGGACGACTAACCAAGAGAGGGTGAATTGGTTTTTGAAACTTTTTCGATAATAAATCTCAAAACTATTCAAAACAAAAGTAACAAATGCAAAGTTAATATAACAAGTAGATATACAATTTGATAGCTAAGTTCAAGTATAAATATTGCACAAAGTAAATAGGCTACATAAAGTAAAGTGCAATAAGTAAAGTGAACAACCAATTTAAAGGGTTCGACCACAACGTGATCTACGTCCCTGTTACCAAGCTCTCCGTCACGAGCAAGGCCAAATTCACTAAGTGATAACTTACAACAAGGTGTATCAAAACCTTAGGTGACTTACAATAAGGAGCACCAACCCTTAAGTGACTTACAACAAGGTGCACTTAACCTTAAGAGACTTACAACAAGGTGCTCTTAACCTTAAGCAACTTACAACAAGGTGTGCTTAACCTTAGGAGACTTACAACAAGGTGCTCCTAACCTCACAATCAAGTTTTGATATGGCTCTTGAAACCAACAAATGTAAATATAAGTTTACAACTCAAAAACTCTCTTAACAAAAATATAATCAAGTTAAGTTCAAGAGAGTTAGCATAACACTTCAATAGATAGCAAATTAATTAAGCTCAAGTGTTATGTTTAGAAAACTTTGATGTATGAATGATAATGAAATAGTTTAGCACAATATCAAAGTTTTCAACCAATCAATCTCTCTTAACAAATAATAATAAGTTAAGTATGAAGAGAGATTATCACTTTAGCAAAAGTGTTGGCAAAGAAAAACTTTCTTCAAGAATATAAAAGGATGAGATTGAAGTTTTCTTGCCAAATGAATTTCTTGATAAAAGTAGATGAAAACTAGTTTGGATCAATCAAGAAATTCTTCCAAATAAATCAAGTAGAATAAATACCAATTTAGCTCAAAGGATTTTCAACAAAATAAGCTCTCAAATATCTCCTCAAAGTTGTTGTAATGAATGCAAAGTGAAATGGTATTTATAGCCATCAAAACGGAATAGTTCTGCCCATCCGGACGACCGGATCTGAACCGGATGACCAACTAGCCGTTGTGGGTCAGAAGTCAGAACGGTTAAAAATTTGACCACTGGCGAACCGGACGTCCGCCTGGTCAACCGGACGTCCGGTTGACCGTTGACTTTGACTTTTTTTTTTTTTTTTTTTTTTTTTTTTTTTTTTTTTTTTTTTTTTTAAAGAATTTCCTTTTTGATTGATTTGAAAAATGTAGGCATATGAAGGATGTTTTCATTTAAAAATCAATCTTACTTTTGATTAAAACATTTTATGCAAGTGATGATTCATGATAAATAGTTGAGCTTAATGCACTTGCTAAATTTTGACAAGTTATACCTTTATATAAAATAAATTTGATCAATAACTTGTCTTCAATTTCTTCATTTCTTCGAGTCTTCAAACTTGAATCTTGATTTGCGACTTTTGCGATTCTGTTAAGTTCCAATTTGATTGTCGCACACAAATCTTTATTGTCTCGAATGTTCTATCATCTCAAATGCTTGCTTTTCTTTTTCTTGTTCTTCATTTGAGTGTTAATAATAATCTTTAAAACTTTGAAAGCTTGATCACTCAAATTAGATCATTAGTAAACAAGATAAACTTGTTTGTTATAATCAAAACAATAAGGTCATAATCAACCATAGGTCAACAATGTCTTCTTCTAAATACTTTTATTGTTCTGTTCTTTTATCCATGCTAGGCTAGATTTTCTTTGTACTAGGAGAATAATGACCCTTGCAATGTGAACTTTTAATTTCTTATTTTGCAATATTGACATCAAACACACGAATATTGGATGTTGAATGGTTTATACGCAAATTAATTTCTCCATAATTATGTGCACGTAATTGTGTGAGTTTGGTGATTTATTTCATGCATTCGAAATAAAGGGAAATAAATTCGACAATGTATAAATCATCGTAGGGTCCGATATGATTTAATATACAGCTAAACCCTACGTGAATTTTTAAGTGTTTAAAAAACTTCATGCATTCTTGTATATTTGCATTTGTCATAGGAATATAGTCAAATGGTATGCAATAGTAGGTTCAATACTATTCGAGAGAGAGTATTGGATAGATTAGGAACGTTGATTCTTCAACTAATTCATCGTTTTGTCAATTTATGAAATTAGGGTTAAAAATGAACTTATTTGGTGATTTGCGATCTTAGTGTACTTTTTATATATTAATTTCATCAGGCTTTGCATTCAATCTTCATTTTGCATTTTAGTTCATTAAATTCATACACTATTGCATCCGAAGTCTAATTCAGATAAATTCACGTTACGATCATATCATTCGATAATTTAGTTTCGGTTAAGACTGAAATAGGTAAAATTAAGCTAATTCAATCTCTGTGGGATCAACATTTGGACTCTAAAATCCATTTTATTAGTTGAATGAATTGTACACTTACGGTGGTAAAAGTCCAAACACATTTTCATCCATTAGTAAACGTGACATGAATACTTTTGTTTGCTCAAATATCATGTTGAACTATCGTTTAAAAGTTTTTGACTGTAGATCACAAAACTGTTGAACTAATGAGTTGTGCTTTTGCACAAGAGCAAAATATTACGTTGTCAATAGAAGTAGACGTCGTTAATTTTTCAAAGAAAAAACTCGACATATTTACGATGGATAGGAAAACTTATTGTGTATTTGTTTGCATATATATATATATATATATATATTTTTTTTTTTTTTTGGAAGGCACATGTGCTAGTTTGTTATTTATTTATCACGTGACTTTTTTTTTTTTTTTTGTTATACATGCATATCTTATATTTGATAATTACTCGTTAATTAGCTCATTTAAAAAAAATAAAAATATTTCAATTGTTAGGTGTCAAATAATTGTATCGAATTTGCTCCCTGGGTAGCGTCAAATAAAGTATAAAAAAATATTTGATAGAATTTGCTCAAATGCTTTCCAAAAAATATATTTTAAACAATAGCCAGATATTTTCCGAATAAATATTTGATAACTATAAAGAGATGGTTATTAAAAAATAAAAGTTGCTTTATGTAAATTTACTTACAAGTGAAAAAAATAAGTTTTTAAATACATAATATTTTATGTTTAATAATGTCAAAAATAAGTAAATTCCTTTTGAAATACGACTATAAGTTAATAGTTATTTTTCGAGAAAATTTAATTTTTTCTTTAAAAAGTAAAAAAATTAAGTCATATATTTAAAAATAAAAAATTACTTAAAACTCATTTTACTTTCTTTTAGAACTTTTCTAAACTTGTTTGGACAATAACTCTTAGAATTGTTATATGACCATCATATTTTTCTTTTGATGTACTATTTTTCAATTTAGTCTATTATTAAAGTAGGAAAATGAGTTTTTAAATAATGTGTGGTTCAAATATAAAAAAAGATTTTGAATTCATGTACAAAATATTTTATTGTAAGAATGCGTGTTTGAAAATGAATTTTAAAATAATGATAGATAAATAGGATCTTAATGTCTCTAATTTTCTAATTGTGGCACTTAAGTTCTCCATTTTCTTCATCGTAATCTTATTTTTGACCATCCATTAACTAGTACTACTTGTTCCTACTAATTATTTTATCGAAATATTTACTCAGCGTACTTTAAAAAGGCGGACGAATATTTTGTTTAATTTTGTATTTATTATTTTTTGCTTACATAAAAATATGGGACAATTTTTTTTTTTTTTTTTTTTTGCCTTTCTAACGAGCATTTTGGACGAAAATTGTCAAGGATTAGATAACATTACTCCATGTAAATTAATGAAGGATTTGAGGATTAAAAAATTAACAAAAAAAAGTACGACGTTGAGAAAATATTGAAGACTTTTAATGTAATTAAAAAGTGGTATACCAAATAAAAAGACTTTGCAATATAACCAAATGATAATCTTATATTTACTCTTTCAAAATAATTTAATTATTTTTTAAAAAAAATATTCATCTATCACCCCAGTTTGTTTCAAATTAAAATCTGATTTTAATTTAAATCAAAGTCAAACAATCAATATCAATTACATCTTTCATTATGATTTTAATTTAAATCAAAGTCAAACAATCAATATTAATTACATCTTTCATTATCTCATAACGTTTTAACCACACATTTCAAAAACTTCTATCATAATATACTAAAAATTTGATTTTAATATTCATTAAACACCATCTAAATAAAGTTTTTAGAAATTATATTAATAAATTTGACTCGTCAATAATAATAGGTAAAGCTAAACGTTGAATTGGATAATTGTCGGAGGCTTCGGTAACTCCGATGGATGACACGCTTTAACTTACTTCTGCAGTGTCTAAAACTCCATTCTTTTAGCCACAATTGTTGATTTTACCGGCAAGTATTTTTTTCCTTTCATATATTCCTATATTAGTCTATGCTATAGGTCTCTAAATACACTTTGTTCAGAAGGGAAATTGGGAAAACAAATATCCATGGCTGACCCTTCTGAGGATTTGGACCAACTTCTTGACAGTAAGAAAATCCTTCTTTCATTTTGAATCTTTTGTGTGTGCGCGCGCGCGCGCGCGTAAATACTAAATAGTAAATACACACATATAGAGATATAAACACAGCCAGAAAATGAATTTTATGTTTTTGGACATTTTGCAGGCGCTTTGGATGATTTTAAGAACCTCAATCTCACCTCTTTTGCTCAAAGGTCCAACTTTTATTTGTTTCTATCAATTTTTGTATATCTATCTGTATGTGTGCATGTATAATATTATAATTTAATGTTTTAGGGTTTAGTTTTTGATTTTGTTTTTGAACAATGACTGAAAAGGGTTGTTATTCTTACGTTTCTTTCATTTTTGGGTTATAGAGGTGTGAGTAATGAAAAGATTGATGATGGTAAGGGACAGAAGAAGCAAGACAGTTCATCTGGGGGTGTTCAAGGATTGGGGATGGGGTTGCCTGATTTGAAGAGTAAGAAAAAGGGCAAACAAAAGGTAGCAAAGGGGGAGTCCCATGTTTCTGAGGCTCTTGATAAGCTAAGAGAGCAAACGAGGGAAGCTGTCAAAGGTTTAGAGTCGGTGACAGGTCCGAAACTTCCACCTAGTGGAGAAAATTCCGGGAATGATGCGACGATTGAGGATTGGGTTAAGCAGTTTGAGGAACTTGCTGGCTCTCAGGTTGGTGTTCTTGCTCTATTTTCTTGAATTCATGTTTTTGGCACGGATATAAATTGTTCATTCATTTGAACGGAAATAATTGTTATTTTTAGTTCTGATTTGACATGCGTTGTAATGTTGAGGTTAATGTAGTTTCTTGTATATCTAATACCTTGTTAGAAAGTATTATGTGGAAGTTTTTCTCGTTTGTAAATGGATCAAGAATGTGGATGATCTTTGGCTATTATTGCCTTTTTGCATATACAGATACTTTGTTGGCAAATCAGAATGCCAAATTTTACTTCTTATATGTGATCTATGTAAATCTAGAAGAGGAAAATATACATCAGTTGATGCCTTAGCAACAACATAATCTGAAGATGTTGGTGCTTAAACTGGTAATAGTTTCATTGTTAATTTTTCGTCTAATAGCATAGGAAGGTTCTGGCATCCCCATCCTTGAAAACTTAATTGGTGCATTAGAATCTATCTCTTATAATTATCTAGAGGCTCTATTTGGTATGTAAGGAATTTGGTTAGATATGGAAGGGGAGCGGGGTTACTTCATTTTTTGTAAAACAAATAGGAAACGGATTTTGAGAGAGTGAATGGGACGATATCAATAGTCCCTTATCCTAATTTCTAAGTGTTATCAGCTGTTTGAAAAAATATTGTATATGAAACTGGGTTATGATATATTATCAAAATTTTCAAAAGATGGTAGTGGCAGCAAGAAGAGTGTGTGATGGCAGTGGCCATAGTTGGTCACAAGTAGGGTTTGTAGAATTCTAATTCAAAACACGAGATTTACAACTGGTGTTTCAAATGAAATACATCTATGAAAGTGGGAAATAGTTGTTGATCTACCTGTAATTTCAATGAAGCTCCTACCTAAATTTATGAGTTGATTTTAGCATGTTGAAACTCTACATGTGGAATCTATTTCCTTTCAGCTAATACTTCTCCTCAAACACCAAATATTTCATATTCCAATTGATTCTATTATTGATATTATATTTCTGTGCTTATTTTTACAAATATGCCTGCCATTCGGTTTCGGTGACTCATAATTTCTGAATCCACTTCTACAAAGTTAAAATGTTTGTTCCTACAAGATCCTTAAGAGAATTACTGCTCTTCACCCATGCTTATTGCTTCCTCTTTTCTCAACACCACAATAAATATTGTTGCTAATTTCTCAGATGTTTATTGAAATGCCACCTCATCTCTTATTGGTCTATCACCACTAAATTTTTCACTTCTGAAAATTTTGCATGTCCATCCACAAATTTCCTCGGACTTGGTGATTCACTAACTGCTTCAAATGTAAATTCAGTTAATTTCATTTCTGCTGATGCTTTCAATACGTTCCTTTTTTTTTGGGGGGGATCGGGTGGGCGTGGGGTTTATCTCTCACCAAGTATGTACAGCTGGAGAGGAATAGACATATGACCAAGTACAGCCTTTGCTCGGCTAGAACTGTTTAGTGAATGCATCTTCATGGGGGCATCAAGGTTTATAAATTCCTTCTTCCCCCTTAATAATGATCGCTCCACCTGAAGTCTGTTTACTCTATCACCTTGTTTGTTGAGGATGTTCCCTATTTATACACCAAGAATTTAGCTGTTACATGCATTTTTAGTGGTTATTTTTGTATACAAGATCTTTGAATGTGGAAGGAGATGATAAGCAAGCTAATAAGTTGCACTTAGTGGAGGGGGGGAGCTTTACTCCAAATTTCCAAGTCACTTGCACCGAGTCAATTTAACAGGCAAGACTGTAAGATAAGTGTTATAGTGAGACGGGGTTCAGTCATACAATAATTAAGTAAACAAAGGCAAATTGAAGTAAGTAGCCAGACTGAAATTTATCTCATGGAGATAATGCATTGGAAACTTACCTTTTTTGTCTATTAAAATCTATGATACAGAAACGTCATTCCTTGAATTTTTTGGTTTTCTAGGATAGAACTTGCACAAGCATGCATTGGAGCAGTTTTGTGTTACCTTGGCGATATCTCTTTTAGTAATTTTTTGTGGTTAGTTTTCCAGCTTGTTACTTAAACCTCACTGGCGATGTCAAAATTGAGATTTGCTCAACCTTTTGTCCCCTTGCCCATGCTTATGCAACATCGCAATATTCTATATAATACTATTCTTGGGCGTAAATGTGGTAAATATGTATATTATTGTTCTGTAGTTGTGGCTAGCAGATATCTTCTTTGTTGGTAATGGAACAATCAGCAGGAATTCTCAAGTTTTTTCCATCTTTCTCTCTCTTTCCAACTATAATTTCGAACATCTTCCAGTAACACCTTCTAATGTAGAAGAATATACAGAATGATGCCATGAATTAGAAAGACGTCACTTTTGTTAGATTATTGTATGAATGATACTTATTTCTCTCTCTGTTTTTTTTTTTTTTTGGTCTTTTAGACCGTGGCTCTTGGTTTATATTTTGTTCAAAAACTTGGCCCATGATTTACCCTGCTCAACATCGACTCTTGTCCTTTGCTAATGTTGCCTATACTGAGATCATGGTGAATAATGAATAAATTGACATGCCATTTGTTCTAAAAAGGTAACTTATGCAAACATGTCTGAAAACAAAATTTACTTAAAAGTAAGTTTAAGTTACTTTAAACTTAGTCAAACATGTTCTGTGTCCTTTCTTTTTGTCCCTATAATTACAAACTTACACTTGATGAAAATGAGTATCCATCGCTTTTGTCTTATTTTTACAGGATATGGAGTCAATGGTGGAGACCATGATGCAACAGCTTCTGTCCAAGGAAATTCTTCACGAACCTATGAGAGAAATTGGAGAAAGATATCCGAAATGGTTGGAAGACAATAAACCGAGCTTATCTGATGAAGAATATGCACGTTATTTCCACCAGTATGAGCTTATAAAAGGCCTAAATCAAGTTTATGATAGTGAGCCAGATAATTTCAACAAGATTGTTGAGCTCATGCAGAAAATGCAAGAGTGTGGTCAGCCGCCGACTGATATTGTGCAAGAGCTTGCTCCAGATTTTGATCTATCAAATCTTGGACAACTGTAAGTGCGATATGTGATTACTTCTTGCTGTCTAAACACAATTCATTTATAATGTGCTAGAGTGCTGCTAATGATACCCTAGTCATGTAAGATTTGTTATTAAAACCTAGATCCAATATGTTTTATAGGTCAAACTCTAGTAGGTGGGGAGGGGGCCAGTCATGTCATGGACCATGTCTAATCTTTTCCCAGCTCTAGTGGTGGGCCAGCCCTGGGCACGTCCTGGACATGGACCGTGCTATGTTGTGCCTGGGCTGTGTCAAATCCGTGCCCAACTCTAATGGCAGGTCAGTCCTAGGCACGTCCAGTCCTGGCTGCCCACAGATTTACACCTCTAATTTGTTTTAATCTCTTGTCAGAACTTAATTATTAGCAGACAATGAGGATAAGGTTTTATTCGGTAGCTGACTTGCGGTTACGCATCAAAGGGTTACTTTTAGTCATCTAAAATATTCATGAGTTGGAGCTATTGAGTTCTAATTTGGCACCGAGATGAGATTTTGTTGGCGCTTGTATTGTCTTCGAAATAGTCATAGTACCGTTCATGTAAGCCCTTTATTTGTCTTTTGGGGTAGATGGTCGACCACGGGCAGGCTAGGAAACAAAAATTTACATGTTTAGGAAGTGTTTAAAAATAGTTTTCTTTATAAATAGATAATTATGGTACTTGTGGGTGCCACAAAATAAATGGATAAAAAGTAATTTGGATATTTATAAATATGAGCTTAACATAGACTTATGGGTTGTTTGGCATGGCTATTGAAAAATCAAAGCTTTTGGATCCGTTTGACATGACTTTTGAAAAGCCAAAGCTTTTGGATCTATTTGACTAATTCTATGAAAGTGTTTTTTAGTTGGAAGAACTTTTAGAGGAAGTTGATCCAATGTGATTTCCTCTAAAAGCACTTCCGGAATAGGAAGCTCTTTTATAAAGTTTCCAAACAAAAATTAAGGTACCTTCCTCCAAAAACTCATTCTACGGGAAGCAAAAACAAAAATCATGTCAAAGAGTCCAAATATGACTAAAATTGAGATTATTGCTCTTGAAGTAGGAGATAACATAGTGACATTATCATCGGTTTACATAGGCATAGAATATGTGTGACTTTCGATTGTAATAGTAACTTGTAACATTTGGTAGACCGTTATACTAACCTTTGTTGCTTAAAGAGCGCCAACCGTAGTCATCCAACGACTTTTTACTCTATGCTACTTACTATTCGATGATGAATTATTTTTCGTTCATGTAGGTCTCCGGAAATGTTGGAGTCTCAACAGAATTGTGGCATTATGTAAGAATGATCCAAGTATTTTTCGTTGGTCACATTTGCGTGCGTCATCCAAAGGTTGTGTAAGCAAATTGCTGCGGGTGCCAAAAGTAGGTGATGATGGTACTTATGTGCCAAAATAGTACATTTGCTGCTGCTGTTTTGAGATTGAATTTACTTTAGAAGAAATGTAATCTTCGTAAAGTTGATGGGGTGCCTTATTTGGCATCGCATATTTTAAATAATGTTGAAAACTTCAGTAGGAAAACTGGCATTTACCTATCACGGAAATGATATGTAATTCGGGAAAATATTATTTGGAATTCCCTCTTATGTTTCTCTCCATTTTTTTTTCTTAGATTTCTACTGATGTTTGTGTTTATAAAAGCAACTTTTATAGCATGCTTTTTTGATATTTCGTAAATTGTAGCATTAAAAATCAGAAAAAAAACTGCCTTTAAGCGCGACTAAATATGGTTGTGTTCTTGCATATTGTACTACATATGTACCTGTAAACAGTTTAATGTTTGACAAATCAGTATCTATAATGACTAAAACAAGGGAAAACTAGGCATATATCGAAAGTTTGTGACCCAGTTCGGAGGATTACATGTAATTTGAAAATAATAATAATAAAAAAAAAAATCAATTAAGGCTGTGAGTGGAAGTTGAACCATTTTATTAGTTAAGAACCTTTTTGATGCCCTTTTTTTGAATTTTTTTTTTTTTTTTTGTTTTGAATAGTGAATGTGTCGTTAAAAAATAGGGAAAATGTTTAAATTTACGTGTAAAATATTTTATTTTGTGAATGAAAACACCTGTAATCGATTTTCTTTTCAAAATGGAAGGATAATATCGTCTTAGAAAATTTGCCCATTTCTTCCCTTACGGGTGCATAGTTTCCTTGTAGTTTCTTTTCAATAATTTTTCCTTTCTTCCCTTTCTTAAAGCATTCTTCGCCTTCTCCTCTCCTCGCCGCACACTGGAAGCATACAGTGAAGTGAGCGAAGATTTTGTTTTTTTTTTTTTTTGGGTTGAGTATTTTTATTTTTCATTTCCCATTTTGGTCTTCCGAGTGATTGAGGGTTTGTGGGAATTTTTCAGTGTGTTTATTGTTGTTGCATAGGTACGTATCATCTTCCACGTGCAAAATGTTTCCTCTATTTTTGAGACCCGAGGGGTGGGGTTCTACTCAACACAAGTTCGTTTTTTTCCTTTGCCTATCTCATTCTCCAATCAAATTGGATGTATGTAATGTATCTTTGGATGTTATGGCACTAATAAATATGACTGCCAATATTATCACACTTCAGGCTCCTTATCTAGAGACTAGAGCAATAAAATGTATTACAGAGGGAACTATGGTTGCTTGCATATTGCTCTCATTATTAGTACAATTAAAGAAGGCTCTCACAAAACTAGCGAAGGAGGTACGTGTTTATTGGTTTATTGTAATCAGAATCGTTCCTCCTATCCATAAATTTGATACACCTATTTGATAAATAATCATTACATTTAATTTAGGTCAATCTAACGCTCAATATCTTATGGATCTCAAGTGGTTATAACAAATTCTTCCATGATCTTAGTGAAATACATATTGAGTGTTGGATTGACTTAAATTAAAGATCACGATTATACGTAACTGTTCTTCTTATTCATAAATTTGATACACTTATTTGACAAATAATCATGATATTTAATTTAAGGGAGTGTATTTAATTGAGACTTTTAAAGATTTTTTAGAGTGGGTGACTTCCGTGGACTTTGTGAACATTTAAGTGATTTTTATGGATTTTGAAGAATTACTAGAAGTTTCTCATGAATTTCTATAAACTTTTACTAGAGACTTTTAAAAAAATTTATTTTTAAAAAAAAAATATTAAACATATATAATGTAATATGTTAATCTACTTCTCATAATTGAAAATGCAAAGTAATAAATCATATTTTTCATGTCCATTTTTCTCCCCAAAAAGAAAATATATATGTATCAAACATTCCCAACATCATTCAACATATTAGCTGCTATAGAAGCCCTCCATGCATTAACATTTTCTTTTTCTTTTTCTTGTTCTTGACTCTTAAAAAATGGTCCAAAGTCTTTCCCTTCATTAATTGAAGAAGATGAAGAATCTTCGTTATTGGGTTTAATTGGAAAATTCATCGGAATGACACTCTTTACGAAGAAAATTGTGTAATCCTACACAAGCTAATACGAGTTTTGCTTGTGTACGATATGTAAATGGAGGAGTTGTTTTGAAAATTGTGAATATTGATTTAAATATACCGAATATCCTCTCAACTACGTTTCTCAAGAAAGCATGACGAAGATTAAACAACTCTTTTGTATTTTCAGGGTCACGGCATTGTTTGGACTTAATGAACCGACAGCTAAAGTACTTAAATTTTTATATGATGTCCCCATCAATGGCGAAGACAACATACTATAAGCATAGAATTTTTTTTCAAACAAGACAATAATGTATGATGGTATTTTTATATTTCTTCTTTACAATTTTTCATGTCGCGCTTCTCTTATATCAATTGTTAATTGTCACTCTTTCTCGTATTTAACCTTCACTCCAAATGCCTCAGGTCGGACTCAATAGTCCCCGTGATTATCAGTGGCAAAAGTCTTTTGAGGGATCAACTCTGTTTTTCTCCAATGCCAGTTTTGAAATCAGCAATTTTTCCAAAAGAATTTGATATAGATAAACAGATTAGTTCTTATTTAATTCCACATGGAACAAATATTTATTCTGCACCACTACTAACTGGACTGAGAAGAGTGACAAATACGATCCCTTTTTAGGCATTATATCAAGCCAATCAATAATTTACATATGAATGATGAAATCAAGAAATAATAGAAACCATAATGAAACCCATCTCCAAAAATCTTTATCCATAAATCAAACAGAAAACTCATAGAGAGATGGAGAGAGATGAGATGTACCTTGTTAATAATGAAAAACTCATAGCAAAGATTCAAAGCAAACTCATGGAGAAAGAGAGAGATTTTTACCTGATATGGAAGAGATGGAGAAAACCTAGAATGAAAAGAAGAGGTCGGCTTGAAAAATCTCTCGGTAGATGAGAGATTTGTTTTGAGATTTCTTATTTATATTTTCTACCAAAGAGTCTAGCAAGTTATAAATTTTCTAAAAATCATTCTCAGTTGAATACTTCATAACTTATAGAGACTTCTAAAAAGTTTCAATTGAATACCCCGTGACTTTTAAGGATTTTTTAAAAGTCTTTAAAAGTCTATATTGAATACAATTCAACATTTATAGAGTTTTTAAAAGTTTTAAATGAATACACCTAAATTTTTTAAGTCTTCAAAAGTTTTTAAAACTTTCAATTGAATACACCCCCCCTAAGTCAATTCAACGTTCAATATGTATTTTACTAAAATCATGAAATAATATGTTATAACCACTTGAGATTTATAAGATATTGAGTGTTTCCTCCCATTCATAAATTTGACATACTTATTTGACAAATAATCGTGATATTTAATTTAAGTTAATTCAACGCTTAATATGTATTTCATTAAGATTGTGGAAAAGTTTGTTATAACCACTTGAAATCCATAAGTTATTGATCGTTAGATTGACTTAAATTAAAGGTAACGATCATTTGTCAAATAAGCATAGTTATTAAACCTGACCCGACCATTGATCCGTTCAAGGCACCGAGTCTCGGGTTTCTGGTCGAACAGGTGGGTTAGTGGTTAGACCGATGGGTCAATACTTAATAGTTATAAAAATATTTTTTAAAGTATAAGATTTTTCTTTTAGATAAAATAAAAAAAAATTAAATTATCTGTCATTAATTATTTATATATTATTTTGCTAAATATTCGATTCATTTTACTTAAAATAATAACTATAATTTTTCAAAATTATTTTTAACAATCTATAAGGGTCCGTTTGATTGCAATGTTGGAATTTGGGTGGAAAAAAACGAATTGCAGGGAATTCAATTGCATAGAGTTTGTTTTAGAAAGAAATGTAATTAATGGTGTTTGGTTGGTATAAATTTTCACTTAATCTGTTTTACTTTATTTTTCATGAAAATTATTTTTTTTTTTGGATAATTTTTTTACAATCTCTATTAAAATTTGTTTGGATTGCCAAAAAGTTAAAAAAAAAACATAAATTTTTTGTATTCGTTTGACTTTGTTTTTCATACAAATTGTCAATTAAAGGGATAATTTTTTTTTTTTTTATCATTGAGTTTATAATTTATTCCCAAAAAAAAAAAAAAAAAAACCCACCATAGTGGTGGAAATTGATATTCACCAAAAACCAAGAAAATGTCACTGCATGAGCAAAAGTGAGAAATTCAATTCACAATAACTTTTTGGATATCAAACAAGACATTTTGGTGGAAAATGGAATTTGGTTTCCATTTTCCATTAAATTTTTGGGCAATCAAACATAGCTTAAATGATTTACATATACATATTTATTGCAAACACGTAACAATAATCAATTGATCTCTAGTGATTAGGTGGTACTCACATTACCTAGAGGTCCAATATTCAAGTCTTTTGAGAACAAAAAAATTATGGACAAACTTTTAAATCTTGGTCAAACCAGTCAATCTGGTCAAAACAGTCAACCAGACAGAGTTAATATAAAAATCGTCGGTTAACTCGGTCAACCTGACAGGTCAACTCATTTTGATCGAGTTAGTTGCTTCTCTATGAAAATGTTCTACCCGGCTCGATCAAGGGCTCGGGTCACCGGTTCTCCAGCCTCGATCGATCAGTCCGGACCGAATTATATAACTATGCAAATAAGTGTGTCAAAGTTATTAGTATGATGGACAAATAATCGTGATATTTAATTTAAGTCAATTCAACACTCAATATGTATTTCATTAAGATTGTGGAAGAGTTTGTTATAACCACTAGAGATCCATAAGATATTGAGCGTTGAATTAGCTTCAATTAAATGTCATTATTATTTATTAAATATGCGTGTCAGTAAAATACATATTGAGCGTTGAATTGACTTAAATTAACGATCATGATTATTTTTCAAATAAGTGTGTTAAATTTATGAATTCTTTTATAATCTCCTACCCTTTTTTGGTCTACAGGTCAAGGGGACATTAAACTTCGTCAAGTTTTAATCCTATGCTTTTTAGATAATGCCTAAGTCGTTGTGTATGAGTCATGTATAAACAGACTGCATGCAAAAGAGGACAGTGACCAAATATGCCAAATACAAATATAGGTACGAACGTTTTATACAATAATATTCAAATGTAAGAATTATGGGTGAACACGGTTCGATTTGAGCGATTTTAGACAAATTTTCAAACCAAATCATTTAAATCGATTTGGAATATTTCCAAACCAAATTAAAATCACTTTGATTTCTAAATCAAATCAATCCAAACCAATTTTTTCGGTTTAGTTAGGTTTAAAATCATGGTTTAACAAAGAAAAAATTAATATATATCAAAGAAGTTAAATCATAAATACTAGTCTAAAATTTCACGTTAAAATATAAATTATATCATTAAAAGAATTAAAAATCAAAGTTATATAATTATAATCATTATAATGCAACAAAATGATATAAATATTTTAAAATCTTAGTCGATACTAATGATGTTCATCTACAATTCTAATACGCGATTCATTCTTTTCATAAATATAAAAAATATAGTAAATGAATTCATTGATTATAGTCAAATGATATAAAATAACATTATAAAATAAATAAAATTCAAATACAGTAAAATATATACCTACTATGACTTTTTGTGAATCGTCGAATGTTTCTACTCCATCCAAATATTAGCAAATTACTTTACGGGAGCGTGACAATTATTAAAACAAAACAACATAACTACTAATAAAAACATAGAAAATAATTACTAAAAAATAAAAGAATTTGGATTATCTGACTTGAATTTAGACAAAATTTGAGAAAATTATTAGTAGAAGAAAATAAATTATGCAACTTTGAATTAAAATCGAGATTAATTGTCTGCTCAATTGTAATGAAAAATCGATGAATATGGTTTAGCAGTAGTTGTTTAACACTTTAGCCAATATTTTGGAACTTTACGCTCACAATTGTGATGACCAATGAGTATTTGGATATGATTTCATTAATTAGTTAAGATGTATAATTGTTGAATTGAGTTTACTTGAATTATATATAATATGGATATATCTTTTTAATTGAAATGTGTTAATTTTTAATTGGATTAAATAAAATTTAAACTAATTGATTTTTAGATTTTTATTTTTTTAAACGGTTTGTAAAGATTGAAAACTAAATCAAATTACTTCGAAGCGGTTTGGTTTGATTTGGTTCGGTTCGGTTCAAAACCAAAATGTTGACTGATATACTTGGAACCAAACCAACGCTTTTAGAAAAAAAGGGTTTCGATTCGATTTTACGATTTAACGATTTTGTTATTCACCTCTAGTATGAATTGTCTTCACAAAACAATTTAAAAGGTAGGAATGTTACATGCCAAACATATTACTAAGTATGGATGTTTATCGAGTGAATTGCCTAAATAGTCACTGAACTTTACACCATGCTGCCATAAGGTCACTGAACTTTAAAAATCATCCAACTCATCACTGAACTTCCCAAAAGGTTTCCACGAGGTCACTGAACTTAAAAAATCTTCTCATTCATCACTAAATTTTGCAAACAATTTCCCAATGATCACTAAATTAGTGATCCCTAGGAAACTTTTTGCAAAATTCAGAGACACCGTGAGAATTTTTTACAAAATTTAGTGATGAATGGAGTAATTTTTAAAGTTTAGTGACCCTGTGTAAGCCTTTTGAAAAGTTCAGTGGTGAGTTGAGTGATTTTAAAAATTTAGTGACCTTGTGGAAATATGATATAAAATTCAGTGACTATTTGGACAATTCACTCATGTTTATCACAAATTTAATTTCAGGCAAAAAGGGGATGAATAGCTCCAGTTCATCTTCACCATTGAAATATTATGAGTAAGACTATAAAATATGATGGGTATTTTATTTATATATATATATAATTTTTTTTTCTTTTTCACCATTACTTATACCCTCAATTGCAAGCCAAACTAGGGATGAACATCTTCAGCTCATCGACCACATATTCAATCTCTTTATCTTACCATTAAAATTTATATGGGTAATCCACCATTAAAGTGGTCATTGTACTTCTGATGGTGAATTGCAACATTCTTTACATTTTTTTTTATACTTAATGGAATAACTTATAAATTATTTTCATATTATCGTTACTGTTAGTTATGGAAGAACCTTTCCAAAGCGTGAAGAAAGGGGAAATGTTTTCTAAGACAATATTAGCTTTCCATTTTGAAAAGAAATTTGATTGCAGATGTTCACTTAATGGAGAAATTGACAAGAAATGGACGGAAGGACGATCTGCGCAAATAAAGGTGTAATTAAGGGTGAAAATGTCAAAAAATAGAAGATATGAACGTTTTGCAAAACAGGGATGAATGTGTTAATTAGCCCTTCTTATTATCAAAATATTTAACTAAAACTACTCATATAACCAAAAATGCACTTTTTTTCAACACTAATAAACACATGAAAAGATAAAAAAAATATTTTTAATTAAGGAGTCAAATAACCTCTCAATATTATATTTTCACTTTCTTCTTAATATTGTATTAGTTAATCGGGGGGAAGGGGAGGGGAACCTCATTTGGTGATAAGGCGGTGGCCTGTAGGCACCATCCATTTATGATGACATCCATTTTTTTTTTGGTAACTTAGGTGTTCGAGTTTCGCGCCAACTAATCTTGAGGAGTTGCGACATTTCCTTTTGGTTCACCACTCAGGTAAATCCAGATATGATCACAACTTATACACACATGGGTCGGACATTCGGGATGCATTTTTCTTCCATGTGGATCTTCATTTACGACGTGCGAACAGGACCTTCGAAGGGATGACAAAGAGCACCATAACTTGGCCTCCACAGGACATCTGCCTTCCAACATAAATGTTGTCTTCTAGCTACCACGGAGATTTGAATTTTCAATACTCTGTAGAAAACCCTCCTACTTTACCACCAAGCCATGTCTGTGGGGCTTATGGTGGCACCCATTATTATTTTTTGGATTACGCGTCATTACTTGAGTCCACATCTGTTCACCCCTAGGCCTTGGTGTGAAGGTAAATTGATGGATATGCCCAAATTGACCAGAGTCTGAGTGCGTTTCCACTGAACTACCACAGATTCTCTTCCTTAGGATTCGAACCTGGGACGTGCCAACTACGTAATTTTTTCTTCTCCATCCTTTGCCAACTTGGATGTGCCCCTGGGGGTTGGTGGCACCCATTTTTTATTTATTACACGTCATTACTCGCATCCATACCTGTCCGCCTCTAGGTCTTGGTGTGAGGGTAAATCGAGGAATATGCTCAAGTTGGCCAGGGTATGAGTGCGTTTCCACTGAACTACCCCAAATTCTTCTCTTTAGAATTCGAACCCGGGATGTGCCACGTGCGTAATTTTTTTCTCCCCCATCCTTTACCAACTCCTTTATTGGTAGTATTAGAAGTGGAGAAGGCCATTAAAGGGATTACACGTAGAGAGAAAGTACATGAAGATTTTAACTTGTACGAGACATTAGGATCTGACCTCAACTGTCTCAAATTCAAAAGAATTTTACTATTTGTGCATTGGAGTGTCAACTCCAACGTACACTTAACAATACCAATTCAAAAAGTTCATATCATGTCTGAGTTCTGATCACATTAGAAGGATTGACAAGTCTATTGCAAGTTGTATCGTCTTGAAAGAGACATCGATGAATAGTTGGGTTGTGCTCTCAATGCCCCGAAGCTTGGTTTGAAAAAATTTCGACATAAGGGCCATGTCATCATTTGAGTGATTGATTTGAAATGTAAAAAAAAATAGAGTATTAGTGGAAATTACAGATATTAATAGATTTCAAGATCCCATTTCATAAATCAGATGACATGTTTAGTATTTCAAAAATCAGAAATTGTTTAATTAAACATAATACTAAAATATACAAATTTCTTTCTGAACCCTAATAATCTCCCCAAACCGTCTCCTCCTCTCCATTATTCTCTCTCACTTATATTCTCATCTCTTTTCCTCTCCCTCCATTGCCGCGGCACTGCAACTCCTATTCTCTTCTCCCTTTCCTCCATTGTTGTCGCTGCAGCAGAAAGAGCTCGAATCGCCGGCGACCAGCGAGCGCGAAGTAGATCTACGAGCATTGCCGGAAGCTTGTAGATCGCGATTGCAGATCGTGCGACTGCGGCGGCGTAAATTGCGGTGCAGATCGTGATGACACAGATCGCGACTGCAGCGACACAATCTATAGTGGCGTAGATTGCGGTGGTGATGGCGCGTGGCTACAACGGCTTAGATCGCGGTGGTGATTTTTTTTTATTGGATTTGGTTTCCATGTTTTGGTGGCTTTGGGGTTTTAGGGTGTGGTGGTGGTGGTGGTACCACAGGAAGTTGGTGTTGAGGTATTGACGGTGATGGTGGCGGTACTAGTGGGATGGATCTGGCAGTGGAGGTTTGCTGGCGGTAGTTGTTGACGGTTTTCTGAATTTTCTGTGTGATGGCGGCGTCGTGGCGGTGGCGATTGCGATTGTGATTGGTCGGGGTTGATGGTGGCTCTGTTGTTGTGGAGGCGGCTGTGTGTTGGTGTGGGTAATGGTGGTGGTGGCGATTTCCAGATCTGGCTGGTGACGTGGTGGTGCTTGTGAGCGGCGGCAGTGAGGATAGTTTTGTGATTTTGTGTGGTGTTGATTTCTAGATCCGACTTTGTGAGGTGGTGGCGGGCGGCAACGGTTATCGAGTAGTGGTCCCAGATTATTTGATTAACTGTGACCATTAAATTGATTAATTTGTGATCAATAACAAATCTGTGACCAATTGTGACTTATTAAAATTTAGACCCGTGACCTCGAAAATAATCTGTGACCTAATAATTCTTTGATTTGTGACTTTGAAAATAAATTGTGACTTATTAAAATTTCGAATCGTGATCTTGAAAATAATCTGTGACCTCATAAATTTCGATCTATGACCTCGAAAAAAATCTGTGACCTAATAAATTTCGATCCGTGACATAGAAAAAAAGTTGTTATCTAATAAATTTTGATCTGTGACTAAACTGTGAATCTATAACCAAATTATGTAAATCTGTGATCTTAATTTGTTTAATTAATAAAATATATAATTAATTGAATAAATTTTAAATATTATTTAAATAAATATCTGATTTTCGAAATTTGAAACTTAATTTCTGATTTTGAAAATACAAACTTAATTTCTGATTTTAAAAATATACTATTCTTAAAGTAGGATTTATGAAATTTTTCCAGAATATTATTACACAATCTGTTGACTGAACGGTCAAAATCCATCTAGTTAAGGCTTCACATGGGCTCACACATCAACACCTAAGCCCAACCCAGCTCCTGCAATGCTATCGGGTCCGGACCAAGCTAAAGATTTTCCGGGCTGACCCGAACTTGACGACCCGTCAGACAATACCTTCTTAAGAATTTCGAAATGATCAGTGAATTCTTACATCGTTCTATTTTCTGCTAAACCCTAAACCCCAGTTCGATTTGCAATGCCATTAGCAGACGATAAAAGTGGAGCACCCAACAACAGAGAACTATATGCTTTACTTCATATATCGCCAGAAGCCACTGATGAAGAAATCAGAAAGGCTTATCGTCAGTGGGCCCAAATATATCACCCTGATAAATACCAAGCTCCTCATGTACCACTCTTGTACTCTTGTTTTTATTTTTTAATTCTGTTTCTGCAATTTTGTATCTGAACAAGAGTTTTTGTCATGTTTTGTCGCCTATTAGCATATGGGTTACAGTTATTAGAAGCTGTTTGTGTGTATAAATGGTGTTTCAGTTAAGTGAATTCAATTGAATGTTTGGACTATTTTTTTATAGCGTAGAGTACCGGTTTTTTATTTATTTTTGTTCCTTTTTATCTTTGTATATGTACTTCGCAAGTGGAGTAGGAGCACAAAGAATTATAAGAATCTTACGGTGACGAGGGATGGAAGAATTAAATATCTTAAATATTCTATCCGTAGCGATGATATATGAGACATGTAGGTTGCTTGTATTTCCAATAGTAGATTACAATTTGTTATGTAATTATTAATTTGAGAACATATAATGTGTTATTTTATTTTTAGTTTGTTTGCAAGTTAGACTATTAATTTCATCTTCTTATTGATTTCCAAGATGTTTTATGATTTATTATGGGCATAGGTTTGTACTTCTATATTCTTTTGAATTATTTTACAATCACAGGAAATCGGTACTCAATTAAGCCTTTTTAGATGTACGACAACTAAAATTACAATATATCTTTCATGAAAGTAAGCGTGTGTTACTAGAACTTACATGGGACGTTTACATAATTTTCTTGTAACTGATATCTCTGTGCAACTTGTTGGACTAAAATGCAATTTTCGACTATTTCGTCTACCGTGACCATGTGTGGATGTATTAAAAGATCTCGATTGAAGTCAAGTTAAAGTGCTGCTAAAGTTTACTGAACTTTTAAAAATTGTACATATTTTCTGATTAACCCACCTTGGGAATCGACTAGTGCTAAAACATTAGAAGACTGTGTTTCTTAAAGACCCATTTTAGGAATAATCTACTGTCCTACCAACTAAACTGATAGTTTCTTTTTTGTTGCTTTGTAATTTTTTTGTTTATTCCCACTCCAATGCTTTAAATTGTTCTATTATGAATTATGAATTTTGAAGATCGTTTGTGATTTATTATACATTTTAATGATTATTTGACATTTTTTTGGTTTACGGTGAAACTTTCGACCGAAAATGCCTCGAGGCTTCTGCCTCGTGTCACAAAGGAACATTACCTGTGTAGAAAACCCATAAAGGAAATTGTATTAGTTATAGATTGTAATTTGTGAGTTATTAGGTAGGATGATTTATTTCCATAATTAGCAGATCGTGTTTCCTCTTCTCTTTTCCTCTAGAGTAGTATAAAGTGGATGTAATGAAGTTGTAATTAATTATTGAGAAATATACAATATTTTCTCTGTCTATATGGTATCAGAGTCTAGGTATTTCAAACCTAGCAACTAATGGTGGATATCCCCGTCAACAGTAAAGGGTTGACGACCGCTGAACCATCAAACGAGGAAACCGAAGCCACCTCAATCATGGAGTCACATAGCGCTGATAACTCTTCCTTCCATCTCACAGTTGAAAAACTAAATGGAAGGAACTATCAAGAATGGGGCCCAGTCAATAAAGTTAATCATCGACGGAAAAAGGAAAATTGGTTACATTACCGGCGATACGAAGAAACCCACCGACCCTTGAAGAAGTGGAGTTCAGAAAACTCGATGGTGACGTCGTGGCTCGTAAACTCAATGAAACCCACCATTGGAAAAACCTATCTATTTCTGCCCACAGCAAAAGACATATGGGATGCCGTGAAGGAGATGTACTCTGACTCGGAAGATTGCTCTCAAATATTTGAAATTAAGACCCATCTGTGGCAAGCAAAACAAGGAGAAAGGGAGGTGACGGAGTACTACATGGAGATGACCTCTCTCTAGCAGGAACTTGATCTGAATTTCGAAGAAGCGTGGGAGTGTGTCGGCGACAGTG
Organism: Osmanthus fragrans; assembly: GCA_019395295.1. Lineage (NCBI taxonomy): Eukaryota > Viridiplantae > Streptophyta > Magnoliopsida > Lamiales > Oleaceae > Osmanthus > Osmanthus fragrans. The sequence continues at coordinate 13,579,949 of CM033346.1, read as the reverse complement.
TAAGATACAAAAAAGGGTAGAAAATGAAAGGGTTTACGAGTTCTTAGCCGGTCTTAACCGTGACTTGGACGATGTTAGAGGGCGAATACTCGGCCGACGGTCACTACCTTCGACACGCGAAGTGTTTTCTGAAGTGAGAAGAGAGGAGAGCAGAAGGAAGACGATGCTGAAGGAAATCGGACCTTCTGGAGTGGAGACGATGGCCCTATTGTCTAAAGGATATAGGTCGTCTGTGTTGGGCTTTAAGAATGGGGCTGGACAATCTGAAATTGGATTTGGGCCGTCTGAGTCTTCTAAAAGCGACGAGCCCATTTCTGCCCTAATATCTAAAGGGCCACCTAATGGGTCATCCAATGGACCAGGCCCAAAGTACCAAAACAAACGTCCTTGGTGTGAACATTGTCGAAGGCCGGGACACAAAGAAGACATATGTTGGGAAATTCACGGGAAGCCCACCAACTGGAAACCAAGACAAAATATTAGAAGTCGGGGGTACCAAGCTGAGACAAAAAATTCTACGTCAAGCGGAGCATTCAATTCCGAACAAATGGAGCAACTTTATTAGATACTCTCTAGTCTTCAAACATCTGGTCAGCCTTCCTCTAAAAGTCATTCTAGTTCACTAGCCCACAAAGGTAAAATTCTAAAAGCCTTACATAGCTCACAATTTAAAACACCATGGATTAGTGACTCCGGTGCGTCCAATCACATGACGGATTCGTACCACCTATTCTCTTCGTACTCAACTTGTGCCGGCAATGTTAAAGTGAAAATTGCAGATGGCTCACTCTCATCTATTGCAGGCAAAGGGAGTATTCGAATATATGAAACCATAACCCTAGAATCTGTCCTTCGTGTTCCGAATTTTTCCTGTAACTTGTTATCTATCAGCCAGTAAACAAAAACTTCAAATTGTTCTGCTAATGTTTTCCCATTTTTTTGCATTTTTCAGGATCTTTTATCGGAGAAGACGATTGGCAGTGTTAAAGAGTGTGCGAGATTGTACTACTTCGATGAAGCTAATGTGAGTAAACTAGGTCAACTTACAAGTTGTAATTCTGCATCTACTTCTAGAGATAGTGAAATTTTGTTATGGCACTATAGAATGGGTCATCCTAGTTTTCCATACTTAAAACATGTACTTTCCTCAATTTTCTTGAATAAAACTACAAGTAAGTTTCAACGTGAAAGCTGTGAATTTGCAAAGCATCATCGTTCAGTTTTTCCAAGTTCCACATACAAACCATCTACACCATTTGCCATGATTCATAGTGATTTATGGGGACCTTATCGAAATCCTAATCGCACTCATACAAAATGGTTCGTCACATTTATTGACGACCACACTCGGGTATGTTGGGTATTAAAAGAAAAAACTGATGTTCGTTCAGTATTTATAAATTTTCACTCAATGATTCAAATCTAATTCCAAACTCGACTTCAAATCCTACGCACTGCCAACGACACAGAATACTTCAGTACCAATCTACAAGACTACCTTAAACAACATGGAATAATTCATCAAAGTTCATGTGTAAACACTCCCCAACAAAATGGGATAGCTGAACGGAAAAATAGACATCTACTCGAAGTTGCTCGTGCCTTAATGTTTACTACAAACATGTCAAACACATTATGGGGTGATGCAATTCTCACATCTGCATACCTCATCAACCCTATGCCAAGTCGTACTCTTTCCTTTAACACACCTATCCAAAGACTCCAAAAACATTTTCCCACTTCCCGTCTTATTTTAAATCTACCTCTCAAAGTGTTTGGTAGTTCTGCATTTGTACACATTCACTCCCATCATCGTAACAAACTTGAACCACGTGTAATTAAATGCGTGTTCTTTGGATACTCACCCACTAAAAAAGGCTACAGATGCTATGACCCATCTACAAAAAGAGTCTTTGTTAGCCTAGATGTCACCTTCTTCGAGAACACGCCTTACTTCCAAAAACCTTCTCTTCAGGGGGAGAATCTGAGTAAAGATCGGTCCTTGAATCGGGAATCCTTAGGTTTTGATCTTTCCCCGAATGACCTAAATACAGAACCCGTCATTTTACCTTCTAATGTGCCATATACAGAAGGAAACTTGAACTTAGGGGGAGATATTGAAAAACAAAGTGATAAGGAGATACTAGTTTACACAAGGAAGCCTAAATCAAAACATAAGGAAATCTCCACGCTTGTGGCACCGAGAGAGTCGGAACCGGTGATTGGACCTGATAAGAACCCCTCTATTGAATCTAGATCTCCAGGTACTCATCTACCTATTGCTCTCAGAAAACAAATTCGATCAAATACCCTTCATCCTATTTCAAAATTCATTTCTTATAATGCTCTATCTACTGAATTCCGTGCTTTTACGACTAATATTGACAAAACAGAAATTTCAAGAAATATACAGGAGGCTTTGGAATCACTAATATGGAGAGAGGCAGTAATGGAGGAAATGAGAGCTCTAAAGAAAAATAAAACTTGGGAAGTGGTAAACTTACCGAAAGGAAGTAGACCTGTAGGATGCAAACGAGTCTTCAATGTGAAGTACAAGGCCGATGGGACAATAGAACGCTATAAAGCTCGTCTAATTGCCAAAGGGTACACACAAACCTATGGCATCGATTACACAAAAACGTTTACACCGGTGGCAAAATTAAATACAGTTTGTGTTCTCTTGTCCCTAGCAGTAAATTTAGATTGGTCCCTTCAACAGCTGGATATCAAGAACGCATTCCTGAATGGAGAATTACAAGAAGAAGTCTATATGACAATACCCCCAGGCTTCAACAAAAGGAATGGTGAAAATCAAGTGTGTAAACTCAAGAAATCTTTTTATGGTCTCAAGCAATCACCAAGGGCATGGTTCGATAGATTTGCAAAGGTATTGAAAACTCAAGGACACCAGCAAGGACAATCTGATCACACCATGTTCTTTCAACAATCTAGAAATGGGACAAAAACAATCCTGATCGTATATGTTGATGATATAATCCTAACCGGAGACAACATGGTCGAAATGGAAAGATTGAAAAAATGTTTAGCTACTGAATTTGAAGTGAAAGACCTGGGACAAATGCGGTATTTTTTGGGAATGAAGATTGCAAGATCAAAGAAAGGTATTAGTGTCTCCCAACGAAGATATGTTCTTGTTCTTTTGAGTGAAACTGGCATGTTAGGATGCAAACCAAGCGACACACCTATTGAGGTAGGAAAAATGACAAAGGACACAGGGAATCCAGTGGAAACAGATAGATATCAAAGACTGGTTGGTAAGTTAATCTACCTCTCACACACCAGACCTGACATTACGTTTGCAGTAAGCATGGTTAGTCAACATATGCACTCATCCAAAGAGGCTCATCTAGAAGCAGTATACAAAATTCTCAGATATTTGAAAGGCACCTCCGGGAAAGGATTGCTCTTCGAAAGAAATAAAATGAAAGGAATAGAAGTATTCATTGATGCAGACTGGGCTGGATCAATCGATGATAGAAAATCTATCACTGGATATTGCACCTTTGTATGGGGAAACTTGGCAACTTTCAGAAGCAAAAAACAAAATGTTATGGCTAGAAGCAGCGCTGAAACTGAATTTAGAGCCGTTGCACAAGGAATATGTGAAAGTCTATGGTTAAAAAAAACTTCTTGAAGAACTGAAAATTGAAGTAGAATTTTCAATCAAACTTTATTGTGATAACAAAGCAGCAATCAATATTTCTCTCAACCCAGTACAACATGACATAACTAAGCATGTAGAAGTGGACAGACATTTTATCAAAGAAAAGGTGGACGGTGGAATTATCTGTATGACGTATATTCCTACAAAAGAACAAACCACGGATATCTTTACCAAATGATTGTCTCGACACACCTTTGATGATCTCAATTGCAAGTTGAACATGATCAACATCTACAGTTCAACTTGAGGGGGAGTGTAGAAAACCCATAAAGGAAATTGTATTAATTATAGATTGTAATTTGTGAGTTATTAGGTAGGATGATTTATTTCCATAATTAGCAGATCGTGTTTCCTCTTCTCTTTTCCTCTTGAGTAGTATAAAGTGGATGTAATGAAGTTGTAATTAATTATTGAGAAATATACAATATTTTCTCTGTCTATAACCTGATTCTCCCTTTTTTAAACGCACCGAGCTACTCAACCTTGTTCATCTAATTGGACCGCAATTGGATTTTATTAAACCTGACCGTAGTGGATAATTAGCATTTTGTTCAATTGCATTTGGCTTTGTTCTTGTTCACATCATTTAGTAGTTTTCTCAGTCGCGATCCATTGATTATGTTTTTATAATTATGCTCAAGCAAGAATATTCTGCTTCTATCACTCTGGACTAATTATGCGATAATTACTATGCTCAGGCAAGTGTTTTTGTGCCCCCATTTCCTGTGGGGTTGGGTGTATAGTTATTACATTGCACCTGAACGCAGATGTTACTGTCTTTGGAACTTTCACGTTTTGATCATTACAGCCTTTTTATTTTCTTCTTTCTTCTTTTTCTGGGGTGGGGACAAAGTAATTGAAGTCATTTTTGGCCTTTTGTTATTTTTTTAACTTATTGACACTGTGTTCATCCCTTCTTTCAGATGAAGGAAATAGCTACAGAGAACTTCCAACGAATATGCGAAGCCTATGAAATTTTATGTGATCAAAATAAAAGGCAAATTTATGATATATATGGTATGGAAGGATTAACATCTGGTTTGGAGCTTGGTCCCAAACTGAATAAAGTTGAAGAGATCAAGGAAGAACTTGAGAGATTGCGGCGTCAGAAGGAACAAGAAAAGGTCTTAGCACATGTCCAACCTTCTGGTTCAATTCTGGCAAATTTATCATTGCCACAGTTTTTGGAGGGTGATGGCATTATGAGAGGGTATAACTATATTATTTTGCCTTGTTCACTCCTTTTATTCCCTCTGTTCGAATAAGGTGATATTTGTTACTGGTTGGCATTGACTCTTGTAAAAGTCTATTGTGTATCAAGCGAATGTTATGCATTAATGATCATGGTGCTTTATGCAGCAAGAAATTTGTTCACATATTCAAGTGTTTATGCCTTCTCTGTCCCAAAGACCAAATAAATGTCTGACTTTGGCAGCCTTAAATGCTGATTGTTGTTTATTATATTTCAGACACCCAACACAATTAAATGTCGTTTGTTTTTGTGGCCAGCTGCATGTATTATGGATCTTTTCTAGATATCAATGTATTTATTTACTTTCTATAATACAATGAGCAAGTAATGAAACGTCGTCCCTCGTAAAGTGTGGTTGAACACAGAAGTAAAGTTGTGACAACCGGTTCAGGATTTGAAAACTATTTTATTCATAATCTACTATTTTGGTTGTAGTGCATTGTCTTCATTTAGCATACTCTGGATAAGAGCCAATATCTTGTGCTCATTTTTCTTTAAATGCTTTTATGTATGAATGTCAGGATGGCTATGGCCAGTGAAATTCATTCTAAAATATCCAAACACAATGCTATTTCTTTGGGCGGGAATTTAGCTGTTAATGGGAATTCTGGTGGTGGTGCTGCATCAGTGGTCCTTAGGCATCATATGTCTTCAGTTTCTTCTGTAGAATTCATGGGTTCTCTTGGTTTGCGAGCACTAATTGGAATTCAAACTTCTCGGTAGGTCGATGGTCCCTAATTTTTTCTCATATTTAGCCCATATGTCTTGAGTGATTTGTTGTCGGCTTTTTATTTCAGCCAATTGTCTCTTCGCTCTACTGCAACAATGGGCCTTGCCATGTCTTTAAGAGATGGTTCAATTAATCTTTCTAATACATGGACTCGTCAACTCTCAGAGACAACAAATGGAAATGTAAGGTTTTTCTGTGGCACAAGATGGTTCCTGCATGCAAGATGAGTATGACTAATTTTGGAGTAGTTTCTACGTTTCTAGGCTTTCATGAGCCTGTTTACCAACTAGATATATGATGGGAAGTTTGTATAGTTGGCTTCTAATTAGTCTCTACCAATTTGTATTGGTCAAGTTGAAGTATATGGCTAACCATATTTTACAGCTTCTCTAAATTGTTTTAAGCTATATATTGACTCTCTTTTTGTAATTATAATAATTCATTACTACATTTTCCACCTTTCAGATAGAACTTATTTTAGGTCCAGAGTCATCTATAGGTGTTGGATGGCAAAAGAAAGAGCAGAAAAGTGCTGCTTCCGGAGAGATTAAGGTATTTCATCTGTTTTTCTTGTACTATATAAATTATTTTCACTGCAAACTGCAGCTCAGCATATGTACTTTGAAAGTACTGATGTTTTTCCTTATTCTTAGGATGAAAAACAATAGATGCACGAAATTGTACGTTAATAATAGAAGTTGAGATATGATGCTTACGATCGTAGAAATTAGAAGATTACGAAGTGTTTTTCATGTATTATTTTTGTTATTATCAAATTAATATGTTTGTGGTCCTGTCAATTCTAGCATAAAATAATAGTCGGGCCTAGGCTATGTTTCATATTAATCTCTCTACAAGTCTTCTAGGCTATCCTAGTTGATAGCAAAAGTCCTGGTGTAAGGCCTAAGCGAGCCATATTTGTTCATACAGCACGTGCCGTTCCTACCGGCTCCGTTAACCTTAAGCTCTAGTTCTCACTTTGCGCAGCTCCGGTCATGATAATTTATTAGAGTTCTCACAAATTTTGTTTCTCTGAACTGTTTCTTTGAATGGAAACTATGACCCGGTTTGGCCCCCATTAAAATGGGATTTTGGCCAATTTCATTTTCTACACCTGTGGGCCCTTTGTCAGTCATTTTGCCAAAAAAACAGATGTTGCAGGTCCCAAAATAAAAATTCCGAATTCACCCTTCCATCAAATGGTGAGAATTTATTTAAAATTAAGGAATAGGAGGGTTATTTCTGGAAATGGATTTTAAAAAATGAGGATGGTTTGGAGATTTTGGGTTTCAACGTTTTTGGAAGATTTTGACTGTCTGACAAATTTCTGTGCATTTCGTATTTTTTAATATTTAATTTACTGTTGCAAAATGAGAAATCTCATTAAAATGAGATTCAAACAGCCTCTATATTGTAGTCAATTACTATGCCAGACTACCAACCAACTCTTGCTGCATGAGTTATTTAATCTCACCCAGGTGACAATGCTGAATGATATGATTGAAATGATAGGTTCTGTTGTGGTTTTTCACCTGGCAAAGGGCTAACCGAAAAATATATTGCAGTAACGCATGTGCAGTTTTATTGGTGTGGGAAATTCTTTGAGAAACTAGTTCACATATCTTGATTATTTAGCAAATAAACTCTCTCTCACACACACACTCAGATAAGTAAACCACGCGTTTCAATTGTCCCATCACTAGAAATTTCTTGAAAGACTTTTCACTATGATCCAACGAGTTGATATACTTCTGTTAGCTAGTGCTTGCTCATCTGGTTTCCGAACAACACAAAGAACAATCATGTGATTTATTTTTATGTGCCTTTTCAGCTGTAGTATTATATATGCTGGACTCCATTTATTTGAACTTAAGATGATGAGAAAACGATTTTCCTATAAATTTTGCCCAGAAATTATTTCATTTTTCCATGCTTTTCCACTGCTTGATAATATCATTGGAATAAATATGGTTCCCATTGGCTAGCAAAATGGAATTTACTATGCCCCTGTTTGGTTTAGTTAAAAATCATATTTTTAGTAGATTTTAATAAAAGTTGATGAAATATGTAGTTGAAAAGTTGATAAAAGTTGCGGGTCCCATTAAATGTGTAGTTAAAAATTAGTTTGAGTAAAAAATAAGTTTTAGAGAATGTGGACCAAACAGAGGCTATATCTAGTTGGTTGGATTATGGGATACATGCTTCAATCTTATCCAATAAAATTCTCCCTGAACTCAAAGGATTTATAAATATTTCTATTTAGAACCCGTTTGTTTCAGATTAAAATCTGATTTTAATCTAAGCCAAAGTCAAACAATCAACATTAACCACATCTTTTTTGGGTCCCACAACCTTTTAACCACTCATTTCAAAAACTTCTATCACAATCTACTAAAAATCTGATTTTAATTCTCACCAAATACCTTCTTAGTTCCCTCAACTTTAAGTTATTACTGGAAAATCAGTTTTCTGTGAAATTACGTGTTTGCTCTATTTTAAAGAGCTCCAGGGAGTAACCTCAAGACCAATCTTCTTCTTCCTGGCCTATTGTTCTGTTGTATCTTTTACATGGGCTTACCAGTTCTCGAAAGTTTTTGTTCAGTCTGCATGCTTTACTGATATTTTATCTATCCTCATCTTAAATTGAGTGTGGGCATGAAAATTCTGTTTTCCTGTCATGCGTAAACTTCCTTCAATCCTTTCCTTCGTCAATAGTACATTGCAACATATTCTATATTTGTCCCTTTGTGTTGTTTATGTCTTCTCATTTTGCTTCTTGGAGAAACAAGAATGAAATTATGTAGGATCTACAGTACCCAGAGCTTTGAGATAATTGATGATCAGATTTTTTATAGATCAATGGACACATTTTTTTAGACCTGTATTTAGATTCCATTCTTGCTTCCTTTATATGAAATAATGGATGTTATATCTACTTGGGGAGTATAGTAGTCACAGCACAATTTCTGGAAATATCAATGAAGTACCATGTTCGTCATGCCAAGGTTTCTGGTTAGGTTTTTTCAGTAATTAGAAATGGCGCGGAAGTTCTTTTTTTTTTTTTTTTTAAAACAGAAAAACTAACTGAAGTCTGATGATATTTGGGTGATTAGGGCCTTGACATAATAGTTATGCTTGAAAGCCCAGTAAAGGACAATGTTGGGCCCTGTAATGAACTATGAGTTATTTGAAACAGTTCAAGCTGCTGAATGTCAAAGCTGTTCATTAGGTTCTGACAGTCACCTAAAAGATTTATGTCCTTAAGTCACACTTTTATGATTTTCAAGATTCTATGGGCAGGGGAACATCTTTCATAGGTGCTTCTAAATTTTGGACTTTCTCTGACAAAATTTTACATAGTTTGAGCTCTACAGTCTAAATTAGTAATGTACACGAGGACTTCTCCTCTCCTGTAATTTTCTGAAGGCTCAATTGGATTTTTGGATTCTGAATTTTCGGTTTGAACTTTCTTCTTAGTGCTTCAACATTGTAGGTTTTATTTTTCAAATAATTGTTGCATATGTAAGTTTTCCAAAGGAAGTGAAGATAATACATAAAGCCTTTTTCCTTCCTCTACGAATATCATTTTTATGAACATTCTTCCAATGTTAAAAATATTATTGTTACATTCCTTAATATATGCCATCTCATCATTCATGTTCTTTATATTGTAGATTGGCACAAGTTCTTTTGGCGCAGTGGGCCATTACACCCACCGCTTCTCCTCAAAATCTCACGGGCGAATTGCAGGCAGAGTTGGAAGGTGTGTCTATTGATTTTTTTTCTCTCCTGCGTTATTTCCTAAAACTGACCAATTAACTTATTCATGTTTGCACAGTTAACTTAGACAGCAAGTTCTGCTCCCAGGGTGTCAATATATTGTATATAAGGAATGGAGTCTCATGGAAAAAATTGGTGCGGTGCAATATTTTGAGCCGTTTGCCTGTTTCCCTTTAGGTTTTATAGTTATTACCTAAATAATCACCATAACAGTTTTCCTGGATCAACATTTTCCCTTGCTTCAATATTAGCCCTGTTTGGGCTCCATTTTTCTTTTTCCAAGAAAATGCATTTTGGAATAGTAAAAAGTTGGAGAATGTGTGGTTAAATAATAAGAAAAAAATTTCGATTTACGTGTAAAATTATTTTATGGGAGATTGAGTAGTTGAAAATGAGTGTTGAAAAAATGGGTTTATAAAAATGGAGCCCAAACATGGGCTTAATATCAGCTGCAGTCTGGTGCCCTTTAATTAGATTATATCTATGTCATGATTTCCTACTTTTTTAAAAATTGTATTGCTCAAATGAGATTTTCCTGGAAACATGTAGCATAAATATTTATAGTGGAAATTGATAAATCTTTATATATTCTTGGTATATTGCTCAATTTATATATAATAGTCCGTAGGTTTTTTAACTCTTGATTGGCGAAAGAGTTATCATTAAAAAATAAGCTATTATATATATATATATAAGTTGTGATGGTAGTAAACACGAGCTGAGCCTTTATCAACTGCTTTTTGTTTCAGGATTGGGCTAACTGGCTAAGTTTAAGCGATATATATTTGTACTTGTTAATATTCACCTTGTATTGAGTTAATTAATTATCTTACTGATGTTAGAATACAGCTCCTTAATGGTAAATTCTAATTTATACTCCAATAATGAGAGCGTTGGACATATATCATCCTGTGATAGACTGCTTCTGTGTATATTTTGACTAAGATTTTCAAACTTCAGCCAAAGGGAGAAAAAACCAACAAGATCTTCGAAAGTGCCTTTTTGGGAAACCAAAAAGAAAATTATCAGATGCCAGAAAGTTCATTTGTCTGTTTATTCCCCATAAGTTAACAGATTATTATTATTATTATTTTTTGTTTAGATTAAAACAGCACGTAATTTATTAGTTGCTTTAATTTGGGAAAACACAGTACCATCATTTATGGGTCTATGCTCAGCTTTTCTTTTTTTTTTAAAAAGCAAACCTTCGAGAAGTTTGCCAATTGCCAGTCTCTCACCCCAACACATTCTTTTAGAGTCGAAATGTGAATGACTGTGGTGCAAGTCAGCAAAGTTGATATGTACCACAAGCCCGAAGCAAACATACATCTCCTTGATCACCTGAATTCAGTTATAAGAACTTGATTTCTTTGTAGTCTTTTCACACCAGCTTTGGTAAGATCCCTAATATAGTTGCATCTATATGCATAGAAAATTGATGAGCTTTTGAACACTTGATCTAAAAGCTTAAGTTGTATTTCATTTAGCCCGTGTTTGATTTACTTTAAAAAAATTTAACACATTTTTCTCTTTCTTCTTTTCAAACACACATTCTTCAATAAAATAATATTAAACGTAAATAAAAAATTTTCTTTCTCTTTTAACCACACATTCTCCCAACACTACTATTCCAAAATACATTTTATCCAAATTTCTCATTATAATGGTTGTCAAACGGGGCTTAAATATTGTTCTTCAACAGGCCCTTCATGTGTAGTCGGAATTTATTTTTTCCAATCAAAGCCTTACACTTGCACAATTTTATAAATGGATGGTAGCAAGACTTGAACTCAGGATATTTGCTTGCTTTGATACCATGTTGAAATACTTGATCTAAAAGTTTAAGCTATGAAATAGGACCAAATGATTTAAATATTGTCTTTTAACAAATTACATGTCTCAATTTTTCGTTGCCCTTCGCTAAAAATCTAATTATATCAATCTTGGGACTACTTCATCCGCACCACCAACTACTTGTTACCAAGAATTCTTTCTTTTGCTTTCCAAGTCATATATACATATATGCCAATAAGACAGTAACTGTGAGATTGCTATCTCCCTTTTCTGTTGCATCCATGTTTTTCAGAAATGATATGAACCATTGATGTAAAAAGTGAATCTTTAATATCACACAACATAGAAGTTGATTGAATAAAATTTAATAGCTTTGCCTTGAATTTGATTTTCAAAATCTTCCCATCCCTTTCAGCTTCGGTTTCTTTCGGAAATTCTAGCTGCAAAAATCATGTAGGCCTGTCAACTGCCTAACGCTTACAACAATGATGGATAACCTGAATATTTTGCATGTTGTGTTAGAGAAATACATCCACACCAACTATCAGTTGTGGGCTCTTTGATTTTGGGGGTTGTTGCTTCAATACTACTGGATGCACATTTGATTTTAGTTTTCTACTTTTCTTTCATGTGAGATGTGAAATCCAGATTTCATGATAGTTTTTGAGTATCTGTTGTTTCAAGAGAGCTTATTGAAAATTATTTTAGTCTAACCAACAATTCATGTCACATTGTTGACATTTTGTGGTCAAGATAACTGGTTGGGCTTCACAATTGCAACGTTGTCGTTGCTATTTGAGTGTTTTCAAAGTACAATGAAGGGATTCTTGGAATTTCAGGATGGAAGAAAGCCTTTCAACCCTTCTATATGTTTTATAGCACAAATATTCTTTTTGGGCTTGCACTGTTATTCAGATATTTCAATTAGACTTTTCTTTGTGACATTTATCTGGTTTTGCAGTAGTGGCCTTGAACTTGAACTAGGGGGTGGAAGAAAGATATCCAACTTCACAACCATTCGGATGTTGTATACAATAGGACTTCAGGTACTTGTGAATCTATGAAGTTCACACATTTCGGAAAACTGCACCGTTCGTAGTTATATGTCATAATTAGAAACCTTCATATTTAAGAAGTGGGTGACGGCAAATCCTTGTTTCATTGACTAGAAAAATGTACAGAACAGTATCAAGGAGTACTTCAGCAACCCAGATTTTGTCTAAAAGCATGTTTGGAAGTTATTTATAATCGATTTAAATTATAATTATATAGGAATAAGTGGAGGATAAATGGATAAAACTTGTGGATCCCACGAAATATGCGGATAAAAAGTGGTTTGACTTATTATAAATAGGTGCCAAACAAGGGATAAATCTGCTTAATGCCGCTTCCTTCACATTGCATTTCAGTTATGATATCTGGTTTCCTGGACATGTTTTTAGCTTATATAGAATTTCTCTTTAGGTCCCTTTTAGTGTTCAACTCCTGACTGTTTAACTTTGTTACTGCTAGGGAATTTTTTGGAAATTTGAACTTCATCGTGGAGGACAAAAGTTGATTGTTCCTGTAAGTGCATTCTCAAACTCAGTCTGGTTCTTGTAGTTGTGGACCCGTTTAAATGACCCACGTGGAACTTCTGTTTCATAAATTTGCTTCTCTCCTTGCATTTTACCAATTTTAACACATACTGATTGAGGTTCCAATTCTTCTGGCTTTTCTCTGCCTAAAACGATTTGCTCTTTTGTTTTGTAAAGGTTAGAATGTAATCACAAAAGTTTTTTTAACAGAAGGAATAATGCTGAAACTTTATGAATGAGAATTTATTTTGTACAGAAACAAGAATTTTATTAACAGAAAGTTGAAAAAACATTACACGCAATTCAGGGCACAAGGCATGTCCTCTAGCCGGAAAATGCAACTCTAAATATCCAATCCAACTGAGAGTTATCAAGTAAAGGAAATCATTGAAGTTCTTTGTTGATCCAGAGCGAAGATAAAAATTAGCCTTGCCCCATTCAGAGTTGAGACAATAATGTAATTCTTTTGCCCCCAGAGGCACATCCAAGTTGGCAAAGGATGGGGGAGAAAAAAAACTACGCAGCTGCGTCCCGGGTTCGAATCCTAAGGAAGAGAATCTGGGGTAGTTCAGTGGAAACGCACTCAAACCCTGACCAATTTGGACGTAGCCCTCGATTTACCCTCACACTAAGGCCTAGGGGCGGGCAGGTGTAAGCGCGAGTAATGACGCGTAATTCAAAAAAAATAATAATAATAATAATGTAATTCTTTTCCTTTAAAAATTCCACTGTTCCTTCCAAGCAAATGTTAAAAGATGCCGATAACACCATGCTCTTCAACACAAAGAAGCATTCTTCCCCGATCCAAAGTCAACTGATTATTTTAGCACCGTAAACACCACATGTTGATCTTCTTTCTCGTTGAGGGGCATTATTTTCCAAATAAATAGTATGGCTGAAAAAATGGGAAACTATTATTTTAGGTTTCTGCCTCCAATTACACGTCAGGTTTCCATAATATGCCTCGAATCTTGCTCCTTAAGTGCCTTTTGTGAGGCTTGTGCTCGAGGTGACTAGTTGTTAGTTCATTTGTCCTTACAAATTTTAGATCTTTACTGCATGCCATAATTTTTGGGCTGGCTATTTCATTATAACCTAAAATGTTTTACAGATTCTTTTATTTTTCATTTTTTGCCTACACGGAAGGAAAAGGAGAATGAAAAATACCAATGTAAGTGGAAGATAACACAAAAGGAGAAGAAACCTATAGTGATGATGAGAATGATGTTGACGATTTCATATAAGATCATATTAATGAGTTATTAGAAATTTAGATTTATATCTATCCTAGTAACGGATTATAATTTTTTCTATGTAATTATAATTGAGAACTTATTATTTCCTATTTTAAGTTTGTTTTGAATTTTGTTAGTTAGTCATATATGGAATTTTAAGATGGCTTATGATTTATATGACCTTACTTTTGTACCGTTAAATTCTTTTGAATTATTTATTGGTCTATCTTGAGGCTTATGTCTAAAATTGCCTAGAAGCTTATACCTTGCACCACTTGGGTACCCAATTATTCCTTTTTAAACATTGTCTACGGTGTCGAGGTAAAGCATACTATAATGAAGTAGAGTCTTTCTAAATGTTGTCCTATAAATGAATCTTATCAACCGTACGGCCATACCAACCTCCCATGATGAAATATAGAAATTTGTAGCCTCTTGATGGTGCGCTAGATATCTATCTGTATTGAATCCATATTTTCATCTAATTACCTAAACCCTAAGAGAGTTTTGTTCAGTGGGCGTTAGAGGTAAATTTTAAATTTTTATTTATTAGATTGTCAGTTCGCAAAACCCCTTTCTCTTTACTTTTAACAATTAAATCCAAGGAACCAAGAAATTGGTCTGACCTTCCCCTTTTCCTTACCACAACAAAATCCCTCGTTTTTTTCCCCATATTTAAAGAGAGCTTCTTACCTATCTTAAATAGGGGTTATAGTATTACAAGAATGCTAGGTAGAATTGAGGTGTATCCCCACCACCACCCCCCAAAAAAAATATAGACATTGGTTTCCCTCCATAAGGTAGCCTCAAATGCTTTGTAGCCAGTCCCCCACTAAGGTTGGCTACTCTATATTTATCCCAAACTCCACAGCAGCTTCCATTTGAATACCAGGAGAACACTATTTTTTTTTTTTTTTTTTCCAATATGACATGCTCTTAAATTAAATGGCAGAGATACAAGTCTAAGGTGAAGGATTCATGTGCACAATGGCACAGTTAGACAAAGATCTCTTTTTTCTGCAATTAGCATAATCGGATTAAAAAAAATTAATGGGATGATTTGCAATCAGTCGAAGATTTGTTTAAATTCCCCTCTTGACCCAAACCTCCATTAACCTTGACCAGTTCTGTACGCAATTTTGGTCTATATGTTTTAAAGTCTAGGAGTTCTTTAATAGTTTTGGTCTTCTCGATTTGTCTGCCCTAATTACTTACCCAGATGCTGCCTTGGTGATGCATCCTTGCTCGTAGAAAATTATAGAAACATTTTGATCATCTGATTGAGTGATGACATATGACATTTAGATTGAACGGCTGGCTACGCTTACATAAATGTGAATGATTATTATGTTGCTATTATCTGAAGTAACATAACCATTTCTGGCAAACAAATAGAACCTTGACATGCGTCACTTAGGTGGGGTACCATTACCTTTTGGGGAAGATATATCTTATTTTCTCTCTCTAATTATTATGACTTAGAGTTGTTTTATCTCATGCTACTACTATCAGAAAACATAAGTTTTATATATTATTGATATGCTATTTCTTGCAGATTTTGCTCTCCAATCATTTGAACCCGGTATTTGCATCTGGAGCACTCGTCATTCCAGCATCACTTTATTTTGCACTCAAGGTTTGGATTCTGGTCTCTGAAATTTTATGGAGTATATTTTTTAATCAATATCTTCAAGTTTTATCAGTTAAAATTTGACTTCTGCAAGATTTTTAAGAACAAATGGTAGACCATGGTGCATGTCAAATTAAATACTTTTATTTGATATTATCATTTTTCAAATTTGCCTTCAGACAATTTTGATTATTTATGTTGCAAATAACTTACACACGGTCAAGATGCTTCACAATGAAGGGAACACATTTTATAACATGTTGAAATTATTGGAATTTTTAGATTATTCATTTCTTGTTATGATATTTTACTTACTAATGGATGAAACTTCTCACGATGGCAATAAATTGAATATGCTGGCTGCTTTGGAAAGTCGTGTCCTTCTGAGCTTCAATTATGGATCACAACTGATGAAAAGCGGCTTTTAAATTTGTAATTTTGTTTCACCTTGTGAGTATCTAATTGTTTTATTGCGTTCTTTTCTTTACTTGCAGAAATTTGTTTTTAAACCATATTATCTTAGACGGGAAAAGCAGAAGTTTTTGGAAAATCTTGAGAAGACTCGAGGCCAGGTACTCTATTTCATATCTTTTTAGGCTGTTTTTTGTGTGTTGTCTTGAGCATTTCTTAATTGTAGATGATTTTAGCAGACATGATCAAGGAACCACGCTCTCTGTAACCTTCTTAAGGCATATATTATAAAAATGCTCCTTTAGTTTTACTGCAATTACTCTGTACCATGAAGCACATTTTACCTTGTTTTGGTGGATTGGGAAATGACTGAGATCCCAATGAAGATCAATTGCATCAACCAAATGATTTTATTGAATTAATACAGTCAGTCAGTTCAATACTCTGAACGGTACCGTGTAGGTTGCTTCAATTTTCTGTGGAACGTATTTATTCTGAGTCTCTGGACACATTGAATCAAGTCAATGTGTTGTGTAAAAATAATTAGCATGTTAAGTGGTAATTAGCTGCAACTTATTTACTCTGTACATGCCGTGTAGGCTGTATTAATTATGTGTTGTATTAATGAAAGTAAAAATAATTTGCATGTCAAGAGGTAGGTGTTTTTTCAACTTGAAATTCTATAATTTTTTATGATTCTGAATCGTTTTTCCTCCCATTTTTTCCTTTCATTTTCTTTTACTAATTGAATACCGATCCTGCTGTCTTAACATTTGATTAGAATAATAATAAGTTGAGTTATGCTTCAAACAACATAATATTTTAAGGATTATTCTACTTGTACAAAACCATGTACAGCCGCCCCTCCAATAGGGGGCCGCCACTTGTCCATTTTGTACTTGTAGCATCATCCATATTTTAATTTGGAAAATGGAATGAAGGATACATCCATTATCATGTTAAAATGGCAACAATGCTGTTACAAAAATGTCATGCCAAATCTCATGTCACCACCAGCTTTGAGCATCACAGATCCTCAGTATAACTGGCAAAACATTTTTATTCTGATTTAGTTACGAACTGATTTAGGTAAACTGCTTTTCTCCTTTGAAATTCAAAAGGTCATAGTTGTAACTCCTTCAATGAGATATCCTTGTTGTGTGACTGCAAGTAACAAGCCTCGTTTTTTTTTCTTGTATTTTGTTTTGATAGTTTTAGTTGTAGGCAGAATGTTTGAAAATACCAACTGCTGCTGAGGTAGTCGGACTCTGGCTATTTTTGTTTTCTCGTTAATTATACTGTTTGTCTGTATCTTAGCCATGTCAACACCTATGTGTTCCTCCCCCAACCTGATCCATGAACCCTTCTTTTGACTTGTATATCTTTTGCATAGGTTCGAGAGGCTAGGGCTGCAGCCGAGAAAGCTCAACAACTATTACAAAATGTGGCGAATAGGAAGAGGAACAAGCAACTAGAGATGGGTGGATTGGTGGTGTCAAAGGCAGTTTATGGAAATCCCAAAGCTCTAACGACTAGAAATAGACCCGAAGAAAAAGTTGATGAAGTGGCTTCACAAATCATAGATGTCGCATTACCTCTTAACTTTCTCATTGACGAGTCTGGGCAACTCAAGGTTTGTTTCTTTTATGACCTCTTGAATGTATTTTGCTTGTGAACAATGATCTATGACCACCTTATTGTTCCTATTTTGGTTCCATTCGACTATGAAAATGTGAATATGCACATGCACATGCTTAGTTATATCCAGTGTTTTTAAAGGTGAAAAGGAAAGGTGCAGTGTCCTTGCCTTCTGCAAGATGAACCACGTCCTGAGGCGCAATATATGCACAACTTTATATAGAATATTGCCAACTCGGGACAAATAATATTACAAATTAACCTGATCAGAAGGCAACGGAAAAAGACATAAATAGGAAGTATTGATCTAGCATTCCTAGACATAAATTGTGATTCAACATGATATTAGAGCACGCAAAGGTTTCAACTTCAAATCTTGCTGTCACCCATTAAATGAGATTGTGAATATGTTAGGCTTTTGATGGGAAAAATGCCTGTCTACGTTCAAGGGGGCGTGTTGAACGCAAAAGCTAAATAACATACATGTGGCTAGTCCTCAATAATAGTTTAAACTTTTAGATCAAGTGGTTCAAAAAAAAGTATTTAGTTATCAACTAAAAAAGAAGCCTGTTCTTCAGTTTTGTTCTTTTAAGTTTCTTGTTTAGCATTTCAAAGCCCTTTGTTGAGTTTCCACTTTTGTGGCATTGCCCTTGGTCGTGTTGTGTGAAAAGAGGCACATCCCAAGGTTAGTTCCACCAACTGAAGCATACAACTCACAGGACAAATGCCATATTCCACTGCCCACACCACCTTGCAATGTGTTGTGCCCGAAACCAAGCCTTAGACTAGCCTTTTTATGGTTCCATTTGTTTTCATTTAATTGTTTGTCGATGTCAAATGTAATGGTCTAATATCAAAGAGACAGGATGGTAGATTGAAACAGTTTATCTCAACTATCATATTCTAATATTGCATAGGTGGTTTATGTGATTTTTAATTCTATAAAAATTAGTCTTCTTGAAAAACCTATAGATGTCTTTTTGACCCCCTGCCACATGGAAGTCCAACATGCACACTTTTTTTTGCGTACATTACATTTTCCAGGATTACATTGTGGTATCTCTTTATGAAAAGAAAAGGTTTTAGATGATGGGTGATGGTGACAATGGATTGAGGATATGACAGTTGCAAAATATAGTGTTGATACTGAGTCAACAGAACATTGGCTAGGAAAGTTAGTTTAATTGGTATAGAAGGGGCAAATGTAGCTAACGTGACTACAATCAAATTAATGGATTATATGTTGAAGAACTTTTTGATTGGAAAAATGTGGGGTTGGTCTTCACGAGGAAAAAATGAGATTAGCCTGTAGAGAGTAAGGATTGGAGTAGCAAGTATATCCTTATAAAGCATTTCTTAGCGAACAAACTAGAAATGGTGCCTATAATTGCAAATAATTAATGATTTTGATGGATCAATAATTATGTCCCCGAACATGTAATAAGATTATTCTGGAGTCGATACAAGCTTAACCAAACTGCTGTACTTTCTATAGTCAAGTGCCAGGCAATCCTCTTGGCTTGCGTGTGTTGCTCATTGGGTGTGTTCATAGTACTCTATGTTTCTGCAGCTACACGATGGTGTAAAAAAATCGGGAATTATGGGCTTTTGTGATCCTTGCCCAGGAGAAGCCAAACAGCTGTACGTGGAGTATATGTACGGTGGCAATAAATACGAGGTAAGCCATTTGCGTATCTATCTTTTACCTTGAGCTATATGGATACCTCACTAATGTTGATGATGGATTCCTGACAGGCCATTGTTGATGATTATGAAGAGTTTATAATACCCCAGGAAAGGCACAAAATCTAAATGGTACTGTAGATATTGAATAGATTCTTGGCTGTATCAGTGAGAATAAACCGGAAAAGAAATAGAAGGAAATGACAATTACAAGTGAGGAATACTTGCTAAAAACCCTTGTTTTTATATTCGCTTGTATTTGCCATGGATTCGAGGCAAAATTTGTTCAGGATGGATAATTTTTTGTTCTTCTTTATAGTCTTCTGAGCAAAACACTGTATTATGTTTATGTGTACTCTTTTCTGAACTATTAATTTAAAAAAATCTATTTGTACTTGATCCTTCTGCAGCCTGAACTGCTGCAGTTTAGAAACATGGAACTTGTGTTGAAGTAAATCCATTGGATTATTAAGCAGAAAATCCCCTAGAAACGTTTCCATTTTAGATATATCCCTCAACCAATTGAAAATTTTAAAAATCCCTCTGAAACTTTTTGTGCAAAATATTCCATACCGTCAAGATCAGTTCGGTTTGCCGTTAAATATAGTCAAAATTATAAAGAAACAATTGCAATTGCAGTATTCAAACTTTTATTTATTTATTTATTTTTTTTACAAATTATACTTAAATTTTTTTTTTATGTGTGTCAAATATAATCCCAAATCTTTAAAACTTATTCCAAGGAAACACCTAAATAATTCTCTTTTAAAAGCAATAACCTGAAAAGTCAATAAAGAAATGGAGAAAGATGTTTGTGCACCAACATCATCATCTTCTTGCGGTGTAATAAGGGTTGAGCTATACGTACAAGAATTTAAATTTTTGTACTTGTTAGACAACACACAACATAAGTGGGTGAGGAGAGATTTTTGGCATTATTTTAATCATGTGGGGCCACCTTCATGTGAGATAAAATTTAAATACTTGTACAGAATTCTGTGAGAGGATTCTGTACTCAAGGAATTTTCCGTATAATAATCCACCATCGAAGTCTCAAAATTTGGGTAAAAAAAATTCAATCCTTTTGAAACAACTTTGTATGGTAAGTCCAATTCTAACCCATCTTTAGGGGGCGTATTCAATTGAAACTTTTAATAACTTTGGAATTTGAAAAATTTAGGGATATTCAATGTAGACTTTTTGAGATTCTCTAAAAGTATCGGTGTATTTAATTGAGAGTTTTATAGACTTTTAAATGTCTCTAAAAATTACGGAGTATTCAATTGAGACTTTTAAAAAGTCTATAAAAATCACAGTGTATTCAATTAAATTTTTTTTTAAAGTTTCTATAAGTTTTGGGGTATACAAATTTTAATGACTTCTAGAAACTTTTATAAACGTCTTTCGAGTACTAACTTTTAAGTAAAAAATATTCATATAAAATCCCAAAATTTGTCTATCATTAATCACGAAATTTTGGGAAACTTTCACAAAAAATAATGTTTTTTTTTCCCAATAATTCTTTCATTTTTCATCTACGAACATTAGATGTATGATTTTATTTTTTTCTATTGATTATATTTATTTCCATTTATCTTTCTGTTTATCTTATCGTTTATCTCTATTTTCTATGAAAAAATTAAATTGAATTCTTTTAATTTTTTTCATTCATTTTTTTGTGCAAAATATCTATTTTTTTTAATTAAATTATAAAATTTTATATGAAAAATTTATAATTAAATTTAAATATATTGATTTTTATTTATTTTTAAAAAAATATTATATTAATAATATTGAATATTAAATTTATTTTTTATTATATATATGTGTGTGTGTGTACAATTTTGATTATTATTTATTTAATTAAGGTCTTAAATTTTTATTATTTTTAAAATATATTAGGAGAAGAGGAAGAGAAATTGTGGAAACTACTACATTGTATGTGAGAATTTCACATTATTGCACTGGATCCACGTGAATTCTATTTCAAATGAAAGTTTTTAAAAAGTTTTGAATTCTACAAAAAATTATAAAAGTTTTAAATTGAAAGTTTATAGAAGTTTACGAAAGACTTCTACCAATTCTATACAAATCTATGAAAAATCCACAAAATTCACAGAAATCACCCCTTAAAAAAAGTTTATCAAAGTCTTCAAAAGTTCTAATTGAAATTTACTTATAATTAATTTTAAACACAAAAAAATGAAGATTTTTTTTTTTTGATAATTATACTTTTTTGGGGTCCGTGACAATGGTAGTGGTGGAAGCGGTTCTAAATTTCGGGTGATAGCGATGAGAACATGGAGTTTGGGGATTTAACGTTTTGTGCCCTCCTCTCTCAGTTCTGCACTAATTCTCTTTCCAAAGGACTCTTCACCGTTGTAATACGGACCAAATTTGAAATCACTTTATTGAAAGCGGAATAATTCTGAATCCAATTTATTATGAAAAGATAAGAGATTAAAACAATTATTGAAGTAATAAAATAATTTGCAAAAGATGGAGATTTATTATAATATAGAGAAAGAGAACAAAAATTATGTGTTTACGATGTTTCTAACTTATTTTAACATACAATGAAGAGTCAACTATATATAAAGAACAATCTAAACCCTAGAAGTAGAGTTGTAGATGAAATAGAATGCTGCCAAAAGTTTTTCTTATATTGATTTCATTAAATCCAACACAAATTTCAACTCTCAATAAAACTTCCAAATAGAATTTGTCCAATAGATTTCGAATAAAATTTCAAAAACATTCCAAATAGAATTCCTCTTAATATGCACTTTAATTAAAACTCTTACTTATTTTCAACAAAGAATCTCCTCCTTGACTCTTACTTATTTTCAACTAACAATCTCCTCATTGACACTAATTCCACTTCAATGAACAAAACTTTAAAAAATAATAATAAAATTCTCCACTTGAAGACAAATTTCGCTACAAGAAATAAACTTGAACTCTTTAATGAAAAACACAAACGAACTTCTTCATCAACAATTCCAACTAAAAATATTCTCATCCTCTGCTACCCCAAGTAGGGGCAAATGTGATCTAATGACCACCAAACAATGATGAAACAAGTCCTGTAATAGAATCACAACTGAATGCATCAAAAGAAGGATTTTTGCTAAAACCAACACCCTTAGCCGCATTCAAATCATCAACAAAATTGGCAGAATTGTACCTATCTGGAATCTTATAGCAAAAAATGGGTCCATTTCTTGCAATCGAATACGATGACACCGTCGATAGTAGTAGCAAGACGGATTTACCCATAACTTCAAAATTTAACTGAGATATATTCTTAAAAGAAGACCCCAAATTAGTCTGTAATGTTACAGAAACCAACTCTAAATCCACCCGAGTTCTTAAAATATGTTGATTACTTGAAAATTATGTATCACCCTGTAAGATGTATAAATGAATTTTTTTGTCACATCAGCACAACATTGGCTCCTTTGAATCAATAGTACTCAAAAAGATAAGATTTTTCTTCAAATCTGGAACGTGTCTCACTGCATCAAGTGTTCTAACCATCCCATCAAACATATTTATTTTGACCCTAATTTTTTCATGACCCAATTTTTTTTTTTCAATAGTAATTAAACAATAATTATAGAATAGATGGACAAAAACAATTATAAGATAGTAACATATTTTCTTACGTACTTGATTATATCATTAAAAAAGGTACAATAAGGCCGAGCTGTTTCCATTGAGTTGTTACAAAATTTCCCTACATCTGCTTGACTACTTATTTACGAAAATTACTTTACATACTAAATGTTCTAAAAACTTTCTAAAAATAGATACAACATAGTGATGGCATCAAAATAATCAATATCATAGCGAGCTCCTAGAAAGTGGTGGAAGTCAGGAAACTCGCGATAGGTCATCCAAGTGTGCACTTCTTTGACATACATCCAAAACTGGCCGTCCTCTGACGCCGCCCATTCATCCGAGGTAAGGTCGATACCTTCAATGGTAAACATCTACAAAAATTATCATTACAATAATATGAATACATTGATTTAGTGAGTAATTTATACCATCTGATATTTTTTTTTAATAAGAATCGTTGCCTTTCTTTCAAAATTGAAAACAATTTGGGCCCAATTATAGATCTTCAATTCTACCCATGCGCGCCAATACAAAATGAGCTCATAGGCTCAAATTACACTAATTGGGTGCATAGGTTCAAATTGAGCTCATAAATCAAATTACACCAATTAGGTGCATAATCAATCATATCACAATCAAAGGGTAGAATTTTCCAATATATAATCAATTAAAAAAAAATGCTTTCAATAGAACTAATTGTAATAAATATGATTGGGAAAAAAAATAGACATAACTTACTTGCCAATAATGAGCAATAAATGTGGTTGTAACACCACTTGGTAGAAACCATTTCATGGGGAAGAAAGTAGTTCAATAATGATACTTGTAATAAATATGCTATGGAAAAGTAGGTCTAAATCATTTTCAAAGTAAAGAGTACTTTGATAATGATGTTTGTATCAAATACTTTTGAAACATAAGTATAAACCACTCACCTTGGATTTGTAAATGGGGTATCTTCTTCACTTCTTCCTTTCTTAAGTGCTTTCTTTTCTAATTTCTAATTTATGGTATGATTAATCTTTCTCTCCACATCTCTATTTATAGTGGAGGTTGGAGATTAAAATAATAATTTGTTAGATTTTTCATAATCATAACTTGGCCACATAGTAGATTAGTTGTCTCTAAAATTAATTCCTCATAATTATTACTTTGCCACATAATAGATTAATTGTCCCTAAAATAAATTCTTCGCAATTATTACTTTGCCACTTAATAGATTAGTTGTCCCTAAAATTAATTTTTCCATAATCATTTCCTTGCCACCCTAGCATGTCATTTGTAACTATAATTAATTCTCTCTAATCATTTTCTTGTCACACTATACCATTTGTAATTATAATTAATTCTCTCTAATTATTTCCTTGCTACACTATGCCATTTGTAACTATAATTAATTTTCCTTAATCATTTCTTTGCCACACTTTACCCTAACAAGCCATTTGTTATTTTAGTATTTAGTGTGGCAATTATAGGGTAGCCTTCTCTTTTTTCCTATTTTCTTTACATGGCTATTTATTTATTTTTAACCAAAGTTTTAATTAAATTCTTTTTCATAAAGTGAAATTATTAATAACACAACTTTTACTAGGCTACATGAAATGTATATTACAATAAAAAGCATGGTAAAGTTTTGGGATGTCACAATTCTCCCCCCTTGAAAAATTTCGTCCTCGAAATTACGTTAATCAAAGAGTTCGGGATACCGAGCTTTCATTTCGTCCTCTCTTCCCAAGTTTCTTCTTCGATGACATTACTTTGCCATAAGACACGAACTACAGGTATTTCCTTCTTACGAAGTCTCTTCGTATCCCTCATTAATATTTTGACTGGTTTTTCCTCCCAGGTCAAATCAGGATGAATATCGACTGTCATCTTTGCTAACTTATGAGATGGATCTGGAATATATTTTCGAAGAGTTGACATGTGAAATACATAATGTATCTTTCTCATTTGTTCAAGTAGCCTCAATCGGTAGGCAACTTTACCAATACACTCTAGGATTTCGAATGGTCCAATGTATCTCAGTGACAATTTTCCCTTTTCCCCAAATCTTAATAAACCCTTGATAGGAGATATTCTGATAAAAACGTTATCTCCTACTACGAACTCCAGTGGTCTTCGTCGTTTGTCTGCATAGCTACGTTGTTGATCCTGAGCCGCCTTTAATCATCTCTTAATCTTTTCAATTGCTTTCACCATATCTTGAACCATCTCGGTGTTTGCGATTTTATTTTCTCCTACTTCATTCCAATGTAAGGAGGAGCGACATTTTCGACCGTATAACGCTTCAAAAGGAGGCATTTGGATTGACATGTGATAACTATTATTATAAGAGAATTCAATTAAAGACAAATAATGATCCCAACTATGCTGAAACTAAAAAACACAAGCGCGAAGCACGTCCTCCAAAGTTTGGATAGTTCGTTCTGTTAGTCCATTAGTTTGTGGATGAAAGGCTGTACTAAATTGAAGCTTTGTACCTAAACAGCTTTGTATCTCTTCCCATAATCGTGATAAAAATCGAGGATCACGATCTTACGTAATCATAATGGGTACCCCATGGAGTCGTACTATTTCTTGTATATATATAAGGCAGCAAACTGTTCCATTTTGAAGGTCATCTTAACGAGTAAAAAGTGTACAGACTTGGTTAGTCGATCTACTATTACCCAAATAGCATCAAAACCTTTTTTCACCTTGGGCAGACTACACACAAAATCCATTGTAATTTGTTCTCATTTCCATTTTGGAATTTGTAAAGGTTGTAACAACCCTGCTGGTCTTTGATGTTCTACTTTCACCTGTTGATAGGTTAAGCATTTGGCTACAAATTTCGCAATTTCACGTTTCATACCTGGCCACCAATACAATGCTTTAACGTGGTGGTATAATTTGGTGGTTCCAGGGTGAGCAGTATAAGGAGTTGTATGTGCTTCATATAGAATTTCATCTCGTAACCCGTTTACTTCTTGTACATATATTCGATGTCTATATAGAAGAATTCCTTGAGTTGAAATACTATAATATGTTGGTTTCCCATTTGCTAAGTTTTGTCGGATCTTAGTAGCAAAAAGATCGATCTTTTGATCTTCTTTAATCTTCTCCATGAGGGTGGATTGTATAGTAAGAGCGATCAATTATTTTTTATTCGGTTCTTTTTCTTCCAATCGGGAGCTTCCTCGATCTTCGTTTGATTGGTCAAAGGTCTCCTGGTGGAAAAGTTTTCTGCTTAGCGCGTCAGCAACTACATTTGCTTTCCCTGGATGGTAACTAATGGTACAATCATAGTTTTTGATTAGCTCCAACCATTTTCGTTGTCTCATATTCAACTCCTTTTGGATAAAGAGGTACTTCAAACTTTTATGATTAGTGAAGATCTCACATTTTTCTCCATAAAGATAGTGGCGCCATATTTTAAGCGCAAACACAATGGCTGCCAATTCTAAATCATGTACATGGTAATTTATTTCATAAGTTTTCAATTGTCGGGAGGCATATGCAATTACCTTACCATGTTGCATCAACACACAACCTAATCCATTTCTCGAGGCATCATTATAAATCCTAAATCCTCCTGCTCCGTCAGGAATAGCTAGAATGAGTGCGGTAGTAAGCCGTGTTTTAAGTTCTTGAAAACTCTTCTCGCACTCATCTGTCCATCTAAATGGGATATTTTTCCGTGTGAGTCGAGTCAATGGAGAAGCAATCTTTGAGAAATTGTGTACAAACCGTCGATAATACCCAGCTAGCCCAGGAAAACTGCGTACTTCAGTAGTCGTAGTGGGTTGCGCCCATTTAAGAATTGCATCGATCTTACTAGGATCCACCGAGATTCCTTCTTTGGAGATGACGTGTCCTAAAAACACAACTTTTTCTAACCAAAATTCACATTTTCAAAATTTAGCATACAGTTTCTTTTCTCGCAAAATCTGTAGGACTATACGAAGATGGTTTGCGTGATCGTCTCGAGTTTTTGAGTAAACCAAAATATTATCAATGAATACAATGACAAACTTGTCTAGATGGTCCTTGAAGACTCGATTCATTAGATCCATAAATACTGCTCGTGCATTCGTTAGTCCAAATGGCATTACAAGAAATTCAAAATGCCCATAACGAGTACGAAATGTGGACTCAGGAACATCTTCCTTTTTGATCTTCAATTGATGGTATCCAGATCGTAGATCGATTTTCGAGAAAATTGCAGAACCTTGTAGTTGATCCAATAGATCGTCAATACGGGGTAGCGGGTACTTGTTTTTAATAGTATCTTATTCAATTCTCGATAATCAGTGCAAAGTCGTAAGGATCCATCTTTCTTTTTAACAAAAAGAATTGGAGCACCCCACGGAGATGTACTTTGTTGGATGAATCCTTGCTTCAGCATGTCATCTAATTGACTTCTTAATTCCTTAAGTTCAGAGGGGGTCATTCAGTAAGGAGCTTTAGATATAGGATGAGTACCTGATTGTGTTTCTATGCCGAACTCGACTTCCCGATCAGGTAGTAGCCCGGGTAAGTCCTCAGGAAATACATTCTCAAATTCCTGGGCAACATGTAATGATGATGGGGGTAATGGCTTTATCTACGTTAAGTTGATACAAACTTACCCAATACCCAGAATGTCCTTGAGTTAAAAACTTAGTAGCCTTAGTTGCCGATATTATGATTCTAGATGTTTTCTCAGGTACTGGAAAGGATATGGTGTTGTTATCAAGAAGCTTCAATGTTTTAGACTTATAATCAATTAAGGCTTCATAGGTGATTAGCCAATCCATGCCTAATATAATATCAAAATCATGAAAATCAAGTAGAATAAGATTGGCTGGAAGTTCCATATGCTCAATATACAACTTGACTTTTGGTAAAATAAATTTTGTATGACAATTTGGTCCACAAGGAGTGATGATGTTCATATCATATGGTACTAGGGTTGGTTCCGTATTCAGGTTAGGCAAAAACTTTGTGGATATGAAAGAATGAGTGGCACCTGAATCAAATAAGGTAAGAGCAGGTGTAGCATAGACGTATGTCGTACCTGTAACAACTTTCACATTTTCAGTAACCTCAGGTTGTACCATTGCAAATACTCTACCTGTTGCTGGAGGCCTCGGTTCTGGCCGATTTTTCCCTTTGGTATTTGGACAATCTTTTACTAAATGGCCCTCATTCCCGTAGTCGAAACACAATCCAAGCTTAAGGTGACAACGCCCATTATGAAATTTCCTACAATGAGGACATGGTGTAGGTATCGTCCCCTTGGATTTTTCTTCTATTTGAAACTTCTTATTTGAAGACAATTTAGCATCTTTGCCAATCCTGGTACTTCTAGGGAAACCATTATAATGCCTATGATTGGAGATTTTCACTTCTCGGGCTTGAGCAATTTTGGCCTCTGCTTATTCTGCCATTAATGCTTTATCTACTATCATAGAAAAATCCAAATCATGAATACCTGACATTTGTACATCTCGTGCCAATTCAGGTTTTAGCCCTCCAATGAAACGATCAATTTTTACGTCGCTAGTGGGAATTACGTGTGTTGCAAAATGTGATAATTCTTCAAACTTCGTAATGTACTCCGATACAGTCATTGACTCTTGTTTCAAAAATAGAAACACATTTAACTTTTGTTGTTTAGTTGCCGAAGAGAAATACTTTGCTCGAAACTTTTCGCAAAAGGTTTCCCAGGTCATGTCTTGAGCTTCTCCAATGCTGATTAAGGTATCCCACCAATATCCAGCATTTCCCCTTAACATAAATGATGCACATATAACTTTATCGGAATCTGGAATATGTGCATATGTAAACATACGTTCCATAGTACAAGTCCAATTTTCCGATTCAATTAGATCCATCGCATCTTCAAAAATCGGGGGTTTTAATCGTTGGAAACGGGTACTGGCATCGTTCCCTTCTTTGGTCCGAGAAGATTCTCCATTGGAAGCATAATTATTGATTAGTTGATTTATTTGCCGAGCTTGATGTCGGACCAATCGAATCAAATGTTCAATTGAGGTAGCGTTACTATCACTTTGACTATTCTGAGACATTTCTTAGCCTACTGTAAAATAACAATATCTTCTTAGGTCTATTAAAATGTCACATAAATATAAGACGTACCTGGTGAATGGGTGTCAGAGGACGAAGTTTGTATGTATGTCACGTCACAAGATCGAGTTTAAAACCTTGGCTCTAATATCAAACTTGTCACGACCCAATTTTTTTTCCAATAGTAATTAAACAATAATTATAGAATAGATGGGCAAAAACAATTATAAGATAGTAACATATTTTCTTACGTACTTGATTATATCATTCAAAAAGGTACAATAAAGTCGAGCTGTTTCTACTGAGTTGTTACAAAATTCCCCTACATCTGCTTGACTACTTATTTACGAAAATTACTTTACTACTAAATGTTCTAAATTTTTTTTTCTGAAAATAGATACAACATAGAGATGACATCCAAATAATCAATATCATAGCGAGCTCCTAGAAAGTGGTAGAAGTCAGGAAACTCGCGATATGTCATCCAAGTGTGCACTTCTTTGACATACATCCAAAATTGGCCGTCGTCTAACGCCACCCATTCATCCGAGGTAAGGTCGATAACTTCAATGGTAAGCATCTACAAAAATTATCATTACAACAATATGAATACATTGATTCAATGAGTAATTTATACCATCAAATATCTTTCTTTAATAAGAATCGTTGCATTTATTTCAAAATTGAATACAATTTGGGTCCGATTATAGATCTTCAATTCTACCCATGCACGCCAATACAAAATGAGCTCATAGGTTCAAATTACACTAATTGGGTGCATAGGTTCAAATTGAGCTCATAAATCAAATTACACCAATTATGTGCATAATCAATCATATCACAATCAAAGGGTAGAATTTTCCAATATATAATCAATTCAAAAAAAAAAAAATACTTTCAATAGAACTAATTGTAATAAATATGATTGGGATAAAAATAGACATAACTTACTTGCCAATAATGAGCAATAAATGTGGTTGTAACACCACTTGGAAGAAACCATTTCATGAGGAAGAAAGTAGTTCAATAATGATACTTGTAATAAGTATGCTATGAAAAGTTAGGTCTAAATCATTTTCAAAGTAAAGAGTACTTTGATAATGATGTTTGTATCAAATACTTTTGAAACATAAGTATAAACCACTCACCTTCGATTTGTAAATGGGGTATCTTCTTCACTTCTTCCTTTCTTAAGTGCTTTCTTTTTTAATTTCTAATTTATGGTATGATTAATCTTTCTCTCCACATCTCTATTTATAGTGGAGGTTGGAGATTAAAATAATAATTTGCTAGATTTTTCATAATCATAACTTGGCCACATAGTAGATTAGTTGTCTCTAAAATTAATTCCTCATAATTATTACTTGTCCACATAATAAATTAATTGTCCCTAAAATAAATTCTCCATAATTATTACTTTGTCACTTAATAGATTAGTTGTCCCTAAAATTAATTTTTCCATAATCATTTCCTTGCCACCCTAGCATGTCATTTGTAACTATAATTAATTCTTTCTAATTATTTCCTTGCCACACTATGCCATTTGTAACTATAATTAATTCTCTCTAATTATTTCATTGTCACACTATGTCATTTGTAACTATAATTAGTTTTCCTTAATCATTTCTTTGCCACACTTTATCCTAATAAGTCATTTGTTATTTTAGTATTTAGTGTGGCAATTATAGGGTGGCCTTCTCATTTTTCCTATTTTCTTTACATGGCTATTTATTTATTTTTAACCAAAGTTTTAATTAAATTCTTTTTCATAAAGTGATATTATTATTAACACAACTTTTACTAGGCTACATGAAATGTATATTACAATAAAAAGCATAGTAAAGTTTTGGGATGTCACAGTACTAATACCAGATATCCAACAAGGTGTGTTATTACCGGTCATGACAACACCTTTGGAAACTTCTTCATATGTTGAAAACAAATAACGATTAGGAGTCATTGAAAAGTGCAAGATGTATCCAAAATTCAAGCCTCGACAGGTTTGAAATTGTAGTCAAATATTAGTAAAAGCTCACCATCACTGCTAAGATTTTTTGCGATACTTGCTTCCCCTGAGTTTTCGATTGTTGATTTACAGTTGACTTTGATTTATTCTCAACTTATAAAAATCGTTTATCAAGTGCCATTTTTTTTTCAATAATTACAAAATTTGAAGTTAGATTTTGACCCCTTCTGAACGACCACCATGAACAATGAGACCATCTCCGTGATCCCCAGATGCTACAAAATGCTTCATCTTTTCCTTTGAATATAGAACATCATAGACTTCTTCAATGGTAAGAGTATCACGACTATATAGCATCGTGTCTCTAAAAAACATGTATGAGACGGGTAATGAACACAACAAAATCAAACTCAAGTCTTCTTCATCATATTTGACCTCTAAGGTCTCCAAACTAACGATGATTTCTTTAAAAACAACTAGATGATCATTAATAGATGTACCTTTTATCATACGATGAGAATATAGACATTGTTTCAGATGCAATTTGCTAGTAAGTCTATTCCTAATGCATAAATGCTCTAATTTTAATCATAAAGTAGCAGCTGACTTTTCCTTCAAAATGTCCTAAATAATATTATTGGAAATATAAAGATGTATTTGAGACAGGGCCTTACAATCCCTCCGTTGTTTCTCCTCCATAGTCCAAGTTGTGGGAATCATATCAAATCCTAACAACGCGTCGCCTAAATTCATCTAAGCAATTACTACTCGCATTTTTATCTACCACAAAGAGAATCTTGTATTGTGATTTAATAGCGGAATATCATACTTAATAGTTGCTATCATGAAAAAAATCTCAATATTCCCACGAATTAAACCTGGCTATGATATAACTTGTTGTAATACAGATCAGGTTTGAAACCACTTTATTGAAAGTGGAATAATTTCGATACCAATTTGTTATGAAAAGATAAGAGATTAAGACAATTATATGAAGTAAAGATCACAAAAATACAAGAATAAAATAATTTGCAGAAGATGGAGATTTTATTATAATATTAAGAAAGAAAACAAAGTTTATGTGTTTACAATATTTCTAACATACAATGAAGATCCAACTATAAATAGAAAACAATTCAAGCCATACAAATAGAGTTATAGATGAAATATAATGTCCAAAAGTAGGATTGAGAATGGACCGGTTCGGTTCTAACGAGAATAGAACCAAACTCAAAATTTTCGGATATTTAGTAAGTGGAACCGTCGGGTCCAAATTTAATTATGGAATTGTTCAAGTTCGGTTCCATTCAATTCGGTTCGATTCGGTTCCATTTGGTTCCCAGATTCTGTACTATAATTTATTTTTTTAATATTTATAAAGTTACATTAATTCAACTAATGACATGTACAATTTTAGCTCTTACAAAATAACATAGTTCAATCTTACGTGTCTTTTAAGTCTCTCTTTATTGAGTTTTTCATAGATTTGATTATGAAAATAACATGAAGAGGATGATAGCGAACTTACAATAATTAAGAGAAGTGTCGTCAAGCATCAATTCGATTTCTCTAGAAGAAATGTCACTACGATAGAATAAACATATTTGGATAAATTTATGTCAATTTGATTAAATTAGGCTTAGGCTGACAATTAGAAATAGGAAAATCATATTTTTGGGTTAGCAAATTTATTTAAAAAATAATAAAATAACATGACTTATTTAACATAAATAAATTTTAAAAAATTAGGGCGATTCAATTATTATTCGATTCTTGATCTAAAATCAAGAATCGAACTAAACTCGTCGATTCTCGATTCAGATATCCGTTCGGGTATTTAATTTAACAAGAATCACTCGGTTTGGTTCAGTTCGATTCGGGTCCAGTTCGGTCCGCTTCAGTTCCGGAGTTTTGCCCAACCCTATCCAAAAGTTTCCTTATCTTGATTTGTTTAAATCCAACACACACTTCAACAATTTCAGCTAGAATTTGTTCAATAGGTTTCGAATACGATTTCAAAAGCATTTCAAATAGAATTTGTCTTAATGTGCACTTTAATTAGAACTCTTAATTATTTTCAACAAAGAATTCTAGTCACGTCCAAATTCTAACATCAATCGTTGAATCCTCCATATTTTCTGTCCCAATGGCCACCATCGACCAAGGATTATTCACACTTGATGCATCCCAATGTCATGGACCTTACGGTTGTAATAGTAATGTAATAACCGAAAACCTTTGTTCGGCAGGCTCAATAGTCTATGTTAGATCAGCTACAGGATTGGACCTGGAATTGGAGTCTAGAGTATTAGCTCTACATCAGCTCGAAATAGTACATATGCAAAAGGTAGGTGGGGTTGGGGTTGGGGTTGAGCAAATGCTGTTTGAATCGGTGCTAGTGGTCCAAGGGAAGACTGCAGCAAAGGGACTCAGGCTGTTTGATGTGAACATGGAGTGTCCCATTTCCGCAGCTGTAACTTATTCAACAATGGAACTTCAACCTCCCCCTTTCGATTCTTCTTCATTTTCTTTTCACCAATCAAGGCCCCAAACTACGCCCTCCGACCTTCTCAACAAGGGCAATGGTTTTATATCTTTAGAATTAGAAATCTGAACTAAAGAATTCATGTTTCCCATTTTCCAATGGAACCCATTTCCCTTTGGGTTTTTTTTTCACAGATGGCATACTGAGTTAGTTTGTTTTGGTTTGATTTCAAAAAATGGGATCTGCAATCGACTAATGGCGGGATATAATTGCAAATCAAAATTTGGGTAGTTTCGAAGGTGGTGGTATTGAAAGCTCAGGAATAGCTAACCAAGAGGAGGTGAATTGGTTACTAAAACTTTTCGAGAAATTGACTTGAAGCCAAGGGCGTAATAACAAGATAAAATAATTTAAATAGCAAACATGAATATGGAGACAATAAGTAAAGAGGGATAGATAGTGCAAATGATATTGTAATGGAGGTTCGATCCAATGCAATGATCTACGTCTCCCATTATCAAGCTCTCTGACACGAGCAATGCCAATTTCAATATGTTGATTTGACTTGTGGTGCAATCCAACCATTTACAAAACTTCTGGTGACTTACAAGTAAGGAGCGTCGATCCTTTTACAACATTGAGCTTTTCAGGACCTCAACACGATCCACAATTCAAATGAATTTACAAGTAAAAATATTCTCTTCTTAATGAATGATAGATTCATAGTTAAGTACAAGAAAAGAAGTAGGCTAACACTTTAATAGATTGTTGAATGAAGCTCAAGAGTTAGATTTGAAAAACTTTGATAAATGAAATGATTTTCAAAGTTAAGATCAATTAAAAGTTTTTCAAAGTTGGAATGATTTGATAATAGTAAATGAGGTGAGAAATCAATGCAATTTTAGCTCACGAGAATTTCAATTGAATGCTCTCAAGTTGTTGTAATAAATGAGAAGTGAGTTGATATTTATAGAGGTGAAAAATGTCAAAAATTTCTATCAAACCGGATGACAAGTTCGGTCGATCGCCAATTTCCGGATGATCAAAATGGCCATTTGTACAGGAAAATTAGAAATCATAATGGTCAAATTTTGGACTGTTGGAATTTTTTGGTCAATCGCCAAGACAGTGGCGGTCCTCTTTTTTTTTTTTACTCCGTTTGTTTTGCTTTGAAACTTTTGAAAAATATGGTTTTTTGGTGAGCATTTTTCAGTTGATCAAAATATCGTATTCAAATCACTTTTTAATGCATGAACTGGTTTTGAGCTATTGTCATTCATACCATATATCAAGGTGTTAGTACCTTTACAATTTTTGCTAAGAAAACAAATATTTGATCTTGCTCCAAAGATTTGGCTCTTGATTTCTTGAATATGGCTTAGATCTTGACTTTCTTCAGGGGTTCGATTTGTGATGATAGCTTTCACTCTTTTGACGGCCATTGATCAATATCTTTTGTGCACATTTAAAAATTATAATCACTTGAATTCAATTTGTTAGTAAATAAGACCAACTTTGTTTGTTATAATCAAAACTTCGAGGTTCCATAGGTCAACATGTATGGGTATGGTTAAAGGTGGGGAAAAAGATGAAGTGGGGTGGGGAAGAAGATGAAATTTTAAAGATTTGAGATTATGAGTGCCATATATAAAATATTTAGGTATAATTTGCAAAAAGAAAAGTTTGGGTACTGCAACTACAATTATTTCTTTTTAATTTTAACATTTTTTTTTTTATGTTTCTCACGACAAATTTGACGAATCTTGATGGTATGGGGTATTTCGCACAAAATGTTTCAAATAGGGGAATTTTCTGCGATTTCCAATAAGTTGGGGGTATATCGCCAATGAAAACGTTTATAGGGGAATTTTCTGCTATTAATCCTAAATCCGTTATTACTAGTGGAGCAAATTCATCGTTAGTATTCCTGTTGTGACTTACAGGTGCTCGATTCTATGTTTTTCGTTACATATTCCTCATCTTGCACTTGTTTCTACTTTGAAGAGTGGGTCTGTAATAAGCATTCTATGTTTACATTTTTGCTTGTCGGAATAATAAGCATTTTATGTTTTCATCTTCGATTGCCGGAATATTACCGAACCCGAAGTTTCTTATCCATCTGTGAACATTCGCATGTCTTTAACTGCAAAATCTACAGGAATATTATCGTCGTTGCAAGCATGTTTGGGTAATTACTTACAATAAACCGTTTAATTTATGTTTGGATGGAAACTAATGATAAATAAATGGGTAGTACTTGTGAGTTTTAAATTATTGTTGTCCCAAGAATTTATCGATTTACCTAAAAAAATGATTTTCTTTTTACCTTTTTTACTATTAACTGGATCGATGTTTAGATTGATTTTCAAAAATTCATTTCAACGTCAGTCTCAAATTCGTGATGCCCCGTTTTTGGCACAAAAATTCCTTAAGTACAGAAAATTTCTACAGACTTTATACATAATGCTGATGTCGTAGTATTCTGTCCATTTGTATTTTATCTGGGTCCATATATATTTTGATCATATTCATTGAATTTGAATTTTTGTAATAATTTTGTATAAATTTTCTGTATCCATAGCACTGGCATATACAGAAGTTAATTACTGGGACTTGAGTGTGACCACTCCTTTGTTCGGGTCCACGGGCCACGTGAGACCCAGTTTGATTTAATTGGGTTCAGTCATTTTCTGAATGGGAAACATTAATCGATAACAAATTGACCCATCAAATGACAAAAAAAGACCCTGTAATCAAATTATTAACAGCTGTTTGGTCCGAGTTATATCACAACACTTTTTAATAATTGTACACTTTAATTGCATAAGAGGTTTTTAATCTTTACTCATATAATATTTAATCTCCAACTTAATTTTTATCTCACTCTTATTTTCACATTAACATAAGTTGTTTGGAATGATGATTTTATTAAAAAAAATCGTTAAAATGGAATAAAAAAATTGCTTGCCCTCGTACCAAAAAAAGTAAAGATAAATTCAAACTAAACATTGTCGGTATGACTTAGTTACTATCACCTCGACTCGGTGTATAGGGTGACACCTCAGTATAGATCATGTTTCATCCTTGGTCTTACTATTCACTTTCAACATTATAGGTCAACCACAATTGTACTCGATTGGTCATGGACTGCACCTTTGGTTTGTCTCTCCAAGTCATTAAAACTCTAACAGTCTAACTTATGAGACCAACTCTATCGTATAGTTAGTCTCCTTACAATTATTATGTCCCGCCGCATTAAGCCCTTGTTCGACAAAGCTTTTTGAGATTATAAGTTGATGAATTTCATTAAAAGTAGGGAAAAGTCATTTGTACACCGAAAGTGTACATCAGCTTTAACATCATCCGAGTTGGCAATATTGATTGATGAAAAAATTGTCTATATTTTAAACTATTCAATAATATAGTGCCACGTGGCACAATGTAAAAAAATGATGTAAAATATGATATATATGCAGCATGATTGTTGTAAATACATACAATGATACAACATCTACGCTTTATTTTATTTGTTTATAGCTTTATGCATATTTTCTCTCAGTAAATTGACTGAAGCATTGTGGGAGCTAATATATCAACACCCCCATGCCTTTATTGCATGTTATCAAAAGTTTTGTTCGTTATCTTAGCTCGAGTCCACACAATGTGAGGTCGAGTACCTCCTTAGTACGATTTTTGGTAGCATTAGATTCTATTTTAACTTTCTTTAAAATTAGTTAAAAATATCTTGTTCAATGTTTGACAAAGTTTAAATTATGATTTAAGCCTATCAAACTTACTTTTATCGATACATTTCGTAAAACCTACAACTTATTATCCACTCATTCTGTAGGATCCATAACTAATAAACATTTAAAAACACAACAAAACAAGTACTAAATAGGGAGTTGTGATTACTCGTTTAGGAATAAAATTTGATATTTTCTCAATTCTTCCCTATAGAATTTAGTATTATCTTAAACCAATATTTAACACCCAAATTCTCAAAATTCTATTAAATTAACAAGTATTTGTAATAACATTTGCATTTTTCTGCTGCATCAAATGAGATATATATTCTGACTTATTCTAACTTGGAGCTTGGAGTATTACATTCAAATAGCAAACAAGTGCCAAGAAAATAAAATTAATTGAAATTGAAATTGAAATTGATTTAAAACTTCAAATTAAGTTCCTAAATATTAAATTTTTAGTAAATTTCGATAAAATTTGAAAAAAAATGTAAAATTGGAAAGTTAATAAAAATTGTGAATTTCATGAAATGTATGATTAAAAACGAATTCTTGAGAGAAACTAAGTTTGAAAAATGAGGGCCAAAGGCTAAGATATTTTTATAATCCAAAGGTGAAAATGAGGAGACATGGATAGGGTCCATAGGGATGCAACAAGAGTGGACCAAAGGTACATTAGAAATAAGCATTGGGTATATCCAAACAACCAATTGAAAAGAAGGTAGCATTAATTGGCTGAACTGAGGTAGAATTTCATTGTAAGTAGGTTGTATGAATAAAATTTGAGATTTTTTCCATTTCTTCAATTTATTCTGTATTTTTCGTGAGTCAGCATCAACGTGACATCCAAAATTTCAGTATTCAGTCGAAGCAACAGATTTTCACAGTGCTAATCATCTTCGTATTATTCTAATGCATATAATGAGATGAGTTCAACTTTAACTTGGTACGTGGCATCGCTTTCATATCACGAGTGCCATGTTGGTTGCACCGTATAGTCCGACTCGATAGAAAGGTGAAAAGGTGAATAGGCATGGATAGAGATGCAACAAGAGTGGACCAAAGGGTACCATTGAAATTTTCAAAATGTTGCTTGATTGTTTAAAGCAAAAGCTATATATAATTACATTTATAGTATTATAATGATTATCCAATCAATCAATCAATTTGGAGGCAAGGTAGCACTATTGGCTGAGCTGAGTTGGACCACTTGGGCACAATCAATGAATGGGTCACAACCATCCAATTTAGTCCCCTAATATTTCCGGCTATCATTGGGCGGTGGCTTTATTTATTTTTTCCTTTTAAATCTGGAATTGTGGAGTATTAAAATCGAAAAAAAAATAGATGATTAGGGTTAGTGACCGACGCTGGTCAGAGGGACAAGTGTCGACCCTAATATTTCCGACTATCATTGGGCGAAAGCTTTATTTATTTTTTCCTTTTAAATCTGAAATTGTGGAGAATTAAAATCAAGGAAAAAGATAGATGGTCAGGGTTAGTGACCGACGCTAGTCAGGGGGGACAAGTGTCGACACTTGTCCCCCTGCCAGGGTCAGTCACTGACCCTAGTCATATAGCACGATTGTAAAATCAATGATGTACCTTGCGCACACACTTTCCTTGACACCAACCTCCACCAAATGCCCACTAGCATTAGTTTCTCAATTTGACGGTCATTGTCGTTGTACTCTGCCCATGTCGAAGTAACAACACAAGATGTCTATTAAGGTGATTTTCAATGCAATACGGCGTACGCTCGTACAAAACAAACAAGCATCCAAATAGACTCATTCACTGCAATGCCTTGCCCGTTGCATCCACTATTTCCAAGGTCTTTTTACCATCGATTCTATTGCTTGTTGGTTGAATGAACGTTAACCTAGACAAAGTAAAAGATCAAGGATAAATGGTTGAGCTGATATTGAACCAACACCAGTCAATCCTAAAATTTTTTTTAAATATAAAGTAACAAAAAATTAACGTGAACCCTTTTGGTTTTGGCGTGAATCTATCAGTTCTTGTTGAGAACAAGCTGGTTTTTAATGAGAACCGGCCGGTTCTTTGGTGATTTAAATGGTGTTCAAATAAGTTTTTTTTTTTTTTTTTTTTTTTTTTTTTTTTTTTTACCTCTAATAAGACTTGTTCTTGATTTTTTTCATTTGATTTGATTGGTCTTGTAACTGGTCGGTCTTGTTCGATTTTGAAAATACTGATTAAGATAGGAATTTTCGTGTTAGCACAAGTAATTTTTAGTTTTGTAGGTATAAATTTAGAAGGAGATTTACTAGTAAAGCGGCGTTGAGATTCTAAGCGAAATGTCCTAGCATAAAAGAGTTACATGAAGAAAAGTTTTAAATTGATTAAAAATGGCGTAGTATTGCTTAAATACAAAAAAAAATTATTAGTACAAATCTTAAATATTAAAAAAAAAAAATTGCAGTATACCAAAAAATACTTCATCAACATTTAATTTTTAAAAAATAATTATTGTATAATCAATATATCACAAATAAGTGTACAATATACACTATGGGATGTGCTAGACGTCCCTGGATTAAATTTCGCATTAAACAAGGGCACCACCCCTATTTGGGGAGGGGGCTAAATGGCGCCCCTGTAAAGTCCCTAGATTTAATCCCGGGATATAAAGCTTTTTTCCTATACATTATTATACTGAACACAAAATGATATTATTTTTCTTTTACTATGATCGCTATTACTCTTAACTAATGCCAATATCTACTAGTGTCTACAATAATGGAGACTACTTTATTGCAATCGACTTGAATGTAAATTGTCAACATCAATCAACAAGAGTTTAATTATGCATGTACGATAGGTTAAATTCCTTCGGTCCAGCTTTTTATAAATGTGATATCGACGTCCCCAATCTTTTAACACTATTGTGAGTTGTATCTCTTCTTGATTGAAATGTCTATTTAGACGTTGAATGTCCACATCCTTTTAACACTATGCGAGTTGTATCTCTTCTTGATTGAAATGTCTATTTAGACGTTGAATCTCCAAATCCATACTCATGTCATGTGACTAAAACGGTGAAATTGACCAAAATGGATTTTTATTCCAAAGTCAATTGTGAGTTAACTTACATTAGATGTTGCTCTTTTTGATCAATTTGACTCTTTCAACCAAATATCGTGTACACACTATGGCCATTTAATGTCTAAATAGACGTTTTTCGTCAGGTAGACATATCGTATACAAAGTGTTTACCAGGAACACAGTTACCACAACCAGAAGGTTGGGACATGGTTACCACACTTGTGTTTATCATGTATGTACAATATTTGTTCTATTTTTACATATTTTGTGGAGAAAATACCGTATAGTACGATTCACTACGGTTATTAATCATGCATGTCATAAGTGACATTTCAACTTTGTTTGAACAAGATATGAGGATTCAATTTGCAAAGAAAAATGAATATTAAAAATCCAAATATCACAAAAATATTAAATAAATACAACAAATAAATCATACGTAATTGTAACCAAATGAAATTTAAAAATTCAAATATCTCAAAAATATTAAATAAATATAACAAAATAAAACATACGTATTTGTAAATTCGGTTATTGTAACTACCACGCTTAACCTTAACAGCTTTGACTGCCTGTCCCAACAAACATAATGAGACCAATTGGAGTCAAAAGGGACATAAAAACATGTTAAAAAATGGGCGCCGAATAATACACAAATAAATTATAAAAAATCGTTTTGATTTGTTTGACAAAACCAATAATGTTAATTTATAGATATGATTGGATGGATATCCGTTTTCAAGAAAATTCACATCTTTTTATCTCAATAAACAATAAGAGATGATGTATCTGGTCAATTGACTAGTTCAATTAGATATTGTAATCAATACATCAAGAAGTTTCCTTTTTATTAAAGTATATTTGATTCCAAAAAATGTTGTCAACAGATGTTAATATCGAACTCGTGACATGTGTACGAGCTCCGACGAGATACGGCTGGAAATGGTGGAAGAGGCGATAAAATGCGACAAGTCGGAATACAAACGGTTGATTGTCGTGTCAAGCCGATGATATTTGTAAGATATTAATCAATATAAAGATTTGTTAAAGATATATATATATATATATATATATATATATATATATATTAATTTTTGTTATAAGGTGATTGTGATTTGAGCTCGAATTGAAAATTTCTCATTAACTATTCTTGAACAATGTGTTGGAACAATAGCAACATAAATCTCAAAATTATCCGAATAAAAAACTAGTAACTACTCTTTAAAATGTGAATAATCAGTATCCAATAATAGAAAGCATACATATATCGAGTAAATCTTCGCATGATCCAAATAAAAATACGTATCACTTCAAATTTGTAGGTAACAACTCAAATTGGTAAATAAAATATAGTTTCATTAAGTCGAAGGTGCGAGAATTTGTGATGATTCATAAAAATTTGGATAATATTGAAGAATAAATATGCAATTACAATGAAAGATTGAGAACTTCTTTGTCCCGTTCTAAAAGTTAGAGACCAACTTTCTACTTCGACAATAGATTGAGGACCAACAATGCAAATTATTAAAATTTTGATAATTAACTAAATAAATCTTCTCATCATGATTGATTTAATTAAGTTTCTAACTTTGGTGGTGGCCTATCACCATTACTGTCAATTTATCATGTTCCAATGAGTTTAAGGTCAGATTTATATTATCATTAGACTTCACCAAACTTCTCCACTTAATTAAAATATAAAATTCAAGCCCCACTTGCAGGGGAGAGAAAAATGGACCTTTCACGTGTCAAGGAAAGGTTAAAATCAACATTTTAATAGATAAATTTTAAAATAAAATTCGAAAAGCTACTATTTTGCTGCCTCTCATCTCCCTGTCAACGCTACTTCTTCAATAAGCCGTTCTTTTAAAATAAGTGTTTATATTTGACAGGGAGGATCTGAAAGTAATCCCAAACAAAGCCTAAGTTCATCATGCCAATTGGAAAGTAATAATGACACATTTGGTAAGGTAAATTGCACGATATTAAATAATATATAAAAGAAAAATATGTTAAAATTCTATCTATATATTCCCGTTTAGTTCTATCCTATGCACGTAATATGCCACATAATAATAATGAACAAAAGCAATACAGATTATAACTTCGAACCATCCTAGTGGACAGTGTGATCTGCGAGACGAGGATAGATAAAGAGAATGAGACATCCTGGATGTATATTTGATCGCCTGAGTAACATTGAGCAAGCAAGAATCTACACGAAGAAATGTATTGATTATGTAAGAAAACACTAAGACAACATACGAACAAAAATGAGTCAATACGAGAATGTGATGAATATAATTAAACTCTTTACAATGCCTAATGTAATCCTTGCCTTTCTCAGGGCCCGTTTAGCATAACTTTTGAAAAGTCTCAAAAACAGCTTTTAGATTCATTTGCCTAATTTTATGAAAGTGTTCTTCTAGTTAGAAGAACTGTTAGAGGAAATTTATCCAATGAGACTTCTTCTAAAAGCACTTCTAGAATATTAAGTGCTTTTAAAAATTAGCTTTTAAACAAAATTTAAGATAGCTTCCTTCAAAAGTTCTTCTCATGAAGTAAAAGCAAAAGCCAAATGGGCCCTTGATATGTTCCTAATCGTTTGAACATAAAACACTACACAACAATCCCACAAAACTGTCCGAGTTCCTAGTCGATCCAAATGGAAGCACTAAAATCCAATCGTCTAACATCAGTATAGATTTATACAATACTAACAGTTGAATCTTGTCGTGAGGTTTATTCTGGGAATCTAGTCACCGAGATATAATGATTCGTCGCCACAGATGATGGCTAATATTGATCTTCTACAGAAATGGTCACTAAACGATTCCAGCTAATAAATATTGGTAATGTTGTCTTACCACTACAATTCAATGAAGAGAGTTGATCCAAATCAGGAGGAAAAGCGAAGTTCACTGAGAAAACAAAAAGGATTACGACAGAAGTACAACCTTAGCCTTTCCTTCTTCATTCTCCGTAGGATCCACAATTAAAAGCAATACCAAACAAGCACTTAAAACTATTGTCCCTTCTCAACGATGGGCTAAGTTTTTTTGCCTGCTCCAAATACTAAATTTGAAGATACCTAAAACACAAAAGTAGGACCGTAGTTCTGTTTTAACATCTCAAAAAGGCTCCAATAAGTGTTCGTTCAAGAATTCACTAGATCAAATCATCAAATGCAGCGTCTCCTTTATGATCAGTAACTCCGGTACTAACAAAAGAACGAGCTTTATATAACACTACATGCAAATGAATAAGCATAAATGAAGAAGATATCTCATTACAGTAGTGGAAAACCGATTCTTACTAGTATAAAATGAGAAGGCACAACAGTAAGAAACACGTTAACAAAATAACTGCTATGCTTAGAGGCACAACTCCATTTTATCAGAAAACAAATTTGTCACAAGTCTAGACTGCATAGAAACAAGTCCAAGAAAGAAAATTTACAGAAATTAACTTGACATCAGAGGTCATACGATTGAAGTTCAAAATTTATTAACTTGATGATATCAAAGAGTGGATGGTCGAATAGCACAATATCCAACCTTTTTACTTGATCAACTCACTCTTTTCAGCATCTCCAAGCTGTCACAGACATGAGCTCGTGATGCTGCCAGCTTAGTACGAGTGATACTTGCCTCTTCTCCACATGAAATCCTTTAACTTGGCTTCTCTTGACTACACATTCAGCTTGTGTTTCGGCAAAGTTGCTGATTGATGTATGAAAGAAACCGGAAGAAGCAAAAAGGTTTCTCCATGGTGGCATCAGGTTGGGGGCATGAAGGCGACCCAAAACAGTGCTTTCAATCATAGGCTGGAATAGGAACTTCTCGATTTTGTTAATGGAATCTGAAGTCATACTAGTAGCTTCGATAGAGTTCAGTAGAGCCTCATAATACTGAAGTGAGTTAAGAATGTGAGTCGAGAATGGGAGATCAGTTCGATCACATCCACGATCAAGAGTGACCAATATTTTTTGGTGAAAGTTGCTTTATAAAGCAAAGATGTGATGGAAGGACAGACAGGTGACTTTCCATGGACCAGATAGGGAAATTCACAACAATGGTCTCACTTTTCGATGACCGGAAAGAGGATACCGAATTAGAATTTGGGTCAAAAGAATCAATATTCACTACCTCAAGTTTAAAATTAACATGAAGATCATTAGCAAACTGTGTTAAATTTTCGTGCATGAGGCTAAGCTCAACTGAATGATGGATCGAAGGAGAAGCAAAGGCAGTAATTTTCAATGAAGGCACCCCCTGATCCCTCCTTGGAATCTCTTGTATAAGAGAAGACCATTGAGCACCAAAACCAAAACCAATATTAAAATCAATAATATGAATCTCTTCAGCATTATCAAGGGCTTCAAGAATAACCTGGTTGGCCGTGAAATTCATGAACTGGACAAGGGGTGAAACTTCGGAGAAAATCTTATAAGCATCCATCTTGAACATACCATCAAATGGTGTGGGAATCCTCGGTAGAGGGGTACCCAGGTTGGGCATTAAGAGGGCTAAGTGCAGAGCCTCCTTCAAATAAAAAGCAGTCCTTTGGAAAGGCTTCCCAGCTAGAGAAAG
This sequence comes from Osmanthus fragrans, assembly GCA_019395295.1. Classification (NCBI taxonomy): domain Eukaryota; kingdom Viridiplantae; phylum Streptophyta; class Magnoliopsida; order Lamiales; family Oleaceae; genus Osmanthus; species Osmanthus fragrans. The sequence continues at coordinate 13,534,998 of CM033346.1, read as the reverse complement.
CACTTGATTGAGCCGCGCCAATATCCCTTGCGCGTTGGAGAAATTTCCAGCCAGTATCAACTCAGCCGCCGTGTAGAGTTGATCGTTTATGACATGGTGGTGCTGCTGCTGACAGTGGGGAGCCACCATTTGATCCTCACTGTCGCTAGCTACCTCCTGCTTCGGCACCAACATTGTCTTCTGCTGAAGCTGATGCAGAGGAACAAAATTAGGCTGTTGGCAATAATCCATTGAAGTCTGCTGCATTTCGAACAACTGTTGTTTCATCAGCAACAATTCATTGCACGGATCAAGAAATGGAACGGTCACATTCTGAAAGCCTAAATCAAAATCCACAGAACTGGGTTTATAACAGTTTGGTGGTGGCTGGAATTGATGTTCCTTCTCTCGTGCACCGACATACAATGAAGGATTCAAGTTCAAAGAATGCATATTTGATGCATTTGGATTCTGAAGTTGTTGTAAACCAACATGTGGGCTAAAAATCTGAGCCTTCTGCTCTAAACTTCCATATTGTTGATTGGTCAAGCTCATACCATTAGGCAAAGATAACAAATTTTTACCATTGTTATCATTCAAAGAAAACCCACAACCTGAAAGGCCTAAAGCAGAAGTATTCAAGCTTGAAAAAACATTACCAACTGGTGAAATGGCTGAATCAACTGGTGAAATCCCACAGCCCACATTTCCTTGGGTCTCATTCGAGTTTCCTGCTTGCCAAAACTGCTTAAAGCTCAACGAAGACTCGTCAACATCGCCGGTCGAAATCCACCGGTGAAGAGTCTGATCTTGGCCTACTACAGAATCAGACAACAAGTTCTCCCAATCTTCAATCCCAAGATTGAAATTTTCAGAAGCCCCATTAGTCAACTCCAAAGCAGTAGCATTATGACCAGGGTCCAGGTCAGCCACGAAGTCAACTTTCCCTCCACCGTCCGCGGTGGCGGCGGCGGATAGGGCCACAGCTCCTTGTTGAGTGGTGGTGTTAAAAGACGAAAACGTGGATGTGGAAGTGGAGGGGCTTGGACTCCTTGTATCCAGCACAGATATGGGTTCATGGTTTGTAAGGCTTCCATCTTTCTTGAACTTCGCCGCAAGTGAAGAAAAGCCACAGCCGGGAACTTCGACAACACCTTTGCCTCGCAAATTCTTGTTATAATGCATTCCAATCATCTATAAATCATCATATTTAAAATATAAAAAACAACCCAACAAATTAAAATCTTTAGGAAAGAAGAAGTGGCAAAAACAAGAAATTTCAAATTACATTACTTGCCTTTTCCTTCAAAAATGGTTTTCTGCTCCTCACTTATTTCCAAGACAAAAAAAAATTTGAACAATTTTCTCAATGAAAAATCAAAGACATGGATCTCTTCAGAAAACTGATTAGCCCAACAAAATTACTCTTATCTCCCACCATTCTTTTCTTGTCCTTTTGAGCTCCATTTCAAGATTTCCCCTCCATAATCTGCACCTTTTCACCTTTCTTTCTCTCTCTCTCTCTCTCTCTCTCTCTCTCTCGACCAGGTATTCTTCTTCTTCTCGGCTACAGTATTGTTCTACTCACTATTGTGACTTGTGTCATGGATGCTTGTATTGTTGTATCATAAAGAAGGCAATAAAAGTGGACCCGTCTGCTCTCTTTCTCTGTCTCTCTGTTTTTCTCTCTCTGTCTTGTCTCCATCTTTTTCTTCGCTTTCTCTCTCCAGATTTCACTTTTATCCCTTTCACAATTTTTGGTGTTGATATCTGTGTTTTTACACTTTTTACTGTACTATACTCTGCCCTGCCAATCTCCGCAGCCCAAAAAAATCAATAATAAAAGAAAAGTTAAAACATGGGTAAATATCATTTTAACCCTCGGGCTTTTTGTTGAGTGCTGGATTTAATCCCATTGAATCCCCTATTTCACAATCATTATTTGAATTTACTTTTTTCAATATATTTTTAACCACACTTTCATACAATAAAATATTATATAAATAAATTTAATACTTTTTTCCTATTTTTTAATCATACATTCTCCTAAACATCTATATTCAAAATATTTTTTTTTTCAAATAATAATTGTTAAACAGGAGTTGAAATATATTGCATTTAATTAAAAGTTAAGTCCGACAACTATTAAAATGACTTTTCTTAGAAGAAAAATGAATTTTGAAATAATATTTTTTTTTTAAATGTGTAGTGAAAAAGTTTAAAAAAATAAAAGAAGATTTTACGTGTAGAATATTTTATTGTGAGAATGTGTGGTTAAAATTTAATTTAAGAATAAAATTTTTTTATTTTAATGGTTGTCAAATAGGATTAATTATTTTTTTAATCATTTTTTAAAGAGTAAAGTCCGTTCTAGACATGTTAATGGTTTTTTAGGCCTGTTACCTTAATCCATGGGAGCTTTTGTTGTAACTTAAAATAAAAGTTTCAACCTTTCAAATTATAACCTTTTAATTTTAAGTTTTAACATAAAATTAAAAGACTATAATACATATTGTTTCTTACGTTTTAATGGGATGATTCTCATTATGGGAGGTACTCTATAAAATAAAGTCATTTTTATAGTTTGGAAAAAAAAAATCTAGAAGAAAAAAATATTATATACACAAATTCATACTATATTCATACTATTTTGGCAATTCGATGAAAGACTTGTTATTTATCTCTCTATAGTCGTGTCCATAGAAGAAGAATCGATTGTGAGCCACATAGATTTTCTCTAAGAGTCGTGTAGTGCAGAAAGAACCCGCATAAAGAGAAGGAAACGTGACTTTAGGACAGCATTTTCAAACGTGACTTCCAAAGTTTGCATTTCTAACTCTTCTCTTCTCTTTTATATTTATATTATTGTTGAACTATATTATTCATACATTGATAATAAATTTACAAACAAATCACCCAATTTTTTCAACAAGTTTGGCTTTCTATTATACTGATAAGCAAATTAAAATTCATTTATCTCTCTATTCTTATCAATTATACATTCTCCAATAAAATAATATTACACGTAAATCTATAAACTTTTCTTTCTTTTTTAACCACACATTATTCAAAAAATTATTATTCCTTCTATAATTGAAAATAATGGAGCCCAAATAGGTTTTTTGAGAAAAAAATCACTCTAATTGGAATGAGAAAATAAAAATATAAAGACTCGAACTATCTCTTGTTTGACCCCCATTATTTTTCTCTCTTTCTTTCCAATCACACATTTTTTTAATAAAACAATATTACACGCAAACTCAAATTTTTTTTCTTATTTTTTAACTAGACAATCTTCATCAATTTACTATTTTAAAATACATTCTTACAATAAAATGAGCTCAAACACAATACATAAAAATTAGAGCTGCTCAGGTGCAATGGTTATTTTAATGGTTTTGCAACTTTAAATTTTTACCCTATAATTGGGCTTTTGCTAAGCTAATTTTCAAATTTTTTAAAATTGAATCAGGCAATCGAATAAAAAAATCGATCTCAATTCTCACATAAATGATAATACACTTTTCTTTCCACCTTTTTATTCCTCGCAAAGATGTAATGCACCTTTTAAGCTACATCTCTTGTTAGGGAGAACATAACTCGCTCTTCTACAATAAAAAAAACATGTTCAAGGTTTTAGATCTCTGGCATTTGTTTTCTTATTCTGTTCTATTTTTCCTTTTTACCCTTTTATTTTATTTGATTAAATATCACAAACCTCCCGCGAGGTTGAAGTCTATAACAATTTTAGAGATATATTGATTTTAAAATTACAGAATCCTCCTTATTCGCATAATTTTTCATTTCATATTGATTTTAAAATTATTGAATCCTCCTTATTAGCATATTTTTTCATTTCACCATTTTCTCTTATGCTAAAGATAGATTATATTTATTTTCTATATATCTTTTTCACAAACTATTAAATTTGATATATTTGTCAAAGTTAATCTATTTTTTTTTTTCTTATGAAGGAATAAAATTGATCCAAACTTTACTAGAAAATAGAAATAAAAAAGTAATAATTTTGCCTTTTACGTTTAGACATTATTTATTTATTTATTGTAGTATATAATATTTTAACCGTTTAGGAATGTAAAAATGTCTTATCCCGCCCAACCTCACTTTGCCTCTTCCTGTACCCCTCTTGATTATTATTTTATATTTCAAAAGTTAAATAATATTTAAATATATATATATATATATATATATATTAAAATTTTAAAAAATAAATTAAACACGAATATTTTAATCTACGCCTTGCCATCCAAAAATCGAGATATAGGTAGGGCGGCTAGTCCCGCATCCTATTCATCTCGTTGTCGTCCCATGACTATTATGAGTACAAAAATAAAGATAATATATATATAAAGATTATAATGTAATATTAAATATTAAATCTCATGAAGCGAGGGAAAACAAAAGGGGAAATAAGGATAGTAAAATATTATCCAATAAAAGTTTAATAAAAATTTAAACGCCAATGGTCACGAGACATTGTAATAGAAATTTGAACTAAAATAATTTCTTGCGTAAGTAGCATATAAGCACTGTGTTGACAGCACCTGTATGATACATTTTTTGTATGTGTCCAATATGTAAAAATTCTATCAAACTTCTATACTTATAGCATCGCTCTTTGAACAATTTGTACCATGTCCAAAAAAAAAATAAAGGTTGAGTACTAATTATGTCCCATAAGTTAAGGACCAACTTACCATGTAGACCATATCTTTGGGACCCCCAGTGCAGTTTTCCCTTTCTTTGTGGAATATTTAATACTAACCTACGTTAATCACTTTTAGCCTGTCCAATATTGTCAAGACAACCCTACAGCATCTAAAGCCAACTTTAAAGCCCCTTCAAACTCGTTTTGAACCAGCATTCCTGTTACCTTTTTGTGTACATTGTTTTCAAAACAACTTTAAACTAAATTTGTAGTAATTCGAACTCAATGATTTCACGATATATTCGAACTCAATTTTATAGTTAATTCTCTTTAGTATTCTAAAATATCGAGCAATTCACTTGTATAGGTAAGTGGCATCTTTATCACTTTAATATCATGTTTCTTTTTCAGCTAAACATATTGAAGCAAGCAAAATGAGGGTGGAATATGAAGAAATGTTTTATAAAACAAGAAGAAGAATACACAATTTGGTGTGTCAAATTACTATTTGGAATGTCCTTAACATTCCTTGGATAATTAAGGATAGTTAAAAAAAAGTCACAACTTTTTAAAAATATATATAGTTAAGGGTGTTAAAATTGATTGAGCCATGAATTGATCCTAAGTTGTGGTGTGCAAAGTCTTACTTTTTCTTTGAGTGTCTGTTTGAGAGAGAGAGAGAGAGAGAGAGAGAGATGCGAGTTTCTAAGCATCATCGATTTCATTTAAAAATAAATTTACGAAAATACCTTATTGTCAAACTATCTTGAGCACAACCCGCTTTAGTTTGCAAGTCGACGCCCATTATCCTAGCAAGGCCCTTCCCTCATAGGGCCTGGTTTGCGGGACTAAGCCCTTTGACATTCTTATATGTGGTGTGATAAGTGTGTTTTACACATTTATTCAGCACTTAAAATGAGTTTATTATTGATTAAATGGACGAAATTTTACTTGCAATCGGGTAATATTTGCTTTTATAGGTTGAAAATTCCCAATCGAAAGAGAACAAATCAAAATGAAGAAGAAAGGGACCAAAAGCATACAAAAAGTGATTTTGGGAACCAAAGTGCACAAGTTTGAAAGTTGAAGGACATTGGATGAATTTTTTAAAGGGCATAATTGAAAGAAAATACAAATTTCAAGGATCAAAATGAAGAAAATCAAAGTTGAAGGACTTGGCGTAAAATTTGTTTTGAAGACGGAATTGTAAGAAAAGAATAGACGAATCCTTGTGCGCATGGTTGTTAAGTGGTTTGACGGAGAGTAAAATACTCTTACGCGGCACGCATCGACTTCTACCCGAGACCTTTTAATTTTTTTAAAAAATCTGGGGCTTTTGCTAATGAAAACCATGATATAAGATTTAGCAATGACAATGACCCGTTGATCGTGGAAGAAGAACCAATGGCTAAGTCATGAGCAAAGATGGTTAAAGAAGCCTTGGGATTACTTGTCAATTTACGATGGATGAAATATCGATCACAACAAGCAAAATGACAAGTTTCATATTGGACATTGTTCGCTATGAAAGTGCAGATCGCAAGTGCATGAATCACGTTTAAGTAATAAAGTTGACCTTTTGAGTTCGAGTTGTCGATCCCTTGAGAAATGTAAACTTTCAATTACACAAATTTAACCAATTTAATTCTACCAATAAAAAAACACATACAATTAAAATTATGATTTTGACAAATAAGAAAAATAACTAAGGCCCTGTTTGATTGGTGTTATTTGTCATGAAATTAGGAAAATATTTTCCTACTTTCTACTTTTGGCTGTTTGATTAGCTAGATGTGCCATGTAAAATATTTGCCACCAATATTTTAGGTACAATCCCTTGAAGCACAAAAATAAGAATTTATTTTAGGGTCCGTTTGATAGCAAGGGTGGAAAATGGGTGGAAAGGAATTGAATTGCAGGGAATTGAATTGCCTGGAATTGTTTTACCGGGAATTGAATTAAAGGTGTTTGATTGGTATAATTTTCCACATTTCTATTATAATACGTTTAGCTTTATTTTTTATGTAAATTGTCAATTAAATGAATAATTTTTTTTTTTACCATTGGGGACAAAATATGTTTAGATTGCCAAAAAAAAAATAATAATAATAATTTTTTATTTTTTATTTTTACGTTTGGCTTTGTTTTGCATGAAATTTGTCAATTAAAGAGATAATTTTTTTTTTTTTACACTTTATCTTAGAATTTGTTTATATTGCTAAAAAAAAAAAAAAAGGTGGAAACCAATTCCCACCTATATAGCAAGTCATTGAATTCCACGGAATCACGCTTCAAGTGGTTGTATCTTGGAATTGGGTGGAAATCAATTCCATAGAAAATAAACGCTATCAAACAGCGCAAAAGTGGAAGTTGGAATTCGATTCCAACTTCTAGGGAAAATTTGGGCGTACCAAACACACCCTTATTATGATTTTGGTGGGAATTTATTTTTCTCCTTGCTGGGTGTTATTATTATTATTTTTTATTTACTTTTTGGCAATGGAAACATATTCTAAATACAATGGTAAAAAAATTTATCGATTTAATTGACAATTTGCATGAAAAACGAAGCCAAATGAACACAAAAAATTCATGAAATTATTTTTTATTCTTCACTTTTTGGCAATCCAAATAAATTTTAATACAGATTGTAAAAAAATTTATCCCAAAAAGTAACCATTTGCATGAAAAACAAAGCCAAACGGATTAGGTGAAAAATTATACCAATCAAACACCATTAATTACAATTCCCTCTAAAACAAATTTTAGGCAAATCACTTCTCTGTCAAACATTTTATTTGTCATCTATTTTCCATCTTTCTATCAAACGGACCCTAAAAGTCTATAAAATAAAAAAATAAAAACAATTGGAAATTTCGGTAGAAATGTGGTTTGGATTTATATTTTCGCTTAACCGTCGTCTGATTAATTTTTCCATAAGCCAATTAACAAATTACTTATTTTCGATATTAGACCCGATCTTTCAATTTTAGTTAATTACCTCTCTTGAGCGAAATTAACCATAATTGATTGATTTAACTTATTATATCTCCATATCTATTAAAATCAAACAACCACATTTAATATTTGTAGAAATAACTCAATAGGTCACATATGGTTGGGGTATATCTTTATCCCCTACATAAACCTAGGGTTTCTATTATTTGGTCTAAAATGCATAATATTCTCTTGAACGATGTACAAATCACTAAACATAATCATTCATTGGCCACATAAATAAAAATGCAAGAATAACAATAGTAAAAACACATGAAAATAAGTATTTAAATATCAAAGAGCAAATATTGAAATTAATCCAAGCTAGGTTAAGCTACTACCATAAATCTCAACATAAATAATTAGCTCATTTTATACAAATGATAAAAATGAGAATATTTCATACAATACATTGCAAAATTGACAAAATAATGGAGAAATTACAATGTACAAAACCCCATTTTGTTGGATTTTTGAAGATGAAAATTGTTTTTTTTTTTTATTAATTTTCCCAAAACTTTGCCAAATCCTTTGATTGCTCCTCCTTGTGCTCTATATTGTATCCCCAAAGATTACCAAGAAAAAGGAAGAAGAAAGGAAGAGAGAAGAAAAATGAAAATGAAAAAGAATGGGTTAATTTCAGAAATGGTCACTGAAATTCAAAACTTTCAGTAACGGTCACCGAAGTTTGAAAAACTTGCAGAAACGGTCACTGAGTTACAAAAACTTTTGCGACAACTTTTCGACCACTTCCGACTACCGAAATCGGCAAATTTTGATACCGTTGGAAAGCTCATAATGTCCTCTTCAATTACCATCCAAAATATTCCCCTAACTCCAAGGGATTCGACCGAAAAATTGCCGCAAAAGTCGCCCAAAAAATCTGAAAATCTGCCCAGATTTTTAGATTTTTTGGGCGACTTTTGCGGCAATTTTGCGGCGACTTCCGACCACCAAAACAGCTGGATTTTGATACCTTTGGAAAGCTGACAATGTCATCTTTAATTACCATCCAAAATATCCCCCCAACTCCAAAGCATTCGACCGGAATAAGCCCACAAAGTCGGCTACCCAAAAAGGCGAAAATCTGCCCAGATTCGGGATGCTAACTTTGTGGACTTATTTCGGTCGAATGCTTTGGAGTTGGGGGGAAATTTTGGATGGTAATTGAAGAGGACATTGTCAAATTTCCAACGATATCAAAATCCGACAGTTTTGGTGGTCGGAAGTCGCCAAAAAATTGACGCAAAAGTTGCCCAAAAAATCTGAAAATCTGCCCAGATTTTCAGATTTTTTAGGGACTTTTGCGACAATTTTTCGGTCGAATCCCTTGGAATTACGTGAAGATTTTGGGTGATAATTGAAGAGGATATTGTGGGCTTTCCAACGATATCAAAATTTGGCGATTTCGGTGGTCGGAAGTGGCAAAAAAGTTGCCGCAAAAGTGATAAAAAACTGAAAAAGTGTTTGTAATTTAGTGACCGTTTTTTAATGTTTTTCAAACTTTAGTGACCGTTTTTGAAAGCGCCCGAAACTTCAGTGACCGTTACTGAAAGTTTTGAACTTCAGTGACCATTTTGTAATTTTCCTGTAACTTCAGTGACCATTTCTGAAATTAACCCGAAAAAGAATTGAAAACCAGCAGAAGACGGAAGTTGCTCCAGAAGACCCAATTGTGCTGGTTTTAAATTAAAAACCTAGAAAATTTGCAACCTTCCTCCCTGAACTTTTGGACAAAAGGTAAAAAAAAAAAAAAAAATCCCTAAACCCATTTTTGATTGGTGGCGCCAAGACTCTCTCCAAAAGCCAAAAAGAAAAAAAAAATTGGATTTGGTGTCATTTGCAGCTAAGTCCTTTAGATATTTGCATGACAGGTCCCTCAACTTTGATCTTGTACAATTTGGTCATCAGATTTTGACTTTATATCAATTTTTCCTTTCATAAATTGCTTCACAAGCCCTCCACTTTCTTCCCTTGTACATTTTGATCCCAAACTTCACAAATTTTGTACGTTTTTAGTCATTTTCTCATCCTTTTGCCTTGTTCTATTTTATTTTAGGATTTTGACCTACAAAAATCGTAATTACAAAATTGTGAGTCGATATTTACTCTTTTCATCAGTAATTAGCTTGTTAAAGTATCTAATAAGCGTACAAAAACAAACATATCGGGCATGGAAGAAAAAACGAGATGGATCAACTTGGTTCAAGCAACAGAAGATGGACCTGAATTAAAGGCTTATGCAACTACATAGTAGAACGATACATGGTGGCCGCATGTACCCATACTGAAACCAAAATAAGGGTTGTTGCATGGTTTATGCGACCGCACCCTAGAAGCCTATGCGGCTACATAGTGAAAAATCGGAATGTGTTTTTCCAAATTTTGCCTAGATTTCTATTTTAGTTAAAACTCTTTTTATGGTATCTTTTTCTATATCTTTCAGGCTTAATTAAAAAATTAAATTCTTGTGGCGTTCATAAATTTTGTGATCACAGAGTCAAGATATTATTGGTGATTGTCTTGATTCTTTAGTTCAATAATTTATTGGGTCAAACTTTCTAAATTGTGATATTTGACTTCTTGGGTTTATCTAATCAGTAATGGGTTTCGTAGTTACAATTGCTACGTGCGTTCACATAATTTGGAATCAAAGTTTAGACTCCAAAAATTAAGGTTATATATTTTACTTTTTGGTTTGAGTCTTCATCCTCGTTCTTCGTGATGTTCATCTTTGGAGTCATTCAGTCCAATTAAAATACAAAAAAAAAAAAAAAAACTCAAAAGTTGTTTGTGCAATAAATTAGTGCCAGATGCATTTCATTTTTTGATTTTTTGACCTCTTTGTTCAATTCTTGAGCATTTGGCCAAAAAAAAAAATTTATATATATATATATATATATATTACAATAAAAAAAATTCAATACCAAAGTCAAAGTGTCCAATTCGAATTCAAGAAACGCTTTTTTCAGATTCCTATTTTTCTTGAATCATTCTAGAGTCAATTCCCGTTTTCAATTCTTCTTTTGGACTCTACAATAGTTGATTTTTTTATTGAGATCAAAATAGCTCTCTATAAAGCTCGAAAGAAAGCATTGAGTGGAAAAAAAGATAGAGTGGTGAGACCATTAGAGGGTAAAAGTCAGATTAAGTGATATACGAGTGTACATATGGAGACAAAATATTATTTTAGTTTTAGGATGTCTGACAAAAACGATTCTTTAAGTGGGAGGAATTATCAAGTCATCATGACGGAAGCGAAGATATTACGGGTTGAAAAGCTGTTTGGGGATATAAGAGATATGATGGATATACAATAAATTTAGATGGAGAGACAAGACACATTGTTTGCTGATTTACATAAAGAATATCCTAGAAAAGTTCCTAATGCAAGGTGACAAGGTGGGCAAAGCCTAGAGCAGATATTGTTGGTGAAAATGAAGTTGGTAGTGGAATTGATGATGATGCGTTAGCGGACTCTAAAATATGAAGGATGAGGAATAGAAGTTAAAATGAAGGGTTAGAGATTATGTTGGAGAAGGAGATGATAGAAATATGGACAATATTAAAATAATAATTCTTTTATTCAAAAGAAATGAGTGATCCGGGGGTATTTGGAGTGGAAAAAAAGATAGAACTTATATTTGATTGCCATAACTACTTGGAGGAAAAAAATGTAAAACTACTTGTTGTTGAGTTTACTAATTATGCTATCATTTGGTGGGATCAAATAGCAACATTTAGGATGAGGAATCATGAGAGATCTATTGAAACTTGGGGAGAATTGAAGGCTATCATGAGGAAGATGTTCATTCCTAATCATTACTATATGGACCTTTATCAAAAATTACAAAGTCTTTGTCAAGGATCTAGGAGCGTGGAGGATTATCACGAGGAAATGAAAATTGTCATGATTATAGAGAATATCGAGGAGGATCGGGAGACCACAATGACCCAATTTTTGAATGGTTAAAATAGGGAGATAGATATATGGTAGAATTACAACATTATGTGGAGTTGGAAGATATGATATAGGTACCTATGAAGGTGGAAAGGCAGTATAAAAATAGGGAGATAGATATATGGTAGAATTACAACATTATGTGGAGTTGGAAGATATGATATAGGTACCTATGAAGGTGGAAAGGCAGTATAAAAGGAATGGGCAGCTAGATATCCATCGGGTTCTAACCATTTTGAAAATCGAAGTGGGATAACAATAGATGTGATAGGGTTATTTCAAAGAGTAAAACAGAGCTATTGAAGGGAAGAGTGGAAGTTGCTAGCAAAATTATACCCAATACAGATTCCCAACCTCCTAGGATTCGAAATATCAATTGTTTTAGGTACATGGGATCTAGACATATTGCTTCTTAATGTCCAAACAAAATGACGATGATCTTGTATCACAATGGAGAAATGGTGAGTGATAGTGAGGGTGATTATGATAACATGCCGAAATTAGAAAATGCTAGTGATGGTGAGAAAGTTGAGTGTGCAGTAGGAGAGCTATTGGTTACAATGTGAGCTCTTAGTGCTCAAATCAAAGTGGATGACTTAGAGCAACAAATGAAGGAACATATTTCATACGAGCTACCATGCCAACAACAATGTATATAGTATAATTATTAATGAGGGTAGTTGTACCAATGTGTCTAGCACTATACTTGTTGAGAAATTAGGATTAACTATGCTAAAACATCACAGGCCTTACAAGTTGCAATGATTGAATGAATGTGGAGAGGTTAGGGTAAATAGGCGAGTGCCGATGAGTTTCTCAATTGAGAGGTATCAGGATGAAGTGACGTGTGATGTAGTTTCTATACATGTCGGGCATATTTTATTGGAGAGACCATGACAATATGATAGGAGGGTAATGCATGATGAGTACAAATAATGTACAATTTTACTAAGGATGAAAAATCTATTACTCTTCCGATGTTAACATATATAATAAATCAAAACAATCAGTTAGGATTAATTTCATTTGAGATAGAAATTGGAAAATCAGATCTAAGATTGTAATTAGATAATTTGCATTTTTGGCTTATTGAGATATTAATGAAACGACGGTTAAGTGAAATCATGAATCTCAACTCGTTTATAATCCTAAAATTTTCATCACCTTCACAATTGCTATTTTAATTACACTACAAAATCATTTTATTTTCACTTTCAAACTAAAAATCAAATTGTGTGTTTAATCGTTAAAATCAAGTCAACTATTGTAGAATTAAAAGAAATATTTCTCGGGGGATCGATAACTTAAACTCACAAATTCATTTTATTACTTGAACGCACTCGTGCACATAGTGTTTGAGATGAAAATGTAAGATTAATTAGATGAAAGGTTTCACAAGTAGAGATATAGTGCTTGATATGAAATGGTTGGATTAACAAGACAATTTTTTTGTCGAATGACTTTTTAGTGAAATTAGATGGCAACAAAACGGATTAAAAAAATGAAAATGTTCATCCTATTTACTTATTTATATATATTTAAAATTATTTGTTATTTTCTAATTAAGATTTAAATTTGAAATATAAAGATATATAAAAAATAAGAATTGAAACATATTCTAGATGGGCAACGCAGGGTGGGCCAGTGAGATTTTTGCCGTCCTAAGTGAAAAGATACACAATTTGGGAGAAGGGACACCAGCATGGAATACACTCTTTGGGCTAGTTGTGGTCCATTTGCTTCAAAAGTGTACAGAAGAACGATCAAAGCAAAGATGGGCATGGAGGGTTGGACAAAACCAACACAAACTGCTCAATCCAACCAACTCAAACCAAATCGATCGGTTTGGGTCGATTTTCTAAGTTCAATTGAGTTTGACTGGGTTGAAAAATTGAATTTGAGGTTGGATTGAGTTGGATCTCGGGTTATGAATTAAAACTCAACCCATCCCGATGAATTAAAAAATTAATATCTAAAATGGAATTTTTTTTTTAAAGAGATACAATAGTAAAGATAAGGGAATGACTTTTAATTTATAAATATCAATTTTCTTCACATAGACCGATTTACATGAACACTGTGTACAAATGCAATGTTATTTGACAATAAAGTAAAAATTAAAGACGTGATAATGAAATGAATGAATTTCAAAAAACTGTAAAAAAAAAATGTTTCATAAATTTTAAATTTATTTATATATTACTTTTAGAGGAAATTACGTAAAAGCCGGCATTTGGAGATTACATTACAAAAATCAGGTCCAAACTTTAATTAATCACAAACCAGTTAACCTAAAAATATCTCTCTCTTCACTTTCCCATTTTACTCCTCTCTCTCTAAACACGCATAATCAAATTGGGGCAGCTCGCGGAATCGACGGAGAAGACGACGACACCCGTCTTCTCTTCTCTCTAATCTCTCCTCTGTTAAAAATAGTGGTGCCTCCCATGGAAGAGAATCTCCGGTGCGGTAGTGTTACCCTCGGAGTTGAATAGCCAGAGCAATAGCTGTTTGGCGCTCAGATCGCGAAATCATCACAGCGTCGATCTGAGTGTCGCTGTGAGCATCGGATTCAACACTCACAGAGGTGAGGCGCGGCGTCGTTGGGCTCCGCTGTGCGCACGATGTTGGTCGACAATACAACAGCATCACCACGCTCAGAAGATGTGCTGATTTTTGTGATTTTTGTGTGTGTGGAAGCTGATTTCTGTGTGTATGTGTGGGCGGTGTGATGGTGGTTGGTGTGATTGTGGCTGTGGAGATGATCGTTGGTGCAGGTGGTGGTGGAGGCTGATCTGTGGTGTGTGTGTTGATTTGTGCGAGTGCTGTGGTGGTGTTGGAGTTGGGGTCAATCTAGAGATGATTGTTGGTTTTTGTGGGTTGGATGGCATGGTGTTTGTTTATGGTGGTGGTGTTTGAGGTTTTTCTCTTTCTGGTTCCATGAGGGCGATGATGGTGGGTGTGTGCCGTGGGATGCGATAGTGTTGGAGGCGTGGTGATGTGCAGTGGTATTCAGACGGTGGTGGTGAGATGTGCACTGCCGTTCGTCTTTGTTGGTGGTGGTGGTGGTGGTGGAGGTGGGCGGCGGTGGTGGCTCTGCCGGTAGGTGTGTTTGACGATGGTGGTGGGTTATTTTGTAGGGTTTGTTGGTTTTTGGAGTGGTGGTGTTGGCGGTGGTTGTGGTGGGTGGTAGTGTTGGCGGTGGTTGTGAAACTTTACCCTTGGCGGTGGTTGTGTTGTGGCGGTAGGTACTGTTTGTGACCATGTATGGGTGGTGAATCGGGATTGTGAACGAACTGTGACCATAAAATTCGATAATTTGTGAGTATAAAATTAATCCGTGACCTAAAAAATAATCTGTGACCACAAAATTGAAAATCTGTGACCTATAATTTTTTAAATTCGTGATCAAAGGAGTAAACTGTGACTTATAAAAATTTTGATCTGTGACCTCGATATAATTCGTGATCTATAAATTTTTTGGTTTGTGACCTCGAGATAATTTGTGACTTGCAAAATTTTTGATTTGTGATCTTGAAATAATTTGTGACCAATTAATTTGATAATATTTGACTAGTGAATTAGTTGTGACCTTTAATTGTGTAACTGTGACCATAAATTGCATAACCGTGACCTTAAAATAATTAATTAATAAAAAAATTTAATTAATTAATAAAAACCTGAATTTTGCATAAATCAAACTTTAGGGTTGAAATATGAATTTGTTATACTTAAACCATGGTTTATGAATTCTTCCCCTACTTTTATAAAGCGACAAATCCAACCTAATCCAACCCAAACTAACCAACCCAATCCAACCCAAACCAATCCAAACTTGGTCAATTTGGATTGAGTTGAGTTTAAATCAATAATTGGGTATAGTTGAGTTGATTTTTGATCAAACGACCATATTGGGTTGGGTACTTGAGTTTGAGTTGGAAAAAAATCGATCCAACTCAACCCACGCTTACCCGTAGGCATGGTCTAATCATGGGATATTGGAATGTTGGTTGATGTGTTGACTATTATTTCATTGGCTTTAGGACAAATCAAATTTAATTTTTTTGCAAGCCTGCAGAGAAAAAAAATGAAAAATGAAAAAGGTTATATTTCAAAATTTTTTTTTTCTATTATATAAAATTGATATTTATTTCAAATCAAACTTGAGCCAGTGTTAGTCTCAAGTCAAGCTGATGCATTTGGTTGCCCAAACTCACCAAAAGGTAGGTCAGGTCTCTATAATTTTGCTAGGGATACAACTATGATTTCTCGAGTCTCGATGGACTACGACAGACCCACAAGAATTGAAAGGTTTGCATGTTGGCCATTTTGATATTTGAATTCATATGGTACACCTGAATGGGTTTTGGGCATATAAGTTGAAATATTAAGAAAATACGTGAACTACGAGAAGGATATCATAATGAAAAAAATATTGTAAATCATGTACTGATCACGCATATATTTACTCGCTGGGCATTTACTTGTATAATCTTCTATTGTAGGTGCAACGTGCATATATAGGAGGTTGATCCTTACTTCCAGACGACGAGATTGGATGCCTAACCGTAATTCAATGGATCTATCACTAGGGAAATCCAAAAAAGGTTACAACTGATTTTTAAGGGCTTTAACTACATTTTATAATGTTAATTTTCAACGGTATTGCACAACATTTTAAGTTAACATTTTTATCAAATTCTAAGCTACATTGTATTAATTTTATTTTAAATTTATTTAAACGAAAGTAAATTAGGGATTTACAAGTTACATACTTATTTGGTGTACAACTATACGATATTGTTAAATGATTTGAAATTCATGTTTAGAACGAAATCAAAAGGTTTGATAAGCATTATTTTATTGGTTAAAAATTTAGATAATAAAATATTAATGAAATTTAATAAATACGTAAAATATATTTTCAATAGACATACTATGTGACAAAAGTAGAGAAAATGAGAATACTAACATGGTTGCATTGTAGGTTGCAACAGCAGCATAAACGGGCCAATTCGTAGGCTGGCCCATGAGCTCCAGAGCCTTATTTACTAAACCTCCGTTAGGCCCCCAAAGTATTATAATTTTTGGAATAATATTTAAAAAAAATGAATTTTTTTTATTTACGTGTCATATTATTTTATTGACAAATTGATTTGAAAAGAAAAAAAAAATAAAAAAAATATTAAATTCACTTGATTGAAAAATCGAGTGCAGTTGGATTCGGAGCTCTTGATGAAGTGGACTCAAGCTAAACCTTCTGATCTGTCCCTTAGCTCTTGACCCAGTACATCTGTTATCCTGACAATGGTATTATTGAAGAAATATGTTATGGGTATAGAAAATAAATACAAAATTGATATATAAATTTAAATTTGTTAGACAAGATCTAAAATAGAGATGACCCATATAAATATCAGATGGACAGAATATTGCATTTTCAAAATTCTATATTAAATTTGTGAGTTTCCCCGTACTTGGAAATATTCCAATTGAAACTTGCTTGAACATGAATAATCTCCTTTGAAACGTGCACTCTTAGGTGATTCAATACGTCCATTTCTACGACCACTCATACTACAAGTGACAACACGGTAGTTTTCCTTTTTTTATACTCCTTAATTAGGCCCTTGTTTGAAATGAATTTTCTCAAAATTCATTTTTCTCACTTTTCTTTTCAATCATACATTTTTCAATAAAATAATATTATACGTAAATCTAAATTTTTTTCTTAATTTTTAATAACATATTCTTCATTAATCAACTATTCAAAATACATTTTTTTTTTCAAAATGAGAATCAAACAGGGCCTATTAGGGTCCGTTTGATAAAAAACATGGAATTTGGTTGGAAAGAAAACGAATTGCAAGGAATTGAATTGACTAGAATTTGTTTTAAAGGGAATTGTAATTAATGGTGTTTGATTGGTATAATTTTCCACCTGACAAATTTTTACGTTTGACTTTATTTTTACGCAAATTGTCAATTAAATGGATAAATTTTTTTATCATTGACTTTGAAATGTGTTCCAATTGGTATAAAAAAAAAAAAAAATTTGTTGGTGAAAAAATTTCCCACCAAAGTGGTGGGAAAATGTTTTTCAACTTTTGTGCATCAACAACTTGTATCTTGGAAAAGGGTGGAAAATGTTTTCCCTAGAAAAAAAGGCCAATCAAACACCATTAATTGGAAAAGTAGGAAAACGTTTTCCATTTTTCCTGAAATTTGAGCGCAATCAAACGCAGCCTTAGAGAATTGGATAAATTATTGATTACGTAACATATCCATTCATTTAGATACAGACAGATTACAAAGAAAGTTAAAGCAAAGCATCATCCGTTCAATCAAATCTTAATTTATCTTTTTTCTCTTCTTTCTGACCATAATCATCGTTTCGTTCATCACCAAAGGTTCTGACTTTATTATTATTATCATAAGTTCTTAATTTTTTCGTTTGGTTGCTTTGACTTTACCAAGTTTCTGATCGGATATTTTCTGAAAAGGAAATCAAATTCTGGGATGGTTTTATTTTGTCAGTTTTTAGTTATACCCAATATTTTTTCTTACTTTTTTGGTAACCCTGAAATTTTTGACTGGTATAATTTATTTGAGGGATTATTCTTGTAAATCGTATTTGTATTGCTCATCTTAAAGAATTTCTTCTCATAGAATTCAGACTTACTGTCTTTTTTCCTACGATTTTTTATTGGTTTCAGTTGCAGTTAAATTAATTTGACGAATTTGACTTTATTTTTGAGCAGTGATATTCTAGTCGAATGGCGAAAAGTTTATTCAAGCAAGAACATGATCTTGGTTTGTACTTTTAGCTGATCAATTATATTATTGGTTTATACTGCTTTCTTATCTGGCGGACGGTAATTGTCTTTTCTTGAATAAATAATTTCTAAATATATATTTATTGTATGTATTCAGAAAAGAGGCGTGCTGAGGCTGCTAGAATTAGGGAGAAATATTCAGATAGGATTCCGGTGAGAACAGAGTTTTTCCCCTTGTTGATTTCAATTGCATATTTGATGAAACATTTTGGATGATTTTGAATTTATGCTACATTTTTCTTAATATTTGCCATTTGTTTGTTTGTTTTTTTTTACCGTGCTTTACGAAGTCTCGTGGTTAAGGGATTTGGATGGCATTATTGTGAAATTCTAATTCATTAGGGACCTATGTTGTAGTATTTTTTTCAACTGAATTGTTCTCAATCAATGCACGGGCATAGCATAAATAACCACATAGCAACCATTTCCTATTGGACGGTTTCTCCATCTAATTTCAAACGCCTGCTTGCATAGGTGTATTTCGTACTTCAATTTGTCTTTACTTATATGATAAAACTGAAGATATATACACAAAACAGGGTCTCCTTTTGAAGAAAGGAAAGACAAAATAAATTTCGTTTCTTTCAATAATTTTTTTATCAATCTATTCAGCTCATCGATAGTTATTGTACCATTCCACTGAAAAGTGCACTTGGTTTTCATTCTGTATTATCATCGATTTGGGGTTGAAGATTGTTCATGCATGACGGCTTGTGAAAGGGGTTTAGTGCTGCTGCAGTTGCATCCAACTTTATATTGAACGCATTTGTTTCATTTTCAGAACTTCATTTTATCCATAACTATTCTCTTTGAGATCCTGGAAAAATATGCTAAATTTTTCATGGTAGTCGTATCATGTAGTTTCATCTGCCATCTCATTGTGTTTCAAGCAAAGTTTCAAAACATGGCTCTTTAATAAACCAAAGCGTCACGAGTCAGCAATGGAAATCATTTTATGATTTCAAGATTATGTTTCAGAAAATTTAACGGCACATCAAACTATCAATCATGTTCAAGCTTGGTATTAAATTGGATAAGATGCGTTGTGCCTTGCCTTGACACCTATGGCAACCTTGGAGTGGAATGATCTTCTTTATCTGTGTTCTAGGTATTCTAGTTTCTGATGTTGTCATAAAAAATGCTTGAAAATGGTTAAAAGTTGACTTGCATTTATTTTTTACTGCTGAATTTGAATGTTTTTATCGAGTTAAATCATTGCTGAGCTTGAGTTCTCGGCCAGATTGATTGATATGCCTGGCACACAAATTACAACCTTAAAAATATCTTCAAGTGTGGCCTGTTCAACTTTCACACTGATTTGGACAAGCTTAAGATGAACTGAGCCCAACCAACATATACAGAATCTTATAATTAAAGTGACTGTTTTAGCCCATTTGTGGATTGTGGTAACATTGCTTCCTTTCGCAATTTTCTTTTACACTTTAGAAGAAGATCATTTCTTTCTTCGGCTTCTTATTTGGTGGGATGAGTACTGTCCTTGACTTGTTATCTAGTGCAGTGCTCTCTTGTGAATGCTATGTATTTTCTAAGTTTGGCTTGTGATTCCTGTGTGAAAGCACTATGATCCTATTCACTTCAGCAATGTGGAACACACGAACTTTCATGATTATGTTGGTTTACGCGTCAACTTACTGGAAGAAAAGCTTATGGAATTTGAGATAGTTAATTGTTTGAAGGGTTAACTTCGAAATTAGTGGTGCTTTGGCAGTGCTTTTATTTATATCAAGTACTGCCTCCATTCTATTGGTATTATTGCATTTCCAATTTAGAACATCTCATAAGATATTTCATTTCAACAAAGAATACATAGTAACAAGTGGCACCAAGGTAGGACAAGTTAGATTGCCAGTGTAATGATCCAAGCCTTGTGCCCAAGCCGTTATATCAAATGTATTTTTTGCATTGGGAGGGCATTTGTCCTGTTATCTCTTACAATTTTTTGTCACGTCTCTCAAGATTCGAACCCAAGACTTTTGCCTTATGAGAGACTTAATATGAATTCTAGTACCAATCGACCATGAGGGGATAAGAGGACAAATGTCATTCTAAAGAGGACAATATGTATAATATAATGGTTAGGACACAAGGTCCGAGTCGTTAAAAAAAATGTATTTTTTGTAACATCTTGAGTCTTGTAACCATACGTACTGTCCGCTTTAGAAAAATTTAAGTCCAATTTACCCTCAATTAGTACAAGGATTCAACTTAAATATCTCATAAGGCAAATGTCTTGAGTTCGAATTTTGAAGAACACAATAGGAAGCCATGAGGGGTAAGAGAACATATGCATTCCTAATGCAGACAGTACGTATGATATAATGGTTTGGACACAAACTTGACTAATTAGTACTAGGATTCAACTTAAATTTCTCATAAAGTAGAGTTCTTGAGTTCGAATCCCCTTAAGGGGTGAGATGGTTCAGGCTCCCTTAAAATGGATAATATGTATGATATAACATTTTGGGCACATAGACTAGGTCGTTATTGGATATGTTGTGTAAACTGAAAAAAACCCTACTGTTCATAAGAGTGGAATAGGTTTGAAGGAGATGCAAACCAAATTATTATGGCATGATATGCTTGCAAAGGATTTGATGTTGTTGAATTTTTCGGTAGATTTAATGTTGGATCGAATGAAGTAGCCAAAAAATAGAAGGGATTCATGTAGTAGACTCCAAGTTCATTGGAATAAGACTTAATTTGTTGACTACCAACAAATAAAGGAAAAGAAAGAAAAAATCAACAATTCCCAATCTTTTTCATGGCATACTTTTCATTAACCCACACAAAAAGATAACATTTAAACAAATGCATTTTATATTATGTTTTTGATTCAACAAAAGGGATAATTAGTGAAATACAAATTATAGATGTCATTGTTAAGAAATAAAAGTCATACATCTTTGTCATGACGATATACTAGAATTGGGTTTTCGAAAATCTAAAATGACAGACATGGGGCATATTAAAGATCTACAGTTCTGGTTGCCCTGTCACCACTATAGTATATTTAAGCTGACGGTACTATAAATTCAAAGATTTTCGACGTACTTCTTAACAGCTCCTCTTCCCTGCAATAGTTCATCCTTGTGATTTGTCGTTATCTGTTCTATGCTTTGGCAATCTTTAATTATTCTGTTAATTATGGATGTCATCTAACACGGTTGTGGCTTTCTATAGCTAACAATTAACATACAATTTTATCTGATTTTCACATAAACTAATGACAGTTGTGTATTTGACATGTAGGTGATTGTGGAGAAGGCAGAGAGAAGTGATATTCCTAGTATTGACAAGAAAAAGTGAGCCTTTACATTGTTGAATTTCCTCAATATTTTCTATGATAATTCTTATGATATAGCATTTTTATTGGATTCTAATGGTGGAGACCATGAATATGATCAACGAATAAACGTATTATTATATAGTTTAAAAGGAAGATGTTATTTATATAGAGAGTAAATATTTTATTAAACTAAAAGGTAGTGCTTTGTAGTAACTATTATAATAGAATTGCAATCAGAGTTTTATGGTACAGATCAAAGTTTCAAGTAGGTAGACTGAAGATGCTGAATTTTCAACTCAAGTTGGAAAAGTAATTGTACTGAATTTTCAACTTATATAGTGTTAGATTAGTCTAGGTAAGGATAATTCGAAGTTGCGTTGATCAAGTTATCCAATCAATATGATGGTAGTTTTCATGTCCCCTTAGCTGCTATAGATATACTGAGTTCAGTATACCGCTGAGATCTTGCGTGCATACCTCAAAAGTCACACGAATAATTGGAGTATGAGCATCATCACTCTAGGAAACTTCTTTTGGAAAATCCATGTAATTGACATGTTATAGCTTGGTCAATTCTCAGGGTCTTTTGTCTTTGTCGAACCCATTATATCAAAGGGAATCACGTCATTGAATAACAGCCTTTAGGACTTTCCCTGAGAGTTTTACCAGTATTTTGTAGACTCTAAAATTCCGTTAATTCTCAAGCGCACAATCCAATTTACTCTCATTAGATTTTGCAGGTTGAACTAATACAAATATAATCTTTTACTTCCATTTTTGTTGTTCAATACACGGAATTCTCTGTTCAGTTGGTTTTTCTTTTCTTTCTTGTTCCTCTCTCTTTTTTATTTATTATTTGTTTTTGTTTTAGTGGTGGTTGTGGAGAGTGAGATTGGGGGGGTTGGGTTGGGTTGTTAGGCCCAAGCTCACTATAATACATTCAACATATTAAAAGTTGTAAAATTATTTTAGGGTCTGTTTGGCACAACTGTTGTAAGTAGAACTTTTAGCTGTAGAGCTTTTATTGAAAAGCTGTTAACTGTCTGGTTGTGAATCCAGAAAGTATTGTGAATATTAAATTTACTATTTGGCCACATAACTATAAAAGTGCTTTTGTATAAACTTTGTATTTATTTAATGGGTTAGAAGTTAGATTTTTTTTGGGGATATATCAAAAGTGATTTTTTAAATATTAAAGCTTCATTAAATGTAATTACAACCTCTCATAAAAGCCCAATTTGAAGCTCAAAATTTGGGCTTCTCTAAAACAGCTTTTTAAACTATTGTTTTTTGTGAAAAATTACTTTTTGAGTTTAGCCAAACCACCAATATTTTAAACGAAAGAGTTTTTGACCTCCAGGAAGTGCTTTTAGGCTTTGGAAATGCCCTCCCAAACCCACTCTTAGTTACGTTATTGAGAAAATTACAGGTATCTCGTCCCAGCTGATTTGACTGTAGGACAATTTGTCTACGTGATTCGCAAAAGGATCAAACTGAGCGCTGAGAAAGCAATTTTCATATTCGTTGATAATGTCCTGCCTCCAACAGGTGAGCTTTAAATGCCATATGTTATTAGCTGTAGAGTCATGTTACTCGGGTAATTTGGACCAGGAGCATTTGAAGCTACTGGAGTATGTTCACAAATTTCTTGTTTCGGGCTGTTTGCCCTTTCTAGGTGGCATTATGTCTGCCATATATGATGAGAAGAAGGATGAAGATGGTTTCCTTTATGTAACGTACAGCGGAGAGAATACATTTGGGAACCATTTCGTGCTGTAGCCTTCAAAACTCGGCCTTCACTTGGGTTTATACCGC
Organism: Osmanthus fragrans; assembly: GCA_019395295.1. Classification (NCBI taxonomy): domain Eukaryota; kingdom Viridiplantae; phylum Streptophyta; class Magnoliopsida; order Lamiales; family Oleaceae; genus Osmanthus; species Osmanthus fragrans. The sequence goes on along the minus strand of CM033346.1, from coordinate 13,511,434 downwards.
GTGACAACAGTTGCTGCCATTACATTGTGTTGATAATATTTATTTCCGTGCCTTTCATAAAGATATTACATCTAAAATATATATGGTATATACGTGTATAGTTTCAGTGTTTTCTGAGGGACCTATAAACGATACAATCTCATGGTATGTGATTACAATAATAATTTGGATTCAACCTTGTTTTCAAATGTGCTTTTCATTCTCTAATATCAAGCAAAATAAAATGTTGATGCTTACTTGGTTCTTAGTTATAGTTTTTAACTTCATGACTAGTTTTGATTACGATTTAGTGACCTTCATACATCTGTATTGGAGGTTTTGCATGATATAGTTAAAGACAATGAGAGGTGAAATAATATTTATATACTTCTTATTTAAATCTTGTATGATTTTTCTTCATGTTCTTAATTAGTGAGTATGATGCTTCATGTTCATAGTGATGAGATTAATCGATGTCAGCTCCGAGTAGAGTAATTTTTAGTCTCCAGGATATTGAATTGCTAGTTTAAAATCTTGTATGAGTTTACAAGTATAAAATCAATTACAAAAAATTTTACAAACTTACCAAGTGACCGCCCATTATTGGAAGGGTGGCTTGGAAAACTTTTTCTACAAAATTTTGTACATGTAGAATAATTGTAAAATATTTTATATACTAAGGGTATAGGGGCGTCAAAAGAGCCGGTTGGACAATTTTCCATGACACCGAAGTGCTAGTTTATCGATAGGGATGTCAAAAGGGCGCAGGCCGCCACACATCGGAGGCAAGTTCGGCATGGCCGGATGCAACATCTAAACGGGCGGTTTTGGACACTCCCATATGCTTTGATGTTGTGATTAAAATCTACTATTAAAACATAATTATAGAAAGATATGAATTGACAAATGTGTGATGAATGAATTTATTAAAAAATTTAAGTTTTTAAAAGGAAAATAAATTTATATAATGAAATTTTATCTTCTATAATTCTTGTGCCTTACTCTCTAGGTTGAGCTTATTCTTTCAGAAAGGACAAAATGTAGGCTCGTATGGTAAGATATTTGAAAAGTCAAAAACTAAGAAGTTGCTTTTGAATATACATAGATAACTTTTTGAAAGTGTTTTATATGGCTAGAAGAGCATTTAAAGTAAATTAGCCTCGGGTAACTTTCTCAAAAAGTTTTTCTACAAGAAGCACTAGTCTTGGCGGAAGGATCCGTAATAATTTCATCCAATGAAACTGGTGATTTGTTTAGAATTATCATAAGTTAAATGGTGATGACTGATGAGAGGGGCTTTGGTCAAGGCTGTCACATAAATATTTATATTTTGGAAGGGTATTTATGATATCTAACATTTTTCCATTTTTCCAATCTCCATTTATTGGAAAAATTAAACCACTAAAATTGATAGTATTACAAACCTTACTCCTTTGTCTTTTCACGTTTATTAAAGCTGGTCTAGATGTTAAGGGATTTGATGGTTGAACGACTTGTATCTATGAGTGGAAAATGCTTAATAGGAGATGTTTACAACGATTTGATGTGTTTCCTAAGGTGAATTCAATGCTGTTAGATAATTTTAAACAAAAAGTTAAGTTAAATCTCTTTAATAATGCATCCTTTATATAAATGCTTAAGTTTTTTTTTTTTTTTTTTATAAGGTGGTTAATTAGCATGATATTATAGCTATGCAAAAAACTTTTGTTCAATTTTTGTTATTCTCTATTTATGAAATATGCACTTGTCAAACTTTTAATTAATACGTAAGAAAATATGTTGAAGACAACGTTTCTAAGAGTTTAAAATTAGACGAGCCTAATTATTGTAGGTTAAGACCGCCTACGACATGGCGAGGAGGGAAATCTTGCTCACGAGCCCCTTTGGTCGGACTTTCAACTTGGGAGGTCGGGTAATGAGACAGAGAGGGGCGAGCACTAATTTCCGACACCCCGGCGAGAAAACTTTTCTATTTTTTACAAGTTTCGCCGCTTTTCAAAAACTAGGAGGAGGTGAATGCATCTCTTGAACTCTCGGCTGATTCAGCAGGAGCCATTCTTTCAACTCAAGCCCTTCTTGGTCACATCTTCTTCCTCTTTCCTGGTAAAACTATGAAAAGTATCATATGATTATTCTATCAATGTGACAATTCTTGAAAGCACAAGTTATTGTTATTAAAACAAGCATCCATTTTTTTTAACATAAAAGTAAGGACTAAGGAGCTAATAATGTGAAGAGTGAAACTCCAGAAAATTTTGAAAAAGAAAAGAGTTTGAATTTTCCACTCTTTGAATTTCCTATTCTGCCACAACAACCAAGTTTTACAAGAATTGAATCAGGGGGCTGATTTTGAAATTATTCACACCCATGTTGTCATTCATGTTAGGTTGTAACAGTTGAAGAAAGATTTAAATAAATATATAAATAAATTAAATTATTATATGAAATGATTAAGTTTGAATCAAGCAAGGCAAAGGACATGGGTTTATCGAAAAATCGTAACTTATTTATGAAAGTTATAAATGCGTGTATCAAGCATTTAATCGAAAAATAAACCAGTCTACACATAAAGAATCATTTTAAACTCATTGCAGATTTTGTTGTTATTAAACTGTCTTCATATTTTTAGGTCAATTTACCTTTAAAAGTGAAAATTCGTTTTCGATTAATTGAGATTAAACAAGTATTATGAATTTATGATATTGAATAGAGTGTAGAATTCACAATGACTAATTATGTATGTATTTAGTTTAATTAAAACTAGCTCTAATTCAAAATGCTCACAATTAATTTTGATTTTAAATATCTAGAAGAAATAAACAAACTAAAATGAGGAACAAATTCTTGAAATTAATCAAGTTACAAACGATAATAGGATTGCGAATCCACCATTGTGATTCGTAGTTTAATTCTCAATTACCTGTATTTGTTAATTCTTGTCGATGTTGAAAATCACTGATTTGAATATAATCAATAGCTCCTCTAGAGGTCAATCAATCTTATACTTATATGTGCACTTAATCATCTCTAATTAAATTGAAAACATAAATATGAATTAATTTACAAAGATCATCACATAACAATTTCATGAAGTATGATGATATCTCTATTTTTACAAGATCATACATTGTTTATTATAGTGTGTGCTAATTTATTCTGAACTTCTCAAAAGCTATATAATTTACAAACACATTTTGATCCACAATTTTGAATTGCGATCCGTTTTCTATGTTGTACTCTAATTTCAATTATCTTTTCAATATATTTTCCCAATGAAGATCTTTGTATCAAAATTTGTGTACTAATTTATTCACCTGCTATGCACATAAGTTCCTAGTTTTGCATCTTTTGATCATTTTTGTCCAACGTTCCTTCATTTTGCACCATCTTAAAATTTGGGGTTTAGCATATAAACACTATATTATAATAATATGAGCAGAAATATGTCAAAATAAGGGTTAATTTCACATATGGTTACTGAATTTACATCAAAAGTTGCACAAACGATCACTGAATTTTCTAGTGGTTTCACAAATGGTAACTGGAGGACCAAACTCATTCCCTTCTCAACCCGCCACCTTTGGACCACCATAACTCCAACTTCGGGATATATTGGCCATCGACCAACATACCGTCTTGAAGTTCTCAACATACCGTCTTCTCAATGCCGTAACCCTGTCAAAATTGATCGAAAAATCGTTCTAAAGTCGGCTACGCGCGCACAGCGAATGTGCCGACGCTGGGATCCACGGTGGGGGACTACTACCATTCGATTCTACTCATCAAGGCGAAGAAGAAGAACATATGTATCATCATCAGTTTCCCTCGAATCAACCATTTTTTTTTCGGCGAGTTCATTGTCTACGAGTAACTGACTTTGGAGTGATTTTTCGGCCAATTTCGATATGGTTACGGCCAGTGGTTGGGTGAGTTGTGAAGAGGGCATTGAAGACTTCAAGACAGTATGTTGATCGATAGACAACGTGTCCTGAGATTGGAGTTATGATAGTCCAAAGGTGACGGGGTGAGAAGGGAATATGTTTGGTTCTCCAGTGACCATTTGTGAAACCACTAAAACATTCAGTGATCGTTTGTGCAACTTTTGTAATTCAGTGATCGTTTTATTATTTTGATGTAAATTCAGTGACTAACTGTTAAATTAACCTGTCAAAATAATGAAATATTAAGTAGATTTACGAGTTTAATTAAGCATATAAAACACATTGATCAACATATCTAATGTTAATGTGAATTTTACTAAAAATGTTGCCATAAGTTAAAATAGACAATATCCTACAAACGTTATTCTCACGACGTATGCCTAAACTATGTTTAGCTAACCTAACGAGGAAAAAGTAAACATTATCAAGATAATCGTCTATATGTTGATATTTTTCTAGACGAAATAAGTAAATATATAGCCCTTATTTGTCACCTATTATTTTATATTTTATCACATTATTTTTTTTGCAGTACTCATTTTTCATTAAAATAATATTATACGCAAACCAAAATCTTTTCTTTCTTTTTTAACCATACATTCTCCGTCAATCTACTATTACATAATACATTTTTCAAAATTAAAGGGGCTGAAACACACCCATAATATATTTCTCTTTCTTATTTTTCTCTCCTATTAATTTTTCTCTCTCTTTCCTATTGGATATACAATAGAAATGAAAATTTGAACTAGACCATCTATTTATTAGACACTAGTTTCACGTAGATCAAAATACTTTCTATTTTAGATGTTACCTAAATGGCAATGTTCACTAAGAAAATGCAAACCACAAGTACGCGAATTGCGTTCAAGTGATAAAGTGAATTTTTGAATCCGAGTTGTTGATCCCCCGAGAAATTTATATTTTCGATTATATAACTTTAATTAATTTAATTCTAACAATAAAAAGAAACATACATGATTAAATTTTGATTTCGAAGATGAGAAAATAACTTAAACTATACAAAAATGAGAAAATATAAAAAATTTGGAAATTTTGGAAGAAAACGTGGTTGAGATTTATGATTTTTACTTAATCGTCGCCTAATTAATTTCTCCACCAACCGACACTCCTCTTTTTCCTTTTTCCTTTTTCTTTTTCTTTTTGAACACAAGTCCTTTTGAAACTTACACATTAGGTCCCTCAACTATGATATTGTACAATTTGGTCCTCAATTTTGACATTTATTTCAATTACGCCCTCCATAAATTGCACCCCAAAGTCTTTCAAATTTTCGACGTCTGCACTTTAGTCCCCAAATTCATAATTTTGTACGCTTTTGGTCAATTTTAACTCCATTTTGCCTCTATTTTTTATTTGGGGTTTATGACCTACAAAAACCAAAATTACCAAATTATGAGTCGATATCCGCTCTTTTCATCAACAATAAGCATATTTCGGTATTAAATAAGTGTGCAAAAATTCACTTATCAAATACTTCCAAACCTAAGTTCTTGCTTGTTCCGAGCAAGATAATCTATAAAATAGCTTGTCAAAATATCGAAGAGTGTAAAATTGTATAATCAATTAACAAATATGCTCCAAATAATGCTAGCAAAAATATTTTAAACTTATTCAATGTTCAATCAGTGTATGTGTGTGCATAGTCACTTTCAATCATAATCTAAATTAGGAAACAATTATCATGACCGAAATTTTTTCTAATTGGCTCAAACTCAATCCTTTGTGGTCAAATATTTCATTTCTCACTCGTAAGGTTTACACTCCTCAAATAGTAATTTATTTTATTTCCCGAGGTGTAAATTTAAAGGTTGCTCTCAATTCACTTTCGTTCTTTTTTCCGCTCTAGTTTGATCGGGTCTAACTAGCAATCTCAATATCTAGACATGTGATGACTCTCCACTAATGAGTATTTCGACATTTATGCTTATATTAAGTCATTTAAACCCACTAGTTATCTAAACTCAAAAGGGTAATTAGCATAAAACGTTTTTACCTTTCAATGTTATTGTACAAAACATCCATACATTTTATTTTTTTAGCATTTTCACGTTTCACTACGAAAGTGTCATTTTCATCCAATTTCTCAATAAAAAATGTAAAATGACAAATAAATCCTCATATTTAATTAAAAAAAAAAGATAAATTAAAGAACAAATTGTAATTATACTCCCAAACTTTTTAAAGAACTGCAAATGAGTCCAAAAAATTATTAACAGAGTAATTAGAACAAATTGTTCATACCTTTTAATATTATTGTGCAAAATGTCCGTATCTTTCAATTTTTATTTTATTTTATTTTTTTTTTGCATTTTCACCCCCTATTTTCACATTTCATTGCGAAAATCATCATTTTCATCCATTTTTTTTTTCAGTTAAAAGCTTTAAAATGACGAATATACATTTTTATTTAAAAAAAAAAGAAAGAAAATAAAAGAAAAATAAAGAACAAATTACAACTATATGCCCAATTTTTTTGAAAAAGTACAAAAAAAAGTTCAAATAAATAATTTTTAAAAGAAAGTAATTTTTAAATTTTTTTTTTAATTATTTATTTGAAATTTATTTCAAAAATTTGGGAGTATAGTTGCAATTTGTTATTTATTTTTCTTTTATTTAAATAGGAGAATATAGTAGCCATTTTACAACTTTTAGTTGAAAAAATGGATGAAAAATGATTTCTACAATGAAATGTGAAAATAAGAGTGAAAATGTTAAAAAAATATTGACATTTTGCATAATAATATTGAAACGCATGGCCGTTTTGTGTTAATTATCCTTTTAATAATTTATTTGCAGTTATTTAAAATTTGGGAATATAATTGCAATTTGTTCTTTAATTTTTCTTTTTTATTTAAATGGCAGGGTATATTTGTTATTTTACATTTTTATTGAGAAATTGATTAAAGAGGACATTTTTCGCAATGAAAAGTGAAAATAGGGGATGAAAATGTCAAAAAATAAAAGGTAGATACCTTTTGTACAATAATATTGAAAAGTAAGGACATTTTGTGCTAATTACCTAAGACCAAATATCAAATATAATTGCAAAATAACAATTTTTTTTCTCTTTTTCAATTAAATTTCATGTTTTACCTCATTCCTTTAAACTTTATTCTTGACACTTGTAGCGAGCTTTATGTCGATAACTCCTCAATTTTTTAAACCTAAGGGTATCGGATTTCGAAATGCCCCCAACAAACTTAATAACTCGAGTAAAAAAGGATACGAAGTGAGGCCTAAGATTCAACAAGTATAATATCATTATTTTAAGCACAACAAAAACAAAATGGGGCTTAGATTCCTAGCATATGGCCATTACCTAACTTATACTTGTTAGTGAGGCTTGTCACAGTCAAATTTGGTTCGGTTCTAACGAGAACCAAATCGGATCCAAAATTTTCGGGTGTTTAATAAGTGGAACCGTCAGGTCCAAATTTAATTATGGAACCGTTATAGTTCAATTCCATTCGATTCCCGTGTTCTGTAATATAATTAATATTTTTAATACTTACAAAACAACATTAATTCAATTAATGACATGTACAATCTTATCTCTCACAAAATAACGTAATCCAATTTTATATGTCTTTTACGTCTCTCTTTACTAAGTTCTTTATAGAATTGATTGTGAAAATCACATGAAGAGAACGATATCGAGCTTACAATAATTAAGAGAAGCGCTGTCGATTTTCAATTCGATTTCTCAAGAAGAAATGATACTACTGTAGAATAATAGATTTGAATAAAATTTATGTCAATTTGATTAAATTGGGCTTGGACTGAAAATTGAAAATAGAAAAATCATATTTTTGAGTTAGCAAATTTATTTAGAAAACAATAAAATAACTCGGCTTATTTAAAATAAATAAATTAATTTTTTTTAGGGAGATTCGGTTATTCGATTTTTAATCTAGAACTGAGAACCAAACCTAACCGAATCCATTGATTCTTAATTTAGATACTCGTTCGGGTATTTAACTTAAGAAGAACCATTCGGTTCGGTTAAAAATTTTGCCCAACCATACTTGTTAGCAAAAGACATTCCACTCAAATTTTATTTTCAACATACATGGAATCACACGCTTTTAAGTAATATCCTTCACCGACTTGATTACCCCAAACTTATCTCGCTAAGTGAAAGAGAAATGAATATATGATAGACAAAAACTTATGGACACTCATAACCTTGTTCTTACCAATTCAAATCTCTCCATCAATAATTTTTTTTTTTTTCACATTTAGATAACAATTAATTATAACTGTTGTGTTTGAAGTAACTTGGGATTTTGCATAAACAAGCATTTTTTTTTGGGGAAAAAATTAGGAACAAATAGCACAAATAGCATTTTTTATCATAGCTCATGAATCGACAACAATTTTAAATATCAACACATCTAAAGTCGGTAAGGTCATCTAACATGTTAACACAAAATCATAACAATTAAAGCACAATCAGCCCAAACTTAAATAACATATTGTCCTTAATGTGTAAAAAAACAAGATAAAATAGAAGAGAGGGTAATGAAACTTTTCCGATTGTATATTTGCGAAGAGGTAACAATGTTTGACTTGGACTTGTGATGCTTTCTATGAAATTGGGCAAGTGACATTCTTATACACAATTTACTTCCCAAACTTGCGAGGAACCATGGATACGTAGGACTTCAAAAATTACCTCCAAATATGATAGCTAATTAAATAAAAGTATGAAAATAAATAAAAGTAAATAAAAAACGTAAAAGATAGAAAATTGGCCTACCTCCCAACAAGCACTTTTTTTATCATCTTTAGCTTGATTTTGATAATTGAATCACAGGCACCAAACGATGACTTTAGATGACATGCCCATTTTTCTTCTTTTGACCTTGTTCCATTCTTCATTTGATCTCCAGAACTTAACATCGCCCGTTTCCATATAATAAGACTTACCTATTCCATCCAATTCAAATTCAACTATGAAAATTTCTACCTCATCATCCGATTTGATCACAAAATCAAATATCTTGGCAATCAACTAAGTCAAAAAATGTAAGTTAATTTTCTTCTCATCGATTGTCACATCTTCGTTTAGTTCCGTTGTGAATAAATTTTCACTCATTTTAGGCTATTCTTTAAGGGTTGAATGATTGGTCCACAATCAAACTCCATAGCCAATGACAAGTCTTTTCTATTAACTCTGTCGAGTAGATTATACCTTCACTTTTGAAATCCATCCCAATATCTGTAATCTCTCATAAGTATGTCCTCTTCATCCAACTTGACAAGTTCATTGTAATACTTTGCAAGTACTCTTTCGTTTAATAAATTGGGATAATTTCCTGAAAATTTGATGTCTTCGTCCCAATTGTCGGGTACATAATCTCCCGCGAGCATGTAACTATCATCGAAATTCTTCAATGCTTCTTTTTGACATTTCAAATATTGTTTACGAATACAAGCATTGTCCTGTACACTGCATTGCTTGACAAATTTCACATTTTGGACCTCCAAGTATAAATTCATAGTTAATGTTAGACATTGTGAAAACTTTATTACTTTACAAAGATCGGAATAATGCAACTAAAGCTGAAAAGTTCATGAAGAGAATATCAACACAACGTAGATTAATAATGCAGGAGTTAGCCAAAGTGTACAAAAATAAAAGTAATTAAAAATAAATAAAAAGAAATTGTTAAAACTAAAATTAACTAAAGTGGTAATCCAACTAAAAATATTTCCCAACAACGATGCCAAAACTTGTTCGTTAAGAAAGTGCAAACCGCAAATGCACGAATCGCGTTCAAATAACAAAATGAATTTTTTGAGTATGAGTTGTTGGTTTCTCAAGGAATGTATACTTTCGATTACACAACTTTAATTAGTTTAAGTCTAACAATAAAAAGAAACACACACAATTAAAATTATGATTTCGAAGATGAGAAAATAACAAACTATACGAAAATGAGAAAATATAAAAGTCTTAGAAATTTTGAATGAAAACGAGGTTGAGATTTATGATTTTTGCTTAACCGTCGTCTAATTAATTTCTCCATAAATCAATTAACAAATTACTCATTTACGATGTTAGACTTGATATTTTAAGTTTAGTTAATTACTTTCTCGAGCGAAATTAACCATAATTGATTGATTTAGCCCATTATATTTCTATGTCGATTAAAACTAAACAAGCGCATTAATTTTTGTGAAAATAGCCCAGTGGACAACCTAGGGTTATGTGTATATCTCTAACTTCTACACAAATTTAGGCTTTCTACTATTTGGTCTAAAATACACAATCTTCTCTTGAACAATATGCAAATTATTAAATATAATCATTCATTGGTCATATAAATGAAATCCAATGGTAATTGTTACGGGCAATCCCAAAAGACCCAGCGTGCACCACGTGGCCGAACCCACAGTCTGCCTTATATCCGAACCCACATCATCGAACCGCTGTTGATGAACCCCTTGCGACCGAACCTATGTGCGGTACCGAACTCATGTCACATGAACAGTAGACAGTATGACTGTCCTATGGAAGATCTCGTGAAGAAGATCTTTTGACAGATGGGTGATGTGACAACATGCTGCAATTACGGCTGCGCCAATCCCGCATGTCAGAGTTCAAACATAGGAGATCAGAGCATTAAATGCATTGAAGTCTGTGACAAGAAATTCAGCCGTTGGGATAAGGCCACGTGTCCATTTATCCAACGGTTCTTACTTACCCTCTCTTACTATATAAGCTCACACATTGTGTCATTTGAAGATAATGCTAAATTGGATTCTCAATACTTCTTAGCAATTCCCTCTACATTTTACTGTTCTATTAATCTCCCCAAAATCGACCCCCTTATATATTTTGGAGGCTCACGTTTTAGCCTTCCCACACTCATATATATTTCCACTCCAATTGACTTGATCGTCGGAGTGCGCGCAGCCGGCTCCCTCCTCTTTGAAGAAGGCCACGTGCAACTGACGGTTTGTCCTAGTGTGCAGGAAGAAAGGTTGAACCGGACGTGAGAGGCCCTGGAATCTGTTGATAGCTCATAGATGCAATTTTCGAGGTCAACAGTAATAATAGTAAAAACACATAAAAATAAGTAATTTAACATTAAAGAGAAAATATTAAAATTAATTAAGGCCATGTTAAATTTCTACCATAAATTCCAATACAAATATTTAGCCAATGTTAAACATTTGATAAAAATGATAAGATTTAAGCAATACATTTCAAATAAGAGAAACTAATAGATGAAATACACGATTGAGAATAAAACATTTTTTCATTAGATTCTTGAAGGTTTGATCTTGATTTTTCAGAGTTCCTCCACTTTCTTTTGATTTTATCTCCTCCTTGTGTTCTTGGTTTGTATCACCAAAGTACCAAAAAATAAAAATGGAAAGAAAAAGAGAAGAAAATCAAAGGAAAAAAGAAGAGAAAAAGAAAAGAGAGAAAATGAAAAAAGAAAAAGAAAAAGGAAGAAGAAGAAGAAGAAGAAGAAGAAGAAAAGCAAAAGGAAGGAGATCCGAAACCAGCCCCGGTCGCTGGATTTTAATTAACTTAAAAAAATGGAGAAAAATGGCATCCAAGTCCCTGGATTTTTTATTGAGTATAAAAAGGCCCCCATGTTTTTAGAACTGGCGGCCAACTGACAATCCTCTTTTCCTTTTTTTCACCTTTTTCTTTTTGCACAAAAGTCCTTTAGAAATTTTCACATTAGGTCCCATAACTATGATATTATAAAATTCAATCCTCAAAATTTGTCTTCTCTTTCAATTACACCCTCCATAAATTGCACCCCAATGTTCTTCAACTTTATAATGTCTGTACTTTAGTCCCATTTATAATTTTGTACACTTTTGATTCATATTCACTCCATTTTGCCTTGTTCTCTTTCCATTTTGGAGTTTATGACCTAAATATTCAATTATGAGCCGATGACCAAATTTTCATCAATAATAAATAAGTGTACAAAAACACACTTATCAGGCAATTCATGAAATATATTGAAGATGCTCTTAGAAATTGACTTAACATTGTCCTAAATAAAATAATAATTGAATTTATATATTTTTTTCTCTGTGTTTTTTAGGCCCTGTTTGAGCCCCATTATCGAAGAAATGTATTATGTAATAGTGATTGATGAAAAATGTATGGTTAAAAAAAGAATGAAAGTTTTTTTTATTTACGTTTAATACTATTTTAATGAAGAATGTGAGGTTAAAAATGAGCACTGTAAAAAAATAATGAGAAATAATGTAAAGTAAATGATAACAAACAGGGGCTTAATATCAAGTTTAAGATAGTAATAGACTATTTTGAGGGGGAGACTTAGGGTTCTCTTGTTACCTTGTGTCAAACTTTCAAATATAGGAACTTTTTTATGTCCATAATTTTTTTATAGGTTTGGAGTTTTCCGTGTAGGCTCTTATGTTCTTGTTCCTGTTATATCTCTATTTTGATTTTTTTGTTCTTATTGGTATTTTATCGACGGAGGATGTTGGTCGATGAATCTTAAAATAGACTCAGATTCCTAACATGCTCAATACTATCTAAACCATAATACGAAACTGTCATAATAAAATTTAAATATTAGGAAAATGATCCCTAGGTATTACATGATATTACTTTTCCCATGCTTCCAATTACTTTGAAAAAAATGTTTCCATTACTTTTAGGCCAACAGATACTCAGCACTGAGCACCCTGTTTTGCTAACTAATATACTCTAAGTCACCATTTTACATAAGCAATTGGAAATCCCCTCTTTCTTTTTTGCTAAAAGAGAGAAGAAAAGAAAAATCTAGAAGAAGTGTCCTTCTAAAAAATGTTGAGTCAAAATAACATCTAGATTTTTTCAAGACAAAGAAAGTTCCCCATGTGACGTACTAGTCTACTAGATGTTCCCATCGTGACTTGGAGGGCACACCACGTGTATGACTTTTGAATCTTTTGTAATCGAGAAAATATGTTGGAATTTGTAAAATCAACAAAAACAATTCTAGTAGAATAAAATGTCAAGAATTTCAAATAAATTTAGGAAAATTCCATATGTACAATGAAAAAGTCATAGAATCTTTACAGATACTCACAAGAAATGTGGGCTCTACATAAATTAAATATTGAAAAAAAATTGGGCCCCACCTATTGTGTGTATTTTGTAGACATTCTGTGAATTTTATTTCTGTAAGCCTAGCATGACTTATAAATTTAAGGTCCGTTTAATGAAGTTTTTGATAAAAAATTTAATAAATTTTGATAAAAATTAATGTAATCTGAGAGTGAAAAATTAATAGAAGTATGAATATCATAAAATGTGTAGTCAAAATTCAAACTTGACCAATTAAAAATAATAATAATAATAAATTTCTAGATTATATTTTCATTTCTTGAAGGTTAGGCCACATATCTTCCTCTTAAGTTTATTTATTTTTTAATAAATATCAATAAATACTTTACCTAAGTGGTGATTTGATTAAAATAAAAGATTTACAAAAAAACTCTTCTTCCTAGAATATCAAACTTTGTCCAAGTCTTGGAATAACGTTGACCATTGAAAAATAACAATAAAAATAAACTTCACCCCTCTTTTCCATGCACATGTGTAACCTATAAAAACTTACTCTCCCCTCCCTTCAATACACCAACATACACAACACAAATACAAACAAACACACACAAACACACACACCCCATGGCCATGCATAAGAGCACATCCTCTTCATCCCTCGGCCCCGGCGGCCTCGACTTGACCCAAGCTTTCTTCAAGCCAATCACCAATGCTGCGCCTCCGTCTTCCACCAAACGCCACACCAAAATCTCAGTGGTCGGGGTGGGGAACGTCGGCATGGCCATAGCCCAGACTATACTCACTCAAGACCTCACTGATGAGCTCGCCCTTGTCGATGCCAAACCCGAAAAGCTCCGTGGTGAAATGCTCGACCTCCAGCACGCAGCCGCCTTCCTCCCACGCACAAAAATTCAAGCTTCCCTTGACTACTCCGTAACTTCTGGATCCGACCTCTGCATCATCACAGCCGGTATCCGGCAGAATCCCGGCGAGACCAGGCTGAATCTTCTTGAGAGAAACTTGGCTTTGTTTAGAAATATTGTACCTCCGTTGGCTAAATATTCTCCCGACTGCCTACTCTTGGTTGTTTCGAATCCCGTCGATGTACTGACGTATGTTGCATGGAAGCTTTCCGGGTTTCCGGCTAACCGGGTCATCGGGTCGGGCACCAATTTGGACTCGTCAAGGTTTAGGTTTTTGATAGCGGATCATCTCGATGTCAATGCACAGGACGTGCAGGTCAGTTTTTCTTCATTACTTTTCTGCCTTAGAATAATCCACGCTGTTAGTTTTTCTACAATAATGTTTTATAGTTTCAAAATTTTGGATCATGCCCAACCTTCAATATGTGACTTTTTCGTTGAACCGTTTTAGAAGAAACTCTTAGAGAATTTTAGAAAATGTTTTGGATACTTAAAGTAAAAGTTTCTTATGCATTAGAAAAAAAGTTTCTTATATTTTTACTTTTTAATAAAATTTTAAAACACTTTTTTTATGCGGTATGTAGTCTTAATACGGAAGATAAAGGGGAGCTTGTCTTAACCTCAAGTGAGATGAAATGAAAATTAAGTTTTTATGTGGCATGTCTTGCGCTTTTCATAAAACAAGTTTTTACGTGACTAGTCGTATCATGTCACATTTCCCATTTTCATTTTCGTCCAACCCAATGAGATGTTAATCAACTACAATTGTACAACAATTTAGGTTTGAGCATGTATGTGCATAAGGTAGCAAAGGAAAAAAAGGACATGTACATAGATTTAAGATCAACAGAAATGATACTTGTACAAATAAATTGCACAAATAATTTTACAAGTGCTAAGATGACATCACTTAATTGGATGTTTTAACTTCATTTTTTTATCCAAAATCTAATGAAATGTTGTCATGTGACATTTTGTAAACCCATCTGTGCAATTTGTCTGTACATGTAGCATTGTTATAAGATCAAAAGCTAGTTTATTGTATTATTATTATTAATTGTGTACTGTTTTCTGATTAGGCTTACATTGTTGGAGAGCATGGGGACAGTTCAGTGGCACTATGGTCAAGCATAAGTGTAGGAGGAGTTCCAGTCCTTAGCTTCTTAGAAAGACAACAAATTGCCTATGAAAAGGAAACTTTAGAAAAAATTCACAAAGAAGTAGTACAAAGTGCATATGAAGTTATAAACCTCAAAGGTTACACATCATGGGCCATTGGGTACTCTGTTGCTAGCTTGGCTAGGACCATACTCAGGGATCAGAGAAGGGTTCACCCTGTCTCAGTTCTTGCAAAGGGATTTTATGGAATCGACGATGGTGAAGTTTTTCTCAGCCTGCCGGCGCAACTTGGTCGGAGCGGTGTCTTGGGAGTCACGAATGTGCACCTTACCAATGAGGAGGCAGAGCGGCTCAGGGACTCGGCTAAGACTATTTCGGAAGTGCAAGGCCAGTTGAAAATTTGAAGACAGTTCAAGCATGTTATTGTTTTTTAGTTAAACCATTCTTGGTTACCTGTTTTATAAATAGTATAAATAAAATAAAATACAAATTTAAGATGAGATTCGGTCTTGCTTTTAGGTAAAGGTATAATAATGTGGAAATTACATAAAACCAGCTATTAAAACATCACTTTTAAAAAATGAGGTACCAAGTTTAATTAATCACAAATCAGGTATCCAAACCCTAATAAATTCATTTTCTCTCTCACTCTCACTCGATCTCTTCATCTCCCTCTCCTCACTGTTACTCTCGTCCTCCATTTCTCTCCTCCCCACCACCACCACCGCCGCCCGCCGTCCCCGCCCTACTCCTCCCTCCCTCCCCCTCCCCCTCCTGCGATTCGCAGCAGCATCACGCTGCTGGCGATCGCAGCAGCGTCGCACTGCTGGCGATCGCAGCAGCGCGATGCTGCTGCAATTAGCAACAGCGTCGCGACGCTGCTGTGGGTGTGCAGCGTCGCGACGCTGTGGTATGTGCGGTGGCGAGTTTAGAGATTTTGTTGGTGTGGTTGTGGTGGGGGATTTTGCAGGCGGTGGTTGTTGATGCTGTAGGCGGTGGGGATGGTGGTGGATCTGGTCGTCCGGTGCAGTGCGATGGTGGTACAAGTGGTGGTTAGTGGTTGTTCAGGGCGATGGTGGCAGGCGTGCGGTGGAGGTGTGCTGTCTAGTGGGTGTGACGGTGGTGTGCTGCGGCGATCTGGTGACGTCGAAGTTTTTAGGGGGTTTTTTTTTGTTGGTTTTTTGGCGGTGGCGGTGGCTCTGGTTCGGTGCAGGCAATGTTGTGTTTGGTTGGCTTTTTTCTAGTCGGTGTTTTTTTAGTGGCTGTGGTGGTGTGGTGCAGGAGGGTTTGATGGTGTTTGTTGGTGGTGATGCAGGCGGCGTTTTGTGTGGTGGCTGTGGTGGTGTGGTGCAGGTGGTCGATGGCGGTAGTGGTGGTGGGGCAGCGGCAGTGGATTTGGTGGTGGTATGATGCAGTGGAAGTGGTGGAGGTGGAGGTGGTGCGGTTAGTAGTGTGAGTGGTGTTGACCGGTGGATCTGGTAATGGTGGTGCGATGGTGGTGGTGCGGTGGCGGGGTAGTGGTGATGTTGTTTTGGTTGTTTGAGTGGTGGTGGTCTTTGTGTTTTGTGGTTGTGGTGGTGGTGGTGGTCGACGGTGATGACAGGTGCGGTGGTGTGGTGGTGGTGGTGGTGGTGTTAGGTGGCTGTGACTTAATATTTGGTTATATGTGACAAAATATTAAACTGTGACCTCAAAATTTAATATCCTGTGACCGTAAAATTCGATAATATGTGACCATAAAGTTCAATTTGACAATCTGTGACCATAAAGTTCAATTCGACAATCTGTGACCATAAAGTTCGACAATCTGTGACCATAAAAGACGATAATTTGTGATTAAAAAATTAGTTCGTGACTAAAAATAATAATCTGTGATCAATAAATTTAAAAATTGTGACCGACAAATAAAATGTAACCTATAATTTTTTTTTATTTGTGACCAATGAGATAAACTGTGACCTATAAAAATTTAGATTTGTGATATCGTTATAATCTGTGACCTATAAAAATATTGATTTACGATATCGAAATAATTTGTTATTTATAAATTTTTTGATTTGTGACCTCGAAATAATTTGTGACCAGAAAATAAGTTGTGACCTATAATTATGTATCTGTGACCTTTAATTGTATATTTTTTACCTTATTATAATTAATGAGTAAAATATTTGTAATTAAAAAATAAAAACCTGATTTTTGCATTTGGAAAACTTGAAACATGGTAATTGAAGTGTGCATAGTTAATGCCTTACTTTTGAATTCTTCCCTATAATAATAGTACACTTTCTTTGTTTGGAGATTTGTATATTTTGGACTTGACGAATTTAAACCTTATTTTTTCTTTGCATTGAAAGTTGTTATTTACTTTTTTAACACTTAGGTTTACGAATTACGAATGCCGTTCCTTCTTTTTTTTATATGGTTTCATGATAAATAATTCAATTATTAGCTAGGCAAGAATATTGTGTTTGGTTCAGTTGAAACTATATTTGTATTAGGTTTTGAAGGAAACTATATCAAAATAACTTTTCCTTTTATTTTTGGAAATTTTTCATAGATGTAACTAAATTTGAAAATTCACAAAAATTTGTCTTTTTTACCGAAGGTGCAAAAAAAATGTTACCTTTTTTTATGTAAAATATCCAAATTACCCTTAGTGACACATTTTTAGGTGTATTTAATGCTCATTAATGCTTTATTTGAATGCTTTTAATGTTATGATGTGATGATTTATTTTTTATATTATAAACATTGGATATATGTATATTATATTGGGTAGTATGAATTTTCTTAATAAAAAAAAGATAAAAGAATTTTAAAAGTTAACATAAACAAATTTCTTCTTAGAATGAACTTTTAACTTCTTATCCATCTTCTTCATTCATTGATCAAGAAGACATCACTATTGAATTCATCATCCATTTTTAGAGGTTAGCTATTAGAAATTGTTTATATATATAACATAGTCATATTTATTTGAAAATTTTAAAAATATTACCAATATCCTTTATAAAATGTGAAGGATTATATATTTGATGAAGTATTGCGTTATTTATTTTTGAGAAGATGTTATCATGTTGTAGTTGAGAATTGATTATCATCATTAGTGTTTTGAATAATATCTTCCAATTAAATCAAATACATGTTTTCAAGGACCGTCTCTTTAATGATTTACCGTGCAAATTATTTGAAAATAAATATTTTGTGATTCGACAGTACAATATTGATAACTACACTTAATGTGATGAAAAATGTGTTCCAATCATCTAAATATATGCTTCCCGACAGTTTCGATAGTTCAACTGTCGAATTTCACATTTAGAAACCGTTAGGTTAAACATTTCAACTGTTAAACTCAACATTTAGAAATTGTTGGGATAGATAATTTAACTGTCGAATTCGATACTTAAAAACTATTGAAACCCTTGATTTCACCTTTTGCTATTATATGAATTTAAATATTCGAAAGTGATACTTTCATGCTGTTAAATGCCGACATATTGATTGTGCAGAATTCTTACCTTTGCAATCCTAACATTTAACGTATGAGTAATCATTTGAGATTCATCGTGTTGCATGAGAAAAAGTTTGTGCATGTAGATGACTAATGGAAGTGGAGGAGACAAAATCACTTCCATTTCTGTGCTTACAAATATTACTCTAGTCGGACTTATGTTATGGTTGAAGGAGAAACTTGATATTCTTGATCCGTATACTGAAATTGAATTGAAGTTCAAAGTCCCGAACTTGAATTTACCTCTGGTCGAAATAAGCGAAGATAAAGACTTAAATTGATACATTTCTGTTCATAAAAAACTATTATCCGCGTTACTATTTTGGAAATCAAGCTTTCAAGTGTTGACATGGGGAGGGATACAAATTTCTAAGATCGTTAATTTGCCACAGTGGATGTTCAACAAAACGAACAACATGATGAGCCCAATCAAATCCTTAGTGTCTTAAGCAATAATGCACCCGAAAAGATAAATTTTTGATATTGGGGTTGCACCATTAGATGAAAACTTGGATAACCCGTTACATGGTATATAGGCTGCTAATATTGCTTATGTTGACGAGCAAATGTCATCACATTCCAGGACTTCGAATAGATACAAATGGATTACAACTGTTAATACATTTGATCATATTAAAAGGCAAATATTCTTCAGCAATAAAGAGTTGTACTCAAAACTTCGTGTACTTGATTTGCAAGACAAGTTCCAATTTCAGATTAGCAGGTCAAACATCAAAATGTTAACCATTGTATGCGTGGACGATAATTGCAACTGGATGTTATGTGCTTCGACTGTAAAGCAGTTTGCGATCTTCATGATCCGTAAATTCAACATTGTGCACACATTTTCTGTAGATTTTCATCGTAACGCACATCGACATGCCACTAGTTCTGTAATTGTAGAGTACATTTTGGAACAATTGGAGAATCCATACCGATCATGTGATCTAACCGCTATTGCGCGTGATATAGAACATGAATTTGGTGTCAAAATCAGTTACAGCAAAACACGTAGAGAAAAGATGACTGCTTTACATATGCTACATGGTACACCGGGGCATAGTTTTCAAAAATTATCTTTATACTGTCATGTCTTAGAGAAAGTAACCCGGGGATGGTAATCCACATCGAAGTTGATTCCTGTAATAGGTTTATTACTTATTCCTAACTTTTAGTGTAAGCATTAGTGGTTACATGCACTACTTGATGCTCGTTATTTGTGTTGATAGTAATGACTTGAAATGCCCATATAAAGGTACACTTCTACTAGCAACTGACCAAGATGCCAACAAACAGATTTATCCCTTAAGGGGATTGTGGATGCCGAAATAAATAAATCTTGAATGTGATTTCTATCAAACTTGAAAGATCTTATGGGTTACTCAGATTGACTCGTATTTGTTTCGAACAGGAAAAATAGTATTGAAAAAATCATTACTAGCTTATTTTCTTTGTCTTACCATGGTTGTTGTATCTGGTATATGGAAAAGAACTTAATAGAGCAGTATAACATTGCAAGTTCAATATTTTTACTCAAACGAGCTGCTACAACTTATCGGGTCAAAGAATTCAAAATATTTATGAGACAAATTCGTAGGGTAAGTGAACGATCGTATGGGTACTTGGAGCGAGCAAGTTTTTCATTTTGGTCATGAACACTATTCGTTGTCCAATGGTATAACATTATGACAAACAACAATGCAGAATCTTTGAACATAATATTGAGACATGCTTGTTCATTACCTATCACGTGCTTGGTCGAATACATTTGAAGTACTATGTAGAAGTGGTTTTACGAATGTCGAACCAATGCAACCACATGCAATACTGTATTGTCCTCGAGGATGAAAACGAGTTACGGACAACATTTGAAGCTGGTACTAGGTTTTGAGCTCATGACTTGACAGACAACTTAATACAGATTGGAATATCTAATGACATGGACATTGTAGACTTTTTCGAAAACTCGTGCACCTATAGTGAGTTTCAACTAAATCGTATGTCATGTGTTCATGCAACTTGTACTGCTTGCTTGAGAGGTAAGCCATTGTAAAATCTATGCTCCTATAATAATACATCGAAATACTGGAAGGACGCCTATAGTGAAGTAATATATCCTGTTACATGGGAAGTTGATTGGGTTGTTCCTAACGAAATTACAGGTACTCCTATTTTGCCACCCGTTGTAAGTCCTCCTCCAAGTAAATCGCCTACACGACGTAAACGATCCAAATACGAGTCTACCACACGACTTAGGAAATGCACTTGCTGTGGTAGAGTTAATCATAACCGGACCATATATTCGAACCCCATTGTAACACAACTCACGTAAACATGCTTGATGCCGAAAGTGGTTCAAATTGTATGTTAAATGTCCCCCCCATGGCGTTGTGCATTTTGAAGTTATATTATCACTTTATTTTCATTATCGTTTGTAGACATTAGTGTTCATTATGCTCGAATGCAAAGTACGGATCCTTATGTCAAAGTACTGCATAACATCCAGACAATTCAACTGTCGATCCCGACAGATGGTTGCAAATTAGAAAATTTTACTTCTCCGAACATACAATGCATAAAGTAGTATGGTGTTCTCAAACACATTCTCAACTTACATTATCATTATCATTCAATTATCGTTTGTAGACATGAGAAGACATGTTTAAGTTCACAAGTAAAATACAGATCCATAGACAAAATATTGCATAACATCTCTATCGTTCATTTGTCGTTCTCGATAGATTTCTGTCGTTCTCGATAGTTGGTCCAGAGTACAAAATTTAACTATACGTACAATGTATAAGGGACATGCTCTTGCTGAATATTTGGTAAAGACGTTACCAAATTCATCCCTAACAAAAAAGGCTATATATAATTTAGTGCACAACTATATGCAATTACTGTCCATTTCGTTCGTTGTCGACAGTTGAACCTTCTTCATCACTATTTTCATCGGAATCATCTGAGCTTATGACAATTATCTTAGGAAGTGGAACGTTTTCCATCCACTCATCATCATTGGATTCATCTTCATTCGAAACCATGAATTCGAACACCTTATCGACCACATATTTGGTGACTACGATGCTTCACTTGAAACTTCGTTCAAGTTGGGAAAAGGAACATCGAAAATAGCTCTCCTACCATTCTGAGGGTTGACTTCCTCATCATCCGATGAAATTATGAAGGAAAATATTGGGGATTAACTGGGTATTGACAGATGCTAATTTAGGTTAAACGATTCATTATTTCGTATGAACGAACCTATTATTTCGATGCAATACAATGGGTGGAACTGTTTGTGTATGTGAGTAGTCTAAAATGTCACAAAGCTTATAAAATGTTTAGGTGTAACTCAGAATGAAGTGATGCCATGCTATTTATAATCAACTTCTTGGAGTGAAGTAATTATGGTCATTTAGTACCTAACCACCAAGTCACAACTCAAACTAAATTTGAAAGACAATTGGTGTGATGGTTTAAGGTCTAAGTGTACCTTTATCTCCTAAACTTTGTCCATAATTTATGAAAATTGTGAATTTTAAATCGTGTGTTCCATTTTATCTTAAAGTTTTCTATTATTCCATCTCAGTGTTAGCATCACTAACTTTCTTAGATAGACCACTCCGAAATACTTTCATCATGTCCTGTAAGCTCACTCTACCCCAAAGGTAATAAAAGAAAAGCCCTAAGTTTTTGAAGATGGACAACGTACTAAGATTGATACCCACATTGTTGTCCGGAGCTATAAAAACTCCCTCAACTATTAAAGCAAAACCCAGGTTGTACCGATCTTCTCCTGTCGTGGACGAATAAAGAAAAACCTTCTCCAATTGAGCGCATGTAACACGATCGCTCATTCTAAAATATTTATCCTTCATTCGTGTTTTCGTTATGACTTTATCGTATTCGTTGCCCGTAGGCATGAGACTGCATTTTAGGCCAGTTACTACCGTAAACTCTTGCAATCTGAATTGTGTGAGATGTCCTTATATATTGAACCATAATTCATTCCTCTTTGGAGTTCTCACCATTATAAACACAAGTTGTTGAACGAGCTGTGCGGAGAATTGAAGATCTAGTAAACAGGATAGGAAACCCATACAAGAGTTTTCGAAATTTGTTCTCTGACTTTTGTCGAACTGGTCAACTAGAGTCTTGATGTACTTTATGTTGTTGCGCTACGATACGTGGCTATGCAATCGATCGCTTTCAGCCATAATGAATGGAAATTCATCTAAAAAGGATTAAAAACATCAACAAATATGAAATGTCAAATGATACGTCGTACATATGAAATCAAAACAAACAAATGCATTGAAGCAAATCCACTTGAAGTTATATGTATGAGATCAAATATCGGTAGAAGAATCTAAACCGTAGAGAATTCCAGCGAAGAACTATCGAGAATGACAGTTGTTCTTGACGATTGTTCTAAACGTGTGGAGAATGACAATTAAAATTCAAACATTGTAGTTAAAAAGTGAATAGTGTAAAATTTCAATTCTTTGTACGCGGTATTAAGTGCAATGCATGATCAAACAAATATACAAAAAAAAACATGGTGTAGCAATGAGGTGACCACACCCGTTCTTGAAAATTGACATCGTAATTGAACAACGGGGTCAGATTACGCATGATGAAATAACTGTAAACAAGTTCTAATGAAAAGGATAAAACTTGTTGTTAACGTGAAGGAAAAGATTGGTAGGAAAACAAGCAGCAATGAATACATTTCATTTGATACATACCCTTCTCATATCCGAATTATGCAAACATGAAATCACAATATTGATATGAAATTTTGAAAAAATACATTGAGCCCAATCCGCAAGAAATTACATGTACAAAAGTATAAAAAATTATTAATTATTTTGAACTTGAAAATCATTAGTATGAAGAGATGATGGAACACCATTGTCATATTTACCAATACAAGTAACGAAAGAAATTAAAAATCATGTATATAGTACATGACATTCGAATAGGATTTGCTGAAACTAATTTTCCATACGACAATTCACTTCAAAGTTGTAACCGAACTTCGAGAATTCTAGCAATTAACTGTCGAGAACGATAGTTCAACTCGAACGTTTATTCCACAACTATCAATATTGACATTTACGTGTCAAAGTAAATTTCAAGATAATGATCATGTTATACATATTTTAATAACAATACCAATGGCATCCAGTAAAGTCACAATACACAAGTACTTTGATAACATTTGGTAATCGGGTTCTGTAATGAATAAAACAGACTTAACCCACAATTAACCCCCAATCAAAGTATCGTTTTACAAAATAAACATAGTTTACAAAATCAAAAAAGGGTTAAAACAGACTTCAACCCCAATCAACCTGTCGCTCTAAACAATTCCATATTTCAGGATAATTCAGAAGTTTGTGTTTTTCAAAAATAAGGATTCACAACTGTTGACATGGTTGTGAGTCACACTATAAATGTGGTGCCAAGACAAGAACACAATCAATCATACAATGCAGTATAGTATATCCAAAATCGTACGTGCACTCATACAGCAACATGACAATGTGTTCATGTCCATCCAACTCAAGAAAATGAAGAAACTACTACAAATTTCAGTTAATCTTAGTAATAGGCATTTCATGATTCGAATATCATAATAAGATGAAGAACAAATGGAGATGAATTAGGAACCAAAAATTAAGAAACTAAAATTTATCGAAAGCTACAAATTTTAGCAAGCAAAATAATATAAATACAAGAATAAAAAGGACTAATTATGAACCTTAATCACGGATATGTAGAAGGGGTATTCGATACTAACGAGGACCCCAACACGGACCTGCAGTCCAAGTAATGTACATTTAATCTACGCAATAGTTGTGAAATCGAAAAATATGCAGAATTAAAGATCACAAATGTTACCGATAAATTGAACACAATATGTTATCGATTATCAAAAGACACATTATGTTACCGATTCATACGAATGCACTCTTCCCATCCCAACAAAAAAAAAAACTTATGAAGAAGCCCTTTGAAGTTGGAAAAATCACGCATTTCCACATTCAAACAGACACATGAAGACATAACAAATGTCAGATGATGATATTTCATACTTAGTACACATACAAGAGCAGTTGAACAAATATTGATTTATGGAACCAACTGTCGAGATAAGTGATTCAACTGTCAAGAATTTCAGCGACCAAGTATCGTTAACGATAATTTATCTACATATAGTTCCATAACTGTCGGAATTGACATTTACATTTCACATTCACAACTTTAAGTGTACTAATCAATCAATTAAAACTTGTTTAAGCATTCTATACTTTCACATGAATAAGGATCATATGCATGATGTGTGGAAAATCTTACGTAGAACTACTAGTAGGCACAATCTTCTCAATTTAATAGAATTGCCTAATTGACACAACAAATACGTATATTAACAGAATTCCAATTTCAAAATTTCAATTCTAACAAATTTGTATATTTAAAATTAAATACATAAGGCAACGACAATATACACCCAAAATTTCATTATTTTAATTTATTTATTTTTCAAAATATTAGCATAAAGTTAGCATGCCCTAGAAAACATTGATATGCTATTATCTTATGTGTACATATGCCCTAAAGAGCAATTCTTTTCTTGTTGATAGAAAGTGTTCATATTTTAAAATATTCTACATTTTAGAAAAGGAGATGTGCCCAATACATACACACTAACTGAAACATGTATATTAAGAAACACCAATTTCTTAAAATTGATACCTCAAACACCAAGATAAATCCAAAATTTCAAATTACCACAATATTAGCTATACCACAAACCACAAACCCATTATATCCTACCCACATATGCCTACCAAAAAAATCGATTCTTACCTTATAGATAGAGAGAAAGGTCTAATGAACAGCAGAAGTAGAAAAACAAGAAGAAGTAAGAAACTAATATGGAGTGAGAGTGAATGTCTGCGTATGATTTGAGAGAGAAAGAGAGAGAGACGAATGCGTAGGGTTTTCTTTCAATTTTTTTGAATCTTCGAGGAAAATAGAAGGTAAAGGTGGCAACTGGTGGGATAGATCGACGGATGTATTGCCATTTACGTTTTAGTGTGAGATTTTGAGAGAGGAAGTCAAACGAGAAGGTTGAAAGAGAAACGAACGAGAGGGTTTGCTTTTCTTCACAGAGAGAATTGTTCTTCTTCCAATTTTTTCAAATTACTTTCAATTTTGCTTTTGAGTTAATTTTAGAAAGATGAGGTGACTGGGTATGGGTTGGTTTAGGTTTCATGGGATGTTTTGAATTAAATGGATGTGACATTTTTTCTCTTTTTTGTACAACTTTTTCATATAGTCAAATCTCATTTAATGAAGGATGTGTAGGGTATGTAAATTTTATTGAGGGGCAAATATGTCTAAAAATGACATTTTTACAAAGATTTTTAAAAAATGACATTTTTGAAAATGTAAAGTTAGAAAGTGACATGGGGTGCAAATTCATCTTTATATTGTTTTCCTTTTGCAAACGATGAATAGACAAATAATCATCATTGCCATGTCTCAGTCATATTCAAATGGTATTCAACATAGAGTAGATTTCAAAATTTTGGCCTAATTGGTATAAAAATCCAATGGAATACAAGCATTATATTGATGCAACTGCCGATGTCAAATTTTGTTCATATGACACGGAGACAAATGATGTAATTTCGTATAAATAATAAACAAGAATTTTCAAAGAAAATTAGTTGAGATTTTGAAGATAAGAGCTCGAGAGTAGGTTTCCATTTTTGCAGAGTTTCTGTTTGTTAAGTTCCAGATGCCTAGTAGATGTTGAAATCCTCCTTTTATAGAGTTGTGGGCAGGGATAGGGAAAGTTCCTTCACCATTTTTCTGTGCAAAATGTATGATTTGACTTCACAGTTTTCGACAAGTTGAACAATTGAGCTTTCCGAAGTGGCTTCATATTTGAGATAAAATGAATTATGGTAATAATGGGAGTATGCTACCTTTTGTATAGCCATGATTAATCGAAAGAGATCCATTTATGATTTCGTCTTTCTATAATCCATTCTCTCCTCATCTACCGTGATGTGATCGAGGATGCCGATACAACAAGAGCAAAAATCCAGGATGCCGATACAACAAGAGCAAGTCAGTGGAAGGATCTATTGATTGTTGACGATGGACCAATGACACGTTTGAGGGAAAATCGAATAAAACAAGCTATGGGATTACTTGCACAAGCAACGGTGGACGACGTCATGAGCTACACGCAAAAAGAGGCAAGTTCCATGTTGGGGTCGAAGTCCGAATCAACGTGGATCAACGTGTTGGAAGCAGCCGAAGACGAAGGTGAAAGTCACTTCTATGCGGCCGCATAGAAGGAACTTGGGTGCGGCCGCATCCAATGGTCAGAGACCCCAGAAGAAGCGACCGCATGAACTATGCGGCCGCATATAATATAACTATGCGACCGCATAGTTGTTTTTTTGGATAATTTCGGGATTTTTCATATTTTGACTAGAAGTTATTTTATTTCCATAATTTCGCAAGTTTTTAGGGTTTACACGTTTTTGGGCTAGGTTTTTGGGATAAGTATAAATACTTATCATTATTGACATTATTCTTTAACACATTATTATTGAGAGAATTAATTGGCTTCAATTCCTTTGTTCTTAATTGGGCAAAATCTGAACTTATCAAGAATCGATCTTGTGGCGTTCAATCCATTGGGTGAAGTTCTTAATATTGAATTCAAAAAGGGTCAGCGTTTCTTTCGGATCGTTGGTTGTTTTCGATTCATATTTTGAATCAAAATCCACAAACCAAGGTTTAATTGGGTTTCCTTGCGTTCTTCAACAAACGACATGGGTTTGGTAGTTCTAAGCTATCCGGATTCTCATCATACTGACTACCGAGGATTGTGATGTTTTGAGGACCTTGTCATGGCGGTGTTCCCAAGTGAAGTTGTTAGTCTCAAAAGGCCACCTCTTATTAAATTGTTTAATGAACTCATCTTCAGAAGGTAATCCTCGCGAGTTAGGATATTACAGATGGTAAAAAATATTATGTATCACCACTCATGTTTAGCACATGTCCAACATTATTCATTCGACATAGGTAAAACTAGGTTATGATGTTCTCAAGAGGGTTGGATTTGATTAGGTCTAAGATAAAGGAAATATGCACAACCAAAAGCTTCAAGACTTCGATGGTGGAAAGAGATTTCATGTTGAGTATAGGAATGGACATCCGATTTATGAGGTAAAAATTCAAGAACGATATGGACATTTTTTTGGATACCCTTACTAATAGATTACAATTTGTTTATCTGAAAGGAATCTCACAAGTACTACAAAGTTTAGATATACGTTTGGTTTGGACCAGAAGGATAGTTGACAGAACAAATCTTAAGATTATTGGGCAATTACAAGTATAGATATATTCGCAAAGAGGTTGTAAGACGCAATTGATGTGCATAATTTTATTGGTACTTGCAATGAGGATATGAATGATAGCAGTAGCTCTTAAGAAGATTGACAGGTTCTTCGACATTTCTTTTTCGATCTATAATTTCTAAGCATGTGCACAGTTTGGTTTGGGCGATTTCGATTCCAACCCGAAACTAAAATAAAATTTTCAATCCAAATTAACCAACTCTAGCTTTTGAACCGTTGAATTTTTAGTCCAAATTGATTTTTTAAAAAAATTGTCTAAGTTTTGAGCCCACTTATATTACAAGAATGATTGACTAACAAAAAAAAAAAGGTTAATATACAGATCAACATGAGCTTGTTTGAGCCCCATTTTTTTTTTTACTAAAAATATATTTTGGAATAATAGATTGATGGAGAATATGTAATTAAAAGATAAGGAAAAATTTTAAATTTTCGTAAAACATTATTTTATTTAAGAATGTGTGGTTCAAAAGAAGAGAGAAAATTTATTATTAAAATAATGAAGATCAACCAAGGGATATAAAGCTTAAGAATTTTGTTGATTTTTTAAGCATTATGTAGCCTGACTACATAAGTAGGGAAAAATGTTAAGTATAACATAATGAGCTTGTGAAAGGAAATTCTCAACGCTATTACTTACTGGCAATATCGTAGATTGGAGGGAATCGAGATATAGTTATGAGATTAGGTTTATATTTTGTTTTTTTTTTCTTAAGAAAAAATAAAAACAGTAAACATGTAAGTGAGTTATGTTGATTTAGTTAGCTAGTGATTTAAGGCTTCAAATCATAGTTGAACCGACCTACCATGTTTTTTTAAAAAAAAAAAAATCAAACCAAACCAATTACTTATGTCAAATCGACCCGAGTCAGTTTGATTTGATTGGTTTGGTTGATTTTATGATTTATTTGCTTAGATCTAATAACTTCTGTCAATAATGTTTTTCGTCTTATTACAATACTAGAAGTGAAAAAATAATCATTAGGAAAACTGATTAATTCCTTTACTAGAAGTCAATAATCTTTTTCTTCCTCTAGAAGTTCTTTTAGTTAGACAAATTACTTTTGAAAAATAATTTAAACATGTTCAAAAATAACTTATTAGTTTGAAAATAATTTTTGATTTTTAGAAGTCATGTCAAATGAACCTTTAATCATGGAAAAAATTAAGTGATAAATATCATGTCTAATGTGAATGTGGTAGATTCACAGAAATACGTGTCACGAATTCAATTGAACTCCTATTAAAAAGACACATGTAGGGGAAAAAATAACAAGCTAAAACAGGGTAACAGTTTTAGGACTAAAACAAAGGTAATATGATTTCTTAATAAAACGAACTTGCAAACCCTATACAGTATCGCATTTCTCCTAGAATTATGCTCTGCGTACACTATCAGTTGGCAATTTTCCTTACATTAATTCAAATTTTTGGTGAATAGTAGGCAGGAAAACGGACTGGACTGATTAATGACGAGTCAACCCTCACACCCAGCCCAATTACACTAACCTTACACCGTCGTATACCCCAATCCACCCATCTTCTTCGAACTGAAATTTAACCCGAATCACTACATTTCGAACGGCGACGAAAATGCCCAGATTTTTCGTGCATAAAACCAAACAGCAACTGAGATTTTACACCGAAATCGACGAAGACCCATGTTTTATTTTGTAACGAAATTGACGAGACAAACGGGCTTTTTTTCCTGAATTTGCATTGCATGTTTCTCCACCAACCACACGGGCTTGGACTACTCCAATGGATGACTGAGAAATGCAAATGCTCTGATGCTTGTAAGTTTTGTTTATTCCTTCACCCGTCGTAAGTTTTGGTTTCAACTAGTGAGGTTGGTGCTAGACAGGGGTTATGATTTAATAAAAAAATTGTTGGAACTTTGGAGACTGAAATCATGTGTGTAATTATGATCCTGGTCAAGTAGTAAGACATTTATATTGTTCTATGTTTGATTTTTCATTAACCTTGGAGCCGGACCCGGATAGACTATATAATGCATGAATATGAAATTACTCATTGAAAAAGGCTAAGGGTGTGATAGGTTGAATTCGTAAATCTGAAATTAACGATGTGGTAACTAAGATTAAGAACTGCATGAATATGAAATTACTCATCGAAAAAGGCTAAGGGAGTGATAGGTTGATGTTTCACTCAATGTTGCCTCTTCATGTTGTCGCAGGAAAAGAAATAGTGATTGTGTCGGAGGATAAGCCATAGTAGAATCAATTAATGAGAATGTTGTCGACAATGTGACAAAAGTAGTAGAAGACGTCATACGGGGAGATGATGCAATTGAGCTATAGCCGAGAATGAAGTTCAGGGATGAAAAAGAACTGTTTGACTTTTACAAAAGATATGCGTACGACCTTGGTTTTTTGGTGAGGAAAAGGAACTCGAAATAGGGAGATGATGGAGTAGTGAATTACATGACATTGGCATGTAGTCGTGAGGGCAAAAGAAGTTATAGTACACGTTCTTCTTTGAAACCGCAACCAACAATTCAAACAGGTTGTGGAGTAAGGATTACTACAACTTCAGACATCTATGGATCATGGAGAATATGTACTGTCCATCTCTAGCATAATCATAAAACAAGTCTTTCGAAGTCAATGTTGTATTGATGCAACTAGGAGTTGAGTGCACAAGTGAAAAAGAAGCTTGAAGTCAGCGATGTGGCAGAAATTCTGTTGCACAAAAGTTACGACTCCGCAGATGTTGAAGCGGGGGATATGAGACATGACCTACGTGGAAAAGGATTTTCGAAACTAAGCTTAAAATGTGAGACGATTATGTCTTGGTGAAGGGGATGACGCAGCAATACAAGCCTACTTTACACAAAAGTAATCAAAGTGCTCAGAGTTTTTCTTTTGTATGGATTTAGACAAAGAATCGCGGTTGAAGAACGTTTTTTGGGCAGACAATAAGTGTCGACAAGCGTATAAAGAGTTTGAGGATGTAGTGACGTTCGATACTACTTACCTCACTAATAAGTACTACATGTCTTTTGCCACTTTTGTTGGAGTCAATCATCACGGGCAATTGACGTTGCTTGGATGTGGTTTGCTATCGAACGAAGATACATAAACCTTTGTGTGGTTATTCAAGACATGGCTGTAGTGCATGCACGATCGAACTCCCAATAGAATTATAACCGATCAAGATAGGGCAATGCATAATGCAATTCAAATTGTGTTCCCGAACACGAAGCATAGATGGTGTTTATGACACATATTGAAGAAGCTGCCGAAAAAATTTGGACACCATGCCGAAAAGTTCTCTATTTTTTCCTCTATCTACTTGTTAATGTATGACTCCCAGTCTACAGAAGAATTTAAACAAGGATGGACAGTGATGACTTATACCTATAATTTACATTACAATGAATGGTTGTCGGGCTTGTATGAGAACAGAGGTTGTTGGGTCCCATGTTATTTGAATACCACCTTTTGGGCTGGTATGTCAACGACACAACGTAGTGAAAATATGAATACGTTCTTCGATAGATATGTACATTTGAAGATGTCATTGAAACAGTTTGTTGAACAGTACGAACGAGCTTTTCGAAACAAGGTCAAGAAAGAGTTCCAAGTAGATTTCAAGTCGTACTCACAGATGTGCCTTGTGCAACGAAATATGTGATAGAAACACAATTTCAGTCCGTTTATTCAATTTCTAAGTTCAGGGAATTTCAAGAAATGATAGCGGGCAAAGTTTACTATGACATAATTTCTAAAACGAACGAATTTATGGGGACGACGTACGAGGTGATAGAGGATGTCATTTTCGACGAACGAGTGCATCGAAAAACGTATTCAGTCTCATTTCTTATGGATGATTGTCACATTATTGCAGCTGTCACTTACTTGAGTTCCGTGGAATATTGTGCAAACACGTCATTTCAGTTTTGCTGCGTAACGACATCATCTCATTGTCGGAGAGGTACATATTGTGGAGATGGAGACGGGATGTGAGAAGAGCATAAACAATGGTCGCAGTGAGCTACAATGGTCTAGTTCGTACTCTTGGACAGTTGAGGTACAACAATCTTGTTGAAGAGTTTTCTACATTAGCAGACATTGCCGCAAACGATGAAGATCAAACTCGTCAACTACTAGCTTAGATTCTAGTGCAATCTAAGGAGATGGCGATTACAAATTCGGTTACTGGAAGCAACCTCATGTCCCATCAAAATTCGTATGTAGGATCCCAGACTATAGCATCAAATGACATAGGCAGTGGGAGCGTACAAAACCCTATGTATTCCAAAAGGAAGAGAGCGCCAAAGAAACTTCACAAAAAAGCCCATTGGAGTCATGTTCTAGAAAAACAAAGGTATATTTCCATTTCATTGTTTTGTTGTAGATAAATTAAATTCACTAAGACACCTGAAGTATTTATTCGTTTTTTTTTTTCATAATTTTTTTGTAGGCAACATCGGCGTCCATCGAAGTTAAGAGACTGAGATGTGGGAAAACCAATCTTGGAAATGATGTACCCATAGATCAGATACCACATATGCAACCGCAACTCGACGGTAACATAACAATTTATGCTGCACACTGATTATATTAGTTCAAAATGTCAAATTTTGTTGATGCTGTGTTTCATATGTTAGGCTATGCAATGCCGTACTATCCACAATTATAATGCTTGCCACAATGGAACAAACGCGGGATTATTTCATGGGGTTCAGATACCTGTTTCATATGATGCGAATGTAATCCCCTACAACGCAAGATCGATGGAAGAAAATTCGAAAGATGATTAGTAATTTGTGTGATTTTGATTATCTTATTCGCTTCTTTGGAATTTTGATTATATAATGGATGTAATGAATTTTTTTAATCTTACTAGCTTATTTGGAATTTCATCATCAACTGTTGTTGGATATTGATTTATGCTAATTGTGCCTTGGCTATTGATTTATGTTAACAGATGTTTGGCTATTGATTTCTCTTAACTGTCATTTGGCTATTCATTTCTATTGTTAGCTATTGATTTCTGTTGAGGATTCGTGGTTAGGCGGTTTGTGCAAATCACATGATTTCTATTGAATTATTTTTTTCTAAGATGGTTACTAGTGAAAGTTGGCCTTCAATAGAAGAACCATCAAGAGCTGGTTCATAACAGACACTACACATTGCTGGCTGATTACAAAAAGATGGAGTTTGCTAACTCCAACAAAAAGCCTTCGACTCATACATTGTTGCGAATGGTTCACTTACCTTTTCCGAATTCTATCGCGCTATTGTCCATCGCTTGTTTTTCCTTTTGCATAGTGATGTTGATTGATATCTCCACATTTTTTTTTTAGTTATCTCAGCAAATATAGTGAACATGCTTAAGAGATTCTGACAAAACCTCTTATCCTTGCACGCACCCGTACATAGAACATCACCGAGCTCCTCTTCATCTACCCACTTGAAGTGACCGCAATCTCTGGTGCAGCAAAAAACCAATGGCCTATTGTTTTTTGTTCTTATCTCGACCTCTATACACTTGTCAATGCCCTCCACACATTTTGGACATCGTTTCTTCGTTGTATAGTCTGACAAAAAGTGTCTCGTCTTCCTACAACTATGACAAATGCCCCTATTACGTCCAACCATAGCACCTACACAATGCGAACAAAATTGAATGTAGCGTGACATGACAACGAACAAATAAATAATACTCATATCAGTATCATGTTTAGTAGCATATTTCACAACTGCTAGATAACACATCAATATCATAGGTAGAAGATCTGTTCTGTGTAGTTTGTAGGCAAATCCAAGCTACTTAAAATGTATTTACTTGAAAATAATCTCTAACCTCTAGTAATCTGTTATTCAAGTTAAAAGCAGAAAATTTCATCTCTGCATTTTTATTTTACGTTTCTAGTTAAGACATATTCACTTTAACTATGACTGGCCTAAATATATAAAGACAAATGAAGATGCATAAGTCCCACAATAGTCATGGTGAATATTTAACAAGTTTCTGAATTTGGTCTATATTTCCTCCCGAGTTGCAAAACTATTTTCTAAATCGCTGGGGTTGGGAAATGATAGAACTCAATAATTGGTTAAATAAATTACTACGAAATCAAATTAACCATTATCAATTGTATTTCTCACAACTTCCCATGGTCCAAAAGTTAAACCAAATAAGAATATGCAAGTGTTTTACTTGGTTTTGACAAAAAAGTGGATAAAATATACTTCTTTATTCTTTAGAAAGTATAAACAATGTAGGAACTAAATATAGATGAAAATGAAATTTTCTGCTGCCTCTTAGAAAATTACTCATGAATTCACAGTACTTACCGCTTTGACGAGTTATATCATCGCCGGTCGATGCCGGAGAAGAAAACACCGATTGCGCTTGAAATAAACGAAAATCAAACTCGCTTTGTTCGCGACAGGGACGAAGGTTTGATGAACATCGTGGTTACCGACCGATGAAGGTGGAGGCGGCCATTTCGATTGTGGTTACTATGTCATTGGATAGTATAATCAATCAGTGGAATCAATGGAGGCGATTTGAGGAAGGCGATTTTAGGGTTTCGAATAGGTTTACTCAGGCCAACGGTTGGAATTGGGGAAACAATAACCCGTTTTTTGTTTTTAAATTTTTCCATTTTTTAATTATTTTCCACATCACAGTGTCAAGGACCGTGTCAACTACCATGTACGTGAAGCGAAATTGTTTCTCCTAAGTTCGCTTGCACAATATGTACACAAAATGAAAACTCATGCTTAGCTGTGATTTCAGAAAGATTGGTCAAAAGCATGCAAGATTGTACTAGAAGAAAGGTAATAAATTAAACACTTGTTTGAGCCCTAATTTTTCATTAAAATATATTCTTCAACAGTGATTTGACTTCACTTCAATCAGACATTTTTCAATAAAATAATATTACACGTAAATTCAATTTTTTCTTTGTTTTTTAACCACTCATTTTCTATCAATACAGTATTCAAAAATGTATTTTTTTTTAACTATGATGAGGCTCAAACAAAAGATTATTTAATTAAATCGACAGTTAAAAGAAGTAAAAAATAGAAGAAAACATTAAAGTGTTATGAATTAATTATAAATATTCAATATTTGGTCACTTTGAATTGGACCAACTTATTAATTAAGATCAAAATACATTGCAACCCTATGAGATATTTAGCTCACGTTTGACCCTCATTTATATTTTTCCTCGAATTAATATTAACTACATATTCAAGAGACTCACGACTTTTATCAACTAAATATTTCATGCACTTTTTATATAGGAAGAGACAAATATATATTTTTCATTTTACCTTTTTATTTTTGTAGTAGATTTGAAGTTGCATTTTTCAGTTGGATTTTTAATTTAAATAAGATTATAAATTATTCTTTAGCTTAAGCTGTTACTTTTTCCCTTTTTTTTTTATTTTTATTTTTGGCAGAAAGTGATTATATCTGGTATAACATTTTTCCCAAACTTTAATTTTTAAATTAAGAAAAAAAAAAATACTAATCCAAAACTTTGCCTAGAAAAAGGAAAAATAAGGGTGCGTTCTCTTTGTCGTTTTGGGGCTGTTTTCTGTTTTTCAAAACGACGAAAACGCGTTCTCTTTGCCGTTTTCGAAAACGAATTTTGCAAAACACAAAAAAAAATTTCACACAAAACACAAAACGGGTTTTTTCCATTTTGGGTGTTTTCAGTTAAAAACACGAAAAATTTCCAAAACGCCAAAACAAATACTGTAGCTTCAAATTTTTCACTCCTCCCATTTTTTCCAATCGCGACTTCTCTCCTTCCGTCTTCCACTCTTCCTTCTCTCCATCCCTCTTAGTCCCTGAACTTTGTCTTTCTTCATTTTCGATAGTTGTTGGATTTTAACAGAAGGAAAGGAATCTATCGTCTAACTGTGTTGGGACTCTCAATCGCACCAACAAATTCTCCATTTCCCAGATTACAAGGTAAGCAGCATACACCCCACCCCGTACCCCTACCCGGGGGACGCAATTGATATGGGTATACATTGTATTACATCTATTGTTGCATTCAGTCGTGGTTCGTAATAGCAAAGAAGATTGATTTGCGGATTGTGTGGGAACTGCGTGCGAGGGTTTTTTTTTTTTTTTTTTTTTAAAAAATTTAGTTGCAATTTTTGTTTGTGACGACTGAAGATAATTTTTGTTACACTGGGTCTCAGTTTAGAGGTTGTTTTGCCATATTATAATTATTTCAAGCTAAGATAGGCAATTAGGGTTACTTATTGCCTTACAAATTTTTTTTACTAATGTTGCCTTAGTGATTTTATCCTGTATTTGAGCTGTTAATTAATAGTAGATAATTAAAAAGGATAAATTGGGGTTAATTATTGAATGTTTGGAGAATTTCTGTGTAATTTTCTGCACGCAGTACCTGATAGAAAAATTATTGGCAACAAACTCACAAACCATATTTTGCAGACGACTTATTTTTCTGGCGGAATAGATTGCTTATTAATTGTATGTGGGGTTTATCTTCTAATCCCGATAAATACAGCATGAACTGTCTACGAAAGAGTAAAATCTCTGTGGTGCTTCTCTGTTTCTTGAAGAGATGGTTCTCCAATTTTTTGATTGAATTGCAGTCTTATTTTAATTTTTGTTTTGTTTTTGGGAAATCGAGGAAATGCGAGGGATATTATCTGGCATTGTTCAAGGAGGTGTATAAACATGGTCGGTAGTCTGAGTGAAGATAACATTTCTCTTAAAATCGAAACATATCAAACATGGATAGAGAGGTAGGAAATTCTTGAGTGAATCACATGCCTTCATGGATGTCAAGGAGTTGGGGAAGCCATGTCTCTCCCAAGTTGAAGTAGCAGATAATAATTTGAAGTATTACAATAAGGGTTAATTCTTGATTTTTGGAAAATTGTGTTTGTTGATGCTTTGACATGGGTTTTTGTTTATTTATTTCTTATGATTTGTATTAGAGGTTGAATTATCTTGTGATTGATTGATGTTTGTGTTTTGTTGATTGTTATGGAGAATGCATCTATTTCTTTCTTTCTTGATGCTCTTTGGTTGTTGTTTCTTCTTGGTGATCTAATACCCCCATTTCATAATATGGATAATTTTTATGTTTATGTTTTGGGATAAATAAACAGACAAACATTTGAGGCCCTATGGCTGCAAATATGGATTGGGAGATTGGTGAGTCAACAGATCCCTCTTCTTTAGCTGATATAATGTTAGATGCTGGAAACTTTGAGTGCAATATCTGTTTTGAATTGGCACAAGAGCCGATTGTTACACTCTGCGGTCACCTTTATTGTTGGCCTTGTCTTTACCAATGGCTTCAAATTCATTCACATTCCCATGAATGCCCAGTTTGTAAGGCTCTTGTACAGGAGGAGAAATTAGTTCCTATATATGGAAGGGGCAATCAACAAAGTATTTGAATTAGATGAGAGAATTTCAGCAACGCCATTTCATTAATTTTTTTGAATAGTAAACAATAGGATTAATTGGAATTTGAAGTGGAAGTGGAAGGTTGAAAGATAATTAGATATCTAGTAAACAACTTGACTACAAATTCTGCAATGTAATGTGTCAACCTGTTTTCTTTGAAGTATGTTTGAGGGCTTAAAAGTGGTCCTTTTGTTTTGCCAGAACTTGTTCATGTTTTAGCTCATAGAAGGGATTATATTCAT
Organism: Osmanthus fragrans; assembly: GCA_019395295.1. NCBI lineage: Eukaryota > Viridiplantae > Streptophyta > Magnoliopsida > Lamiales > Oleaceae > Osmanthus > Osmanthus fragrans. Next base: position 13,473,732 of record CM033346.1, on the reverse strand, counting down.
TATAATTTATTATGTGATAGGTATAGTTTCTCTTTTAAACCAAAGGACTGAACGTTTAAATTTAATCTCTTGTTGCAGGGGCATTGTCATCCAAAGATAATGAAAGCATTGGTAGAACAGGCTGAAAGACTCACTCTCAGCTCAAGAGCCTTCTATAATGACAGACTTCCAGTATTTACAGAGAGACTAACAATGCTTTGCCAGTTATTCATGTGAAAAATGAATAATTGATGGATGTTTGTAATGTATTTGTTATGAACGAGCTATCTCCTTTCTCATTATTCATGGGAAAATGCTTTATAATATTTTGTTAATTCGTTTAATTAATTTTAATGGTCATTACTTATTTGTAAAAATACTATAATTGCATAGAGTTCTAGGCCACGCTTGCGAACACATAGGACATAGGTTTCTAGACTCGTGGTCTACACGACCAATCTATTTCGGCCAATGGCTCTCCTTATAGAGGGTCATTTGCTTCACATGACTACATGAAAAATTATTTGATCTAATTCAATTTCAATATACTGTATCGTCAATCCTAATTTCAGTAAAGTATAACGTGTTGACTAAGTCAAATTATTAAGAGGGGGCAAATGATATATAAATCTTGTTTGGTATATCTATAAATCAAATTTTTGGTAGATTTTGATAAAATTTGATAAAATTCCTAGTTTGAAAAGTTGATTAAAGTTGCGAATCTCATGAAATGTGAAAAAAAAAATGAGTTTTAGAAAATAGGGAGGGTTCAAATAAGAGCAAAAATTCAAAAATGAATTATGTCTAGAAATATAAATGAATATATTAACACCCCATTATTCATCTAGAATAAAATCATCTTAATAAAAATTTTCACAAATTTATATGTTATTTTAATATATGAAAATATATTTCATGATTCAAAGATATTTCAAAATTCAAAGAAATTTCAGGTTTATAATATATTTAATAATATATTAACATTAAACAATTAAAATTAATTGAATAATCAGATTTTTTGAATAAAATATTATGAAATAATATTCTAAAAAAGTGCAAAGAGAACGCGTTTTCTGTTTTCTGTTTTGAGAAACTGTTTTTCAAAATGACAAAGAGAACGCATTTTCAGTAATTTCAAAACAGACACCCAAAACACAAAACACAAAACGAATTTCAAAACTCAAAACATAAAACAGAAACACGAAGAGAACGCACCCTAAGATACTCAAACTTTGAATTTTATTTTTGTTATTTTTTTCCGAAAGGAACTATATATTTAATTGTGGGGTTGTGTTGCATGAATTCCCCCTAGACATCCACGGGTTGTGCCCCCCCCCCCCCCCCCCCCCCCGGCCCCCAAACCAAAATTTTCCCTTAAGGAATATGCCTAGTGTATAGGGAAATTTCCTACGGGAATCTTACAGGGCTTTCACTGTAGCAGAGCCCCCACATGTATTTTAAAAAAAATTGTGCATGGACCCCACCTTGTGTGTTGCCTGGTTCATAGTCACTGTACTTCAAGCATGGTTTTTTCCCTTAACTGTGGAACTTTGTTATATTTTGAAATTTTCTGTCTAAAAGTACTTCATTTTTCAAAACTTAACAAAGTTCATGATTGCCATCATAAAGAGAAATTAGAAAGAAAAAAAAAAATGATGTTTTAAGTAGTGATTTTTTTGGAGAATATGTAATTAAAAAGTTGATTTTTTTTTTAATTTACGTGCAAAATATTTATTTTTGAATGTCATTAAAAATAAATATAAGAAATAAGAGTTTTATTTTAATGGGGGTCAAACAATGGCTAATAATGTTACGAGTACAAAAAATAAAAAGTAAAGAAAATATCACAAAATCAACAAATCTAATAAAAAGCAAAAAATAACCTTATTTTCTTTTCTTGAAACTAAATTTGTAGAACTACCTTTTGCTTTTCAAATAAGAAAAGATAGAAAAAAAACATGTTTTATTTCGTAGTATATATCTTCCAAAATTCAAATTTTCCATAATTTCAGAAAATAGATGAAGTGTTTTTATAATGGTACTATGCAATATTTTCTATATAGACATCACAAATTTTATTTGTTAAACACATTTTCTTTTCCTTTTTGTGAAAGAAAAATGGATACTTCATTAATAACAAAAATGAAAACATAATACAGACTTAGAAGGGAGCTCCGCCTAACCTACAGGCTGTAGCTAAAGATGAAATGAAAAGTTTACCATGTTCGAAAGTGTAGATTATACAATAAAAGCTAAAGAAGTTATACTTCATTCACCCTAGTCATACTTGTTACTGTATGTCGATTATAGTCTCTCTGGCTTGTCATCACATCCAGGCTCACTGATTGAAAAATATTTTGAAGTACAGAGGAATTGTTCACAAAATTCCACCGGTTGTTGTGGCAGCATTTGGTCCAGTCAGTCCTTTTTTTTTTTTGGTCATTATTCGATAGATTGCTATCAATTGTCTTCTGTATTAATTTTGGCATCCATTTTCTGTACATGCAACAGATTTGTATTTCGAAATATTATAATCTTACCTCAAGTTCGAAAATTCATAGCTTCGTCATACCTTTGTAAAACGACTTTTTAGTTGTACTAAAGGTCTTTTCAACCTTTGCTAACTGTCGTACACATCTCAGCTATTTTTTTCATTGTATTGTTATCTTTAACCTTACATGAATTAGCGCAATTTGTTCATGATGGTGAGTTCTTTTCAAAAAGTGTTAGAAGGGTGTAAAGAGATTTATATACTCATATTTTTTAAATAAACAAAAACAAATACAAAAGTGCAACAAAATTGTTACCTATCATTTCGAAGCATATGGCAAAATATTTGAATAGAAACCATCATGAGATATATATTAGATGTAACTAATTAAATTTGACAAATAAAAAAATTTAAAAAAATGACATAAGTACTATAATAAGAAAAATTTAAAGACTTAAGAAGTTGTGCATTAAGAGAAAAATGTGGTGGCAAATTGGCAATATAAACTACCTATTACATAGCCTTGTCCGCTAAAAAAAGAGAAAGAAGACAATAATGTTGCATGTAGAAACTTTGAAAATCTGTGTAAACTGAACTTTTTCTGATATAAAAGACCCGTTCACGGACTGAACTCCAGTCACGGATTTGTCTTGAAGTTTGCGAAGTACCAACAACAATAAAAAATTCTTACACTTCCATTTCCCAGTGTATGACTTTAGCTATGTACGCACTCCATTACCATTTCTATCCAACCCCTCACGGGTTGTTCATACATTTCAGCTATAAAATATCAATCTCTTATCAGAAATTCAAGAAGAATATTGGAATTCAATTGGGAACCCTAAAAAACCATGGGTCCTAGGGTTCATGCAATTTTCTTGATATGCATGATTTGCATGTTTATTGCATTGCCACCTGCCCATGCTTGTGGAAATTGCTCACCTTCTTATCCTCCGTACCGTCGTCCACATCCACCCTTTACCAAACCCCCACCTCACCACGGTGGAGCACCACCAAAGGTGTTGCCTCCTATAAACAATCCGCCTGTTATAGTGCCACCAATTATTATGCCACCACCTGTTATAACACCTCCGATTACGAACCCTCCTGGCATTATCCCCCCTATAATAAATCCTCCCGGCATCATTCCTCCTATAATTAACCCTCCTGGCGTATTACCCCCGGTAACAAGGCCTCCACCTTGTTCTGGCTGCCCACCCTCTACGCCACCAGGCAGCGGAGGCCCCCCGGGAGGAGGTGTGCCAGGCATTACCCCCCCTCCGGCTGCAACTTGTCCGATAAATGCGCTAAAACTAGGGCTGTGCCTTGATGTTCTTGGAGGTTTAGTTCATGTTGGGATAGGAGATCCTGTGGAAAACATATGCTGCCCTGTTATACAAGGATTGCTGGAACTAGAAGCTGCAATTTGTCTGTGCACAACCATAAGACTTAAACTTCTTAACCTTAACATATTCCTTCCTCTTGCACTTCAAGTTCTTGCAACCTGTGGTCTCACCCCTCCTCCTGGTTTTGTATGTCCACCTCTCTAAATGTATCTTCTGTGCTTATCAAACAAGAAACGAGCAAAAATAAATTGAAATTTGTGCTTTTTATTATGACTTCTCTTAAGGGTTTGTGTCTTTCTTTTGTAACTTGGGTTCTCTGGTAGGGGTAGGGCCGTTCCTGAGATTTTTAAAGTGTGAGACGAACTCTAGATGTTGGGCTCCTAAATAATGGTATGCATTCTTCTTCTTTTTTTTTTTTTTTTTTTTTTTTTTTTTTTTACGAAACTAAATTTATTAATTTAAAAATCAACAGTAAAACAAGAAACAAAAAGAATATATATATATATATATATATATATATAAGGCTGAAAATGCTTCAAATGATCACTAAAATATTATTAGCCTTACAAATTATATTATAACCAAACATTAAGAACACTATTTTTATCATTGCCACAAGTTACAATTAGGGTTCGTTTCATTGTAATGGTGAAAAATGGGTGGAAAAAAAATGAATGGCGGGGAATTGAATTGAATAAAATTTGTTTTAGAGGGAATTGTAATTAATGGTGTTTGATTGATATAATTTTTCACCTAATCCGTTTGAATTTATTTTTCATACAAATTGTTACCTTTTGGGATAATTTTTTTCACAATCTGTATTAAAATTTGTTTGGATTGCAAAAAAGTAAAAAAAAATTTTAAAAAAAAATTTTTGAATTTTTTTTTTTTGTTCGTTTGATTTTATTTTTCATGCAAATTGTCAATTAAATGGATACTTTTTTTACTATTGGATTTAAAATATGTTTTTATTGCCAAAAAATAAAATAAAAAGATGGAAAACATTTTCCCACCATACCCATAGGAAAATAAAAGAAGTAAAATGTGTTTTAAATGATTGTATCTAGAAAATGGGTGAAAATGAATTTCATGAAAAAGTTGTACAATCAAACACCAAATTTAAGGGTGGGAAAGAAAAAATATTATCTTTTTCCACTCAATTCACCCCAACCAAACAGGGCCTTAGGGATTTAGTAGCTGTCATGCCTGGAGGCAAATCCAAGTGTTTAAACGTATGCCTCGTGGGCAGCGCCTACTGCAGTTGGTAAAGAGAGTCGCTTAAATTTTTTTTCAATTTTGCTACATCACCACTCTCGTTGACACTCCATCTGACCGCGTGACCTAGAAATTGGGTGGGAAAAATAATGCCAAATGAAAAGGCCAAAACTTCTCACCGGGTCCTAAGTTTAGCCGGGTCTTTCAAAAAATTTAGGGTCCACTCCTCCAACCGGGTCGCGCCATTTTTTCTCCCATTGCTCGTCATTTTCATCTGGCAGTAGGAATTTTTAGGGCATTTTGGAGCGATTTGAAGACATAAAAATTAGTGGAGAACATACGGCGTCAGAGATTTCCATTGTTTCCCCGTTAATCTACGGCATTGTGTGACGCGTTGAAGCTAAAATCGATTATAAAATCTTGGGGAGAAACTCAGTCGACCGTGATTTGGGAGTTCGTCGTTAATCTAGGGCATTATTGTCAATCGATTTGAAGAGAAAGTTTTGGGGAGAAACGACGTCGACTGAAGTAGCTAAAAATTTGGGAAGAACCACATCGACTGAGGTTTGGGATTTGGTCAATATTCTATGGCACTTTGATGCGATTCTGGATGCCAAATATTAATGTGAATGGAGGGCTGCTTGATTATGGGTCGTTGACGCTTTGAGGTCAAACCACATCCCGTAAGCTCCTCCTTTTCAGTTCTCTGGACAACTACCGACCCTGGGGTGCGAGAGCATGGGAAGCAAATGGGAGTAGGGTAATCTGCAGCAAAACAGACAGTGTACACGGTAAGTTAGGAAGAGGGAATTTTTTTACGCAATTCGTTAATTAGATTTTGCTATCTAGACGGAGATGTATCGCCTAAAAAACTGATGGCTAAGAACAAACTTTGCATTGTTTCATTGAAGCGAAAATGAAGGTGTTGACAATCTTCATAATGGAGATTCAAAATTAGCACTGCCTTTAAAAATCGTGTAAAGTATATTCTGTTAAAGTGATTGTGGCATGCTATCACGTACAGGAAATTTGAAAACCACCCAGACAAAGTCGACTACATCTGTTTCCCTTCTGTGAGCGAGATAGAGCCGGGGAATCGTATCCACTGGAACTAACATCGCCTAAGGCATGAGATGACCGGAAACGGTATTGGTTCATGTTGGTTATTTATTTTGTTCTTATGAATGGTTTAATCTATTTGCTGGTTTTTTGGTATGTTATGTTTGAATTATCGTTATACTTTAATGAAATCTTGGTGTACATTATTGAACACTGTAATTCATATCCAGGTAAAGGAATGTTGGAAAACGTGGACGACATTATAGCGGTGGAGTCCGATAATGAGAATGATGTGGATAATACGGTTATACTGGGCAGCGATAATGTAGCAGGAGATGGTGCCATTATACCTGAGGTGGGGATGAAATTTAAGGAGGAGAAGGAAATTTTTGAGTTTTACAAAAGATATGAATACAAAGTTGGATTTCCAGTTAGAAAACGAAATTCGAGAAAGGATGATGATGGAGTCTTGAAATTCGTTACATACGTTTGTAGTCGCGAAGGGAAGAGAATTGGAAAAACAAGCAGCGCTTTTAATTTACAACCAACCATCCAGAATGGATGTAAAGCTAGGATCACTGCATCTCCAGATATGTATGGAGTATGGAAAATTAACACCGTACACTTGGAACACAATCATAAGACAAGCCCTTCAAAATCTAGGCTATATCGATGCAACAGAGAGTTGAGTGAACACGTAAAGCGACGACTTGAAGTAAATGATATGGCCGGAATTCCGCTGCATAAGAGTTACAACTCTGCAGTAGTTGAAGCAGGCGGATATGAGAATATGACTTTCATCGAAAAAGATTGTAGAAACTACGTTGAAAAAGTTAGGCGACTAAGAATAGAACATGGTGATGCAGCTGCAATACAATCATACTTCTGCAAAATGCAAGCCCAGTGCTCAGGGTTCTACTTCACAATGGATTTGGATGACGAGTTGCGCCTTAAGAATGTGTTCTGGGCTGACAATAGGAGTCGGCAAGCATATAAGGAGTTTGGTGATGTTGTCACGTTCGACACCACATACCTCACTAATAAATATGATATGCCATTTGCCCCTTTTGTTGGGGTGAACCATCATGGTCAGTCGACACTTCTTGAATGTGGTCTGGTGTCGAATGAGGATACGGAGACATTTGTGTGGCTATTTCGGGCATGGCTGCAATGCATGCACGGACAACCTCCACGGGGAATAATTACAGATCAGGACAGGGCTATGCAAAATGCAATCTAAATAGTGTTTCCAAACACAAAGCATAGATGGTGTTTGTGGCATATTTTGAAAAAGTTGCCTGAGAAGTTTGGAGCTCATTTACAGAAATGGTCAATATTTTCTCGTTTACACGATTTGGTGTACGATTGTCAATTTACGGAAGAATTCGAACATGGATGGAGAGTAATGATCGAAACATTTGACTTGTACGATAATGAGTGGTTGGCGGGCTTGTATGAGAATAGGGAACGTTGGGTACCATGCTATCTGAGAACCACCTTTTGGGCGGGGATGTCAACAACGCAGCGAAGCGAGAGTATGAATGCATTCTTTGATGGTTATGTACATTCCAAGACGACATTAAAGCAATTTGTTGAGCAGTACGAAAGGGCTTTGAGAAATAAGGTTGAGAAGGAATTTCAGGCAGAATTTAAATCGTTCTCGCAAATGGTCCCGTGCGCAACGAGATATGAAATGGAGCGGCAATTCCAGACAGTATACACAATCTCAAAATTCAAGGAAATCCAAGAGGAGTTCACAGGTAAGGTCTACTGCGACCTTATATCTGTGTCGGAGGGAATATATGGGGCGACGTACGAGATACGTGAAGACGTGATGTATGATGAGCATTCTAAGAGAAGGACATGTTTTGTAGGATTCAAAAGAGAAAATTGTGAAATCACTTGTAGTTGTCACAATTTTGAGTTCAGGGGGATTATTTGCAGACATATGATAGCAGTATTGATTCGTAATGACGTAAAATTAGTACCGGAAAGGTATATACTACGGAGGTGGAGACGGGATGTTACTAGAGCCCATACGAGAGTATCAGTGAATTATGCGGGTTTGGATAGTACCCCTGCTCAAGCACGCTACGACAAAATGTGCCAACGCTTTGCTACATTGGCCAACATGACTGCAGACGATGAATTCGAGACCGACGCTGTAATTGATTGGATCGACCATCAATGTTCGAAGAGGATGACGTTGAAATCAAGCAATAATAGTAATGTATTGTCCACTCGAACTAGTCAGATGTCATTGGAATGTAGAGCATCACATGATATCGAAGTTGGTAATGTAAAGGATCCGGTATGTGCGAAAAGAAAAGGGGCCCCTAGAAAACTTCGAAAGAAGAGCGCATTAGAGACAAGTTCAAACAAAGTGAAGGTAATGTGACAATTTCGGACATTGAAGTGTTTAAGATTAATTATGTATACTATGTTTAGCACCGATTCATGTTTTGCAGGCCAGTTCACAGTCAACGAAAGGGAAGAAAACAAAGGTTGTACCCAGTAGTGCTGGATTTGAACCATCCATCGTCCCGTCACCCCAACAATTACACATGCCGCCACCGTTCTCCTATTCACAACTTCTTATGGTTAGTAGGCTTGTATGATTCATGTAAGATTTTATTTACACGACAATATATATATGATTTTCCCCTAAATGAATGTAACGTAGGCTGGCCAACAAAATATTCACTTCGCACAACCCTTGCAGCCGACATGTATCTATCGCCCATCGTCAGCCAATATGCAAGGTATGTATAGTTGTTGTATAGAACATTATGGTTTGTAAACATTATTAATTTGTCACTTCTTACAGAAATGCAGTTCCATGGGAAAAATACAGATGCATTGGCAAATAAGGGACCTACTATACCATCTTCAACCTAAGCATATGAGCTCTAGGCATGTAGCTCACGTTGTGGTACTCCTGATGAGTTGTAAGGATAAAGTAAGATGCTATTACTTACAATATTTTGCTCTAACTATTAATAATTGAAGTGCATATATGTGTGTAGGTGTAGGTAGAGAGAGAAGGAGCTGTTCTTGGCGGGATTAGAAGTGTAAAAATACCAACTTGTACATTATCAACGTTGTCACGGTTCCAAAGAGGCAAGAAGAGACGATTTGCAAAACGAAGTACCAAATGCAATGTTTCACAAGACTTCATGACAAATAAGTTCCAAAAATCTGGAGTAAAACGATGAGACAATCTGGTAAGTTACACTACCAAATTCTGCACTAGCTCCTTTCCCTAAGAATGGTGATGTATCTGTGGTTCATCAAATAGTTATCCTATCTGGCTCCCAGTATGTAATGTCCTTTAATAGTAAAAGTGAGCCATTGGTTTTGTGCCGTTGTAATATTGTTCGGCAACTCGGTCAGTTTACTCGCCTTTATCTTTGGTCCAGTGGTGTGTGACTGCAAGATTTTTTTGTAATTGTGTGCACAGTATCCTTCAAAAAATGGTTAACAATAGCTCATTTCTCCTTTGTTCATGTGTTGTAAACCATAGCGTGTTGATTATTTTTGTGTGCATGCATCCTAGATTCACATGCAGATGCAAATAATTCTGGTTTTATAAGATAAATATCTAATCAAAATTTTCATCTCTTTTCTTTATTCATGGCTAGGAAGCAGCTGGAGAGGACATTTTGGATAGTTGTGTAGGAAGCCGAAATTGGACAGGATTGCCCCACCATTTTCAATTGTAGTCTTTGTTTTCTGTGAAGTTGTCCCATGATTATTTAGGAAATTCTGGACTATGTACTATTCTTCATTGGAACAGAATTTGGTGCTTTGGTGATTGAACTCTATGAGAATTTGAATTTGGTATGTTGTTGACACTTGCTTTTTTATATATTATTTTGGGGTAAGTTTGATAGGTCTTTGTGAAGCCTGAAAGATTTGTATTTGTAGATATAGATTATTAGTTACATTATCTTAAAAAATTGCATGTTTTGAACGCAATAAGAAATTAAGGAGAAACGGAGAGGAGAATATGCTGCAATCATATTCAAATGCTCATTTCTCTCTTCTGGACAGAATAAATATTTCACAACATATACATAAAGAACTTCATTAGAAGAAGACAAACAAGATTTCAAACTATACATTAACCCATTAGCGGAAGATTATCAATGCATCAGGAAAGTCGTAGTACTAATTTGACTTCATTACAAAATGGTTAGTCTACGCTACTTGATCTGATGTTTGCAAATCCATATATTTACACGTTGAAGTAGTAGATTTTCAGTCAAACGACATTGCTACTAGCTTCGGCGGAAGATTATCAATGCTTATCGCGTATAGTGACGTTCTCCATTCGTTTGTGTATAGTGACAGTCATATCAATCTTCATTTCTTGTTCATCACTTAATCGACACTTTGTTTCGAAAATGCAAGACAAATCTTGCGTCCTGGTGACAGAATTTGATTCAGGACGCGGTTTCTCATCCTTCACCCATTCCCAAAAACCACATTTTTCGCTGCACGTGTTGAATAATTTACCTTTATTGTTGTTGTTCTTCTGTACCTCGAAGCACTTCACAAAGGCATGTTTGCACAGTGGGCATGGTCGTTTATTTGGGCAATCTGCAAAAAAGTGTCCCTCCAATCTACAGCTATGGCAGACTCCGTAATTCTTTCCTCGCATTTTCAGCTGGGATTCGAACAGCAAACATTTGTGTAAGAACTTGTTTTACATGTTAGCCAAAACCAAAACAAACACAGGAAGAATAAATCGGCAAGCATAGAACTTAAAATATTTAGCTTATCATTGGGACTATGGAAACAAGGATTCGACCCAGAAAACATGTAAATTAGAAGATCTAATAACAGATTCACTCTTTTCCTCTTCATACAATTCAAAGTGTACTAGTCCCAAAGGACAAATCTAGGACCAACTATGGCAGTTGAATACTACAAAATTCCAAATTTGCATAACATATGCAACATATAAACAAAGCTTCTGAAAACATAACAATACATTAAGTTCCATTCTCTTTGCAGGCATACGATCCAGAATTTGTTGATCGATAGACAATTATTGCTAAAATCATAAGTGCAGTAATCCCCAGTATATGAAATGCTAAAATAATTTTTTTGTTGGGATCTTCTGGTTATGTTTAAACCAGATTAAAATGCTCACTGGGATCAGTGCTTAAACCAGATTAACAGATACATAGCACAGTGACAGAGAAAAGAGGGCCATAATACATCATGTTTGATCAAATGTTAACCGAAAACATTACAATAGCAATCGAGTAATGCTGCAGAAAAACAAAGCAAAACTCCATACCCAACGCAGTGCTTTTCCTACTGCCCAGAATGTGTTCTACAAACAAACTATGCGAAATCTCCAAAATAAACCAACATACGAACAAAAAATGTAAATACATAAACACTTTAACACTTCAACAAAATAAACTAAATAAATATACACTCTACATACACAAAGATACGAAAGATTGTCAGATATGCATATTTTGTGTACATAATGTTCTCAGATACCAGATCTATCTACTTTATTTTACAGAAAATAATACCCCAAGAACCAAAAATACCTGTCCTTACTATTCACGTTTTCTCCAGATCTGGTCGATCGCGACTACGACTCAACGAAAAACAGCTAGAAATCTTAGAAATGGAAGATCGAGCAATACACCTAAGTGGATTGAGCTGTCGTTGTCAATCGGCGCCGGACGGGTGATTTAACGGTGTCGGAAAGATGAGGGAATTTTGTTGATTCGGAGTTCGCGTTTGAGTGATTAATGAAGATGGAATATGGGTTTTTGTTTCAAAAACGGGTTTGGTATTTGGGCCGGGTGTAATGCCAAATTAGAATTTCAAAATTTTTTGAGAGACCCGGCTATGGCCTTTTCATTTGACATTATTTTTCCCACCCAATTTCCAGGTCACGCGGTCAGATGGAGTGTCAACGAGAGTGGTGATGTAGCAAAATTGATTTTTTTTACATAAAATAGACTAAAATATGGCACAAAAATTGAAAACATTGTATTTTAAAAAAATTCAAGTTTTGATTAAAACAAGCTAAACGAATCGAAAATAAATTGTTATTTCCATGCACATAAATACAGAAATAAAGTAAACAAAATGTAAAAATTTCATTCTTGATATGTATGTGAAAAAAAATACAATCATAATCAAGTTAAGGCTACGTTTGATAGCCTAGAAAATAGGTGAAAAAAAAATCAATTTTAATTCCATACTTAATTTTGGTGTTTGATTGCCAAACAATTCCATTGAATTCATTTCCACCCAAATTCTAACTACAACCATTTAAAACACATTTTTCACCTTTTATTTTTCCATGATTTTGGTGAGAAAGTGATTTTTCATTTTTTTTATAGCAATAGAAATATATTCTAAATCCAATGGTAAAAAAAATTATCTATTTAATGAACAATTTGCATGAAAAACAAAGTCAAACGAACACAAAAAAATTTCAAATTTTTTTTGGGTACTTTTTGGCAATCCAAACAGATTTTAATACAAATTGTAAAAAAATTTATCCCAAAAAATAACAATTTACATGAAAAACAAATCCAAACGAATTAGGTGAAAAATTATATCAATCAAACACCATTAATTACAATTATCTCTAAAACAAATTTTAAGCAATTCAATTCCCTACAATTCTTTTTATTTCCACCCAAATTTCACTATTGTAATGAAACGCATCCTAAGTGAAAAATTAATAAACTCACCACACAATTTTCTTCGCAAATGACCATGTACTCAACTATATTTTTGATAAGATTTATGCATAAAAAGGGATTGAGTAATTCTTTTTCTAAATTTTGGGATAGAAAATGAAGGAAACATTTAGATCTAGAGGGTGTTTGATGGAAATTAAAAGTAGATTTTTTAGTAGATTGTGATATAAGTTTCTGAAATATGTAGTTGAAAAGTTGTGAAACCTATAAAAATGTGGTTAATATTGATTGTTTGACTTTAATTTAGATTAAAATCAAATTTTAATTGAAAACAAACAAGTTCCTAAAATGATCAAGCCCCCGTTTGATTTTCGTTTTTCCTAAAATTCATTTTTCTTTTTTTTAACCGTACATTTTTCAATAAAATAATATTATACGAAAACTCAAATTTTTTTCTTAATTTTTAATTACATATTTTTTATCAATCAACTATTCAAAATGCATTCTTTCTCTAAAATGGGAATCAAATAGGACCTAAGTGTTTAATAATAGGATTAAGCCATTTGTACCATTTGGTTTACCTTTTGGGTTACCTGATCTCACCTCTCCTCTCACATGAAGGTCGGGTCCCACGTTCAATAAATGTATGGAATCGACCTCTATGTGAAGGAGAAAGTAGAGTCGAGTAAATCAAAAAATAAGTCAAAAGATATATGTAGCAAAATCCTTAATCATATAGTGCTTGTCAACTTTACTTTTCTAAAAGGGAGGAAATAAAAGCAAAAGATGACAAATAATATATATATATATATATATATATATATATATAAAGATGAGATATGCAAATGGAAAAAAAGTGTAATCGAATTCCAAATAAATTATTTATAAAAAAAACTTCTTTTTCCCTTCGTCCTCCTCCATTACCACCAACTTTTTTTCCCATCCAATCCCACATTTTTTGCATCATCACTTACCTCAAATCTTCAACAATTAATTTCACTCCAAAAATTTCCATTTCTGAAAGCTACTTTTTCACGCTCTTAAGAAATTGAGCCTAACTCAACCCATACAAAATCGGCTTGTAAGGTGAGGTTTGCACACACTATATAAATTGATCCTAGGCACTGTAATCAGTCGATGTGGGATTTAACACACCCCCCTCACGCACAGCGTGGACTTTGCCATACGACTGTGAAAATCGATATTGGGGGCTCAACACCGAAACTATGCCTGACTCTGATACCATCTTAAGAAATTGAGCCTAACTCAATCCATAGAAAATCGGCTTATAAGGTGAGGTTTGCCCACACTATATAAATTGGTTCTAGGCACTGTAATCAGTCGATGTGGGATTTAACACACGCTTTGCATAATCGCATCTCTACTACTTTCCCAAGCCTTGGTTAGCTCAGAGCAGGATATTATGCCGATGACGAGATCCGGTAGTAAAGGAACGATTGCTGAGTGCCCATCCGACACTTTCGATGAAGAATTCATTCTGGATTTCGAGTCCAATCGACGTGTCATAGCTACTCGCCGCTGCTACATCAGCTATGGTGCACTAAATCTGTGTGCGCATGTGAAACAGAGAGGAATAGAATAATATGATAAAAACAAGAGAAAGTGAAGTTTTTAAGTTTTTTACTTCTTACCCAAATTGTAATTTATTGAAGTAGCATTCAAATAACAGTAAATATATATCTGAATCTTGGTCCTAAGGTTCTACTTCATCCTTATCCTTTTCGTCTTTACATTTTTAATTACACAAAAATCTTCCACCCAAATAAATCCTGTATGCTTTCTCTATTTACCACCCACTGGTTCCACTTGCTTTTTCTACTTACTTTGAAGGAAAAAAATAAAAATATCAAAGCTTCAATCTTTGACAGATAAAACATAGAGTGAATTGTTTTTGTGGAGTAGTTGAATTGTAGGTTGAGTTGTTCATAGTACTGAGATGGGGAAGGTGTTATATAAAATGTGTTGTTTAAATATTAAATAAGAATTGATGAAATGTGGTTGAAAGAAAAAGAAAAAAAGAGAAGAAAAAGGGGCAAAAAATGACCCATGCGATCGCATGGGCCATTAATGTATGCGGCCGCATGGTTTCGTCAGAATACTCTGATGACAACCTTGTCATAACCATGCGACCGCATGATTCAAAAAAGTGACCGTTAAACAATTTTTTCTAAACTCGTCTAACACTTTTTCAACCTCAAACTTCCATCTTTTGAGAAAAGTTGGCACCCATACAAAAGTGTATGAAGGAATTCTATAAATAGAGATATAATTCATGGTTTAAAACACATCAAATTCTCTATTATGCTTTGATATCTTCTGCCCAAAACTCTCTCAAAATTCTCTTAGAATTATATTATATCTCTTCTTTGTTCTTTAATTCCAGGTTTCAAAAGTGCTATTTGCAACCCGATTTTAAGACTTGAAATCTGCTAAAACTATTTGTGTGTTGGTCATTTAGCATTCTCATTATCGAGAGGATGCAAATAAAGTTTTTAGGATAGCATTCTTTGCGATTCGAGTCTTCTTCATTTCTTTATATTATTTCGTTTTTGTATCCGTTTGGAGGCCTTGTTGTTTCTTTCAACGAAAATCCTACAACAATCTAAAAACTTTATTCTTGTGTAATGGCAACCGAAGGAGATACAACCATGGCTACAATCAAACTTATGAATCAGGACTTTGTGAGGTTAGACCGGTTTGATGAATCAAACTTTACAAGGTGGCAAGACAAGATTAAATTCTTGTTAACGGCGCTCAAAATCTTCTACATACTTGATCCAAAATTGGAAGATCTACCCGAACTATCCGACAAAGACTCCGAACAATCAATGGTGGATAGAAAGAAGCGTGAAGAAGAAGAACTCATATGCCGTGGCCACATCTTGAATGCATTATCGGATCGTCTTTATGACTTATACACCAATACAATTTCGGTAAAAGAAATTTGGAATGCACTTGAGAATAAGTACAAGGTTGAAGAGGAAGGTACTAAAAAGTTCTTAATTTCGAAGTACTTTGATTTCTAATTTTTAGATAACATTCCTCTATTGCCCCAAGTACATGAATTGCAAGTTATTGTCAATAAATTGAAAGCGGTGAAGATAGAACTTCCCGAATCATTCCAAGTAGGTGCAATTATTGCTAAATTACCTTCTACTTGGAGAAAATATAGGAAGAAAATTCTTCATAACTCCGAAAACTTTTCATTGGAGCAAGTTCAAAAAATCTCTGAATTGAGGAAGAGTCAAGAGTAAGATATGAGAATGAAAATTCTCATGTTGGTACCTCTAAGGCCAACACCGTGGAGAACAACAAAGTCATCAAAGTAAACAAAAGAAAGTTTACTAAAGACAACAACAAATTCAAGAAGAAGCCTAATGAAGAATGCTTTGTATGTGGAAAAATTGGCCACTTTGTAAAAGATTGCCGACATAGAAAACAAAGCAAATTTGGAGGCAATGTGAATTCCATTGACAAAGATGAAATAATTGCTACTATAAGCGAAGTAAACGCCGTCAAAGGAAAAATTCCGAGATGGTGGTATGACACATGTGCCACCATTCATGTTTGCTATGACAAATCTCTTTACAAGACATATCAAGACATTGATGATGGTCAACAAATTCAAATGGGAAATGAGCATTGCTCAAAGGTTATATGCAAAGGGAATGTGGAATTAAAATTCACATCCGGAAAAATTGTAACTCTTACTAATGTTTTACATGTATCAGATATGAATAGGAACCTTGTAAGTAGGGATTTGTTGGGAAAATCGGGTATTAAAAGTATTTATGAGTCGGGAAAACTTGTACTATCCCGCAATGACTACTTTGTTGGAAAATGCTACTCTATTGATAGAATGTTCAAATTATGTACTACTGACAATATTAGTCAAGTGGATACTTCTTACTTTGTTTATACTTTATCTATGGCATGATAGATTAGGGCATATAGAATATTCTACTTTACATAGAATGGTTAAATGTGGAATGCTATCGTGTGAATTAACTAAAAATGATAAATGTGAAATTTGTTTTGAATAAAAAATGATTAAAAAACTTTTTCAAAGTGTAGAAAGATCATTTAAATTACTTGATTTAGTTCATACCGATATATGTGAACTTAACGACATGTTAACAAGAGGAGGTAATAAATACTTCATAACTTTCATTTATGATTACTCTAAATTTTGTTATGTTTATTTAATAAAACATAAATATGAAACTTTTCATATGTTTAAAGCATATAAAAATGAAGTAGAAAATCAAAGGAATAAAAGGATTAAAATTCTTAGAAGTGATAGAGGTGACAGATACTTTTCTAAAGAATTTGACATCTTTTGTGAAGAACATGGCATAATACATCAAAGTAGTGCACCTAGAACACTAGAACAAAATGGTTTAGCAGAAATAAAAAATAGAACCTTAGTTGAGATGGTAAATGCTATGTTAATAATGTCTAAATTTCTTAATAATTTATGGGGAGAGGCATTACTTGTTTCATGTCATATAGGTAATAGAATTCTTTCAAAGAAACTTAAAGTTTCTCCTTATGAATTGTGGAAAGAAAGAAAACCAAACATTGGATATTTTAAAGTGTGGGGGTGTTTAGCTTATTATAAAAACACCGATACTAGAATAACTAAATTTGGACCAAGAGGGATCAAGAGTGCTTTTGTTGGATATGCAATAAATAGTAAAGCATATAAGCTACTTAATCTAACATCCAATGTAATTATAGAATCACGAGATGTGAGTTTCTATGAAAATTTATTAAGTATGGAAGAAATTGCTCAAAATCCATTGGAAATTCAAAAGGAAATTCTGGCTTCTAACAAATCACTAGAAACATCTCCTCAAGATGTAAATGAGTCTAGTGAACCTAGAAAAAAAAAGAGAACTCGTAAAGAGAAGGTATTAGGACATGATGAGATTGATTCTCAACGGATTTCTCTATACTTGGTTGAAGCGAGTAGAGAAGATGTAGTAAGAATTATTCCTTATGTTCTTCAAATTGATAGTGATCCTAAAACCTATAAAGAAGCAATGACTTCTAGAGATAACACGTTTTGGAAAGATTCTATAAATGATGAAATGAATTCAATATTGTCCAACAATACTTGGAAGATTGTTGACTTACTGGATGGATCAAAAGCTATTGGTTGTAAATGGGTATTTCGTAGGAAATGCAATACCGATGGTTCAATCCAAACTTACAAAGCAATGTTAGTTGCTAAAGGTTTTCAACAAAAGGAAGGAATTGATTATTTCGATACCTATGCACCCGTAGCTAGAATTACTACTATTAGAATTCTTTTTGCATTATCTTCTATATATGATTTATGTGTGCTTCAAATGGATGTTAAAACTGTATTTTTAAATGGAGAATTAGATGAAAAAGTTTACATGGAACAACCGGAAGATTTCATTCTTCCGGGTAATGAAAATAAAGTTTGTAAACTTGTAAAATCTTTATATGGTTTAAAACAAGCTCCTAAAAATGGCATGAGAAATTTGATAATGCTATCATGTCTTTTGATTTTTTGTATAATACGGTAGATAAATGTCTATATGTTAAAAAACGTGATAACTATATTGTGTTCGTATGTTTATATATGGACAACATGTTGATTATAAGTAATAACATGGATGACATTATGAAAACAAAGAGGTTTCTATCTTCAACATTCAAAATGAAGGAACTTGGTCAAGTAGATACCATATTGGATATAAAAATGATCAAAAATAATTTGGGATTTGTTTTAACTCAATCACATTATATTGAGAATGTAATTGAGAAGTTCAAACATTTGAACATTAAAGAGGTAAATACTCTATTTGATTTAAGTATCAAACTTGTGAAGAATGTTGAAATAGATGTTGGACAACTTGAATTTGCAAGTGCAATCGGTAGTCTAATGTATGCCGTACAATGTACAAGACCGAGTATTGCATTTGCCGTAAGTAAACTTAGTAGGTTTACAAGTAATCCAAGTGTTAAACATTGGAAGACAAATGGAAGGGTACTTGGTTATTTAAAGAGAACCAGAAATCTTGGACTCCAATATTCTAATTTTCCAGCCATACTTGAAGGATATTCTGATACTAGTTGGATATCAAGTGCTGGTGAAAACAAATCAACATCGGGTTGGTTGTTCACTCTTGGAGGCGGTGCAATTTCTTGGAGATTAAAAAAGCAAACAATGATTACACATTCCACAATGGAATCAAAATTTGCAGCATTAGCTGAAACGAGAAAAGAAGCGGAGTGACTAAAAGATCTTCTTTATGAAGATCCATTAGATACGAAGAATGAGTCTTCGATACCTATACTATGTGATGGTCAAGCTACTCTAGCAAGGGCTTATAGTGAAGTCTACAACAGAAAGTCTAGACATATAAGTCTAAAGCATGATTATATCAGGAAATTGATAAAAGATGGAAAAATCTCACTTATATATGTAAGATCAAGTGAGAATTTGGCTGATCCATTTACAAAACCACTTACCAAAGAGTTGGTAAGATCAACGTCGAGTAGGATGAGGCTTAAACTCCTTAAATAAATTCACCAATAACGGCAACCCTACCTATTGTTACTAAATGAGTAATTTATAGGTTCAAAGGGTAACAACAAGTCATTTGATAAGTGAATTGATTGCAGCACTTAGAATATATAATTTAAAAGCTCTATCCTAAAGATAGAAGTGATGGGGTTATGGTATAGAGGGCTGAATAAAACTTAAAGAAATACAATATGAAGTACAAGTGTCTTTAAAACATAACCAAGACACTGTAAGAATTTATCCTATGTGAACTTAGAAGTGGTGCTGCTTCAAAGAAAGTTGGAGTTGTTTTCTGAAAAGTTCATGAATACGGATGGGTGCAAGACCATTAACGCACCAAAGTAAAATTGTGTGGAACATATTGAGATAGAATGTTCACGTGTGTGATATTGCCGGTAATGTCATAAGAGATAACTGGTTCAAAGTTAAGGCTACCTGGAATCTCAATATTACTTTGCAACGTTAGCACTAATGTAAGGTTTAAATCGAAAGATACATTATCCTATGCGTGACATCGTTTATAATTCTAAATTGAGTTGTAATATTTGAACATATTGGGGATTGTTATATAAAATGTGTTGTTCAAATATTAAATGAGAATTGATGAAATGTGGTTGAAAGAAAAAGAAAAAAAAAGAAAAAAAATGGGCCAAAAATGACCCATGCAACTGCATGGGCCATTAAAGCATGCGGCCGCATGGTTTCGTCAAAATACTCTGATGGCAGCCTTGCCATAACTATGCGGCCGCATAGATTTGGCCTATGAGGTCGTATGGTTCAAAAAAGTGATCGTTAGACAGTTTTTTTGAACTCGTCTAACACATTTTCAACCTCAAACTTCCATCTTTTGAGAAAAGTTGGCACCCGTACGAAAGCGTATGAAGAAATTCTATAAATAGAGATAGAATTCATGATTTAAAACACATCAAATTCTCTATTATGTTTTGATATCTTCTCCCCAAAACTCTCTCAAAATTCTCTTAGAATTATATTATCTCTTATTTGTTTTTTATTTTCGGGCTTCAAAAGTGTTGTTTGCAATCCGATTTTAAGACTTGAAGTCCACTAAAACTATTTGTGTGTTGGTCTTTTAGTATTCTCATTATCGAAATGACGCAAATAAAGTTTTTAGGATAGCATTCTTGGCGATTCGAGTCTTCTTCATTTCTTTATATCATTTCGTTTTTATAGCCATTTGGAGGCCTTGTTGTTTCCTTCGACGAAAATCCTACAACAGAAGGTGGTGGTGGCGACAGCGGTG
The DNA here is from genome assembly GCA_019395295.1 of Osmanthus fragrans. Taxonomy (NCBI): domain Eukaryota; kingdom Viridiplantae; phylum Streptophyta; class Magnoliopsida; order Lamiales; family Oleaceae; genus Osmanthus; species Osmanthus fragrans. The sequence continues at coordinate 13,453,112 of CM033346.1, read as the reverse complement.
GTGGTGGTGATGAGGCAATAGATGAAGATCTTCGGGAGGTGGGCCAAAGCGGAGGTCATTTTGAGGGAGTTGGAGGAGAAGTGAGGCACTTTTTTTTTTAAAAAAAAGGATTATAATTGCAATTAATTCTTTATTATTATTATTATTATTATTTATTTAAATAAGAGAATATATTTGTTATTTCACAACTTTTTATTGAGAAATTGAATAAAAATGGATGAAAAGAATGAATTTCGCAATGAAATGTGTAAATATGGATGAAAATGAAAAAAAAAATGAAAGGTTGAGATATTTTGCACAATGGACATCAAACGTAAAGACGTTTTGCGATAATAACCTATAAAATTTGAACCCATGACCTTCCATAAGGGAATTTGAAAACCTTACCACTAAGCTTGACAACCAAGCGAACCTTATACTTCATCAAATCTCCATTACCATCCCATTTGATTTTATACACTCATTTGACCTCTATGTTTTTCTACACTTAGGAATCTCCACCAACTCATATGTAGATTTCTTCCTGGAAGAGTTCATCTCCTGTCATTGCTTTCATCTAATTGACATTATCTCCTTAAGTCTGTACCACTAAAAATTTTTTAGCTCTCCATCGACCGTAAGTAAAGTATAGTCAGAAGTAGGATATCAAGAAGATGGCACGTGCTCTCTAGCAGACCTTCTAACACGTGCTTCTTCTTCTTCTTCTTCTCCATCCAGAATATGTTCCCCATGGTCAGCAATCTTATCAACTAGTAACACCATGAGCAATGTCATCTATCACTCTCTTAGGCTGCTAAACTTAATTAAAAATCTCAATTGTCTGGTATTCATAAAAAAATCACATCTTTGCTTCTCACATTCTTCTTTTTCTCTGGATCCCAAAATTTAAACCAAAATTGTATCATCAAGCTTCGATCCTTATCAGTCCAAACTCTTTCTGGAATATCAAAACCCAAAAAAAAAAAAAAAAAAAAAAAAACAGAAGGAGATATATTGATCAAGTAGCAATTCATCTTCAAGAGTCATAGCCATAGTTTCCACTTGCCAGCTGATTTATGGCGTTTTGAAAATATTTCAAATGCCTTGATCCGCTCAAGCCATCTTTGTATTTCATGTTGACCTAGTCTCTAATAAAAAAACTTTCTGGTTACAATCTTCTTTCAAAACATAGATTCTAATTTCAACCATAATTTATGAGTATATGTCTCTTGTGCCACATGATGAAACACACTGTTATCCACCCGCTATCTTATAGTTCTGATAGCCTTTCTATTTCTGTTTATACTATGGAAAAAGCTCACTGTCCCGGGTTTGGGAAAGTGGTGCCCCCTATTGGAAGGGAGCTGTGTCCCCCCTCCAATAGGGTGGCGCCCGTCCCAAAATCTGTCCCAAACCCAGGACAGGTAGCATGGTTCACATTGCTTGTCTGACATGTCATCCGGTTTAGCCTCAATAAGATCATGTAAATCCTTACACTTAAGGATATCTTTCATTCTAGGCTTCCAAGTCACCCAATTAGGATCAGAGAGTCTAATCATATACCTACCAACCGGTTCCTCCATTTTAGTCCAGACAACCCAACCTGGGCTCAGATACCACTGTAGGAAAAATAAATATACCAATGAAATGATTAACTATATAAATTTCCCCTTTCCCCGTGCAATTTAAATAGGAACACCAGATCAACTCAATCAGCCAATTTATCGATTCAGGCAACTCAACAAAGCCAATGCAGAAGAAATTAATATAGCTAAGTAATAAAGCAACAAGATAACGTCAAGAATTATTTGACGTCGGAAAACCCTTTAAGACAAAGAAAAACCGACTAGGCAAACCGACATTTCCACTATCACAGAATAAATAGATACAATGTTTTCTTCTCAAGATTTACGCGCAAAATCAAGAGGTAATCCAACTCGCTACATCAAGATATAATCATGGTATACCACAATATTCATCATCTAATAATACTATATGGAACCCACATAAATAATAATAAAAGGAGAAGAAAAAAATGTCACCTAAAATCCTTTCAAGGCCAATGTTGTAGAAATCAAATAGTAAAAAGGATTGGAGAAAAAGATCAGAAGTATGAGCAACTCCAAAACACCAAATTTCATCAAATTTGGGTACATATGCTCTCCAATGGAGTACCAAGCTTTGCACCATTTTTTGGTGCAAAATGGTGCAAAGTGAATAGTATTGCACCATTGCCATTTTTCTCATTTATCAAAGCAATTGATGAAGTGTATTTATGTCATTTGTATTATATATTTTTTAATACAATAATTTTTTTATTATTATTTACATTTAAAATAAATTTTAGTGTTGATTCTCTTCTTTAAGGATAAAGAGACTCACATTGCACTTCGAAATGCATTAATCGATCATTTGTGTGAAGAACATACCAATTTCGAGAATTAAATTGCAATGATATTTTGACTTCGTAATATGGAAATTCGAAATGCATTGCACTACTTTTTAATGACATGATTTAATATTTTTTTATTTAAGTAGTGTTTATACTAATTGTACTATATTTTTTATGTTTATTAATGAATGTAATTTTTTTCTTAATTTAACGTAATTACTTATTTAGTATTTGTAAAATAAATATATAAATAAATAATATTTCAAATAAAAAAATCATTAAGAATAAAAAAAAAAAAGTGATTAAACACTGTTCATTTGGTATAAGTTTTGGTGTAATGGTTGAAGATGAATTTTAATTTGGTGCAAAATTTAGTGCAAAATAGTACAAATTTTGTACAGCGTTGGAGATGGTCTAAAATCCCTTTCTTCCAAAACATACCACCAGCCTTTACCCTCTCTTTTCCCCATTTCGTTGATGCGCGTGCATGTATGTATATTCTACTTTTCCTTAAATAAGTCATGATACATGAACATTATGGGTGATCACAGAGATGATCGCACACTTACATGCGAAAAAATATTATTTTATTCGCATGAGTTCCGCACACTCACATGCAGTCATCCATATAGTCACCAATGCGGATAGAGTATCATTTTTCTTTCCAGAAAGCAAAAAAGCCCTCCAATATGATTGAATTGAATTGATGATGAATATTTATGACTTCCAAATTGCAAGGTTAGTCCCCAATTATAATTGCAATTGCTGGACCCAACTGAACCAACAAGCCCAACATGACCTTGAACTCTTTTTCTTGATTGAGAAAGTTGTCACTCTTTTAATTTGCGTGAATGAGTTAACGAAACTAAATGTGAATTATGATTGGTGGAAATTGATGTGTTTTAATGAATGATAAATGTACTAGGTTGAATTTTAAACTTAGTTTTACACTTTGACCATACGGTTGAATTTTGACGAATTAATTTTTCCATTTATATTATGTCGAGTCTATTTTCCTTCTTTCGAATGCATGAAACAAGCTATCAAATTCACACAATCACGTACACAATAATTGTGGAGAAAATAAATTCATATAAACCATTCAAATTCAAAAAAACGTATTTTAATGTCGAGAATGTAAAACTAAAAATTAAGAAGTCATATCACATGGTTCATCGTTCTCCTAGCACCAATAAATCTAGCCTAACATGGTGGAAAGAAGAAAACAAAAAGAAAATTGAAGAAACGACATCACCTAATTAATTATTGAATTGAATCTTCACGTCTTCGGGTTGATCTTCGCGATTCTTGCCTCCTCCAACGATCTAAAACTCTTCTAAATATGTTGGAATGCGTAATGAATGCTTGGGGATGGCCCTAGGGTTTTAAAATACGTTCAAATATTAGTTTCCATAAGAATTTTAATCAAATAAGGAAACCAAATTTTTCGTGCCGAAAATAAACTATGCTATAGCATAGTACAAATAAATGCTAAAGCATAGTTCAATGAAAATCAACCCTAAGATTTGCTGAAAATCAGCATGCGACCGCATAGGAATTTCTACTATGTGACGGCATTGTAGTGTTTATCTTCCAGAAGTTGCATTTTAGTCCTCATACTCCGTCTTCTCGTTTCTTCTTCTTCCACTACTTCATCTCTTCAATAAATTGGCCTTTCAATCTTTCAACTCTTCATCTTGTCTTCCGGGTCAATTTTTTGGCTATTTATAGTTTGGTCCCTGAACTTTAGTTTTATTCCATTTTGGTCATTTTTCGCTTTTTTCTCCCAAATTTTGCCATATTCATCAATGTTATCTTACAAAACATAATTTATATAGAATTAAGTCATATATCAATATATTTGTCTATAATTATCCATATTTTGTGGTCTAAATAAGTGTGCAAAATGCATTTATCAATGTCACGTGTTAATCGATGCTACTTATTTTTTCTTCCATTTTAACTCTTTACAGGTATCAAACTACTGGCATCTTTGCCACTGTTCAAGCAATGGTAAGTCTAAATTCTTCTTCTCCAAGTAATATTTTCTTACTTGATGCATACTTGAGAATTAATTATCATTTTTTTTTTCCCTTTATTATTAATTAGGGTGTGACAATCTTGACAATTTCAACCATAATCCCTAATCTACGACCAGCAAAATGTGTTCCTGGCAGTGTATCAAGTGTCGGGGTAAGTAGCGGGAAACTAATGGTTCTCTACCTAGCACTGTATCTAACCGCCATCGGCACCGGAGGCCAGAAATCGAACTTTTCCGGTTTCAGTTCCGACCAGTTCAACGAATCCGACACGAAGGAAAAGAAAGAAACGATAAAATTCTTCAATTGGTTTTATTTCTTGATTAGTAGTGAATCACTCGCAGCAGTTACAATCCTTGTATGCACTCAAGACAACTTGGGAAGGCAATGGGGCTTTGGAACTTGTGCCTGTGCTATTGTTATTGGTCTTGTCGTGTTCCTGTCTGGCACCAAACGTTATCGTTTTAAGAAACTTGTTGGCAGTCCGTCGACACAAATTGCATCAGTTTTTGTAGTTGCGTGGAGAAAGAGGCATTTGGAAGTTCCTTCAGATTCATCCCTTCTACTTAATGGTGATGAAATTAATGACAATTTTAATACAAAAAGAAGAAACTGATAATTTTTATTCTATCAAGAAACAGATAATTTTTCAATTTAAATTGCAGTAACCGTTTATTGTTTATGTGTGCTTGAAAGTTAATTTTTAAAAGAGTAACGCTATTCATAATGGGCGTCGTAGTCATCCTACATAAGGCATTTTCAATTATCAATTTACCCTCTCTCCCGCTCCCCCCCCCCCCCCCCCAAAGCAGAATAAAATTATTGAAATTCGAATCTTAGACAATATTTAACTTGGGCCTCGGATATAAATTTGTTTCCCGATTATTCATTTAGCTCCCATTTAATTCAACTTAAAAATTGATTAAAATTTAAGTCGAAATCAATAATTAATTTTAACAGTACATTTTATGGTACCCACAACTTTTTAACCATATATTTCATTATCTTTTACTAAATTTTTCTAAAAATTTGATTTTTTTCTGAACCAAGTAGGGGCTTAGATAATACACAATTTTAATACCCAGTGATTGATTGACTTTTACGGTCGATACAAGGATAATAATTAATTTTATTCTAATCACTTTACTTAACTTTATACACTAAATAATTAGTTTTTTCCATACTTCAACTCATGATGTGCATTTACTTTAATATTCAAAATATTATCTAAAAATTTAAATTATTAGACACTACTAAAAAAATATAGCTTTAGGAACAAATTTTTCGTTCCTAAAACCACGATATCCGTTGTTTTTACTATTTATCAACGGAATATTAGCAACCACAAATCCGTTGCTATTTTGAGGGTCGTGTCGTAGGTAAAGAGTAAACATTTTACCAACGAATTTTCCGTTGGTAAAGTGTGAATCTTTTACCAACGAAATTTTCATTGATAATAATCTTAATCATTACCAACAGACTTTTCGTTGGTAAATGTCTACCTTTATAATTGGTAAAAATCAGTGTTGTAAATAGTCGCATAGGTGTGAAGCGTTGTAAAAAAAAAAAATTATTTATTTATTATTATTATTTAATAATTATAATTTTTTAGCTTTTAGTCAACTGAATTGAAAGACCCAAAAAATTGTTTAATCCTTACTGTACCACAAATTTATTGAGAACAACTCCAAAGATTTTGTTGTAAACTTCCGATGTGGGATAAGAATTCTTTTGAAATTGATTAATATTAGCAACGACAATTTCATTGGTAATATGAAATAATTAAACAATAACATTAGTCACGGAATATCCGTTGGAGAAGAGCTACCACTTTTACCAACAGAATTGTATCCGTTGGTAATTTTCGGTACGTCACCTACGGAATATCTGTTGGTAAAGAGATATCATTGTTATCAATGGATATTTCATTGCTAACTATCGTAGTTGAAAGTGAATTACTTTTACCAACGGATGCAATCCGTTGGTAATATTGGTACGTAACCTACGGAATATCCGTAGGTGAAAGATCCAAATATTAAACGGTTACATAAGGCACAGAATATCCGTTGGTAAAGAGATATTGTCGTTACCAACGAAAAATTCGTTGCTAATTATCGTGGTTGAAAGTGAATTACTTGTACCAACGGATGCAATTCGTTGGTAATTTTTTGTAGGTGAAAGCTGTTTTTTAGTAGTGAGAAAAGTTTAAAGTTTTTATGACGGCAAGATTTAGGTTAACAAGTTAGTTTATTTCTAATAACACAAGCTTTTATAAGAGAGGACTAGTTCAACATCGTAGAGCACAAATATCTTGAATTCAAATCTAACTTCTACTCCCAATATAAAAATACAAATATTAGAACTTTGAACAAAAAAAATGAGTTCAATTCTCTTTTCACTATTTTATAAGTTGCAATTCTCTAGTAATCAAATGATTCAAATTCTACCTAGAATTTGTTTCCAACTTGTTTCAAATTATTAGTTTCTTAAAAGGAAAATCCTTCTAAAGCTCGCACTTTTGTAGTTCCTTTTCCACCTTCACTTGTAAACCGAGACAATCTTTCTTGTGTCTCTATTCTTAACTTTTAGCCCTGTTTGATAGCCATTATTTTCAAAAAATAATGTTTTGAATTGCGATTTTTTGGAGAATGTGATTAAAAAGTAGTGAAATTTTTTGGATAGTGTTATTGAAAAAGATTAAGTCATTTGTACCTTTTGACTTACCCTTTGAGTTACTCGATCCCACCTCCTCCCTCACATGGAGGTCGCGTCCCACGTCCAATAAATGTGTGGGACCGACCTCCATGTGAGGGAGAAGATGGGGTCAAGTAAACCAAAGGGTACATGTAGCAAAATTCGATTAAAAATGAGTATGAGAATTACAGAGTTTTATTTTAAATGGACACGAAGAAGGGCTTGGTTTCGTCAAGACTGTATTTTTTTCTGACTTAAATTCCTTCCCTTTTGTCAGGCTCGTCCATGAGAATCTGGAAACTTTTTTCCCACAACAGTCGTCTTCTGAGTAATATCGAATTCATCTTTTGCATTCTCAATGGATTTTCTTTTTCCCTCTATAACACATAAATTTGCTTCAATATTGTTGTTCTCTTTCTCTTTAACCATGTCTAATTGATTTGCTAATATTTTCTCCCATTTTCTAAATTTTATTTTCAATACGGTTCAGCTCATTTGCCTTCTATTCCAAGTGATCGAATTTCACTGTCTTCTCTTTTTTAACAACTTCGTTTCTCTTCCATTTCCAATTAACACTTCTTCGTTTTGAATCCAAAGTAGTTACTTGTTCATTGAGAATTTTGAGAACCATACAATTTTAAGTTTTTTTTTTTTTTTTTTTGTTAGTTTTTTGGACAAGGCAGCTGTAGCGGAAATCTTTTTCAATTAATGGATTCCGGGCTCAAATTAAACTTACCAACCTATCAATCCAATACTTCAACCTACAATAACATTCACCTATGGTTGCTTTCTTCTTCTCTTATCCACAAAGGGACAGTAATATGGTGGTAATTTGCAAAAGCCATTAAGGCAAAGAGAAAAACAACAGAGGGGACAGTCGTTTGTTCTCTCAAAAAGGGGGCAAAAATACACACGTGAATGATAGAGATGGAATGAATATATATATATATGTGTGTGTGTGTGTGTGTTAATTTAGGTTTCTTGACTTGGGCCAATGTCCAACAAATGGGCTAACACAAAGAAAGTGGTCAAGACACAAGAAAGTCGTCCTATAGGTGAATTTGGGCCAAAACAACATTAACACAATTAAGCTGCTACTAGTAGTCCACGTTATTTTCCGGTCAACCGTATGGATTGTCTGATTGATATTTATTTCACTCATCGGCCGAAGCCTATGAAATATAATCCGATATTATTTAACATTATTGCCCGGGATTTACTGGGTATTAAAACACAACAAATCTCCACCTTAATTCTCAATAAATCTGCAAGCAATCAAAACACACAGTTAATACTTACATAATCAAGGTAACTAACAAAATTGGTATCACAGACCTTACCTAGTGTTTTCAACTTGAAACACATACCATACTTGTTCCATATACTCACTAGGGCTAAGGTCAAGAACACTCAAGTAGAAGCAGATAATCACAGTGAACAGTCAATGGCAAATAATCATGCAATGAAGATATTATATAGGATAACACACATAAATCTTTTCAAACACGTTCACACAGAACCAAAGATTTAACACTAAGTTAATCAACAGACCAACACATATGCAACAAATGCATAAATGACCCCACGAAAAAGATCTCACCGCACTTATCATATCTCATTCTGTGTTGCTCCCACCTCGAGAACACAAATCTCTTTTCATTGTCCACCATGCTTACTAAACTAATCATATTTACTTTTAAGAGAATCTATAACAATCTCGGGCGTCAAGGTGTCTCTACCATATTTAATTGCATTTTAATCTCTCTATATGAATCAGACATAGAATTAAGTAAAATAATGGCTTTATACGTTTCAGATACCTTTTCATCACAGTTAACAATATCTTGAACAAGTTAGTTAAAAATATCTAGATTGTCATCAAAATCCTTTGAAAGATCCATTTTAAAATTGAAAAACTTTTCAAGCAAGTACAACTTATTAGGAGTAGACTTAAACAAATATAAATTTTCCAACTTTTGCCAAAATTCTTTTATAGAGTCAAGTTTTCAAACTTTCCTCAAGACGGTGTCAGATAAGTATAAAATAATTGAAGTGTAAGCAAATTTATTATATTCTTCTTTTTGTGTTTCTGTCAAATTATTTGCAGGAAATTTGTCATCTATGGCTTTTGAAATTTTTTATTGAACTAAAATCTCCTTCATCTTTTGTTGCCAAATTGAAAAATTCCATTTCCATTGAAAATTCCAATTTCGAAATGCAAAAATATTTTTAAGAAAACAGAACAACCAAGAGTACACAAATAGATCACACAAAGTAATCCGAAGTCCGCAATATACACCGTTCTAAATTTCCAGAGTTTCATAAGATTTACGATCTTAGATCAAGGAAACGTTTGAACGGGTCAAGTCCAAGTATTCTAATAGGGTAATCAATGCAACACAAAGATATGATAACAAAAATTCAAATTTCCATGCAATGCAGTCTCACACAATGACTAGATGACAATTAGAGCACAAAATCAATTACCAACTTGCAGTCAAAATTCAACACTTCAAATAGAGCAAATAATTCCTAAATTTCTAGCACAAGCTATGTTACCCCTTCACGGTAACCACAATCTTATTGTCACCCCCACACGATAACAAGTTAATGCTGAAATTTAACGGGGATAAGCCAATTTACCAGAGCGGACCTATCTAAGTTCGTAAATTACGAGAGATGCAAATTTATCACTTTAGGGCCACCACTATTTGTCCTAAAGTCTCCAAAAACCAACCGAGCAAAAATTGAATCACAAACGTGCAGGGGCAAAATCGTCCAGATTTCACTGTATAATTTGAAATAGAAAACTAACAACACGAAACTATTAGAAACCGCGTTAGAAATATTTTGCCTGAAGAAATTGTCGTCGAAAAAGCTGACACGCGCCACCATCAGAGTTCCACGCGCCACCCTCGTAGGTGTGCCTCGGTCTGTTGAACACGCCGGCGGTCTTCGTTTGTCCAACAGGTAAGTGATTTTACCGAAAATCACCAAAATAGGTCCGGGCAGAATCTTTCAAAACTGGACAGATTTCTACTTCGATTTCTGCTGTGATTCTGGGCAATTTCTGATCAATTTTTGGCCGAAAATCCACCAACACCAAGGCTCTAATACCAAATGTAGCGAAAATCTTCTTCAATTGATGGATTCTGGGCTCAGATTACACTTATCAATCTATCAACCAATCAATCCTGATGTGATCCCGATTGGGGAAATCGCATGGAACTCGCGGAATGAATTCGAAAACGCCGGGAAAGCCCAGATTCAGGTTTGTAGACGATAGGATCTTGACCCAAGCCTCACGACTCAAGAACTTAAGGTATATTAACCTTAAACCCGTTGAAGTGCAGAAACTAGAACCCCGATTTGCGAACGCCACAAAGGTTGTCCAATCCTTTGATAAGTTCTGATTTGAACGCCACAAATATTAACACGAAATATTTGATAAGTTCATATTTTATGGAAGATCCATTGGAGAGAAAAACTCAACTTTTATTATCATTCAAAACTTAACTTACAATGAAATAGAATTCCTATTTATATGGAAACTATGGAAAACCCTAAAAGCACAAAATATCAAGAGTCCAAAAATAATAAAACTTGCCAAAATAAGAAATATAATGACATATGGAAATTCGCGAAAAATATAAAATTGAACTCGAAAAATACTCTATGCGGCCGCATAGAGTATTTCTATGCGGTCGCATAGAAATAAACTCTGCCTCTTCTACGCTCTCTGTCCATTGAATGCGGTCGCATTGACTGGGAACCATGCGGCCGCATGGTTCTTCATTTTGGCTCCGAGTTCGGCTTCTTGATTCGAGCACCTTCCAACTCCTTTCGGCCTTCGACCCCAACATCAAACTTGTTCCTTGACATATTGTCTTCAATATTATAGACTCCGTTGCTTGAACATATAATTGTATTACTTTTATCAACTCTTTGAAGTCTCGACTTGGCTCTACTCTCCCTCCAACATGTCTCGGGTTCTTGATAGTTTTCGGCGCATCCTGGATCACATCATCCCCTCTCTCTTCGAAAGGATTCGTCCTCGAATCCATGCCTTGCGATCGTGTAGGATAGAACCAACCTGCTATCCAGCTCATCACTGCACCACCTGGATCAAATGGAAAATTCTTCATTCCATGGCATAAGATCAATACACGGTGCCCACCCTTCTCGCCAATATGATTGTATTGCAGCACAACCTTAATCATCCATTGTTGTTGCATGAACTCACACATACAATGTACAGCCTGAAGGAAAGACTTAAGCAAAACACAGTTGAAACTGTTAGTTCCAAAAACAAAATATGGGTCCTCGTACTCATGATGTATCGTCTCCACCACATCATGCTTAACGATGAAACTTTGCTCTTCACTCCCCATAATATTTTCAACTATTTGCTCAACACACTCTTCTAGTTCTTCACCCTCATACTGAACAACCTCAACTACTTTCTCCTCAATGTCAGCTGCATTTTTCAATTCATCATCCTCCATCTCAACTTTCCTATCTCTAGGTTCCTCTTGCAATTCAACCACGTTGCTCTCTTTCAATATGGTCATCTCACTCTCTTGTTTTTCCCTTTCCACTTCACCCCTCACCTTACATTGGTCTGCATGAGACTGTGCTAGTGTCAAACCCACCAGAGTGATATATTTCTCATCCTGAAGAAACCTATACGTATTCCTCCCCATATCATACACTGCCTTCCTCTCATGTCTCCAAGGTTTCCCAAATAAAATATGAAAGGATTTTAATGGGACTACATCACACCACACATTATCACTATATCCCCCAATGGTGACAGTCACTAAAGCCTGTTTGGTCACATTTACCTTCCCACACTCCTTCAACCAAGTCAACCGATAAAGCCTAGGATGTTGTCTTAAAGGTAATCCCAATTTTTTCACCATAGTGATACTGACCAAATTAAATATATGCTCCTTATCAATGGCCAAACTGCACACCGTATCACCCACAAAACACCGAGTTTGAAAAACAAGTCCCCAATCATAATCCATTCTTAACGTATGCGTAATCAAAAAACTCAAGAAAAGAATTGGATGAGTGAGAATTTAATTCAAGAAAGTGGTTCTTGAATTTGGATTGGATGAAATACAATTGATTTTGGAATAAGGATAGAGGATAAATTATTGGACAATTTCCAAGAGATTAAAAAAAATAAAAAAATAAATTTTTTTTTTTTTTTTTTTTTTTAAAAAAATCGGACGTGAACAGTACGACGTGAACAGTAATAATTTTTTTTTTTTTTTTTTTTTTTTTTTTTTTACAAAACTCGAAAATTTGACTACGAGAAAGACAAAAAAAAACGGAAGTTGATTTGGACTCAAATTGAGCACAAAAACAACTTTTGACTCTTTTTTTTGAATTTTTTGGATCTAAGACTCAAAATATTTACTGGACACATGAACACGAAAAACACAAAAAGACTCAAACAAAAAATAAAAAATAAAATAAACGATATAACCTGAATCTAGAACCAGCTCTGATACCACTTGATATGATCCCGATTGGGGAAATCGCATGGAACTCGCGGAATGAATTCGAAAACGCCGGGAAAGCCCAGATTCAGGTTTGTAGACGATAGGATCTTGACCCAAGCCTCACGACTCAAGAACTTAAGGTATATTAACCTTAAACCCGTTGAAGTGCAGAAACTAGAACCCCGATTTGCGAACGCCACAAAGGTTGTCTAATCCTTTGATAAGTTCTGATTTGAACGCCACAAATATTAACACGAAATATTTGATAAGTTCATATTTTATGGAAGATCCATTGGAGAGAAAAACTCAACTTTTATTATCATTCAAAACTTAACTTACAATGAAATAGAATTCCTATTTATATGGAAACTATGGAAAACCCTAAAAGCACAAAATATCAAGAGTCCAAAAATAATAAAACTTGCCAAAATAAGAAATATAATGACATATGGAAATTCGCGAAAAATATAAAATTGAACTCGAAAATACTCTATGCGGCCGCATAGAGTATTTCTATGCGGTCGCATAGAAATAAACTCTGCCTCTTCTACGCTCTCTGTCCATTGAATGCGGTCGCATTGACTGGGAACCATGCGGCCGCATGGTTCTTCATTTTGGCTCCGAGTTCGGCTTCTTGATTCGAGCACCTTCCAACTCCTTTCGGCCTTCGACCCCAACATCAAACTTGTTCCTTGACATATTGTCTTCAATATTATAGACTCCGTTGCTTGAACATATAATTGTATTACTTTTATCAACTCTTTGAAGTCTCGACTTGGCTCTACTCTCCCTCCAACATGTCTCGGGTTCTTGATAGTTTTCGGCGCATCCTGGATCACATCAAATCCAATACTTCAACCCACAATAATATTCACCTATGGTTGCTTTCTTTTTCTCTTAACCACAAAGGGACAATAATATGGTGGTGATTTGCTAGAGCTACAAAGGCAAAAAGAAAAACAACAAAGGTGTAAGCTGTTTGTTCTCTAAAAAAGGGGGCAAAAACACACACGTGAATGAGAGAGATGGAAGGAACACACACACACACACACATATATATATATATATATGTGTGTGTGTGTGTGTGTGTTCGTTTAGGTTTCTTGACTTGGGCCAATGTCCAACAAATGGGCTAACACAAAGAAAATGGGCCAAGACACGAGAAAGTCGTCCTATAGGTGAATTTGGGTCAAAGCAACATTAACACAATTAAGTTGTTACTAGTAGCCTACATTACTTTCGGGTCAATCATATAAATTTTCTGATTGATATTTATTTCACTCATCGGTCGAAGCCTATGAAATATAATCCGACATTGTTTAACATTATTGCCCGAAATTTATTGGGTATCAAAACCCAACAGCCATTACTGAGGTGAAAAAATGGCACCTTTCAAGTTTAACTGATGTAGAAGAAGTGAAGCTGGTGATTAGAATGCTACCTATATGGGCCACAACAATTATGTTTTGGACCGTTCCTGCTCAAATGATAACATTTTCAGTATCACAGGCAACCTTAATGAATCGTCACCTGGGAAAATCCTTCCAGATTCCGGTTGCATCCCTTATAGCTTTCTTCATCGGGAGCATTCTCTTAACCAGGGCCGGAGCCAGGATTGGCCATGAGTGCGGGCACAATGATGTCCAAGTTGAACGTCAAGTTTTTAGTCATGGATATAATGGTGATAAAAATATAAAATAATATTACGAAAATACTAAAAGTCACAGAGAGGCACTGAGGCAGCATTAGCAATTTAGCATTTAGCAATATCAATATGGAATGGAAATTATGGAATCGGGCTTCAATCACAGAGTAAACAAACTCACAGTCACAATCAGAGAGAGAGAGACAGACTTGAGCTATTGCTGTTGAGCAGGGCACCAGGCTTCACGCCTTCACCACTTCAAGAATCACCAAATCAAGGTCGAGGGCTTCACAAGCTCAGACTTCTAGGTCTAATTTCAAGAGCAATTGAAAATCAATTCAAGACTTCAAGCAATTCAATAGCAATTTTTATACAAATTTCTTTACCAAATCAAAATAACTAAATAAGTAAATAAAATGGCTTTACCTTCTTCTTCTGTCATCGTCGCGTCGAATCGCCGGTGGAAATGTCAAATGTGAAATCCAGGAGGACTCGAACTTGCTTCGTTACTCGAAGGTCTGCTGTCGCCTGTCGAGTGTCACTTGCCATCGAATGACTCGAATCGAAGATGATGCATCTAGTTTAGGGCAGCAAAGCTAGAAGTCGAAGGTGCTGCCGGCCAGGGACAACATCGAGGACTCGAAGCCAGCGGTGGCGATGGCGAAGACGAGATTAGAGACGACTCGAAAGTTGAAGTGGAAGTGGAACACCGAAGTTCGAACGGGTCTTGGAATGGGTTAGAAACTTAGGGACTTAGGGTTGAACGAAAATTGGGATTGAAATGTACTGGGTTGGGAATTTGGGCTTCTTCACTTTTGGGCAAATGTGTGGACAACTAAAAAAAAAATTTGGGCTGAAGTTCAATGCAACACTGGTCCTGCATTGGCTCTTAGCCAGCTCCGCCCCTGCTCTTAACAATCCCTGTTTACGACAGAATCATAGTCCCAATTCGCGAAAGGGTTTTCAAGAATCAACACGGACTCACACCCCTACAATGTATAGGCATTGGCTTAGTATCAGTAGTTACAATGGTGGCTGTAGCCCTGTCTGAAATCAAGTGTTTACACATCACCAAATCGCGTAATCTGACACGTGGACACGTCTCGGTTCCATTGAGTGTGTTTTGGTAAGAACCACAATTCTCCTTGGTTGGTGCAGGTAAGGCATTTATCTGTATGGGTTCTTCCTAAGAGTGTCCCCTACAGGAACGAAAACAATGAGCACATGCTTGTTTTTTACACTATGGCACTAGGGTTTTTCTTTAGCTCGATGTTGGTCTCTATTGTGCATAAGGTGACGAGACAGGAATCCATAGCTGGATAATAATCTTAACCAAGGAAAACTCTATAATTTCTACTGGCTTTTAGCAATTTTAAGTGTTTTGAATCTTCTGGCATTTTTATTACTACAAAAGGGTATATATACAAGAAGGATAGGCTTGCAGAAGAGGAGAGTGAGTTCGAAGAGACAGAACCTAGTTGACATGCCTAACTGCAATTTTTAGACGAATTCTTCTTTATTCCAATAGGAGATGCGTGAGATGAAATCAACACGGTTTTGAATAAGAAAAAGAGTTGATGTATTATATGGCTTATAGCTTATTATTATTCTTTATTTATTTATTCATTTAATAATACTAAATTTAAATTAGCACAATTGTGGTCCTGGTGGCTATGTGGTTTTTGGTGGTGGTTGTGTTGGCGATGGAGACGTTTGTTATGTTAGTAAGTTTGTGGGTTGGGGTGGGGGTAGAGTTTGTGACCAAATATTGGTAGTGGATTGGATCTTTGGTGTATGTGACCAACTATTTGGTTTCTTGTTACTAAACTATTAAACTGTGACTGTGAGATGCGATAATTTGTGACTAAAAAATAATTTGTGATCAATAAATTTGAAAATATGTGACCAACGGATAAATTGTGACCTATAATTTTTTGGATCTGTGACCTATAAAATTTTTGATTTGTGATCTCGAAATAATTTGTGACCAATAAATAAATTGTGACCTATAATTATGTATATGTGACCATTAATTGTATAACTGTGACCTTAATAAATATAGTTAATTAGTTAATACTTGATTTTTGCACTTTTAAACTTAAAACCTGATTTTTGAATTATACATACTTAATACATGAATTGTGAATTTTTCCCTATTATAATTAGATTCCTATTGTTATACATTCTCAAACTAATTAAAAATGTAATATCCCGAACTTACGTACATTATATATTTGAGGTATAAATGCAATTTTGAGAATTTAGGGTAGCTTTACAACTTTACCATTTTTTTGGGACATTGCTAATATTTCTTAAAATTGGAAATACGAGTTTTACACGGAATTATGATTTAATATTTATTTTGAGTGTCTATTAAATCATTATCTAATTATTTGATATAAATGTGTTTAGACAAATTTAGAATTTTCACATATTTATACTAGAATCATATCATCGTGTAGTTAGAATTTTCTTTTATAAGATTGTTTGTTAAAAGTCCAATTTAAATTCTAATTAAAAGTCTTATTAAAATTTTAGGTAGGTCATTGTCATAATCACAACTATTTAGTTATTATACATAGTGCCCTCAATTGACACCTGTTCTCAAATTGAAGAAAAGTGAGGGAAAAAAAAGGAAAAAGCAAAAGAGAAAAACCGGGAGAGAGAAAGGAGAAAAAGAGAAGGAAAAAAAAAGGGTTTTCTGAAGCGTTCAAGATCAGTTCGCAAGAATTTTCAATTTTTAGTAGCTCAAGTACTTAAAAAATTTAACGAATACGGTATGAATTTCTCTAAATGCTAAATGATTTTGTATTTTCACTTTTTAATGACTTAAATTAATTATTTTTATGTGGTATTATGTGATCCAAATTAAACAATGATATTGTAGGTAATACCATAGAGTATTATGTAGATCTATACGGAAATCAGTCATAAGGCTAAATATCCTAACTGGAGATTTAGAATGGATATGACTTAAATGAGAATGAGACGTTCAATTTCTCACTATAACAAAAATGACTTTTTGCAACATATAGAAGGCAACATTCCTTAATTAAATGTTGTTAAAGGGGTCTATCGTAGCATTCTAATGCGTGAATGTTGTCATTGCTTAGAATAATACTCTTTATACATTCTATGGATGACATGAAATTTGACATCATTTACAATCTTTTACAAATTCAAAATGTTGTGTGGTGGGAAAGTGTGTTAAATTCAAAAATTGACAAATCATGTGCCGATATGTTGTACAATGTCAAACTTGATGTCAAATACAATGTACAAGTAGCATGATTGCATTTCTTAACATAATTAAGTTTTGACAATATTTTTTAAATGAATGTTGCAAATGTCACCATTTTGCAACGTTTATTTAGTTTTGCAAAAAGTTAAAAAAAATCTTATAAACGTTGCGAATTTTTTTTTTTGCAATGTTCAAAAAACGTTGCTAAAAGTTTTTTGCCTAAAAGGTTTTTTTTGCAATGTTGTTGTAGGGTTTTTTGCAACATTCGAAAAATGTTGCCGAAAGTTTTTCACAATAATTAAAAAACGTTTTCACATCCTTCCACTCTATGGCAACACTGAGATTTGCAACATATATCCAAACGTTGTAAAAGGTCTTTAGCAACATTTCTCGAATGTTGCAAAAGATTTTTTTTTATAGTCTATTACATTAAAAAATTATATTATGTGCGTATTTTACTTACTATTTATATTTAAATTGTGAAAATACTAACATAAAATCTATAATGAGTGTATACGTATGCTCATTCCATATTTAAAATATTTTTCAGATGCTTGATTGATTGGAGTTGGAGGTTGAGACTACTAACAAAGTCCGTGTCAATGGATAGAGAATTTTATTTTCTTTCAGTATTTAGTATTTAAAATTTTGCAATCAGACTTTTATTTTCAAAATTGATGGATTTATATTTCATTAGTATATTGAATTTATTTGACATATTATGAGACAATAAAATAACTTTTTTTATTTCGCAAAATTCTTCAATTTTTTTGTTTCACAATGTGTCAATAAACTTTTTTAACAACTAAGAGTGTGCTTGATTGCAATGGTGGAATTTGGGTAAAAAGAAAACGAATTGCAGGGAATTGAATTGCCTAAAATTTGTTTTAGAGGGAATTATAATTAATAGTGTTTGATTGGTATAATTTTTCACCTAATCCGTTTGACTTTGTTTTTCATGCAAATTGTTATTTTTTGGGATAAAGTTTTTTACAATTTATATTAAAATTTGTTTGGATTGAAAAAAATTTAATAAAAAATTTAAAAAAAAAATTGAAATTTTTTGTGTTCGTTTGACTATGTTTTTCATGCAAATTGTCAATTAAATGGATAAATTTTTTTACCATTGGATTTAGAATATGTTTCCATTGCCAAATTTTATTTTATTTTATTTTTTAAAAGGTGGGAAAATAAAGGTGGAAAAATGGTGCTTCACTAGGTTGTACCTAGAATTTGAGTGGAAATGAATTTCATGAAATTGTTTGGGGATTCAAACACCATAAATTTGGTGGAATTGCACAAATTTTTCATTTTAACCCACTTTTTCACCCTATCAAACACACCCTAAATAAATTATTTGAGTAACTTTCTGGACATAGGTTGCGGGGCATTACAACAAACAATACAGTTAAACCTTGATAAAGTAATGTTCGATAAAGTAATAACCTCGATTATATAATAATTTCTTTCGATCCCGACTTGGGCCAATAGATTAAAGTAATAATCTCGCTAAATACATTAAGTAATAAAAAAAATTGAATATTTAAGGACCCAATAAAAATATAAAATAATAATTACTGGATTTCATTGAGAAAAAATATATATACATAGACCAAAATCTTTCAATCAATCAACAATACCCGTACAATAATCATTCATTTTGAAAATATGTATCTATAGTTGATTGTTTTTTCTTTCCACCTAAACCAAAATGAACCTCATCCTTAACTTTTTTTAGAGCATACACAACTTCCGAAATATTTTGCTCGTGTTGTAGCGAGTAGTTGCTTAAAGTAACTATTACTTGAAATGCCTCTTTTGACGACATTTCGGACAACCCCACTAGCATCTGATTCAGGATCATTCTTATCATCATTACTGTTCATTACCGATCGAATAATTTGTTGATTAACTAATAGTCAAATCAAACTTTTGTTGCACCCATGCTTGTATATATTTTTGGCTGATAGTTGGATTCTCTTTCTTATGCTCACATATTGCACTCTTCATTTTATCGGTTAAAGTTGATTTTTTTTACTCCTTTCAAATGTTGAGAAAACATTGGAGGAGAGATAAAATATTGTATGTGCTTGGAATTAGCTATGACAACGAGCCGTGTCGGGGAAAAAAAGTTCGGGTTCGGCTCGAATTTTTTTTGGCAGAACTTTTTCGGGATCGAGCCGAGCCGGGCTAAGTCCGGCAAAAAAAGTGGCTCGGCCCAGGCCTTCGCGGGCCGAGCTGAGGCGGCTTGGGTATTTTTTTTTTTCCCTGTTTTTTATTTTTTGTAAAATATACATTTTTTTACTTAATTAAATATTAAATAAAAATTTAGTTTACGTAATTAAATATTAACTACCTAATTATAATGAAAACAATAGCAATCAGTTTGATTTCTTTTCAAGGTTGAGAATAGTTTGGGGACTAGTAGTGCTATTTTTCCAAACTATACTCCCCAAATTACTCCCGGTTCAATAACCGGTCCAGTTGAGCCCCGGTTATAGGCTTAGCATGACAGAATTGGCTGAACCTCTGAGATAAACTGATAAAACTTATCTTCTCAACAGTTCAACAATAAATTTTTCCAAATGATCCAAGATTTTTTCTGCTTCCAAAATTCAATCTTTACACACACAGTTAACAAGTAACAAATTAGAGGTAGAGAGAGAGAATGCTAATCCAGTGTACCTTTTCACCTCCTTCGCAACATTCTTACAGCACCACTATTTTTATCCCAAATCTAAAACCGAGAAACAGGTTTCATCCAATTTCTTGTGAATTTTCAGTTTTTCATAGTAATGGGACAGCTCTATGTCACTTTTCAAGAAAACTCACAAAGCGCAAATTCAGGCCCTTTAAGCTCTTTCTGCAGGTATGGATACACCTTGCAATCTTTCCATCTTATGAAATTTTGAGCTTTTAGTTTTTGGTATGGAATTTTGCATTTAAAACCTGTTTATGTGATTTTTTTACTAATTTTCTTATACATTGTGCAATAACTAACTATGTTTGGTTTTTGGTGATCTTAAGATTTGGAGTGATGAACTGTATATATGAACTAGAAAAGAGGTCAATTTGAGTTTTTTGTAGTTTGCTGTGCAGGCAGCATATTTTCAAAAAAAAATTATTATTATTATTTTTTTTAATTAAACATGGGCCATTTTTGGCCCGTGTCAGCCCCATTTTGGGGCTTGGCCCGAGCCTTGGCTCGGTGCAACCAAGTCGAGTCCGGATCGTTCGAGCTTTCGAACTTTATTGTCACCCCTACTTGAAATATGTCTTCCAAACATCTAGCTTTTATAGGTAAAGACTAAACATTTTCATTTGCTATGTACGTGAACTTAGTTTTTAGAGACATTAAATTTTACTAAAACTTTTGAGCTTTTCTAGATTCAAATAATACTTTGATTAGTGTCTTTTGATTTTTCTTACCACATACAATATACATATTTTATATTGAAAAACTCTCTAAAATAATAAATATTTATTTATCGATAACTGAATAATTTATTCATTTATCTATAAATAAATAATCTCGCTAAATGAATATTTTTTTCCGATGCCGAGGGTATTACTTTATCGAGGTTTAACTGTAATAAAAATAACTACCTAGAAAGAAAATGTTTAGCTGAGCCTGCAAAACCGAGAATTGTAATGAATTATGAGTTATTATTACAATGGTCTTTTCATACAACAGATAATGTCATGTAGCAACGTAATTTTCCTATGCTATATCATGTCCTAACTAGGAATTGAGACAAATGTCAGGGATCTACCATTTTTCGACTGCATAGAATGATAACCAATATACTGGGAGAAACAAGACGCGTCTTTTCTGTGTATGTGTACAGCATGCCCTCCAAGGCCTTTCTGCTTCCTGTACGTAGAAGCAACGTACAACATTAACAGGACTATTTATATAAACCATAACAATCAATAGTCAATAAAAACTGGAATAAAATAGTATTAGAAGTTCGTTCCTGTGTTCAATTGCACAATAGTCAAAAGGTAGACCTGGCAGCAGTTAAGGATAGATTAAAGGATAGACGACTGGTGTGCTTAAGACATGTTTTTGGAAGACATAGAGAAGATTTTGTTCACTCTTATCTCAAGAGGTATTGATCAGTTCTAACATAACATGGTGGCAGTTACAAACGGTCTATTTGCTTCGAAACTTTGAATAAAATATTTATTGGTAATAAGGCTTCGTTTGTTGTATTTGAGATTACTTCAGCACATTTTAATTTCTCTTTTGGAAGTAACTGGCTGTATGAAATGCAATACTTTGGGTACTAGTTTTATCACACTTCTTCACCAACAATGGAGATCCAAAAACATACATGGCAATACAAGAATAATTTATCAGAGCAACCACACAAGAAAAAACAGGGAGTGAGTTATGTACCATTTAGAAATCAGGAATTTTCGAAGGAGTTGGGGACTTCACTAATCTTGCCAAATATATTTGGGCATCCATCCCACTTGCCCTGCTCTCGGGCTTCCCAGTATCCACCCACATAAGGGAAAGATCCGTCTTTGCAATCTCTCTGGAACCATCTGGGCTGCCAACCATTTTCTTGTAATTTCCTTGACTGTCAAATTCAGATGCTCACTAACGTAACAAGTATTCTAAAGCAACTATTTAAGTCAATATCAGATGGCTCGATCTATAGAGGGATGTTGGTAGCATGTAAAAGTTATGATGTAATAAAGGTGTTGATTTTCTAGAGATATACATACCCCATTGAGGAACATGGAAGTATAAAAGCCAAGTATATCAAACAAGCAAGATTATTAAGCAAATTTTCCATCCTACTAATATTTTGGCTGATTAATTCTGTCGGGTTGATCACCAGCATATAAATTCACTCACACAATGGTTTTTTGTATTGCCTTCTATCAATGAGCAAGGATGGAAATCTCACTGTGAAGAAAAATGGAAAGAGTACAAAAGATGGGGGCAACCTTGGAAAATTCAATCTCATAGTAACAACAAAAACTCCATCTTAGGTTCGCAATCTAAAGCTCGTAATTTTTTCATCTCAATACCTTGCCAGTGTCAACTATACCCAGATATAATATAAAGTTACATCGCTAATTTGTGATAACCGATATCTATTTGATATTCATATATAAAAATCAGGTTTGTTATTTAATTAACAAAAGTATTACCTGCAAACCGTATGTCATCTTTCCCATCCATAATAGAAGTTCCCCTCCCCCCACCAAAAATTTCCATAATAGCATTCACATCTCTCAAGAATTCACAATCAAAGGTAGTTATTAAACCAATACTTCCAAAAGAATTTGCATGTATATATCTGCAGAGTTCCACGTTACAAGTTGTACTCTCATCATCACTGTCGTAAGTAAATTTATGTAGCATGCAGTAATTTTACTTACCATTCTCTGTCGCATTTCCAGTCGCAACTTCTCTGAATTTGCCTTGTCATATTCCCCATTCTCCAGATACCGTTGGTCTGGTCTCAGTCTAGAGTCTGTGGGCGGGAGCTTTTCCTTTTGTCAGTGATCAAATACACGTAATCAGAGAGTTATTAATAAGACAAAGACAAAAGTGAAATGCACAAAATATTTTTCAACGTGTCCACACCTTCAGTCCCGGTGTCAACTCATTTAGCGTTATCGCAAAAGAAGTTAAATTGTAGCGAGTGATATTTGGAGGTGGCTTATTCCTTTCCCACAATAAAGATGCATCATACTTATCTTTCACCTTACCAGTGCCCTCTCCATTTATATAATACATGCTGTCATCCCACTTCCCAAATAATGTAGCTACCTTTTTCCCAGTGATGTCTTCAACAAATCCATGAACCTGTTCAGTTAGTACGTTTTTAAAAAATTTCCAGTCATTTAATGGGAAAAGAAACAGTGCCTGACTGTGGAAAGTGAAATACATATATCCAGATAGATGTATTTTTCTTTTACCTGGTGAGGATTGCGTTCAAGAATAGACTGCTCCTTGAATTTGAGCTTGCACGAGTAGTGCCGATTACTTCTTATATACATTGTTCCATGGTGGTCACAATAAATATTACCAAGGATTAGATTGTAGATGCTTGTTGTGACCTGAGGACAATGCAACTATGTTTAAATGTACTTTTGCATGAAGTTTAAGATGAGCAATATAAAGCTATATAAAGAACTGCAAATGTATGACCATTTGCACTGCCCACCTTGCTCCACTGGAAGATCGTTCCATCATCAAACTCTAAAGAAAGGATTCCAACGGGATCGAGTTGAATTGATCTCCCCCAGAATTTTGATTTAAGATTACTGTCAGCCTGGAATTTCCAGCCTTTACCTTCACAGTGACATGCAATGACTGTTGGGTGGTGACTGACCTGTTTAAGCAACAGCTAGTTATTAAGAATCCTGTTTAATAAAAAAAAGGTTAAAAACAAGAAAATGTTGATTTTACGTTGTGCAGTTATTTTGGGCAGATAGTCAGATCTAATCGGCCTTTCAATTGGTCCATAACATCTTAGGAGGTACGTCAATGAGGAGATATGAACTGCTATGCGGTAATTTTGAGGAAATATACGGATAGTTCAAATGAATGATTGCACCACATATCGGTTTGTATTCAATAATATTAAATATTACTGGGGTATCTACCTTCTCAGAGAAGAAGCGAATTCCTTTTTCAGGATAATCTGCTTCATAAGTTTCTCCCAGTAAAGGATTGAAGGGTTTACAGTTACGGCCTTCCGATGAAGCATATCCAGAAACAGCAAAAGCAGCAACATATAATATTCTCAAAAGATCATTCCCCTGGATACAAATAAATATTTTAAGTACTCTATTTGATCAATAAGTAAGACTTTAGTGCATTATCGGCATTCTAAGCTCTAGCAGAAATATTTTCAGACAACATTACAGTCAGATAGACTACCATTTGTGACTGTAACAAAATAGAGAGAAAATCATACAAATTCAAGCTAGAGTACGATAACCAGATCGTACCGCTTTACCGTGCTCGTATGCCCTATCCAAAAGATATGAATACTCTAAATCCTCGAAGCACTTCTGCAGGGATGATATTGGCTCATTGAAGTATACAGGGAGACAAACTTGTGTAAGATCTTTCCCGATGTTGTCTTTGATTATAGACCATAAACTGGTGCCTTTCTCTTTCTCAACTGGATCGGGTAACTTTTTTCTTCTTTCAATTCGTGGGTATCTAGAATCAAATACATTGTTCTTTGAGTTCCCCTTGTTCACATTGTCAGTTTGATTTTTGGATCTTGCCCGAGAATCCATGCGATCTATGTCTGATTCACAACTAGTAGTTGGTTCAGAAAAATATTCGTTTGTGTCGAAGAAGTGGGGTTCCTCTTCATCTGATGCCTCCTCAAGCTCTTGTTTGTCAACATCGTCCGATGATTCTGTAGTGCTCCATTCTGTGCATTCAGAATATAACGTCAAGAAACACATATTGCAATAACAATGCAGTATTGATACCATAAGTTGTATGAGTATGTGGAGGGATATGAGAATGAGAACAAAATAAGGATGCAATCATATCTGTGCAGATAACCCTACAGCACCAATATGAGGCACTTTTCCCACTGGCTGTGTATAGGCCACATTTCAGACTCAATTTCAACACGCGAAGTATTGACAAGTAAAATTATATATACATATATACTTAAATACATACATACATACATACATACATACATACATACATATATATATACATATGCATACCAGCATATAAAATGCCTATTGATACGTAAAGTTCTCCATGTGTATCAATCAACTAATATCTAATTCATGTAGACAGTGTATTAGCATTATCTACAAATCAGAATTTCATAATAATTTGAAAGACGTGAGGGAGAAGATGGTCCAAAAAGGTTAAGTGCTAGGCATGGTTTAAAAAGGCGTAGTGAGGCGCACCTTGAGGCCCGCCTCACCGTGAGGCTTATGTAGTATGCTTCAAGGCGGTATTTTTTAGGCTAAAAATATGAGGCTCAAGCCTCTAAATCTAAGGCACACGCCTCATGGAGCAAGAGGCATACGCCTCATTTAAAATTTGAAATGACACTTCTTAAAAAAGAAAATGACTCATTTAAAAAGACATTTTGGGTCCAAACAAAACAATAAAATACCTAAAAACTAAACGGCAACTAGAAATTAGATGACCAAAAACTGAAATTCAAAAGTTAGCTTTCAAAAAACTAATGGCTATATATCCTATTTACTATGTGCTCCAATTTTTATTTTTTTATTTTTTTGTATTTTTGTATTATTTTATAATTTTTTACTTAGATTTTTTGTTTGTTGTGAGACTTACGCCTCAATTCGCATCGAGACTTACGCCTCGCCTCACAAAGAAAAATCGTCTCAGTACTTAATTTCGCCTTTTTAAACCTTGGTGCTAGGACCTAAAAGGTTAAACTAGTGAAAATTCAAATAACAAGAGATGAAAATAAAAATAAAGAAACAAAAACCGTGTAGAAGAAACTAAAATGACCGAAAAGGAGTGTTAGGATATGTTGCATACCACTAAACTTTCCACGTGCTAGATTCGAATACTCCTGCTTCATTAATTGGTGTTCCCCATCATTAATTCCAGAGGCTTCTGGTTCAACATTGGCTGCCTAGAAAAGTGAAATGAAATGCTTTATTGATGTTATGTTGCTACTTTTTAAAGAATTGGTCAAGATTACAAAAAGCAAATGCTACATCTTTACAATTAAGAATCTTGAAAAACCACATGGATCAGTCAGTTCATGTTGATTCCAAGTTTACAGATTTCTGCATTCAAATAGTGGGGCATAAATTAATCATTTAGAATGCTGAAATAAATTATAGAAAAGAAATTCTTCCAAGGATCTTTCTCTTAACTTGGTTATATTCTCCCCAGAAAGACTTAAACAAGAAAAGGATTATTAAGTCATCAATGACAGTAGTATTTCTTCCGAAAGGAAAATTGATAAAACAAAAAATAAGTTGAATGTACACTGGAAATAGAGAGTCCCTTTGACTATAATTTGAAGTATCCCTTAATCTTGTTAGGCATAAGTTCTGAGATTGTGCGAGTTTTGATCACTCAAACAGCCACGGTAACCACAATGTAGCCTTACCATCCCCAGCGAAACTCCGAATATAGGCCTAGATCATTTGTACAGACAGACTTTTCTTGTGTAATGGTTACAGCAGATTTTCAAGAAAAGTAGACCAAACAAAAAATAACAACTCGTGATATAAACCAATTAAACCACAATTTCTATTATTATATGTAACAAAAGTTAACAACTAAAAGTTTTTTGCTCAACTATGGGAATACAATAGACCATTCAATAATCAATGGAGATGAAAAGGCATGAACTACAATGTGTACGTACCTATTTAAAAGTTATTAAATTCCTCTGCTAATTTAAAGATATATTTCGAAATTCATGATTTCATACTAAGGTTATTATTAATATAGAAGGAATTACATGAATTTCAAAATAAATTTTAATTAATATAGACGGAAATTCATGAAATTGGTTACTTGTGATCCAACACATGAATTACATCATTAGAAAAGCAAAGATTACCTCTAATTGTCTTAATGTGTCCAGCAAATCGCATCGCTCTTCACAAATGACTTTAAATTGATCTTGTATTTCAGAAATTTCAGAGAGCATGATCTGTTCACAGTCCTTCACAAGACCCTCTCCAATTCCATCTTTGAGCAAGCGATGCTTTAGCCTTTCAGTCGATATCGATAAATTCCTAGTTAAAAGGGGGATGTTCTCATTCATTGGGCTTCTTGTCGAAATCAAAGCTTGTGTCCATGCCGCTCTTTCTTTCTTCGTATTAGTCCTTAAGTGAAGTGTCTTTGTAGCTGTAAATATGTAAAACCGCCTATCGTCTGATTTGCTCTCACGAAATGATGAGACCTGCAAACAAATCCAAGTAAACATTTACGGGATGTTTGGTAAGGTGTACTAATGAAGAAAGATAAATTAAAATTTTGTTCTTTAATAACTTGTCCTATAAAATTTGTGCATGGATTACATCCCCAAAATCAAATACACACACTTGCAGTTCATGTTATATACAGATTTGTCCAAAAAAAACATTATATTAGAATGCCTAAAAAAAGTATATTTATCAATCAAGTAATAAAAGACCATGGAACAGACTAACCAGCACTATCATGATCTCGAAAAATCATTACTCGAATTAAATGCCCTCTGAAACACCCAAAATTTACTATGGAAAGCTATATCATGAGATAAATTTGCAAGAACATAGCATTGGAACACCACAAAGAAATTTTGATGCCACAGAAATTAAATATACCTAAGCTCATCGATTCTCCGGTCACGGGGAAAATCCCGGTGGCATTAATTTACCCTAAAATGAAAAATAAAAACGTAACAAAGGCTAAAAGAATAGGTAGAATTTTTACCGAGTTTCCGGGGACGCCAAGAAAAGAATTTTAGGCATGTAAGAGCATATCCTTTCCCTTGTGCTTTTACTTCTTTAATTTTTCCTTCTTCTTTTTTTAAAAATAAAAAAAGTTTTAAACCCAATGAATTGCAAGTCTCCAACTCCGTGAAAAGGTCTCAAAACTTACAGATTATTAGAGACTTCAGATCTACCATTCTTTTCAATTGCTGTCCCACCAGATTATTCTCATTCCCACTTATGATTATTTTATCCAACAAAACAAACAATGAGATCTGCAAATAAGAAACTGAAGGGAAAAAAAAAAGAAACTGAAGAAATTGTTTCAGATTTTGAATTGGTAAAATGTCACCGAATAATAATGTGACCTGACGTGAAAAAACCATAAATAAACCTGGCTTAACCCTACAGCATTTTGCCCTAGTATTGGCTCCTACTATGCACCTGCTGATGTGACCCACTCAAGATTAACACTCAGTTAATTATCACTGTTATAGTAAAATTATGAGTAAATGAAAAATGAAACTCAGATATCAAAGCTATTTCTGGTGCAGTCTGCACAGAGATGAGAAAATGGAAAAAAAAAATGGTAAAAGTACAATACTTTTCTGATATAGCAAAAAGTCTTTTCTGCAGTAACCCCTAAAAAGACAAGCCCCACTTAGCCTTTCCTCCCGGATTGGAAAATTCCGTTGTTTGAACTTTGAACACAATTTAAATAATTAAAATTTTAATCGAAGTAGTGCAAATGTTATCAGAACAAAGACATCTTGATTCTTGAATTCAAGACTGGGATATTATTCTCTTTTGAAAAAAAAAAATATTTCAGTGCGACATTGTTTCTGTCTAACAACTTGAACTCTTATTGATGTGTACAGTGCATTTAAAACCACGGTTAAAATCAATTTACCAACCTTTAAATGGACAGTGCCAACCGTTTTGCAGTGCTTTCCGCGGACGTTGACGGTGCCGGAATTAGAGGGGGCCTTGACTTGACCAATGAAAACGACGTCTTCGCGGCCGTTGACGGTTTCCGGCCGGCGGGTCTTGGAGTAGGATAGAACGCCATTGCTACGGAGGGTGAACCACCGGGATCGCCATCCCTTGCCGTAATTAGTCCACTTGTAGAGGATCCCAGCCACACTATTGCTACTGCTGACATCGGATCCTCCGGCATTGGAATCAGATCCACCGCCGGAGAAATTCATTACCGACCCAGTTCTCAACAGGATCGGCTCCGGCGTCCCGTCCCCGATCGCCGGACTCTCCAAAGAAATGCAGCATAGAGGGTGCATTTCCTTTACGCGCATTCTGATCCCATAGTTATAAAACCCATTTATAATATCTCCATTCAAAGATATCTGCAACAGAAAAAATGGATCAATAACTTCGATATATACGAATACATACACACATGCATATATGTCTATGATAAGAATTCATGAATAGAATGAAACCAGGGAATTGTAGGGGGAGATAGACTAGCGACGCTCTGATCTGAGAGATTCTTGATTGTACAGAGAAAGAATGAAGAAGGAGAAGGGGGAAAATAGTTAAAAAAGAAGTCTTTCGATGTTGAAACTGTAAAGAAAGAGAAACGAAAATGATTTTTAAAAGGTAACTACACATGCATCTGTGTGCAAAAACATAGCTACATTAGTGTAAGTTAGTGCGTGGAATGCGTGGAATATGGTGGTAATTTTGGGTCCGCCATGGATTAATTTGGTTTTTGTTGTATTTTGCGGTTTCCAAAAAGTTGGATTCTTTTTTAGATCCTTCTTTATGCTAATGGGATTGGGATACGGATATTGCCATATTGGAGGGAAGGAGGGAGAGACAGCCATTTTGTTTTATTTAATTTTTGTGTTTATTTTATTAAGAATGATGTCTTTAATTGTTTTGGTAATTTTGTTGTCTTTTGTCTAGAGGCTTTTTTATTGGTTTAAAATCACCTACTAAGATTTCTGTTGTTTTTTAGTAATAATAGAATAAACTTTTGAGATTTTCTCAATTCTCTTTAATTCTCTAGCAATGTTTGAATAATTATAAGAATACGTTATAAACAAATCATTTCCATCATAAATTTGAAAGATTTAAACAAACAAGATACTTACTACAACAAATAATACTGATTTTGGCATAGCACTCGAGTTGTCCATCTTCTAAAGCACTATCTAGATCACAACACTGCTATGACAAAAGCCTTTTGAGATCTATGTAAAATATGTACCAATTAACTAAATTGTTTTTCTGTTAATTTATTTTAATTGGAGTAACATCTACATGAATTCTCGTTTCTTATCTTATTCATTTTACCAATTCATTACTACTCAAGTAAAATCTTATACATCACATCCTCCTCGAATCCTAACTCCTCAAGTTACGTCAGCAAGAAGTAAGAAATAAGTTTGTGGATAGCGGCCATTGTCACTCAAATAAATGTTTAAAATTCCAAAAATAGAGTGAGCGTTACTCATCTAGAATGATGATCATCACTGATCTACTGTTACATATGAAAAAAAAATGCATTCCGGCGTTATTGGATAATGTGACAACAATTGTCATCATTTTAGATGAATAACATTATTTTAAAATATAATTTACTTTTTAAATATAATTAAAACTCAAAAAGTATTTACCCACAAAAAAATAATCTGCATCTTAAATACTTTTAAGACCATGGTTGGCAAGAAGGAGTTGGTGAAACACAAAGTGAAAAATGATAGGAAATATGCCTGCCTTATTTTTGTTTGAAATTAAATTTTGAAAGAAGGAAGAACTTGAAAGGGAAGTAATGTTGACTTCTAATATTACAAGTGCCAGATCGTGCGTTGCACGATGATTGTTTTAATTCTGTAACAACTCATGAATGACATATATTAAGAATGAATGGCATATATTAAGAATGAAATCACAATTATTTAAGAAAGACAGAGATTCAAATGCTAAGTTCAAGGATTTCTACTTATACATGTCAAATAAGAAAATGTTTTATTCTGTGGACAAAAGTACTTAATTAGATGAAGTGACTAAATGGTAAGCTGACAAACTATAGCTCCTTGACTACAAATACAGAGTCCACAAGGTTTTCGTGATCTTATTGCTCCTGTATACTTCTTGAAAGTTGATGACAATAGCATGAAGTTCACAAACATGTTGTGGTGGAGAAGAATAGGAGATTCTGGGAGAAAAGATGCACTAACTGGTTTATTGATGTCTTCTACTGATTTGCATCATCATATTATAATTTTCTTGTCTCATACAGGATCCAGAAAAAACCATACCATAGGAAAAATCATACCCTAGAATTACCATAATATGCTCTTTGAATCGACCATTTTTTATAATAATAGAACATAAGAAACTTCTCATGAAAGAATTTATATAGACAACATCTTGGTCCACCGTTTCTAAAGATTCTTACATTGTCAAAACGTTTGAAATTTTGTTATATTCCCAAAGCCTCATAATCAAGTGGTAGAATATCAAATAAAAAATAACGAGCCAAAAAGGCAAAAAATTGAAGAAAATATGGAGAAATAGTGTTCTCATTCAAGCTATTGAGTTGAAGTTAAAAGGGAAGAAACACTTGAGATGAAATAATAAGGTTGTATTGAGAAGAAAATATTCTCATTTCATGTTTTTGGAAAAAAAAACTCTTTGTTGATTCCTTCCATTCAATAGAAACTTAAAAGCAAGTGAAGAAGATGAAACTAGAAACAGCGCTGAAAACCCCAAGAGGACTAAAGCTTAACTGTGGAAAAAAAAAAGTTTTAGCGAGCTAGTGGCAAATTAAGCACTTTGTTGATAGAAAATATTAGTTAGGGTAATACCTTTTGGTTGATACTGATGCTGTAGTACAGAGTTTAAGCCTCTTCCAAAGTAATCAGCACCAATTTATAAAGAAATCTCTCAAAAATGTAACATAGTTTAAAAGAACAACTAAATATCTTGATAGAAAAGTTATCATTGGTTTGTGCGCCATAATGTTTATTTTGTAGGCACAAACAAATGATAGTTGTTCTGTAAAAATATTTGATTGCTCTTTTAAAATATGGTAAGTTTTCGAGATACTTCTCTACAAATTTAGTGATGAATGCTTTGGAAGAGGCTAAATTAACAATGTTAATATTTGATTTCTTTAAGGTACCTGTAGAATAATAAGTGAAAAATATCAAATATTATTGTCATATAGTATAATTAAAACAGATTGATGGGACAATGTTCAAGATTCGCTTCTTTACCATTACCAACATCCAACCTTTAATGCATAAAACATGAGGTTCAAATAGGAAGCAGGTTTATAAATCCTAAAAAAACAAGCAAATGCAAGGAAATTATAAGGCTTAAGCTTTAAGAACAAACAGAAGAGATGCAAATGTTATGGAAATCATTAAAAGAAATTTCTTTACGTACCTTATATTTCTGTCCTCTTGTTCACGTTGTGCCTCTAAACACTTTCTTTCATGCAGCAAGAGCAGCCCGTATTTACCTTTATTAGCATCTAAAATGAGACCACCACTTGGTAATAATCTTACTATTCGATAAAAGAATTGAAAAGTTTGTTTAATTCTAAGTGATTGATGCTTACTTGCAATTTGTATGTACATGAAAGATGAATTAACAAATATTCAATTACATAATATATTTCAATAAAGGTGAACAAGAAAGCATCTGAAATTGGAACATAGCATGATAAAATCAGAATGGAGCGTATAAGATTGGTCACGAAGTTTGAGTACATAGGAAAATAGAACCGTTTTATATTGAGTAAATAGAAAAGGTACAATTGGAATCAAACAATTCATAGATAAGTAAAAGTTCCATCGGTGCGACACATTTTGTACACCATGAACATTGGGGAATTCGTTATTTAGAAGCTCAAAAACGCATGTGTCACCGATCTGGAGTTGTTTCTCTCTAACGTAGTCTACCCAACATGTAGTAAGACATCGTATATAACTATCTCTCGTTAAATTTGTAGAGATATGCCAATTGCGATGTGAGAAGTCATGGACCAGAACAATGTGTACAAGTTTGGGCACATGTTGTCTAGCAAATTTATAACTTAACACTCTAGCATTATTATTTTGTCTCAATCCCAATTTCACATAGTATCATATTGTTATCTTTCAGTAGTCGATAGGCCAACAACAAATGTGTTTCAATTTATAACCCAAAAGATATAAATGAGATTGATTTTTTTTTTGTTTTGTACAAAAAGAAGAAATCACATTGGGTGGTTGCACCAACAATTTTAGTTGCTTCCAAACAATTGACTAATAAAAGAAAACGGCAACAAAACAATGAGCTTGCTCTAAGAGTGACGTGTTTTTCTTGTTTTAGCAAAGTCTTTGGAACGATTAAAACAATATACAGTTAAAAAGTAAAATACAGATTAGTCCAATAAAATCTACAACACGGTAGGATCATGATTCATGAGCGCTATTTATTATCATTTTAAATAATCATAACCAGTCAACACTACATTTTAAATACCTTGTCAAGTTCTAGATCATGGAAAATCCAAAAATAAAGACAAGAGGAGAAAAATTAATAGTAAAACCCAAAATATTCTTTACAATATTCAAATAAACAGTAAACCCATCAACCATACCCAAGATTCGTACCAAAAAAATTAACATCTACTCACCAAAATAAGAAAAACCCTAAAAAAAAATTCGTCAACCACACCCAAGATTCGTAGCAAAAACTAACATTTACTTACCGAAGAAGGAATAAATCGGAAAAAAGTAAACCCATAAACCATACCCAAGATTCGTAGCAAAAAAAATGACATCTACTTACCAAAATAGGAAAAAAGGGAAATAGAACAAAGATGCAAATGGCGAGGACGACGAAGTCAAAAGTCGCAAAAATTGACAAGAAGATCGAAACCCTAAACTTGAAATCTGAAGCTGAAAAATGAAAAAACAACTAAATATGCTAAAAGAATAAACTTAACTCTCAAAGCCTAAACATCGACTATATCACCCTTCATCTTCAAGTAGAAAACCTTTGAGTCACAACTGGTGACAGATACGATGAGTTTTGAGTCGAGAAGTTTCAAAATCTCATAGTAGATGTTCGAGATAAAAAAAATTAACAAGAAGATCGAAACCCTAAACTTGAAATCTGAAGCTGAAAAATAAAAATAAAACAACTAAATATGCTAAAAGAATAAATTTAACTCTCAAAGCCTAAATATCGACTATACCACCCTTCATCTTCAAGTAGAAAACCTCGGAATCACAACTGGTGGCAGATCCGATGAGTTTTGAGTCGAGAAGTTTCAAAATCCCATCGCAGATGTTCGAGAGCTATGACTCGAGCTTAGATATATAACCCTTGATAGGGAAAATGCGAATCTTGTTGCAGCACAATATGGACGATTGTGTGTGAAAAGAAGCAAGAGGTGGAGTGGAAGTGAAGAGGCAGAATGACGAGGCGTGTAGAAATAAAGAAAAATAAACAAATCAATCACCCAGTAAACGTCATCGTTTTACCATAAAAAAAATCCGAATTTTTAAAAAGAAAATTTGAATTCAAATTTTTTTTAAAATTTTTTTTTGATATCAGCATGTTGGAATAATGATACCTTATGAACAGTGACAACAAAGTATTCTCTTTTAAGATTGTAGGGATCGATTTTTATTTTTATTTTTATTTTGACATCAACATGATGTAATAATGATGTCTTATGAACAGTGGCAACCAAGTATTTTCTTTTAAGATTGTCACGATGTAGATGTGAAAAATCAGCTGT
Source organism: Osmanthus fragrans (assembly GCA_019395295.1). Taxonomy (NCBI): domain Eukaryota; kingdom Viridiplantae; phylum Streptophyta; class Magnoliopsida; order Lamiales; family Oleaceae; genus Osmanthus; species Osmanthus fragrans. The sequence continues at coordinate 13,418,415 of CM033346.1, read as the reverse complement.
CAAGATTGGGGTTTGATTATATGTCATTATATGGAATTACGAGATAGATAATTGGGGAAGACTCGTGTGACATATGGTAGTTGACTTGTTAAAAAAAAAAAAAAAAAAAAAATATATATATATATATATATATATATTTAACAATTGCCAGTACTCTTAATTTCTTTAATGGTCCAAATAGAAGAAAGGAAAATTCTCTGAAAATGACTGAACTCTAACCCTGCGCGTGAACATCACGAAAAAAATTAAGTTAAAAAGTTTAGATATAATGTAAATTAAATGAGGAGATAATTAATGTGAAAAACAAATTTAGGTGGGTCATTAATGTGATAATTAATTGATTAATCTATCTTGTTAAGTAGATATTTATGTTGGATCATTATAGCCTACAATCTTTTTGGGAGAAGTCTCCAAATGTTTATGTTGAAAAGTTTCTACATTAGTACAAAAATTTGAACGTGTCTTTCATAACCGGGAAGGAATCCCATGTTGGAAAAAGAACGCTATAGCATTTTATTTATTTATTTATTTCTCTTAACTACATTCTAAAATAGTCAATGGCTAATCGCAAGAAGGCGAAAGGGATAATGTGTACAGCGATTAATTGTTGATGAAAGAGAAATACTGTACAAATTCGTTGATTAGATGATGTGAATGAATAAAATCCTTTCAATATAATGAGTTTACACAGAAGAGTCATCTAATCATAGTAAAAGAAAACACGATGTGAACCACCAACTTGTGTCAATTCTGAAATCGCATTATCAAATGGTTCACATCGATCACTATGTCAAAATGGGTGCATTTTAGAAAGGACATATAGAAATATACAAATTGGACACTTGATTGATTCGAGCACTCAAAATCATATCTCTAAATATTTTTGAAGCGTCCAAGCATTCACGTGTTCGTTCTTATTCCCATCAAGAAAAGCATAGTCTTTCATTAGTTTAACCATCAAGCTTAATGTAGTGCTATACTAATTTTTGGAAGAAGTGTTGTATTCGAAAATATAGGCATGTTTACCCTATTAGCAATGAAAAAAAAGGCAAAATTTTATAAGTAAAAAAATATTTCATTATCTTTTAAGTTTTCTCAATTTTTATAACATGGTCCTTGTCAATTGGTTCCTTCTGTTTTTCAAGAAAGTACGTAAAATTATTTTTCAAACGGCAAAATCATAGAAATAAAATGAAATCCTCAAACTATAAGTCAGCTTTGCCACTTTCCTCAATGTCTGGTAGTTGCATCCAACTTCTTGAAAGAAATTAATGAGTCAATAGGCATTGATATAGATCCATAATTTTTTTTTCTTCGAGTAAAAAGATTGTTTTTCCTTGAATATATTGGTTTACTTATTTTTAATTTATAGTTTCTAAGAGTATTTTTAAGAGATTTTTTATTTTTAAAGAGCATTTTGGTCATAACAAAGAGAATCTTTAATAAAATTAATTTTTTTTTACACAAACTAACAAACTTTTGATTTTATTTTTTCAATAATCATTTAGTCCCTGTTTGATTCTCATTTTCTCCAAATTCATTTTTCTCTCTCTTCTTTTCAACCACACATTCTTCAATAAAATAATATTACACGTAAATCCAAAACTTTTCTCTAATTTTCAACCACACATCTTCTATCAATCAACTATTCAAAATGCATTTTCTTCCCCAAAATGGGAATCAAACGGATTATTTCTCTTATTTTTAATTAATATATATATATATATATATATATATATATATTAGATGTCAATGGCAAAAATAATCAATATAATATGAATTGATTATTATATAAATATGAATAAATAAATAACACTAAATTATTGGAGGTGCTATTTATTGCGTAAGGTTCGAATAGGCATGGGCACGGTTCGATTTGGTTCGGTTCTGAAGAGAACCTAATCGAATCGAAAATTTTCAGGTAGTGAGTAAACAGAACCGTCGAGTCCAAATATAATTTTGGAATTGTTCGGGTTTGGTTCCGTTCGGTTCAGATCAATTCGATTCGGGTCTGTTCGATTTCATACTATAATTAATTTTTTTAACATTTATAACAACACTACAGCCTGACATGTTTAATCTTAACTTTTACAAATTAACGTATTCCAATTTAATAACATATAAATAACAAGTTGTCCAATAAAATTAATTTACCAATGTATACAAATAACAAAAAGTAGATAGTAAATGAGTAATACTAAAACATCGGTGATCCATATAAATTAGAAGTCATAGACTCGTAAAGATAAAATATTTTAAAATATTGTTAATACAGTAGTACTTACCAGCTATTTGATTTAACCATCAATTGCTTGACTTGTTATACTAGATATTAAAAAACTTTAAAAGAAAAATTGAAAAATCACAATTAACTAACATAAATAAACTAAAAATTGTTCAACTAATAAGATTTAATAAGAAAAAATATAATATATATTTTATTATCTGTCTCAATGCCCTCATAAAACTTAGTGTCTTCAATGCAAACTCTATCTTTACTAATTTATTTTTAAAAAGTTAATAATTTAATATTTCTCATATATAAAAATTTAAAAAAATTCGATTTTTCGGTTCTGGGTCTAGAACTGAGAACCGAATCGAACCCGTAGGTTCTCGATTCAGATACTCGTTCGAGTATTTCAGTTACGAAGAACCGCTCGATTCGGTTCGATTCGGTTCAGTTCGGGTCCGATTCGATTTAATTCGGTTCGAGAGATATGCCCAACCCTAAGTTCGAGGGAGATGTATAATTTGCCCTCATCAATTTATTGTGTTAAAATGTTACATCAATTTATCAATAATGGTTAAATAAATAATCAAATGTCATTTCCATTAAATATTTCAATATATCCACAAATATTATCCATAACTCATTTCTATATGTTTAAAAATATAATAATAACTTTCATAAAATCTTTCCAAATGGAAGCTTGGTTAAAATGTTACATCAGCTTGAGAATAGTGTTAGCTTATCTATTTAAGCGATAGTGACATTCAATTGCCTTCACGAGTTAATCATGATGCTAAGCAAGAATCACAAACACTTCATATTAATTTATCACTCGTTAATCACTTTTATAATATAAAATTAGAATTTTGCTATTTGTATAATCGGAATTGACAACCCCAATTGACAACACTCTCATATGGAGGGGACTCACGATTTTTTTTATTCATCATGGTCCCTCCAATGTGAGAAGTTGTCAATCAAGGTTGTAAAAGCTCGATTGTACAAATAGTATAGTTCATTAACACAACCCAAGCCTGACTAGTGGCTGGATTTAGCAATAGGATTTTGGTTTAAGAAGGGTTGACATCATTATTTTAGTGATCCCTCATGAATTGGGCATTAATTCTATGGGTCATGCTATTTGTATAATCGAGATTTGACAATCTCTCACATTGGAGGCACGATAAATATATAAAAAAAAAAAAAAAAAAATTGTGAGTCATCTCCATGTAAGGGTGTTGTCAATCAAAATTGTCAACTTCAATCATACAAAGAACAAAATTCTTGTGGTTATAGATAATCATGGACCAACCTACGCTTTACTTAGTCCAAATCAAAAGTCTAATCAAAGTATCAATTTTAGAAGACAAAAAACCCACTTGTGCTAAACCACATGTAGCAAACAATCTTTTTATCTCTAACTTTATCTTAAACAAAATCGATAAGATAGTCCTACTTGTTTATTGATTATGATTGTTCCATGAAGTATAGTAACCCGATTGCAACTAGGAGAAATATTCAGTGACTTAATTGCAATGAGATGAAAGTTCAGTGATCTAATTGCAATTGTAATTAAAGTTCAGTGACCTCTACTGTTATTGATCTCTTGACCGGGATGGACTTGTTGGTATATCATTAGTTTTAACATACGCGTCGGTGAATTCGGGGTGGCAAGATAACCACACGGAGTGGCCCGATTGCTTTTAAATTAAAGTTTAACGATTTGATTGCTCTAAATTCAAGTTTACTGACTCGATTGCAACTAGGGTGAAAGTTCAGTGACCTCCAATGTAATTAACCCAATGGGAAAGTTAAAGTTGAAACCACTTTTTGTATCTCGACCCGGGTACAAGAAAAACAAGACAATGCTTATGATAAAATTTTCAACGGGAAAGAATCATTGTCTTGCCTTAATAGTAAAACCCACAACTGACTACCAATTTCAAGCTTCACAAGTACTCAACAGAAAAACTTAATTTTCGTGGCATATCTTATCACCAACTTCGGTAGTTCCAGTTGGATAACAACGTAAATGGGACACTAACAAACATGTCCCTACTCCTAATGTTATCCTTGCTCCCTGTCATTTCAAGTGCCCATAATATATCTCCAACATAACATGTGCCATCAATTGAGGTTTGGACACCATTTTCAAACTTGCGAGTCGAGATAGTAACTTACGGGAGAGTGAAAGAAAACAAGAACGTCAAAAATCAGATCTTGTCGAATGAACAGCAAGACCCACAATAAGCGTGAGCAATAGCGAAATCAAGATGTTAGAGTTGGGGGTTCTAAAATTGAAAATATTGAGGTGAAGGAGGGGGGAGAGCGCTGCCTCCGAATTTTTTTTTTTTTTTTTTTTTTTGAGTTGAGGGTATAGTACAAACAATCATAATGAGTAAAGAACCTGTACAATTTGTGTATTTCATAAGCACTACAAAACATTCAAAAAATTAAACAGATAGGTGCAAGAAAAGATTTTTACAAAATCAATCTGACACAATCTATAAGCCTTAATCTTGATAATGTAATGCAGTATAAATAAACTCAATGCAATTCAAAGATAAAAAATGAAAATAGTAAGATAACTCAATATATGAATGTCTCAGACTTGCCAAAAAAATTAAAGTAAGAGATTTTATTTTTAAAAACTTGGATTGGAGGGTCCACCCAAGTTGATAGACTTACAACTTAAGAATTAGGGGATCTGCCTAAGATAATTTTTTGTAATTTCACCCAAAAAAAAAAAAAAAAATTTGAAAAAACTAGAGGGTCCTAGGACCTGGGGGACCCCCCCCCCGGGTCCACCTATGAGCGCGAATCATCGACCCAAGGAAAAAAACAAAAGGAACCCGAGTCACAAATTATTGTAGACCGTACCGGCATAAGTTGGACGGGTTCGCAAAGTCTATGTTCAGTGGGCAAAAGGATGGGGACACGTTTATGTGCATCCACTAATTATTATAATTTTTCTTTTTCCTTTTATAGGACAGCTTTGTTTCTTTTCCTTGTGATTTGGAAATGCTAATGAAATTGACCAACTGAATAAGCCTTATCGAATCGTTTCTTCAAAGCTATCTGATCAGATTTAACTTCATTAAGCAGCAAATGCTTGTCAAAATATATATGGGAAGGTTCCTTGCAAGCGTTACCATTATTTTGCTTGTATAAATTTGTATTATTTTGAGTATGTTAAAGAATAAAATTTAATATAAATGGAAATATAAATCAACTTATAAGAGTTTGGACTACTCATCTTAATAATATTGACATTTTAAGGTGAAATTTCAAATTTTAATATGTTATCAGAGTTTATTAAACTCCAAAGAACAATTCAATCAAATTAAAACTCAAAAATGAGTGCAGAAATTTCAAGATTAGTCTGCTCAAACGAGCCACCAATGGTAAGGGATAAAAATCTCACATCAAATAAAGACGAAAATATAAATTAACTTATAAGAGTTTGCGATACTCCTTTAATAATGTTAATCTTTTAAGATAGAACTTCAAGTCTTAATAGATTAATGATAAGTGAATTGTGGTATGAGCATGTTTGGGTGCTACTTATTTTACTCATGGGTAAGATACTCATAAGTAAATAAACATGCTCTTAATTGACAAAAGTTATGTGTATCATGTTCATGTTCGTGTTCGTATCCGTACAGGTGCGCTTCTTAACAGAGCAGCATCGACTTCTGCAAGAGAGGGGCTGCCATTTGTTTTCTTCATCCCTTTCTGTAATGTAATATATCTGTGGCAGTAATGTAATCTGAAAACTAGTAAAATTCAGGATTTTACTATATGTGGCCCTGGATGCATAGACGGCCAGCCAATAGTCGTATAGCAAAACCCAAAATTAATTATCACAGGTATCTTCTGACCTAAACAATTAAGGGCAGCTAGTCCTAAACCCAATGTGAAAAGAACGTGTCCAAATCTATCTGTTCAAAGTTTGCCAATAGCCATGGTCAAAGACTGAGAGTTCAGCAGTACCAAAGTCAGGTCATAATCATGAGCCACAAACGCTGCCAAAGTGTTACTGTCACTCCTAGTCAAAATGTTCAATTTTGTATTCAACTCGGCTCATGTTTGGCATACACTATATTATCGAACGGGACAATAGTCACAATACACCAGCTAACTTACTTTATCATTACTATCCCGACTTCTTATAGCTGGATTGATTATATTTAGAATTTCTAGTGATGGTAATGAATCGAGTCGACTTGACTCAAGAACACCTGAGCTCGGCTCTAACTCGTCACGAGCCGAGCTCGTGGCTTGTTGGTAACGAGCCAAGCTCGAGCTCGAGTCGGCTCGTACTCTATGGACGAGCTCGACTCGGCTCATTAGCTCATGAGTTTACGAGTCGAGCCGAGTCCACGAACTTTTTTCATATATATATATTTTCCAGATTTTCGGACTTTTTGCTAAAAAAAATTTCAATTTTTGACGATTTCACGAGCCTTGCAAACTCGACTTGTTGGGCACAACCTTTGCTCGGCTCGGCTAGGCTAGGCTCGGGCTCGTCATTTTACTATTCCAAGTGGCTCACGAGCTGAGTTTTGACGAGCCGAGCCGACTCGACCCAATTGTCATCCCAAAGAATTTCTTGTCATCGGTTATTGGAGACAACGATATTTAATATATCTAGTGCTTTTTTTCCAAAAAAAAAAAAAAAGGATTTTAATTGCTCTTGTTCTTATGTTAATCAAATAAGTACTGAATGAATAGTTAGACCCAATTATCAAGGAACTATCGCTTTTTCATTGAATGAAAAGATGTTTAAAAAGTTGGATAAATCTATTTATAGAAATAGTAAACCATAGTGACCTTGAAATTTTGAAAAATTCGGCCGCCGGTTTAATTTTTACTTGTTTGCATTATACCAAATTTTAGCTTCAAGCCTCATTTTTTGAAAATAGATTTTGTAATTTTTATTTTGGTTGGAAAATATGTAGTAATAATATGCGAAAAATATTTTGTATTCACGTGTAAAATTATTTTATTAAAAAATTTTATGACAGAAAATGAGTTTGACAGAAAGTAGTTTAGTTACAAGGTAATTGCAAAAACTATAACGTCTCCTGAATGGTAATCATGGGTTTGGACTTAAAAATTCTATCAAAAAAAGAAGAGAAAAGACGTGTATAAGCTTTTTATGGAATTTTATAATGATATGTATTAAGCTTTTCTCTCTTTAATAGCATCTGCAGTCTCTTACACTCGACGTCCATTGTAGTTGGTACGCTGAGAACTATACATGTTTGGTAGCCATTTTTTTCAAACTGTATTTTTCTTTCTTCTTTTCAACTACACATTCTTCAATAAAATAATATTACATACAAATTCAAAAATTTTCCTTTACTTTTAACCACGCATTCTTCATCAATTAATTATTCAAAAATATATTTTCTCTCCAAAAATGACTACCATACAGGGCATGATAATTCAATGCACACATTTTCAAAATTCAATATTGCCATTCTACAAAAGGCCTTCCAAAAGTAATAGAACTTGTGGCACGTGCCTAGACAAATAGGCCTTTTTTATGTAGTTAAAAATCAAATTTTAATAAATTCCGATAAAAGTTATTAAAATATGTAATTGAAAAGTTAATAAAAGTTGAACGACCATAAAATGTGTGATTGAAAATAAATAAATTTTTAAAAATGAGGACCAAACAACAGCATAGTGTAGTAAAATATGTGAATCATGACCCAACTAACTTTAATCAAAGACGGTAACACTATTCATTTAGATTCTAGATAGTCTTTGATCTATGTGACAAAAGTAAGTTACTGTCACATTGTTCAATGTTTAAAAATGCATAAAGATGAATTTTAAGTTAACTGGACAGTATGACATTAATCACATTAATCGATGATAATCTAATCTATATAGTATTATTCAATCAAATATCCTAAATTTGAGTTCGATGTGTCAATAGGATGGCTATCAAGCAATACAAAACATTGATCTCAACTATCTCGCAAGCGAAGAAACTTGCACGTCCCACAAAAATCGAGGCACGTCTATCGAAAATGCCATCTGTTTCCTATTAATCCTAGATTCTTTTCTACAAGCAACTTCGACAAAATCAAAGCGATATGTGAAGAGTAGTAAGCTCTACTGAATCTAGCTCTGCCTTCAATATGTGTGGGACATTTACAATCTCTAGAGTCAAAAATAGGACAGACTTATTGCATGTATTCAAGGCTTCAAAATACCAATATATTGAGGGTCACCTTAACATGGTGGAAGTCATTAGTTTGAGTATGTTATCTCCAAACCCGAAGCGTGTTTTTCTAGTTGGGTTTGCTCCACCAAGATTCAAGGAGTGACTTATACTTTGATTAAAAAAAAAACCTTCAGACATCATTTCATATACCATAAATTGCCAGCAGTTTCTGTAGCTGGGATCAATTAAATTATGCAAAACTAGCAATTCATTCAACTGTTTGCATGGGGACCAGACAGAAAGACATTGACCAACGAGGTTAAGAAAAGGCCACAAATCTAATTGCTAAAAGTCCTTGATTTAAGCTGAAACCCCACAAACCGAGTGCTTTCTAGCTTATCAAAAATTTATCATTAACTGTGTTATGACAGGACCACTTGTGATTTCCTGCAAGCTGAACGTGAAATGCACAGAAAACACACAAAACATTTTAGAATAGAGTTATGATACATTGCCCGCATGAGTGACCGCGGGATTGACATCAGACACACATGGGGGGAAACATTTTTTATTCATACGGGATCCACGCGTTCCATATGAGGACGGTGTCAACCAAGGTGTCATCGACTATGTTCGTTTAACATTTTTCTTTAGAATATCATGTGCATGCATCTTCATTTCATTTGATACCAAACATTAGAATTAGACAGAAACAATAATATTGTCCGTGTTTTCATTGCTGGACATACAGAGAATAAAGAAGATTTTTAGAATGGTCATTTAATCAAACACCTAGGGGGCACGTAGAGTTTAGATCCCTTAGGACCAGAAGATACAAACCCCACTTGTCATTTCAATTTTATTTTATTTTTTTCCCCCCGGAAGGAGAAGGGCACTTTTCTTTGATGTGTTGTGTTCCTACCTAATGATCACAAAAGCAAATAGATTTTCTCAAGTGAAAAAGTTATCTTCAAAGTTTAATAACGAAGAAATATCTTATTTGCAATGCATTGATTAAGGGCATGTTTGGTAACAATTAAAATCTGATTTTAATTTAAATCAAAGTCGAACAATCAATATCAATCACATTTTTCATAGATCTCACAACTTTTCAACCACACATTTCAAAAACTTCTATTACAATTTACTAAAAAATCTAATTTTAATCTCCACCAAATACCCCCTAAATAGTTTGTCTAATTTCTAATGAAATCTAGTTCATAGCTTGAGCTTTTTGAGATATTAAAGCTTAAATTTATAATTTTAACTTGTTTCTAAAAAATTATAATTTTAGAGTGTATTTGACTGATTTTATTTTCATAGAAAATATCATTTTTCCACCCAAATTCCTACTTTGGGGTGTTTAATTGACCATTCTTTGCACGAAAATTATTTTTCAACTTTTGGTCACGTGAAAATATTTTCTTTAGGAATGATAATTTTTATTTTCCAAGTAATTCAGATTCTCTTTCTCTCTCTTACCTATCTATTCTCTCTCATATACACATCAATAAAAATGGACAAGTATAATATTTTCTAGGTTAAAAACTAAATCAATCAAACACATTTAATTAATAATTTTTCATACAAAAAAGTTCTGAAATTTATTTTTTTTCCATTCAAATTTCATGTTCGCAATCAAATGCATCGTTATTATAATTTGCAATCAAAGTTAAACATTAATTTTAATCATATTTTTACAACTACTACCTACTTATTTTTCATAAATATCATAGGATTCACCGCTTCTTTTCATTATTATTTTTCCCAGACAAATGTGACTAATTTTTTCGATACATTGAAACTTGAGTCGGTGAATATTGGATACATATGTCACAAATGATTGTTTTATTGAGAGCATAAGAGCTTCATTAGTTAGCTTATAAATCAATAGTAGTGGCCAAAGTCAATTGAATATAAACATTCGTTGATTCGTTGTAAATACTGAATAACTGCAATAATTTAGAAACTCAAAAAATTTTATTCATCAAACAACTCACTAGAAAACCCATAAATAAAAAGATGGTAAAGAATTAGCTTGTAAATCATTTGTCGTTTTGGGCCTTCAAATCCATTAGGAGAATAGTTAAGTGAGCCTGGGTTTGGGCTGTCCAGACTTGGATAATAGTCCAAAACTATAACTAAACAATACTTATAGACAAGCCAATTCATGCCTTTAGCAAGTCTGAAATGAATCGGGATGAAGGCGATCCAACCCCACCCATCTTGAAGGGAATTAGAGAAAATTTTGAAAAATGTTAGGCAGTTATTTATACATTTACAACTATTATTAATACACAAATGAATAATGCGAATTTGAATTTTGATGGAAAAGTGGGGGAAAATCAAAGGCCTACGACATGCAACTTGGAATAATGTAACACATAATGTACACAAAAGTGTACCTGTGGTAGCTTTATAACAAATAGTGTGTTGGGGGTGGCTGCAACGAATGATAGGGCGTGGTTCGGGTGGGGAAAACTATTTTTCTCCTTTTTCTAATTTTTTTTTTGGTCAATTGTATTTAATTGTAATCTATTTGTAATTTTTAAAAAAAAAATTGGGCTCTAGCCGCAATTTTTCCTTTATTTTTATTTTTAATAATTTGCTTTATTTTTTTATGTTTATTTAAATAGAGGGCAAATTGTCATTTTACTTGGCTTTAACAGCCAAAATGGATAGAATTATAGAAATACAAGTTTGGTTACATTTTGAAAAATTGATGGCGTCTGATGGGTGGGTGGGTGGGTGGGTGGGTGGGAGGGGGAGAGAGAGAGCGTAGTCTTGGGCCTTGGATTCTCATACGAGGAAATTACATAAAACCAGGTTTTTAAAGATCAATTTTCTTAAATCAAGAATCAACTTTCATAATACAATAATCAAGTTTTAATTATTTTGAATTAAATTAATAATTCCTAAACTAATATCAAACTCTATTCTCTCATCTCTCTCTCTACCACTCCTCCCCGTCTCAATTCCCTCGTCTCTTTCTCTCTCTACCATCGCCGTTCCCCACCGACTCTCTTCTCCACTCCTCCATTGCCGCCACTACATACTCCGATTGTATGTGAGCGTCGTCGAAGTCGCAGAGTCACGATGTGAAGTCGTAGATGGTGAGCGCCGTGATGTGAAGCCGCGACGTGAACATATGCCAAACTGTGGTGATGGGGTGTTGGTTGGAAAATGGTGGTTGTGGTGGTGGTGGTGGTGCGGATGGCGGCGATGGTGGAAGTGCTGACGACGGCAGTGCGGTGATGGCGAGATAGTGCCGTCGTCGGTTGGGGTTGGGTGCGATGGTGAATTTTGTTGGTGTGGTTGTGGTGGGGGATTTTGCAGGCGGTGGTGGTGGTTGCTGGGAGATGCTGCAGGCGGTGGTGGTGGGGAGTTTGCAGGCGGTAGATTTTGATGGTGAGGCGACGGTAGCGATTGCTAGGGATTTTGCAGGCGGTAGTGGTGGTTGCTGAGGGATTTTGCTGGGGGATGTTGGGTGCGGTGGATCTGTCGGTTTCTGGTAGGTGACAACGGTGCAGATTGATGGCCGGCTTTGGGTGTTTTTGTGAGGTGTTCTGCTGGTTTCTGGTAGGCGCCCTTTACTATGGAGATGGTGGTTCATTTACTGTTGCGGTGGTGAGGCGGTGGTGGTGGTGTGGATGGTCGCAGGGCGAGGGTGGTCAGGCGTGGTTTCCTTTACTGTGACCATGGTGGTTCCTTTACTGTTGCGATGGTGAGGCAGTGGTTGCGGGTCGGTGGTCACAGATTTGTGACCAAGTATTGGTGGTGAAGGATTTTGATCGAGATCGGTTTGTGACCATAAAATTCAATAAATTGTGACTAATAAATTAGTCTGTGACCTATTAAATTCTGAGTTGTGACCTCGGTGAGAAATTATGACCTATTAAAATTCATATTTGTGATCTCGAAATTAATTGTGACCTAAAAAATTAATCTGTGACCTATTAAAATTTTAATCTATGACCTCAAAAATAATTTGTGACCAATAAAAATTTTGATTTGTGACCTCGTAATAATTTGTAATTAATTAATTTGATAATATGTGACCAATGAATGTATTTGTGACCAATTTGTACAAATTTATCACTTTTATTAATTTAATAAAAACCTTATTTTTGAACTTTAAAACTTATTACTTTATTATTGAATTGGACATACTAAAAACCTTAATTTTGAATTATTCCCTTCTCATATCCTATTAGGACCAAAATCTACAGTCTAATTGGACCTATTTCAGATGCCGATTCAAAGTAACATAATCGGTAAGGTGCCAGTATATCCAACAAAAATTTGGACCCATTTATATATAAATGTCAATCTAATTTTCGGCATTTTGAAGATATCTAATTGGGAACGTTCCACAAATAGCCTGAAAAACAACCTGTTTCTCAAACTTACAAGAAGATTACGTTTTTAAATATAAATAAATAAAAAAAATTGAATTCTTGTAATGACACAAAGTCTGGTTAAACTATGTTGTGGCATTCTCAATTATTCTTTCCAAGTATTATAATTAGTATTGTAGTCATGATTGAACCCTTTTTTTTTTTTTAGTTAATTATTATTACACTGGGAAAGAGAATGAAAATTGTGGGGGATAAGAGATGTCAACGGTTCGGTTCGGTCAAAACCATTATCGAACCATCAATTTTTTTGTTATACCATAATCATGTAAGTTGGTTCGGTTCGTATCTCGGTTCAAACAGTTAATAACTACGAAAATAAATTATTTTTTATAGATCCAGTCATCGACTTGAAAAAAAATTTATGAAAAAAGTCCATGAAAGCAAAAACGCAACAAACAATATCTCAAATGAAAATGCGAATAATATCACAAATCCCAAATGAAAAATTCGAATTTAACAAACAATGTTATCAACATAACTATACTAAACAATAATATGGGTGAGTTAGGTTAGTAACGTTAGTTGGACTTAAGCCGGTATGGGCCAGAAATGAATTTTGGGTTGGACATAATAATAGAAAGTATAATGAAAAACTCAATTGTTAATTTTTTTTTAATGATTAATCGATTCGGGGTGGGACGACGGCGTAAATACCCACCCCGCCTCGAACCAGTTCATTAAAGTCAAATACCATATTCACCCTCATTGCACCATTAGTTCGATTTTTTTTCGCTCCATTCAATTCAGTTCATCGCGATTTTCGATTTGACAGTTTTAATGGACATCCCTGGGGATCGAACCTTCACCTTCTATATTGGGAGTTCCAAGTAATCTTGAGATTGAACTTATTTTTAAATAGATGTACGTTTGAGTCCCAAAAAAAAAAAGAAGCCAACGTATTGAGAATAAAAAAGAAGTTATCAGTAATCATTTATAGCCATGGAATGGAGGAAAATCAGCATAGGCCTAAAACTTTAAATTAATTATTGAAATATTTTTAGTATTTTAATTCTTATAATTTATATTTTATACTTAGTTACTCCTTCCATTTCCTAAAAATAGATTTACTTTCATTTTAACACAAATTAAGAAAATATAATAAATATATTAAAAAAGTATACAATGCAATTAACTTATTTTTATATGAAAGTACTTAACAAGATATTAGAGTAGACAAAAGAATTTTGAGTTTGAATCTTGTATAAAATGTTTCTCTTGTGAAGACAAGATGAAAAAATAAATATGACGTGCATATGATAAACATGTTGAAAAAGTATACAACGCAGTTAATTTAATTCTCGTAAACCTTTATGCATAGGACTCCAAGATCACCATCATTGTCTTTTATTTCTATTCAATCTTTCAGTCTTACATTCAGATAGACTTATACAGTTACATCCACGTACAAAATTTCAACTTGATTCTACCTTTACAAGCTCTAATTACTTTTTAGGAGGTATTTGCTTCGAGTAAACTATACGTTTTATAGTATCCTGCATCTCCTAAATTATCAAGGTCATGGCTCTATACATCCAGGGGCAAAGCCCAATGAAGGGCCCAAACATTTTTTTTAAATTGTAATATTTTTCAGCCCAATAGTAATTTTTTAGCCCAATCAAATTATCAATAACCCATAACCCATTTTTCCATTTCAATTGAAAATCAAACCCAAAAGCCAAACAATTCCTTCCTTTCCTGAGTTCTTTCGGCTCCACGCGATGCGACCGCACCTCCACTCCGCCCACCCAGTCCTGACGCCACTATTTTATCGGCCTCCTCCCGGAGCCGTTCTTCTTAATTTTGGTCCAAAATTTCAATTAATTTCTACATATAGGGTTAGATTTCAATTAATTTATACTGAGGGGTTTTTAGATGCCATGCATTTCTTGTGTTCTATGTGCTCTCGTGTGTTTTCAAATTTTCCATTTGTTGAAAAATGTTCTGTTCTTCTTATGTTTATTTTTTTCTGTTATATTTTGAGTTGTCGTTTCAATGATTTGTGTGAGGGTGAGACTTTTGGGAAAGAACATTGCCTTCTTTCGAAGATCTGTAGCCCCAAGTTTTTGATTAATTTGTACGGATAGGATTTTTGTTGCTGTATATTACAATAAATATAGAACCCCAATTTAAAAAGATTATGCTCTTTCTCTGACCCTAAATCAATTTTACTTGTCAGAATTCGGTGTCGATCATATTGTGTTCGCACTGAACAATATCCCTAACTCCGTCCCTTTATACATCTTTAAACAAAAGATATAATTTTCAGAATTGGAGATTGTGTATCACTACCTCTCACTCATTCTACTTAAATAAATTTTATCTTATAACCGGTTTCATTTTCAAACTACGTGGTTGAGCAATTACCAAGCTTTGTATACAAAAAATGGGGTCAAAAAAATTATGATTGTTTAACATTTTCCTTGATGCTGCCAAGGGACATTTATAATAATATCTGCCAGTTTAAAAACCTAGGGCTAGGGGAAGGAAACAAATATTTAGTGCTATACGGGTAGATAAAAACATATGAAATAAATGCTTATGTTTTCATACCACTAGAGGAGGATTTGTTTAGTCAATTCAAACATCAAGGCTTGGGAGACCTCCATTGATGACCCCTCCATTGATTTCTAGTTTCTTCTATACAAATTCGGCCATTGCATTTAATCTTAGGCATTATTTTGGCTGCACAGAGTGAGCATTAATATAGTACTGCACACTCAACTCGACTGAATTAAGAATTATTTATTTTATAATATGATAAAAGAGCTATGATATATAGCCCTTGTCCGTATGAGACCTTCTTTCTCTTTTGCCCACTCTCCATTTAGGATCAGAACCGTAACCCTGTATCATTTAGATAAAAAAAAATTAACTTTTGGTGAAATATGTAGTTAAAAATTTGATAAAAGTTGTGTATTATATTTTATTTTCCCAACTAATCAAATGATTACATGTTTGAACGAGATAATGAAATTATGGGAAGTTGTAACCTTGGCTTTAGGGTACACTTGTGAATGCATGGCTAAAGCAAACATGAATTTTCAAAAGAAAACTTTTGACTTTTGGGTTAATTTAGGTAGGTAATAATATTTTCAAGAGACTCTCTATTTTTAAAGAGTGTATCCTATCATTTTGAGAATATTTATAAATTTAAAAAGTAAAATTTTGAAATATTTCAGCAAGCTCTTTATATTTAATACTTAATTTTACTATTTCTAAAAAATATTTATTATTTTTCTCTATATTTTATTTTAACTAGATTTTCTCTAAATTATTTAATTATTTTCCTACATTAAAAATTGAAACACTTTGAATAAAATTTATAAAACTCAACCTCTAAATTAAAAGGTTAATTTGAAGAATTTCTTGAAACATGACCGTAAGAATTGACCTTTTAAAATACAGAACATCTCATGTTTAAAGGATCTCTTAAAGATACGGTAACACTTACATTGAAATAATAGATAATGGACAGAATTGCCCCCAACTTAGTTAACCCAATTCAAGGCACTGTCCCAATAGATTCTCAGGCGTGAGGCCAAAGGCTGTAAAGAGGCCCTAATCCCAAATTCACCACTTTGACCACCCAAATGGTTCTTATCAGAATATGCGCTAATAAAATAATATATTGAAAATTATTCTTAATATCAAGTAAGTCACGTAAATTCGATTCGTCATTAAAACAGGTCCTTTGCAATAATTTTAATTGTCAAACACTCGATCGATTTTTTATTTGCACAAATTCTAAAATCTTTCACGACTAGACCATCAATATATACAGAATCGCTTTCGTTTGAATCTCTAATAGTTGCCCTCCGTCTTAATTTCTTATAAATGCGTGGTTATTTGAAATTTCTAGAAATATTGATAATTATTTTATTGAAAATCTCAATGTCGTCCCCGTGAAGTTAAACTATGGACCATTCTCTCAAAGAAAACGCCATATTTTTTTTGAACACTTTGGTACCTTAGTTTAGTGTCAGTGGTCTCCTACTCCTAGATAACATCAAAAAACTAAAAATAAAAATAAGAAAGGTAGACAAAAAGTGGCTGTGTCATTTTGTAATTTTTGTTTCACTTGGAGAATAGGTTTAAATTTCAGTGCTTTCGAGAAGCATTCTTTAATCTTTTGGCCAGGTTCTATTCTCTTTTCGTTCTTCTATTCCCCCCCCCCCCCAACGGCCCAACCCCAACCCCAACCCCAACCCCCAATCTGTTTAATTTCAAACTCCCATAAAAAGATTCTGTCGTTGATTATTATTTTACCTTTTTTTAAATGAAAACCCTTTTGGTCCAGGTTTAAAGTCAAGTGACGCCACCTATTGGAGGGGACCGACAGCACCCACCCCCCGCCCAATTTTTGGTCCTAGCTTTAAGGCTGGACCAAAAGGGTTTTTGTTTAGGATTAAGCCCTCTTTCCATTTTGACAGAAACCTTCCGCAATGACCCTTTACTATGAAATTTAAAAGTTTGAAGTCCTTATGGATATTTTTTTTTTCGACACGCTCCCTTATTTGTAGTTGGGTTCATTTTTTCATCAACATTGACATGTGCTCAATTTTTAATAAATGAATAACAATAGAACTTTAACTTCAGAAGTTTTGTCCGGCTTTTTTACTGTCGTTACTATCTCATCAAAAATGCTTAAACTTGTTGTGGGCTGCTTCTCTATTCTATATTGGGCCTATTTTATTTGTTAATAGGGTAGACTGTGTTGGGCCTCCGGGTTATAACATTTGGTCTAAAGATGTTCTTTTGAAAATGCGACATTACTAAAGTGGAGAAATGTTGTTGGCCCTACATCTGACACCTGTGTGACTGCTGGATCTTGTTTTTTATCTAGGCTATAAATGCCTCCCTTTGAACCTTCGTGTCACTGTGCAATTCATTCGAGTTTCTAGGGTTTTCTCTTTGTCTCTTGTGTGTTTTTTATTCTTTCATCTTCTTCGTAATTCTTGAGTGAAACTTTGTGAATCTATGTGACGTGTATATTGTACTTAGTGTACACTGATAGAGATAGTGTTGAGAGTGATTATTTCTCTAAAGGGAGGCAAAGAGAAAACTCGAGCAAAGAAATCTGAGATTTCTTCGTACATTTGTATCAATTCTTTGTGGTTCTTAGTAGATTCGAGTCTATTTTACTCTGCAGATACTCAACGGGTGAGTAGGCATTTGGCTTAACATCCGGGTCCTTTGGAGCGAAAATTCTTAGTGTTCTTACTTATTGCAATTTTATGTGTTTTATACAAACCATTTTTAATGCTTATCTGTGACCAACAAAACTACTAGAAAATGAGTCACATCTAACCATTTAAATTTTGTCTTAAGCGATACATGGAAAAAATGATGATGATTCAAGGCTAATAATCTTAAACGTTGAGGATCATGACTACATTTTTTATTAGTAATTTTTAAAAATTTTAATCATGGCCAAACTGGCATGCTTTCCTTTGTAAATGGGCCAAATTAGTTTATAGTTAAAGAAGAAGTTGAATTTATATATGAAACCTCAGTTTTACCAAGAAGACACATAATCAAGTTGCTTTTTTTGTAAGGAACAACAAAGGTAGACAGCATTCAAGTAAGTTAGAAAAGAACAAGCTTTCAATACAATTGGCCTTGAATAAATAACCCCCCAAACCCTACATTTAGAAAGCATTATATATGATTCTGAGTACTTTGACTAAACACGTGGATTTGCAAATTTATTTATTTATAAAATTGCACGAATTGTCATCGATCGGTATTATCAAAAGAGGTTGTCTCGAGTAGCATTAGATACACCTATCGGAGGAGCTACAGTTCCCATGGTACTTTCGACGCTCAAGTTAGTAAAGATTATTTTAAATGATCAATTCTATTAAATACTCTCCGGTTTGATCAGAAAATGCTATATAGGAATACTTGTGATTGAAACTTCTATATTCTTTGCTTTTTTTTTTTCTTTTTTTACATATCAAGTATTATAATTATTTTTAGGCTGAAAGTGTTATCATTATTTTTATGTTAAAATGAGTATAAATTAATATTTTATAATGATGAATTAAATAACTTAAATATCATTTTATAATCTGTTTTATTTTTCTTTGGTAATTAATACAGTAACTTGGGTGATTCAATATGGGTAATCTTTACTCAGAACTATGGAGTTCGCATTGTATTCAATATGTATAAAACCTAAGTCTGGTGACCAACATGAAATAAACCTGTAACTTGGGGGACCATTTCAGTTAATTGTGTTATAACATGTTTATGGGAATTCTTCAACTATTAATTCTTACATTGAATTTGATAAAATAAAGAATAAAAAAAATCTTGCATTGAATGATCCCCTGTCCGTTTTGATTGAATCTTAATTGTCATCAAATTAATTGTTTAATAATCATTCAATTATATCCTTAAAACCCAACTTAGCCGTTTGTTTTCGAAGCTAACAATTACACTACCAATTTTACCCTTGTATCGACATTCACCCTCTGCTGCGGCTTCTCCAAGCACCCAATCTACCACCACCTCTTGTTTTTACTTGTTACTAGGGATGTCATTGGGTCAAGTAGAGACGGTCTGGCTCTCCTTGGGGTCAACCAGATTACGAGCCAATCTCTTCTAAAAAATTTCTAGCTGGTTTGTCCCATTGCCTATGAGTGGGTTGAGACACTCACCCTATTTAATTTTGTTTATAATCGACTTCTTATTTTTGTAAGTTTGATAAAAAAAAAAAATTTGAATTTCAAATTAAGGCGACTAAATGTTTACTTAATTTGGTGGCACTTGCCAGTTCTAGAAAATGTAGCACCTATGGTGAGCCATTATACGACTTACTAGCCGAGCCTGCTTAGGAAGACAACTCACGTGATTTGCAAACTCGTTGGCTCATAATGGAATTTTCGATTCGACTCACTCCATGATTCGCTCAAGAGGCAAGCCTAGTCACCCATGGGCACAAATTAACTATTTGCTCGCTCCCATTGTCATTTTAACATGTCACTCTTCACTCTCTTTACAATATTTTAGCTTGGATTTCTGCAAATTGTGTGAACTATTTATAAGTTAGATAAGCTAAAAATCTTCAACTTATCACTTATAAATTTCAATTGAAGCAATTTCAGGAATCTCGACTTATAGTCATTATTTGTTTTCCATTCTTTTGAAACTTTTTTTTTTTACATATTCATTTTCAAATATACATTCACACAATAAAATATTTTACATGTAAATTCAAAATTTTTTTCTACTTTTTATTTTTCAAAAATTCACTATTCAACAAAATAATTTTTTTCAAAAAAAATGGCCGCCAAATAAGGGCACAGGAAAGCAATTTGTTTTGGAAAATGATAAAAGAATGAGGGTCAATGGCGCGCAGGCGCCCAGCCAAAAGGGGGGACATTTGTCCCCCGTAGCAGGGCTGATTTTGTTTTTCACAAGTCACAACATGCACTAAAATGTCTCTCTCACATTAAAATCCACGTAAGTAATCTCAGAAGGGCCATTTCGTCATTTTGTAAATATTACGGCTCTCATTAATATCGCGCCATGTCCTCTCCATCCCATTTTCTTTTCATTTCCACCTCGTTGAAACATACAAGAAATATATAGAAAGAGAAAAACAGATACATACATATACGTATAGACTTTCATACTATATACAGAGTGGAATTGGGGGGAGAGAGAGAGAGAGAGAAGGGACCCTGAAAGCTTGAAGGGTTCGTTAATGGCGACTGGATGGATAAAGTCATTGAATTGCAAGTCAAAAGCAACAGACGACGTCGTTGAGAACCACCACCTTCGCCGTCACAACTCTAAAATCCACAACCACCACTACCGCCGGTTAACGACCTCCGCAAGCTGCAGAAACTCCGCCAATAAAGATACAGTAAACAAATCCAAACAACCTGAATCCGGTTCACATAAACCCACAAACAGAACCCGCGCCAACATCCCCACTCGGCCGTCGCGTGTTATGGACACATTTTTTCCTGCCCTCAGTGAGCTTCCAGTGGGGTACCCTTCACGTAATGTGGTGGAGATAATCTTTCATACAAGCTGGAAGCCGAAGAATTTTTCCGGTGGGATTGAAACAATTTTTAAAGTCCAGAACTTGGCCCGGACTGTGACCCGGTTCGAAGAGTATAGAGAGACGGTGAAATCCAAGGCGAGCTCGAGAAGTGGTGCCGCCGTGGAAGGTGGCAGTGATGACCACGCGCGTTGCATTGCTGATGGGAATGAAGTGATGAGGTTTCACTGCCTGGGGCCGACCAACGGCGGCGTGTATGATTCGGGTGGTGGCTCTTGGTCATTTCACCGCGGAAAAGGGGCAGCGATATGTACATTTTCCGGGAGTGGTGAGGCTCATGAGAGTGCCAGTGGTGGCAGGGGACGGCGGGCCATGTTAGTCTGTCGAGTTATAGCTGGTCGGATTGGGAAGCAACTGGGTTTCGACTCGTTGCTGGTAGGGCGAGATGGGTACGACTCAGTGAGTGGGGAGAATGGCGAGTTACTGGTGTTTGATACACGTGCCCTATTGCCTTGTTTTCTTATTATCTACAATTTGTAAAATATATTTGAGTTATGATTTGCATTTTTCTCTTTTACTTCTCTAATTTGATTTTTTTATTTCTTTACAATTTTTGTGTGTATTTATAGAAAATTAGATCCATAATTCTTATCTGCATTTATTCTTTAAAAAATCCAATTAAAAACACTTTTCGTTTCTTTATCATTTGAATTTGTATAATTTCGTGAATCATTCAAATAGCACGAAAAAAAGTAATCATATTAACTATTAGTGACATCGAGTCTTCACGGGACAATTGTCATTGCTTGTAAACACTTGAATTGTCCTAAATAAATGTTGAATATATTCAAAACGGTCACATTTCATCCTCAAGATGCCCTTTCACATATAATTAGTACTTTTTTTTATATGTATATAATTTTCATAAACGAGTAACGACAAAATATGAACATTAAAAATCTGTCTATTCTGATATATTAAACCATATCATGATTTTTAGTCTCTGTTTAAACTCTATTTTTCAAAATTCACGTTACCTTAAATTTATTTTCAACCACATATTTCAAAAGATTATTAACTTTTATCAAAATTTCAAATATAAAATTTCTCAATTTTTATTAAAATCTATTAAAAATTTAATTTTTAGCTAAATTAAATAGGGACTTAAAATGGTAAAGAAAACATATTTATTTTTTAAATTGTGTTTGTTTTAACAAAGATGAGGTAGGAGGAGAAAAAAATTAGTTTTAAGTAAGGAACAAGATGAATAATAATATTAATTTGGTACATGTATTAACTTTTAAGGAAAGCCTAACTGCCTAAGTGTAGACTAGAGTAGGCACATGATTGTAATGAAATTGACATTGCTTCTTACACGACAGATTCTCTAAACTCGTACTTGTTCTAGATTTTGTGGTTTATGTATGTGAATTTGTGCCATCAAAGTTTGGTATTCTTGACATTTAATTTTTATTTCTTATTTTTCTTTTACTTGAAGAATGTCCTTTTCATCGGAGGGTTGAAGTTTGACCTACCAACAAAGCAATAGAGCATTTGGAACCCACTAAACAAGTCACGCATTATTTTTTTCTCATTAATCATCCATGAAAATGAAAATATAACAATTATCAATTACAATCAGTCATCATTTTTTACTTTTCATCTTTTGTATGAAATCCATAACTACTATATTTTTTATTTTTATTGTACAAATAATGAGAATCAAACGAGCCTTCAATAATACGTTAGAATAAACATTTCTTAATCTTATTCAATCGTATGACAAATACTATAATGACGTGTTTGGAAGGCTGGTAGAATATTTTTAGATAAGAAAAAAGAAGTTACAGTTCTTTTCGATATTATGTCTAATATAGTCTAATACTGTATATTAAATATGCCTAAAAATTTAATTATTGTGGCTAAGAGAAAGCCTCCAATTTGAGCAAAAGGCAGACAACAAAAATTTAGGGTTTTGATTTTGTCTAACTGCCACTTCTTCTTTGAGAAGATGATTGCTAATTAAGAAGAAACGGCCCCTCAAACCTTCAACTTAGGGGGAAAATTATGGCGCAAGTCACGCATTCCTATGTTAGGTGAAAAAAGAATGGCTACGGACGGTGAATGGTCACTTCTCTTGGTCCTAATCTTCTCATTTTTCATCTTAGTTACACGTATTAGAAACGTTTGGTTGAGTTTAAGAGAAATTTAACTTGAATTTTAAGTTTTTATTTGAAGTGAAACATATATATATTTTATAAAAGGAATATGTAGTTGAAAACGAGTTTAAGAAAAAATATTTTCAAATAATCTATGGCAAACAA
The DNA here is from genome assembly GCA_019395295.1 of Osmanthus fragrans. Classification (NCBI taxonomy): domain Eukaryota; kingdom Viridiplantae; phylum Streptophyta; class Magnoliopsida; order Lamiales; family Oleaceae; genus Osmanthus; species Osmanthus fragrans. Next base: position 13,395,248 of record CM033346.1, on the reverse strand, counting down.
ATGCTAAGCTCCTGTTCAATATAGATTAAATTTAGATTTTTAGTAGATTTTAATAAAAGTTGATGAAATGTGTAGTAGAAAAGTTGTAAATTTCTTAAAATGTGTAATTAAAATTAATTGCTGTCTTTGACTTATAATTTCTATTCAAATCAAACGGGGGCTAACTACATTTTAATGATAAACATGTTTGAATATTCTATGTTTTCTTATTTGTGAGAAAAAAAATGTTATATCTTTCAAAATTAAGTTACACTCAAATTGAGTAGAGGAAAAAGTAAAATTAGATTTTAAGGTGGGCTAAAATATAAAGTCGAGCTGGACATGAGCTTTCAAGACGAGATAAATATTTTTAACGCAAATTTTATAAAGAAAAATTTAGCCCAATTTTGTAAATTAGTGGGAAAAAAAGAGAGATTAAACTCAAAATTTACAAGGTTGTAACCCAATTTATCTCTGACAAGGCAAGGCTGCTAACGACGAGCAGATTCGAACTTAACACAAATACTTTTATTCGACAAGAAAGTGGACTTATGGTGGCGACGCCTGGTACCAAGTGATGAAGCCGGAATTTTCACAATATGGAGCCATAAAAAAATAAAAAAATAAAAAAAATAAAAAATAAAATATATATATATATATATATATATATATATATATATATATATATATTTGAAAGGACCAAATATACATGTACGTAAATTTAAAAGAAAAATATTGCAGGGTCGGTCGACCACCCCTTTGGCTTCGCCAATGCTTGTATCTAGAGCATGGAAAGGCCGTTTGAGGCCCTCGAACTCTAGCGATTGGTTTTTCCTCATAAATGTGGGTTTGTGATAGCGGAGGCCAAATGCGATGCTTTTGCAGGTGGTTCTAGAGGTTTAAACTTTAAAGTACAAGCCCTTATTGGATAATGCTTTAATTATTTCAAGGGATATATTCAAAAAAATGTCTAATTTTATAGGTGTCAATTTTTCATACTTTTGAATTTAGTAACAAATTGTCTATTATGCCCTTAATACCTTTTATGATAAACTACATTAAAATAATATTCTCGACATTTTATATGTCATTCTTGACACTTCCTTTGTCTAGAATGACATTTCATTCCAAATATGACAATTCTCTATATTTAAAATGTCGTTCTCGACATTCTCGTGTCCTTTTTATTCATCAATAACATTTCGCAAAAATGTCCAATTATAAATTGTCAACAAGGGTATTTTGGTCTAAATTATTTCAAAACGAACATTTTTGCAATGATGGACATTTTTGCAAATGAACATGTGAAAATGGATATTTCTTGCAATTTTTTCTTATTTTTCAAATATCATAGCACGTCTATAAAAGAGGGTTGTGGGACTTGATGACTTATTTCTTAACTCACTATGTAGGGAACAAAGTGACCCATAAACTTGCATCTCTTGCTATAGAGAGTAGAGATGATAGATCTTGGATTAATTGTGTTCCATTTTCAATAGGAAAAATTGCAATGGCAGTCTATAACCTTTGCGTTTTTTGTAGACTTTACCTCAACTTTCAATTTGTATCACCACAAGTCCCAAACCTTTTATAAATTAGCGGCTGCAGTCCATCTGGATGGAAAATCGTCCACTTTTCCGTTAGTTGATCAAGAAAAAGTATTTTGACCATATTTTAACTATTTTCAAAGGGACAAAATTGTAATTTTACACTTTTCTATTATAAATATTTAAAATATTAAATAAAAAAAGGGCAAAAATAGGTCTTCTTCTTGAACGGGCTTCTATTTCTTCTTTTCAAAATGGAAACTGAGGGGTGCGTTGGTGGCGACGCCACCGAAGAGGTCTACCAAGGATTGGCACACCAAAGTTGGGGTGTGGTAGAAGTGTTTGGTGGTTGTGGATTGTGTTGGAAAAATTACACTGATATTGTGCATATTATATTCAATGAAATTCGACTTATTAAAATGATTGAGAAGACAAAGTAATTTATCGAATCCGATTACGTGAGTATGGATTCATCATTTCCAATTCTTTATTTCAAACCTTATATGTAATCAAAAGAATATTAGTTAATTTCTGAAATCAAATACCAAGTTAGAAAGAAATCAGAAATGAGAAAGAGGAGATGCACGTGAAGCAATTGGGCGAGGCAAGTGTTTGACACTTTGTCTTTAAGATGAATTTGTCATGCATCGGTACTAACAGTTTCTTGACAATCATCTTCCAAGATACGACGACCACCTCTAGTTATAGGAGCACTCCAAATGACTTAAACCAACGAACTCGAACGGAGTTCCCTCTCTACCATAATCATGCTTTTTATGCAAGAAATAGTCACTTCTACAAAGTATTTTATGCAACATGATATGAAAGGAATTATGTGGAATTGTGAGATGAAATATAAAATTCAAACATATGGGATCAATTTATAGTTGTTAGAACCATACCAAGAGACACATTTCTTGGACTTTATACCTCTATATAAAGAGATATAAATATTGGAAAGTAACCATTCCAAAAGTTATGATCTCCAAAGGTCATGATCTTGATTAATTTCTCATTCACTAATCATACAAATTCCTATGATACGAAAGTGCTTTCTGCATAGTGGATAGATGTTAAGATAATCTTTTAATGATTCCTATATCTTGATTAAGTCAAGTAGAGTATGGCAGAATACTCTTGATAGGAAGTCACCTATGTAAGTTTGAAGTGGGGCCTACGTATCAAGCTTGCAAGGATAATAACTCAATAAATTCAGCTTGAGTCGGGTTTGTTGGCCAAACTCATTATCTCTATTTTAACAAATTTTATGTCGTCATTAGTGTGTTAGCATGCCTTTTAACAAATTTACACAAAGTTTAATCGATTTTTTTTAAGATTTATGGATTCTCGCGGATTTCATTAATTTGAATCGATTTCTACATAATTTTATGAATTTTAACAAAATTCTATTCTATAGATTTTAGTTGATTTGTTGAATTTTTATGGATTTCTTGCAATTACGAGAAAAAAAAACATTACTTCTTAATAGATCACCAAAAAATAAAATTCTAGCTTTGTAATTAGAAAATATAATTTATAAACCTAACATTTATTATAAAATAAAAAATTCACAACTGTCATCTAAAAGAATTAATTTCATCAATCTTCAAAATCAAGCAAATAAATATAAATAAGTTAAAAATAAGTTTGATAAGTGTGTTTTTGCACACTTATTTAATATCTAAATATAGTTATTATATTGATGAAAAGAGCGGATATTAACTCACAATTGAATAATTTTGGCTTTTGTAGGTCATAAACCCCAAAAAGAAATAGAACAAGGCAAAATGAAGTGAAAATGGACCCAAAAACGTACAAAATTGTGAAGTTGGGGATCAAAGTGCACAAATTAGAAAGTTGAAGGACATTGGATTGCAATTTATGAAGGGCTTAATTGAAATGAAAGTCAGAATCTTATGACCAAATTGTACAAGATCAAAGTCGAGGGACTTGGCCACTACAAAAAAAATTTGTGCTTTCCCTACAAATTTTTGGAAAACAAATTGAAATTGGTAGTAGGAATTCACTTTTCCGCACAAAATTGACGTTTCATAGGCTATAATTCATTTCAAAATTTTCAATAGTAGAAAGATTTGTGCCAATAAGTAAAATGTAGTTTTTCCCGACAAAAAAAGTTTGACGGTCAAGATATAGATTTGCCCAAAAAAATATTTGACATCTTTGTAGGTTAATAATTAGCGGGAAAATTTTGTTCTAACTTATTTGTATTTTAAATCCCTACAAAATGTAATTTGAAGTGAAAAGTTATTTTTGTTAACAAAAATACAAAATCCAAATACAACAAAACCCACAAATATCAAAACCCACGTCTTTCCCACACACCCTACTGCGAAAATTTTCCCATCAATCCTATTTATTTTTAGTTTTAAATAGATGAATTTGAAAAAAGGGATTTGATTAGTTTTAGCTTTGGGCCGATTCAATTTTGATTGATAATATAGTTCTTATTTTGAAATTGGGCTGTGACTTTTGTACCCATTTTCTTTTTTCCGGAGCTTTCAATTATTCATGATTAGTTTGTATGTTCCTTGTGTTTTTTTTGCAAAACCAATTCTGTTAGGGTTCGTTTGATTGTAAGATGAAATTTGGATAAAAAGAAAACTAATTACTAGAACTTAAATTGCCTAGAAATTATTTTACCGGGAATTGTTAATTAATTGTGTTTGATTTGTATAATTTTTCACTCGAAAAAATTTGAAAATTTGAATATTTTGGTATTCACTTGACTTTGTTTTTCATGAAAATTGTCAATTAAAGGGATAAATTTTTTTACAATTGGGACTAGAAATTGTTCCGATTACCATAAAAAAAAATTAAATAAATAAATAAGAGGTGGAAAAATATTTTCCCGTCAAATTGGTGAGAAAACAAATTCAAGGAAAATGAGGAAATGGTGCGCAGTGGGGGGGGGGGGGGGTGGAATTGCCAAGAAAAAAAAGTGCATCAAACAACAAAAAATTGAAAAATGGAATTTCCGGGTTGATCAAATAGGGCCTTAATGTTGATAATAAATTGATTATGATTTCTAATTATTATGAACTTAAAGAATGGGGAAAAACTATGCAATATACCCTATATATTTTGTTCCATTCTTGGGTAGAATGGGAAGTGAACTCAAGAAGCATAAGTATACGAAAAGATGTAGGACTCAATACTAACGGAAGATTAGGGTCGATAATTTTAAGAAGGAAGGCTGCGAATTTTGGCTTTCGATAGTAAAAATGAAATAGCAGGAAAAAACAAGACAATAGTGAAAGAAACTATGTAAATAACTTTGAAGAGAACCCGTTGTCTATTCTGATAACCTACTGGTGTTTGGTGAGAATTAAATTAAATTTTTAGTAGATTGTGATATAAAATTTTGAAATGAGTGGTTAAAAAGTTGTGGGACCCAAGAAAGATGTGGTCGATATTAATCATTTGACTTTGATTCAAATTAAAATTAGAGTTTAATCTTAAACAAACAGACCCTGAAAACTTCAAATTATTTGATCATTTGGAATTAGGTTGGCACTTCAAGAGAGTTTGCGACTGATTCTGCTGTTATACAAAAACTCAAGTTTGAGAGGAAATAACCTTCTTATTATCTTCAATTTCACCAGTCTCATTGTTAGTTTCACTCAATGCATGTGCAGAATTCTCATCTATGTCCACTTCAAAAACATCATCTTCTTCGACAACTAACATAAATCGTAGAAAAACGTTTTGTATGTAAGAGAGGAATTTGGATTTTTTAATGATATCCTCAAACCACAGCTTTGCTTACTTTATTAAATCTAAATCTACAATATTTCAACTCATCGCTTGACAAAAGCCCTGTGCTTTATTCATCTTCTAGTATAAATTCATGTTTTAGCGTGTGAAATATATGCACAATTTCCATCATTTTCGAGCCAGCTACAAAGTCGAAAAGATTGCAGAATATTTGCTTATTTATTGTTTTTTAAAGTCTTCAAGAAAGGACACTTTTTCAAACAGGAAAAGGTAAGACAATAGATTCATAAATGAATTTCTTATAGGTGACTGTATTGACCAATTATTTACTTGACTAAATTGTAGAAAGTAATACAATTTATATAGAGTTTCTAGAAGCATGAAGATATCTTTCTGATCATGCCAAAAAAAAAAAAAAAAATTCGTTTTCATATATACGCAAGCCTGGCAATAACTCATCACGAAATAATATATCATATTAAACATGATGTCGTTCAACAAAAATAATTTATTTATCAAATCATCAAATTCCGTAAAATTCCAAAAGATAAAAGAAAAATACAATTTGAAAAATTGGAGATTTGACCCAATTACACCTAAAGAAGGAATGATTAAGTATAAATGCGGAATTAAAAATTAATTAACATGCAACAAGTCACAAGTTAATTATGTCTATGTGATTAATCAAACAATTCAGTTTATCCTAACTTGAACTACCGCAATACCGAAATCAATAATAAAAGTAGTAAATAACACAAAATTGTTCACGGAGAAACCCAACGTGGAAAAAACTTCGGGCACTTTGCCAGTCAAAAATTCACTATAAACTGTATTATAAACTTATAGACCACCAGTAAAGTTGACGACACAAACTTTCTGATCTCCAGTTTGAAATTCGAAGCAGCTCTCCTGGAATGTGCACACGAACACCAATCCTAGCTCTTCTTGCAGTTTATCTCCTGTAGATCCACCAAAAACTCCTCGTTCTTGAATTTCTTCCTTGATCTTCACAGCCAGCCAAGTTGACGAAACAATTTTTCTGACAGATCCAAGTAAAGAATGGGCACCAGTGTATTTGATTGAAGATTTGATGTTTTCAATTCAAATGACACATATGAATTGATTGAACTTTGAAGGATGTTTGGCTTTTGAGAGAATAAGTGTTTTCTCTTGAATGTATTTGTTCAATCCATCTGTACCGAATGCGCAGCGCCCTCTTTTATATGTTGGACGAATATGGTAACTTTGGTCAATTAAAATCTCGTGAAATCGCGAAATAGATCAGGCCGTAATACTGTCGCTCGAGCGATGAGTATTGTCGCTCGAACGAAGGGTTTGTCGCTCGAGTGTCAGTGAGGCGAAGGTTGAGCGGGGATGTTCCTGTTTCATCCGCTCAAGCGAGACTCCAGCGAGCATCTAGCGAAAATGCGACAAGAAACCTTCGTGTTCCAAATTTGGACCCCGAACCGTACGCTATACAACCAACTTTGAAACTTTACAATTAAGTCGCTAAACTTCTAAAATGTTCAAATTGATCATTTTGTTTACAAAATAGTCAATTATAATAATACAACACTAACACAATTATATGAAAACTTTCCCATGAGCTAGTACTGTGTTACACATATGAAATTTCGTATTGCATTCAATCTGTGTCAAATAATGATCACCATAGATATGACAAAAAAAAGAAGACAATTTTAAAATGTAATTAAAGTTTTCTTTCTAGTCATACAAATAAAAGATAGAGTAACAATTTTTGAAACTTAATAGAAATATAGAATTTGAGTTTTTTTAACTTTGAAGTGTGCAAAGCATTTTCACTTTTCCATTTACAAAAGAAAATCAAACGTTATTGAGATAGACTCTTTCTATTAGGTCAAATATTGTTATTGTAATATCAGATATTATTTAATAAAGAAGAAAAATAAGAAAAAATATAATTTATTATATTATTCAAACCTATTAAATATTCCATACTCAACATTTATATGATTTTCAAGCAAAAAAGTAAATAAAATTTAAATTTAAAAGGGGGCAAAAACCATCCCAAAAAAAGGTGTGTGTAAATTTCAATTCAACATTGTGATGATATAGGTTTTGGACTCAAGACCCAATAGTCTAGTGGATCGATCGGCCACCTAAAAATATTTGACTTTAAGAAATTAATAATGACGCGCTAATGTTGAAATTAACGGGATAAACCAATTTACTAGAGTGGACGTATCTGAGTCCGTAAATTACGAGAGATGTGAATTTGCTGCTTTAGAGCCACCGTTATTCGTCCTAAAGATTCAGCAGATATACCAATGCAATTAGCCACAAAGCAAATTGATATCCAGGGGCAAAATCGTTCAAATTTTCCTACGTAACCTGAAATACAAAACAAACAATATGAGTGCGTTCAACAGGTTAAAATAGACAAATTTCTCGAAGAAAGCTCGAGCCGGGCCCAGCTCGGGCTCAGTGGAACCGAGCCGAAGCTCGGTCCGAGCCCCTTTTTTTGCCGGCTTGAGCTAGGCCGGCCCGTTTGGCTCGACCGGCTCGTATTTAAAAAAAATAAATTTAATTTTCTGAAAAAATTCTACCTTCAAAATAAAAAAATAATAAAAAGGCCCGAGCCGACCCTAAAAAATTTGGCTGAGTTTTTGCTCGGCTCGGGCCCTGAAAAAGTCCGATTCGTCGAGCCCAAGCCAGAATTTGGGCTCGCGAGCCGGCTCAACCGGGCTCGTTGACTTCGCTAAGCAAAAGGTAACAAATAAGGTAAGTAGGTTAATGTTAAGATAGTGGCTCAAAGGGCCAACACATGGGTACATGGGCTACTAAGTGAGTTTCTCTATTTAGCCATCCAGGTAAGTGGGTTGGGTCATAAGCAGCAATAATAAATTAAGCTACTTCAAATTACCTACACAATATTGGGTTGGGTCGTTCCATTGAGGTGCCATTATACCGATCAGTCATTTAGTCAATGTCGACTGATAATTAAATTGAGTTTACATCATAATTCGGGGAATTTATTGAGTATCAAAACCCAACAAATTAGTTAGAATGGGTAAATTATTATTTCTTTCTTAATTTCATTTTTGTTATTTTCATTTCAATTACTCATGGTATTTTCATTTTTTTATATTTGCATTTTAAGTAATGAGCAAGCATAAAAATAATGGGAACCTCACATGTGATAAATACAACAGAAAGTGAAAATGTTCAAAGAGTTGAAGAAAATGATGAGGCATTGAATGATGACATAGATGGGTTTGAAGGTAGTGCCTTTTTTTCTTTTTTTCATTAGTAGTTAATTTTCTGAAGTCCATTTACATGTTCAATTTTTATTATTGGATTTGCAGGTGTAGGTGCAGGCCACTTGCCAAAGACTCTCGATGATCTTCTTACTAGAGGGGCATGTAAACAAATTAAGACCTCTCGTATCGTGCTTATGACTCGAGAAAAAATTAGAGTTTTATACAATTAAGTGAGCAGACGAACTACAAGTTCGGAAGTACATAGTTTGTTAGTTCATGATAGCGGAGCCATCATTTGGTCACATTGCCCAATGAATATGGGTTATCAGCGGACAATTTATCCAAGTGAAAAGAAGGACCTTATGGATGAAATCATCATAAGTGGTGCTAGAAAAGTAGTAGCCAAATAAAACTAAATGAATTATTTCAAATTACATTAGTCATTTCATTTTTTTGATACTGTTTTTTTTTTTACTTTGTGATTTGTTTTCTAGAATTTAGTTTGTTGTAATTATGGTTTCTTTTGTTTTATGATTTGTTTTCTTTTAATTATGTCAAATTCAGACGAACTTCAAGATATAATTGAAAGACTCGAGATTGACATATTATATTAATAAACTATACAATGGGGGATATAGGGAGTTCAAGGTTGAGTTGAGTGCATACTATAAGTTGCGCAAGACACATGAGAATGCGTTAGTCGACCTCACTTTGGAGATGCTTGATAGTGGTATAGATCAATGGGTGAAACTATGTAATCATTTCAATTATGATAAGTTCAGGGTATTTGTTTTGTAATTTCTTACTAGTTCACAACTTTTACTTTTAATTTTGTTATGTAAAATCTATATTCTTTTCTTTGTAGAAAGCACCATTAGCGAACATAGTGGACTGATCAAAGAAGTAAAATTATCGTACTGGTTCACGTCCTTTCTCATACATAGTGGAGAAGATGGCAAAGGTAGTGAACTTATATATTATCAACAAGTACTTAATTAAATAATTTTGCTAGTAATTTGAATACAATGTTTGAAACATGCATTTCTACTATTAGAATGGTTCCAAGTTTCTTGAAGTCGACACCTTTGAGTTCGCTTATGCGGGGAAGACAAGTGTTGGACTTATAATGCAGCTAATGCTCAACATGCAAGAAAGACTCAACACTCTAACTTTTATATTCTTTATCATGCTTTATTTACTAGTTTAGACATAAAAAAATATATTGTAAAGTTTAAATTAAAAAAATGACAAGAAAATTATCATGAGATTAAGTAGGATGACATTTTTTGGATGCTTTTAATGTGGCTATTTTGGAAAGGGGCATTGCTGTTGTCAAAATGTTTTTGTGAGTGGATTATATCTCTTGAGTTGTGTTATATCTCTCGTGTAGGATTGTGCTATATCTCTTGAAGATTTTGATTTTATAGGTTATTTTATATCTTTTGTGGGTTGTGTTTGGAAGATGAGATGTTTGTCAAAGAGTATGAAAATCTTGTAGAGAGGATTAAGGAGCAGCAGCTTCCCAAAGACACTCATTTGGAGGAGATACCTGTAGATGATCTTGAAGTTGGACTTAATATCATGATGTCCGCTCTAAGTGCGAAGCCCAGATGTCAAATTCGTGGGTGAGAGATGGTTGCCTTCGAGATATCGAGACATCTTCTTCCAATGTACGCATCATGAGAAGGAGTTAGAAGCAAAACGTGCTGCTCGAAAGGTAGAATATGCCACTTGAGTAAACATTGAGCAAATTATGCAAGACAAGTTGAAAGTTGCTGAGCAACAATTCAATTCTATGTTACAATCTTGGCACCATTCTATTAACCAACTATGTGGTAAAGTTTCTGACTTCCTTGTACCACCATTTTCAATAGAGAATAATTCTTCTAAAGAAGATGATGCTATTGAGGTCAAAGGGAACAACTTTGGTGAGGATCATTTGCACATCCAATTCATGGGGATGAAGAGTTATGTTTTTTAAGTGCATAGTAATAGATACAGATGATGTTTACTATACTATTTTTAAGTCCAGCTATAACCATACTTAGTGAATGCTTTTTATTTGTGTTTTCATGAAATATTTTGGATTCTATATTACATTGATTGGCACTGCATGTTTTAATTAATTTATTATTTTTTTGCATCTTTATATTATTTTGATATATGGTTAAAAAATTACTATAATATAAAAAATACATAAATATAATTTAATTTCTCCCCACAATTTTTTTCATAATAACTTACAAATATGCTTTCCCTACGAAAAATTGTTTGTATAGAAAAACAGATTTTAGCCTACAAAAGAATCCATACCTTGTTGTCACAATCTTTTAATTGTTGAGAAAATGTATATATTTTAGCCCATAAATATTATTTCCACACAACGTTTTTTGTAGGGAAAGCAAGATTTAGTGCACAACACAATTTTTAGGGAAAAGTGATGTCATTTGTTGCAAAATTAACTTTAGCGGACGAATGATTTTGTCGGGGAAAAACTTACGTGACATATTGTATTAGTCTCCAAAAGGTTCGTAGGGAAAAACTTTTGCTCACAAATTTCAAAATTTTGAGGGCTAAAGCATATTCTCTCGATGTTTGCCCCCATAAATGTGCATACAATTTTTATTTTTTTTGTTTGCAATGATTTTTCCCTACAAATAAAACCATTTCCCTACAAATAAAATTTGGAGGGAAAATATAAAATTCATGTACTTAAACAAAAGTTTAAAGGCTAGAAGGAGAATGTTTGTATTGTTCTTGACGGCGTGGATCTATACCTTGTGTTAAGGATTGAACAATCCACTACTCTTATTGATAAGAGTTCCGCTAATAACAAGGGACTCGGTCAGTGTGGGATTGTTCAAACCGCATAAACCTTATGATTATGAAGCGTGAAATTTCAACAACATTCAAGGGCACTTTGTCTGATTAGATAATTACTGCGAAGAAATTTCTTAAAAAATTTGAAAAAAGGCTTTTCAAGAGGCGATAAGGCCGAAACTAGTACGCTACCGACAAACTTGATTTTACTAAAGTATAAGGCTAAAGAAAACAAAATGGAGTACATCATGTTTAAGTCTTATTTTGTTTCAAAACTAAAGACATTAAAGTTTGAGTTGTCTGATAATTTGCTCATGCATTTGGTTTTGTTCTCTTCCTACATAATTTGGTTAATTTAAGGTCAGTTACAGCTGTCAAAAAGGGGAAGTGGAATCTTGATGAGCTCATTTCATTTTCATATTGTGTGCAAGAATAAGAAAGTCCAAAGCGAGAGAGAACTAGAAGTACTCACTTGACAAGTATCTCTAAGGACAAGTTAAAGAATAATAAAGCTGCATATTGTTTATTAAAAAGAAATCGTAAAAGTCCGAAAAAGATAAATAATCTCGCTATTACTTTTGTGAAAATCTGGAACACAAAAAGAGATATTGTATTAAATACCACGCTTGACGTGTAAAGAAAGTACGCTTCTCACTTTGATTTGCTCTATGTTTAATTTAGTTTGAATATCAAGACACTTTTGGTGGATAAATTTTGGTGCTACTACTTAAATGTGTCTATGCAGGGTTGTCTGAACGGTCAAAAATCAATTGATACTGAAAGATTCAACTATGCGGGGTGATGGCAAGTCAATCAAAGTTGAGACTGTATGGACCTTTTAGGTTATAATTAAAGACTGATTATTATTTGAATTTGAAAAAGACATTAGCGGTATCGTCTTTTAGACGAAATTTGATTTCTATTTCTACATTGGACAAATTTAGTTACTTTTATTCAATTGAAAATAGTGAGTTTGGTCTTTTTCTTAATTCAAATATTGTGGGTACCAGCTCTATCCTAGTCACGATAACCTATATTTACTTAATACAATCACATCTTATAAAGAAACATTGCATGTGAATTCATGTGGTACTAAACAACGAAAATTTTGCTTCATTATGACACAAGTGATCAGGCAACATCTCTTAAAAGAGAATGGAAAATCTTGTGTCAAAATGAATTCTTCATCCCCTTCATTTTTCAGATTTAAGTGTTTATGTAATCACATTAAGAGGAAACAAACAAACATAAGAAGTTTGGGTATCAATAAGACTTCGAACTTTTAGAACTAATTTATATGGACATTTGTGGGTCATTTCCTTTGGTTTCTTGGAATAGTCAACAATAATTTATTTTGTTCGTAGATGAATTTTTCTCACTATGGCTACATATATATCATCTATAAGAAATCTCTAACACTGGACATCTTCAAGGCATATAAGGTTGATGTTGAAAATCAACTCAGTAAAATAATAAAACACATCAGATCTTGTCATGGTGGTGAATACCATGGTAGATATGAAGAATCGGGAGAACAATGTTCGAGGCATTTTGCTAAAATTTTTAGAGGAATGTGGAATCGTCCCACGGTACACCATGTCAGGGTCCTTTAACATGAATGGTGTTAATGAGAGATGAAATATAATGCTAAAGAAAATGGTAAGGAGTGTGATTAGTCATTTTACCTTGCTAGAATCTCTGTAGGAAGAAGCACTAAAGATAGTTGCTTAAATTCTCAAAAAAGTTCCAAGTAAAGCAACTGTTAGAGGGTTAAAAAATTTAAGATCTCACTATCAGGTCAATTTTCGAAATGGAAAATGTTCAATTCTTTGAGAATACAGAGTTTGTGGGGGCGATAAGGTTATAAGGTTGAGGATTTTATCTTGGAAGAAGAATGTGTATATTTTTCTTCTATTGTAATTAACAATGATCAAGACCAGTGACAAATTCTTGTTCCAAATCTTGTTCAAGAAGTAATTTCAAATCAAGATAATATTACAAAATTCCTATACACAATCAAAAGATTATTCCAGAAGAACAAAATTAACAACCTCAAGAACAAATATCATTAAGAAGACCCACTAAAGAAAAGAGAAATGCAATTCAGATAATTTTATAATCTTTCTCCAAGAAAATAAAGATGATATTGTATTGGTGGAAGATGGTCTTGTCAATTAACTTTCATCATGCAATGCAAATAAATAATTCTCAAGAGTTGATTGATACCATGAATAAAGAGATAAAGTTCATGAGTAGCAATGATGTTTGAGAGCTCAACATATTGCCCGAAGGTGCGAAACCTATTTATTATAAATGGATATTTAAAATCAATAGGGATTCAAAGGGTTATGTCGAGAGATATGGTGCTCGTCTTATTATAAATGACTTTACTCAAAATGAAGGTTTCTATGAAAGACTCTTTTAGGATTATTATGACACTTGTGATACATTTTGATTCTAAACTACATTAGATGATTTACAAATTAAAGAAATTCATCTATGGGCTTAAATAGGTTCCCGTCAATGGTATCACAAATTTCATCAAATAATTATCTCGTTTGATTTAGAGATAAGTACAGTTGATGATTGTGTATACCACAAGTTCAATGAGAGTAAGCATATTTTCCTGGTATTGTATGTCGATGACATACTGTTTGCTTACAATGATATAGGCTTTTTGCACGAAATCAAAAGATTCTATTATGAAATTTTGAAACGAAAGATCTTGGTAACGTCTCTTTTGTATTAAGGATACAAATACACAGAGATCATTCTCGAAGTATTTTTGGATTATTACAGTATTTTTGGATTATTACAAAAAAGTTATATGGAAAAAGTTCTTAAGAAATTTAGGATGCAAAATTTTAAACTAGGTGATACCCCTATTGCTAAGGGAAACAAGTTTAGTCTCAATCAATACCCCAAGATTAAACTTAAAGAAAAGAAAATATGGAAAATTTCACGTGCTTCAATAGTTGGGAGTTTAAAGTTTAATATACGCTAAAGTTTGCATACGTCTGGATATGACATTCACTATTGAATGTTAGGCAGATATTTAAGTAACTCTGTGATGGATATTTGGAAAGCAGTCAATTGAGTTATTCGGTATTTACAGGATTTAAAGATTACATAATCATATTCAGGAAAATTAGACCAATTGGAGATAATTGGATATTGTAATCTTGATCATGGAATATGACTGCAAAATTTTGTCAGTGGGCTACATATTTTGTATGGATTTGAAAGACCACTTTAGTTATTCCAGTACAGTCTTATATTCCAACATGAGCTTGATGATGTCACAGTTTATAGAAATTAAGTTCCTAGCAATCAATGAAAAAATTCAAAGTGTTCAAATTTCTATGAAACATATTAAGACAAACTCTATAATTGTGAATTCACTTACTAAAGCTTGGCCTATCACCTAAGATTTTTCATAAGCATACTGCTCACATGGGTGTTGCATCTTTTGATGATATGTCAATTTAGTGGAAGTTTGTATTCAGTTATTGTCTGTTTTAGTCACATATTTTTTTTATCCAAGAATATTTGATTTTTTCAAAAATAAAATATTAAATTCAGTTCCACTTTAATTTAAGTTCATGGTTAATCTCATTCAAGAATAAGGTAGGACCAATTGGAAATAGGCATATTTAGATCACATTACATGTAATTTTCAAGCTACACATTCATACTTGATTTATGTCATTTGATTGTGTTGATATACATGACCATTGATGAGTTTAGTTATGATACTTGTAACGAAAATCGTTTTGATCCTATATTAGCATAACTGACAGGTGAGATTGTTTGGAGATGTCTTTTGGTTATGATAGCAAAAGTTTTGAACCTATAATGTTATACACATTTATAAGGTAACATATGTGGTTTAAGTGGGAGATTGTTGGGAAATTATTAATTTGTCAGTGGATCTATATATATAATTAATTGTGTATAAATACTAGGTTAAAGTTAAACCCAAACTTAAAGTGATCTAAAGAACTAAGTAATTGAGATTAGGGCATTTAAATAGAGCATGAAACGGATTATACGCGTAGATACCATATTCCTTCAGATTTATATTTCATGATGAGCGAAATACATATGAAAACTATATATAGGGTTATGATCCTCAATTCATATGCAACTTCTCATTCTTTGTATCATCTCATCAATATAAGAATAAAAAAAAAGCATACTGAAGAGAAAAATTCAAAAATTCACAATCAAGAGCAGATAATCTACAATCAAAAATAAAAAACAAGGAATTTAAGAATCAAGACTATGGGTCAAAAAGCAAGACCAAGATCAATAACTCGAGAATCGAAAAAGTTAATATTCAAGATTCAAGATCTAGTATTAAAAAAACATTCCCAATGAATTAAGGTATGTTTCGCACTTTATTATTCTATAGGTGATTTGACATGAAGGATCTTGATAATAAAATAATTAAATTTTCAAGTTTTTGAGATTTAGAATTCCATAAAATTCTAACATTATAATATACTCTTTTGAAGCTCTAATCACTTCAACAAATTAATACAAAGTTGAGTAAAAAAGTGTCATTTGTTGACCATTTTATGTAGATAACTTTTCATTCTTTTTCTTTCCATTTTGTCAATTCACACTGCACTTTTTTTTTTGAATTGATAAGAATAACATTGAGGAAACAATACCGTACATGAAGTAGTTCTTTGAATCACTTTTGAGCACACAAGATAATGCGTCATCAAGAACATGTTTGCTTAAGCTTAAAAAACATAAAGTTAAGTTTAAATAAAATTTTATTTCTAAATAGGCTCAGATAGCTGACAATTTTATTAAGGAAAAATTGCAGCGAAGGTCCCAAACCTTTCATTTTTTATGACTGCGGTCATAAATATTTAACTTTAACGACAGCCGAAGTCCATTGGACATATTCCGTTAGTCAACATTGAAATTTGAATTTTGACTCAAATTGACTAATTAAATGAGGGGTAAAATAGTAAATTTATATATATAAATTAAATAAAATAAAATTTATATATATTCTATAATAAAATTAAATAAAAAACCAAAAAATGAAAAAATAAATCCGTGAACATCTTCTCTATCCCCCACCACCAAAACCAGTCAACCACGGCCATGCATACATCGTCCCACCTTTAAACCGTTGTTGCACTGTCAAACAATCGTCGCCACTATCACCAGCCCACCTATGCACACCTCCTAAATCTATATTCCTCTAAGAACAAAGTTTCTGGGGTTAGAAGTTTTCTTTGTTCCAATCATTTCCTTCATAATTTACATCATTTTGCATTCAGATTTTACCGTTCTCCTCATCCTCAAATCATCAACCTACACAATTTATATCATCTTACTGTTGGGATATTACACCGATAATGTGCATACATAACGTATCGTGAAGTCGAAACGTAATTTCGACTTATCGAATCTGGATTTTGAGAAGCAAATTAATACTTTACCGAATCTAACCATATGAATATGGATTCATCATTTCCAATCTTGAATTAACGCATTTCTTTCTCCTTGCAATATAAACATATAAATAAATGTAATTAGAATCTGAAATCAACGTAAATGAAATCAGAACTAGAAAGATAAAAGAAGGAAAAATGAAAGTGATGCAATTGGCCGAGGCAAGTGTTAGACACTTTCTCCTTAAGATGAATTTGTCCTGCATCGGTGCTAACGATTTCTTAACAGTCATCTCTCAAAATACAACGACCACGTCTAGCCATATGAGCACTCCAAATGACTTAGACCAACGAACTCCAACGGAGTTCCCGCTCTACCATAACCATGATTTTGATGCACGAAATAATCACTTCTACAAAGTGTTTTATGCAAAATTAAAGTAAAAACATGGAATGAAATTATGAATTGAATTCCCTTAATAAAATTCAAAAACATGGGATCTATTATATAGTAGTTGGAAAGGTTTGTCAAAAGACACAACTATACCAAGAGACACATCTCTTGAGATTTATTCTCTATATAAAGAGACACAATTATTGAAAATTAATCATACAAAAAGTTATGATCTCCAAAGATCACGATTTTCCATTTGAAAAGACACATCTTTTCATCAGCATATTTTCTAGAATATTCCACAATATTCTATACGATTTTCCAACAATTTAAGTATTAAGTGGTTTACATTTGGCTTAATTTCTCATTCACCAAATAACGAATTCCACTTAAATAATTATTCAAAATTGGTCACAACCAATTTTCAATACAAAATCCCAACAATCCCCCACATGAATGAAAATTAATGCAAATGACTATGCAGACACTAGCACAGAGAGAACGGAAAAACACTGCATCCGGTGAGGTAGCTTGCGGCTTTGAACCTTCCTTGGTGAAATACTATCGGATTTACTTGACTAATTGGTGAACATGATATCTTGAACCATTCAGCCGTTGGTGTAAACCAAGACAACAATACTCACACAATGTCTTTCCTAAACCGTTCATGGTTCTCATGATTGTGTCATTTTGGCCCGAACCAGTCTTGAATTTCATAAGTGTTTTAGAGAATTTCAGCCTCAACCAATTCTCATAGAAGCGGCCCCACTTCATACTTACATAGATTGCCTCCTATTAAGAGTATTCTGCCATACTCCACTTGACTAAATCAAGCTATAGGAATCATTAAAAGTATATCTTAACCTTTTAACATTCTGCAGAAAGCACTTTAATTATCATAGGAATAAGTTGGGAAGTATTTCCCTGAGTGCTTCATGGAATCTTCATAACTTAGTTTTCCCTTTGAATCAAAATCTTGGGATCTCCAGTCAATAAGGTAGGGTTACCATTATAAAGACTCTTACGCAGTAGGCTTTAAACTCATTCCCCTCGATATACAGTATTCTTGATCTCTTGGTAAATCTCTTAAAGGTACCACGAGTTTACATTATTGAGATCAACTGTTTAACTGTATTATGTCTATGACTTACACGTCTAGTTACACATAGCTTAGTATCTCATCAAATATAACTAGCCGACGATAGATTCATTTGATAGATACAAATTGTCGCCACCAAAAAATCCTCTCATGAAACTACATGCTTCTCATTAACTTTATCTAAATCTTTATCAATTCCAAACAACATTGTTAGAGGATTACTATCAAACACTAGACTAGTCAATTACTTTTATTAGTGGATTTCAGAATCATGGGTATTCAATATCATCATTGAAACACTACAATGCACTTGAACTTTGTGAATATTTTTCAAATATTCCAATGGTTCTTGCATGTCCAAACAAGCGCCATAATCGGTTTTCAACCCATTTCATCCACTTTAAAGTTAATGTATATCATCCTTACAATTAGTATAAGGATTTTCTACACTTTCACCTTCATAGATACCTTTCTATGATCATAAGGTATAGAAAATGTAACTTTTAAATTAAGTTACCCTCACAATTCCTCAATTAGGAATTAATGTACAGCTAGTAATGTTGCATCCACACGTTTTGAACTTTCCATATAAGTTCGTGAACATTAATGTTAACCCCCACTTTTTTGGGTTATACTTGAACTTAGAGTTCATCAATTCTTTCATAGTTCAATTCATTTATCACTTGGATAATATTCATTTTGAATGCTTCATGAAAGTCTAAATACTTTCAAAATAGTGGCCATCAATTCACACAAATGAAAAATCATTTTCCTTTCGAAATTGTACTTCAATCCAACTATCTTAATTTGATCATTCAAATTAAATCAATGTCATCACATAGACCAATAATGCTTTCAAAGCATATACCAACCTAACTGGTTCCATAATTGAAGTCAAATTCAACAATGAAGAAGACTAAGTATCTTGATTCACAAGAATTGCAACTTCTCCAAACATAAACAATTTATCACATTTGTGATATTTCACAAGATAATAGTAGTGCAACCCCCACAAATCTTCCATTATGGTTGGCATCCTACCAAACATTACCAATAGTTAAGAGTAATTTTCTCCTTTTTGTCCACTCATTATTGGACTCGAATTAATCTTAACAATATCCATTTCTGTTATGAAAACAGAAGTTCATCACAATTAAAGTGAAGAAGGAATAACAACGAATATGCTTTATTCCAAACATTTCTACATTCATTTGTATAAGTTTATTCCATCTATAGTCAACATATACTATGACGAGACATGTTAATGTCTCATGGAAGTCCATGTATTTCCATATTATGTTGTCATTTCAAGACACACAGGAACTTCTCTTTCATTCAACTTTCTTTAGTTATTCAATTTTGGACCCATAGTCCCATATACAATTTTTTTTCAAGTCAAATGAACGAAACACACAACCATTAGTAGGGTTGTACAAAAAAATCGCGAAATCGCAAATCGAACTATAACCGTTGGTTCGGATCCACGTGGACCCGCAATTTTTTTTCCTCAAATCAAACCAAACCGTTTCAAAATGGTTTTGTTTAGGTTTTGATTTTCAAAAATCGCAAAAAATAAAATCGAACCGCACTTTTTAATTAATTTTTTTTATGAAATTATAAATTTTCATATATAATTTTATTAAAGTATAATTTTTAGAATTTAAAATGTAAACCAATTAGAAATGATACATCCAAAGTAGACTTAGAAATTCAATATTTTAATATTTCATTGTAATAATGAAATACTTATCTTCATATTCCACTGACCGGAGAGGGAAGAAGTTTCTTGTGTAGTTGAAATTTCTGTACCTAATGAAGATTTATATTTCTGTGCACAATAGATTTTAGCCTCTTATTTTTCTTTTGCCCTCCGGTGGAAATTTTTCTGCTATTTTCAAAATATGGGATTCAGTATCTCTATTATTATTTAATTGATAAATGCATTATTCATTCATGTACACAATGACATTTTGTACATTGGGAATAGAAAATTTTCCTTCCAAATGAGGTTGTTTGATATTGTTGAATTGTTACTGATTATAAGTTGTGGTTTTTGTTGTTTTATTTTCGAGAGGGTAATAAGGCGATCTTGCGTCGTTGCTTCTTTGGTTGAAGATTTGTTTAGTTGGATTAGATTGATTTTTTTTTTTTTTTTATCGTTCATTGTTTGTGGAGATTTACCTTAATCATAATAGCATTATTATTTTTTGTTAAACAAAATAGAGTAAGAGCATATTTAAAAGACTCTCTACGTATAAATAATATTTTATGTATTATTTATATTTAAATTTAAAGGTTTTTAACTTCTTTGTATACTTTAATAATGTTATCTATTTTGACTTTTTATTTTACTTCTTTCAAGAAACATTTATTAATTTCTTATCATCTTTCATTTAAACTTTTTTTTTTTTTGGGTGCATGTACTCGGTCAATCAATTGAAACATAATTTGAATAATTTAACATTTAGTATTGAAACCCTTATTAAATACAATTATTATAAAGTAAGAGCAAAGAGTGTATTTGACTTTTTAAATTTAGAGATCTAAATTTACTCTGTTTTAAAAAGTTAAAATAAAAAATCCATTGAAATTTATTTTAATCATTGATCTTTTAAAATATAGAAATTTTGTTGATGGCGTTCTAATTTCATTTGCCAACAGTGATAATGAACAATAATCTACTTGCTGTTCAGAAAAATATATGGCATTGTAAATGGAATGAAATGATCTTAGAATTGGATTAATATAGTCTAGCTAAACTGGTATGATATTAATACAGTCGCTTCAGAGTTAGCATTTTTCACGAGTGGTCGAGTTCTTGACTCTTTTAAGAGTTCATTGGGTGCAAAGATGGGTGATGCCTTAATATGCTTGAAGAATTGGATGCATAACAGCAATGAACTTATAGTGCTTCGTTAATAATTGGATGAGGTTGATGCATTGGATGACTCAGAGAAAGCTTGGAAAGTGACATTTGTTTTCGAATTATCAATTTTAATATTTTTATCAATATTGTTTCTTAGTTACTTGTTAATATCATTAATAATGACTAATAAATATTTTGATATTAGCATATTATACAGAGATCAAATCATGTGTTACAACAGGGGATATTAATCCAATTTTTATCAAATGAGAGGTTAGTACTTTTGTACATATTCCGATATTGTTGCTTGTAAAAGTTTGAGTGGTGCTAGCTTAATATTATCTTTTATATCTTTTTGTTATATATCGAATTTCAGAAAAATATGAATGTAATTACATTTAACATTATTAGTGTTCATTTAAATTTATATGTTAACTTGTTTTAAATATATTATTATAATGTTGATAGGTAAACAACGGATTAAAATCGAACCAAACCGCAAATAATGATTTGGTTTGAAAAATAAAATGGTTTGGTTTGGTTGGAAAAAATTCTAAATTACTTGAAATGGTTTGAATTGAAAATATAACATAAACCATCCAAATCGAACCGTGTTCACCCATAACCATTAGTCAACCCTTCTTTATATTGACACTACACTTGTCAATAATGATGTTGTCATGATTCCATAATCTGGACAAAAAGGTAATTCTACATTAAGAAATTAGTCTTTATCGAGATCAATTGCATCCTTACATGTGCTCCTAGATCACAATATGATCAATATTATAATTTTAGCTTTTGGCCAAAGTAGGATCACCTCTATTTGAGATAAATGTGACACTAGGTTCATAACTTTACTTGGCCAATTTCACATGGTGACATGTACAAATTCATTAATTAAATTAACCAAAACCAAATGGTCAACCATGATATGGTACAAATCTTAAACTACTTATATTACCTCAATAAAGTGTTTTAGGTATTGAACAACGTTCAATTGAATTTGATCATTTCTCATCTCAATATCAATTTGTATATTTGTGAAATAATAATTCTATTATTTCGAACTATCTTTGAAAGCAATTTGCCTCCCTTCGACATTTCACTTTTAACCGTTTGAGGTATGTTTATTCAAAGATTTCAACTATTTCTCAATTCGCATTTTCTTGTAAGAACAATTTTCTTTCTAAAAGGAATACGCAATCTTTACAGACAATAGTTTTTATCCTTTACAAATGAATATCATTAACAATCATTATCATCAAGGATATCCGACGTCATTGCCAACTATAAGCACCATCTATGCTTTATAAAATATTTTCGTATCTCAATAATTGGGCAAACAATTTTCACTTGATTTAGGCTTCAAATTTTTTTGCCGTCAAATTTATTTACAGACTTGGTCCGATAAGCTTGGCTATTTTGACCAAAACATCTGTTCAAAATTCATTGTTAGATAAACTTCACGAAACAGAATACCAAATTTACTATTTGAGTACCAAATATGCACATAAAAAGGAACCAAATTCATCTTAAGATTGTTGGGATATTACATCGATAATGTGCATACATAATATTCACAAAACGTACCGTGAAGTTGAAACGTAATTTCGACTTGCCGAATCTAAATTTTGAGAAGCAAATTAATACTTTACCGAATCTGACCATATGAACATGGATTCATCATTTCCAATCTTGAATTAACGCAATTTTTTCTCCTTGCAATATAAACATATAAATAAATGTAATTAGAATCTGAAATCAACGTAAATAAAATCAGAACTAGAAAGATAAAAGAAGGAAAAATGAAAGTGATGTAATTGGTCGATGCAAGTGTTGGACACTTTCTCATTAAGATGAATTTGACTCACATCGGTGTTAACGGTTTCTTAACAATCATCTCACAAGATACAACGACCACATCTAGCCATAGGAGAACTCCAAATGGTTTAGACCAACGAACTCGAACGAAATTCTCTCTCTACCATAACCATGATTTTGATGCATGAAATAATCACTTCTACAAAGTGTTTTATGCAAAACTAAAGTAAAAACATGGAATGAAATTATGAATTGAATTCCCTTAATAAAATTCAAACACATTGGGTCTATTATATAGTAGTTGGAAAGGTTTGTTAAAAGACACAATTATACCAAAAGACACTTCTATTGAAATTTATTCTCTATATAAAGAGACACAATTATTGAAAATTAATCATACAAAAGGTTATGATCTTCAAAGGTCATGATTTTTCATTTGAAAAGACACATTTTTTCATCAACATATTTTCTAGAATATTTCACAATATTCTATACGAATCGATACAAAATTCAAACACTTACTTCACCCAATTTTCAGATTTTTACATTTTTCTATACCCCAGCGTACACACAATTTGCACACTTTTCGAAAAATGTAAAAATGATTTATCAAAAAAGTTAGAAACTGTACTCGAATCCCAGTGTAGTGGTGATGGATTTACAGAGTTGACAAATAAATTGGTAACATAAGAGTGCGTTCTCTTTATTATTTTTGAATCGTTTTATATTTTTAATTTTTTAAAATATTAAAAATACGTTCTCTTTTTCATTTTCGAAAACGAATTTTTAAAAACGATTGAAAATTTTATAAAAAAAATAGAAAATAATTTTTTTACGTTTTGACTGTTTTTTTCACAAATCTGTCAAAACTCAAAAAACACGGATTGAGAAATATTTTTTCAAAATAACAAAAAGAACGAGTTTTCAACAATCTCAAAATGGACACCCAAAACACAAAACACAAAATAAATTCAAAAGTCAAAATACAAAATTAAAATACGAAGAGAACGCCCCCTAAGATATTGGGTCAAAAGACTCAGAACGAGAATGGCTTGCAAAAACCCGGTTATCCCTTGCTTATGGTTGACACTATTTGGTATATTTCTTGAAAATCTTCATCTTCCAATGCTTTACCTCTCCTTTGCACATCTGCCATGGCTTGCAAAAACCCACTTTTTTAATTTTCGAGAAACTGGTAAAGCTATAAGTAAGGTAAGGGAAGGGAAATGTCAATGGAAAGCACCACAAGAGTAGGAAAGAAACTAGTAAAGCTAGTCGGAGGCCCGTCGCCATCACAGGTGGTGCCACCACCTGCTCCGATTTGTGATTGCTCAGATTTTAGAGTGGGGAGGAAGATGAAGTTCACGTTTTTTTTTTTTTTTTTTTTTTTGTGTTTTTTATTTAATTTTATTATAGAATATATAAATCTACTATTTTACCCCTCATTTATTTAGTCAATTTGAGACAAAATTCAAAATTCAATGTTGACTAACAAAATTCTGAATCTGTCCAATGGACTCCAGCTGCTTTTAACGTTAGAGGTTTGGGATTGCAACTGTAAGAATGAAATATTAAGGTATATTCTGCAGCAAAATGAAAGGCTTGAGAACTCCGCTGCAATTTTCCCTTTTATTAATTTGAAGTCTACTTTCTCCTAAGTAATTTCTTATTCAAAATTAGTACCTCGTGTTTTCTAACTTTTGAAAAATAATAATAATAATAATAATACCTTTCAACTTATTAATAATTTTTTTAATAGTAATATAAAAATTGGAAGGTCTGACCTGCCAAAACTAAAAGCAACAGCAATTAAAGAAATTACAATCTATGATGGTCCATTGCTCCATCAGTTCTAATCAATTTTCTAGATTTTATCACTGATACGTTAAAATTAACACTTTTCCAGTGCATAGTTTGATCCAACCTCTGAAAACTCATTCGACTTAATTAAGGATCTCGTTTGATTCCATTTTAGAGGTGATGAACGATAATTTTTCCGAACACTTATTTTAAATATTGTATCTTCAGAAAACGAAAGGTCAACAAGAATTTGGTTCCAAAACGAGACAAACATTTGTGTTATTTGAGGACACGTGTGTGGTTGATTGAAGAGTTGATCATCATCAAGAGATTCCCAAATCTTTGATGGTCCAATACTCCCATCACTACCAAACCCATTTTCTACATTTTTATTCCATATATCGGAAGGTATAATCTCTCGATATTGACATGGTTCCACTTTAGTGGGCACTCTCAAGATAATTATCAAAATTTGTGGTTCTATTTTAAAATGTCAATATTGTTAAAAGATGTGACATAATTCTTTATATCTTAATCTATATTTCGATAATTAATCGATGTTAGATTTATTTTTTAATATGTCTCCACACGATGATGATTCGTTCGAGCAGATTATTCGTCTGAACTTAATGCGTTTTGATACCACGTTGAACCTTTGAATTCCCTCTTAAAATATCAATCATATTAACAGAAATAACTCCAACTCTTATTTGTTGGTCTATATTTCAGTAATTAGTCGGTGTAAAATTTCTCCCTTGACAACAATAACAAATTTTTTACTACATTTTTGTTTGAGTTAAAAGTACCGTTAGTCATCAATTTTTTTTTTTTTTTTTTTTTTTTAATTATTGATTTCTTTTCAAAAAAAATAGTTATTGAACTCTTATTTTTATTTTAACATAGATTTTTTTTTTTTAAAAAAATCTTTGTCGGATTTTGACTTGTATAACTACAATGGTGATGTGACTTAGAAGATCCGTTAAGATGAACTTTTTTCTTTGTCCAAGTTGCTAAAACCATGTTTATTGATCAAATTAAAATATTTTAAGTATGTTGGGGAAGGTTGGCGTCCAAGGGTTGGTGAGAGAAAAATAAGATCTCATAAAAATATGTTCATTTCATTACAGTATTTCTGAATAAATTCCTAGATAACAAGCTTAAAAGATTGTTCAATCATTTGATAATCAGAATCAATTTTTTACAAATGATCACTATGAATCAGACTAATCCCGCTACCATAAAGATCATTACCCAGCCACTGCTGAGGGCACCAACTGAGCAAAATGGAGAAAATTAGGTTAAGGACCCCGGAAATAAGGGAAATAAGAGAATGAATCGCTCCCGAAAAGAAATCTATCGATTCTCTCACAATTGGTTGGATCGTAGATGCGATAATTTACTTTAACAGACGAGGTCTCTGGTGCAAGTCCAAGATGACCAAACTGCGTCAGGAAAAAGAATAGAAGAAGAAAATGATTACTTCACGAGAGTAATATTATTTTAACTTAATTTTCACCTAAAAAGAGGTTGCATATATGTTAAATTATTTTAATTATTTCCAAAAATAATTAAAATAAATAAATAAATGTTAGGCTTGGTGTTCGCCCGGACCAACACGACTTTACACAAGCCAGGTAAATACAAATTCTATGATTTATTCCCCTAAACCGGAAGGTATAATCTCTTTATTGATACTCTGCCTGCATTTGATCACTCTTATCAAAATTACACTTTATTCTTCCTTACATCATCCATATGGAGGGATCATTACACGTGACAAATAAAATTATGACATACATCGAAAAATCATGAAAAAAAAAAAAAAAAAAAAAAGATATAGGAGAAATCAATGATACCAAAATTTTCCTTTTATTTTAAATTTTGATAAGAAAATTTTATATCTTTTTTGAGCTTATAATTACATTATTGTTATAAACAAAAGAATACTAAGTCTGTGTTTGGTTTGGATTAAAAAAAAGAAAAAAATTTAGGCCCAGTTTGGCAGACATTTTTTTTTGTGAAGAATGAGTTTTTGAATATTAATTTTTTTGGAGAATGTGTAGTTAAAAAGTAAAGAACAAATTTTGAGTTTACGTCAAGAATATTTTATTGTCAAAATGTGTGGCTGATTGAAAAGTTGATAAAAATTATATATTGGGATGAAATGTATTTAAAAAAAATGAGTTTTAAGAAATGAAGGTCAAACAAGAGCTTATTAATACTAAATTATATAAATTTAAAGGACATTTGATCCACGATCGCAACTAATGTATTTGTTTTGGCTATATTTGGGTAAATGCGCTTAAATCAAAACACTAGTAGCTATAATATCGAAAAACGAAATAATTTATTTTATCTATTCTGAAAAAGAAATTTTGTGTGTGTTTGTGTGTGTGCGCTTGTCTGTCATAGCTTAAATCTTTTTAAGTTGATCAAATGCACTTTTTTATTCTCACATATTCTATAGGATTTATAACTTATAATCACTTTCAAACATGTTTTATGGAGGCTTTGATGCTAATAAAAGCCTTGTAATATATTTTCGCCAGCTAGTCGTATTGGTTCTTGAGTCTGCACTTGGATATCTTCATTACACATTCATAAGATCATTAGATTTGTTTTTGTTTTCTAAACTTGACTTATATTTTGTTTATTTTGGAGTTTTTTTTTTCTTATTAAGAATGGTTATTTGTTTACTCTTATGAAACACAAAATTTAGTCAACGTACGACTAAGTACTACATTGAAAATCTTCCAATTTGCAACTTTTTCGTAGGCTTCCACCACATAAAAAAGAACTTAATCGCATAAAAAACATATCTTAGTTTTTGTCTTTACACAATATTGAATATTGTTTTCATGTTTGAATTTCATTACCGACTTCCGAGGCTCGCTAGAGCCGCCGCCATGTAACATGTTCAAGTCCCTTTTTTGTCCAGTAGAGTTATATATCAAAATCTATATATTTAAAAATCGACTGATATCGAAAAAATTAAGAGTTAGTTAATAATCCAGTAGAGTTATATATCAAAACCTATAAATTTAAAAACCTTATTTATTACCTCATTATCCTCCCACACTTCTTACAAGAAAATATTTTTTTTTTTTTATTAATTTAACTAATTCTTAATTCCTTACATTCAGACCAATTTTTAAAACATTAATCAGACAATTAAACATATAAATTTAACTTTTATATCAAAAACTATAAAAATTTAAATAAATAAATATGTATCTTAAGTAATAATTTTGGTTTGTAAATTCCTTGCTTTTATTTATTTTCTTTTTTCACAATTTTCAACAGTTTCAAGTCTTCAATTGTTTTTGCCTCAAAAAAAAAAAAAAAAGTCTTCAATGGTTTGTTTTGACTTCTAAACCGTGTTCGTGTGCCGACCACCTCCACTCCATCTTTCATATTCTTCAACCACGTGTTATGTTGACCTTTTACTGTGTACTGAATGGACAAATAAGGCTGTACAAACAGCCTTATTCGTCCTATAAAACCATACTCAATAGTCCCTCCTAATCGGATGAACCAAAATTTTACACTTCTTGTTAGAATCCAAGAATCTCTCTCCGCCATCGCCACCATTACCATCACTATCACCACCACCACTCTTTATATACGAAAGCCCTGAAATCTGTGTATAAAACGATTTCTCGGAAAATTTTCGTCGGAAATTCCATAGGTGAACAGGTCGTGAGTAAACTTATCGACTGACTTATATACGAAAGCCCTGAAATCTGTGTATAAAACGATTTCTCGGAAAAATTTCGTCGGAAATTCTATAGGTGAACAGGTCGTGAGTAAACTTATCGACTGACTTACAAACACAACATATATTTAGGCATGTCAATTAATAGAATGAGACTATCTTTTAAGTAGATCCCTTTTGTTTTCTTGAATTTTCATCGACTTCACTCCACCATGAAAAAATCCAGAGGCTTGAGGCTGGTCAAGGTGTTCAATTGGTTTACTCACCGGAGAACGCGGCAGAGAGTCACCTACCAGCGGCCGGCACCTGGCTGCGCCACCAGGGCCATTTCAAAGCTTTACAATTGGTGCCGCTCTTTGAAGCATGGAGCTAAAGACCTTTGCTTTGGGAAACATAATTCCGGTTACATTCGGGTCGGGGAAGAACCGGAGGAGACAAAGAACCTGGTCAGTGTGCCTAAAGGGCACTTGGCTGTCTACTTGGATCATGAAGAAGATGACATGTGTAGAGTTCTTGTGCCAGTGATGTACTTTAATCATCCATTGTTTGGTGAGTTACTGAGAAAGGCTGAGAACATTTATGGGTTCAACCATCCGGGTGGGATCCAGATTCCTTGCAGGAAATCCGAATTTGAGAATGTTAAGATGATGATCGCTGCCGCTGGTTGCAGCGATGGTGGTGGCAACTGCCGTAGGAGACGGAGTAGGAGGCACGAGTACTAAATGATTCATTTTGGCCACTTTGAATTTTCTTCGTTAATTGTTGGTCCACTCATGTACAAATGTTTCAACTCTTTTCAATAGTACTAGTGAAGGCACATGCGATGCACGTGCATGCGTTCTTCTTCTTGTGTATATTAGCGTTGGGACTGCATATGTATACTACAATAAATAGATGAAAATAAAGTCATGAATGATATGTAAGTGAAGAAGAAATTCCTGTTACAAAAAGAAAAAGAAAGCATTTTC
Source organism: Osmanthus fragrans (assembly GCA_019395295.1). Lineage (NCBI taxonomy): Eukaryota > Viridiplantae > Streptophyta > Magnoliopsida > Lamiales > Oleaceae > Osmanthus > Osmanthus fragrans. Next base: position 13,365,842 of record CM033346.1, on the reverse strand, counting down.
AATACTATAAGTACTTAAAACTGAAATGTTTGTAAATAGAGGACAGGCGAAATAGGAAACTGGTGGTAGAAATAAAGAAACTAACAGAGTAAATATTGAAGCACACAAAAAATACTTGTTACACGATGAGTATTTTCCTCCCAAAACTATTACTTTTCCACCAAAAGGTAAATTGCAATCGTTAATATCTCGCAGAACTTTATCTAAAGCTTCTATGGTGAAACAATTTACCATACGAGCTTCATCCCATATAATTAGTTTTGTCATTCGTAAAAATAGGCCTATGGGATGAAGCTTTACATCAAGACCAAACTAAAATAAAAATAAAAAACTTGAGGTTCCAGAAATTTTGTGGTGATGATGCTAGTGTGAGGGTCAAAAACCCTGCTGAGTAACACTACATAAAGCAGATGCTCTTGGATGCCCCTATAATAGTTCTTGCAAGAAATGCTGCTTAGTAAAGAGTATGAGCTATCTAACCAGAAAATAACTGGTAGCTACATTTTTTTTTCTTTTTTTGAGAAGTATATGTAGATAAGAGTCCCAATCTAGAAAATCGTGCAAGAAATTGTACTTGAATATGTTTATTTTCTACATAATTATACCTTCATATTTTAAAATTGTATAAAATGCATGGAAACAGTAATGATGGCCTCAGTTTTAGATGGTAAAAGGCATCTGAGACATTTCCATACACGACATAAGTTTAGTGCACAAAAACACATTGCTAATATTGGATGACAGGTAGCAATAAAGTTTATAAGAAAGCAAATTTATAAACACGTGACAACCTCAAACTGTTTTGAATCATTCCCAGCTGTTGCAATGCCCTTTCTTGCCGAAATTGATGATCAACAAACTTAAGCCCCGAGCCCTCAAACTTTTCGCCTGAATTTTCTACCTCTCCTAAGCTCTTCCTTGTTGCCTTTATTTGTGCAGATATTGCATCTCTCAGGCATCGAAATTGCTTCGATATTGTCTTTAAAGCAAGTTGAGCGTATGGTTTAGCTGAGCCAATTCTTGCTGTCATCTCAAATGACGCCATTACAATTTTCATTTGTTGATGGTATTGTTTGTATCTCAGCTCAACCTAAAATTTTAATTAATTAAGTAAAATGAATAAATAAATAAACAATCAGATCAGCATGATTAAACTTTTAATTTTCTTGTACTATATATTTTGGATCTTTATGCATTCAATGACATGGTCCCATATTCGTGAAATCAATCAGTTTTTGGAGAGGGCCAATGCATAGTGACCTGAACCCACCAAACTTGGTGCTTAAATACGTCGAATTTTGTATGGCCAGCCTAAAGGAAACTCAATACGACCCATCTGTGCTAAAACTCTCTCCTGAACCTCCATTTTCCTCTTCTGAATCTCCTCTTCCTTAGCCATGAAAGTTGACAGAACAGACCTGCCATTTCCTCATCTTCCTTGGTTAAAGCACCACTCAAACTCAGGCTTTCTGAAATCAGCAGAACAAGAAGAACACACATTGGATCATGAGACAAAACAAGTCATTACTACAAATCCAGATTCTAGGCAAAAGACAAATCAATCAAGGACATTGGATCCGAAAACCAAAATTTTGTTTCAATGATCACATTTAAATTGAATTATCGGAAGCAAATGAAATGAAAATACAACTATAAGGTTCAACATTCCATTTTGAAGAACTAAAAAACAATGAAATCAAATATGAACATTTCCATGATTATGTTTGGATGATACCACACATATAATGTTTACAAATAACAATGAGAGGGACTCCTATCTTGAGAACTAAAATCCAGCAACAACAATAGAGAGTGAGCAAAGATTTGGCCAAAAATAATATAATACCTATCTAGCATCACATTAATTCAAACACTCAAAAATACCTTTGGTTCCAAATACAACAAGTCCTTCTTCATCATTCTTGCTGAATATCATCTACATAAACCGAAAAAAGGATATTAGAAGTGAAGCTAAAGATTCAGTAGATTGATCCTCGCTAAAATTAATTACCAAAAGAAACATAAGGGAATTTTCGTCATCCCCTTTTGATACTTAAGTGTTCACCTCCTTACCAAACGTGTTAAAAGAATGCTGTGTGAAACTTACAATTGGAGGTCACTGAGCTTTGAAAGCAGAAACTTAGTCGCCTTTTCAATATCCTTCTCTAATTGTGCTTACTTCTCTGTATCGAGCTTTGGTGTTAACAGTGCGCAACCAATTGCGTTTTGTCAAAAGGGGGTTGCTCCTGTATTTAATAACCAGGTTAAAAGATATAAAATTCTGCAAATAGAATTCCGTCATATAATACACATTATGCGTTGGAATCAGGACAATGACAATAATTATTTCGTGAGTTTGTCATTTTGCTCACCCTTTGACCGTCATGATGTTCCTCCTCCTTGTCTCACTTGTAATCCTCCTAAAAAAGCAAAAATCGGGGGAAAAAAAAAAGGTGTTTATTATTATTAGAGCACAAGCCTAAAGGTAATTCTAGAAACACACTTCATCATCATTTTTGTTTAAAAAATCAAATCCTTATGTATCACATCAAAAGCTCCATGGTCCTTCCCAATGTGTCCATTAATGTCTATCCTTCAGGTACTCACTAACACCTCCATATTCTCCCAAAATTTCGATTTAATCCAATTTCCTAATCTCATTTGTCTAACCAAGAATGCCCCATGAATATCTGACAGAAACTGCTTCTAGAGACATCGATGGTTCTAAATCGTGTAACAAGTGCATGATACACAAACAGAGCATTATCTTTTATTTATAATTGCTTCAAGATAATAGTGTAAAATTTCATTTTTAAAGAGTTACATCAACTTTCATAATAAAAATTAGAAGCAAGAAAGCATCATTGATCATAGTGTCGAACCTTAATGTAATTGTCTGGCCACCACCAAGAAAAAGTTTGTGTTAATGTTATGTACTTCTTGATAAAGATAAATTGAAGATATGGCACATTATACCTTTAATACAGACGACACTAACGGCGAAACTCGGGGTCATCAGCACATACGACAATTATTTTGTCATCCTTTTCAACCTGTAGCCCAATTCAGTGGAAAAATTATTGTTCAAACCGAATGAAAGCAGTTCCAAATTTACATGGGAGAAGAATAAAACTACCAACTTTAAGACTACTACAGATTTCTAAGATTATAGAAACACTAAAAAAGTCAACAATATGATGATTATAGATCTCTTTGAAAGGGTAAGACTACCACAAATTTCTAAGATTATAGAAACACTAAAAAAACAATATGATGATTATAGATCTCTTCGAAAGGATATGGTTATAACAAGTACATTCTATCAATATTATCGCAAAATTAAAGTAGATTGAGATATCCAATAGTTAAACACCAAACTGAGGACCAGGCATTTGAAGTACATATATTTCTTAAGGATTAAGTAATTTCATTATTCATGGCAAATAGATGAAATAATTAGTAGTGCCACTGGTTTTGTCAAGCTCATATTTAACTTTGCTGCCTTTTCCAATTTCAATCACCTGCCATGTAAGTTGGGATCAATATATGAAATTATGAATTAACTGGTTTAATTGCTTCACCACAGTAAAGTTTAGATATGTTCTCACCAAAATATAAATGAATAAAATATAAAATTTGACTCCATTTGAGTAACAAGAAGTTTCCATTCTTATTTTTTTCATTGCTTTATATTTGTAGGAGACAAAAATGGGGATTTAGTACTGTGCTTGGTGGAAATTTGTTATCTTAGTACAGCTTATTTTAGTCAATGTCAGCTTTCTTTTTACTACTTTGCTTTACCTTTTTGGTGTCCATTGGATTTTCATGCTTAATTTTCTAAAAAATCACGTCTTTCTCCATTATCTTTTTCCTTCGAAAAGTCTCTATTTGGGTTCTGAAAAGAAAGAAAATAGGCAAAGCGTCATTGATCATGTCTAAATCATGTGGAGTAGACACTATTAAAGAGTATCAATAAAAAAAAATAAAGTTCAAATCTTATGAATTGAACTCTTTAAATCCAAGAGTTTTTCCCTCACTCTGACAATTTCATCAAAAAATCATCAAATTGTCCGGGGATATTCTTAGTACCGGGTGGATTGCACAACATTAGACAGCACTAATAAAAAGAAAATAAAATCTTATTCACTATAATTTCTCACCTTGTCTGATACTTTGTATGGTAATGTAGAGAATGCACAAGACTCGGAAAAGAAAGAAAAACTAAAATGAACTTTACAACCATCCAACTATGGATTACTCTAATTGTTTTCTCTCTTCTACCAAATACTGAGTGGAGCTTCTAAATTATCTACCTATAGTTGTATAAAATCCAAAAGCGTTTTCCTCCCTTTTCATCGTAAGAAACCCTGAAGCAGCCAATTATATTTTTAGAACTCAATCCTAATGGATAAAAAAATGCCCTAACAGATGATATGCTTTGGGGCAAAAGATGAACACAAGTAAAAGATTAACGCATAAGAAGCAGACAAAAATATCAAAATGAGGTAGTGGGTGTAGATTTTGATTCGTAAATAGGAAGACCCACCTGAACTTAAACTTCAGAGTTGTCCAAATTGCTTGCAAAGCCCGTGGCCTCGTCCTTAATCTTTGCCTGTTTCAAACAATTCGATCTAACGACGCTGTCGGAGAGGAAGCTGAAATCGGGTAAAAGGAATAGAGAATTTTTGCTAGGTTTTTTAACATATGAATGAATGAAAGAATAGACAATAAATGGATTTTTGCTAGGAATCGAGAAGAATGAAGGGGAATAGACGCAGAAGACTCTAGAAATGGTCAGAGAGAGAGAAAGACATAACCTAGAGGGAAAAAAAAAAGAAAAGGAAAGGGGATAACCATAGTTTCTACAGTAACAAATATGTCTACTCTTTTTATATATGGAGGAAAATTTCATAGCTATTTTGCTTAAATAGTAAATTTTTCATTAATCTTTCAATTTAGCACATAATTAATAGTTGGTGAAAAACTCGTTTAAATCTCTTCTAAATCATTACAAAGTTAGGTTTTGTGTTCCAACTGAAGCAATAAGCTGAGGATGGTGCAATCTTCTATTTATGTTTAGCCTAACTATCTAAAGCGATCAAATTATAAATAACATTGACAAGATTAGAGAATGAAATGAAGTATTAGCATGCTCGTTTATATTGAACTAGAAGTGATGTGTGTTGCTATCCATATCATTTGCTTACTGTAAAACCTTCACATTCTACGGATATTCTTCCCCCATTTCATGATACTTAGAATTCGATGCAAAAGTATAGTTTGGATAGAGTGGGACTACTGGAACGATTCATTGCAAAGTGCGAGGCCTACCAGACAATCCTCTCCGATAATTTTCTGGATTTCTCCCGTGATTAAGTATAAAGGTTCTCGTAAATACGTGTATATGTATATTTAATTTTGTATACATAATGTACTATATGGGTACATGGATATCAATTGGTGTAAGTTTTAGTCCCCATACATTATACATAAATACACACAGAAGCGCATAATTACGGATATATACGAAAGGCCCACAAAATTGATGTCAGTTTTTATGAGGGCGGAGTGTGCATTGCGATGTGTCGAGTAAATGTTGTGCCCTTGCTATGAATTCCGTTTTTTTTTTTTTTTTTTTTTTGCAGTCTTGGAGGGAAGACTGTCGATAAATTATAGAGTTAATGTTGTGCTTTTGATGTCAAATTGTTATCTGTTTTAGAGAGCGTAGTGGGCATTGCGATTATTTATCAAGTTGCTTTTGATATGAATTTTGTATTCTTGTTTTCTTTTGCCATTTTCAATCTTAAGGTATGCATAACTTCAGAGTTTTTTTGTAGTTTTGATATGAATTCTGTCTTCTTGTTTCCTTTTGTTATGTTCAATTTTGGAGGGAAGACTATAGATAACTTATAGAGTTGATTTCGTGCTTTTGATGTGAAATTCATATAATTTAGGTGAGTATTTTTTGTTATTTTTCAGTGTTGGAGGTAAGATAACGCATAATTTGTAGAGTTGATGTTGTGGTTTTGATATGAATTTTATCATCTCATTTCTTTTGTTATATTTTGGTCTTGGAGTTAAGACTATGCATAATTTTTAGAGTTGAAGTTGTGGTTTTTATATGAATTTGTTGTCATCTTGGTTTTTTTTTTTTTCCGGTTATTTTTCAGTCTTGGAGGTAAGATCATCTATATTTTGTGGTTTGATATGAATTTTGTATTCTTGTTTTCTTTTGTTATTTGAAATCTTGGAGAGAAGATTATACACAAATTATAGAGTTCATGTTGTGCTTTTGATATGAATTTTGTTTTCCTGATTTCTTTTATTATTTTTCAGACTTGGAGGAAAGATTCCGGAATCTGCTTGGTATACTGAAGAGGTATATCTTTTTGCTGCATTTCTGAATTCAAATTTTCTCATATATATTTTTGTCAGTTTGGATGATAATTCATACGGCTGTAAGCAAAAATCGTCAAATCGAAAAATCAAACTTAAACCGCATTTTGGAAACCGTCGGTTTGGTGTCACGTGGACCCGTCAACGAAATGATTTTGAACCAAACCAAACCGGTCAAAAACGGTTTGGTTTAGGTTTGAGAAATTTTATTGCGGTTTAAAACCAAACCGGACCGGTGAAAAAATATATAATAATTAAAAAATTAAAAAAATGAAAAAATGAAAATTTCTAAATTGTAACTTGTAAGACTTTTGTGTTGGACTTTTTAGTTATTTTTAAATGAGGTTCATATATTCCATAAGCTTTTAAACTAAAAGTCTGAAACGATTCATCAAGCAATCCCACGTTATATTCCATATAAATTACTATCATAAACAATTATCAACTTATATAAACTGCATAGTACTCCAATGATTAAATAAACTTCAATCAAAATCAAAATCCTACATTGAATTGGATATCTTTTTAAAAATTATTGCAACTTCTGGTTCTATCGATTATAATTTGTAGAAATCTAAATGAAAAGTTTTGATCGGATCAACAACTATGTAATCAAAGTGAAAACAAAATAAAAATTTCGGATCTTAGAAATGAAATTATATATTGTAAATAAATTTATTTAGGTATAGATTTACCCAATATTCTAATTTGGCTTGAGAATCAATTAATCAAATAATTATAAGAAGGGAGAAGAAAAGAATCAAAGAGAAGAAGGAAAGTGTTGATGTCTAAAATGAAGAAAGAATCTTATTATTTTTTTATAAAAGTGATTGGAGATTGAATCATATATTTTGCAAAAAAAAAAAAAACCTATGAGAATCATCCGGTTCCCAGCAGTTCCCATACTAGAACCTAGAATTGGACCGAAACTGGTTGATTCTTAATAATTTGTCCCAAAATTAAATTATTTTTCTAAATGGTTCCGGTCCGGTTCCACCGGTTCTTAAAAAATTGTCCACTCCTAAATTAATGGCATAAAAGTAGACAGACAAAAAAATATACTGCGAAATTGGTGGTTTAAAATCGGACGACGGGCAAAAAAAAATATACGGCGAAACCAGCGGTTTAAAACCGGACCAAACCGTTAGGTTTAGGTTTGAGTTTTTTTCAAACCGTTCAAAATGGTTTGGTTTAGGTTTGAGTTTTTCTCAAACCGGCGTAAACGGTTTGGTTTGAAAATCTGTCAAAAATCGGTAAAATCGGACCGCTTACACCCCTAATAATTCATATGGAATACGAATCACAACAAATGCATGAAATCGAAATTTTAATATAAGAGAGAGGGTTCTGTTTTCTTTAAACGCATGATCTTTGAGCTCCATGGCTTTGTAAATAGGAAAATGTCTGTATACTTTGTTCTGTGCCACTAGCTAGAGAAAGTAAGAAACTAATATGGTTTTAGTTTTAAGGTTTGGGGTTCGTGATTTGAGGTGTCACATGGAAATGTGAGTTTTAGTTTCTATATTAGGGTATGGAGCACAGATGCCTCATTGGGTGGATGAGACTTGTGAGGATATGGATGACATGGATGATGAGCCTTGACTCGTACAATATTGAAGAAGAAAAAGAGCCTGAGATGGTAGGATTTGATATTGAACTTAATGAGAGCTATGTCGTGCAGTTAGATGATGATCTTCCAAGAAATGGTCTAAGAATTTCATACTTCCTTTTTTGCTCTGACTGGCATTTTGTTTGTCATAATCCAAAGTGAGATGAAGTTTTAGGAATTGAGTTTTGTAGATGGGAGATCCCTCCGATGAGGTTACTGACAGAGACATGAATGCTTCTCAGCAGGCTAAGATTCAAGCTATGGAAGCAATATCTGAAGGTAATATGTATGTACCTCCATACATGTATATTTGAATTATGTTAGCTATGTAGGCTGTTTTATATTTACTTATAAAAACGGCCTTTTGTTATTCAGATAAGCTTGAAGAAGCAATTAAGAATCTTACTATTGCAATCCTACTCAATTCTAAATCTGCTAACATTTATGCAACTAGTGGTAAATCTCAATTTTTTACAAATATTATAAATTGCAATGCTTTAAATTGTATTTCAACAGCTCTTTTTTTTGCACGTTAAATGTTTATTTGCGGTTTGATTACTTGCAGCTAGTGTATATATCAAAATGAAGAAACCAACTGCTGCTATTAGAGATGCTATTGAAGCTCTGGAGGTCACCCATATTTTTCATTTGCTTTCTAGTAAATATACCATTTTCTTTATGCCATTGAAAATAGCACCATGTTTCTTGTATGATGAAAATATCTAGTTACCATTTACTGCATCCATGCACCTTCATACTTGCTAAAATCTGTGTGCATATGCACGTAAAGGATTAGCATGTTCATGCATCAGTTATGAAATGCATTTCTGTTTCCACGCTCCATTTTAGTATGCAGGCATAAATGGCAAAAGAATTAAATTAGAGCATGAACTATAAACTACCAACATTGGTAACGTACTCGGTACTAATTGCATTGCCTACATGTCATGTCCAACAGGGTTTTCTGCATGTAATGCTATTAGATGGGTTGTTACATTGAAAGCTACTAAAATCCACAGAAATTTTCTGGAATCTCAATTTCTTTCTGCCATGGATGATTTTTGTGTTACATAGGACAGTTGTAATGTGTTATGCTATAATGTATTCCTCGGAATTTCTTGCATAGTAACTCACACGTATCAAAATGCCAATAACAGATCAATCCAGATTCTGGTAAAGGGTACAAATTCCATGGCATAGCACGAGCAATGCTTGGCCAATGTGAAGAGGCTGCTACGGATCTTCATGTGACCTTAAAGCTAGACTATGATGAAGAAATCAATGTGGTACTTAAGAATTTTGGCCTTTAAATATTTGAGTTGCAACATGCACTTGTGTGCATATTTCCCTGCCTTAGACTATAGAATTGTTGCTTGTGAGCTGTGACTATTCTTGGGTCTAAAAGAACTATTAAATGGGGAAATTTTCTCCCCTCGTCCATGAACATATGTTTATTGTGATATGTTTTTTGGTAAAAGGTTGATCTCAATGCACATAAACTTGAGGAACACCATCAGAGATATGAAAGGCTTCGCAAAGAGCAAGAGTACAGTGAAATTGAGCGTAAGCAACCACAAGACCTATTTAAGGCTTGGGTAAACTGCCTTTGCCCAGTTCTTTGTTACTGTATGATGTCTATTTATGGACTCTAAATTTCTCTTATACATTCTGTTGTTGGCTGCACATCTAAAGGCTAAGACGCAAGAGCTGTCTTCATCTAGTGGAAATCAGGGAGGCATGCCAGGGGGATTCCCTGGTGGAATGCCAGGAGGCTTTCATGGTAGGGAACCCGGAGGCATTTCTAGTGGTATGCTGGGAGGTTTTCAAAGGAACATGCCAGGTGGGATGCCCGGAAATATTGACTACAACAAAATACTGAAAATACTGAATGTAATTATCATCCTATTTTTTGCTGAGTTTGTTCAAATAACCAGATAATCTGGATCATGCCCTCTGCTAATAATATGATGTAGTGATATCCCTTCCTGGTTCAGTATTATGTCATAGCTGTTCAGCGGAACATATTTATGGTTATTGTTGCACTTGTCAGTCGGAAAATAATTGTTCTTGGTTGCTATTAATTGAGCAGGACCCTGAAATGATGGTAGCATTCAAAGATCGAGAAGTAATGGCTGCTCTTCAAGATGGTACATAAATTCACCCTTAAATTTATATATGTGCGCATGTATATATATTTATTCTACTGGAAAGTGTTTTCCTTCCTCGCTCATGATCACTTTGTAAGATTTAGTAGCTTCATCCAATGATATGCCATGAATTATAAAACTAGTATAAATATTCATACTAACATATATCTAGAACTTCTTTTGTTGTTCATCGCGAAACTTTTTCCTGTATCTGTGTTCCTACCATTTCAAGTACTGTAAATTATATTTCAATGTAGAGTCTTCATATTCTCAAAATTAAAAATAGTTATATAAATAGGAGCTAATACAAATAATAGAAATAGGTATAATTAAAAACGAGGAAAAGTTGTTATCTGTGAAGGTCAAATGTTTTTATTTGTTTTTATGTCTTGACTTTCATGAACAATTAATCTGCTTAGATAGTTGTGAATTCAGTAACTGCTAAAGAAAAGTATGCAGTTGAATTGTCTTAATTTGTTTATGGCTGTGATCCTGGATTTATGCTTCAGGAAGTCTCAGTCACTGGGTGGCCAAAAAATTGGTAAGTAGGGAAAACTAAGTAGTTTAATTTAACTTATGTTATTGATGTTGATTCTATAGTGTCTTTGTTCATAGGGTTGCTCTCCCCTTGTTCTTTTAACTTGATTTCTTTAATGATGTATTTTTTTCAATATTACCATCCATGACTAATCTAGCGCCCGCCTCTAAGACCTTAATAAAAATTCTGTGTCACTAATGATACAACCCTCTAAAGTCTGGTGTAGCGCATAATTTTAGCACATCATCAACAAATGTTATATAACTGTTTTGAACATTTTTCATCAGACCACCTTGGCCCCCACATAGGTAGGCACTTGAACTTTTGGTTCTTTGCATTTTTGTGCCCCAGATGCTCGTCTGTCATTGGTATGCTTATCTTTTTTCAGCTGCAGGAAACTAGTATTGCAGCTTAAATTAACAACTCTTGGTGGCATATAGAAGTGTGTTTCTGTTTCACTCATCCTTTATCATGTTGAAATTGTTACAAACAATTAGAAGGGTAGTCGAGCATAGTACGGTGTAAGGTATTATGTAAAAATAGATGATAAAAGGGATCAGTCCTAGAAATCAGAAGATTATTGTCCCTTGATCTATTTCATGATTATCCAGTCCACTCCTTCCAAAATTTCATTTTTATTTTCAACAAACGCCATGGTCAAATGTTGTTGAATATTTTTGACACGAAAAAATGATAAATGTAGCATCATTTTGCACGCCATTTAAATTCTGGATTCTTCTATCTACTCTGCCTATAGTATATAAATTCATTGCAGCTGCAGAATGTACAGCAGACATCTTTACTCATCTTTCCAAATGAATATATTGACTTGAAATGGATTACCTCTGTTCATTTGCAAATTTCACGGTTTGGTTTTCGTTCTTGTTCTTGTTTTATTTAATCCCCTGCATAACATCTTTTAGAACTTCTGGCCCTTAGTAGAACATTGACGTAAGTTTGAAGCAAAGAGTTATACGTGATCTAGTTTGCAGCAAAAGATAAGCGTTTCTGGCAAAAAGGAAACAATACTACCTGGGAACCTACTCAACGGATAGATGACGGAAAGTTTCAGCTTGATAAATCTTTTAGTGCCTCAACCTCAATAGGTCACACATGGTTCCCAATCATAATTTCTATTTGCAAACCCTTTTCAACGTTACAATTTGAGGCATCTAATTGTATTTGAGATGCGTGCAAGGATCCACACTCCTAAGCCTTTCAGGTCAACCAATGAGGTGGTTGTCTCGTAGTTAACTATCACACTTGTCCAACTTATTGACTTAAGAACTGACTATTACATAAGGCTCCGCCACTGCAATTTCTCTTCCTTAACATCTCCCTTTATGCATCTATTAGCTAAGTTCTGATCTGAGCATTATATGTCACGCTATGACCCCAATAGGGGGGGGGGGGGGGGGGGGGGGATAAGTTGAAGAACCCAAAGATTCCTTGCCTATCCTATGCGGTTGAGAAGATGGTGCAAGGTAATTTAATTGGGGGTAGCCGAGACTTCTTTTCAACAGTTAAAAGAAGGTTTCTCCTAAAGCTTGTTCTAGTGGAAGTTCGAAATATACCAATGGATAAACTAACATATATATGGGTAGTCAGCGTAGCCCTTGGTTTAGACTGTCATTTTACAATGATACTCAAGATTATCGTTGCGTCTCAATTTGTCAATAAGCATCAAGCTGGTCACTTATCAACTTTATGTTTTGTTGAATGTTTGCATTTTCGTATTGAGCTGTTTAATTTGGGGAAGAATGTTGCCGTTTTTCACTTCATGAAATATCTTATGTCGTTGAGAAAGACTTGTATTGTTGTCAGGCGCGGAGCCAATACCCGGAGCTGACTTCGCCAAAATTTGCTGCCTGCCGCCGGGAGCTGGAGAGCTGGTGATGCGAGGTCCGTGACTCCGTTCCAAGGAAGAAGACGACCGGAGTTCAGGCGTTGGGACGTTGGGTCATTGGGCCAAGTTTTTTTTTTTATTGTGTTTTGGGTTACAATAAAAAGGCCCAATTAAAAAGGCCCAAAAACAATTCAAAACGGTATATCCAATTATCCAACCAAATCCCTAATTGGAAAATTCATAATTCCTAATCGTTTGGAGTTGGGCTTCGCGAGGTGATTAGCGACTTGGGCGAGTGGTGGACTGGCGGTGGACTGGTGTTGCCGTGTTGGTGGATTGGTGGAGTCTGGACACTGACTGGTGATTGCAATTTGCGAGGCTGCGACTGCGAGTGGGAGGAGTGGAGTGTGGTCTGTGGGAGAGGAGACTGGCTTTGGATTTGCCACTGCAGTGCGACCGGCGACGGCTTCTTCCGGTCACTGCTGCCGGAGTGCGAGGGAGGGAGGTGTGCACTGCTCAGTGCTCTCTGCCGACTGTCGGTGACTGAGTTGGTGAGTGGTGACTGACTGCGAGAGTCTTGGGGCCGAGAGAGAGAGGTAATGTTTGGCTATCCTTTTTATTTTATTTTTTGGATTATGGTTTTACTTTAATTAGTGTGAAATTGAACTATGATTTATGAATTATTGTATATGAATTATGCATTAGCTAATTTGGTTTATGAATTAGGGTTTTTTGAATTATATTTTATGAATTATGATTTATTTATGAATTATGTTTTATGAATTGTGGTTTGTGGATTGGTTTATGAGTTATGGTCCTTATGGATTGGTTTATGAATTAGGATGTTTTTATTTTTGATTTGCTATTTGGGAATTGGGAATTGGGAATCGGGAATCGGGATGCTCGAAACTTAGGTTTAGCAAATTAGGGAATTGAGAATTTGTGAAATTTGGGGAATTAGGAAATTGGGGAAGTTTTAATAGAGAAGGCGTTTGACTCAACTGAACTATGCTCTTTTTTTTTTAATCTATGTTAATTAAAAAATAAATTGGGTGATTTTGCAGATTATGGAACGATTTTTTCATCCAAAACGAAAGTCTATACCTAATACTTCGACTTCGAGTTGTGCATCTAGTTCCGCTACTGATTCGAGTCGAGCACAAGAGTTATTAAATAACACAAAGAAGTCTCGAGCTCAATTTAATGCGGATGATCTCGTGTCTGATCCAGGGAAACGCCCACCTATTGAGTCATATGATCCTAATACCAGAGATGATGTTAGGATGGCATACTTGGAGAAATGTCCTTGTCAACCATATGAACATGACTTTCCAAGAAGATCAATGGGAAATGATACAAGGGTATTTCGGAAAGAATGGTTCTTTGAATTTTATTGGTTGGAGTACAGCATAGAAAAGGATGCGGCGTATTGTTTGTATTGTTACTTGTTCAAACCCGATAGAGGGGGTCAAGGGGGTGGACATGCATTCACTAAAACCGGCTTTAAGGATTGGAAGCACAAAAAGACGTTGAAAGATCATGTCGGTCTCTTTGATAGTACCCATAATCAAGCTTTTGCGAAGTGTACTAACTTGATGAATCAAAAACAGAGTATCTCCTATGTTATTTCTAGCCAAAGTAGTAGTCAACAAAAAAATTATAGGACGAGGTTGACTGCGGTGCTAGATTGTACTAGATACCTCTTGATGCAAGGATTGGCATTTCGTGGTCACAATGAATCGAAAGACTCCCTTAATAAAGGAAATCTAATCGAGCTACTACAATGGTATGCGTCTCGTTGTAAGGAAGTTGAAGAAGTAGTATTTAGTAATGCTCCTGGAAATGACCAAATGACTTCACCAAATATTCAAAAGGATTTGATTAATTGTTGTGCTGTAGAGACGACAATGGGAATTATCAATGAGATAGGTGATTCGTTGTTTTCAATTTTGGTTGATGGGGCTCGTGATAATTCTATAAAAGAACAAATGGCAGTTGTTGTGAGATTTGTTGACAAAAGTGGTCAAGTGAAGGAGCGTTTCTTAGGCATTTCTCATGTAGCTAATACTTGCGCCCAATCACTGAAGGATGCCATTGATGCAATGTTTTCTACATATGGGTTGAGCATATCTAGCCTGAGAGGTCAAGGTTATGATGGTGCAAACAATATGTCAGGTGAGTTTAATGGCTTGAAAGCTTTAATTCTAAGAGAGAATCCATATGCTATGTATATTCATTGCTTTGCTAGTTGGCAGTTGTTTCTGTGGCACGTAGGAACCATTTGCTTGGTGATTTTTTCAGCATGCTTGCTGTTGTTGTAAATTTGGTTGGTGCATCATGTAAGCATGTAGATGCTCTTCAAGCAAGTTATCATTCTAATATTCTTGAGAAGCTGAATATCGAGGAACTTTCTGGTGGAACGGGTCAGTTTCAAGAAATGAATTTGGCTCGTCCAGGTGATACTAGATGGGGCTCACATCTACTGACAATCACTCGTTTCATTAGTATGTTTAATGCTATCATAGATGTTCTTGAGAACATATCAGAAGATGGCGTAAATTCAGATCAAACAGCAATGGCTGTAAGACAGATGAACACTATGCAAGATTTTGAGTTTGTGTTCAATCTCCACTTTATGTTTGAAATTCTTGCAATTACAGACGACTTTTCACAAGCCTTACAGAAAAATGATCAGGATATTCAAAATGCTATAAGTTTATTGAATGTGTGTAAGAGTGCATTGCAGAACATGAGGGACAATGGTTGGGATACTTTGTTGAGTAGGGTGATTGAGTTTTGTGTTGATAGGCATATTGTAGTGCCTAATATGGAGGATATTGTAGTAGTGAAAGGTCGACCTAGGCGTGCAGCTCAGCAGGTGACTTATTTTCATCGCTTTTACGTTGATTTGTATTGTTATGTGATAGATTCAATCTTGCAAGAATTGAATGATCGTTTTTCAGAAACAACTACTGAGCTTTTGACTTGCATTTCGTGTTTAAGTCCAAGAGATTCATTTGCAGCTTTTGATAATGCCAAATTGATGCGCCTTGCTCAGTTATATCCTTTGGACTTCAATAGTGAAGAGCTTTTGTTACTTAGACCTCAACTTGACAACTTTATTATATTTGTGAGAATGAAGGAAGATTTCTTTAATCTCAATAGCATATCCTGTGTAGCTAAGAAGTTGGTTGAAACTAGAAGTTCCTGCTATTTTTCATTGGTTTATAGGCTGATCACATTGGTTTTGATATTACCGGTCGCAACTGCTAGTGTTGAAAGGGTATTTTCTGCTATGAATCTTATCAAGAGTGACTTGCGCAACAAAATGGGAGATGACTGGTTGAACGACAATTTGGTGGTTTACGTGGAGAAAGATATTTTTAAAAAACTTGAGAACGAGGCAATATTGCAACGTTTTCAAAAAATGAGACCTCGTAGAATGCAGTTGTCTGAGCTTACTATTACAGAGTAATGTTGTATCGTATATATTTTTAGTACTTTTTATTGTATTGAATTATATTTTCTTATGAATATAATTTTTACGTTTCAATGCATTTACACATATATCGAATAATATTTAATATTATTTAATTAACGATCGATCGGACCGGAATATTACGATCGTTGACCGTCGAGGGTCAACGGTCAAAGTCAACCCGCCCTAGCTGACTTGGCGTCCTGGATTCGCCACTGATTGTTGTCTGTTCTTACTATTTCTGATTTTGCTGATTATTTTGCAGTAGTGAAGAACCCTGCTAGTCTCGCAAAGCATCGAGCAAATCCCAAGGTGGCTCCAGTTATTGCGAAAATATTTGGACCAAGCAAACTGTAAGTTTTTAGTGTGAGCGGAAGTGTCGACTTCGAGAGTCAAAATGTAATCACCTTCGTCATGCTTAGAGACTGTTCTTACCTATTTGTACAGCAGATGTTATACAGTTCATAATTGACAGACTAGAGTAACATGTGATATAAATTTGTAAAACCTGCTTATCCACAAGGCTAGATATTATTGGGAATTCAAGCACTTTAGCATCTTTTGTGCATTTCTGTCCGATATTATGCAACCAAGACTTCTTTTCTTGAATTATCCTCTGGGGAGAAAAAGTCTTGGAAGGTCCAGAAAGGAGCAATCGCCATCATTATATGAAACAATTGCATTCTCTTTACTGCTAGAACCGGCCATGGATTCTTTCTTGAGCGGAATCCTGCATATTTTTCTTCCTTCTAGCATTAATACCAAATACGTCATGATTCAGAAACAACTTTTGAGAGTACCAGCGATTCACAAAAATCTGGAAACCTGAATTCTAGTTTTTTATCACAAATAGCAAAAGGAAATTCAAAATTCACTTTTTGGCTTTCGATTTAAAATTTAACGGAAGACATCTATCATATACGAGAACTACCCTTCATGAGGCTTCATGTTATTTCACCAATTGTAGTTGAAATTTGTAAGAAATTTTTCAAATTGGTCATTACAGTATTTTTCTTGTTTTATTAGTCATTGAAGTTTATAGTGATATTACAAGTGATCGTTTGATTTGAAAAGTTAACGTAAAACCTATCTAGAGAGGGCCCTACAAATTTTGAACTCGCCGCTAAAAGATTCACACAAAAGGAAACGAGGAATTCTCAAAGAAAAAAGTGTTCTATAAACTGAGCTATCGCCATATATTATCACAATGGACTAAAAGACATCAAAATCACCTGGCAGTACAATGATCATTGGAAATAAAAATCAAATTTATCATTCATTAAATAATTTAACCTTAACCCACAATAAATAGTAGGGATTAGGGAAAATGTGAATTTCAATACAAGTAATCCGAATCATCATTTATTTACTCCACTACGGCACTTAATGTCAACACGTTAATTTTTCTAATTAGAAGACAATTTCCGAACCATTAGAAATTTGAGTGATTAATGTATTAGAAAAATAATTTGATTACGAATTTTTTCATACAAATTTTAAGAACAATTAATGAAATTAATTCCATTTATGACCCCAATGAAAATTTTGATCCGCCAGTAAGATTAGGCTTGGGCTCACGGGCCCAATATAGTATCATTCCAAGCCCATAAGAGCCATTGCCATGAATAGTAGTTTGAGGAAATTACAAAATTCCGAGTGTTTAAAGAGTAGAATTCAAAAATCAGGATCCAAATTTTATTATTCACAAATCAGGTATTAATAAATATATCAATCATTTTCGAACCCTAATTTAATCCCATTTCCAGCAACTTTTCGCCTCTCTCTCTCTCTCTCTCTCTCTCTAAACAGACATTCTCTTCTCCCTAATCTCTCATCTCTCGACAGTAGCGGCGCCGGCCTTGATACGAGCCGCGCTGCGCGAGGCATGAGCATCGGTGCTATAGCAGTGGTGATGTTTCTGGTGTGGTTTTTGGGTGGCAATGCCGCGATGAAGCTGCTCACCGCCTCCGCTTCGCTGTGAGCGTCGGTGCACAGTGGTGCTCGCAAAGTCAGCGCTGCTGTTTTGAATTCTCTATGTGGGCGATGGTGGGGGTGATAGTGGTGAGGTGATGTTGGTGGCCGTGGTGTTGGTGGTGGTGGTTGTAACGGTGGAGGAGGCAGCGAGAGTGACTGGATGGGGGCGTTTGAGGATTGTAGTGGTGCAGGGGATTGTGGTGATGGTGGTGTAAGAGATTATGCGATGGTAGTGTAGGGGCGATTTGGGGATCTGGTGGTGGTAGTGTTGTGGTGGTTCTGTTACTTTTGGTGTTGTTGATGTTGGTGGCGGGGCGGTGGTGGTGATGCATCTGGCATGGCTATCAAACGGTGGCGTCACCTCAAAACACACCTTGGCTCGAAGCGGCACTGCGTGTGGCACTCACAGGATGCTGCGCTGTTGTGGTCAAGACCTATTGAGTGTCGTGGCCAGGATCTACAGCTAAGGGATCTTATGTAAGTTTTAAGTGTGTTTTTGTTGGTGGATGGGGGCTGTGCCGCTGTGGTGGTGGTGTTTTGGTGGCGGTGGCTTTGTTGGATCCAACGATGGCGAAGGTTATGTTGAATATGGTGGTGGCTGTGGTTTTGTAGGTGGTGGTGAGATGGTAGCGATGTTGGTGACGATAGGTCTGTCGGGGGTGGATGTGTTGATTTGTTTAAGACAGTGTTGTTGCTGTCGAGTGGTTGTGGACAGCGACAGTGACGGGGATGAGTTAAAGAGTGTCTGTGACCAACTATTTGGTCGATCTGTGACCAATTATTGGGGTCGGGATTCGGGGTTTCGGGTATATGTGACCAATTATTTATTAATATGTGACCAAACATTCAATTGTGACCAATTACTCATTTGTGACTTAAAAAATTGATAATGTGTGACTGAAAATTTTCTGTGACCAGCTAATTTGAAAAACGGTGACCAATAATAAATTGTCCTACAATTTGTGACCTCAAAAAAAATCTGTGACCTATAAAATTTTTAATTTGTGAACTCGAAATAATCTGTGATCAATTAATTTGATAATATGTGACTAGCAAATTAATTATGATATTTAATTATGTAATTATGACAAAAAAAACGTACAATTATGACCTTAAAATAATTAATTAATAACATATTTTTAATTAATAAAATGACACCTGATTTTTACACTTCAAAACTTTACACCTGAATTCTGAATTGGGGTAAACAATATCCCTGATATATGAATTTTTCCCTAGTAGTTTCTACCGGGCGGTTAAGCAAACAAAATAGAGGACTGTATGTCGTTTTAAATGGAAGCACATGTCAAGTACGCGACTTTAATTGAAATTGGAGAGAACAGGGTCCTTTCTGGGCTGGCTACTGTATTATGAAGGATTAGCAACGGCTATGTTCTTCCCTTCAACTTGTTCTTATGACACGTAGAAGTATGACTTAATAATGTGAAGTGTGTTAATCAAAACTTAAACAATAGCTAAATGTTGCAATGGACATTTTATGAGATGTATCATCATATGGATATCAAAATAATTGTGACGTCAAATATGTCATGAAACTTGTGACTTGTAACTACCATGTTTTTGTGAAATGTATTTGAGATGTGATTCGTTTATCTTTTAAGAACTTGACTTTATGATTATTGAGTATATTGAGATCATGTAACTATTGTGTTGTTTGAATTGTGTGAATTCCTCAACGACTATTGAATTGGAAAGAGAATTGATACAAAATTTCACAGTTAGGGTGTAATTCGCCAAATGAAAATTGATTGAACCTTGTTTATTAAGATGGGTGCTTCTTTGATAAATAACTAGACAAAAGTGAAAATATATCAATTTTTTTTTTTAAAAAAAAAATTAAGGACCATTTCAAAAGGGTAAAATAAATAGTTTGCCAAAATTTGATCTTTAAAATATGATTTATCAATTTTTAAAGTGACCTCCTCATTTGTGAAAAGTAAAAGTTAAGAGAGCACCACACAAATCCTACATATAAGAATCACATTTTAAAAATAACAAATTTGTTAAATTATTTCAAAAATCAGGTGGTAAATAAATTTATTAAATATTAAATTATAATTTAATATACATTAATTATTTTCACTTCATACCACTTCATCCACCCCATCCTATCACCCCAGTACACCACCTTCCCTCCACCTCTCCATTGACTCCGGCGACGACGATCGCTCCGTTAGCAACTCCGGAGACGGTGACAGCTCCGACAACAGCTCCGGTGACAACGACTTTTTCGGTGCCTTTTTATTATTATTATTAACGATGACCCGTGATTAGTTCTATTACATTTCAAAACTAACAAACTTGTCAAATTATTTCAAACTTCAGGTGTTAATTTCAATTAATAATATATATAATATACAATTAATTATAATTAATTATCCCCATCAACTTCCACCAAATTAATAATATATCAATTAATAATATCTCACCCCTACCATCTCAACCCCGTGGATCCCACCCACGAACCCCACACCAACCACCCCACGTTCCAAATTTTTTTCAGAAATTAAAAATTGGAAATTGCATCCTAGTTCATGGAACCATCTTACCCTACCCCAAAACCTACCCACAGAACTCAAAAAATGTTCAAATCATTGTATGTAATCGAGTCATAATTGATCACAATTAGCACAAAATTGGTCAGTGTGACTGTATGTGACCAATTCAATCTTAACTGTGATCGTATGTGATCAAGTCACAATTGGTCACAATTAGCATAGAATTGGTCACAAACAGTCACAACTAACACAATTTTGATTACAGAAGGTTATCATAAACAAATCTGCAAACACCAGAGACCAGCACCACAATTCACCAGAATAACTTCCAATGTACCACCACTACCACCTTCAATTCAAATCCACGACCATAAATACAACCTTTACTGATTATGTTATCTGTGACTAATTGTGACCAAATTTGTGTTTAGTGTGACTGTTTGTGACCAATTCAATATTAACTGTGACCATATGTAATCAAGTCACAATTAGCACAAAATTGGTCACAATCGGTCACAACTAACACATATTTGGTCACAGAAGGTTACCACAAACAAATCTGTACACACTATCATCACCACCCCAACCTCCAAATGATCTCACCACCGTCATCAATAGTACCACAATAATCTCACCACCGCTATCAACATCACCACTACCTGCACAATCCCTTGCACCATAATTTGCAAAACCACCCTCGAAACTCTATAGATCTTAAATGAAACGTCACACCCAAAACCACGATTGTACCGCTAAAACAAAACCCACGCACAATGACCACCACTGCTATCACCACAATAATCTCACCACCCCCATTAATAATGAGAGTCTTAATGAAAAGTGAAGAGTTTTGTGCATCAGATAAAGCGCAGCTGCTGCCGATGATTCCATCACATAGCCCACAGACGAGATTTGCAAATCCCACAATTATTCCAGATGCAAAGATAGCATAGCCTGCTCGAAGGGACTCTAGATCATAAATCTTTGAGGAAGGCACACTCTCCAACTTTGTTTGAAGAATGATAGCCACGATAACTCCATGTATGGCCACTAAAAACCACCGCTGTGATCTCGCTGCAGAAGCCAAGCAAATGCAACGCTGGAGAACCTAAACCCAAATCCAAAACCATTGCATTATGACTCAACTCCGCCCACGGAAGAGCTCTTAGCGGCCGTTGCGCATCCCCACGTAGAGGCGTAGCGCCGCACTGCTATTGCAAGATGCAGTTTCTGTGCGGATCTGCAGCGGCGGTGGTCATCGAATGTGCTTACATGGTGGCGACGGGTGCGATGTCCTCATTTGAAGTGAAATGGGTACGTCTCTGACGGCAGGTGCTCCGGTGACGGCATATAGAGGAAGAAGTGAGATGGAAAGTGAGTGAGAGAATAAAATGAAATGGTTAGGGTTTGAAATTGGTATTGGAATTGAAATTGGGTGTAGAATGTAAATGAAATGGGGGTGGAGTGGGCGGTGGTACGTAGATTAGGTTTTATTAAATTTTTATTAATTATAATTATTAAAATTTAATTACCACCTGATTTTTGAAATTAAAATTAATGGAAGAATACATAACTAAGGTTTTTAGTATGATCAATTCAATAATAAGGTAATAGGTTTCAATATTCAAAAATCAGGTTTCTATTAAATTTTATTTATGATTTAATTTATTAATTAAATATATAAAAGTCACAAATTTGTACAATTTTGTCACAAATACATTTATTAGTCACATATTATCAAATTAATTAATTACAAATTATTACGAGGTTACAAATCAAAATTTTTATTGGTCACAAATTATTTCGAAGTCACGGATTGAAATTTTAATAGGTTACAATTTATTTCCGAAGTCACAAATCAAAATTTTTATAGGTCACAGATTAATTTCTTAGGTCACAATTAATTTCGGTCACAATTCACGAATATATGAGTCACACTATTGTGACCGTCACCAAATTATAAGTGACCACCGTTTCATCCATGCCTCCACCAGCGACACCACCACCGTCGCTGCCCAATAGCTTAACAGTAAGGTCATAATTCACTAACATATAGGTCACATTATTGTGACCACCACCAAATCATATGTGACCACGACTTCGTCGCTGCCTCCACTAGCAGCATCACCACAACCACTAACAAACATCACCATTGAACCACCACAACACCGTCGCCGCCGCCAACACCATCACCACCACCCCAAAGCCAATGCACACCGGCAGACCCACCACAAAAACACCCACTCACCCACCACCATTGCCAACATCGCAACAACGATGACCGTTGTCTGTAGCACTACGTCGCACCACCACTACCTCGCACTCCAACGCACACCACCACCACCACCTCGCATCACCAGCATCAACAACAATGACTGTAGCACTACCTCGCACCACCAAGAAAGGACCACCACTACCTCGCAACCCAACGCACACCACCACCTCGCACCACCACTTCCATCCTAGCACCCAAAAAAAATCCCTAATCCTACCATCATCTCTGCCGCTGTCACTGACCACCACACTACCACCATTACAACCGTAGATCTACCACCACGCCAACAACCAGAAAAGAAAACCCTCCAGATCGGAAACCACCGCACCTAACCCCAAACCGACGACGGCACTATCTCGCCATCATCGCACTGTCGTCGTCGCCACTTCCACCATCACCGCCATCCGCACCACCACCACAACCACCATTTTCCAACCAACACTCCCATCACACAGTTTGGAATAGGTTCACGTCGCGGCTTCACATCACGGTGCTCACCATCTGCGACTCACATCGTTGCTCTGCGACTTTGACGACGCTCACATACAATCGGGGTATGTAGTGACGACAATGGAGGAGTGGAGAAGAGAGTCGGGTGGGAACGACGGTGGTAGAGAGAGAGAGGTGAGGGAATTGAGAAGGGGTGGGAGAAGTGGTAGAGAGCGAGAGATGAGGGAATAGGGTTTGATATTAGTTTAACGTAAAATGTGGTATTGGTTAAGATAAATAATTATTAATTTAATTCAAAATAATCTATTAATTAAAACCTGATTATTGTATTATGAAAGGTGATTCTTGATTTAAGAAAATTGATCTTTAAAGACCTGATTTGATGTAATTTCCTCTAAAATGAACCCTCATTGTTTTTGAAAATTAGTCTTTAAAGGTAGGTTTGTAGGTAATTTTCTCAAAAGTTAAACATACGTTCGGGCCTAATCAAGAAGATAGAAGCCCATTCTATGCGTTTGCTTATAAACCACTTAAAAGCCCAATTAAAAGCATGTCTTTAGCGTATTGATAGCGCAACCGGAGGAGACAAGCGGCTAAGGGTTTCCTTGGCACCAAATACCAATTTATCGAGTGTCGCAGTGATTTCTCTGATATCTACAAAAGGGTAAATCAACTCCTTCATCACCAAACTTTGAAGGTAATATCAAATTTATTTGTGTAAATTCGGGCTTTATATGTTGATTTCGCACTTGATTTGATTATTCTGAATGATTTAGTTTCAACACATCCTTGATCTAAGATTCAGTGCAGTCTTATAGGCATCCTTTCTAGTGTTACCGGTGAACTACTCAGGACCAAAATCCACTGTGGGGAACTGCCCCCACTATAACCCAGGTGGCTTCACCCGTGGTCCTGTATAGGGCGACGAGAAACTCTCTGAATTGCCTTAATTTCTGTGATGAGTTGAGAAAAGGAGGAGAAAAAAGAAATAAAGCAGGAATATAATAAGATGAGAATATAATATAACGCACTGAAGTGGAACGACAACCAAAGAGAACATATACTGCATTCTTTGATGTTTTAATGCCTGCTTTAACAGCTCAAAACTCCCATATCATACAGGGAACAATCAACTGCTTTGGCCGTAGGAAATATTAGACTGAATTACTTCAAAGTCTTTAAGTAGGTTGAGTAGGTAAACTTCCTCCCATTTTAGATGTCTGAAATAAGAACCTTACAAGGTCTTTCATTTCTATCAGAAATCGTTATGGATTACATAGAAACTACTTGTCCAGAGGAAAGTTTGATTTTAAAGGAATCACTTCCTTTTTAGATATATTTTCGCAAGAAAAAGGGAGAAGGATTATCATTAAACACTTAAAATCTTAGTACCTCTCGTTGTTATCACATAGGGCATTTATCAGGTTTGGCACTTCAATATTAACTCAAAAGGCATCAGGGCATCATGTGTGATGTTTGTTGCGTTCAACAAAGTAAAATTGATAGAAGTGGAATGGGCAGCACTGAGCTCAATTGCCTCTTTTTCTTAGGTTCAGGCTTCAGGGGTAGGTAATCTAATTTCTGATACGTAATTTTCTTGAATAAAATACTGAACATAGAAGAGATTTACTGAACAACACTTAATGCTTTCACTTTGTCAACCCTTCACTGGGTGGATGGAGAAAGAAAATTAAGTGAAGAATAAAAGATGGTATATTTATGGAGAGAGGGGGGTGAGGGAGGCTTCTTTTTGTTTCAAGGCATACAACCACACACACATAGCATAAGCGTCATGGCATAAGTGTGTGCTTCTTAGCCTTACCATTTTCGGGACATTTTTTATGAGCTTTTACTTTTGAGGCTGTTTTGTCGTAGGCTAGAACATCTTTTAAGGGTTTATTGGCTGTTTTATATACAATCCAAGTGTGTCCAATTTTTCTATCCCGTCAACTAAATTGTGATCTCTAGCTTGCAAGATGTATTGTAACTTTCTGGTGACGGAGTAGGATATTGACTAGTAACTTCACTCTTCTCTTTCTTTTATATTTTTGTTGTTACTGGATCTATTTTACAGATTATTTGTTCATCCAGACTTTTCTTTCCTTTAAGGTCAAAGGAAGCAAAAGTATTTTAAATTGTTGGTCAGTGGTTCATTTGTCTTGGATTGTACTTCTAGTTGTGGAAAAGTGGTCTTGTCTTGTGATAACCACTTGTTACTATAGATCCATTTTATGTTTCTAGTTGCAAATTAGGCTTTTAAATATGTTGAATTGTTTTAGGAAAAATAGCAGCCACCATCCTCATTCTTTGCTCCTTTTTATGCTTTTGTCCTGAATCTTTATATCTAGGCCGTGTTGTCCTCAACCTTTCACTTTTTGCCACCCATAGTTCGCTTTGATGGTTTTCATCAGAAATGATTGTGAAGTTGATATGATTTGATGGATTTACCCTTAAACAAGCGAAAAATGCTTACAAAACAACAAAAAAGAAAAATATAGGACACTTATTCTTCTACCCAAGCCACCCCCAATAGCTTCCCTAACCAGGTCACTCATTTTCAAGCCAATGCTGCTGCAGCCAACTCACGAACCCTCGCTTCCTACCACCAACACAGTCAACCCTGAAATGTTCTTCCTTTTTTGTTCTTACCCCTTGCCAGAAAGAAAAAAACTGATCAACACATATGAAGTATACATCTTCTAGACCTGTGAAAGCTTTGTTTTATCCAAAGCTAATTCTGGTTTTTGCCAAAAGTTGATCGAGATTAAAAAATCAGTTGTAACACCTACACCTAACATTTTGGACATTTGTCAAGAAGAGACTGGAGAGTAGTGAATATAGATGGTTCCATTTTTGGGTGTATTATTATGGTTGTAGAAAAGGTCAGTCCTATTGCATACTATCTCATATTCCGGTATTATAATGTTTGGTATTATAAGTTGTCACTTGAGTCATGCAAAGACTGTTAGGCCTGAGGAGGGTGTTCATGAGTTCTATTCATACAAGCCCTCCCCCCCCATCCCTCTTTTGAAACATATATACATACACAAGGTGGTGAATTCCTCAGAAGGGGCTATGCTGTATGTTTTGCCGAGGTCATCACAATTGAACCTAAAAAATGCATTTGACCTCTTACTGCTTCTTAACCCTTGGAACTATCTTGATCAATATCTCAGGTAACTAGCCAGAAACTACTTGTATCATGGGCGAATCATTTACTATCCAAATCAGCAGCAATTTAGTTAGACAGCTGGCCGACGATCCTGAAAAATTGAAGAAGAAAACGAAGAAGCAGAAACCAAAGATTTCAAGGGAACCTCGGCAATCAGAAAAAGTACATACAAAGGATTCCAACGCACAAAAGGGTCATGCTGCTTCTGGATGGCCACTTCAACCTCCTTTATACTTGCCAGTTCCCCCTCCACAATCTGCTAACTCAGAGTTAGAGGCCATCCGGTCTGTCCTTCAGGAGAGCGAGAAAGTTGTGGGAAGGTTGAACAAACAGCAGGAAAACCTGTTGCAGGAAGTTACTGACAGAGCCAAGGAACTTCACGACAAGGAGTTCAAACTTCCACAACAGAAGCCGATGCCCTGTTTGGAAGAGAAAGATGCTTGTTTGAAGTGCTACAAGGAACATGTGAAGGACCCCCTAAAATGTGCTAGTTTCGTCAAGGATTTTGCAGATTGTGCGCGCAGAGTTAGGCAGCTTGTTGGCACGGCAGATAAATAGGGTACTTATGGGTTCATATGCTTCGTGCAAAGTAGTGGCCGGTATAATTTGACATCAGGATTTTGTGATGAAATAAATCAAACGTTTACTATATTCTCGATGTTTAGATGCAGCATGTTCTTGTATTCTTCTGCTCGACGGGGAAATTTTCTTCACGTTTATGATAGAGCCCGTTGAGATCCTTTATTGTGGCTTCTATCTAGGGAATTTCAATCCAAATGGGAAAAGACTAGTGCTGTAGATGTATCATTTTTTAACCATTCTGCAGATTGCGCAGACTATTTTGGCAAGTGCAGCAAGCCATGAAAAGAGAGTTATTTGGACAAACCCAAACTCAGTTTTCAATTTTAATTTTCCCAAATGGAGATTGTAATAAATGTTAAATTTAATTTTTTTCCCCGTCTTTTTCAGTTTTATTTAGCGCCGAAATCGTTTTTATATTTATTGTTGTGAGAGATCGATATTTGACAAGACTAGTGGGCAAAGTTGTGCAAATTATATAAATTTTAAATTTGGCTTAATTCAACTAATGCAACTTAAAACTTTAAAACTACGTGGTTTAGCGAGTTTTACATAACTTATTGCTTCGTATTGGGTGGTTCGCCTTGCTGGGAATGTATACATTTACTCAGACGTGCTTAGATGTGTATATCAGGTCGTCTTGGGTCAACATTTTTTTATATTTTGTTTTATATAGTGTTTTTAACTTTTTTGGCTAAGATATGAAAATGATTGAGAAATACAGTTAGGAAAAAAAAAAAAGGAAGGTAATTCACTAATTCTTCATCAAAACAAGAATTTATTTATTTATTTTTTTTTTTTTAATAAGCAAATATGGAAAATATATATATGAAATAAGACAAGGCGCGCTACTAAAATAAATAGCCTAATTTATCAAATAAAATAAAGTCTAATTAATCGATTAAGGTCTATAATTTTAGTCACCTGGAGAATCAAAATCATAAATATAAATGGGTTTGGGATTCAGAATATCACTTTTACACACAAAAGGTTGAGAAGCCTAACCCTATTTTTCTCTAAAGAATTCAGGTCATATATCAAGATTCGCTTTTCGCTAAAATCTCCAAGTTAACATGTACGATTGATCGTTATGAATATTTAATTCATTAACGGTTGCTAAGCCAAATCGAATTTCGTAGAGTTATATCTAATGTATTTTAATGCGTGACTGTCTCTATAAAGTCACAATTTTGATCATCAAGACGAGTCATTCACCAAATTATGAAGTACACGACATAATAATCAATTAGAGTTAAATATCCAGTTTCATTCAAGTCATCGACTAATATATATACTTTAGTTTATAAATTATGAATAGTATCTTATCACATAAATTGTTTATACACACAATCATAATTCCACGTAAGCATAAAACTTGTTTGAAAATATAATCAGGATGCATACCTCGGCGGCTCGAATAACAAAAAATAGAAATTATAGAAAATAAATGACAGATGTGTTGGGCCGATGCCAAACAATTTGGGGACAACGATGACTCGATTGTGATCATCAAAGATTTAAAGCCCATGATTGAAGACAAAATTAAAAAGTGGCCCAACTCAAAACATGGAAGCCCATGATTCGAACCCGGTTGAAAGCCTGTTTGTTCAACACCCGTGAGAATTCATTCATTTGTAAGTGATCTGAAAGTGTTTAAGTCGAAACTCTGATTTTGTGGTTGATTTGATTTGCTGTAGAAACCAAACGAATAAATTTTTTTCCGGCTTGGTGTGTTATTTAAGAGACGAGGGTCCAATCTCTTTTGAGCCCTAACACGTGATATAAGTATTCTTTAGTATGTATTGAGTTTTCTCGTACTATTTTATGTAAGATGTTGATTTGGATAGAATAATAGAATTGAGTCACATGTTGCCTTTGCCTTTACTAGTCCTAAGCATTATTTTGTTTTTGAATATTCACGTTACAGTACACTATTTGGCCACGGTAGAAAGGGAAATGTAGGAGGGCTCACAAGTATTTAAAAAAAAAAAAAAAAAAAATTGGATCTTTCATCTAGAGTGAGGGGCCTGAAAAGTCGAGAAGAAATGTCTTGTACTCACGGCATTTTCCGGATAGATAACCTTCGACTTCAGCAAAAGATGCTCTGACATACTTTGGAATTGATTGAAAAAATCTAGGAAAATTTCAGAGAAGGCATTTTTGTTTATATTTTTCAATATATTTAATCAGCCGTCCTAAAATAGTTTGCAAACTTATCGATTGGACTAAATAAGTGGCAGCTCACTGCAGCTGTACTGAGACAACAATAATAACTTATTTAAATACTTGTAGAAATAAAAAATAAAAAATAAAAATTGTCACATTATGCTGTTGAGGTGTGGACGAATATGAACAATGATACTGACATTGACACTGACAATGACATATGAATTATTATTATATTTTTCTAAAATTACGTTCTATTACTAACACTCCTACCTGTCATATCCTGGACTTTAGTGAAAAATGTAAATCGCAAGTTATGCCTCTAAGGATAAAAGATGGAAGGTTGTTTGTACACTTATACTTATTCAAGAGTCAAATTCATATTTTAGAATTCGAACTCTTGACGCGACAGCCTCAAGTTAGGGATGATAACTAGTCGGGCCGACCCGGCTCGCGAGCCTAAGTTCTAAGTTCGAGCTCGACTCGGGTTCGGTGAATCGGGCTTTTTCCCGGGTCGAGTCCAAGCTCGTTGAAAATTTTGAGGCTCGATCCGGATTTCGGCTCGGGCTTTTCCCCAGCCGATCCGGGTTGAGCCCGGACCGGCCCGAATTTTTTAGTTTTTCCCTTTTAAAAATTCATTATTAATATATTTTATTACATTTTTCTTAATTGTGAATTGAAAAAAGATCGGCTTTATGTGGCTAGTCGGGCCGGGCCGTCTCGGCACGAGCCCAAAAATATGGCTCGGCTCAAGGTTTTTACGGTCCGAGCCACCCCTACTTCAAGTAAAGTTGAATTTCTCCACTTTCCTTTTTTATCACTTGGAGATGTGCCCTGAAGGCACATGAATTACTTTCTTGTGTTTATATATGTGTCGTTGAAAAAGAATTTTTTTTTTTATTTACGTGTGTATTATTTTATAAAAAATTGTGTGATTGAAGTATAAGAGAAAAAAATATATGATAGAAAAAAAGGTTCAAACAAAGTAATATTATTTTAGTAACAACTTAGTCTCTTATTTTATTTTTAATATTATTTTAGTGATAAGGTAGCTGAATATTATTGTTAGCTTAGTAACTGAGGCAATTTTAATAAATTTTTTATTTTTATTTACACTATTTAGGTATCTATGAAATGATAGGTTGCTGTGTGACGTAAAATCTCACATTATTTATTTCATTTATGATTGAGGTAAGATTTATCCTTTTACATTCCCAGGAAATACATATAGAGAGGGTATGTGGTTGCCAACTAATCTAATTCCTTTAGCTTCCACGAAAATGTTTCAGAAGCTCTTCGACACTTCCTCTGATGAGAGCATTCGGCTGCTTCTCTCTGCAGCCATTGGCGTACTTTTCATCTTCTGGTTCGTGCTACTATTCATCGGAAAAACAAAGAAAAAAGGTCTTAATTCACTGCCACCAGGTCCCAGAGGCTTGCCCCTTGTCGGAAACCTCTTGTCTCTTGATCCTGAACTCCATACATACTTCGCAACACTAGCAAAAACTTATGGTCCAATCCTAACCCTGAAGCTAGGCAGAAAAATTGGTATAGTAATCAGCTCACCAGATTTGGCTAGGGAAGTACTTAAGGATCAAGACACGACTTTCGCCAACCGGGACGTGCCGGTGGCCGCCAAAGAAGCTTCCTACGGCGGCTCAGACATAGTCTGGACACCGTATGGACCCGAATGGCGAATGTTAAGGAAAGTATGCGTCCGAGAAATGCTGGGTTCTTCTTCTTTAGACTCCGTATACAACCTGCGACGCAGCAAACTCCGGCAGACGATTAAATACTTGCATAGCCAGGCCGGTTCACCGGTTAACATTGGAGAGCAGATGTTTCTGACCATGCTGAATGTGATTACAAGCATGTTGTGGGGTGGCACGATCAAGGGAGAAGATCGGGCAGGGCTTGGGGCAGAGTTTAGAGGAGTGGTTACAGAGATGACAGGATTGTTAGGGATGCCTAATTTATCAGATTTTTTTCCAATTTTGCAGCGCTTTGATCTGCAAGGAGTAGAGAAGAAGATGAAGAAATTGGCACAGAGATTTGATAGGATATTTGAGACCATGATCGATCAACGGTTTAGAATGGGAGATAACGGGGCAGAAAACAAGGATTTTCTGCAGTTTCTTTTGCAGCTGAAGGATGCTGGAGATGCCAAAGTGCCTTTTACAACGACACACCTCAAATCCTTATTAATGGTAATAATTATTTCCACCACCTCAAATCCTTATTAATGTTTTAGTTTCACAAATAGGAAAGCATAACTCATCAAAATCAAATCAAAGGGAAATCACGACTTCTGATGAGTCCAACGTCCTTTTGGCTCATGGGTTTATAAACAGGGACGAATCCTGGAAAAATTTTAGCACGACTAATATGAAAAAATAATTTTTTTTTATTTTATTAGTATTTGGGGTTGAGGGCAGGCTGTAGCCCAGCCCAATTTGGCCGTAAATCGGCCCCTATTTATAAAT
Organism: Osmanthus fragrans; assembly: GCA_019395295.1. NCBI lineage: Eukaryota > Viridiplantae > Streptophyta > Magnoliopsida > Lamiales > Oleaceae > Osmanthus > Osmanthus fragrans. Next base: position 13,334,210 of record CM033346.1, on the reverse strand, counting down.
ACATTTAGCATTTTTTTCCACAAAAATTTATTTTAAGCATGATTTTCCAATATACTTGTAATATGGATATCTTATAAGCCATTTTTAGATTTGAGTTTTACTATAGGCGATGGCAACAAAATTCCTTGCTTTAACATTGGTTGTGTCCATGAACTTTCCGGTTCTTCCTATGGCTCTCGTCTTCTTCATTTTTAGAATTCCTGTTTTTCCTATGAATATGCACTGTACATAGGCACAACTCATTTGCGTAAAGTCAAGAAATAGACAAAATAAAATTATTCTTAATTTTTTCATCGCTCCCGATGTTACCTCACTTTGTACTGGTGTTGGAAAACATATTCCACATGCCCTGTGGATGTGACAGCGACTAGAATACTTGATGGTTAAGCTTGAAAACAAGTAAAAGTTGATATTATTTATTTTTGTTTGACAAATCAAAAACTTATTTACTTATAAGTAAAGTTTACAGGATATGGTGGTTGGAGGAACAGACACAACATCAAACGCAGTTGAATTTGCCTTGGCAGAAATGATAAACAAACCACAGTTTCTAAATAAAGTCCAGGAAGAAGTGGAGACTGTAGTAGGCAAAGACAACATTGTAGAAGAATCCCATATTAACAAATTTCCGTATCTCTATGCTGTAATGAAAGAAGCCCTTCGTCTACATCCTACTCTTCCACTTTTAGTCCCCCACTGCCCTAGTGAAACCTGCACTGTTGGAGGATACACAATCCCCAAAGGGGCTCGAGTTTTCGTTAATGTGTGGGCAATACACCATGATTCTACTATCTGGGAAAACCCTTTTGAGTTTTCTCCTGAGAGATTCTTGGATGGAAAATGGGATTACAGTGGGAATGACTTCAAATATTTTCCGTTTGGGTCGGGACGGAGAATTTGTGCAGGGACAGCAATGGCTGAGAGGATGTTTTTGTATTCACTGGCTTCATTAGTTCATTCTTTTGACTGGAAATCGCCTGCTGGAGAAAGTTTGGAGCTTTCAGAAAAGTTTGGGATTGTGTTAAAGAAGAGAAATCCACTGGTTGCAATTCCAATCCCAAGATTATCTAGTCCTAAACTCTATCATGAGTAATAGCAATACTGCCGCTGGAATTGCATATGCTATGGTGTGATCCTGCTACAAAGTTTAAGAGAAATAAATGAGAAAAAGAAAATAAAAATAATATCTTTCTTTATTTTGATTTGATTGCTATAGTTTAAATTGTTGTGAGGTCACGAACGGGTTGTAAACATCTCGGTGTGATAGGATAGTCCTTTCTCATGAAACTCTCCTTCACATTGTTTTCTATTTATGTACGCATTGATGCCTTCATACGTTTTAAAAGTATCAGTGGATTAGAATGAGCCGTGTTTGATGGGTCTAGAAATTTTAGACCATTCTCCGAGCTTTACCTCTTCTACATATGTGGACAAGATGTCAAAATTTCATTTTTATTGATGTGAGCTCTTGAGGAAGACCTTAACAAACCTATTGTTATATATGATCGTAATAGATGCTTTTTATCATAGTTATCAGATTCGATTCAATCATTGATCCGGTCGAAACATTGAGTTTTCGAATTACTAATTGAATTGCTGACATAGTGGTTGAACCGTGGGGTCAGTACATCATCGAACCGGTGGTTCAACTTTTGTCAAATATAACAATATAACATAACTTATTATGGTTCACTAAATCAACTTTACATTTGTTTTGTGACTAAACATCACTTTACAAAACACTACATCGTTTACTGTAGAGAAGCATCCGTTTAATCATTTTACAAGCCAAAATCTAACCACACTACCTCATTTCTCTAGAAGTAGATAAGCATCAATTTCGTCAATTTACAAGCAAAAATTCAACAAAACAGACAGTGTAGGAAGAGATAAATAATTTATCTTCTTCCACTGTTTTTCTCTAATAAAATATAAATACACAGTGCAGGATGAGATGAATATTTTTAAAAATAGTTCCTCTAACCCACCAAAGCTGAAAGTACTTCTACCTTTCCCAATTGCTTTAACCCCACAAAAGCTAAAATCCAAAATGGATATGACTCATGAATGAAAAGCTCATGACAAAATTTCTGAAGATTCTAGTTATCAAGAAATTAAAATATACGATACCTGCTTTCTTGTCATCCAATACAATCTGAAATTGGAGGCTTGAAATTGTGGGTTGAATGTAGGAGGGAAGAAATTTGTCAACTTCCACTTATGTGTTGAGATTTGGGATTGGCTCATCAGAAGAGAAGTCTTTTTAACATGCAACAAATGAACAGGTCACCAGTAATGTGTAAATTTTGATGGGTTTCTAGAGTTATAGAGGGTCCAATTGTTCAACGGGAAGATTGTTAGAACTAGACTCACTGGTGCCTGGGTCACCAATTTTACCAATTTTTCAGTTCATCCACCTCGCGAGTCCAGATTTTATAACACTACTTTTTTCGACATTTCTATATATACATGACTATTTCTTTTTCGATATAAATGACAATTGCGCTTTACTTCATGCTTTTATCCTTGTACGTACATGGACGATTGTCCGAAATTTAGGATTGCTATTTATTGGAAGCCTATCGTTTCATATTGCATAAGCTTCTCGTATATTGTGGTATCCAAGGATGTCAAAATAGTGGGTGTGTTAGGGTTCATTATAATCTCCTTATAGGTTACACGAAATGTGTAGATAATAAATTGATTAGTTGTGAATGGGATTAAAATTAAAGTTTTATTCGATTTAAAATTAATAGTAATTTAAAATGAAAAACCAAAGCTTTTAGCATTTGTGATGTGAATATCTTTTTGCCTAAATTCACTTTGACACTACCTAACATGTTGCACTTCCAATGTCAAGTTGACTAGAAATCTAGTAGTGAAATTTTTGTTGTGGGTTTGATGAAGGGCTGCAAAATGTTTTTCTTTGTGTGTGTGTCTCAGCTAGGTTCAAATATTTACTATTTTGAGCATTGTCCGGCGGGGGGGGGGGGGGGGGGGGGCAGGGGGCCTTGTTTGAGCTGATGAAACTAAAATGAAATACTAAGAAAGGGGTTTTCGATTTTTGCCAAAATTTGGTGCTATATTTATTAATTTCCAAAAGGTAAAATGTAGCACTAGTTGGGTTTATGATCAACTTAGAAACATTATAATGGAAATTACACTCAAACAGAATTTTTAAGATTCAACTTCAAAAATCAAATTTAAAGTTTGTTTATACAAAAATCAGATATTAAATCAAATCATAATTTAATATTTTAATACTAATAATAATATAATTTATCTATCACATTTACTCCACCTACCACACAAACCCTAATTCATTTTCACAAATCTCTCTTCACCCTTTATTTCCCACCGCCTCAACGCCTCTTCACTCACTCATTCTCTGACGACTCTACACGACAAGCAGCAGCACCCTTGCACCCGAAGGCATGGGCAGCAAGCAATGCTTAGTACCACTATAGTTTGTGCGCAACGACGATGGGGCATCGCTTTGTACGAACTGCAGCTCTCTTCGCCATTTCACATGAACTACGACGGAGAATGGGGACGTCGATGCACGCACGAAGTGACGATGAATGCTTCGTCTTTGTGCATGACATGAGACGACGTGATGATGTGGTGTTAGTATGTGTTGAATTGGTCTTGGTGTGGTGTTTGGCGACACGTTGATCAATTTGTGTTGAATGAGTCTTTGTTGGTGTGATGTTGGGGCTCAGATTGTGTTGCAGCGACACTCGGCGTGGTTTTGGTCTGGTTTCTTCTTCTCCGATCTGTTGCTTAGTCAGTGTTTTGGAGTGATTTTTTATTTATTTATTTATTTTTTTTTTTTTAGTGTTGTGCATGTGGTGGTGGTGGTGGGGTGAAAGTGTTTGTGACCAGCGGCCAATGAATAAATTGTGATTTATCAAATTTTTAATTTGTAATCTAGAAATAATTTGTAATCTATAACATTTTTTATTTGTAACCAAAAAATAATTTGTGACCAAGTAATTCAATAATTTGTGACCAAATTTCATAAAATTGTGACATTAATATATTTAATTAATAAAATATATATTTAATTAATTATTTCATAAATAAAATTTAATTAATATTTAATTTTTGAAATTTTTAAGCCTCATTTTTTAGTTGTGAAATGAATCGTACTTAATCTCATACATATGAAATTTACGCAGAATTATAAATTGGAACATAATTGGGTCTGGAGTCAATCAAATAAGTCCAATCTCTTGTAACATTTCCCACCCAATAACCCATATGAACAGGCCCAAATTCAGGTTTGGGTGAACACCAATAATATTAAGGGGTAATTACACCCATAAAACTGAAGACATTTAGAAAAAATGATAAAGATATATGTACAAATACATTTGTATAAAATACGTTACTTTCTCTCACAAAAAAGCGGACTCTATATGAATTCAAAAATACCGATTGTGTGATCTTCATTCCTATTGTATGTAGTGTGTAAAAAATTTTGTAAATGATTTTGTACGTGTAACATGATTCATAGAAAAATCATGTTAAATTTTTTTTTTCTTTCTTACCATCATGATGCACAACCTTCTTTCCTGCCGGCTACTAGATCAACTCCATCCTTCTCCCTTGTTGGCCACTAAAATTAATACTTTTTATATTAGTCAAATCAACTAATAGTCTAATATAGACGAATTGATGAATTAAAAATAAAATAAATAATCAGTTATTAATTTTTTTTTAAAAAATCCAGAATTCATGTAAAATTTTCTAAAACAAAAAATAACACTTTTGTATTTTCAATTTTTGTTAAACATTTTAAACCTATCAATAAATGAGAGTAATGATATCCGTAATCGCTTAATATCGATAGTTGTCCTAAAATAATTGTTATATCCTTATAATTAAAAAAGTGATCACACTAAAAAAAAGTGACAGAAAAAGTGACATAAAATGAACAAAGTGACAGAAAATCAAAACAAGTGAGAGAAATTTAAAAAGTGAAAAACACTCAAAATGTGACTGATATTCTAAAAAAAAATGACAGAAATTCAAAGAAAGTGATAGAAATTACAAATGTAACATACATTCAAAAAGTGATACAAATTCAAAATAGTGACAAACATTCAAAAAAATGACGAAAATTCAAAGAAAATGACATACACACAAAAAAGTAACATAAATTAAAAAAAAAAAAAAGCGAGAGAAGATTAAAAAAAGTGACAAAAATTTGAAAATAAAAAAAAGTGAAACACTTGAAAAAGCAGCCAAAAATCAAATAAAGTGATATGCTCTAAAAAAAAGTGATACAAAATATAATTTAAAAAAATTGACAAAAATTCAAAAAATGTGACAAACATTCAAAAAATGGCAAAAATTTAAAGAAAGTGAAACACTCGAAAAAGTGATAGGAATTTTAAAAAATGAAAAAAAGTGATTTTTTTTTTTTTTAAAAAGTGACAAATAATAAAAAAAACTTAAAAAAATTCAAACAAGTTAAAAAAAAAAAAAAAAAAAAAAAAGTGACAAACACTGTCACTTTGAAAGTTATGTGTGACATATAATGTTTATTAAAATGTGATATTTGCACTAAAAAATGTGTCAGAAACTTCAAAAAAGTGAAAGAGGGGTGAAAAAAATAACGGACTAAAAAAAGTGATTTTTTTTTTAAAAAATAATTTAGGATCCGTTTGATAAAAAGATGAAAAATAGGTGACAAATAAAATGTTTGGCAGGGAAGTGATTTGTCTGGAATTTGTTTGAGAGATAAAGGTATTTCATTGGTATAATTTTTTACCTGACAAATTTTTCGTTTGACTTTATTTTTACGCTAATTATCAATTAAATGGATAATTTTTTTTACCATTGACTTTGGAATGTGTTCCAATTGCTAAATATATATATATATATATATATATATATATATATATTGGTCAAAAAGTTGGAAAATATTTTTCCACCATTTTTGTGGAAAAATATTTTTCAACTTTTGTGCATCAACAACTTGTACCTAGCAAACATTTTTCATGGCAAATTTGTCTAATCAAATAGCCAAAAATAAGAACTAGTTCCATGACAAATAATACGTATCAAACGGACCCTAAATACTTTAAAAAGTGACAAAAATTCAAAAAAGTGATAAACAAGAAGTGACAAATTAAAAAAAGGTGAACACCAATTAAAACTAACAATAAATACATTCTTCAAATAAAGTTAAAAACCAGTCTTTTCTCTTTCTCCGTTCATCGCCAAACATTTTTAAATTAGTTCATTGACAAAACACCAATCAAAACGTCAAGCATCTTTAAGTCATTTACCAATTCAGTCAACCCATTAATCATATAAAAAGTTTGTTGAAAAAAAAAAAATACTATATAAAGTTAATTGTTGCTTTTTTATTAAAAAGTGAAATACGATATCACTTTTATTAAAAATTGATGTTTGTCACTCAAAAGAGTAAAAGAAATTTGAAAAATTGGAGTACATAATTTTTTGTACATAATTGTGTCCACACACTCACATGAGGGTGAAGTAGGGATGACAACGGGTCGATTCGGGGTTAGTTCAGTCAAAATCATAACCACACCACCAAATTGTTTGTCATACCATAACTGCACCATAATCACGAAAGTCGGTTTGGTTCGGCTAGGTTTGTATCTCGGTTCGGTTCGATTAGGTTAATAACCACGAAAATAAATTATTTTTTATAAGTACAACCGTCAAATTGAAAAAAAAAAAAATTATGAATAAAAATCAATAAAAATAAAAACACAATACTAAGCCAATTTAGCAAACAATATCTCAAATGAAAATGCAAACAATTTAAAGAATCTTTCTTTGACCTTTGAGAAGTTAAGATAAAACAATCTAAAATAAGAAAATTATAGACAAATTAAAAAGTAGTAATTTAATACCATACAAATAATTAACAACCAATAGACATACCAAAACTGCCAACAATAAAATTAAAGTACCTAACCAAGTAAACATAAGTAACAAAAAAGGAGAGATAGAATTAGGGAACCAAATAGATTAATGAGCTCAACTCCCACGAGCAGTAAAAGAAAGAGGAAAATATCATAATCAAGAAAATTGTGTTTACATTCGCTAACCAAGAAAATATACGGGATGACTCAGGAAAAGAGAGTCTCATATAAAATAGACTTGCTAAGACCAATTCAAGAAATATCTTCATCCCAATTACAGAAGACATTTTTAAATTTAAATCATAGTCATCTCACACATACTTCCATTACATAATACAATATAAGGAAATATAGTCTATTTAAAATGTCATTTCAAAGCTAAAATAATAATAAAAATAACAATGAACTAATCAAGATATAGATATCAGAATAAGATCTGAATATAAGATTTGAATGTCGCACACTATGAACGACACACAGCTTATACCTTTCGAATTCAGATTTGATTATAACGTCAAATCTGGAGCGACGGCAGGGCAAAAGGCGGAGAAGTTGTTGTTGATTCCAATTTCTAATTTTCTTTCTCGTTGTTGCTCGTCGCTTTAATATTTCCTATTTTCTGTGTATTTTCAGTGAGTGAGTGAATAGGGTTAAGTTAATGCCAAAAAATTGGGTTAGCGTGCCGGTCATATTAACTGGTCGGTAAGGTAATGAGTCATAATTATACAAAAAATTATTAAAAGAAGTTCAATTGTCCAATATAATTTTTTTTTAAAAAAACAGATAATCAGTTCGGTTCGGGGCACCGTCGCTAAATACCATACTCGCCACACCACGAATCAGGTCATTAAAATCAAAATCATAACTAATCCATTGCATCATCGGTTCGATTTTTTTCGCCCCATTCGGTTCGGTTAACCGCGGTTTTCGATTTTAACGGTTCGAATTGTCATCCATGAGTCCATTGCATTATGTACAAGTAGATTTATCCCAAAAAAAAAAAAAAAAAATGTCTTCACATTAGGAAACAAGAAAAATAGCAGCAGAAACGAGTTTTGGCTTTTATTTGCTTAGCTGTTTGCTCCATCTTCCGACGCTAAGCCAAAAATCAAATGAAGCCCGGCATTAATAGTTAGTATATTTCAGGTGGCTTGGATATGCACCAAACAATCATTCACAAAAAAAGCAAAAAAATTGGAGCAATACATATCATTCATTCACTTCAACACCTTCTCTACTGACCTGTCTATGATCAGCTATGGACAAACCTTCATGCCATAACCAGGGGTGAAAAAAGTGCTATAAGCAATGGACGCCTTTTTAAACAATATAGAGGAAATCATATTTGCTGATTCTTCTATCGTCGTCCACATCAAATAAACTATGAAGCCCAGAGATCTGTAAGTCTCGAATCAAGAAAATTTAAGCAAGGGTGGGAGAAGAAAGAAAATTGAAAACTGTAGAAATTATACACTACTCATTTCACAATCCAGAGAAAGTTTTCTAATGCGTTCATATGAAGAAAGAACTCTAAACTTTGAATTGGACCAATAACATTCATTTAATTAAATCATATCATGAATAAATCCTCCAACGGATACAAATAAAGTCAAATGAAAACCAACCCAAATCATCAACGTTTGAAATGACGTGTGAAAACTGAATATATTTGCTGAATAAAAGCTTACCATTTCACCATTTGCATTGTTTAATGTCCATTTGAATTTTTTCTCTCTAATTTGTAGCCATGAATTGGCTATATATTTCTCTGTGTGCGTGCATTCAGGGGTTTTGGGGGGCTTGAAGGGTTTTGTTAGGGATTTCAATGAGTCGAGTCGGTTTGTGGGTCGAAATTTGAGGTTTGGGTTTGGCTCGGGCCCGATTTGCAGGCTTTTTTGCGAGTTCGAGTCAAGTCGAGTTTTTGCTCGCTCAGAAAAAAGAGGCTCGACTCAGGCTTTTTCCGAGCTGGACCGACCCATTTTTCCTCTTTTCCTATCAATTTTTTTTAAATTTTTTTATATATTTTCGACCTTACGAGCCGAGCCGGGCTAGGCCCATTGCCCTGAAAAGGAGGCTCGATTCCCGAATCGGATTTTTTGGGCCGAGCCCGAGCGGCTCAAGCCCATGAGCTTTTTTGCCATTTTATAACGTGTTTATTACGCTATTATTGTTTTAAGGGAAAATTTCCAAAACCAGGGGATAAGAATGGTATATTTCAAAAATCAGAAATTAAGTTTGAAGTTTCTAAAATCAGATGTTTATTCAAAAAATATTTACAATTTATTCAATTAATTATATATTTTATTAATTAAACAAATTAAGGTCACAGGTTTACAAAATTAAGTCATAGATTTACAGTTTGGTCACAGATTGACAATTATTAGGTCACAGATTTTTTTCGAGGTCACGGATAGAAATTTTAATAAGTCACAATTTATTTTCAAAGTCACACGTCAAAATTTATTAGGTCACAGATATTTTTCGAGGTCACAGATGTGAATTTTAATAAGTCACAATTGGTCACAGATTAGCCAATTTAATGGTCACAGTTAATTGAATAATCTGTGACCACCGCCCGACATCTGTCTCCACCATACCACACCACCACCACCTCCGTTGCCACGTCGTCGCACTAATCCACCACCACCTCGAGAGACCCGTCGCCACAAACATCTCAACACCACCACCATCACCATCACCATCACCAAGATCCACTACCTCCGCCACCAAAAAACCCACAGCCTTCGCTACATCTAACATAACCTCCGCCTCCAACACAGTCGTCGTCACCCAAACACCACCACCACAACCTCACCAAACCAAACACACACAAACCACCCGTCGCAAACACCCACCACCGCACAACAGATCGAATAAAAACCAAAACCCAGATCTACCAACAAATCAGATACAAACCAACGACCACCGCACCACCAGATCGCGTCACCCAGATTCGCGCACGCTCCACCGCCAGATCTACAACAAAATCAGATACAAACCGCCAACACCTCACCGCCAAAACCACCATTTCCAACCAACACCCCCACCACCACCTCTCTGCAGCAGCGACTCACCTCTCTGCAGCGCTCACATCGCGGCGTTGCAGCAGCGGCAATGGAGGACAGGAAGAGGAGAAGAGACATCGAAGCGCCAACGCTCACTTCCAGCCGGTGTGCTCCAGCGACGGCAATGGAGGAGAAGATCGACTGAGATAGAGAAGAATGGAAAAGAGGAAATGGGTGCGGTGCCGGCGTGGAGAAATGGGTGGTGACTGGTGACTCTGTGAAGCGACGGTTGTGGTGAGCAGTGAGGCGGCGCGGGCGTGGGGAAGGTGGTGACTAGAGAGAAAGAGAGAGGGGTGTGGATAGAAATGTAGAGAGAGGGAGAGAGAGAAGGGGCGGGGGAGGAGTGAATCGAGTGATTGTAAATTAGGGTTTTAATATTAAATAAATTTTATAATATTATTATTTAATAATAAAATATTTTATTATATTAATATTAACATCTGATTTTGGAAATTATAAACATAATTTCTGAATTTGGAAATAGGATTTTGAAATGTAGGGTAGTGTGTAATTTTCACTAGTCTTGTTTTAATTAGTTAAATGAAAATTTAGGTCCATTAATAATACCCTATAAACTAATTAAATCAATTAATCACGTATTTAATACTTCCTAGACTATCAAAACTACAAAACCCAATTCAAATTCCAGATTTCCAAACAACTGGCGGCGCCGGCCTCGACAACTTTCTTTAAATCTATCATTCCATCGACATACAAACTCAACCCGCTAACACAGATTTTCTCCGGATATTTCTGCTATTAGGATTTGTCATTCTTCCAAAAATGAAATTACTCTCACTGCATGTTTACTCGTCTTCGAATTTGCACCACTACCATTGTCACCATTCCCTCTTCAGGTACTCGTTTCATTTCTTATTCTTCTTGCTTGGTGGCTAGTACTATTACAAGACTCTTCACATCCACCACTAATATACAAAGAAGCCACCGATTCACAAAGCAAAAAACTACTATAGAACTTTTGTTGCGACCACTGAAAACACTTGATTTCTTAAAATTCAGATGGAAGAGAAGAAGACCGGATTTTGTATTTTGCATAAATAATTGAATAGATGGAAGAGGGGAAAAAACCTTACACGGTGACAACATGACCACCTAAAGTGTATAGTTTATTGGTGGCGCCAATGAAGTACAACACTAGCTTTGTTGGAGCTGAATGTTGCACGTCTTCAACTTGTTCGATAAAATGCCTCAGCAAAAAAAAAAATAATAATAAAATTAAGGCCTTCCATTTAAAGAAAGAGTGTGAGTGAATATATTACCTAGCTATGAACGAGGGAAGCTATGTTCAAGTACCAGACCGTGTAAGTGGTCATCCCAAGGCCAAGTAAAAGGAGAAATCCAATTTTGCTTGAGACTGTCGCGTCAATAGTTCGAATCTTGAAATATGAATTTGACTCTTGGGTAAGTGCAAATGTACAAATAACCTTCCACCCTGTACCCTTCAAGACATAACCTGCGATTTACCTCATTCACCAAGATCCAGGACAGGACAGGTGGAGAAACTAGTAATGGGGCGTAATCCCAAAAAAAAAAAAAAAAGAGCCATTTCAAATGCATTTACTTATAGGGTTTTGATTCAGAGACTGTACAGAGAAGAAGTTTGGCTACGACTATGAGCTATATATTGATATATTGGAAGCTGGACATTCCTCGATTGTTGTTTTAGTTAAGGTTTTGATAATTGTTTCTAACTTTTTAAAAAATTGTCACTTTTTTGAATTTTTATCACTTTCAATTTACAAAGTGTTGTATTCTTAAAAATGAAGTTATGCTATGTCTTTTCTCAATAATTTTTTTTTTTTTCAAAACTCATTTTCAACCACACATTTTGTTACATTTTTTTGAGTGTTTGTCATTTTTTTTTTTTAATTTATACCATTTCTTTTAATGTTTGTCACTTTTTTGGATATTTGTTATTTTTTTTCCCCACTCATTTTTTATTATCCTTATACTTTTTTGAGTGAGAAACGTAACTTTTCAATAAAAGTGACATTCATTAAAAAGTGTCTCAACTTTAAAAAAATGACGTTTAGTATTCAGAGGGTAGCCTGTGTCGCTTTTTAATAAAAAAAAAAGTGGCACCATCACTTTCCACTTTTTGAGTATTTGTAACTTTTTTTCCTATCATTTTTTTTTTAGTAGTTCGTTACATTTTTTAAATATTTTTGGTCACCTTTTTTTGAGTGAGAAACATCAATTTGTAATAAAAGTATGTTACTTTTTTATTCACTTTTTTAATAAAAAAAACTGACATTTAATTTTAAATAAAAAAGTAACACTTAACCTTACAAAGTATTTTTTACTTTCAAAATCCTTTTCATATGATTTTTCAAAAGATTATATTTTTTGGGATATTTTTGTAAGTTGTCCTTAGTTAAAAGGGTATTAATCAAATTAATTAATTTTTGAGGAAATTAGGCCCACTACTGTGAAAATTGAACAATTTAGATTACTACACTTAAAACAAATTAAAATATCTAATACCAGTAATTAATACGCCCAATAATCATTCCAAAAGCCCCCAAAACCAATTGATTGCGAAGAAAAACCTCAAATTGCCTCCAAAACCCACGACTCACCCAATGAAGAAGAATCATCTTCACCCACTCAAAGGAGAATATGAATTATCCACCCATTAAAGGCTCCACCCACCCGACTCAATTGATTATAGACTCGAATTGTGATTGAAGAAAGTGAATCGATGGGAATGAAGAGAAAATAAAGTTTTGTTGAAGGAAATTCAAAGAAATAGAAAAAGGAAATTCTTTACAAGTTTATAAACTTAAGGTTAGTTAATTTTTTATTGTTTTAAACTTGTTTATGGCTTATTCAACTTTTATTTTGAAATGCTTATATTCTTTTATATTGTATCTTGCATTTTGTGTAAAATCAAATTGTGTTCCGTGTCTTTAGGATTTTGCGATCTCCCCTAAATCCCATACTAAAATGGCAATTTTCTCCAGAAGTTTTATTTGCAAAATTGCAATTCAATAACAATACCGAATATTTCTGATTCCTTGGGTCAAAATAAAGAGTAGCTTAACCTGTTCAAATGGTAGAGGTTGCAATGCTTCAGTTCCGGTGAGTTTCTTTCTCCTGAAATCTTCAAAATGCAAAAATTCTAATGCTATTTCTTTGCCGAAGAAGCATTTGAAGCACAAAGAAAAGCTTTGATAAAGGTTCAAAGTTGAATGTGCAAAGAGCTGTGTTTTCCAACTATTTGTACCAGAATTTTGTTTTAAATCCTAAAACTCTGAATTATGATCTCAGGGCTGTTGGAAACATGGATTATGTTGTTGAACTTGAGGATCAAGAAGATATTGAGGGCAATTTTAGAGATTTAGACTGTGAATTGATGGAAGAACCTATGGAGGTCATTGAACAACTCGAAGTTAGTCATGAGAAAGATCTTGGCAAAAAAAAAATTATGGGGATTCAACCTAGTAAAAGTAAACAAGAAGTGGAAAAGTTGTCAATTGAATCACTTGCAACAAGACCATTTACATCTATGGAGATGAAGAAGAAACTCTTAGGAAAGAGGTTTTCACTTGATAGTGTTTATTCAGTGGTTATAGACTTCTAGAGCAGTGTGACCTTTTTTTTTTTGCACACTATTGACAAATAATTTTACACGTGCGTTTGTAATGTGGAATGTGAGTAACATGTTTACGTCACTTTTTGAGTGTAAGTCACTTTTTTATTGTTGTATGTTATAAACATGTTTTTAATCATTATCACATGTTGAATGAATATTGGGGAATTCTAAATCCACTTTGGAGCAATCCACTCAACTTTAGAAAAAGACTTAGTGAATCCCTCTTTCTGTTGGCTACAAAGTGGGGGGTGGTTGTCATTTTAGTCCTTGAAAATTTTAGGAGGCGTTTTCTTTACTGTTTTCGGGCTGTTTTCTGTTTTCGATTTTCCAAAACATTGAAAACGCGTTCTCTTTCCCATTTTCGAAAACGAGTTTTTGAAAACGGTTGAAAATTTTATGAATAAAACAGAAAATAATTTTTTTACGTTTTGACCGTTTTCTTCACAAATCTGCCAAAACTCAAAAAACACGGGTTGTGAAATATTTTTTCAAAACTACAAAAAGAACGAGTTTTCAACAATCTCAAAATGGACACCCAAAACACAAAACACAAAACACAAAACGAATTTAAAATTCAAAACATAAAACTGAAATACGAAGAGAACACCCCCTTAGTCTTTTTATACATTTTTCAATTTGTGCAAACTACTGAAGGCATTGATATGGTGCTTGTTGGAGGTTTTCTTGCATATATTGTTGGTAATTGCACAAGAACAAAGTGAAAAATCATGTATCATGGTTTGATATTTGTGCTGATTTTTTAAAGCTCTACCATGGTTGTGTTATGAGTACAAGTACTAATAATAGGAAATGATAATGTTTTATAATTATTAAGTAGAGCCATCAAATGAGTTGATCATCTATTATAACACGAGAATAGACTTCCAGAGTAGCGTTTGTTACTTTTTATTTTTATTTTCTGTCACCTTTTTTGAATGTGTCACTTTTTTTTGTCACTTTTTGAATATTTGTCACTTTTTTTAAGGGTTAATTACCCCATTCGTCATTGAACTTTACCAAAAGTTTCCACCAGATCACTAAACTTCAAAAATTACTCGATTAGTCACTGAACTTCACAAAATGCAACCCATCCATCACCCAACGAACGTCTGTTAGAAAAATTGATGGAACCGATGATGTGGCAGACGAAATCTATGATGTGGCACGTTTGTGGGAGTAAATCATGCCATGTAGAATAGTTGCTACTGATGTGAAATTTTTCTCAATAAAAACACGATTTTAACTCCAAAAAAATGAAAATGAGACCTCAAAACACGATTTTAACCCGTAAACAAGTGAAGACCTCAAACCCTTCTCTCTCCCCAAAAAAAACCTCAAATCTCCCCAATACCCAACAAACCCATCGCCGGCCAGAAATGAAAGGTAGTGGCCGCTAATAGCCAACGCAAAACCCTCCAATAGCCACCGACAACCTATATTTCATCACATACAGTCGGAAATTGGTGGCCCCGAAAACCAAATCGCCTACTGGAGGAACCCTAAAATCATCGGACCAACTGCTCTGCTCGAACTTGCAGGTCGCCTCCCCCAATCTATACAACCATGGCAGATATTGAAGAACAATCAGCAGGTTAGAAAGAATAATATTCTCCATCTACTCTTGAATGATATTGTTGTTGCAGTAGTTTCTTTTTTTCCCTTTTTTTAAAAATAGATTTATTTTTTATGAAACTGTAGATATTCACTTTTATGATAATTCTGACTTCAACGTCTCGGACTTCAATGACTCTGAGTTTAATGACTCGGACAATGATGTGTATGATGATGATGACATTCTGTTTGATCGTAGTGTGACCAAAGGTATCGAAATGAATATGTCTCCTATAAGTTAGGACGAACTAGCTCCCAAATCAGATAGTTCTTCATGAAGTGGTTCAGAGGACTTAAACGTAGAAAGTGGCTCGAATTCGGAGGAGAACCATGGTCGGAAGAAATTTCCTGAATATGATGCTGAAAATGGGAAGAAGAATCCACATCTTGAGGTTGGATTACTATTTGCTTCATTGGAGGAGTTGAAATCTGTTTTGAGGACTTTGCGGTGTTGAGTCGAGTAGAACCTATTTTCTTGAGCAACGATAAAGATCGAGTTCATTGTGTATGTAAAGATGGATGCACTTGGAGGTTGTGGGCGTCTAAGGTACAAGGCGAAAAAATGGTTCAGATTAAAACATACGATCCCGAACACACGTTTTAAAGTTCGGACGAATAAGTATGCAACTTATAAATGGCTCGCGGAATACTATTTAGATGACTTTAGAGCTGATCCAGAATGGAAGATAAAACATTTTAGGAGTACGTGAGAAAGGATTTTGGTCTGCACATTACCCAGGTAGTATCTTGGAATACGAGGAAATATGCCAAGGTGTTAGTAGAAGGGAGCGACAAAGAACAATTTGCCTTGTTACGGTGCTACGGTGCTAAATTGAGAAGAACAAATCTGGGTTCAACTATGATAATTTCTGAGGTAGATAATGTGTTTAGGGGCATCTACATTTGCATAGAGGCATGTAAGAAAGGTTTTCTGCAGGGCTGTCGACGTTTTGTAAGTATAGACGGATTTTTTTTAAAGAAAAATATGGTGGGCAATTGATTGCAGTAGTTGGGGTGATGCTACTGATTGCATATATCCAATTGCTTATGCAATCGTTGAGAAAGAGAACACTAGTTCTTGGCGTTGGTTTCTAACGTTGTTGGCTGAAGACCTTTCTATGGAGAATTGGTTGTTAGTGACCTTCATGAGTGATAAACAAAAAGGTCTAGTGAATGTTGTTGTAGATTTATTTCCGTAAGCAAAACATAGGTTTTGTGTTATGCATATGCATCAAAATTTCTTTCAAAGTGGCTTCAAGGGAAAGGAGTTGAAAGATCGTTTGTGGGGTGCTGCAAAAGCAAGCCATTTGGCATCTTTTAAGTATTGGATGACGAAGATGGAAGATGCTAGCCCGAAGGCATATGGATGGTTGAAGCTCAAACCACCGACTGAGTGGAGTAGGTTTCACTTTTCAGATCAGTCAAAGTGTGAAATGCTCCCTAACAACCCCTGCGAATGCTTCAACAAATTTATTCTTGAGGATAGAGATAAATCAGTGCTTATGATGTTGATAGGCATTCAAATGAAGTTGATGCATAGAATTTAAGTGAAGTGAGACAAACTTAGAAACTACAACAAATCAATATGTCCTAAAATCCAAAAGATTCTAGAGAAATATGTTGATGCAGCCCGTGAAAGCATTTTGAGTTGGAATGGGGTAAATCAATATCAAGTGTAGTGTCCGAATGGAGAATATGTAGTCGATGTGGAGAATCGAACTTGTGCTTGTCGAAGATGGGACATATCTGGGATTCCTTGTCTGCATGCAATTGCTTGCATATTGGACAAAGGACACGAGATAAAGGATTACGTGTTTGAATGGTTTAAAGTTAAAACATACAAGACCATTTATGAACCTGTTATATTCCTATGAATGGAAAAGCATTGTGGCCTAAGAGTGCCCTATCCCCTATAGTACCTCCACCTTGGTACATTGCTACAAAAGGCAGGAAACAAGCAAAAAGAAGGAAGGGACCTAAGGAAAATGAACCCTCTCAATCACAATCACAATCACAGTCACAGTCACAGTCACGAGTGTCATGAAAAAAGAATGGTGTTGTGTTTATGACATGCTCGACTTGCGAGGAGAATGGGGCATAACAAACGGTTCCATAAAGGGAAAAATGCAACACAAACTGGGAGAGCTGCACATGATGGAAGCTAGTGTTGCCTGATGGAAGCTACTGGATCGAGAAACTGATGCAACAATTCAACCCAGTTTTTTTTGTCTTTTGTTATTTTTTGGATGCTGGGATATGACTGCATAAATTCTAGGATGCTAAAACATTTTCTCTTTTGTCTATTAAGCAAAGCCAGTAGCTACAGTTTGAACTTTGTATTCACAGTTTGTTTTATGGAATGTGTGTTTTGGAAGAGATGTAATGTGTTGGTTAGACAGGTTTAACTATTATTGATTCCATTTTCAATTTATTATTATTATTTTTTTTTTTTTTTGGTTAAAATCGTGTTTTTATTGGGGGAAAATTGTTTTATGGAATGTGTGTTTTGGCAGAGATGTAATGTGTTGGTTAGTCGGGTTAAACTATTATTGATTCCATTTTCAATATTTTTTATTATTTGTTTTTGGGTAATAATCGTGTTTTTATTGGGGAAAATTTGTTTTATGTAATGTGTGTTTTTGTGGATGTTAGACAGGTTTAACTATTATTGATTCCATTTTTTTTTTTTTTGGGATTAAAATCGTGCTTTTATTGAGAAAAATTTAACATCAGAAGCAATTATCCTACATGGCATGATTTACACCCACAAACGTGCCACATGACAGATTTCATCCGCCACATCATCTGTTCCCTCAATTTTTCTAACGGATGTTCGTTGGGTGATGGATGGAGTTGCATTTTGTGAAGTTCAGTGACTAATAGCATAATTTTTGAAGTTTAGTGACTAGTGAAAATTTTTGGTAAAATTCAGTGACGAATTGGGTAATTAACTCCTTTTTTTTAATATGTTTAACTTTTTTAATTTGTCACTTTTTTTAGTGTTTGTCATTTTTTTCCAATCACTTTCTTGATTTCTATCACTTTTTTTAGTAACAAGCATCAATGTTTAATAAAAGTGCCATTGTATGTTATTTTTTAATTAAAAAAATGATACTTAACATTTTTTTTTAAAAAAAAAAGTGACATTGTGTCACTTTTTAATATAACACAGTATTTTTTACTTTCAAAAAACTTTTCATATGATTTTTTAAAAGATTAAGAACATGATTACTGATGTTGCACAAATGGATGAAGTTATTTTGATGTTTGTCACTTCTTTTTTTTTTATAGTTTATGTCACTTTTTTTGAATTGTGTTAAAAAAAGTGAGATTTTTTATAAAAAAAAAAGTGACACTGTGTCACTTTTTATTTTGACACTATATTTTTTACTTTCAAATTTTTTTCATATAATTTTTCAAAACACTCATAATTTTAAAGGTATTTTTGTAAATTGCCTTTGATTTTTAGGGTATTGAGCCTAATTTGTTCTAATATTAATTCATTTGGGCCTAGGCCCAAAGTAATAGAAAACTTGTAAATTTTGACCTTATCATAATAGAAATATAAGAAATAAACATATTTACTATTAAATGCTTCTCGGGAGAAAATTATAATGAAAAAGGTAATGTATCTCTCGAAATGTATGAATAATAATTAAATAATAATTGTGAATATACTGATTAAAAATAATATTTAACTTTAATTTTAAATTATAAGAAAATCGTATTGAAACCTAAACAAGAACTAAATTTATTTATTTATTTATACTTAATCTTGTGAATTGAGTCGTACTAAAAAGATCGACGAGTCTGAAACCTCATATTGAGCCACACTTTAATTAAATCCCATATAGTTAAAATTAAATATGTCGAGTGAAGTATTATATTGATAAGTTTCTAATATTAAATAAGATAACAGAAGATTGCACAATTGACAAATTTTATTACGAATTTTTCTTCTTTAATCATGTCAAATTGTAAATCATTCTATGTATATGTTGATCACGTCAAACATAAATAATTTTATGATTATTAATTTCAAAAAATAAAATAAAATTGTTTTTACATAGTCAAGTAGAGGCAATTTGGACTATAATTTCTGTAAAAATTATATTACTAAATCATCATGTCGTATCCATTAGTATAGTAATTTGTACATGTTTATTCCTATGAAGGAACCACTTTGATTATCAAACTTAAATTGAAATTGAGTTCGATTTATATAATTTGATCGTTTATTTTATGAGTGTATTCATAGGGTCCATTTCACTTGAAAAATAATTAAAAAGTTTCCAATTGTTTATATTTATTGTGCTACGACTTGCCAGCGTGATGATCGGAATTCGGAGGTTCAAATTTTCAAAAAAATATTCTTATAATAAATTTTTGTTATACATTATTGTTACTACAACCATTCATTAGCATATTAATTAATGTTACCTAAACAATTTTTTTAAAAGGGCATCGATCTTATCTAATCCCTTATTTGATGAAAATTAAAATTAGTTTTTAATAAATTTTGATAAAAACTGGTGAATGTGTAGTTGAAAAGTTACGATTCCCATTAAATATATGATTATAATTAATTGCTAACTTTAACTTAGCCCCTGTTTGTTTCCAATTAATAGGAGGAAAGAATCCATTTTTTGACCTTTTTTTGCCAGAAAATGGAACCCACTGTGAGGTATGAAAGTAAAAAATAACGGCTCAACGGTCAAAAGATGAATTTTTTGGCACAAATAATGGAAACAAACAAATGCTTAAATTAAAATTTAGATTTTAATTCCTATTAAATAGGACTAAAACTAATTATTGCATTATATTAATTATTATTATTTTAACTAATTGCTATTTATGAAATTGATAATTAAGTGTGTGGTCCTTGCCTTCTTTTTTTTTTTTTTTTTTTTTTTTTTTTTTTCATATTATTACTCAAGAAGTATATTTTAACCGAAAATCAATAAAATAGTAATTTATATTTCTACTCATTGGGACTTTGGGTTAGCCACTTTCTACGTTTTGAAAATTTTGCAGAATAAAGTTATTTGCACAAGGGTTGTTGACTATTTATGTGTTATCAAAATATGTTTGATTGATTTAAAAAATATTTTTTGAAATGAATGGTGTAAAATTTGCCAACTCATATTTGTCAACAAGAGTTGTCAATCATTTTGCAGAAAACAAGTATACATATACAATTTATTTTGTTTTGAATTTTGTTACATGTACATCAAAATTTATATAATGGATCATATAATAACACATGACATTTTATCATTTGTCAGTTTAAAATACAATCAATTTTTTATTCAATTTTTTTCCTTAACATCATATTATATAAACTTTTTATTCAATTTTTTTTCATGATAGACATCAATTAAGTTTAAATGGGTGTCGAAATATTCAAGTCTTGATAAATATAACTTGAATCTCCTTTATTGCTGTCAAAATCTCTAACTCATCAGCCCATTGGTACATCAAGCAAAACACCAATCTTGGATTTGTTTGTTTCAGATTAAAATCTGATTTTAATATAAGTCAAAATCAAGCAATCAATATTAATCATATCTTTCTTGAGTTCCACAACCTTTTAATCACACATTTCAAAAAATTCTATCATAATTTACTAAAAATTTGATTTTAATACTCAACAAACACCCTGTAATATTTTAACCATTTTTCCTATTTACTTATGTTCTGTATTTGGATCACAGGTAGCATTTAAAAAATGAATAAACCTACTTGTACACTTCATGATGTACATAATAAGCTACACCTCTCTCACATGGAAAGGGACCCACAAATATTTTATTATGTGTGGGTCCCCCTCCATGTGAGGGGAGTGTAGACTATTATGTATACCATTATGTACATATAGTATAATCCTTAAAAAATTGACAAATGCATACAGAGGCAATGTCTATATATGTAGAAAAATGTTAAACAATTCACTTGAATGATCACTTATTTGTTCACACCTTCACATGAGTGTGTGAATCCTGCGAAAATAAAATAATATTTTTTTCTTTTAATGTGTGTGAGTGTGATCATCCAAACGATTAAGCAAGCAGACACTATAGCATATCTCATAAATGTATAATATTTTTAAATTTTAGGAAAGAAAGTGATGCTTGTCTTGGAGCCTTGGCAACCTAATTTCACTTTTCCCAACCACAATTTAATACATTATTTTGTTATTTTCAATCGGTCGGACTCCAACCATTTTATTAACCAAAATACATAACCATTTTATTAACCAAAATACATAATTTCCTTGATTTCAAACAATTAATGATTAATTGGACCAATATTTTATAATTTCTTCCCCATTATTAACATTTTTTTAAATCAGAATTCGGACAATCTGAGGAAAGTCTGGAACCTTAAATTAACTTTAAAGCTCCAAAAATAATAATTAAATCTTTCTCTTCTAAATCTCACTGTTTTCTCTGAAACATTAATTATTTTTTCAAAAATAAAAAAAAAATTCACATTTATTTGACTAAAATTCCATTTTTTTTCTTGCTCTGAATTTCATGAACATTTTCAGCTTTTCCAAGACTTGAAAGGGCTTGTAAGTGTTAAAGTTGAGATCTTTTTTGGATTCTTCATCTAGGTTTTGGGTTTTTAGTGTTTTTAACATTTTTTTTCTTGTTGTTTGCGAAAGTTTTTTGGTATAAAAAAATAAATCTGGAAAATTTTCTTGGGCTTTGTTTTCAAGAAAATAATGGGTTTTTGAAGACAAGTTTGATTGTAAGTTTTTTGTTTTCTTGGAATTTATATAGAAGGTAGGGAAAGTATTATGAGTAGCAGTGGAGTAACAGTGGTGGGATCAGATGCTCCCTCAGACTACCATGTGGCTCCAAGGACCACAGAGAATCCAAGCCAGTTGAGTGGATCAGAACCACTACCACCTGTGATTGTGACGTCACCGCAGGTGGGTTTCACTTCATCGCCGGCAGTGGCTGCCGGGGTGGATGGCACCACCACTGTTAAGAAGAAGAGGGGCAGGCCTAGGAAATATGCCCCTGATGGCTCTGTCACCAAAGTCATCTCCCCTAATCCGATTTCTTCCTCGGGTCCTCCGGTTATCGACTTCTCGGCTGCTCAGAAACGCGGAAAAATACATCCGGTCGGCTCGACCAAGAAGACACAGAACTCTAGAATGGAGTTGGAAGGTAAAGATTGATAATTGATCAATACTAATATAGGGCTGTTTAAGTATTACTGAAT